>CM057452.1:452340000-454777500 GCA_016271365.2 Neoceratodus forsteri | reverse complement strand
GCAGAGCCATTAGCAGAACTGTTTAGTGAGTCTCTGAGCACAGGAGAGGTCCCAGAAGACTGGAGAAGGGATCATGTGATCCCGCTCCACAAGAGTGGTAGCAGGGAGGAGGCGGGGAACTACAGACCAGTCAGTCTTACCTCAGTAGTGGGCAAGATTATGGA
Organism: Neoceratodus forsteri; assembly: GCA_016271365.2. Classification (NCBI taxonomy): domain Eukaryota; kingdom Metazoa; phylum Chordata; order Ceratodontiformes; family Ceratodontidae; genus Neoceratodus; species Neoceratodus forsteri. The sequence goes on along the minus strand of CM057452.1, from coordinate 454,777,336 downwards.
GGCACTCCTTAAGGAAAGGATAGTGCAACACCTGGAATCCATAGGGGCACAGGATCCAAGGCAGCATGGGTTTACAAAAGGAAGGTCCTGTCAAACTAATCTCATAGATTTCTTTGAATGGGTAACCAGAGTGGTGGACCAAGGGGGAGCAGTTGATGTTGCCTACCTTGACTTCAGCAAAGCTTTTGACACTGTTTCATAGAAGATTGATCAATAAGCTGGGTAGGCTCGGGTGGGTCAGAAGTTGGTCAACTGGGTGGCAAACTGGTTGACGGCAGAAAACAGAGAGTGGTGGTAAATGGTATAGTCAGAAGAGATGCAAGTCACAAGTGGGGTACCTCAGGGATCAGTCCTGGGGCCAGTCCTCTTTAACATCTTCATTAGTGACCTTGCAGATGGACTAGAGAGTAAGGCTTGTCTGTTTGCAGATGACACCAAGATCTGCAACAGAGTAGATGATCCAGATGGGGTGGGCAGAATGAGAAGAGATCTGGATAAACTAGCAAAATGGTCAGAAGAGTGACAACTGGGATTTAATGCAAAGAGGTGCAAAATCATGCACTTAGGGAAGAGAAACCCTGAAGCCACCTATAGGCTGGGAGGGGAGTTGCTAGCAGTCACAAAGGAAGAAAAAGACTTGGGCATCATCATCACTGATGACCTGAAATCATCCAAACAGACCTCTAAAGCAGTAGGTAAGGCTAGCGGGGTGTTAGGGTGTATTAGTAGGGGTATCACAAGTCGTAAGAGGGAGGTAATAATCCCTCTTTACAAGACACTGGTTAGGCCCCATCTGGAGTACTGTGTGCAGTATTGGAGGCCACACCTTCACAAGGACATTAACCAAATTGAGGCAGTCCAGAGAAGGGCAACCAAAATGGTAGGACTGCATCAGAAGACATATGAGGACAGATTAACAGAGCTCAATATGTATTCCCTTGAGCAAAGGAGGAGAGAGGTGATATGATCGAGGCATTCAAACACCTTAAGGGCATTAACAAGGTGAAAGAGTCTAACATGTTTAAATATAAGAAAAATAGCAGGACAAGAGGACACAGCATGAGATTGAGGGGGCGATTAAGGGGAATGTGAGGAAATTCTTTTTCACAGAAAGGGTGGTGGATGCATGGAATGGCTTACCACAAGAAGTGGTGGCTATGAATACAGTGCAGGGCTTCAAACAGGCATGGGATAGGCATAAGGGAGCAATACAAATGACTATGAATAGATAAACCACTGACAGAGCAAAGGCCGATGGCACATTTATAAGGTAGAAAAAGAAATGGGCAGACTGGAAGGACCATGCGGTCCTTATGTGCTGTCAGCTTCTATGTTTCCATGTTTCTATGAGAGAATACTTTCAATTTTTCCATTACACTATCTGAGCTATACATATTATGATAAAATAACAAAAGAAGAATTTGCATTTATACAGTGTTTTTTCATGTACACTATCACACAAAGCACTTTAAAAGTAATGAGAGAGACTGGTGGTGCAGTGACTATAAGCATGTAGTGACAGCCATTTCACTCATCAACACCCTCACACAGCTTTGGACAACTGTCTCTATTGTTTTTTTGGGGAAAGTAAAGGTTGGCCTGGATGCTAGGAAAGACCCTTCCTCTTTGGAAAAGTGCCATGGGTTCTACCTGACAACCCACCAGGATAGTACCGGAGACTGGCAGAAGGGACCTCAGTATATCTCATTTGATGGATAGCACACTCCCAACACTACAGCACCCACTAGTGCTTCAAACAAATGCCAGCATTTCAGCTTTGAACCCAAGTCTCTGATATGGCACTAGAACTCACAGTCCTCTGGCCCAGAGGTGTATGTGCTATTGACTGAGTCAGACGGACAGCATAATATGAGAGTATGCTACAGTACTCCCTCTGAAGATAATTTATCTTATAAAATGGGCTCAAGAAATCCTGTAACCTGATTGGATACAACATCTTCTGAGCCGTGTCCTTATCAGAAGATACTGTAGCCAACCGGCACTACCCTCCACTCCTGAGCCCCGCTACAGCAGAAAATCAGTGAGCTGTGCCAACCCTAAACAAAAACACAGGCTGGCACAGCTCACAGCAGGGAAACAGCAGCCTGTCAGCTAAGCGGGTGCCACCTTTTTCAAACCAGCTATGGATCCACTGTGCCACAATCCAGCCAGCATGCCAGCACCTTTAAAATAAAAAAAAAAACAACACCCTGTCCTCCGACGATACTTTTTTGTGTGATTTCTATCCACAATCTCCATCCTGCACAAGCTTAGGTCTGTTAAAAAACATTAACAGTTTAGTGTTTGCACGTGGCATGGATTTCAAACCAGCAGCTTCAGATCTACTACTCCATTAAGAACCAGACATTGTGGCAGCACCCAAAATAAAAAAAACAAACCCTGTAAGCTGTGGATTCTAAAACAATAAAAAAAATGTATTTACGAGTGACTGCCCGAACTAATAACACCCGAGATTTACCAAGCACTAAGTATGGTGGCTCCACTGGGACACGCTCACACTCAATAAAATTCAATACTCGGATTCATGCAAATCACCCAAAAGAAAATCAATGTGTCTGTGTATCTCTATGTATGTGGGGGGGGGTCTAATGGTACAAAAAGCAGCAGTGACATGCAGATTACCTCACAGATACATAGGAAGCACTGTACTGGCCATAAACATTTATTTTAAAACAGGGACTATTTCAGCTATCAATTCTTTTCTTCATGTTTTTGACTTTTTTTTCTTTTTTTCCTTTGGCACCCATTAAATAATTACATGGGGGCCCATTTTATAAGTGCAATGACACACTCCAAGGTATGGGTTACATGCTGATAAGAGCACGACCAGGGGCATAAGACACTCAGCGCAAACACCTTGTGCCTTAGTACACCCCGGGCATGCTCTTATCAGCACGTAACCCAAGCCTTGTCATGTGTTATTGCTTGCATTGTACATAGTCAAAGCAATAATTACCATTCAGTGCAATATACTGCAATATAACATGATAATGTATTGATTTCTTTACTTCCACTGCTCTGACAGTGTACTCGTCTCCAGTTGCAAGATTACTGACCTCCTCACCCAGTCAGGTTTTCACTTTTTCCTATTGTGACATTCCTAATCTGGGCTCTGACATCTACAGAAATTCAAAATAGTACAGGGGTTTGTATTCTTGGAAAAGAAGAGTGAGCCATAGGGAATTATGTTCCAAAGAATAACCACCATGTTGTAAAGTTTGTTACCTTTACTCTGGTTTATTGCTGCATTATTGCATATTTACATTTATATGTGACATCCACATAAAATAGACCTGTTAAATGACATACATTTACTATTCACAGATTTATTTTCTGTATTTCTGTGGCTCAGTTGGTAGCACATCTGCCTCTAGACCAGAAGGTTGTGAGTTCTCGCCCCACACTGGGATGGACTTGCACCTAAAAATCGCTGGCATCTGAGTGCAGTATTGGGGGGTGCTGTACTGCTGGGGTGTGCTGTCCTTCGGATGAGACGTTAAACTGAGGTCCCTTCTGCCCATCCTGGTGTTGTTCTGGTGGATGTCCAGGTGGAAGTAAAAGAACCTAGGGTACTCTTTGTAAAGAGCAGGGAACATTCCCGGTGTCCTGGCCAACATTTTCCTTCCCATAAACTGGTTCATGCAATTATCCAGGCTGTGTGTGGGAGATGATGTGCGATATGGCCGTCACTTCACTACCAGTCTAACATTGCTTGTAAAGCACTTTGGGCTACTGTGTATGAAAAGCACTATACAAATGCTGATTCTTCTTCATTTTAAATGAACATCTGATGAAGGAAAAACTGACAAAAACAAATAAAAAAGTGATGTCCATAAAGGTAAAGTGAAATGACTTTCAGATTTGGTGAAAGAATAGACCTACTAAATGAGTAATGTTGTTGCACACCAGTATGTACCAATGCAATCATTTCAAAAATTCTACTAAAACAACAATGCATGTTATGGAAAAAAATATTGACCAATACTTTTTAAATCTATTTGACATTATCCCCTACCATCTGTCTTGTGCAGTGCCCTGCTTTCCACATTTTGAGTCTGTTTTAGTACTTTTTATACATTTGAAATAATAGCAAGAATGCTCCTTTTAATATGGCTCAGACTATGTTTTTAAAGTAGACTCAAAATGAGGTATTATACATCACAGGAAATACAGTAAGGGGCAATCTAAAATTGAATAAAAAAGTGTAGGTCAAAACAAAAACAAAGGTAAACCACCTGAAGACAAGGGTCCTGTTCATTAGGAAGGTGGATTTTAAAAAAATGGGAGACCACCTCAGAAACTGCTTTGTATGGGGTGGGTGGGGGGTGCCAGGAGGAGGAGGAGAAGGAGGGATGCAGTGGGGAAAAACAAAGGAAACCATACTTAAACCAATCAAGACGGTAAAAAGACACTGCTAAGAAAGTGTCCAAGGTGGTGAGGGAAAAAAAGAGTGTCATTGAGGAGGCATAAGGAAACATAGAGGGAGGAGAACAGGGAGGTATGCCAAGTAAAACAGAGGGAAGTAGGGAATGTGGTGAGAGGAGCAAAGATGCTGACAGGTGAAAGGGTTGCTAAAGGGGATAAGACTTTCTTCAGATACATAAGTGGGAAGAGAAAAGCAAAGGGAGAGATAGTGATGATTGGAAGGATGGAAGGGGAGACTGAGTAGAAGAGGACCAAGAAAAAGCTGCCATTTTGAATAGGTAATTCTGCTCAGTCATCACAGTGGAGGGAGGGGGGACAGACCACCAAGGAGTAATAGGAACAGAGAGGGGTAGGTTGGCTCAAGTCCATAAAGAATCCAAAAGGGACTTACAGCTCTGAAGGTGGACAAGGCTATGATATTGGAAGGGATACAGGGGTACTAAAAGAACTCAGTGAGGTACTAGCTGAACCACTGACAGCCTGGCTCAACAGCTAACTGGAAACATGCATGGTTCCAGAGGACTGGAGAGGAGCTCATGTGGCCCATTTTCATGATGGTGGCAGCAGGGAGTAGGCTAGAAGCAACAGGTCAGTCAGTCCTACTTTAGTGGTGAGGAAATTAATGGAAACCCTACTGAAAGAAAGACTGGTTGAATATCTTGACTCCAGTGGGCTGCAAGACCACAGGCAACATGGATTCACAGCAGGGAGGGGAGGTCATGACAAATAAATCTGATAGATTTCTTTGACTGGGTAACCAGGGAAATAGTTTAGGGGACAGCAATGGACATGGCCTATCTTGGCTTTAGTAAGGCCTTCAACGCTATGCCACACAGGAGTCTGATAAAGAAACTTAACAGCTTAAGGGTGAGAGCCAAAGTGGTGAATTGAGTTAGAAGGTGGTTAACAGATAGAAGATAGATGGTGATGAACAGCAATCACTTTGATGATGGCAGAGTGCCACAGGGCTAAGTATTGTGCCCAATCCTCTTCAATGTCTTCATTATTAACATTGCAGAAGAACTGGAAGGGGCGGTATGCCTTTTTGCAGATGATACCAAAATCTGCAATAGGGTGGACACTAATCAAAGAGCTGGTGACACGTTCAGGCGAACTTTAACAAAACATAATATTTAGAATTGTCCAGCTTGTATTTCCTGTTAGTTCTGCATTCCTCCTCCCCATTATTTAGTAGTGAGGTCATTTGCATCAAAACATGATTTTTGGTCCTGAAGAGTTTATCTATTTCTGCTGCCTTCTCCCTACCTGAAGTCATAGAGCACTGCTTGTGACCTCACAGTTACTCCCATGGTAAGAGATTTATGTCACAATAGAGGATTATGACTTGAAGTAGGGAGTAAGCAAAGAGGCAGATAAACTCAAAATGAACTATATGGGACAACAATCATATATTCTCATGCATTTCTTTTGTATTAAATTATGGGGAGCAGAACTATATAACATATAAATGGAATGCAAGCAGAATTGTACCTAATTATTATGTGTTTTAAAGATTTCTTGGAAGTGTCAGGATCTCAGTAAGGGATGGAGAGCATGTGCGGGGATCTTGGGTAACTCGAGTAGTGGTCAAGAGCATGTCAGTTTGGTTCAATACCAAATGTGCAAAATCATGAACCTAGGGCATAGAAACCCATAATCTGAGTAAATGATGAGAAGGGATGTGCTGATAGTCACTAAACAGCAACAGGACCTTGGAGTTATTGTATCTGAAGATCTCAATGTGAGAGGGCAGCATGGCAAAGCAGTAGGTAGGGCTGGTGGGATGGGGATGGATGTATCCAGCAGGCGGAGGGGGTGGTGTTGCCACTGTATCACTCACTAGTGGAACCCCATTTGGAGTACTGTATCCAGTTTTGAAGGCTGCACCTCAGAAAGGGCATAGAGTGGAGGCAGTTCAGAGGACAGTAGCTAAAATGGTGCTGGGATTGCATGAAAAACCCTATTAGGAGAGACTGGGGGATCTCAACATGTACACTTTGGAAGACAAGAGAGCGAGAGGTGACATGATAGAGATCTGTGAGTACTTCACGGGGTGAACAGGATACAGAAGCAAAATCTCTTTTGAATGAGTAAGAGCATCAGGACCACCAAAGGAGGCATCTGATAAAGCTGGGGTAGGGGGTTAAGAGAAATGTGAAGAAATGCTTCTTCACTGAAAAGGTAGCAGACTCCTGGAACAGACTGCCAGCAGAAGTGGTGGAGGTAAAAACAGTGGTAGCTTCAAGCATGTATAGGTTAAACATAAGGTATATTAAACAATAGGTAGGGATGAGGGAAGGTCATCAGAGACCAGTTAGGGTCTGTAGAGGCTGATTAGGCAGGGGAGATCTGGGTAGACTTGGAGGACCAAATGTTTTTTTTTTCTGCTGATACATTTTAAGTTTCTTCTATTTTCACTGTAATATGCAGTGCTGCTTTAAACAAATATCCGATAAAAGAAGACTCCTGATAAAAGACTAAATCTGTCCTGCATTGGCTATGGGGTAAGCATTTAAAATATTTCTGCTGTATTATGGTAGCACAGTAACACCACTGTTGTAAACATTGAGTAGGCACTTCTGTGTTAAACTCATAGAAACATAGAAACATAGACTTTGACGGCAGATAAGGACCACTTGGCCCACCTGGTCTGCCCATTTACCTACCTATTGGATAAGCTGCAGATTCTAGTTAACCAACAGCCTACTATCCTGCAACCCCCACTATAATTGACTTATCTCTGTCCCATGCATGTTTGAATTCCTCCACTGTTTTAGACCCCACAACCTCTCCAGGAAGGCGGTTCCACGTGTCCACCACTCTTTCCGTGAAAAGAAATTTCCTCACATTACCCCTGAGCCATCCCCCCTCTATCTTTAAATTGTGCCCCCTTGTTCTTACACATCTTTTTTTCTGAAAGATGCTACCCTCCTGGACTTTGTTGATTCCCTTGAGGTACTTAAAAGTTTCTATCATGTCCCCACGTCCTTCCTTTCATCAAGGGTATACATATTATGCTCTCTCAGTCTCTCTTCATATAGTTTCTGATGTAGACCCTGCACCATTTTAGTTGCCCTCTTCTGGGCTGCTTCCATCCTGTCTATGTCCTTGCATAGATGAGGTCTCCAAAACTGCACTCAGTACTCCAGATGGGGTCTCACCAACTGTCTGTACAGAGGGATAACCACTTCTCTTTTTCTACTAATGATGCCCCTGCCTATGCATCCCAGTATCCCCCTGGCCCTCCTTACCAACTTCTCACATTGCTTACCCACCTTTAGGTCATCTGATATGACTACCCCCAGGTCCCGTTCCATTATTGTTGTTGTTAGTACCTCCCCTGCTATTATGTACTCTTCTCCTGCATTTTTATTTCCCAGGTGCATTACTTTGCACTTCTTTGCATTGAATCTAAGTTGCCATATGTCTGACCATTCCTCCAGCCTTGCCAAGTCCCTTCTCATCCTTTCTACCCCCCATTGTGTATCAACTCTGTTACAGATCTTTGTGTCATCTGCAAAGAGGCATACCTTTCCTTCTAGACCTATAAAGTCACCTATAAAGATGTTAAAGAGGACTGGACCCAGTGCTGAGCACTGAGATGCTCCACTAGAAACCCCCCTTTCTTCGGAATGTGTTCCATTTACTATTACCTTCTGTGTCCTGTTGTGCATCCAATTTGCTACCCAGGCTACCACCCTGGGACCCACTCCCAGGCTGGCTAACTTGATTATTAACCTTTTGTGCGGGACTGTGTCAAATTCCTTGCTAAAGTCTAGGTAGGCCATATCCACAGCCCTTTCCTGGTCTACTACATTGGTCACCCAGTCAAAGAAATTGATTAGATTCATCTGACATGACCTTCCTGCTGTGAATCCATGCTGCTTTGTGCCCTGTGCCCCGTTGGCCTCTAGGTACTCAACAATTCTTTCTTTCAGAAGTGATTCCATCATTTTCCCCACCACTGAGGTCAAACTAACAGGTCTGTAATTTCCTGCTTCCGCCTTGCTCCCACTTTTGTGAAGGGGAATCACATCTGCCCTCCTCCAGTCTTCAGGTACCACCCCATTCTCCCACGATTTGTTAAAAAGTGTGATCAGTGGTGTCACTAGGTCCTCCCTTAGTTCTTTTAGGATTCTAGGGTGAATCCTGTCAGGCCCCATTGCTTTGTCCACCATGAGTTTTAAGAGTTCTTTCAGGACTTTTACTTCTGTAAATGGACTGGCATCAACCCCACTACCCAGTGTGCTTCTATTGTTTGGTTTAGGCAACTCCTCCTCTTCTTGGCTAAAGGTACCTTTGGAAGGATCCCCCAAAAAGAAAGTAGTAGTATGAAGCATATAAGCAATCAGTAGTTGTGAGAATAGCACTAGATAAAGCATCAGGCAGCTTGATAATGTAATGGGATGCGTAGGTTAACAATGGCATGGATTTGATAGGTTGCAAGAGAGTGAGGGGACCTCATAAGGAGAGATGGAACTGCAAAAGGGGCACCATCCCCCTCCATCCAACAGCAGATCCTGCCTACAGAAATAGGGAACACTATGCTAGCAGTTATGACCTGAGACATGGAGGAGAGAAAAAAAACCCTTTGAGGACAGTCATAAGGCAATTCTAGGGGGTGGGGGTAGAAAGAAGTAGGCTGCTGGTTAACTAGGATCTGCAGCTTATCCATTAGGTAGGGAAATGGGCAGACTGGGTGGGCCAAGCAGTCCTTATCTGCTGTCAAATTCTATGTTTCTATGTTTCTTCTTTTGTGAATACTGAGCAAAAGTATTCATTAAGAATCTCTGCCTTTTCACTGTCTCCCTTTGCCCACCTCCCCTCTCCTTTATTAACCTTCACTATCCCTCCCTTAACCTTCCCATGCTCCCTAACTCCTCTTAACTTATGTTAAATACTCAGTACTATACTCGGTATATTCAGGCAAGTAGAAGGCTTATAACCCATCACACTTGTCTCCCCGTTAGGAGTATATGATACCATATTATGTACATAGCAGGTAGGTATTCAGTCTTTTTTTAAAAACCTCTATGTTTTCTGATGCTATTACTTCAGCTAGAAGTTTATTCCACAAGGAAATCATTCTCTGTGCATAGGAGTTTCTTCTTAGGTTTCTCTTGGGGTAGGTTAGTTTCAGTTGTTTATTATGGCATCTTAAATGTATTTCCCTATTTGCTGGCACTAAGTCAAGGCTAGCCAATAATTCCTCATCTGCTTATCTTAAACATAAGTAGCAGGTCGCCTCTCTGTCTTCTCTGCTTAAGTAAATGTAATCCTAATCTTGATAGCCTTTCCTCATATGACAGGTGTTTCAGTCCAGAGATCATCTTAGTTGATCTCTGCTGCACCCTCTCCAGCAGATCTACATCCTTCCTCAGATATGGGCTTCATAAAGGACTACAATTATTCATATAAGGTCTAAATGTTTGCCAGTTAAGAACATGTCTGTCCCTAAACAAAATATTCTTATATTTGACATGAACATAGTTATTGCCAGGGTCTCTGGATCCCATACAGTTTGCAATGGCACAAATAAAAGGCTGCTCTGAGTAATAGTGGTGCACACAGTGTAAAATTTAAATTAAGTACTTTCATTAAGTGGGCAACATGTGTCACCAGACAAAAGAGCTGAGGCTTATTTCCAGTTACACAAAATCAGCTCTAGTGAGTGACATAATGGCAACATCCACAATATTTCCCCAAGTGCCATCGACAATTTCACAAAGCACTGAGTGCTTTTCCATGATGTTTCAAGAATACTTTTGTGAGTCAGAACCCACTTTTGTGAGATAAGACGTGTGGTTTTGTGAGCCTTGGCAATCACAAAAGTGTGGAAAACAAGACAACCCTTTGTGCATGAAAAACAAGAAAATGTGTGGATTTAAGTCTGAAAATTACAATGGTGATAGTATAGGATGTCTGGTTGATTCTTTGATTTTTTCAGGTTAAACAAATCATTTTTCTTGAAATATTCATAACATTCGCCTGTTGCATTTCATAAAAACAGGCCCTGTTTTGTTAGTCACAAACATGTTTTCATGATTTACAAACCCACTCTGATGAGTCTTAGTCATCAAGGAACTGAGGAAAAGAACAAAATTCTTTGTGCATCAAAAATAAGAAAATGTTAGAATTTAAGTCTGAAATTTGTCTGGCCAACAGTGTACAGAGTATGGTTGCTTTCATTTTTTTTTTGGTAAAAAAACAAATACTTTAAGAAATAGTAAAGAAATTAAGCTGAAGCATGTCACAAAAACATCCCTGCTTTCGTCACTCCTTAGTATGCTTTTGTGCATCACAAAAATAATTTTGCAAGCTACAACCTCACTTTTGTAACACAGTCTCAAAATAAGAAATGTCAAGTTGTCTTTGAAGGGCCATGTCTGATGCATATGCAGCTGCTTCATGAGTAGCCACAGGACTACATGCAAAGCAAGCTACAGGTCTGGCACAATGTGCTTTGGGTCACTCAAGATGCAAGCTACAAGTCTGGCACAGTGCAAGTCACCATGCAGCAGCTTTGCAAGTGGTGCAGGCCACTCATGAAGCAAGCTATAGGTCTGCTGCAGTACACACCATTACACAGCTGCTTCAGCCACTCACAGAGCAAGCTGCAGGTCTGGTACAATGTGAGGCACTATGCAGCTGCTTTGCCAGTGGTGCAGGCCACTCATGAAGCAAGTTACAGGACTGCTGCAGTAAGCATCATCATGAAATGTTTATTACTGTGTGTAAGATAAGTAAATGCTAAAGGAGTATGTTGTTATATATGTTTCTCAGAAAAAGTAAGGAATTTAATTGCAAAGAAACTGTTAATGCATCTATTAGGGTTGAAGCACAAAACACACGAAGTAGAACAATAAAAAATTAAGGAAAAATGTCCCTGGAACCTTGGCAAATCAGAGATATGGCATTCCTTGGGGTTTGAATGATCATTGTTGACATTACCCTAATATTGGTACTGCTATGTTAAACAAGGTAAAATAGTGATACATCAATTCTTGCATAGAGGGTAAAATATTAGGATAATGCTAACACTATGTGGCTCAAGCTTTCAAACCCCAATTGGCCTGCTATAGGGAGCCTCCTACTCAGCTCACCAATGGTCTCTCTGATGGCAATCGCATTCTGGTCTGTCTTGAGCAGAAAAGGAGTCCACGTTGATCAATTAATTAATTACTTTATTCAGCCCAATTGGCTGGGCGAGGACTTTATAGCCAGTTTAGCCCATGGTCATGGAGGAAAGATGTTAACATTTAGACTGTTTGCCATACAACAAGCTGAAGGCAATGTTTTTAGTTTTTAGTTTCTGTTCATCTGGACAGTGAATTAGGCAAGTAGATTCCTCACTACTGAAATAATGGTTGGCTAATAGAAAGCTGTCAGCCAGAAGCAACAGCTCAGACACAAAGGACAACCCTAGGAGGCATACACCAAGAGCGGTCCAGCCTCTAACCTTACTGTCTGCTGAGCTTCACTGATCTTTACCAACTAGGAGAGAGACAAATCATGGTGGGAAGGCAGACTCTGACAGGCACAGAAGTAGGGATTCCTTCACAGCAGCTCTACCTGGGAGAATCCACATAGGAGTGCACAGTCTGGGCTCCTTTCTCTGCTGAGGTGACTTCTCTTCCCCCTCACTCTGCTCAGACCCAGCCAGCAGCTGCTCTCTTAGCATAAGGAGCAGTTGGAACACTTATGCAGAACTCCTGGCTGCTTTATGTAAATCAGCATGTGTACTGCTTTACCCACTACTGAAATAGTGGTTGGCTAATAGAAAGTTCTCATCCAGAAGCAACAGCTCAGACACAAAGGGCAACCCTAAGAGGCCTACACCAAAAGCAGTCCATCCCCTAGCCTTGCTGTCTGTAGAGATCCATTTTGCTTCAGTTTTTTAGAAGAAGCAGCAGCTAGAATCTGAAAGGGAGATAGCATTTACTTTTAAAAACATCTCATTTTGGAGAGGGAAGCTAGCAGCTAAAAGGGAGTTAGCATTTGCTTTTAGGAGTACCTCATTTTGGAGAGGAAGAGGGCAACATCTTCTTTGTTTTTTGTGTGTGACTGATTGTTTCTGGCAGCGGATCAGTCCCACCCACCCTGCCTCTCACCCCACCCACCCCTAGCTCCATATTTCCTTTATAGGCAGGACCTGTGGCATCACTCCTCCTGAACACTTCCTGGTGACAGAGAAGATCAACTTCTGTCACTATGGCATAAAAGAAAACTGAAAAAAGAAAAGGAAAAAATAAAAAGAAAAAAGAATATGCAAATAGTTCAAAGAAGCTGTATTGAAAGGAAGAATACCAATCTCACAAAATCTCATCATCATATAGGAAATACTTCATCAGAATGTTCAAATGGATACTACACTGTGATGTCCGTGGAGTACTCATCTTCCAGGAGCACCTATGGAGGACAGGTCATTGCCCAGTATGCATGAAGATGCAGGACCTGCAAGCCCAGCTGGTAGCAGCTTGGAATGAAATTGAAAAGCTTTGGCAACATTTCACTTAGAGCACTCCATCCCCCTACCTCAAAGATCCACAGGACCAGGAGACTGAAAAATGGCAAAAAGAGGACATGGGAAACCAGCAAAGAAAAACATGAACAACACAACTTGAGACACCCCAATTAGGACAACAAATCACTTTGAGCTACAAGCAGAAAGGAATCATTCAGCTCTGCTTGGGGGATACTAGTCCCATCAAGGGGGTGAAGACTGCAACAACCTCATGAAACAGCAGCAGCCCTCAGCAGGCCAGTCAAAGAACCAAGAAGATCCTGGTAGTCAGTGATTCCATGATCAGAGGAATAGAAACTAGGATGCACAAGTATTAACAGAAGAGGGTGACAGTCAGATGCCTTCCCAGTACCTCAGCAACAAGAGACTGTGAGCACATTGGCAGAATTGTGGACAGGGAGGAAAGAGACATTGGAATACTGGTACATATTGTAACGAATGATCTGGCTGACCAGATGGTGGAGGATGCAAAATGGAGCATCAAGAAGCTGGGAGATAGGCTTTCAACAACTGCAACCACAGTAGCCTTCTCAGACGTCTTGTCTGTATGGGGTAAAGATGGCAGCATGAAAAGAATCAGACTAGAAGAAATAGACAAATTCAACAACTGGTTGAAGAGCTGATGCCAGACAAGAGGCTTAAATTTTATCAGATCTTGGAGGAATTTCTGGGATAGATCACTCTTCGAACAGGATGGACTTCACCTCACACAAGAGGGAGCAAGAGCCCTGGCCCAGAAGATGGAAGTATACTTGGACCATCTAAACTAATTGGAGGGGAGGCTAAGGCATGGAAACAGGTAGTGTGCCTTGCCAAATCCTCACCAACAGGAAAACTGAGAGTAAATGTAAGTGCACCAGTCACATTAGGACAAACAAAGCATACAGCAAAGGGCCAGCATCAGAAAAATGACACAAGGGTCAGGCAGCAGGAAAAAGAGAAACACAATCACCCAACAAAAATCAAGATGCTAGCTCATGGCAAGGAGTCTACCTCAATGCTAGGAGCCTGGGTAACAAGATCAGTGACCTCCAGGCTGTATTGTCAGACATAAAGGTTGATCTGGTAGCTATTACCAAAAGCTGAGCCACTGACAACAATGAATGGGACCTGGCCATTCCAGGCTACACACTGTTTAGAAGAGACAGATAGGTGGGGAGGGGTGAGTGGGGTTTCCCTCTATGTGACGGAGAGGATTGAAGCAACTGAGGATGAAATTACCTAGATGGGGGGGGGGACTTGGAGTCACTCTGTGTCCACTTACTCACCAATGCAGGAAAGAAATTGTGCATGGGTATAATATACAGATCCCCCAGGGCAGGGATAGGGGAAAGATGAACAATTAGCTGAGGAGCTACAAAAGATATCTGGTAAAGGTGATATAGTGGTGGTTGGGGACCTTAACCTGCCAGATGTAGACCGGAATATCCATGCAGCCAAGAACTTCAGAAGTCAGGCTTTACTGGACACATTCCAGGACTGCCTGCTGTCTCAATTAGTGAAGGACCTGATCGGGGGGTGCCATCTTGGATCTGATCCTCACAAACTCTGAAAAAATTAGATATGTGCGGGTGGAAGATCCCTTGGCAAACAGCGATCACAATATAGTCTGGTTTGAAATAACCACTGGCACTACTAAAACCATCTCAAGCATAGAGGTGTTGTGCTTTCAGAAGGCTGATTTTGGCAGACTGAGGCAGATAGTGAGGGATAAGCTAATAAACATCAGAGGCAAGCCAGACATGGAGGAAATATGGAAAGATATTTGGGATAACGTTATAGAGGCAACAAGACTCTGCACCAGGACTACAACAAAGAAACAGGTTTAAAAGACCACTGTGGTTCTCCCCTCCAGTAAGAGAGGAAATCAGGGCCACACAGATTGCATATAAATGGTTCTGGCAACATAAAGGGGACAGGGAGTGAGAGGATTACACTCAGACAAGTAAGGAGGCCAGGAAAATAGTGAGGGAGGCCAAGGCAGCAAAAGAGCTGCAAATTGTTTGTGGAGTCAAATCAGGGGAGAAAACCTTTTTCTATTATATCAGTGACAAAAGTAAGAAAGGGAGAGGAATTATGAGGTTAAAAGTGGGGGAAGAGGCTCTGGAGAACAGTGGACAAAAAGTAGAGGCCTAAATGAATATTTTTGCTCGATAATTACGAGGGAGAATCAGAGTCCACTGCCAGAAATCAGTATCAGAGCCAAGACCAGAGGGGTTCAGAGAATGTGCTCCCAGGAGTTCACCACAGACAGAGTCAGGAAGGGCCTTTCAAACATCAGACCCGACAAGGCCCTTTACATTGATGGTTTACACCCTAGAGTGCTCAGGGAGCTTGCAGAAGAGCTTGCAGCACCTCTTGTGCAGCTATTCAACAGGTCACTGGAGTAAGGGGTAGCTCCAGGTTACTGGAGGGTGACTGATGTGGTGCCACTGTACAAGAGTGGAGACAGGGAAGATAAAAGTAACTATAGGCCAGTCAGCCTCACATCAGTAGTGGGTAAACTTATGGAGGCCTTTATCAAGCAAAATCTACTGGAATACCTCGAAGTAAATCACCTCCAGAACTACAAACAACATGGGTTTTGTGATGGGTAGGTTATGTCAAACTAACCTTATGTTTTTTGATGAAATGTCGAAGGAGTTGGACCAGGGTCATGCAGTGGACTTGCTTTATTTTGACTTCAGTAAGGCATTTGTCACAGTCCCGCATAGATGTCTCTTAAAAAGCTAGAAGAACTTGGGGTAGCAGAACAGATAGTAAAGTTGGTACTGAGTTGGCTGAGGGACAGAAAACAAAGGGAGGTAGTAAATAGGGTGAAATCTAATGAGAGGCAGGTCACTAGTGGGGTGCCTCAGGTGTTGGTCCTGGGGCCGGTCCTCTTCAATGTATTCATTAGTGACATTAGCGAGGGCATAAATGGCAACATCACCCTATTTGCGGATGACACAAAACTTGGTGCAACAGTGGATAGTATGGAGGGAGACAGACAACTGAAGGAAGACCTTAAGAAGTTGGAAAGCTGGTCACAAATATTGCAATTAAACTTCAATGATAAGAAGTGTAAGGTGATGCACCTTGGTAGAGCCAACCCCAAGGAAGAATACTGGCTAAATGGAGTCCAGCTGAGCTCATCTGCTGAGGAACATGATCTGGGAGCCAACATTAGGAATGACCTCAATCAGCAAAGTCAGTGCAATAAGGCTTACAGCAGAGCTAGCAGAGCATTAGGATGCATTGGCAGGGGCTAGACAGCAGGGACAGGGAGGTGATACTACTACTTTACTGGTCATTAGTGAGGCCTCATCTGAAGTACTGTGTACAATTCTGGAGGCCTCACCTAAGAAAGGACATTGATAGATTGGAAGTGGTCCAGAGAAGGGCAACAAAAATGATACATGGCCTTCAGGAAATCACCTATGAAGAGAGGCTTGGGGCTCTAAAATTGTACTCACTAGAGACTAGGAGGGAGAGGGGGGATAAGATTGAGACCTTCAAGTTCCTTAAAGGCATTAACAAGGTTCCTGAAGCACAGCATTTTACTGTCAATTCTACTACAAGAGGGCACACATGGAAATTGAAGGGTGAAGTGTTCAAGAGGGACATCAGAAAGTATTACTTCTCAGAGAAGGTGGTGGAACCTTGGAATAGATTACCACCTGAGATGATGGCTGCAAAGTCAGAACCAAGCTTTAAGCATGGGTGGGACAAGTACTAGGAGCAAACACATGGCATTGGCAAGGGCTAGGCTGGGTGTCTAGGAAGACAGAATACAGGTGCACAATAGGTCCCAGGATACCTCGCTTTGACAGACACGATGGACCACAGGTCCCTTTCTGCCATCATCTTCTATGTTTCTATGTTTCCTATTTTCAGGCACTGACTGGAAGAGTTACAGTACAGTGGAATGACAATACAGATAATCATAGCATGTGATACTACAAACAGAGAAAACAAAATCACACATAATAAAATAAAATATTACAATTTAAAGGGAACGTTATCGATGATGTTAACATTTTAAATGTAAGTATAAATTTTGGCATATGTGAAGTCTGTTTATCACTCCAGTGCATTGTTTTGTGTTTTTGTTTTGAAATGGTCTTATCTTTTTTCTTATTTAGGGCCCCCATATTAATGCAGCCCTTTCCTGCCCAGTATTCATTTTTTTAACTATTTACTGGTTACAGAACCTGATGACATAAGTTGAGCTGAAAACTATTAAGAAGCCAAATACATTGACTATGGGTCAACTGATATCACTGTAGTTTTCAGCTCAACTGATGTCACTTTGTTCCGGAACTGGTAAGTAATAAGAAAAATGAATACTGGGTGGTAAAAGGGCTGCTTTAATATGGGTGTCCTAAATAAGGAAAAAATTGGACTATTTCAAAACAAAAGCATGAAACAATACACTGGAGTGATTAAACAGATGTGATTCATGCCCAAATCTACAATTACATTGAAAAATATCAACAACATTGTTCATGTTTCCTTTAAAGCTTTAAGGCTCATTCTGCTTGTTGTGGGGTAAGGCAGAAGTGGGAAGGAAGGAGTTAATGGTTTGGATTCTCCAGCTGGCATTTTTTCAGCAGTCTGGAAAAAAAAACACACATGCTGGGATTCCACTGTCCACTAGCATCTAGATAAGAGCTGAGCCATAAATATCAGAGACCGGAACCAAGGGAGTGGACACATTCGCACAGACTCACAGTTTAAAAGGATTGGTTCGCTCAAATATAAACTTAAGGTTAAAAAGGAATATAATTGGTCACTAATAGGTGTTCAGTCTGATTGGGACAATTAAATATATACACGGTAGATGGTTGGTGAATTCAAAGGGGGAATGGGAATTGCCTATCCTTGAGAGAATATAAGATGCTGAAAGACGGTGAATAGGGAGTTACTCTGGGAGTTGAAGGAAGAAACTGTTCAAGAGACTGTGCTTGGGCCTACCCTTCTAGCTATGTCCATGGGAGCTGGCAGATAGCATAGGGTCCAGTGTTTCTGGAAGAATAGGGAAGGGTTAGATTGATACTAGCATTTCTCAGTAATAGCCTTTTTCTGTTTTGTCATCTGTTGTTTAAAAGCGTTTACTTTTCCTGGAACAGTGTTATTCTTTTGTGTTGAATATAGATATCCTGTCATTGTTTCTTTACACTTTCTGTTAAGTAAAAAGCTATTTATTTACTCAACAGTTGTGACTGTGATTCCATTTTTCTAAGGTAATACAGCACTGGCTAATGTATACTCTGTTTAGCATCTGCCATCAGAGAGAGAGACACACTACCAGACTTTGATCTGTGCAATTACATGTTTGACTACCCAGTTTTGTTAACTTAGGAGGTTAGCGCTGGGCAAACCCAGATGGTGGCAGCGAATACCCGAGGACAAACACCTCTCTGAAAGTTGTGCAGCCCAGAGAGATAGAGGTGTGTTGTTAGATGGGGAAACAGAGGAGGGTGAGTCTTGCTGTTGATTTGGGATTAGTTTAAATCTTTATTTAACTATGTAACTTACTTTTTGTGAGTTTGCTGTAGGTTTTGGATTAGCATAAAACTTTCTGTAACTGATTTTTTGTGAGTTTGCTGTTGGCTTGGGAGCATCTTAAAACTTTCTTTAAACTCTGCAACTGATTTTCAGGACTGTTGCTGGCTGGCTGGGGGGGAAGGGATTCTTTGCCCAGAGGCAGATTCAGATTACTTATTGTGACAAAAATATGTATAAAACACACAGTTTATCACACACATATGAACATTAAAATCAGCTTTTCAAAATAAAGTAATCGCTTGTTACAAATCCAGCATAGAAAACATTTTATGTGCAAATTTAGCCACCACATAGTAGTTAGCTTGTTTTTCTGAGAACAGTAAAGTCCCTAGTTTCTTCTCTACTATGTCATATTTTTTAATACAGGGTATGCTGGTGCCTCTGTCCCCCACCTATGACCTCTGCTCTACTGGACACTCTCTACTATACACCCCTAGGTGCAGAACCCTAAAAGGAACCTCAGCTTTCTCCTGCCTGGCCCCAAAATATTGGAATTCCCCATCACTTGATATTCGCTCTGCACCTAGTCATATTTCTTTTAAAAGATGCATCACACTTTCCTCGTCACCTATGTTCCTGTTTTAAACCCCCACAGGGTGCTTGACATCCCCTACCTCAGCTCTCAAAATGTTTCAGTTTTGCTCTGACCCCTTGTTGCTGTTATATGTAGCACTCACCATGGATTATGTGTTAAGCATACAATCATAGTGTAGTAGAGTTTCATTATGTTATGTACTATTGTGTATTTTTCTACCATTGTCTCTGTCAAATTAGCACTACTGTTTACGTCACAGAACTTCATGTAGATTTTTCCTTGTATGGTTCATTACCTCTGAACTATACCTGTTATTTGTTTTGTCTTCCAATTTTGTATTGCAACCTCCCAGGTTGTGTCTGAAAATAATCATATTGTGTGGCTATGACACCTTACTCGGTAAACAAAAACTAAATAAATAAAATTAATTTCCTTCTTTTATTTAACAGCAGTGGGCAATACAGCAATAAATAGCCACTGTTTTCTTTTCATTTATGTCACACTTACAAGATTCACCACTGTTGGTTCCATTCCAATAATTATTCTACCACATTTGTTTCTTGATTACACCAAGTCTTAGTAAACAAATCTCATTCCCATATATTTTGTTTTCCACCAACTTGAGATAACTTTCTACTTCCCTATATGCTTTCAAACTCTTGTATAACTTTTTACTAGATAAAGACTCTATTTTTTCCATATCAGTTTTGTAATATGCATTTGCCATTCTTTGTCTTGCATCTTTCACATATAAGTTCACATGTCCCTGGTATTCCTGTGTCCAGATTGTTTCCATACCAAGATGCCTCTACTTATTGTTGAATATATTTAAACATGTATTTGTACATTCTACCCTTTTCATTTCTTCCCAACTCTGGGCAGCCTTGCATCTTCCACTTTAATCATTTTTACTCCAATAACTCAGTACTCTATTGTATGTCAATTGCTCCATTTTTTCCATCCCTGATTCTAATCTAAGAATCACAGTTGAGGTATCATTTGGTAGACCCAATGTCAGTCTAATAAAAACGTTCTGTACTGTCTCTGTATTTCTTATATTAGCTTGTAGTCCCCATACTTCATTACCATACAAAAGCTGACCATTTACTTTAGCTTCAAAGGCTGACCTCATTGCAATAAATGAGTTACCTCCAAACTGTTTCTCAAATCTGTCTATAGCTTTTGCCAAGACTATTCTAGTTTCTTTTATTCTGACCACATGATCTTTCCATGTTCTATTTTTGTTAAATGTTACCGCTAAATATGTAAATTCTGTTACTTCTTGTAAATCTAAGTCTTTAATTATCCATTTTCCATCTGCTTTACCCCTTTTCCCCAAGACCATTATTTTACTTTTTGCTGCATATATTTTTAAATGTAAGGTTTCCAGATGTTCAACAGGGCTAATCAATCCTCTTTTTAAACCAATTGGTGTCCTTGATAGTAAAATAATATAATCGCATACAATAAAATTTGTAGATTTTGTTTATTGATCTGCGGACTGTGTGCATCTATCTTCTCTAATTCTTTTACCAGTATTTCAATATAAATTGGAAACAATATTGGCGCTAGTATACAGCCTTGCTTGACTCCCATATCAATATAAATTTAATCAGTTAGTACCCCTTGTCTCATTACCCTAAGCCTAGCAGAGGTGTTTAAATGCAACATTTTCAGTATTAACAATAGTCTTGCATTAATGTTCATAGCTTCTGGAATTCACCATAAAGTCTCTCTATTAATGTTGTCAAAAGCAGAGCTAATATCCAGGAAAGCCAAATATAGCTTCCCCTTTTTTTGCTCTACATATTTCTGACCCAGATAACTCAAAGCAAAAATATGATCCACCATACTGTAGGATTTCCTAAATCCTACCTGGTACACTGATAGTATCTTCTGTTCTGTAGTCCAGGCTTCTAGTATTTGTAGTATGATTCCAGTATAAATCTTTATTGAAGTACATAGCAATGTAATTGATCTGTACCAGGCTGGATTTAGCCTGTTCCCTTTCTTAAAAAAGGGTACAATTAGGCCTTTATACCAGCTGTTGGGTACCTTTAAATTATTATTTGTATTAGAATAGATTGGAGCTAGTATTCTGACCCACCATTCCGGGTTTACTTTACAAACCTCTGCAGGTATGCCATCCACCCCTGGTGCTTTGTTATTGTTTTGCTTATTTATTGCACATATCATTTCTTCTTCTGTGACCATGGGCCAGAGTTCCACCTTCCTTCCCTCAATTTCTGTTACAACCTACTTTCTTGGTATACCCCATATAGTTTATCATAGCACTCATACCACACCTGTGGCATAATTATTCCTTCTGTATTTAATTCACTGCTGTTTGTCCCAAGTGCCACCAGATTCCAGAACAACTTACAATCCCTGTCCATGATAGTATCTTGAAGACAAGTCCATAGTTTGTTCTTATGTTGTCCCTTTTTTTCTTTTAAAAGTCTATTATATTATTTTCTAAGTTTAAGGTAAGCTTCTCTCACTCCCACATTGTTAGGTTTTTTACTACTACTTCTTGCTCTTATTACCAGCCTTCTAAATCTCATATATTCTTTATCATATCATGCCCTGTTTGTCACTTGTCCCTGTATTTGTTTAACTTGATCCTCTTTACCTTATGATTCTACTATAATACTAAAAATATACACTATGGTCTGTATTCAGATATCACTTCCATTGTTACTATCCAGATTAACTAGAAGTGTGACCTTCTCTTTGATCAGGATGTTTTCTCTTAATAGCTAATTAATTTTACTAGAGCTATATGGGTCCCATTTTATCTTTTTTTTATTTAAAATTACCATATACTCATTGGCATCATTGATTTTTTCCCTTGGGTGTTGGGTATACTTCTCATATTCCAAATCCATAGTCACAGTTATAGGAAAGTGGTCACTCTCCCACTCCTCTATAACCACAAATTCCATAACTTTACTGAATGACCATACATCTATAAGGGTGACATCAATAACTGAACCACAATTTTTTATTGGGAATGTATAATTACCAGCAAAATCCATCTTTGTTCTTCCATTCTAGACCCTTAATCCATTTTCTGCTGCAATGTTTAACAATCTCTTCCCCTTAAATTTAATATTTCATCCTCCGAGGCTCTAATTGGTATAGATAACACGTCCTCTATCCCCCACTTATTTGGATACATTTCTATTTTACCTGCTATTCTTGCATTGATGTTGCCTATTACACATATAGGACTGGAACCAAAGTTTTCAATTATTCTTTCAATAATTTGTGTCTGTTCTAAAAGAGAACAGATTTTTCATTTCCCTGGTTAACTTTGATGGAACATACATGTTTATACAAATCAGGGTAGGTTTATCCTTGTTATCCAGGATACTTCCTAAGATGTACAAACTATCCAGTTCCACCCTAGCCACATCACTAAATATCTCTGTTCAAATCAGCCTTACCAAACCTCCACTTGCATGTCCATATCTTGTAATTCTTTTTGCAGGTACTGTATATAATGCATATGGTAACCTTCCATCACATTCACTTCCACCTTTTATAACCATGTTTCCTGTAACATTATGACCTAGTACTTTTTTATACCCTGTATCCACTGTACATCCTCCAATTTTCCCTCTAGCCCAGTTATATTCCAACACAGCAGTTTAATCCCCTTCTTCCTTGTGCCTTCTGTGCTAAATGCTCTCCCATTCATACGGTTGTTTCCAGATTAGTAAGGGGTATGCTGCTATCCTGCCTTCTCTCTATCTCTATACTTTCAGTCGTGTCCACCTCATATTTCTCTGTACACACAGCATGACTTGAGGAGGATGTGGCTAGGGCTGACATAGAACTTGTTTTCAGCACTACACTGTTATTAATTTTAGTGCCCCTGTGTTTATGCCCTCCTATATAAGTCTCTGCTTCCTCCTCAGATTCACTACCAAAAGAATGTACCATGACCCTTAGTTGTAAGTATTCAGTTATCCTTTGTTGTTTCTGCTTATTGGGTTGATCATCCTGCTCCATCCTTACTTGTTTCCCATTAACCTTTTGCTTTTCGGTATCTTTTATGTTAGATACCTCTGGCTGTGAAACTGTCCCATTCATATTACTACCTATTATCTTAAAATCATCCTTATGCATTAGAATTTTTACTCTGATTTTAGGGTTCTTTAATGTGATACATACCCATCCTTTCTCCACTCCGGTTTGGTACCTATATACTGTAATCAAGTCTGACCAGCCAATAACATTTCCTAGACTAGCTTTACATGCATTATATGTCATCAGTTTTAATGTAAAATGAGATTCATTTTTTGCCTTAGATAATCCTTTAAGGTATACAGTGGGCAATAATTTCCCTTTTTTATTAACATCTCTTTTTTGTCCAAGTTATTCCATTTTGCAACATCTTTAGCCCCTAGTTCAGCCACTTTTTTTCCTCTCCACTACTTCTGTTTCCTCTTGAACAGTTATTTTCTCCCCCTTCCTTGTTGTTTCACCTTTTTCCTCTCTTTGTATTCTTACTCATCCTGCCTCCTTCTCTACATTCTGTTGGGGCTTCTGACCTACTTTTTGCATTTGATTACAATATGGGCACTTTCTAGCTACTTTATGTTTTTTCTTTTCACTATTTTTCCCTTTCTATATATCATTTTCTTTACTCAGGGCATCAGCTTCTTTTAACTCTTGCCCCCCTATCTTCTCAATAATTTTCTGAATCTCTTCCCTTCTTTTTTGCCAATTTTCTTCTCGTGTCTCGTGCCTTGAAAACTGCAGGCCCTCCTTGGTTTGTACTTCTTTCATTAAATCCTTCTTCTCCTGCCTTAGTTGTTCACCATTACTTGTTAATTTAATCCAAACTCTTAATAACTCATTTGTTCTTCCGGTTTCTCTCTTAATTTCAGCTAAACCCATAACAATCAAACTGTGATTCACAAATGATTCTACAGTTGTAGGTAATTGTGTCTTTTCAATATTAATCTTGGTCCCTATCTCTAATGCAGATCCTTGCTCATGGTTAATCCTCTCTCCATTCCCCTCCTCCATAGTCTGCCACAAATGTGATACATCTGGGGGGGGGGTCACTAGATGGGGGATCCATGCTTAGGTGTTTTATATATGGTGAGATAAAGTGTTCAAAGTCATGCAGAAAATATCTATATCCGCTGTTACTTGTCCTATTATCCTGTTCCATAGTTTGTGGAGTTATTACTTCAATTTGTTGAACCTTTCCATCCTGTACCAAAGTCTGTGCCTAATTACCTCCATTCTGCTGCCCAAGTATCTGTAATGTCCCATTTGTCTTTTTTTCTCCTTATTTCTACTTTCTCCATTATCAGTGAGTCCTTTTGTGGGAATTCAAACATAAATTTTCTGTTTAACTTACCCCCTTAAAATTGCTCACTTTATGCACTTGTTTAATCTCTGACCCTTCTAGTTGTTTAATTTGTGCCAGCAATGAGTTTTCTCCCTGTAGTCCACCTTCATTCTCTATTCCTGTTTGTACTTGCTTTATGTCAATCCCCTCTATGCCAATCTGCGTCTGTCCTTTCATTTCCTGCCCTGATAAGATAAAATAATTAGTAATAATTTTGTTCTTTTCCAGAATTTTGTTTTTACTTTTCTGTGGCTTAATAACTTATTTTAGATAGTTTAGCTTGAAATCTGGTAACTATTTTCTTAGTTGCCATGTTCCACGTCCCTCCTCCCCCCCAAAAAAAAATAATTATATGAAAAAACTTCCTTTACTAAACAATCTACAGACATATTACTGTCAGTTCTTAGATGGCTGCTTAAGCATACATTAATTTATGCTTTCCATCCTGATGCTCACCATGTTTCTACCCCTAACTCTCACTCTTTCCCTTTTAACTCTTCCTGCTTCACCCACCCTTCCCTGTCTGCTCCAGCCTGGTTAAAGTCCCTCCCCATCCATAGCAGTGTCCCAATTATCTATCCCTCCTCTGTCATTATCATAATAAACAAGTACATGACAGCCATCATCGCTTTCTGTGGTTTTAGTCCAATTTTCCCCAGTCGTCAATAATATATCACTCCTCTTCTTTACCTCTCTAACCTGCCACTCCGTACATGGCCTGTTTCCCCCCCTATATGTTTAGTTGCCAGCTGCCTCACTCAAAAGATCTCTGCTTATAACTCCTGTATGCCTACTGTTGATTGTACATCTGCTGACTTCTTCAATTGTAAAATAATGCCTTTTTATTTATTTAAACTTTGTACTGTTCTGTATACACTGCATATACTTTTTCTTCCTTGTATATTATTGCTTTTTGTATACCTACTTCTGTACTGTACTTTGATGTATTCATGACCAGGTCCACCTTACAAATGAGCCTTGCTCAATGGTGCCCACCTGGATAAATAAAGATTTTGATTGATTTAAGATTAAATACAACATGCGGCAAAATGGGAAGCAAAATACAGTCCAATAATGCTCTTCTCCTTTTCTTTCTTGTCCCCTCTGTTAGATGCATTAGTCCCACTTTTACTTCATAATCCAACAACTCCTTATTTCCCGTTATTTGTCTTGAAAGTTTCTGGAACTTTTTCTTCAAACTTTGCCCTATTCCACTTTTTCTCAGGTCCGTGGAAACCATAAAATCCACTCAGCGTGCCTAATCCCCTTTTATCCAATGCCCATCTACTGCACTCAAATGATTTTCTAGCAGTAAGGGCCAGTGTTATAGGGAATGCAAGTGCCTTTCCTTGGACTCCTGCTCCCACTGTGTCTCCCCACAGTGTAGCATAATGGTGCCTCTGCATCTGTCAGCATCCCAGAGACAAAGCAGCCAATCAGGTTTATTTAGAATTATATTTGACCTCTATTTAAATATTCACAGGGTCATTTTGCCTGCACTTTCTGTTTGCTGTGGGGAAACAAAGGAGGGTGAGTCTTGCTGTTGAGTTGGGATTAGCTTAAGTCTTTATTTAACTCCTCCCCCGTGCAAATCTCACTGGGGACTGTTTGTTAATTTGTAAAGTGCATCTTCTCCATTAGCTCCTTATATTGTTTTTATTGTTTTGCTACTAGAGGGAGCCTGATTAAGTTCGAGCAATTTGCTCCCAATACCTCACTTGTCACATTTTACTGCTCTCTAGTAGCTGTTTTCACTTGGTGATTTATATTAAAGGAGCCCTCTGCTGTCTCTTTCCTCTCTACCTTACTCCTTTCTCTAGTCAAAAATGTCCCCTCCTCCCTCCCTGGCGCTCCTCATGGGAATACTTTTGCCTTCTATCCTCTTTGAGCTTTACTGCTTGAACACATCAACAGCTTCTGCCAATACTTATACTCAGTTTGACTTCTACTACTCAACATGCTTGCTACTGCCACTCTACCTCTACCCCTCTACTCTCATCAGCAAGTGTATTAGCCCAATAGTCAGATACCTTCACCTCATCTGAAGCCGCCACCCTGCATCTCTATCAGGCGTACCTCATCGCCCCACTGTGGTTACTAACCCTATCTCTTATACTATCTGGTGACACTGAGATCAACCCTGGTCCATCTCTGTGTCCCGTCATAACCTGCCCCGGCCACCACTCTCCCTAAAACCGGTGGACTAACTTCTCGCCCACCTGAATGCTAGGGAGCCTTATGGCCAACCTCCTGACCTCCAGGCTTGGATCTATACTAACATCCCGGACGTCCCGCCATCACAGAAACCTGGCTAGCTTCCACAGTGCCTGCTCTCAGTGCCACTTTCCTGAATACAACATGCTTCAGACGACCGCCCTGGCACTAAAAGGGAGGTGGCCTTGCCCTCTACTTCAAACTCACCTAAACATTACCCTTCTGCAGGACCCTCCCACCAAACTGTGAAATCCTACACTCCCTACTGCTTCGGGGTGTAAAGAAACCCATATTTTTGTACTTATATCCCCCAAAAAATGCTACACAAGGCATCACTGAACTCCTAGGGTTTCTGCCTGCAGTTACAGGCAAGAATGACATTATGTGCCTGGTGATTTTAACCCTGACTGGTCTGAGAAAACTCAGCTAACCTATCCTCCTTAGCTAGCAAGGCAAATCTATCCCAGCTCATACATGAACCCACAAGGGTCTCACGTTGGAGCAACTGTGCCACCCTCCTTGACTGGATACTTACTAACAGGATGGAATATGTTGCCTCAGCCAGTGTGCTACCTGACACAATTAGTGACCACTATCCCATCTACTGTGTCTGGAACACTGTCATTTCTCCCCTCCCTGCTAAAACTGTAACCTTTCCTAATCTCTCCGCCTAAGTCATGAGGACTTCTTAACTGACCTTAACCAGGTTGACTGGTCCCCTCTCTACCAAACAGAGGACATTAACATAGCCACAGAATATTTCAACTCCGTCCTCCTCTCTCTTCAAAACCTTCACATCCCGGTCACCACACGTAGGATGGCAGGGAAAGTAACCAAGTGGCTAACACGCCCCCTGCTTCAACTTCTCAAATCTAGGGACAAACTTTGGTCCAGGTGGAAGATCTCCCACCTCCGTGCAGACTTTGAAGACTATCGTGCATTATGTAACAACTGCAAAAGACAAATTCGTATTGCCAAAAGCACCTACTATAGGAACCTACTAATAACATCCTCTACAAATCCGCGCAGGTACTGGTCCAAAATTAAGGACATTCTCGGCAACGACAAGCAACAGAATCCAGCTGACATGAACATTCAAGGTGTTCACTGCATCAACCATGGCACCATTGCCAATGCCTTCAATGCCCTTTTTTCTTCTCTACCAGTCGCTACTCTAACTAGCCCACAACCTGACTGTCCCTCTCTCTCCTCCCTCTCACCCTCCCACCCCTTCCTTTCATTCTGGCTCCAACCACATACCTTGAAGTTCGCAAGCTACTTATCTCCCTTCTGGCACGTGGGGGTCAAGAGCCTGAGGGCATCCATCCTTGCATACTTAAGCGGTATGCACCTTGGCTGACCAGATCTATCACCTGGCTTTTTAACCTCTCGATTCATATGTCTACTGTCCCATCCACCTGGAAAACTACCAGAACCATCCCTATACACAAAAAGGGCAATGTCAAACTCATGTCCAACTATCGCCCTATATCTCTTCTGCCCACTCTCAGTAAGCTGCTTGAAAAAATAGTCCACTGCCAGCTTTCTGCTCACCTTGACATGTTTAATCTTCAAACCCCATGCCAACATGGTTTCCGGCCCAGTCACAGTACCACTTCTGCACTTACACAACTTACAAATGACATCAGAAATAATATTGACTGTGGCCTACTCACTGGGGCCATCTTTATCGACCTGTCTAAAGCCTTTGACATGGTACACCATCCTCTCATACTAAAGAAGCTCCAATCCATTGGAGCACCTGACCAAGCCCTCTCCGGGTTCCATAGCTATCTTGACAATCAGACTCAGGCGGTAGCATTTCACAAGGCCCTTTCCTCCCCCCTAAACATCTCCCGTGGAGTTCCCCAGGGATCCACTCTTGGACCCTCTACTCTTCTCCCTCTTCCTAAATGATATTCCCACCATGTCCCGGCATAGCTGCACTCTTATGTACACAGATGACCTTGTTCTCTACTCTGGGTCAAAATCAGTTGCTGCCATCAACTCCACCTCACTAATGACTTCCAATTCCTGCAGACCTGGCTGTCTAGCAACCACCAAGTCCTGAACCTAGAAAAAACCTGTACTATGCTATTCGGATCCTCTAAGAAACTGTCTGCCCCTGCGAACAGGCTCCGGGTTCAATGCCTTGATGGATCCCTCATCTCAAACACTGAGTCTTTCAAGTACCTTGGGGTCACTTTGGATCCCAAACTTGACCTGTCTCAACATGTCAATATGGTGTGCCGTGCCGTCAATGCTAAAATTGGCGGAGGTTATCGCATGCGTTACTCCCTCACTCCTTCCGCTAGACTCTGTTGCGAGAGGTATTCTCTTACCCCAGCTCCAATATGCTCTGCCCCTCCTCTTTGCTGCAAACTCTGCTACACTCCACAAATGGGACACTGTCTACAACAACATCTGTAGATTCGCCTTAACTGCCCCACGCCTTACCCATCATTGTCTCCCTTTACGCTGGCTTAAATTGGCTGTCACCTAAGGATATTCGAGCCTCACCCTGGGCTGCTTTATCGACTCCCTCTGTCTAGACCTCCCTGCCCTGTCTATCTTGCCAACCTCCTGACTCCTGTCTCACACACCTGTACCCTCAGGTCTTCCTCTGCCCCCATGCTCTCCACTAGACCTTGCATGACAAAAATGGGTGAACAGGCATTTGCCCATTTTGCTCCCAAATTCTGGAACTCACTCCCCCTTATGGTGAAAACTTCAGCCTCCCATTGAGAATTCAAAAACTCGCTGTTCACCCACCTCCTAGCCCCTGGCCAATGCAAATGCTCTTAATTTGCTTTGTCCCACTGCAGGCTGTCGGGTCTGACCCTGAGTACTACACTAATGTTCTCCCATGCAATACGCTTGTCTAGGTGGCTATGAACCTTGATGTCTTTACTGTCCTCAGCTGTCTTATGGTTACCCTAATTGCTTTATTTTACATCCTTATTATGATCTATGCCTAAAATGTACCCTTATGTAACTATTACTTTGCTACCTAATGTATATCTTGTTTTGCTCCTGTACACCTATATTATGCCTGTGCATTTCTGCATATTGTAACCAATGTCCTGTGCTCTCCCGGGTCGTGCCTGAAAATAGGCAGGTCTGTTGCCTAGCGCACTTACCCGGTTACCAAAAGCTAATAAATGAATAAATAATAAACTCTGTAACTGATTCTTTGTGAGCTTGCTGTTGACTTGGGAACAGCTTAAAGTTTTCTTTAAACTCTGTAACTGATTTTCAGGACTGTTGCTGGCTGGCTGGGGAATGGGATTCTTTGCCCAGAGACAGAGCAGCCAGTCAGGTTTGTTTGGAATTCTGTTTGAATCTCTATTTAAATTTTTACAGGGCCATTTTGCCTGCTCATTCTGCTTGCTGTGGAGAAAACAGAGGAGTGTGAGTCTTGCTGTTGTGTTGGGATTAGTGTAAATCTTTATTTAACTCTGTAACTGATTTTTTTGTGAGTATGCTGTGGGGTTGGGATTAGTTTAAAGTTTTCTTTAAACTCTGTAACTGATTTTCTGGACTTTTGCTGGCTGGAGTAAAAGTCCTACCACCCTCTCTCCCCAGCAGCCTTTCTTAAATACTGGAAAAACACTGAGGGTTGGGCTTGAAGGCTGTGAGGGAGGAGCTTGGGGAACTGCAAACTGCTTATATGAACTAACTCTGAAAGCTAATAGTCAGGAGATGAAAAGTTCTGTCATTCAAGCTTTTACTAGTTGGATTTTAGGATTTAAGATTTTTTTTTATGTAATGTGCAGGTAGGACTGGCAGAGGTTTAGAGAAGAGAGGTCAGTATGCACATTAATGCTCTGAGCAGCACTGGATAGTCAAAGGAAGGCACAGTACATTTTGTGGCTGAGTATAGTGACAGAGATTAGGGGAGTGGCATGGGAGCGGAGATGTGGACACCAGGGGGCCATAGGAGGAGGAGGAATTGCAGTCAGCAGGACAGAAGTAGTGAGGTTGAGAGGAAAGGGGGCAGACTCCAGGGGAATGGGGCAGAAGTAGGAAAAGGGGGACAGGCTATTAATCTGCAATGGATATAGGTTTGCAATCTGGATGGGCACATTATGGAGGCTACAAGAGTGTCACATATGTCAATGGATAAGAGACCTATAGGCAGAGATCCAGTGGAAGGAGGTGGAGATAAGGAGGTTGTGGAACATGGTCAGAGAGGGTGGGGTAGGTAGGCACAAGGTGAGATAGAGGATGACAAGGAGAAATACAGAGGAGGAGTGAGGACACAGCAAGGCATGGGGGTGGGAACTGCTGTCATGCAACAGGTATGCGGTACTGGCAACTGAAGTAGAAAGGGGAGAGAGATGTTTGGGAGAGGGAAAGAGGGGGCACAGGGGTCAGTGCTACAGAGGGTGACATTGGTACATCAGGGAGAGGGGGCAATGCCATGGAAATGGCAAAAGGGAGCCCCCAGGAGGAAGGGGACATGGTGTATAGGGAGATGGGGCAGACCATACTGGGAGAACAGATGCTTAGGAGAGAAGGCACAAATGTGGACAGAAGGCTGTACAAGAGGGGAGGAGAAGGATTAAGAAGAACAGTTCCAGAAATTAAGGGACAGGGAAGGAATGAGGGCCATAAGAAGGGTGGGGGGAGAGAGTGCAGCCAGAAGGGAACTGTGGAAGGGTGAGTTATACTGATAGAAGAATCTATCCTGAAAGGGAGCAGGTTGGGGGGAGGGGTGAAAGATGCAGTCAAATTTGGGTAGAACCTGTACCGGGCCTGACAAGAGGCAGGGCAGGCTCTGAGGAAGTGTGTTGGGGAGGACGGCAGAAACCTCACATGGTGGTATTTGTGGGCACAAATGACCTGTGGGGGACTGCATGGTGGAGTTGGTACAGGAGAGGTTTGAGGAACTGGGGAAGCTATGCTTGGAAATAGGGGGGTCCATGACATTCTCAGAGGTGTCACCAGTCCCAAGGGTGAGCAGGGAAAGAAAGGGAAGGACAGTGGAGTTCAACTGCAGGCTGAGAGACTGGTGTAAAGCACAAGGGTGTGGGTTGATTGGAGGATGGGGAGATATATGGACTAACAGAGAACTGTACACAAGGGACAGTTTACATCTGAATGGGGCAGGTAAGGGGGGGTTAAAGAGCAAATTAGAGGACTGTATTGTTTTAATAGGGTATTTAAATTAGGTAGAGGGGGAGGTAACTGCACAGCTAGCATGCAGGGATGCCAGCTTGGAGTGCAAAACGTGCTGTCTCCCTTGATAACATTGAGGGTAAGAGGAGGGGACCACTGAGAGGAGGGGGAAGACTAAGGAGCTGAGGGGGAGGATAGATGGGAACAGGTGGAAGGTAGTGTCCCTAAATGCAAGGAGCCTGTGTAATAAAACAGTGAAGCTTCAGGTATTCCTTGTGGAGGGGAGTGTAGACATCACTGCAGTGACTGAGACTTGGGTCACCCACTACCATGATTGGGATCTGGCAATCCCAGGGTATAAAATTTACAGGAAAGATCGGTTGGTGGGAGAGGGGTGGGGTAGTATTCTATGTGTGGGAAGAGCTCAGATGTATGAGGGACGAGAAACATAAAACATAGAAGTTGACAGCAGATAAGGACCGCAAGGCCAAGCCAGTCTGCCCATTTCTTTTTCAGCCATATGAATGTGCGATCGGCCTTTGCTCTGTCAATGGCCTATCCATTCATACTTATCTGTATTGCTCCCTTATGCATATCCCATGCCTGTTTGAAGCCCTGCACTGTATTCATATCCACCACTTCCTGAGGTAGGCCGTTCCATACATCCACCACCCTTTCTGTGAAAAAGAACTTCCTCACGTTACCCCTTAATTGAACCTCCCTCTAATCTCATGCTGTGTCCTCTTGTCCTGATATTTTTCTTATGGGGGAGAGGAAGAGAGGACAGAGGCACTATGGATGCAGATTCTGGACTCCAAGAGTAGAAAGCTGAGGCTGGGGTTAGTGTACAGACCACCAGACCAATCAGTGAACTGGATAGGGAGTTAGCGGAGCAAATAAGGAGGGTGTGTAGAAAGGTGAGTGTGGTGATTGTGGGGGATTTCAATCTGCCGGGGGTAGATTGGAGCACCCCTGCCACCTCCAGTGCCAGGGAGCAGATGCTTCTGGACCCGATCCAGGACAGTCTCCTGACACAGCTAGTCAGTGGGAAAACACAACTAGGTAACACGCTGGACTTGGTGCTGTCAAATGGGGAGGCAGTGAGACAAATAAGGATGGAAGACCCACTAGCTGGTAGTAACCACCAAACAGTGTGGTTTACTCTCAAGTTGGGCTGGGAGTCTGGAGGCACAGTAACAGAAGTGGTGGATTTTAGAAGACTGGACTTTGGGAGGATGAGAGAAATACTGCAGGGGAGAATTCAGGGTATTAGGTCAGAGATAGATGCACAAAAAAAGTGGGAAATTATTTAAACTGGTCTAACAGGCTACAGAAGCTTGCAACAGGACTAAGATCAAGAAGTGCAGAGCAAGGAAACCATACTGATTGAACAGAGAAGTGTTTGAGGGGGTGAGGGCGAAGTGAGCTGTGTGCTGGAAGTTAAGGAGAATGAGGAAGGAAGAGGACAGGGAGGCTAATGTGAGTTGGTCCAAGGAGGTGACCAAGAGAGTGAGTAGCCAAGACCTCCAGGGAACTAAGGTTAGTGCAGGGCATCAAGGGAAGGGAGAAGGACTTTTTTAGATATGTCAGGTAAAAGAGGAAGTGAAGAGACCATATAGTGAAGATAAAGTGGGGAAGGGAATGGGTGGAAAAAGGAGAAGAACCAGCAGAAGTACTAAAAGAATACGTTTGTTCTATTTTCACAAAGGAGAAGAATGGTCCACTACCACCATGGACTGGGAGCGTGGGGGAGGGAGGGGAAGAGATGACAGATGGAATTATTGAGGAAAGTAAAGTACTAGAGGGTCTAAGGGCTTTAAGGGTCGATAAGGTACTAGGTCCTAATGGCATCCACCCCAGGGTGCTGAGGGAGATGGCGGAGGTGTTGGCCAAGCTGCTTGCGGACCTGTTCAGCACCTCTCTGGACATGGGATGGGTGCCTGAGGACTGGAGGGTGGCCCGAGTGGTGCCCATACACGAGAGTGGCCCTAGGAACAAGCCAGGAAATTACTGGCCTGTCAGTCTCACTTCCATAGTGGGTAAACTTATGGAGACGATACTGAAGGAGAGACTGGTGTCATTCCTCGAGGGTAATGACCTCCAGTATGAGCAGCAGCAAGGGTTCATCTTGGGCAGGTCTTGTCAGACCAACCTAATAGAATATTACGCCTGGGTAACAAGGGAGCTGGATATGGGTCATGCTGTAGATGTCCTGTACTTGGACTTCAGCAGGGCCTTTGCTTCAGTGCCTCATGGGAGGCTGGGGGGGGAGCTGACTGCTGCAGGGGTGGGGATGAAGCTGACAAACTGGATAAGGAACTGGCAGCAGGGGAGGCTGCAATGGGTGGTAGTGGGGGGTGTCTCTTGACACTTAGATCGGTGATGAGTAGTGTGCCACAGGGCTCGGTGTGGGGCCCGGTGCTAGTTGGGTTCTTTATCTCAGATATTGCACACAGAGTTGGGAGCAGGGTTAGTCTGTTCGCAGATGATACCAAAATGGAAGCAGTGGTGGATGAAGAGGCTAAATGGAAACAACTACAAGGGGACCTAATGAAACTGGAAGCATGGTCAGAGAAGTGGCAGCTGGGATTCAATGTGAAAAAGTGCAAGGTTATGCGTTTTGGGGCAAAGAACACAAGGAGGGACTATTTGTTGGGAGGGATGAAGCTGGGGATCACTGAGGAAGAGAAAGACCTAGGGGTGTTGGTAACAGGGACCATGAACAACTCTCCTCAATGCAGGAAAGCAGCAGCTAAGGTGAAAAGGATGCTGGGCTGTATTTCAAGGGTTTCTCGTCCAGGCATAGGGAGGTGATTCTGCCCCTCTACAGATCTTTGGTCAGGCCACACTTGGAGTAGTGTGCAGTACTGGTGGCCATATCTGAAAAGGGATATTAATTTACTGGAAGGTGTGCAACGGAGGGCAACACAAATGTTACAGGGGATAGAGGGCAAGGCCTACGAGGAAAGGCTGAATAAGCTGAATATGTACATGCTGGAGGAGAGAAGAGATAGGGGGATATGATTGAAATGTTCAAGTATTTGAGAGGGATAAACAAAGCTAGTACTGAAGGGGTGTTTAAACTGAGGAAGGATAGGGACACGAGGGGGCACAGACTAAGACTGAAGGGTGGAAGATTTAGGAGGGAGATGAGGAGGCATTGCTTCATGGAGAGGGTGGTGTCTAAATGGAATGCTTTACCAGAGGGGGTGGTATCATGTAAGACAGTAGGAAGTTTTAAGAGGGCATGGGACAGAGCATGAGGGAGGGTCTGGGTGGAGGGGGCTGAGGCTGTCATGGGAATGACAGATGGGGAGAGGGTTGGGGCAGCTGCTATCTAGGGGGCTAGCTGCACACTCAGGCAGACATTGTAATACCGGGTGGTCTGTTTCTGCTGGCAGATTCATATGTTCATATGTAAAGGAGCACACAATAAACACAGCAGCAGTAGTAATGCAAGTCCTCCAGCAACAATAGAAGTTGATGGAATACAGGCAATGGCGTAGAAATTTTACAGCAGGGAAAACAAGATCACACATGACAGTTAAATAATGTAATTCAAAGCAGTGTACAAGGAAACGTAGCAGCAGTGGTAGCAAAACAAGACCTCTGGCAGCCATGTAAAGTAGAGGTAGGGGCACATAGCAGTACACATACTGTAAGTGTACATGCAACTTAATCAGTCCAGAGACGCAGTGGTATAATAATGAACAGAAGCATCTTATGCACATGTTCAAGAACTTGAGAGTAGCAAGAATTTTTCTGGGTGTCTACAAAACTGCAGGTGCTTAGTAGTGCTCCTCATAAAAGGAGGCAGGGGCCTCTAGGTTTTAAGACAGTGGTAGGCATAGGCAAGCTGACCTAGTTTTGTGTTACATTTTTGATACAGGACAAAGGGAGATCCCATAGATTTCAGGCTATAAGACGCCTTGGGTGATGCTGGTGGTCAGGTAGCACAATGTGGGATCCTGATCTAAGCAGCTTGTCAAGAGAAAATGCAGGAGGAAAGAGTGCCTACAACCCAGGCCTGCCAGCCCAATGTAGAGTAGGCAGTGTTCGGTAAATCACTGTCCGGAAAGCTGTGGAGGGTTACAGAGTGGACATACCAGAGGGTGTAAACAGAATGAGTAGGGACCTGCAGAAGCTTGAAGAATGGTCAAGGGTTTGGCAGTTGAAATGTAATGCAAAGAAATGCAAGATAATGCATACGGGACACAAAAACCCTGGAACAGCATATAATTTAGGGGGTGAGGATATAGCATGCACCAGTCAGGAAAGGGACCTCAGGGTTATTATTTCTGATGACCTCAAGATAGGAAAACAGTGTGACAAGGCAGCAGGTAAAGCAAATAGGATGCTGGGTTGCATAGGTAGGGGCATCACCAGCAGGAAAAGGGAGGTCATAATTCCACTATACAAGACACTAGTGAGACCCCACCTGGAGTACAGTGTGCAGTTCTGGAGACCTTATCTACATAAGAACATAGACAGGGTAGAGAAGATTCAGAAGAGGGCAACAAACATGGTACAGGGATTGCATCACAAGTCCTATGAGGACAGGCTGAAGGACTTGAGTATGTACTCCCTCCAGGAGAGGAGGGAGAGAGGGGGGTATGATAGAGACATACAAGTACCTTACAGGGAGGAACAGAGTGCAGGAATACACTATTTTCCAGCAAAAAAGATGTTCCAGGACTAGCGGGCATGGGATGAAGTTGGAAAGAGGGCAATTCAGAAGAAACATGAGGAGGAATTTCTTCACAGAAAGGGTGATGGACAGATGGAACACCGTGCCAGAGGAAGTGGTGGTGGCTGAAACAATCAGTGGATTTATGAATGCATGGGATAGACATAAGGGAATTCTAGAGGTCAGGGGTAAAGGGTAACAGACTTCTAGAAAAATGTAAAGGGAACTTACAAGCTCAAATGGGCAGACTGGGAGGGCCATAGGCCCTTATCTGCCGACAGTGTCTATGTATCTATGTGTCTATGTAAGGCCGCAGGCTAGAAGGACAAGTGACTTTATTATCTAGTTTGCCCCCACAGATGACTATATGGCCTTGTATACCATAATGTACAAATACATTATTTATTTTATATAATATATGGTGATGTTATTAAGGTTACCCAGTATGTGGGGCTGGGGTTTTACCATTTTCAGGTTTGTCTTGTTCTCTTTAGCACAATGTTTTTCCGTAGTGCAGTGTAGTGTAGTGTAGTGGCATTTTGGTAATGGGCTGTCTTGTGGCTCATTTGAGTGTCTATACTGCGTAGGGTTCCCCTATGAAGTGGGGCTTGTCTGCACCCAGTCATCCTTTAGTTCATTGCTGAGGCCATGGATTGCATCAGTTTGTACTGGCTTTAGTGGCATGCAGCAGTTTGGAGGGGCTTCAGTAGGTGGGAGCATGGTTTGTAGAAGGAGTAGTGTGTGTCATTGAGGTCTGTTGGGCCAGTGGGTTTCTGGCTTGGAAATTGTGGTGGCAGCATGGAGGGCCAGGCACTTGAGGAGAGAGTGAGAGCATCACAGAACATGTCTGTTGGTAACTGTAAGGTGGGAGGGGTGACTTGTGTGTTCCCCCAGCTGTCTTTCTTACTTCTAGGTATGTGCTCCATCTCCCTGCAGCTTCTAGGTGTCTTGGAGGAGGGAGGAGTCATTTCCTATGCTATTTCTTGCTACTGGTCTGCTGGGGGAGGGTCACACGATGTACATGCTGTATACCTCATTAACTATACAGATGTCCACTGGAAGTATACAGCCTAAACTGGGAGGTATACAGCCTTAAGTACCAAACATTCAATGTGTATGAACAGATCTATATAAATATTAATTTTTCTTCTTCAGGAGCTATACAGCTTTAACTGTGAGGTATACGATTTTAATTGGGAAATTAAGTGGTAATTGGGTAATTGGGGGGAATTCTCAGATGCTAGGCCAGTGACCATTGGGATCCCACAGGGCTCAGTGCTCAGTCCAGTGTTGTTTAACATCTGCATTAGTGATACAGCAGATGGGATCAAGGGCAAAATCTGACTGTTCGTAGATGACACAAAGCTCTGTTGGATTGTGGATCTGAGGAGAGGAGATGGGAACTTAGGGAAGACCTGGCTAGGTTAGAAAAGTGATCTAGCATATGGCAACTGGGGTTCAACACAAGAAAGTGCAAAGTTATGCACTTAGGCATGAAAAACCCGGAGACAAAATACTGGCTAGGTACTGGTCAGGTTACCAAGTCAGAAGAAGAAAATGATCTAAGGATAATAATCACAAAAGACATGAAGCACTTAGCATACTGCAGAGAGCAGAAGCGAAAGCAATTGGATGCTGGGCAGTATAGCTAGGGGGATTACCAGGAGGAATGCAGAGGTCATACTGCCACTGTCCAGATCATTGGTAAGGCCGTACCTTGTTTAAAGTGTGCAGTACTGGTGCCCTTATCTAAAGAATGATATTAAATTGCTGGAGACAGTCCACATAAGGGTGACCAAGATGATCCAGGGCCGGCAAGACAACATCTATGAAGGTAAGCTCAAAGGGCTCAACATGTACTCCCTTGAGTACATAAGGGAGAGGTGGGATATGATCGAGACCTTAAAATACGCTAAATGTATTAACAGAATGAATACGGAGGGCCTCTTTTGTCTTCCTGGAAACATGTCCAGTAGGGGTTATAGTCTAAAGCTGGTAGGGGAAGATTCATGAGCAAGATGAGTAGGCACTTTTTCAGAGGGTGGTGGGCAAGTGAAACAAGTTGCCAGAGGAGGTAATCTTCCTGAAAACTATGGATAGCTTCTGGAAAGGATGGGACAGAATGAAGGGGAAGGCTGTGGGTAGGGGAGGGAAGATGGGGCACTTGAGGGGGGTCTGGGGATTTGGGGAGGGGACATGTCCTTCTGTAGACACAGAGAAGTCCTGCTCACTTCAGTGGACTAAACAGAGCACAAGTCCTTTATCTACTGGTATATTGATATGTTCATATATACAACTGTAATTGGGGGTATGCAACTTTAATAGTATACAGTGGTATACACGATAATGTTTCATATAGGGCAAAGGTCCCATCCATGTAAAATGTATATTAGATACCATACATGTATAATATATAGGGGTGTGTGTGTGTGTGTGTGTGTGTGTGTGTGTGTGTGTGTGTGTGTGTATGCGTGTGTGTTTGTGTGTGTGTGTGTGTGTGTGTGTGTTTAGACAATGGCCTGTTCTCAGCATTACATAGTCAAGTTAAAAGTACCAAACATATTTTATCTGCCTGATTTACTGCCAAGCCCCAAGCAAACAAAATACATTATGCAGCAAGCAGGATAACATATTATACATAGGGCAATCTATCTGAGAGAGACCATAAGGATAACAACACAAATGTTATAAACAGTTTAAGGAGATGTACAGTACATTCTGTAGACACGACACAGGTAGAGTAGCTAATAAGAAAGGCCATGGTCCTGTCTGAGCTAAAAGATCTGTCATAAAAAACATGCAAACTGCGCTAGAAAGATCAGCACCAATTAATCAAATCTTCATGGTTCTATACCCATGAAATGTGTTTAACTACATAGAAAAGCAGCAGCTATCTGGACCATTATTTTTACTCTGACCTCAGACCACTGCTGCCAATTTGAAATTACACTTCATGTGGGATAAAAGGTTATGCTTAGCTGGGTCACTGGAAACTCAATTTTCACCAAAAACAGCAGAGTAGGTTATAAAGGAGGCAGTATAGTGCAGTGGGTTAAGGCCCTGAGCTGCAGATCTGGAGACCTGGTTTTGAATCCCCCAGCCACCTAGGTACATACTGTGTAATCCAGAGCATGTCACTTAACTTCCTAATGCTCCCAGGTCACATCTGGAAACAAGCTTCAGGTTAGTGTGCTACTTCTGGTTAAACAATGTTCCCTTTCCCTAATTACTTTCAAGTTTATTAAACAGTTTTAACCAGGGCTGTCAATTTGAGCACATGAGGTGCAATGTTTCAGTTGTCCTGGGGAAGGTTGGCACATAAACTACAGCAGATACATGCATACACTTTACTGTACTCCCATACAGTATATGAATGCATACATTGCAGTTCCAATTAACTGCAAAATGTTGGCAAAATCAGAAATAAAGTATACCCGGGAGTCACGTGATGCGCAGGACTGGGTAGCAGCTCTTCAGCTTAGCTCCTGCTCCCAACTCGAAGTTCCAGCAATTTATGCCTTGTTTTTTTAATGGATTTAACTATCAACCCTCATATACTGTAGAGGATGCTACTGTCTATTTGGGGGATTAATTGATGAAAATGGAAGCTGAAATGTGCACTGCTTCCACTCGACATACGCCTCCCGCCACACCAAACAAGGCAGCTAAGAAAATGAAGGTCCAAACATCGGGCCATGGATGCTGTACTACTTCTACCCCAGCTGCATCTTCTGCACAGGCTGGGATACCCCCTCACGAGGAATGCTTCTTAGCAGAATTTACTTCTTTCAGTGTGGATATGCAGTCACTTACCTCGGAGCTTAAATTTCTTAAAATAGATCTGCAAGAAATCAGTCCAAGATTTGGCGATGTAGAAGCTCTGACCTTCTCGCTTGAGCATTGGAGGGATAAAGCCAACTCAGACTGGCAAGTCCTGAAGCAGATCAGCTGGCTGGAATCAAAATTAGAAAATCTGGAGGCGCGCAGCCAGCAGTCCAACGTTGTAGTCTTAGGCCTCCCTGAGAAAGTGGAGGGGATGCACCCAATTAATTTTACTCAGAAATTGTGCATTAAATTAGCCGGACTATCCCCTAATGGAGAAACTTACATTGTCAAATGTGCGCATCATGCGTTAAAACTAATGACGGGTACCGGCTCCCACCACACCCTTTCATTTTCAAATTCTTAAACTATCTCGATAAGCAGCATCTACTTAAAAAGATTAAAGAGATACAAGAGGCATCATAGGAGGGTTCCAAGTAAGGATTAACCCACTACAGAGTGTGGGTCTATCAGGTATTAATGTATGGCTGGGATGGGTGGGTTTGGCATCGTGGTTCCAACCACCCAGTCATACATTAATACCTGATAGACCCACGCTCTGCAGTGGGTTAATTCCCTTGTTAGATGGGCAAGAAACAGGGTTCAGCTCCCTGTTTAGAATCTTTTCTTGCCCACGTTACAGGTTTGGATATGTTTGTTT
Organism: Neoceratodus forsteri; assembly: GCA_016271365.2. Lineage (NCBI taxonomy): Eukaryota > Metazoa > Chordata > Ceratodontiformes > Ceratodontidae > Neoceratodus > Neoceratodus forsteri. Next base: position 454,736,405 of record CM057452.1, on the reverse strand, counting down.
TCCGATGTTGTTTGGCATTGTTACACTTTCACCTTTTTTGTCCTGCCAGGAATATTAGTAGATCTGGAACTGTCACAGCGTGACACGACCATGTGGTGGGCAGTTTCGATACTGCACCATACATTCATTATTGTTTTTATAAGCTGAGTCTGAGATGCATTTTGTATCTTGCAGTTCATTTGTGAGAGGTGCCCTTTCATCTGTTCTGGAGAACGCTGCCCCCACATAATTCATTGATGAAAGGGGAGACATCACACTACAGTTGTGTTGTTTACAATTGCAAAGACCTAGTGCACGTTTGTGAATGGTCGCGCTGCACTATGGCCATTGTAGTCCACTGTTAGGTTAAAGCAGTACCTCCAGTTCATCATTTACTTGAAGGGGGTAAAGAATATTCCTGGTGCTTGAACTACAACTCCTGGTATGGTAACCTTGCATAGTTCTGAGACAGTGAAACACCTAGTAGATGCCGATTTCCGTGTTAGACACACAAACCCTGCATGATTGAAAAGTGCTAGGAAGGGAATACAAAATCTGAATTAGGGGATCCCTAGTGGCTCTCAGACTTATCCCACCATCAGACACGCATGGGGGATTAGTTTTCTTGTAACTGATTTGGGGCTGTGCAGAGTTTGGGAAGACTGGTTAATGACTGCAGCCAGACAGGAACAGTAGTGGACTGTGTGGCTGAGAGCTGGATGTATGGTGTGGGCAGTGGGTGTCTGTTGTGATCTAACTTTACTAAAATGGGGATTCAAGTGATAAATTTCTGGTTTCAGGATGGCTCATATGCTGTGTACTACAGGGAGCACAGGATCATCAGTAGATATCAGAACATAGGTGAGGTGGCACAATGACACCATGCATTAATCCCAGCATGGCCATAGATTAATTGAAAATTAATGTATGGACACATTCAGGACACATGATGGCGTTTGACCAATCAGTCATAACCATATGTCCAGCTCAGCCACACAGTCCACTAAAAATTAAAACCTCAACTCCACTCTTAGGACTGCGCATGTGCGCACGCAGGTTACCATACCAGGAGCTGTAGTTCAAGTTCCAAGAATGTTCCTTACCCCCTCCAAGGAAATGAAGAACTGGAGATACTGCTTTAACGTAACAGTGGACTACAATGGCCATAGTGCAGCACGACCGTTCACAAACATGTGCTAGGTCTTTGCAATTGTGAACGACATGATCGTAGTGTGCTGTCTCCCCTTTCATCAACGAATTATCTGGGGGCAATGTTCTTTAGAACAGATGAAGGGGCACCTGTTACAAATGAACTGCAAGGTACAAAATGCTTCTTGGGCTCAGCTCATAAAAACAACAATTAATGTATGGTGCAGTACTGAAACTGCCCACCACATGGTCGCACCACGTGGTGACAGTGCCAGATCTACTAATATTCCTGGCAGGACAAAAAAGGCAAAAGTGTAACAGCACCAAACAATACCAGAAAAAAAATATATCCAAACCTGTAACAAGGGCAAGAAAAGATTCTGAACAGGGAGCTGAACCCTTTTTCCTCCCCCATCTTACAAGTGAATTAATCCGCTCCAGAGTGTGGGTCTATCAAGTATTAACGTATGGCTGGGTGGTTGGAACCACTCTTCCAACTCCTCCCAGCCATACATTAATACCTAATAGACCCATGTTCTGTTGTGGGTTAATCCTTATGTGTTGTGTGATTCAGAACCTGCATGATAGAGGCTGTGTCTGATCCCATCGTTCTTCGATTGAGGATTTTGCACCATACCATGTTCTTAAGTCGCATACGATTATTTGTGATTTAGAACTTTCTAGACAGTGCTCCGTCCTGCTTACAGCCCTATTTGGCCCACTACCTTTTTGTTTGGAGGCTACCCCATTCTAAGAGAAGAGGTGTTGGTTTTTACTCATGCTGTGTATGCGACTTGCCAGCTTGAGAATTATGCTGTTACTTCGACCCTGGATTCTTTGGCGAAGATAAGGTGGGAGACATTTTCATTTAAATATATACGGCAATCTAATTTTTTCTTTATGGTACTGTCTTGCCTCCTGATTTGTGGTATTCAACTCATCTGGTTCTTGGACAACTATGACTTTTTCCCAGAGCAGGATGATTAGTTGATTTCCTCGCTTCCATTTAGTGTGCATTCACAATCGGCGCCTTTCACAACCGTATTGTGTTCGGTCCTCAATAGTGATTTGAACTGGAGGAGTTATTGGTTTATATTCAGGTCCCTGATGCTGGTTAGGTATACTAATATATATATATATATATATATATATATATATATATATATATATATATATATGTACACTAAGTTAATAATTTGGTATGATGCTCTCTGGATTTTGCTGCTGTTCTTGGAATATTAAGGGTGCTCAATCCCCAGGAAAATTATTATTTTTTTTTGGTATTTTCAGGCTCTCATTAATTTTCTTTCCTGTGTTACTTACTTTGTTCACCAATGATGTCTGTATTTCCACTTTGTGCACCAATGATGTCTGCCTATCCACATGGCTTGTGCTCATTGTATTACTTGTCACTACCTCTGTAACTGCCACCTGTGTGACCTGGGTCGTGCCTGAAAACGGTCCCCTGGATCAGTGCACTTACCCGGGTACCAAAGACTTAAATAAAAAAATAAAAATTAAATAAAAAAGATCCCAGATTTTATTACATCTACACAGGCTGCAAGTCGATATTGGATTTTTGCAGGATACACACCGTCCCCCAATCAGATTTTGCTTCTTAGGTGCTCCTGTGTGGGACAAGTATTCAGGGCCAGGCTAAATACCTGTAAATGTGGGGTTGCCATCTTAATAGTGAGACGGGTTCCCTTTAGACTATTGCAGCAAGTGGCGAATCCCCAAGGCTGCTATCTATTTATCTGTTTGTGATGGCATTGTTGGGTCATACCGATGTGAGGCTCAGAGGTAATGTGAAGAAGTATTATTTCATGGAGAGGGTTGTGGATGCATGGAACGGCCTTCCTGAGGAGGTTGTGGAGTCAAAAACAAAGGGGAAATTCAAGAATGCATGGGACAGACATAAGGCAATTCTAGTGGGGGGGAGGAGAAAATATTCTGTTGGTTAACTAGGATCTGCAGCTTATCCATTATGTAGGGAAATGGTCAGACTAGGTGGGCCAAGCTGTTCTTATCTTCTGTCAAATTCTATGTTTCTATATTTCTGTGTCTTGGGAGCAGTATATGGCCCTACAGTAGAAGACCAGTTTTTTTCACAGAGCTCATCCAATTATTACTCCCATGGGTATCCCTCCCATGCTACTTGCAGGGGATTGGAATACGGTGCTTGATAATGACTTGGACAGGACAGTTGAAAGGTATCAGGGTGCTACCCTGAGTCAGACATCCTTACAGGCCCTTATGGACTCTCTAATATTAATTGATCCATGAAGAGCTCTCAATCAGAGGTCATGTGAATATTCATTCCACTCCATTTCCCACAAATCTTCTTCTAGAACTGATTTTTTCTGTTGGATTCGAACACCTTCCATGTATTTCTCTTTGTCGTTATAGTGCCAAAGTGGTCTCGGACCATCGCCCAGTTATTTTACAGCTTTTTCCACCTGTTTTGAGGTAGATAAATCCCAGAGATTAAATAACCCGTTGTTGAAACCTAAGGATATTGTAGAGCACATTCAATGTTTAATTAGTTCTTACTGGGTTACCAACTCTGCCTCGACTTTTAAAGTAGATATGTTATGGGGGCTTAAATATACTCTTCAGGGGAAAATTAATAAAACTGGCATCGAAGCATAAAAAATTACAGCTGATAGAAACTTTCTCACTCCTAGCAAAGATTAGAACATCGGAGTTGCAACTTATCTAGATGTCCCCAAGTGAAAATTGGGAATCTTTGGAATCTCTTCGGGCACAATACCATGCGGTCTTAGGTGAGAAAGCTGAGCATTTATTGCTGCACTCTAAAGCAAAGTATTTTGACCAGGGTGAGAAGGCTGGGAAGCTTTTAGCCCTGTGACTGAGGTTTCAAATGTCTGATAGAATTGTCTCCTCTCTTAGGACTGATACATGCCAATTGATTACCTTCCCCAAAGAAAATGTAGCTCAGTTTCATTCTTTTTATTAGGAACTTTATACTCCCCACTTATACTCCTCAAGCCACACTAACTTTGAAACTTTCTTACATGATCTCTAGCTGCCATGTCTCTTTAGTCCCCAGACTGAAATCCTCCATGCTTCTCTGACCCTACAAGAGGTAAATCAGGCTGTTGACACTTTGGCTCCTGATAAGTTCCCGGGCCTGGATGGTTATCTTTCTAATTTCTACAAAAAGTGTAAAACACAACTGGCTCCTGCATTGCTTAACCTTTTTAATTATATTTTTAAGCATGGAATTTCCAATTCTGCTCTCACGGAAGCATTAATAGTCTTTTTACTAAAACCTGGCAAAGATCCTCAGTCTGTCTCCAATTATCAGCCCATGTCACTTATTAATGTGGATTTTAAAATATTGTCCAAAATCCTGGCTAGTTGGCTGAACATTGTTTGAGGACCTTTGCTTAGCTGGGAACAGGTCAGCTTTGTCTCTGGGTGATTATCCATGGATCATGTGCAGAAGCTCTCCCATCTTATCTCTGCATCCGGGGAATCATCTACTCCTGCAGTGTTGGTTTCCCTGGATGCAGAGAAAGCATTTAATAGAGTTTCATGGGAATATTTGTTTAATATTTTGCCTAAATATGGTACCCCCCTGAGTTCATTCATTGGATTGAGGTGCTTTACACTTGTCCTTTGGCCCGTATACTGTGTAATGGGGTTTTGTCAGACCAATTTTTACTGCTGCAGGGCACCAGGCAGGGTTGTCCCCTCTCTCCTTTCCTCTTTAATCTGTTTTTGGAACCCCTTCTCAGGAAACTTAACTCCTCTTCACCAGTACAAGGCATCTCAGTTGATGAAATTCAATATAAATTATCAGCCTATGCAGATGATGTGCTGTTACATATTGTTCACCTGGAGACTTCCGTGCCTGCTGCACTGGATATTATTCTTCAGTTCGGCACTTTCTCCAATTGTAAGTTGAACCTTTCTAAAACAGAAGTCATGCTGCTGAATGTATGGGCAGGGAGCGCGAGTGTGGAGCACTTGGATCTAACCTGGACCAAGGACAAACTCAAGTATTTGGGGATTTACCTCAATCATTCATTATCTAGGTTGCAGCAATATAATTTAGACTCCATAGTGGATCAAGTTAGGAGAGATTTGAACAGTTTGAAGCTCCTTCCCATTTCACTCTGGGAACATCATAATGTAATTAAAATGAATGTGCTCCCATGGATATTATATCCTTTGATTATACTTACACAGTACATACCAAACTACTGGTTTGCTATGGTACATAGAGTAAGCTGTACATTTTTATAGAAAAATAAACCACCCCGGAAAGCCCTGGCCAAAATAATGGTTCCTAAAGAAAGAGGAGGGTTGAAGGTTCCTAGTTTTTTTTTTTTTATGTACTATTTGGCTATACATAGCTCCAAGTATTGTCAATGGTTATGTCCCAGACAGTTAGATTTCTGTTTAAAATATGAAACTCTATGGTTGAACATCAGACGTTACCAGTCTTCTCAACTGGGGCTAGATCTCCAAGCCCTACTCCATATTCCCAGGAGAAAACTCCCTAAAGCCTTATGGAGCTCACCTATTGATACCTCAATTCAAGCCCAAAAGCAGTTGTATTCCCTACTCAAACCTGATCCTATCAAAGATATCTCCCAACCATTATTGGGGAACCCTAATTTTAAAATTGCTGGTCAAGCCATTACCAGGAAATGTTGGCCCAATGCTGATATTACTAAGGTGGCTCACCTGGTTCAGGATAGCAAGCTCCTTACTTTTTGGCAAGCCCAATCAAGATATGGATTACCTTCCTCAGGGTGTTTCAAATATCTTCAAGTGGCTCATTCATTAATACACCATTTTGGACCTGGGCTCTGGTCCAACACTTATGGGATACAAATTCTTCCTTTGACCTTGAATGCAGCCATTCCATGTGCAATTTCTGATTTATACAGCAAATGTTATGAGATACTGTCACTTCAAGAGACAGGAATAACTTATTTTTGGTATCAGGCACACCCATCTTCAAAAGGTGTGTATGCTTGGCAAGTGCTATGGTAGAATGTCTATAGATATATAAAATGGGATCAATACAGGATTATGCAGTTCCAAATAATTCATAATCTGTATTATACCCCGGTTAAGCTACACAAAATGGTTAAGGCCCTTATTTCTACATGTTCCAGATGTGGTAAGAAAACAGGTTCCTTAATCTCAATCAATCTCAATCTTTATTTATTTATATAAGGTGCCTTTCTAAAACCAAGGCGCCTGTACAATACAAAATAAAACAATAAATACATACAAACACATAAATAAAATATAAATACATATAAACTTAATGCATATTCTCTGGACATGCAAGAAGGTGGTTTCTTTCTGGGAGTCTATACACCAGCGATTGGATCCCTTACTGGGCCTGGAGGATGCTTTTCTATATGAAATCTGTTTACTTGGTGATTTTGCAGAACTCCTAGGTGGAAACCAATGACTTCATATGACGTTAATTACTGCCTGTGCTAAGAAATCATCTTAATGCATTGGTGCGATTCTTTAATTCCCCAATACATAGAGTGGTATAGAGAAATATTGTTTGCCTTGCAGGTGGAGCAGATTATCGCTCATCTGGCAGATCATCTGGAGAGGTACAAAAAGATATGGGAACCCCTGTATGTTTTATTAACATTATAGTCGCCCAGTTTCCATTTTTCCATGCCTGCTAGGGGTAGCTCGAATATAAAGCAGATGGAGATTTTTAATGGTCCTGACTTGCAATCCCATTACTGGGACACCCTCTACTTGTAGGATTGGGCATGGTTATAGTTTTCTTTCAATTAGATCTATGATGATTGGCATTATAACATTTCCTCTGTTCATGGACCCGTATCTGTCTACTATGTAACTACAGTAAGCCTAGTATTATATTTTATAAGCTATTTTCCTCTGTGTTTTAGAAGTTCTAGGTTCTATTTCTTCTCCTCTGGGCTGGGGTAGGAGGGATAGGGGGATGGGGAGATGGGGTAGGGGGTTTATAAGGAGGTTTTTAGGGGTTACTAAGTATAGGAGTCATCTCAGTGTTTGATTCTTTTAGCCACTGTCAATGATTGTTAAAGATGACACTCGCTGTATTCTCCTTGTCTTTCAGATTGTTCATGTTGTTTTAAAAAATTAATAAAGTATATTGAATTTATACTATGCTATCAGAGGGTTCTGTAGCTATTTATAAACAACAAGGCTGATGAACCAGAGGGTTTTAAACTGAACTGTATGTCTTCAGACTGGAACTCTGAGAGTAGAGAAACAGCAAATTTTAAATCTGCAGGCAAAGTGGACGCAAAGTGACCACTTTGCATTGGCGGAGCACAACGTGAAGTGACCACCATAAAGTGCTCGCTTTACCTTCTCATTATGACTTTGCATTGTCATTCTGCCTTAACACGAAGTAAGGCAAAGTGATAACAAAATAGGCAGCCTCCCACACATCACATGGCTTACAGTACTGTAAGTCACATGCTTTAGCCAGGCAGGAAGGAATTAAGTCAGAAAAGCTTTTACTTTCACTTTCTCCTTTGCAGTTGTAGAGGGAGGGGGCTCTTTTTGGTGAGAGAGTAGAGCGGTTTGTTTCCCAGTGATTCTGTGCAGAAAAAAAACAGCTTTTTTAAAAGCTACATCTTTATTTAGATTTTCTATTGTGTTTGTGATTTTTTTTTGGTACTGAATTTTTTTTAGTGTTGTTTTGTTTTGTGTGTGTGTGTGTGTGTGTGTGTGTGTGTGTGTGTGTGTTTGTGACTGTGTGTGTGTGTGTGTGTCTGGGAGTATGAGACTGTGTGCAGGTGAAGGTTAGGCGTCTGGACTCATTGATACTCGGGGACTTGCGTGCGATAGACCTGGGCCAAGGAGAGTCAGTGACCTGTGGGCATAGGCAGAGGAGAGGAGTGAGTGCACGTGATGGTGGTCGGGAGTTACTGGACTGCTCCCGACTCTTGGGTGTTGTTTCCCCACCTGTGGAAACAGCAGCACCACCACTACCACCGGTGGCTTTGCATCCACCTACTCCACCACTACCACCACCACCAGTAGCAGCTGCAGAGGCTCAGGCATCACCACCTCCACCACCTCCACAGCCACAGGTGGAGCCCCAAGTAAATGTATGTGGTCCAAGCAGTGTATCTGGTCCCCCACCCTGCAGATCCCAAGTGTGGGAGTTTTTTAACTGTGTGGGGGGAGACAGCACAATCATGGTTTGCCATCTGTGTGGTGTGCTGGTGTGCCGTGGCCCCCAGGGTACACATTTGGGGACCGGTGGCCAGCACATGCACATGACAAACCCCCACAAGGTGGAGTGGTATGCTACCACCAAAAGGGCCAGGCGTCCACCTGATGGGCCTTCTATGGCAGTGGTCAAGGGTGCTGGGGGTGAAGCTGTGCCTCGCCACTGCAGCAGGAAGAGGACAACTGCAGCAGCTTCACCACCACCACCACCACCACCACCACCAGCAACACCCTCTCCACCACCACTACTTGGGTTTCCAGCTGCAGTGGACCCATCACAGTGCCTGCAACACAGGCCGACATTGCATTGGTGTGGGCAGCCCTTGAGAAGAACAATGAAAGGGTGGGTGCTGTGCAGCAGCAGCAGGTTGATCAAATCCAGCAACAGCAGCTGCATATAGTGACAATGCTGCATCTGCTGCTCAAACACCACGGCATCCCCCATTAAGGGATTTTTTTTCTGGACACCCCCCCGCCACTACTGTGCTGTACTGTTTTTTTTTTTGTTTGTTTAATAATAGACATTTTCCCTTCTGTTATTGCAGTGCCTCAATAATGTTGACTTTTTGTTTTGGAGTGCTTGTGGACAAGCTGTTGTGAGCAGTGCAAGTATGATGTGTAAAATTGCACATGTGAAGTCAGTGTTGTTTCCTGTGTGTTTGTGTGTGTGTATGTGTGTGTTTGTGTGTGTGTGTGTGTGTTTGTGTGACATCAGGCATTGTGCAACATGTTGCAAACATATATTGCTGTTGCTGACTTGTTGCAGTGTTTATGCTATAAAGAATAGCTAGCAGAATAAGGTATATTTTATTGTCACCATCATCAGTGGACTAAGTGATACAATACTTTTTCAGAGGTGTCTGGCCAGAGTGCACCTTAGTCACATTATATACTATACTGCACCCATAACTTTTAGGAGAGCATGTGCTTTTTGTGCTATGATCTCCACAAAGTCATGTGTGCACTGTGAGTGACTGAGGTGCCGAGTGAGTGACCCGATACCTCTGAAAAAATATCATATCACTTAGACCGCTGGAGCTGATGGTACCAATAAAATATACATCAGGTATTCTTTGTTATCTTTATTCTTGATACTGCAACAAGTCTTATCATATATATGTTTGCATGAAGCTGGATAATGTATGCACACACAGGAAAGAACACTGACAGCACACAAGCAGTTTAACTCAACATACTCGCATTACTCAGTCTTCATGCTGTTTGCGAAACACTTCAAACCTGATTCATGAGTCTCGACACAAAGTAAACATTACTGAGGCTCTATAACTATTTATTTATGAAATAGACATGAAAGATATTCACCAACTTAGAGCATTGCACCCAATATATGGGTGCCTTACTTCCAGGGGAATCTTTCTTGCTCCACATGCCCTTACATAGTACAATACATTTCTGTGAAAACCGCCCGTAATTTCATTACAGTAGGTCACCTCAAGGAGGAATTCTCATTCATAAAAGCCACCCAAATTCTGCCCCTCTTTCTCAGCAATGTTAGGACGTGATGCCTGAGACAGCGTGGGTGTGTGCTCCATTATAGTGAATGTCCGATTGTCCAGCAGATTTCTGAATGTTTCTTTATGTTATAATGGTCAGTTTGTGGTGAAACGTGTGAGCACGTTTCCAGTAACAAGAGCCTTGTTAGTGGAAACGTGCCCACATTTCACCACAAAGTGAACCTTATAATATAAAAAAACATTCGGATAGCTGATGGACATTCACTATAGTGGAGGACACATCTGTGCTCCCGCTGGCTGAGAAAGGGGGGTAGAATTTGGGAGGCTTTTCTGAATGAGAATTCCTCTGTGACGTGTCACACTGTAATGAAATTATGGGTGGTTTTCACAGAAATGTATTGCAGTATACTGAACTATGTGAAGCAAGAAAGATTCCCCTTGAAGTAAGGCACCCACATATTAGGTTAAGTGCAACACCATAACTATGTAACGTGGTGAATCTCTGTAAAGCTGCAGTGCAACAATCTGTTGAGAACTCTTACCTATATTTTTTAATGCTACATTACAACTTCCTGTACTTACATCCTGACCTGTATGATACTATAATTTCCAGTATTTGAGTCTGCTGTACTACCTTTTTTCATGTGTGAAATAACGAAAGGAGCATTCCTTTTAATATGGTGCTGACCAGGTCTTTGTCAGTATTTTCTGCTGCTTTTCTCCATAACATCAATTAGTTGTTGTATATCACTTCTGTTGTAAATTAACAGTTATGCAGCAGGCAGTGTTTTATGACCCCACAGAAATAATATTTCTTGAAATGCAGCTGCAAATGAATACAAACCTGCTCATAACAATATTGAAAGGTGTGCTCATTTTATTTTTCATACATGACAAAAAGAAGTCAACTAAGTAAAGCAGACAGAAATTGTGAAAAGAAGTGTGTCATTCAAGTCATGACTCGGAGGTAACTAGTGGCTGGCAATGTAAAATAGCATAAAAAAGTACAGTTCAAAATTGTCACCACATTCTTGCAATGCTGCTTTAATTGATAATGTCAGTATGATATTATGAGCTCACAATCACGCAGCACACAAAATGCATCTGCCTTGTGTCCAGAAAATTGACAAGTGGTAACAGAGTGAAATGGAATTGTTTCAGCACATACAAAGTCACCCAGAATTAATGCACACTCAGTCATGCTCGCAGTGGTGGCACATAGTCCCAGAATTTTTCTGCATGCCCAAAATGCATCTGCCTTGTGTCCAGAAAATTGACAAGTGGTAACAAAGTGAAATGGGAGTATTGCAGCACAAAGTCCCCCAGAATAAAATGATGACTGTGAGCGAACTGTTGCTGGTCCAATGTGTGCTGCAATTCGAGTAAATGCAATATGATCACCTCAAGTGGATGGAAGGGTGCCCTTTGTCTGTACACTAATAGTAGCCTTGGTGAGTTGATATATACATATATATATATATACTGTATATATATATAGAGAGAGATAGATATGGAGGCAGTATGGTGCAGTGGGTTAAGGCTCTGAGCTGCAAATCTGGAGACCTGGGTTTGAATCCCACAGCCCCCTAGGTGCATACTGTGTGACCCTGAGCAAGTCACTTAACTTCCTTGTGCTCTCAGGTTGCACCTGCAAACAAGCTTTCAGCTTAGTGTGTCTCACCTGGTAAAATAATTGGTAAAAGAAAAGATATGTATTTGTGTATTTTGTAGGTGAGGGAGGTTGACATGGACATGTACTCATGGTATTGTTCTGTATCACAGGTCACATATACTGTTGGTGTGCACATTCCAGTGCTGGATGAGAACTTTTTGCATAGAAATTTGAAGTGGATAACTCTAAAGCACATGAAGATAAGTATTTTTTGGGGGGTGGGGGAAGCATATTTTCAGGTTTGTCTGTAATGGTTTCTTATTTTGTTACTTCTTCACAGATTTCATCTGCATCCTTCTCGAGTCTGGCTGTTAATGATGGTCATAGACAACTAATGAAATGACTTCTACGTGCTGCATGTGTGCCCCAGCCGAGGGGGGGGGGTGCTGATGTTGAAGAACTTGCTTGGATAAGGTCACTTTGACAGAACAACAAAGCACCTGGAAGTTTCCTAAAAAAAGAAATGAATGACTTCTTACAACTTAATTGTAATTTGTCCCTGGTTGTCAATCTCAAGCCAAGTCACATTTCAAAACCACATCTTGTCAAGTAACACAACCTGTGTGCAACTTTTCCAACACTGTCATGGTCAGGGCTGCACAGCTGCTAGTTCAGAATGCAGTGCATGAATGATATCTTTCAGAAATAGTTTTGGTGACGTACATATGTCACCTAGTTTATGAATCGTACTCAGTCGCATTTGCTGCAGTCTTTCCAAAACAATGAAACGGATGAAATAAAATCTTCATACTTACCAGAATAGATTTCAAATGGATATTTCCTAGGTTCCTCTGCATGGTACAGCTGCAGTACCATTCCTACCGAGTTTCAATGAAGGAGAGTTTTTTTTGTTAACCTGAACAAAAAAAAAAAACAAAATAAGTGTACCGTATGTGTTTGACCATTGAGGCTCTGAAAAGCTACAGAAAACAAAACATACAACTAAAGGAAGGTAAATAGTATAACAAACATTAGTACACATACTCACTTTATGGTTTAAATATTAAGAAGCTTTGTGCCTGTGGCTGATGGATGTGGTCTCCTGTTCTATTCCCTCTGCCTTGGCATGGTAAATGTAAATGTAATGGGGAAATATTGTCTGAATGACACTGGTGGTGGTTGCTGGTGGTGATAGCTGTGGCATATGATGACATTCTCTGTTATATCTTCCTGCTTCTGGTGGTGGTGGAAGTGGCTAACATCAGTCCCAGTCATGGTGGTCCAGGGGGTGGACAGACTCATGCTCAGTGGTGGCAGTGGCTAACATCAGTCATGGTGGTGGTGGTCCTGGGGGCAGACAGACTCATGCTCAGTGGTGGCAGTGGCTAACATAAGTTCCGGTGGTGATGGTGGTCCAGGGGTGGACAGACTCATGTTCAGTGGTGGCAGTGGCCAACAACAGCCCCAGTGGAGGTGGTGGTCCAGGGGTGGACAGACTCATGCTCAGTGGTGGCAGTGGCTAACATCAGTCTCAGTGGTGGTGGTCTGGGGGGTGGACCGACTCAAGCTCAGTGGTGGCAGTGGCAAACATCAGTCCCGGTGGTGGTGGTGGTCTGAGGGAGAGCACTGCCTTTTAACAACTTCAGCTAAAACCTGCCAACATTAACCACATCATCCTCATAAAGAAGAAGAAGAAGAATCAGCATTTATATAGTGCTTTTCATACATCCAAAGCGCTTTACAAGCAATGCTAGACTGGTAGTGAAGTACTGCCCTCACAGTCATCTATGTCTGAAGTCTGACCACTGGGAAATTCTTTCTCCATTGTGTCATCATCTACGTCAATGGTGGGCTGTTTCAGGCAGCCACTTCCAGTGCCACCAAGATGTTCCATTTCCACATCGCCAAAACCACCATGACTAGGCTGGGGTGCGAATACCGAGGTGGCAGGCTGTGCTGGTATGTGCAGCTCATTCATTTTAATGAATGTTAGCAAACTAACATTTGCAGGAGACAGGTTTGTCTAATGATCCCTGACCATTGCACCTGCTGAGCTGAATACCCTCTCAACACTTACCCTGGAGGGTGGGCATGTGAGGTACTTCAGTGCCACTGCAGTCAACTCTGGCCATTCACTGACTTTTCCACTCCAGTACAAAAGAGGATCATCAGTTATTATCAGATGCCTGTTTTCAGACAAATATGACTCAACCATTCTCTGTGCCGCACTAAGTCCAGTGGTTGATGCATCATCCCGTTCTCCGGAATCATTTATTTCACAAATCCCCACTTGGGACAAAGCCTCCCAAAGTGGGTTGATGCCAGCCACTTTGGATGAAAGACCACCTGGAACTACAGTCCCCTTCCCCTTGTAGGATATGCTTGATGGTCCTCCATGTACACCTTCAGCCAGATTATGTTGCTGAGGTTTGCTGACCTTGGCACGTGACTTCTGTGCCCCATGAACCAAGTGCACCAGTTGACCACTGATATTTTTTTACCTGTTCAGGCCCTCCCTCCAGTATTGATGCCTCAGATGAGTCAGAAAAGACTTGCCTGCTCCTGTTGGAAGCTGAGAAGCTTGCTATACTGCAGAGTACAAACTAGAATGCATTTCAGGAACTGGGAACCTGGTAAAACATAATATTGTAGTGGACTAGTGAGGAAGGTAAGCTACGCTTTCTACAGAAAGTTTCATTATTTTCTTATTGGCATTAAGAATTGCAGGATTCCAATAAAGTGTAGTAATTTTATAACCAGAGGGGGTGTAATACAACTGAAGTTGCTTGATTTCTGTGCTAGACACATAGGATTTGGAAGGATATTTGTGCAATATTTTAGAAGTGTCCTGCTGGCTGAATAGTGAGTTTGTTTTTATCCCTGGACTCAGTAGAGTGGTTTGTGTAGGAGCAGTGGTCTAGTAAATTGTAAGTAAAAGTAAGTAAAGTAAGTAAAAATTTTATTTATATAAGGTGCCCTTCCCAAGCTCAAGGCACCTTTACAAAATTATATAAGCAGCATTAAAACCACAATAATAAATAACATTTTATATATAGCAACTTCAATTTAAATAACATTAATGAAATGCTTCATTAAAAAGAAAAGTTTTTAGGGCCTTTTTAAAACCCTCCACAGTTAGGCAGGTAGAGAATTCCACAGGGTAGGAGTCATAAAGGCAAATGTTCTTCTACCAGATGTTTTTAAAGTTACCCTGGAAATCTCTAGCAATCCCTTGCCAGAGGATCGGAGGGAGCGGGAGGGGCAGTAAGAAGTCAGGAGTTCTTCCAGGTAGTGGGGACCCAATCCATGTAGGGCTTTATAGGTCATCAACATGACCTTGAAAGTGATCTGCCACTGTACTGGCAGCCAGTGCAACTCGCGAAGCACAGGTGTTATATGGTTGGACCTTGGGCTTCCAGTCAACAACCTAGCTGCCACATTTTGCACCAGCTGCAAGTGGCAGATATCCATTCCCGGCAGCCCTAGATAAAGGGCGTTGCAGTAATCAAGATGACTGGCAACAAAGGCATGGACCAGGGTAGGAAGATCCTCTGATGAAACCAGGTGTTTCACCCATGCTATATTCCTTAGATGGAAAAAGGATGTCTTGACCACGGCCGACACCTGCGCCCTCAGGGTCAGGCCCTCGTCAAATATAACACCAAGGTTACGTACCTGGCCAGATGCCATAAGTGGGGTCTCCCCCAGAAATAAACCTGAGGGTTTTCCCACCCATGAACCTGACATCCTCACCCCCGGTTCCACCACCAATACCTCTGTTTTTCCCAGATTCAACCTCAGCCAATTGGTACTCATCCAATTCTGTATCTCCAGGAGGCAGCTGTTAAATAATGTACTTGACTCAGACTCTCGCTCGGGCACAAAAGACATATAGAGTTGAGAATCATTGGCATAGCAATGAAACTTCAACCCATATTGTCTTATAATGTCCCCTAATGGAAGCATGTACACCGCAAATAACATGGGGGACAGCACCGAACCCTGTGGCACCCCACAGTTTAGACAGTGAGAGGCTGAAGAATGAATCCCCGACACTACTGTCTGACTCCTATCCTGCAGGAAAGATTTAAACCAACTGTGGACCACCCCCCTTAGTCCACAGAGAAACCACAGGTGATCGAGCAGCACCCCATGATCCACGGTGTCAAATGCTGCTGAGAGATCAAGGAGAACCAAGATAGAATGACTTCTCTGATCTCTCGCCATCAGGAGATCATTTAGTACCCGAACAAGAGCCGTCTCAGTACTATGCCTTTTCCTGAAGCCAGATTGGAGAGGGTCATAGATATTGTGCATAGTTAAATGGTCTTCCAGCTGTAATGCAACCACCTTCTCGACAATCTTCCCCAAAAAAGGAAGATTCGAGACCGGTCTGTAGTTTTCTGGGGAGTCGGGATCAAGGGAGGATTTTTTTAAAAGGGGGCGTACTATTGCCTCCTTCAAGGGATCAGGAAAGATCCCTTTCTCCAGTGACACCACAACTATCCCAGTAAGGATCGAGCCAATAACCTCTACACACCCCACAAGTAGGTGAGTAGGGTCTGGATCCAGTCTACAGCAGGTAGACAGCAAAGTCTGGATGAGCCTCACTATATCCGTGACTGCCGGTTGACTGAAGGTGAACCAGGTCAGTTGGGTATTTGTGCCCCTTGGTTGATCACTGCAAGATCCTATGGGAAGGCACTGGCCGATATCATCCCTGCTAGTGGACACCTTATCAGTGAAGAACATCGCAAATTCCTCACACGGTAATTGTGACAATGCTCGACCAGATTGAAGACAGACTGGGTTGCACAATCTGTCCACAGTCCGGAAGAGCTGGGCCAGTCTATTCCTTGCTGTAGCAATTTCCCTGGACAGGAACTCTGCCTTCTGATGGGAAATTGCTAACTGATAGTTCTTATAATGATCTAACAGTCTAAGCCTGTCCACTTCCATGTGAGTTTTCCACCAGCGTCTCTCCAATCTTTGACCCTGTCTCTTCAACCCACAGATCTCCTTGGTAAACCATCGAACCCCTAGGTGGAGAGTACAGGGATGAACACGGATTGGAGCAATGACATCCAGGGCCCTCACAACTGCCCTGTTATAGGCTAGCACTAGGGACCCTGGGTCAGTGCTATCCATTGGAAATCCTGAGAAGTCCAACTCTGTCATTAGGCCTTCTGAGGTAACTCCTACCAAAGGACGGAACTGTACAATCTCCTTTGGGGTAGGCCTCTTTTGGGGGGCTGTGAAACTGAACCTCAAGGCATGATGATCAGACCAACTGATGGGCTCCACCTCCACATCAGAGACTTCCATCCCCAGACGGAATATCAAATCCAATGAGTGTCCCCCCGATGGGTTGCAGAGGTAATAACCCGTGTCCGGCCCAATGAATCCATCAATTGGAGCAGGTTTTGACCAAACGGTGCGAGTTCATCGTCGACCCAGGCATTGAAATCCCCCAGAATTAACCATCAGGGGATTCCAATACCCTCTCGGCGATGAAATCCACAACCTCCCCAGGAATTCCCTCCCATCACCTGGTGGATGATAAATGAGAAGTATCCTGAAGCCTGCACCTGCACCCACAACACACTCAAAGGATTTGATACACCCAACTGGTATCTCCCTGAGGTCCAGTTCCTGTCTAAAACAGACTTCAACTCCCCCGGCCCTATGGTCCACTCTCGGGCGGTGAATCACCGAGAACCTGGCTGGAATGTGGATTCCAAAATGGGGCCCACATTTTCATCAAGCCAGGTCTCGGTGATGCAAGCTAAATCCACAGATATAACAAGATCTGCTACCAAGGCAGTCTTGTTTCTGATAGATCTAGCATTGCTTAACACTGCCCGAAAGGGACGAGACTCCAAGGATGACTCCACCTCCTGCCTGACCAAGTCAGTGCCCTTGGGTATGGGTACAAGACATGATGGACCATGCTCCTGTATCCATTTCACCCCAGGGTGCCTCCTGGTTCCAACTGTCCCTATCTGCCCACTCTTTTCCCATCCTCCGCAAGAGTTCCAGGATCTCCTATTCCCCCCACTCCTTCATCTTGAAATGCAGAATATTCGGCATCTCCTATAAATGTCTGAAGGAAGTGCAGGACATTCAAAGGGTCGGAGATCCCTCAGTCTTGAGGGGCAGTACCGCCTGACTGTGTTTTTACTAGCCCGACACATTTTTTTTATATCTTATCAATAATACTAAATAATAAAAAACCCGCTAAATTAATATTTCTTAATATACCCCCTTAATAAAACCACTCCACACTCTAACTCAAATCAAAAAACATAAAGTAAACAACTACTAACAAAAAAACAAATCACACTCAGGTGGCAACTCCTTCACTCTCTCTCTCTCTCACAAAGTTGGGGGAAAAAATGAAAAATGTATAAATCCCACCCATTGTCTCTCACACAGAAGGTGAGGATAATACAAAATTACAACATTAATACCTATTTAAACTAACATAAAATAAACAAGATAAATAAAATAAACTATTACTTAAAATAAAATATTCGCACAATGGAAAAAAAGAGTCTCCGTTCATTCAAATGTCCTGGTCAGTCCTGTTATATCTTCTTAAACAATTTTATCCAGGGAAACCATGAAAGATTCAGTTACTCTTGTGGGCTCTCACTTCCGCAGAGGGTCAGACCAATAATGATTCCCAACGATAAATCCAACTTTTACTTCACAGTCAAGAGTCAATTCAAATTATTTCATACGAACCCGCCGCTGTCTCTCCCTGTTTAATGATAAGACCTCGCAGATTCAAGAAACCAACTTTATTCCATGTCTCCACGAAATCCTCGTTCCAACCTGAAGACAAAATGGATTTTTTTTTTCAGTCGACATCCAACATCAACAGCCTCCCCTGAACTTCACTCAGCCATGCAACCCTTCCCCAGACCCGCTTTGCCCCACGGCAACCCACCAGCTGCCATTTGGCAAAAACAGAAGCACTCCGAAGCTGGCCACCCTATGGCGGCAAGCCCACAGCATACCACTGGGTCAGATCAAGGGGCCGAGAGAAAATTCCTCTCAGGGGGAATCAACTGACTTGCTGCCCCATAGATTCTATCTCCTTAATGGGAGGGGTAGTTTTTCAATAAGAGACCAGTTGACTTCAGCTCCCTCCTCCACCGATATGGCAAACACAACTCCAAATCCACTCCATGCCTCACCACTCAACCATGAAAGCACCACTCTGACCACCGGCCTTTCGATCTCAGTCACAACCGGCTTTTCGATCTCAGTCCTATCCCCTCTCAGCGTCCCTCAATAGCCGTCAATCTCACTCAGATACAATCCAAAGATGATCTCCTCCTCCGCATAAGCCAACCAAAGTCAGCACCAGCCACCAGGACCGCCAAACAAACGCAGCAAAACAAAATAAAATGACCAAAATGAAGTGACAAAATAAAACAAACAAAACAACAAAACACATAAAATATATAAAAACTCTTGTGGTTGCTCCACTGCTGCTTACAGCCTGCCCAACACAGCGGCCATCAAAGGTGCCCTTGGGCCTGACCCATTGTGGTGTTGGTTGACTTACTATAAAGGGCAGTACTCACCAGGGTAGTGGAGCTGTGGTGTATTTGATTGTTTCTAACAGTCACCAGTGGTTGTGGCCTACCCACCCAGCCTTCCCCTCACCCCACCCACCCCAGGCATGGCATTTCCTTTATAGCCAAGGTTCTGACATCACTTCCTCAACAGGTCTTGGGGCAGAACTGAGATATTCTTAATTACCCAGCAGAGTGCATAAAGGGTAAGTACACAAAAAAAAATTATATATTACTCATTGTATATTATAAGGAAGAGGGACATGTGGGGAGTGGTGCAATGCACTGGCTGTGGGGCAGCAATTTTCTGGGAGACATTCTGGAACCTGTGTTGCTGCCCTATTTGCAGGCAACTGTCAACTCTGAGGGAGGAGGTTGCCCACCTCCAGGCTGAACTGGCAAGGACTAAGGAGGCCTCCTTCACCCAAAGAGCACCAGTTCCACAACCACTGCCTCAGAGGTTGCCATGTGTGAAGAGCAGATGGACCACAGTAGGTTCTGGGAGGGTGAGGGTGGTTGAACAGAGGTGTAGCCCCCAGTTTGCACCTCTACACAAATCATATGTCAGTCTGGCAAATCAAGGTTTCCTCTATGATGACACCCTCATTGGAGACCAAGAAGAATGCTGGGGACATCCACAAGGGAGACCCACAAAAGGGTGGCAAGGGACACCACAGGGGAAAGAAACAGCTTCTGATAGGGGACTCAATTGTTAGGGGTGTAGACCTGGAGAAGGGAGAGGAGAGGGATGTAAAGTGCCTACCTGGTGCCATGGGTTGGAGGGACAGGAAGCAAATCCTCAGGATTGCAGAAGCAGCATCACAGGAGAGGAAACTTGATATCATTGTCCACCTCAGGACAAATGACCTAGCTAGGCATGAGAGCAGTGCAGTGCAGGATGGAGTTGGGGAGGGGCCTCAGACAGGTAGCAAGCAGGGTAACCTTCTCAGAGGTGCTGCCAGTCTGTGATATGGGTGAGGCTAGGGTACTGCACACTATGTAGTTTAATGAATGGTTGCAAAACTGGTGCAGAGCACAGGGCTTTGGCTTCTTTGGGGACTAGGGGTCCATCTGGAGAGATGAAGGTCCATACTGGCATGATGGTCTGCATCTGTCCAGATAGGGAAACACCCTCCTAGGTGACAGGTTCAAAGGCTTCCTTGGCAAGCTTTTAAACTAGCCAAGGGGGGAGGTGCTGATAGGAAACAGGAAAGGTCAAGCCTCCTCCACAAAACATGGCAGGTAGTAGGGTAAGCACTGAGGTACAGAGCTTGACAGAGGGCAGGACAGGGGTAAATGGAAAAATGGAAAAGGGCAATAAGAGCAGGGATGGGGTAAATAAAGATAAAGCCAACATTAAATGGAGGGCAATGAGTACCAATGCCCGTAGTCTGGGAAACAAGTTTCCAGAGCTAGTAGCATTGATGAAAGAGGAACACTTGGATATTGTGGCAGTCACAGAAACATGGTACACAGAGAACCATGACTGGGATGTCAACATACCAGGGTACACAATCTACAGAAGGGACAGGGAGGGTAAAAGAGGAGGTGAAGTAGCTCTCTACATAAGGGAAGGGATCAAAGCTACAGAACCAAAAAGTAAAGGGGGAGGACAAGAGGAACTCTGGGTCACCTTGGAGACAGGGAATGGCATCACAATCCGCACAGGGGTTGTATACAGACCCCCGTCTCAAGGGGAGGAAATGGACAAGAAAATGATAGAGGGCATTCTCAAAATGGCTGAAAGAGGGGAGATACTTCTGATGGGGGACCTGAATATGCCAGATGTTAAGTGGGCGACATGGACTGCAGCCACATCCAAGAGCAGGGTCATTCTCGATGCCCTACAGGGGCATGCCTTAGACAGCTAGTGGTGGAACCCACTCGGGAGGGAGAAATATTAGACCTGGTACTCTCAAATGGAGAGAGGATCACAAATTTAGAAGTCAGTAGACATCTGGGAACAAGCAGCCACTTCACAGTGTGCTTCACAATAATCACAACCATGGAGACAAGCCATACAAAGACAAGGATACTGGACTTTAGAAGGGCTGACTTTGGCATAATGGGTGAATACCTGAGGAATGCATTAGCAAATGACCAGAAAGGAGGGGTGGAAGAACAATGGAGAAAAATCAAAACTGCCATCACAGAGGCAACAAGCCTTTGTGTGAAACAAATAAAGAAAACAAAGCGGAATAAAAAACCACTATGGTTCTCAAAAGAGGTGTCAGGGAAGATTAAGGAGAAAAAGGCTGCATTCAAAAAGTATAAGGAATCACAGATGGAGCATGACAGGGAACTGTATCAATTAAAGCTGAAAGAAGTGGGGACGGCAGTCAGAAAAGCAAAGGCCCAAACCGAGGAAAAGATAGCCAACTCAGTTAAGAAGGGGGATAAAACCTTTTATAGGTACATTAGAGAGCATAGAAAGGTTAAGGGAGGGATAGTGAAGATTAATAAAGGAGAGAGGAGGTGGGCAGAGGGAGACAGTGAAAAGGCAGAGATACTGAATGAATACTTTTGCTCAGTATTCACAAAAGAAGAAGAGGAGGAGTTACCTAAACCAAACAGTAGAAGCACTCTGGATAGTGGGGTTGACGCCAGTCCATTTGTAGAAGAAAGAGTACTGAAAGAACTCCTAAAACTCAAGGTGGACAAAGCAATGGAGCCTGACGAGATTCACCCTAGAATCCTAAAAGAGCTAAGGAAGGACCTAGTGACACCACTTACCACACTTTTTAACAAATCCTGGGAAGATGGGGTGGTACCTGAGGACTGGAGGAGGGAAGATGTGATTCCCCTTCACAAAAGTGGGAGCATGGCAGAAGCAGGAAACTACAGGCCTGTTAGTTTGACCTCAGTGGCAGGGAAAATGATGGAATCACTTCTGAAAGAAAGAATTTTTGAGTACCTAGAGGCCAGCGGGGCACAG
Source organism: Neoceratodus forsteri (assembly GCA_016271365.2). Classification (NCBI taxonomy): domain Eukaryota; kingdom Metazoa; phylum Chordata; order Ceratodontiformes; family Ceratodontidae; genus Neoceratodus; species Neoceratodus forsteri. Next base: position 454,714,427 of record CM057452.1, on the reverse strand, counting down.
GATCCAAAGCAGCATGGATTCACAGCAGGAAGGTCATGTCAGACGAATCTAATTGATTTCTTTGACTGGGTGACCAAAGTAATTGACTAGGGAGGGGCTGTGGATATGGCCTACCTAGACTTTAGCAAGGCATTTGACACAGTCCCGCACGAAAGATTAATAATCAAGTTAGCCAGCCTGGGAGTGGGTCCCAGGGTGGTAGCCTGGGTAGCAAACTGGCTGCACAACAGGACACAGAAGGTAATAGTGAATGGAACACATTCTGAAGAAAGGGAGGTTACTAGTGGAGTACCTCAGGGCTCAGTACTGGGTCCAGTCCTCTTTAACGTCTTTATAGGTGATGTTGTAGAGGGTCTGGAAGGAAAGGTATGCCTCTTTGCAGATGACACAAAGATCTGTAACAGAGTTGATACTCAAGGGGGGGTAGAAAGGATGAGATGGGACTTGGCAAGGTTGGAGGAATGGTCAGACACATGGTAACTTAGATTCAATGCAAAGAAGTGCAAAGTAATGCACCTGGGAAATAAAAATCCAGGAGAAGAGTACACAATAGCAGGGGAGGTATTAACGACAACAATAATGGAAAGGGATCTGGGTGTAGTTATATCAGATGACCTAAAGGTGGGTAAGCAATGTGAGAAGTCAGTAAGGAGAGCCAGGGGGATACTGGGATGCATAGGGAGGAGCATCACAAGTAGAAAAAGGGAAGTGGTTATCCCTCTATACAGACAATTGGTGAGACCCCATCTGGAGTACTGTGTGCAGTTTTGGAGACCTCATCTATGCAAGGACATAGACAGGATGGAAGGAGTCCAGAGGAGGACAACTAAATTGGCACAGGGTCTACATCAGAAACCATATGAAGAGAGACTGAGAGAGCTTAATATGTATACCCTTGATGAAAGGAGGGACAGGAGGGACATGATAGAAACTTTTAAGTACCTCAAGGGAATCAACAAAGTTTAGGAGGGTAGCATCTTTCAGAAAAAAGAGATTTGTAAGAACAAAGGGGCACAATTTAAAGTTAGTGGGGCGACGGCTCAGGGGTAATGTGAGGAAATTCTTTTTTACAGAGAGAGTGGTGGACGCATGGAACCGCCTTCCTGGAGAGGTTGTGGGGTCTAAAACAGTGGGAGAATTCAAACATGCATGGGACAGACATAAGGCAATTATAGTGGGGGGGGCTGCAGGAAGTAGGCTGTTGGTTAACTAGAATCAGCAGCTTATCCAATAGGTAGGCAAATGGTCAGACTGGGTGGGCCAAGTTGTCCTTATCTGCCATCAAAGTCAAAGTCTATATTTCCACGTTTGTATCGTGGGTCCAGCATTGTTGCTATGGCAAAGCTGTCACTACACTGAATGCTCACAATGTGATGATTCTGGTCGAATACTGTCAGCATGTGTTGCAGCAACATACTGCTGCCACTGTCTCTGGAAACATCAAGGCCATGTTGTACATTCACCAATGTCTGCCTCAGCAGCCACAGCAGTGGAATTGATTGGCTAACGGAGGCAGACTCACCACTTACTGCCTGTATGGCATGTTCAAAAGGACGTAAAATTGTTATTACAGAGTCCATGAGGCACCACTGTTCAGTCATCACAGACATGGAGGCCCCAGAACTGTCACAGCCAGTGTGCATCACAAGATATTCTGAGATGGCTTTGTATTGTTCATACAACCTCTCTGCCATGTATAAAGTGGAGTTCCATCGGGTGACATCTTCCAGCTTCAAGAGGTGCTGAGGCAGGCTGTTTTGTATCTGCAACTGCCGCAGCTGGTCACGGGCCTTTCCTGATCATGAAAAGTGAGAGCAGATACATCATGCAACAGTCAGCATTTCCTTTACAGCAGGGTGCTGCAGAAACCCCTGCACCACAAGATTTAAACAATGGGCCATACATGGAAAATAAAAAAAAAAACACCATTCGTGATGCATTTCACCACATTTCACCCATTGTCACTTGCTATGAACCCAGCTCTCAGGGACAGGTGGTTTGGCTACTTGTCAATTTCAGTCAGTATCACATCCAACATGTTCTCACCAGTGTGTGAACAGGTCACATTCGCATAACAATTGTTGCATGCTGTCGAATTCCTGGAAGATTGCAACTGCGACAATCCACCTTACTGCACTGATTGTTCACACTACCAACATCACAAACAACCCCAGCACCTGCGCCCAGTGTGCACTTATACACAAATATAAACTATCTGCTTTTTTCACACTTGTCTACATATCCATACTTAAATGGATGAAAGGAGAGGATAAATGTTGAAGGGCATGTTTTACTGAGTCGGACACAGTATGGAACAACTTGGGGACAGCATGGGTAGAAACATATGTCCTGGATAGGACTTTCCATTTTGGACAGACATGTGCAGCAAAGCGCCGGAACCCAGAATTTTCCACAGAGGAGAAGGGCAAAAAAGATCAATTTCCAGCATTTCAGCTACAGCAGCACTACGTTCACGTGACACTGTATTATTGGGGGGATACTTCAGCTTATGTGCAAAAACACTCTGCAATGTGGACTGACTTAAACGTTTTGCTCAGGGTGTGATCACAAATGGTTGTGCTCTGTGATGAATGGCATTGGCAGGGGGTGGAGCGTGCACGTTTGATGAAGACAGTTGCACAGGTGATGATGACAAACCCAGAAATGCAGTTATTTTGCCAGATTTGCCAACCGGGGTTAATGTACCACTTGCAATAGACATACTGCATTCACCACCACCACCACCAAAACTGCTACTCTCACCAGCATTGGACAACATTTCAAAGTCATTATGCTCCTCTACCTCATCATGCCTGTAGTAATCCTCTGCTCTTATTACCTCACTACTGCACACATTTAATTTACTACTGGACTTAACAGTCATGGACGGGGATAACATGCTCATTATGGTTGCTGACGAGGGTGAATGCCCCACTGTGGTATTAGCTGCCATCTTGTGCTGGGTCCACAGTGCAATGTGCCTATTCTTAAGATGCGTATGCTGTCCTCCTGTGCCCAGGTGGCTCCCCTTTTTATCTCGACTCACACGCACATGCCAAACCTGGCAGATTGCAACTGACTCATCATTTGCATCTTGAACAAAAAATTCCAAACAAAGGATTGTGATGCTCTACTTTTGACATGTCCATGATGCTGCTTATTTAACTCTATTCTTTTAAGCACTGAAGTGGGGGGGGGGGGCATGTGATATTTCGGGCACTGCACACCTGGACTGCAACTGACCACCATGACTACCTATCATTATTACTGGGTCATCATCATCAACTGAAACTGGAAAATCACAAGTTTTTACAGGGGGGAGTTACTGCAAACAGACTCAGACACAACCACCTTGAATTTCTTTTTCTCTGGTTCTCAACTTGGGTCAATTACATCATCATCACATTCATCAGCATCACACACGTCCACATCTTCTGCTTGGATGCTGGCATGTGGACTGCATGTTGCAACAAGAGTAACAACATCATCATCATCATCACATTCATCATCATCATCTGCACCACCATCACCTGATATTTTTTCACCACACTGTGAATCACCGCATGGAAAATGCGTAACATTAACCGCCATGGTGGATGAAATATCACATTGTATGCTATCGTTGACATGATCATCAGAATCCTCAGGTTCATTTACTGGGATGTTACTGGGAAGTATGACATCATCTACACTGACACTCACTTGCACTGCTTCACGTTCCACTATATTTTTGGATATGGTACACTGGTCAAAATTCGAACTTGAGGCACCAATACTAATACTACCACCACCACTAACAACACTAACACTAACACCACCAGCTGGGAAAACATCATCTCCTCCAACTATGAGTGAAGCTACTGATTGGGCCGTAAAAACATTGCAGGAGAAATACCTTTCTTCACATCAGCAAACTCTTCTGGGTCTGTGTACTACTACGCCCACAGACTATCTTACTGGCAGCAGTGCCATGGCGAGAACCAGCTTTGCTTGCACATCTCTTTACAGGCATTTTGGGGGATCAACAACAATATTATAAACAAATTTAGATTTTGTTAAGTTCACTCTTTGATTGGGGGAACACTGAATGTGAAGCCAAAAAAACAACTGTGGCTTCAGCAACAGCTAGAGACTGTCATGCAATGAAAAAACTTCAGTAGCCAGTGGTGCTGATGAGTTCACAAACAATCCAATCTGGTAAAAAATTCCTTTTGCCGGTTGGGTGAGGGGGGAGCACTGATTGCAGATTTTTATGGCAGTACAGGCAGCAAAACAAAGAACAGATACCACGATCGCAATACAAAATCAGGCAGCTGAAGTGGATAGCAGGTTCACACTGCTGCACCTGCAATTACACTAGTCTGTGGCACAATAAAAGGTGTATTATTTCATGTCACACAACATCGCACACACACTCACACACACACAGAACAGTTTGTCTACAATAGTGAATGAGTAATTTGTAGCAAATTGAAAAGTTCAGTAACATGCCACGTATTGTAATGTAAACAACCAGAAATTATGAACTGCTGCACCAAGAAAATTTCAACTATTACTAAAAATATTACTGTGTATACATTAACACAGTCAGGTATATAACAAAAATATAACCAAAACAAATAGAAATCACTATTTCTCCAACTTAAATCTACCTACACCACAGATACGTCCCTCCCCAAAAGCACACTTTCACTGTCTTTCACCACATACTCTCAATGTTGTACATAAATATTCAAAATCCACACAAAAACAAAAACGCTCGATGATATGAGCACAGGAGGGTTTCCTACAATCGATGAACTAAAGTTTGAGGCAAAAAAAATGCAAAAATGCTTATTTAACAGCTATTAGAAGGTTTCAAGTCACAGACACCTATCAGAGCACACTGTCTCCTACTGCTTCCTACACACACTACCCCGAACTGAGGCCGTGCAGATCAATATAGAGCCCATGTGACCTGAAATCCCATGAATCACTGCAAAATTCGCCTTCTGAGCTCAAAAACAAGGCAAAGTGCATTGTTTTCAATGCACCTTGCCTTAAGATTTTGGCAGAGTAGTGATCTGGGAAGGCGGAGTAATGCGAAGTTATTGTTTTCAATGGACTTCGCGTTACTCATTATAACGCAAAGTACTCCGATTCACATTGTGAAGCACTCCACGAATCCACCTTTACTCCGCGAATCACTTCATGGAGTGGATTGAGTCCACTTCACTCACCACTATCTGAGACAACATTTTAATTATTGTTTTTATGTGGTTTGCGATGTACTTTGTTTATGATACAGCGTATTTTACTTGTATGGGAATAAGGTTCAGTACTTATGCTACATCTTAACGAGCTGATATCAGCACTGAACAATTATAACACTACATTCCTCTAAATTTTATATACTGTATATGTTATAGTGTTAATCCAAAACTGAAATAAACAAATGTGCCTGTCAAGTGTTAGTTATTAGTTGATTCAAAGGGTGCACAACCTCATGCTTTCCTCAGTCAGTACAAGGCTGTAACTCCCAACAAGCCTTTTAGTTAGGTAATAGAATGCACATGGTGTAATATTTCAATATTTCCATGCCACCTGCATTACAGTTATGATGTTAATTAAATTATCCTGCTGGCAGTTTAACACCATGCCGAGGCACGGTCACAGTCAGCTTGGTGCTGTTCTGCTCGGAGTGAATAATTAATCTCTCCTCTTCCCAGGGATTGTCTACAAGACAATCTTTGTGTTGATGATATAATTATTATTAATTCCATTTCTGTGTTTCATTGACATTGTTAATAACTTGTTGGTAATCAGCTAATGTTTAATCTTCCTCGTTGGATAGTTTCTTAAAAGGCTGCTTGAAATGGCATGCATTTTTGCAGCCATCAGTGGTGGCCTCACTCCTCGGTGCACATAGCAAGATGTCAGCAGGATCAGTGCCTGTAATTATGATAGGCTATCACCCCAACAATGACACCAGCCATGTCCCATCCTCTCCAAATTGGGGATCCTCTACCCAGGCCCCACTTTACTCCCTTGGATTGTGAGCTCCCTTCCTACACAGAAGAGAAGCTAAACATGACAACTGCACACCCTATGGAAGCATTTTGATTGAGAGCAATTATTTTGAAAATGGTCTTACTTGCAGTAGACAATATTAATAACACAAGCAATGCACAATGTATCACCTATTTAAATTAAATTATTAGACAATACGCAATGGTTTACCTTTATTATGTTTTTTCAGTCCGCCCAGTGTATGCAGTGGGGAAAATATTTCTGTAAGTGGAAACCAGTTTGCTTGAGGGCTTGGTACAGTATATGCATCATTTCATGTGGTACTCTTACTATTCACATTTTGTCTATACTGGAACAATTTATTTGAGGGGATTCTTGCTGCCTAGTTATTTTCATTCTCATAAGTCATTTTACTTTAGTCATTAGTAGGCATGCATAAATGCCTGTAGGTTCATAAAATGATTTCCTATAATTCTGTCTATTCAGTGTTTTTGTAATTTCGTGAAATGACCTCCCACTACAAATGGTGTGGTTCAGTTGCCAGTAACCTGCATTGGTCTAAAAGTTGGTTAATACTGGCAGCATCATCACTTGCACACTGAAAGTTATTTAAGGAAATATCTTGTATTAACTTCAACCAACGCTCACACACACACACACACACACACACACACACGCACACACACACACCCCTGCACAGTTAGTACTAGACTATTGCAGTTGTCCCTAGAGTAATATCACGCATAATCTGTTCCGGTTAAAACAGCAGTCTACCCCTTTTTCATTGTACTGTATGTCATTCCTAAACTGTAATATGTCGTTCTGAAGTTTTTGAAAAGTTCCTTCTCTTTTGGCATGCCCACCATGAAAAAATAATTAAGCATCTTGATGCATGATTGTGCTGTTTACCATCAGTAATGTGTGCTTTGTTGCCCGTGGGTCCCACACCCCTTGCACCCTCATGCACACGCCAATGACAGGTGTTTTATTATTACTGTGATATTGCTGTATTGCTCTAATATGCAGTAATGGGTATCCACTGTACAAGTGTGGGTACTAGGGATCATGCTTGTTAAGTGTATACACTATACATTTATTTTACAGTATTATTTCTTAGTTTTATGTTAGATGTAATGTTTATTTGCTTATATGAGGCATACGTGCTTTGGGCCTAACCATATCTTTTTACCAATGTATTCTTGTGCACATGCATTTCTGCTGACACTGCTTTGCACCATAATGACCTTGCACCTGCTACGATTTCTGTGCCATTTTTGTTCTAACTAATGTTACATCTTACGTATAACGCAGTGTTTTTCTTTCTGCTGACTCTACATTTTCTATCCAGTAATGTAATGGTACCACTTGCTTCAGCCAATAAGAAATGTCATACCTTTTTCCTTATCTTACTATAAGAAGCATGGTTCTAGAAAGGTTTGTTGAGAATTGCTGTGTCTAGACGTAGGGAAATGTGTTTTCTCCAAGTATTTGCTTTACTGCAGGTTATAAGTCTGTGTTTTCATAATAAACTTGTTTATTTCATGATTTACCATTGTCTGTCATTCCTTCCACTTGTTTATCTCTAACAAGAACCTGTTGCTGGAGTCCTTTCACTCCTTTACAGCTTGCACACCCTGATTCATCCACTTTATGAATCTATAATTTGAATAGTCAAAATGTAACCTCAGCTGAAGAGATTTAAAAAAATAGCTATTAGAATAAAAGCTGTAATATAAATAGAATAATTGATAGCTAAGTTTGTATTACAAGGCAGTAATACCATCGAGAGGTTTTGGGGACTTGGTACCTCAAGAGCGAAGCTCGAGAGGTACCCAAAGTCCCCAAAACCTCGAGATGGTTTTACTGCCGAGAAATACATACTTAGCTATCTGTTATTTTTTGTAATATATGGAGCAGGAATAGTTTTTACTTACCTTTGGTGCAGGCTGATGGGTTGTCAATGGTGAATGAGGAACAGCTGTTAGGAGAAGCAGTAAAGTAGTACAGAATTTCATGTAATTGATGAGCCAATGATTGTGGCTAAAGAACAGTAAACAGTAAAGTTAACTTTTTTGTTTTTTGGCATGCAAGGCGCTAGTCCGAGTCAGAATCTGAGTAGATGACGAATACGTCGCTTCTTTGGTGGGGGTGGTGACTTCCGGATGTTGATCGCGACGTTCCCAAAAAAATTGCAGTGGGAACCAAATATGTTGCCTGCAGTAGCGGAGATGTGGGAGCTTTTGGAGGACATCTGTGTTGTCATTTCCTGTGGGACTGCAATGGAGTTAGTCGCTGTGTCAGGTCTGGGTGCTTCACATTCAGGAGGTGCTGAAGGACGTGTGGAAGTGCTGGGTTGTTCCCCGGAGAGGATGGCACATATTTTCTGTTGCTTTAGCTCAGAGAAGGTACTATAATTATTAATTGACTGGACGTTTTTATGACCGGAGACTTGGGCAACATCCGTGGGAGGCACATTAAAGTCAATGAGCATTTGTATAGCAGTTTTTCTTGTGCTATGGTTTGTTATTCGTTTTTTGTGGTGGGAGCCCTGCAGATTTTTGTAGCATTTTCATAATGGTTTGAATTTTGTTCTCACCGATTGTCATGGCTCTGAACCATAAGCTGGTTGGTTTTAGCTTCAGATTTGGTGCTAAATAGAAGGGAGCATCAGGTTGTAGCATGGCAGGGGGCCTTTGTGTGGCATACTTTTCATAGGCAGTTACTGTGTCTCTGCTTGGGTTTGTGGTGTTGCGGTATAGCCTGGGGTGTACTGGCCTTATATCTCTTATGTTTACGCCTGTTCTAGTTTTCGTTTGGCATTCATGGTACTCCTGGTAGTCATTTCCTTGGCTGTCTTTGTTTAATACTATGTCGCCCCAGTGGAGGAGGTATTGCTTACTTGTTCGTAGGGTGCAATGTAGCCCTATGTTGAAGAATAGCATGTGAAGGAGTGCTGTAGGGGAGTCGTAACCTAGAGTGCCCGATGTGTATAGTAAGTTGATGTCTGTTTCTGTTAGGGCTTCTGCTTGCCTTGGTCAGTTACCCATTCCGAGTTTTTTTAGGTATTTTTGTTTAGCAGTTAGTGTCTGTAGCGTTTCTTTGAATACTGTAGAAGGACTTTGGAAAATTGAGGCGGGATAATTAATTTTGTGTAGGTGTCTGTCGATGCTTCCAAGGACACCTTGTTGTGCTAGGCTCATATTCAGAGCCGTCTTGCTTTTTTAAATGAAACAGAAAGTTAGCGAGGATGGAGTCTAGTTCTTGTACGGGTATAGCTTCAATGGACCGTGACTCACCTTGCTTTGTAAGGTATATTTGGAGGAGGTTTAAATCAAAATTCGTTTTTTTTGTGGTGTTGGGGTTCTCCTGGTTTTTCACAAACTGTATTCTCTCTTCCGTGACGTTATTAGTATAATCCTGCATTTTTTATCTTTGTAGTGACGCGCAACGACTGAGTAGCAGTGTTTCTGTCAGGAAACTGTCTGCGGTTTGAAAGACAGCTCGCACTTGAAGTAGCCAGGTGATTGTGCTCGTGCTGGTGATTGCTTCTGATAATACTATTGTTCAGGAGTGGAACGATGGTATTATCACTTCTGAACGATAGTATAGTTTAATGATAGTTTGGAATGATGGTATTATCAGTCTCAGTACTGTGCTATTACAACAAATTTTTTGTATGGGATGAGATGGTATTATTAGGCCATCTCCATATATTACAAAGGATTTAAAAACAAACTGGTGACTTAAACAATGTTAGAAATACATTATTAATAAAAAAAACTATTCAATGATATTTATAATAAACTAAGGTAGAGGCTGGCTGTATAGCCTAGAGGTTACAGTAACAAGCTGTGAACGAGCTTGATACAACTAGAAGACCTGGGTTTGATCCCCACAACCTCCACTTACATACTGTGCGACTCTGAGAAAGTCGCTTAACCTCTCCAGTGCTCCAAGGTTACTCCTGAAAATAGACACTTGTGCCTAGTAGGCCTTACTTGGTTACCAAAGAATAATAATAAAAAAAAGATTGCTGCTTTAAAGTGTACATGATACCCCTAGGAAAATGCTAGAAATTATACATGGAAAATAATGTCAGACAAAGCCCTAGTGGCACATCCAGTGTGCCCAAGCCTGACACATTTTTGGACTGTGCCCTGGTCAGTTCATTCTAACTTCTTCCCAGTCTGCCCCCTTACATGCTATTACCATGTGTTTTTTCCACCCCCTTTTAAACTCTCTTATTATTTCAGCCCTGATGACTTTCTCCAGAAGCTTGTACCAGTCTGTTACCACTGTTTCTGTAAAAAAGTGCTTCCTGACATCTTTCTTGACCCCCCCCACCAGTTTCAGGGAGTTAGCCCTGGTATCCAAGTTACCACTAAGTGTGAACAGTTTGCTGCTGTTCACCTTGTTAATTTTGCAGAGGTTCTTGAATGTCTCGGTAATGTTGCCCCTCTTTCTCCTGTCTTCCAGTAAGTATATGTTTAGTTCTTCCGTGGGTTTCTTGTCGGACCTATCCTATTGCCCCTGTATCATTTTGGAAGCTTGCCTCTGCACCACCTCCAGCCTGTCCCTGCCCTTCCTCAAGTGTGGGTCTAAAGCTATGCACAATACTCCAAAGCAAGAGAGTAGAGATCTATACAGAGGCTATATTACTTTGCTCCTTCTGCCAGTGATCCTCTCTTCATGTACCACCTGCATCTGGTTTGCCTTGCCCACAGCCCTACTGCATTGTGTTCTCCATTAGCATCCCATCCCCAGGTTCCTTTCCTCTGATGTGTGCTACAGTACCACCCATACATTCTATACTCCATTTGTGGGTTCTTGGCCCCTATGTGCATTTCCTTGTACTGTTTTGCATTACATTTCAGCTGCCGTACCCTTCATCACCCTCTCCAGACTTTCCAGATTTTTCTTTATGGCTCCTTACCCCTCCTCAGTGTCCACTCTTCTAGAAACCTTGATGATAGACAACTCTACAGAGAGGCCAGGAACAAATGCACCTGGGCCATCCGACTAGCCAAGGCCTCTTACTATAAGCATGCCCTCACCACCACTTGGGGCTCTGGGAAAAAATTCTGGAGCAATATAAAGGAGGTATATGGGAAAACCATCTCCCCTTTCCCCTCGCAGATTCTAGTAGACGGGGCCCTCACTCAGGACCCCACCACCATCTCCAATGTCCTTAATTCCACCTTCGCAGACCTCAGCCAAATCCTCCCACATAACTTTTTCAACCCAATTCCAAATTGCCCAGAGGTCACCTCAGCTACCACAGTCCCCCCACCCTTCCGGCTGGGAATCATATTGTCCACTGAGGCAAAGCACTACCTTACCAAAGCCTTGATGAATGTACGCTATAGAAGTGACACTATTGACCTTAAAATTCTCAGACTAACACTGGATGTGACTGCCACATCTCACCAAAATACTAAACTGGTCACTATGCCTCAGCCAGTTTCCCACTCTATGGAAAAGTGGCATCATTACCACCATCCTCAAGAGCGGTGACCCCACTTTCACCAGTAATTACCGACCCATCTCAATCCCACCCAAAGGCACTCGAAAAAATAGTGTCAGACCAACTTACTGACTACTTGACCAAACATTCACTGCTTTGCCATGACCAACATGGTTTCCAGAGGGGGCACAGCACCACCACAGCCCTCCTGGCACTTACCTCATATATCCATGAGATCCTCAACCAGGGGTCCTTAGCAGGAGCCATCTATGTTGACTTGACTAAAGCCTTTGATGCCATCAGTCATGCACTTCTGCTGCACTCCCTTCCATCCCAACATTTCTCCCCTGAAGCAACCTCCTGGTTCAAAGACTACCTCTCTGGCAGGACATAACAGGTCAAAATTAACACTACCCTTTCCTCCAAAAGGCCAGTCCAATTGGGTGTACCCCAAGGGTCCATACTCAGCCCATTGCTCTTCACTCTTTTTCTAAACTCCCTCCCTCAATCATGCAATGGGAAACTCCTGCTCTATGCCGATGATGCTGTAGTGCTCTGGAAACAGCCCCATCCTAATTCCCTCCAATCTGCCCTATAAGGCTTGTTCAGAGAAGTAGAAACCTGGTTCTTTGAGCATCGCCTAGTACTCAACTGCAATAAGATGAAATCGATGATCTTTGCCCATCGCCAAAGCCCACACAGTAGTGCCCCACTTCTCATCACTAATTCATAGGGTCTCAATCTTGAACAGATCACTAGCTTCAAATACTTGGGTGTCACCCTGGACACCTCCTTCACCTACCACACACATGTCCAACACCTGTCCTCCACTTTAAATACCAGATTGGGTATCTTATATAGACATAGACATTGTCTACCCCCCTCAGGCCCTACATCTCACTGTAACTTCCTCAGTCCTATCTCTGGTAGACTATGGCATTGTGACCTATGGATCTGCAGACCAAACGACCCTACGCAGTATCAGCATAGCACTCAATAATGACTGCAGACTGGTCACTGGATGCGATAGAGACACCCACACGTGTGAGTTTTACAAACTTGCAGACTGGCTCACATTCGAAGGGAGGCTTAAGTATCACACTTCCCTCCAAGCCAAAAAATACTACTCAATCTAGCACCCAAAGGCCTCCTCCACTTCATCCAGACTGTCCCACACAGGATGGCCCCTAGACACACAACCAGCACCTCTTTCTCCTAGTCCCCCACTGTGGGACCTCCCTAGGGCAAAGGTCTTTCCATTACCAGGCTCCTCTCTGGCTAAACAACCTACCAGCCTCTATTTCCCTAGCCCCTAGTATTGTCCAATTTAAAACTGGTCCTAAAAAACTCCTCCTTGAATCATCTACCTGTGACTGCAACTGTTGAAGTCTATAGCCCAAGCATAGAGAAATAATCCACAAATGTAGGGTTAAATTCCTAACCTTAATCCATGACTACATCATCAAGTCCAGCAATCACACTGTATATAAACTCTGACTCAGGGTTCAGTTAGGACCCTTCAAAACTGTATTCTACCTTGTGGCACAGCTTAGACCAAAGGACTACTTAGGATACATGATGCAATGTTTATACACTTTACTATGTGACCTTTGTATAAATACTAGCAAATGTTATGTTTATTCTATCTGTATTGACATGGAGCCTTTGCAAAGGAGTCTATGACTCAAAGGATTGTAATTCCGATTCTCTTCAATAAATAAAAAAATTAAAAATAAATAATTGTCATCTGCAAAGAGGCACATCTTTCGCTGAGGATAGTATACAATCAGTTAGGTGCATACCTTGGTAAGTACAACCTTCAATGCCAGGAACAGCATGGCTTTCGGAAGACACATAGTACTTCAACAGCATTGGTTGAGTTTACTAGTCATATCTATAAAGCACTTGACTGAGGGCTCTTGGTGGGGGCCACTTTCATTGACCTCACCAAGGTCTTCGACATGGTCAACCACGACTTGCTTCTCACACAACTCTCTAACATTGGTATAGCCTCTGTCTCTCTAGGCTGGTTCCAGAGTTACCTCTCTAACAGGACCCAGCAGGTCAAGAATCTTGACATTCTATCCGACCATCAGCATGTCAACACAGGGGTGCCCCAAGGTTCCATTTTGGACCCCCTGCTATTCAGCCTGTTTCTAAATGAACTCCCCAAAGTCTGCCAGAATAAGATCCTTCTATATGCACATGATGCTGTTCTCTACACATGTCACTCTACTCTGGAAGAGCTGGAAAAAGGCATGCAAGACGACTTTACTACTGTGGAAAAATGGTTGGTTCAGTCTAAACTGTTGCTCAACTACACTAAGACTAAAACAATGTTGTTTGCCTCCCACCAAAACCGTCATAAGTCACGTCACCTCAGTATCTACTATAAAAAGTTTAATACACTTGAAATGATCACCACCATTAAGTACCTTGGTGTCTACCTTGACAGCTGTCTCTCCTATAGCCAGCACATAGACCATGTTGCCAAGGCAGCTAGTGCCAGACTAGGTCAGCTCTACTGGCATAGGCAGTGCCTCACTGAAAGTGCCATCAAACTTGCAGTTAACAGCTCTGTGCTCTCTATCATAGATTATGGACTAGTAGTCTACGGAGCTGGTACCGATACAGCACTTGGGCGAATCAAGATTGTCTTAAACAAAGCCTGCAGACTAGTCCTGGGTGTGGACTATTTAACTCACACTTGTGAACTATACTCAAGCACTGGTTGGTTAAACTTGAATAGCAGAATTCAGTACCATGTCTGTCTATTAGCTAAGAAATCCATCCTAGGTCTTGCTCCTCCTGGAGTGAGGCAATTGCTAAGAAACTCCATTTCCTCCAGACTAACTAGGGGGTCGAGTAAAGCTGCCTTCATTATCCCATTCTGCCGGACCTCACTAAGGCAATGGTCCTTCAAATACAGGGCCCCCTGCTGGCTAAATTTCCTTAACTCTGAGCTGATTGAGGAAATGAAACTACACCCATTTAAAGCCAAGCTTCTGCAGTACCTGGCCACTCTTAGTAGCTGTGACTGCGTCACCTGTGCTTAATCCTACTGTTATTGATAGCTTATCTGTTCTGCATAGCACCCATCCCCCCCTTCCTCCCCTGCCTGGTGTGACCCCACTGAGTACTTACCCCCATGTCCCCTCTTTAGCACCCCTGGCCTTCCTGCTTTCTCTTCAAAAATATTAATCCCCCAATATTCACCCCTTCCCCGGTTTCCCCTTACCTCACCCCTTTTTTTTTTGTTTATCTCATTATCCCCTTCGTGCTCCACCACAGCCACTCCTTCAGGCTTTATGCCAAGGTGTGGATCTGACCCATCGTGCCCCAGAGCCACTGCCTCACATTGCAGCCAACCCCAGGGTAACCCCAACGTAACCCTTTTGGGGTGGGTCCCTCTCCTCCGAGGCGGAAGGCACTGGCCAGGGGCAGACCAGCACAACTACTTGGACCCGGGGTGCTGCTAAGATGGATGGCTCTGCAGGACTTTTGATGGCCTCGGACCACCAGGCAGCCATCATCAGGCTGAACATGGAGTGGTATTTTCGCTTTTCTGGTGACGTTCCCTGCATTACATTTGCAGTGCTCCCGGTCTCCACTGGGGGCTGCTGCAGAGCAATGCCATCCTTCTTCCCACCCCAGGAGACGATAACAGTCCAAGGATGCTCAATCCCCTCCTTCCCTACCAGTCCTTGGCATCCCGAGTCCATTCCCGAACCTGGGTCACCGGCGTGGCTCAAGGTAAGGCACCAGCACCTCAGCCCACAACTTTAAAACCCTTTCCCTTATCCCTCTCCCCCCCCCACATTACTCAGCCCTGCCCTATCACCTACTTACATAACACTGGGTAGATTCCTATCCAATCCCACCTATCATCTGACTACTCAACCCTTATTCTGTCATCCCTTTTCTCTGCCCCCACCCTCCCCTGTTCTCATCCTTTCTGTCCTCCCCCCTCCTTTAGTCTCCACCACTTCTGACCCTCCATAACTCTACCTGCATGATCTAAAGCTCAGCTACCACTATAAATTGCTTGTCCACCTTAGGTATGCTCTTAGTACTGTTGCAATAAAGTTGACCTCTCCTACCTGATGTATTTTAACTGTACTTGCTTGAATCTGTATCTATATGTACCATAATGTAGTTGCCTGCTGTATATTCCCCTGTCTGTTTTGTAACGTCTACTTAGCTTGTTTATTGCCTCACGACGTGGAACCTTTGTAAATGAGCTTTTAGCTCAAAGGTGTTATCCAAGATTCCAATCAATCAATAAATAAATAAATGAACCCACTTCTCTTTATCACAAATAAATATGTTGAAGAAGATTGGTCCTAGAACTGATTCCTGAGGCACCTTGCTGATGACTTCCCTTTACCCAGAGTGTTCTCTATTGGTGACCACCGTCAGGGTCCTCCCACTCATCCAAATTTTCACCCACCCCATAATCTTGTCCCCCACCCCAGGTAGCCCAACAATACTGCACGCAATTTTAATTGCATTTCCTATATGTTTTGTTTTTAATCATCCCTTTTATGATGAATAAAATTGGTATAAAATTAGAATCTTTGTCTTTTGGACGTAATCTGCTCCTGCTGTTTGTCTACATGTGGCGTGTCATAATCTCCTGCATGGGACATCATTATCATTTCTATTCTGCTAATTGTGATTCGTAAAGAGAGGAACATGCCATCATATGTAGATTGGCAGCACAAACAGATGGCATCTGAGGGCCAGTGATTCCACTTTCAAACAGCAGTCCTTAGTAACAAATAATGAAAATGCAGAAATAATGTGAACTATTGCATGTAAAAAAATTTTTTTTTAATTCCCAGACATGTCACAATCCTCCTTAAATGTTGCTTCTGACATAAGGCTGCTATACTGTACCATGACTCCCATATATGTTGATGACCATGTTGATATAATAACAGGCAAATGTAATTCCCTGTATGCAGTACCTCCTCTACCACCCAAAAACAGCCTTCTATGGAGGGTCTACTGTATAGTATGCCTGTGGAAGCAGTCTGTGTGATGGAGGCACAGTATAAAAATAATGCCATTGGTTGATTTGCTTTGCAGGGTCATTCGCCTTTTAGGTGTATGGCTGAGTAGCTTCTGCTGCAGGCAACAGTTGGCTAATGCCAACTAGGGCTGGCAGTAGTAATTATATGTTTTTTTGCAGGGGAAGAAGGGGGAACACATACAGATAATGAGGTTTGGAAACCCTCTCACATGCATTGACATACTATAATGACCAGAGGAACAATCACACACAGAACCACACCTATAAAGGCATGCATTCATAACCCCATATGGACAATAGTAGACACACACACTGACACTCACATGCAAGTATTAGCACATACTGCATGCCGTCACAATACAGACAGACAGAAACACACACACACACACACACACACACACACACACACACATAAGCACATGCAGGGACACACTGTCCTACATTGCTCAAGCACTCATACACAAAGACTTGCATTGATACTGTGCATGCACAGAAATATACACACAGAAAAAAGGCCATTTGACCTGCTTCTGCAAAAAATGATTTTAAACATACAGTATGTTAGAATTAATACAGTGGTGCAGATAGAAACATAGAAACATAGAATCTTATGGCAGATAAGGACCGCTTGGCCCACCTAGTCTGCCCATTTCCCTACCTAACAGATAAGCTGCAGATCCATTAACCAACTGCCTACTTCCTCCTACCCCCCACTAGAATTGCCTTATGCCTGTACCATGCATTCTTGAATTCCCCCACTGTTTTTGACTCTACGACCGCCCCAGGAAGGCTGTTCCATGCATCTACAACCCTTTCTATGAAGAAATACTTCCTCACATTACCTTTGAGCCACCCCCCCATCTTCAAATTGTGCCCCCTTGTTCTTGCACATCTCTTTTTCTGAAAGATGTTACCCTCTTGGACTTTGTTGATTCCCTTGAGGTATTTGAAAGTTTCTATCATGTCCCCCCTCTCCCTCCTTTCCTAGAGACTATACATCTTAAGCTCCTTTGGTCTTTCTTCATATGTCTTCTGGTGCAGACCATGCACCATTTTGGTTGCCCTCCTCTGGACAGCCTCCACGCTGTCTATGTCTTTGTAGAGATGGGGTCTCCAGAACTGTACACAGTACTCCAAATGTGGTCTTACCAACTGTCTGTACAGAGGCCCAACAACTTCCTGTTTTCTACTGGTGATGCCCCTTCCTATGCATCCAAGTATGCCCCCAGACCTCCTTACTGCCTTCTCACATTGCTGGTCCACCTTTAGGTCATCTGATATGACTACCCCCAGGTCTCTTTCCATTTTTGTTGTTGTCAGTATCTCATCCCCCCCCCAATGTGTACTCTTCTCCCGGATTTTTGTTTCCCAGGTGCATTACTTTGCACTTCTTTGCATTGAATCTAAGCTGCCATACATTTGACCATTCCTCCAACCTTGCCAATTCCCTTTTCGTCCTTTCCACCCCACCTTGCGTATCAACCCTGTTGCAGATCTTTGTCATCTGCAAAGAGACATACTTTCCCTTCCAGTCCCTCTGTAATGTCACTTATAAAAATATTAGAAAGGACCGGCCCCAGTACTGAACCCTGAGGTACCCCACTAGTAACCCCACTTTCTTCCTGGGGACTCCATTTACTATTACCCACTGTGTCCTGTTGTCCAGCCAGTGTTTTACCCAGGCTACCACCCTGGGACCAACTCACAGGCTGGCTAATTTGTTTATTAATCTTTTGTGTGGGACTGTGTCAAATGCCTTGCTAAAATATAGGTAGACCATGTCCACAGCCACTCCCTGGTCTACTACTTTGGTCACCCAGTCAAAGAAATCAATTAGATTCATCTGACATGACCTTGCTCCTGTGAATTCATGCTGCCTTGGGTCCTGTGCCCCACTGGCCTCTAGGTACCCAACAATTTTTTCCTACAGAAGTGATTCCATCATTTTCCCTACCATTGAGGTCAAACTGACAGGTCTATAGTTTCCTGCCTCTGTCTTGCTCCCACTTTTATGAAGGGAAATCACATCCACCCTCCTCCAGTCCTCAGGTACCACACCATCCTCCCATTGTTTATTAAAAAGGGCAATCAGTGGTGTTACTAGTTCTTCCCTTAGTTCTTTTAGAATTCTGGGGTGAATCCTATCAGGCTCCATTGCTTTATCCACCTTCAGTTTTAGGCAAGACAAGGCAAGGCAAATTTTATTTAAAAAGACGCCCATCCCGGAGGCTCTGAGTGCCATACATTGAACAAATAAATACAACACAACACCATACAATCAATAAAATGTACAACTCCAAACAATTAAAACCTTATTTTACTATGCAATTTGTTTCCTTATTAAAAATTAAACTATATAAGCTTAGAAAACACAGTCAGGGAATGCCTGATCAAATAAAAATGTCTTAAGACGGACCTTAAAAGCCTCAATAGACGGGGCCTCCCTAACAACTACAGGAAGTGAATTCCACAGGACGGGAGCGGTGACACTAAATACTCTGTCACCTGCAGTTCTTAACCTCATCCTGGGAATCGCAAGGAGGCCCCGAGAGGAGGAACGCAAGGAACGGACTGAGACAGCAGGTGTAAGAAGGTCATTCAGGTAGCCTGGGCCCAGGCCATGTAGGGCCTTAAAAGTGAGCAAACCCACCTTAAAGAGGACCCTCCACCTAACCAGCAGCCAGTGCAGATGACGTAGCACCTGAGTTATGACAGTATTTAGATTGTCCTGTCAACAACCTCGCTGCCGCATTCTGCACCAACTTCAGTCAGCGGAGGGTACCCCCAGAGACCCCGAGATAGAGTGCATTACAGTAGTCAAACCTGGACGTCACAAAGGCTGCACCAAAGTGGGGAGGTCCAGAGGCGGAACTAAGGGCTTGATCCTGGCGATATTCCTCAGATGTTAAAAACTAGTACGTACAACATAAGACACCTGAAATTCAAGTGACAAACCGCTGTCAAGAATAACACCCAGATCACGCACCCTAGAGGAGGCCTTCAATGGTACAGAGCCAAGGTAAAGTCCTGTCTCTGCTCCAGAGGCCAACCTATCATGTCCTGTGTTCGACTCCACCACCAGTACCTCCATCTTACTGGGGTTGAGTCGCAACCAGCTGGAGGCCATCCCGTCATTGATTTCAGCAAGGCAGCTGTTAAGCACTTCTACTGCACAAGATGTTCCAGGGGCAAAGGAAAAGTACAGCTGGGTATCATCAGCACAGCAATGAAAACCCAAGCTGTACTTCCTAATGAGCTCTCCCACGGGTAGCATGTACATGGCAAATAACATCGGCGACAAGACCGAACCATGGGGAACTCCGCACAACAGGTGGTCAGGGGAGGAGGAGAAATTCCCCATCACTACCCTCTGCCTCCTGTTGGATAAAAGAGACTCAAACCAGCAGATTACAGAGCCAGCAAGTCCACAGAATTCCTTCAGGCAGTCAAGTAACACTCGATAATCCACCATGTCAAATGCTGAGGAGAGATCGAGGAGAACAAGAATTGTCCCCTCCCCTCAATCTCTAGCCCTAAGGAGGTCATTATACACCCAAACTAGTGCAGTTTCCATGCTATGCCTTGCATGAAACCCCGACTGGAATAGTTCATAAAGATTATGGGTCACGAGATGCTCCTCAAGCTGAAGCGCCACCACCTTCTCAGCAATCTTACCTAAAAATGGAAGACTGGAGATAGGATGGTAATTCGCCTTGATGTCAGGGTCCAACGATGTTTTTTTCAGAAGAGGCCTCACCAATGCCTCCTTCAAGACATTGGTAAAGCTCCCCTCCAACAAGGAACACCGGACAATCAAGGCAAACACCGGGCCAACAGAGTCAACACATCTCATTAAGAAACGAGTTGGCACCGGGTCCAGTTCACAAAAGGTGTGCCGAATACTAGAAGCAATCTCAATGACCTCAGCAACCTCCACCAGTCTAAACTCTTCCCAAACAGGTGGAGTGCTCTTCAGTAGCCCATGGCGACCACTGTCGAGCAGATTCTGGTCCACTGGCGGAACCCCCTGCCTGATGGCAGACACCCTGTCTGAGAAGAACCGAGCAAATCCATCACACAGTGCATTCGAAAAAGCTACCTTCGGCAGCAGACAGGCAGGATGAAGAAGCCTGTCCACAGTCTGAAAGAGCGCAGTTGGTTGGTTCCTCCCGGCAGCAATCTCCCTAGACAAAAATTCTGCCTTCTTACGGTTGATTGCCCCCTGATATGCACCATTGTGCACACGCAGGGCCAATTTGTCCACCTCCAGGCCAGACTTCCACCAGCAGTGCTCTAATCTCCAACCCGGAGTCTTCATCTCCTTGAGCTCCCCATCAAACCAAGGGGACCTTAAGTGAGAAGACCTGGGTCATACACAGACTGGTGCGAGGGAGTCAAGCGCACCAGAAAGCACCCTATTATAGGCATCCACCACTGTGCACACACACCCCCGCATGCATTGTCCACTCTAGATAGGTCAGCCGCCGCCAAAAAACCCTCGGGGGTAAGCCCCCTCAAAGAGCGGTAGCTGACCATCTCCACAGGGGGAAAACTACCTGGGGGGCCCCGAACCGGAACTTCACCGTGCAATGATTGGACCAAACGACCCTATCAGCACTGAGACCATTTATCTCAAGCTGCAGCGAGAACACCAAATCCAGCATGTGGCCACCCTAATGAGTCGCGGAAGATACTCTCTGCATGAAGCCCAGAGAGGACATCATCTGGAGGAAATTATAACCCAGCCGAGACGATTCATCCTCAGCCCAAACATTGAAGTCCCCCCAGTACTAAACATCTGGGGGCCTCCAATGTTTCACTGATGATGAAATCGGCCACTTCATGAAGGAATTCTCCCGACGCCCCAGCAGGGCGATAAATCAGGAGGACCAAGCAACCTGTGCCTGGTCCTCCACGAATGGCCACACACTCAAAAGAGCATGGTGTTCTCACCGGGTGCACGGTGATGCCCAGCTCAGATCTAAAAAAAATGGCTACCCCCCCCCCGCATTCCACTCTGGGGCAGTTTTAAGAGTTCTTTCAGAACCCTTTCTTCTATAAAAGGACTAATATCAACCCCTCTATCCAGAATGCCTCTATTGACTTGATTAGGTATCTCCCCCTTCTCTTCCACTGTGAATACTGAGCAGAAGTATTTGTTCAGTATCCCTGCTTTTTCACTGTCATTCTCCACCCAACCACCTTCTTCTTTATTCAGCCTCAGTATCCCAGCCTTAGTCTTTCTTTGCTCCCTAATGTACCTATAAAAGGTTTCATCCACCTTCTTAACCAAGTTTGCTATCTTTTCCTCAGTTTGAGCCTTTGCTATTCTGACTGCCTTCCCCACTTTCTTCTGCTTTAACTGGTACAGTTCTCTGTCCTACTCCTTCTGTGTTTCCTTATACATCCTGAATGCTATCTTATTCTCCTTAACCTTCCCCACCATTTCTTTTAAGAACCATAGTGTTTTTTTCTTTTGTTTTGATTTGCTTATTTGCTTCACACAAAGGCTTGTTGCCTCTGTGATGGCAGTTTTGATGTTTCCCCATTGTTGCTCCACCCCACCTTCTTGCATGTTTGCTAGTGCTTTTCTGAGGCACTCTCCAATTTTGACAAAATCAGCCCTCCTGAAGTCCACTACCTTCACTTTTGTATGGCTTGACTCTACAGCTAAGTTTATTGTGAACCACACTGTTTGGTGGTCACTTGTTCCCAGATGGCTACCCACTTCAAGATCAGAGATCCCCTCTCCATCCCCATTTGAGAGTACCAGGTCTAAGATTGCTCCCTCCTGAGTTGGTTCCAAAACTACCTGTCTGAGGCATGCCTCCTGTAGGGCATCGAGAATGGCCCTGCTCTTGGATGTGGCTGTAGCAAAGTGCTCCAGTTAACATCTGGCATATCGAGGACCCCCATCAACAATATCTCCCCTTTTTCTGCCATCCTAAGGATGCCTTCTATCATTAACTGATATAACTCGATCAATGTAAAGCTGCATTTTTTACTCTTTTCAAAATCAGTGTGCAAAACAGCTAAACTGCTCTCTATTGCAATTGATATAACAGTTCTACTAGAATTAGAATTTATAGAGAAGTAAAGCAGAGGTTGCAGTTTGATGGCTTCTAACCTGGTATTTTCTCTTTTGAATGCATCCCCAGCTGTTCTGCTTACCTAATGCATCACAGTGCTGGTTCTTCCTTCCTGTGTGTCTCATCAATGCTCATCCAGATGATTAAAAGTATTATGGAAGTATTATGCGCCTCCTTCTTTGTTTGTAGTGGCTGCTTGTCTGCATCTGTAGCTTAGTTTTTGTGGATTTATGTGGTTTTCTGCTTGGAGTAACTACACCATTCTTGCTCACTACATCAGTGAAAGTCTCCTGAACTGGATTTCTGCAAAACATCACAACCAGGTATCTGCATTTTTAATTTAAAAATCAACTTTTTGGAAGCTATCCCAAGCAAAACATAAGTCAAGCAATTAAGTCTGACAAACTCAGTGACTCTAGGTCTGCTTCAATCCACATTTTCGTCTGACCTGCTCCATGATCTGTATGTGGGCTTTTCAACAACCTCTTTGAATGACAAAGAAGCATGCAGACAAAGGATTTCACATCCTGCATATGCGCAGGCACAGTTCATCACCTTCAGGAATTCTAACACATTCTGTGACTCTGGACCTCAGCTGTTGATAATTTCTTTTGGCTTATGACTTAACCACCAGGTATCTACAAGATGCTGAAATCCTTTCTCCTACAAATTCTCCTTATGCTGCTCCTGCTCTCAGGAAATGTTCACCCCAACCCAGGACCACCTGGGCAGCCAGCAGTGGCACCAAGCAGAAGGACAGGGACACTCACCATGGCATCCATCAATGCCTGCAGCATCCCCAACAAACTTGACTCCTCCAAACATGGATCCTACAGCACAACCCTGATGTCCTCTCAGTTGTGGAAATGTGGCTAAACCCTAAATCTCTGATACCTCAGTCTCTATCCCTGGCTACTGCATTTTCAGGCAAGACAGGATTGCTAAACGGGCGGGGCTGTGCCATCTATCTTAAGGATACCCTTATGGGTCACATCATCCCATCCCCTAGCCTGAGCAACTCCTGTCAGGTCCTCACAATCAAAATCCTCCTTGGTGCACATAACAAGGAACTCACTGTCATCTCAGTTTACCTACCCCCAAGAGACCAGGCTGCTGGCTTCCATAGCATCATGGAATATCTAAGGGTCCAGCAACATAATTCTGAAACCATAATCATGGGTGATTTTAACATTAACTGGCTCTCCACTGAGGCCGCTACCTATAAGGATGCAGCCACGGCGCATCACCTCACTCAACTGGTCAATGCCCCCACTAGGTGTAACTATAGGACAGGCTCCCTTACACCTCTAGACTGGATTCTATCTAACTGCCCTGAATGCATCTCCAATGTTTCTGTACTCTCGGATACAATAAGTGACCACTCACCTGTCATCTGCTCCTGGTCAAACAAATACCACAAGCCCCCTCCCAAGCTTATCTATGCCAGGGTTATCAAACAAGGGCACCTCCAGCTGTTAAAATCCAATCTAACCAGGCTGAACTGGGCAGTGCTTGACTCCCTCAATGACACCAACAAAGCTCTGGACCTATTTATCAAACGTTTCAACAAAGCCTGTGACATCTTGCACTAGTGAAAAGATGAAGGTCAAAGGTCAGACCAATCCTGGGTTACTACTGACCTTTTAACTCTGCTCAAGCACAGAGACCCGCTTGGCATTGTGGTCAGGTAACTCCGACGCAAGTAAACATACAATTATACAAAGCAGCCAGAAATGATTGCACTAAGAATATGGAATGCTAAAAGCAGCTATTACAAAGAGTCTCTGACCAACTCTTGGAGCCAGGGAAACAAATTCTGGAACAACATGAAAGAACTCACAGGCAAGGATCCTAAAGCACCACCCACTATGCTCAACCTTCATGGCACTCCTACACTCGACCTAGGTATCATCACCAGCACTTTTAATAATGCATTTACAAACCTGGACAGTGTCCTTCCACTAAATTTTTTCGACGACCTCCCCTCCAGCTCCTCCCAAGTTACCCCCCAACTAGAACGTACAACACCAAAGTTTTTTTAAGGGTCCCGCAAGTAGCTAGAAAATACATCCAAAGGCCATCGCAAACAAGGGTACAGTGGTGACTCCTTGACCTGAAACTGCTGGCACAAGTCCTCGATGAAATCTTAGAACCACTTACAAAGATCTTTAATCTCTCGCTTAGATTGGGCCATTTCTCTCTCTGGAAGAAAGCCACTGTCACACGGTTCACAAAGGAGATAGGACACTGCACACCAATTACAGACCTACTCTTCATTCCTCCCCACTATCCAAAGCGCTGGAGCGAATAGTGTCGGACCAACTAGTTGAATTCATGGATAAGTACAATGTACAGTGCCCAGAGCAGCATGGCTTCAGAAAAGGGCACAGCACCACCAATGCACTACTGGAATTTACAACCTTCATCCATGCCAAGCTTGACAAAGGGAATTGTGGAGGGGCAGTATTTATAGACCTTACCAAGGCATTCGACACAGTTAACCACCCCCTACTGCTCAAGCAACTGTCCTCCATTGGGATATCCAGCGATGCCCTTCCATGGTTCACCAGCTACCTTGATAATTGGATCCAACGTGTAAGGATTGCAGGGATCTCTTCAGATGAGAAACTGGTCTGCTCTGGAGTCCTCCAGGGGTCTATTCTGGGCCCTCTACTTTTCTCTCTCTTCATCAACAATCTCCCCAGTGTCTGCCACCAAAAAATATTACTATACGCAGATGATGCAGTCCTGTTTTCCAGCCACCATGACATTACAGTCCTTGAATCCCAGCTGCAGCTCAACTTCAATCACATCGAAGACTGGTTCAATTCTCATAAACTTGTCCTGAACCACAGCAAGACTAAAGCCATGTCCTTCTGTAACTGACAGAGCAGGCACAACTCTCTGTCCCTCACCATCAAGAATCACACTGGGAACCCACTCGAACATGTCAAGGAGTTCAAGTACCTTGGTATTATCCTGGATAGTACCCTCTCCTACACTCGGCATATTGACACTGTTGCCAAGACTGTCAATATATGGATTGGACTACTACACAAACACAAGCACTGTATGCCTGCAGATGCCCTTAAACTAGCCATCTACAGCTCTGTCACCTCTACCATTGACTACGGCCTTGCCATCTATGGCTCCGCCCCAACAAGTGCCCTCCGCAGGATCTCAGTTGCTCTCAACAAAGCCTGTAGACTACTGATGAGTGCAGCCCAACAAACTCACACCTGTGACCTCTATGCACAGGCCAGCTGGCTACCCCTACGCAGCAGAATACAATACCAGACCTGCTTACTTACCAAAAAGATTCTCCTTGGTCTCATGCCACCTGGTGTTAGCTCACTTCTTACTACCTACAGTGGCACTCAACAAACACGTGGTGCCCAATCTCTAAACTTTCAGGTTCCAAGATGTCGTACCTCCATGGGTCAGCGGTCCTTTATCTATAGAGCCGCTCAATGGTTCAATTCCCTCAATAAAGAAGCACTTTCCTCTACTACACTTGGACCCTTCCAAAGGAATCTCAAACTTTACCTCACCTCTACCACTCAATGTGACTGCTCCTCTGAACAGAGATCTCTCTAAACACCTCCCAGCTCACTCATGTCTCACAGCCTGCCCTTTCCCAGTCTCATTCCCTCTGGCACCGGGCCTTCCTTGTGACTCCTTTCCTGCTTCATATCTCTACTGGTACAGGACATTTTCCACCACCATAGGACAGTGGCCCATTAGCCTGCCAACTTCCTCTCCCGGTCGCACACCTGCAATACTAACTGACTATGGTGCCCTCTATCTCTTATTGTTAATGCAGCCAGCTGCCTACTCAAGCTGCTCATTTTATGAATATTATCTCAAAGTATGTTATAACTGAGTATCTTTATTTTTTCTTTTAGTTGTTTTGGTTGTTTATTGTGCATTCTTTTACTATCTCTGTATGTATGTTGACCCTCATCCTTTGACGTGGAACCTTTGTAAATGAGCAGTTTCTGCTCAAAGGTATTTGTAATCCGAGAATTTAATAAATAAATAAATAAATAAAATTAAGAAATGCAGTTGTGCTGCTAGCTTCATCGGTGTCAATACAGTAGGCAGCACTGACAACCCAACTTGACTTTCTCAAGCTGGCATCAAATTTAAACATTTTCTTTGCAACATGGATTAACAGGGGGAGGTCATGCTAGATGAATAAGAGTGCTTTCTTTGACTGGGTAATCAGAGAAATAGATCAAAGAAGGGCAGTGGATGTGCCATAGACGTCAGCAAGGCATTTGATACTGTGCCACATAGGAAGCTGATAAAGAAATTGGACAATGTGTGTGTGTGGGGAGGGGGATCCTAAGTGGTAACCTGGGTAAACAACTGGTTAATGGATAGGCCTCAGAGGGTGGTGGTTAGTGGCTCTCACTCTAATGAAGGGAGAGTGACCAGCAGGGTGCCACAGAGCTCATTACTGGACCAGGTCCTCTTCAATGTCTTCTTAAGTGACATTGTGGAAGAGCTGGAAGGGAAACTATGCCTTATTGCAGATGACACCAAAATCTGTAACACGGTGGATAGAATGACTAGAGACCTTAGAAACCTTGAAGAGTAGTCAAGGGTATGGCAGGGGAGCTGTGTATAAAATGGGTGGGGGAGGTACTGACAGTCACTTGGCAGGAAAGAGACTTTTGGGTTATATCTGAGACCTCAAAGTGGCAGGGCAGTGTGACAAGGCAGTAGGCAGAGCCAGTGGGATGCTGGGGTGCATAGTGAGAGGCATCAACAGCAGGAGGACTGTATAGGTCACTTGTGGGACTCCACCTAGAATACTGTGTCTGGTTCTGGAGGCTGCATCTTAGAAAGGACATACAATAAACAGGATGGAGGCAGTCCAGAGGAGGGTGCTAAAATGGTTCAGGGGTTGCACAAGAAGCCCTACAAGAAGAGATGGAGGGATATCAACATGTGCATACTGGAAGAGAGGAAGGAGAGGGCAGACATGATAAAGAGCAACATGTACCTCACTGGTGGAGGGGGGGAGACAGTACGGGAGAGGGGTCTATTTCAAATGAGGAACTGCACCAGGACAAGAAAACATGTGATAAAGCTGGAAGAGGGTGCATTTAAGAGGGAGGTAAGGACGTACTACTTTACTGAAAGAGTGATGGATGCCTGGAACAATCTGAAAGCAGAGGTAGTGGGGGTGAACACAATGTGGGCCTTCAAGCATGTATGGTATAGGTATAAAGGAAAATGGTGCTGGTAAAGAGGCAGGAAGGGGAGAGGGTCACCAGTGATCCAGTAGGTTCTGCCAAGACAAAATTGGCAGGGACAATCTGAGCAGCCTGGGTGGACCTGGCAGTTCTTAGAAGTTGAAACATAGAAACATAGAAGTTGACAGCAGATAAGGACCACAAGGCCCATCCAGTCTGCCCATTTTTTCTACCTTACAAATGTGCCAAAGGCCTTTACTCTGCCAATGCCCTATTTATTCATACTCATCTGTATTGTTCCTTTATGCCTATCCCATTCCTGTTTGAAACCCTGCACTGTATTAATATCCACCACTTCCTGAGTTAGGCCATTCCATGCATCCACCACCCTTTCTGTGAAAAATAACTTCCTCACATTACCCCTTAATCAGCCTCCCTCTAATCTCATGCTGTGTACTCTTGTCCTGCTATTTTTCTTATATTGAAACATGCTAGACTCTTTCACCTTGTCAATGCCCTTAAGATATTTGAATGTTTCGATCATATTACCTCTCTCCCTCCTTTGCTCTAGGGTATATATATTGAGCTCTGTTAATCTGTCCTCATGTTTTCTGATGCAGTCCCTGCACCATTTTGGTTGCCCTTCTCTGGACTGCCTCCATTTAGTTAATGTCCTTGTGCAGGTGTGGTCTCCAGTACTGCACGCAGTACTCCAGATGGGACCAAACCAGTGTCTCGTAAAGAGGGATTATTACCTCCCTCTTATGACTTGCGATGCCCCTACTAATACACCCCAACATGCCTCTAGCCTTACCTACTGCTTTAGTGGTCTGCTTGGATGGTTTCAGGTCATCTGTGATGATGATGCCAAAGCCTCTTTCTTCCCTTGTGATTGCCAACATCTCCCTTCCCAACCTATAGGTAGCTTCAGGGTTTCTCTTGCCTATGTGAATGATCTTTACACTTCTTTGCATTAAACCCCAGTTGTCACTCTTCAGACCATTTTGCCAGTTTTTCCAGATCTCTTCTCATTTTGCCCACACCATCTGGATCATCTACTCTGTTGCAGATCTTGGTGTCATCTGCAAACAGGCAAACCTTACCCTCCAGTCCATCTGCAATGTCACTGATGAAGATATTGAAGAGAACTGGCCCCAGGACTGATTCCTGAGGTACCCCACTTGGGACTTACATCTCTTCTGACTGTATACCATTTACCACCACTCTCTGTTTTCTGCCCACCAACCAATTTGCCACCCAGTTGACCAACTTCTGATCCAGCCTGAGCCTACCCAGCTTTATTATCAATGTTCTATGTGGAACAGTATCGAAAGCTTTGCTGAAGTCAAGGCAGGCTACATCAGCTGCACCCTCTTGGTCCACTACTCTGGTTACCCAGTCAAAGAAAGCTGTGAGATTATTTTGACAGGACCTTCCTATTGTAACCCCATACTGTCTTGGATCCTGTGCTCCAATGGATTCCAGGTGTTGCACTATCCTTTTCCTAAGGAGTGCCTCCATAATCTTGCCCACTACTGAGGTAAGACTGACTGGTCTCTAGTTCCTTGCCTCCTCCCTGCTGCCACTCTTGTGGAGCAGGATCACATGACCTCTTCTCCAGTCTTCTGGGACCTCTCCTGTGCTCAGAGACTCACTAAATGGTATTGCTAATGGCTCTGCTAGTTCTACCCTTAGCTCCTTTAGCACCCTGGGATGTACAGTACAAGTCACATTAAACTGTTCCCTCAACTTACTGGTGTAGCATTGTTCAATGAGTTTCCTAATCTGTGCAATGTTTAATTCAATGAATTAGTAAAAGGTTAGTATTGGTTTGCAACTAGCTGTTAGGGCTATAAGCTTTATTTTTAGCTGAGTGCTTATGAGTTCATTTCAGAAGGCAGACTAAACAACTCTTAATGAATGCTGTGATATTTATAAGCAATGCCATGAAAATGCATTGCATAAACACTGCAAAACAGCTACTGCCATATCACTAAACAGGTACAAGTGAGTTTAATAGGCAGTGAAGAATGGTTGGAAAACAATTAAAAGCTTCAACAATTCAAGTTGCCACTGCAGTAGAATCACACAAAAAAATGCTACACCAGTGAGTTAATGAAACAGTTCAATGTGACTTGTACTATATGCCATCAGGTCCCATTGCCTTGTCCACCCTGAGCTTAATGAGTTTTTCTGCTGACAATGTCTATGTTTTTTATGTTTCATTCCTGTAGGAAACCATAAAGCCCTGATTGGGCAATTTAACATGTTTGGGTGGGGTTAGAGGGCTAATGAAGTGTTAGAGGGTATGAAATTAATTATCAATATATTATAAATAACAATCCCTAAGGTATCAGGTGGATTAGTTGGGATTATTAGTTTTTGTTCACTTGCTAAGTTTAAAATCTACTCAAGCAATTATTGTATTTATATCATAACTGGGTAGGTTCACTGGGTTGAAAATTAATGTATTTACATGCATGACCTAAGCCATTCAGAAAACATTTACAGAATAATAGCATAAAAGAACGACAGCATAACAGTGAAGAGATAGGTTTGAGAATAATCCATGACGTACCAGAATAACAGATGAAGTGAAACATCTGTGGAAACCATTCTGACATTGATAACAAATTGAAACTAGACAAGGAGCATGAGACACCATCAAATCTTTGTCAAACATTAGCAGTGAATGGCTAGGGGGAATTTCAGCCACTGGGTGAGGAGGAGGTCCTCAAGATAGCCACAAATCTGCAGTGTACCAAGTGTGTTCTGGATCCTGCACCTGCCAATCTGCTTAAGGCTGGGTGGGGGAAGTTGATTAAAGTAATGACAGATATAGTCACTGCATCTCTGCAGGAAGGGCTGTTGCAAATATCCTTAACAAAGGTGGTGGTTAAGCCTCTCATTAAAAAGGCATCATTAAGTCATGACATATCTGCCAGTTATTGTCCTGTCTCCAACCTTCCCTTTTTGTCCAAGGCTGGGGAGAAGGTGGTTGCAATTAAACTTGTGAGCCCTCTTGAAGAGAATTACCTCTTTCAGTCATTTCTCTCTGGTTTCCATAGCAAGCACAGCATGGAGACTGCCATGATTAATTCAGGATATGTAATGATCTCTTCCTGGTGAGAGTTTGCAGGGAGATCTCTGTTGGGATCTTGTTGGATCTTTCTTCAACATTTGACACTATTGATAATGCAGTGTTGTTGGCCAGACTGGGGGAGCATGGAGGGTTGTCCAGGACTGTGTGTAAAACGGTTCCTGTCCTTCCTTAGTGGAAAGGAACAGTCATTAGTGCTTGGCCCTTGCCAGTCATGGCTGGTTGCTCTGGACTGTGGTGTTCACCCAGGTTCTGTGCTTTCTGCAATGTTCTGTGCTTTCACCTATTTTGTTCTCATTGTACAGTGCATGCTGCTGCTAAGAGAGATAATTAGGCATCTCCGTGTAGAATTTCACTGCTGTGGAGACGACACCCAACTGCATGTTATCTTTCACTCCTGACGTGCTGTCATCTGTGTTGAGATTAGAAAAATTCTTGGAGGAAATCAGGATTTGTTTGGCTTCTAGTTGGCTGATTTTGAACCTAACCAAGACTGAGTTGCTGGTACTGGATTTGGAGAAGCAGCTATCAGCCATTTGTGGTAGCCTGAATCTTCCCTCCTGTGGAAGTATGTCTTCAGTCCTCAGAGGAGATTTGCAGCCTGGGAATTGTTCTTGATGAGCAGTTAACATTTGTTTCACAGGTGTCTTTTTGGTCAGGACTTGCTTTTACCACCTGAAGAATGTTGCCAGACTGCGACCACTTCTTGATTCTGCCAGTATAACTACACTAGTCAAAGTCCTTGTTTTTTCCCATCTTGACTACTGCTGTGTACTCTAAAGAGGCTTACCAGGAGGTCAACTGCATTGCCTAAAGCTAGTTCAGAATGTCGTGGTGAGACTTCTGACTTCCACTCAGAGGTCAGATCATATTACTCCATCGCTGCTGATTCTGGGCTGACTGCCTGTGAGGTGGTGCACTGATTTCTGGGTATTGTTGGTGACATTTAAAGCCCTGAATGTTCAAAAAGAACAACCTGTACTACTGGAAGGGTGTGGTGTGCTGTTAAATGGGCAACCAGCCCCCAAAAAAGTACACAGTTCAAAGAAACACAGCACACTTCCACAGCAACAAAACAAACTTATGCCAAAATAAACTTGTGAATTTATTCCTAAAATCAGTGACAAAGTTATTTTTACTAGATGCAAGTAGCCCCTAGCACATCAGCAGATTGCCTTCCCTGAAGATGTATGCAACACAATATACTGTAAGTTCAATCATTCAAGAGGAAATTAAGAAACTACCAACTGCTGATATTTAATTGGTTAACTAGTGCTGTTTAAACTCAAGTGCTGCTTTGTTTTATATGTATAATTGTAGCATAGAAAGTGATTTGTATGAATATATGTGAATGTATTGTTGGTTTTATGTTATTTATGACTGACTTATTTATTATGAGTATTGTACAGGCGTTCCAAGCCCTAGAGGGGTGCTTTATAGGAATTTGAAACACTTTTATAGAAATTTAATAAGCAAACAAACAAAACCTTTTCATAATATCAGATCATTTAAAACAATGGTGCACAGATATCCAATAATGGGAGAATGGTACTGGTACTGTCAGCAACATGCTATGCGATCCTATCCACCATTCCACCATAAACTCCTCACAACAGCTGATGTTTCCTGTGTCTTAGTTAGTGGCTGATATCAGTTATGTAGGGGCATGTCATGCGTGAGATTGTGGATGGGAGTAGGACACTGCAGGATCAACCAGATAGATAGTTGAAATATAAATAAAGAAAGTAATAAGAACATTTCTCATACTGGCGGATTTGCTCTTCAAGACCCAATGCTCCTGAAATGTTCAACAAGGACACAGTCCCCAGTTCAAGCTTCTATGTGAGACAAATATAAGGGTGAGTGGTCCACGTTTAGCTGCCTTGGTTTCTGCACTGTTGCAATAACTTGTACATGTACTTTTGGAGTTTGGTGTTGGCTGTGTTTGTCCTGTTTGCTATTGTTACACTATCCTCTTTTTGAGTGGCTACCTGCACCCCATGGAGTATTGAGTAGCAAGTATTTTTTATTGCCTGACATATAGAAAACAGAAATAAGAATGAGCAATCCGATAAAGATTTATCCATCTGCCCTCTACACATATAGCCCAAAACAAGGCTGAAGATACAAGCATAGATGAAGAGAAACAGTTGTTAAATGTAAGTAAAAATGTGTTCAAAGGCACGGTGGTGCCTTGCTCCAAACTGGAATACGCAGTAACCAAAGAAGAGACAGCACTCTCCTCCCATCATGGGTTTCTTCTAGGCAATGAACAGTCTTTGCATGAATGTTCATTCAGAGAGCTCCTCAGTTTATTCAAATTCATATTTTTGTGCAAAATGTTGAAACACACCATACACCTGAGTACACTAACAGATGGCTAAATAAGGTAGAAGGTATTGTAGCGCTGCCACTCACCTAACATTTTGTGCCCCTTCCCCAGGCACTTTGACCTCTGACTAAGTGCCTGGGTGAACGGCATGAAATGTTAGGTCAGTGGTGGTTGTAGCCACTGATGTAACCATCTACTTGTGCACTCGGGTATATGTTGTGTTTCACTTTTTTACACAAAGGTATGTATTTAAATAAATGGAGATATGTAAATGAATATTCATGCAATGACTGATCATTGCTTACAAGAAACCAATGAGAGGAGGTGATTTCTGTCTCTTCTTTGGTTGCTGCAGGTACAGTTGTTGCTTGTACGCCCTAGGACATACCACTCAGGCTTCGTCCACACTACACCACTTAAACGTTGTAATGGTTCCAAACTATTACAGACAGTAACTGTTACAGTGTGTCCACACTGCTGGGGAACAGTCTTGGTAATGGTGTGGAACAGTGACAGCCCATACACATTATTGATGGCACCCTATCCCACAATGCAGTGCATTCTGCACTGGGGGATCGCTGAAGGAACACACTCACGCATCCACACTACAACTGGTAATGTTCCTGAGGTGGAACCGGTTTTGTAACCATTGTTGAAACCACTTCATATGTGGTTTCAACAATGGTTATGAAAATGCCTTATGTAACATTGCAAGTGTAAACACAAGCCATTGTGATAACGGTTTGGACCCTCTGTAACATTACAGAGGGTTTTTCGGGGTGTAGTGTGGACAGGGCCTCAGAGGAGGGAGGCCATAGATCCCAAAATGTTGTTGATGCTGATAAACATGAGGGTGCCACTCATCCTTGTTTTTGAGAACTGCTTCATAAATATGTTAGCAGGGAGGAGGCTGGCAACTATAGGTTGGTTAGTTTGACATCAGCGATGGGAAAGCAAATGGAGTTGATGCAAAAGGAAAATATTGTGGAGTATCTTGAATGCAGTGGTTTACATGACCTGAGGCAGCAAGGATTCACAAGGAAGAGATCATGACAGAAGACCTGAGGCAGCAAGGATTCACAAGGAAGAAGTCATGTCAGAAGATCTATAGATTTCTTTGACTGGGTAACCAGGGAAATAGATCAGGGTAGGGTGGTGGAGTCAAGGCATTTGACACTGTACCCTATAGGAGACTGATAAGAATACTGGGCAGCTTGGGGGTAGGTCTTAAGGTAATAAACTGGGTAAGCAATTGTTAATGGATAGGGGACAGAGGCTGCTGGTAAATGGAGTTCACTCCAGGGAAGTGAAGGTGACCAGCGGGGTGCCTAAGGGCTCAGTACTGGGGCAAGTCCTCTTTAATGTCTGTGTAAGTGACAATGCAGAGGAACTGGAATGAAAGGTATATCTCATTGCAGATAACACTAAAATCTGCAATAGGATAGACACTCCAGAATGAGTTGGAGAGGATGAACAGAGACCTGAGTAAACTCAAGGAGTGGTCAAAGGCACAGCAGCTGGATTTCAACGTGAAAAAATTGTAAAATCATGAACCTAGGGCACAGAAATGAGAGGCAGAGTACAGAATGGGAAAAGAGGAATTCATGCTCACCAAACAACAAAGGGATCTGGGGATAATCATATCTGAGAATCTCAAGCTGGCAAGACTGTGACAAGGCAGTGGGGTGGGGCCAGTGGGATGCTGAAATGCATAGGAAGGGGGTATCACCAGAAGCAAGAGGGAGGTTATGTTGCTACTATATAGACCGCTTGGGAGACCCCACCTGGAGTACTGCATCCAGTTCTGGAGACCACATCTCAGGAAGGAAATAGACATGGTAGAGGCAGTCCAGAGGAGGGCAACCATATTGGTGCAGGGGCTGCATCAGAAGCCCTATGAGGAGAGACTAGAATACCTGAATATGTACACCCTGGAAGAGAGAAAGGAGAGGGGGAACATGATCGAGACCGATAAATACTTCATGGGTTAAATAATGTACAGGAGGGGAATACTTTTTAGAGGAAAATATGCATGAAAACAAGGGGACATGCAATGAAGCTGGAAGGGGGAAAATTTAGGAGAGATTTGAGGAAGTACTATCTCACTGAAAGAGTGGTGGATGCCTTGAACAGCTTTCCAGCAGAGGTGGTGGGGTGAAAATAGTGGTGGACTTCAAGCATGTGTGTGATAGGCATGAGGGAATCTTAGTTGGAAAGTGTGTGTGGGGAGGATCAGGAGATAAGTAGGGTCTGCAGTCATAGGAAAGGATAGGCAGGGAAAACCGGCAGACTGGGTGGGCCAAGTAGTTCTTATCTACTGTCAAATTCTATTTCTATATTACAACTGCTGCTGCATTTACTGTAAAAAAAAAAATCAAAAGATATCAGTTGATAACAAGCCACCTTAGGAACAGCTGTCCAACTATATTTAGATCAAAAAGACCAGCAAGTTAAAGTCTTCCATGGGGTGCTGGAGATGCCAGTAAACTGAATGGTAGAGGACTATCTGGCTGAAAACATGGCACTGGAAGAAGAATATCTAGTTATATTGTACTGGTACCAGAAAAAGACCACCCTGCCCTCTTTGACATATTTAGCCATTGAGTCCCCCAGTTTTCCA
This sequence comes from Neoceratodus forsteri, assembly GCA_016271365.2. NCBI lineage: Eukaryota > Metazoa > Chordata > Ceratodontiformes > Ceratodontidae > Neoceratodus > Neoceratodus forsteri. The sequence goes on along the minus strand of CM057452.1, from coordinate 454,678,574 downwards.
CCTGCGTGTACATACACTGAGAATCTTTGGTGCTGCAATCTACATAGTCAGCAAGAGAATGTGCCTTTCAAACAAAATGTAGAAATGCTGTTTTTTTTTAAAACTCAACCTGAACAATTTTAAGAAGACTTACTTCACTGCAAGGTTTATGGATGATGGATCACCTACACTGCTAGTTCTAGCATAACCAGATATTGAGATGGATGGTGAGGTCTTCTGTGTCCACTATGTATATTGATAGTACCATGAGTTAATCTTCTTACTTCTTTTGCTGAGGGACACAGCACCTGATAAGGATGGTGCAATATAAACCAAAGCAGGCAAGGGAAATGAGGTAAACCTCACCCAGCAACCCTTTCCCAAAATGCACAGCATAGCACCAATATAGCATACAAAAAAGTAACCTCTGTAAAGTTCCAAAAAAACCTTACATAAAGAGCCAGTGCATCCAAAAGTGCAAGAAAGAAGAGTAGCACTACCCAATAGAACCTAACATGTTCCGCATTGGAAGTGCTTTTTCAAAGATATGGACCCCAATACCCACAATGCTTAAATACGAGTGGCTTAAAGTGGCAATGTATTGCAATTTAAAGGGGCGGCACAGCACTCCCTATACGCTGTTTGAGTAGGGACTAAATAAGGTGCATACAGTGAAATTAAATAAATACAAAAAAAAAGACAAGATTAAAAAAATGAGTAGGTTACAGCCAGCTTAGCAGTTATCAATGCAATGAAAACAGATTCCAAACATTCAGCAGTAGATGGCAATCAGCAATTCATCAAGCCTACTGTAAGTAAAAAGGAAAGAAAATCCAATATAGTTAATGGCAAGAATCAAAAGCAAATAATATATCTGTACCAACAAGCGCAAGTTCAGTGTTGCCATTTGGACCTGATCATCTTGTAACATACAATTTAAAAGTTTTCCCTACATCAGAGAAAAAACATCCAGATCTCAGTCACTTTTAGGTCTCTGCACCTTTTCTATCCCCACAAACCGGAATCCATGTCTGGTGTCATAGACACATTACTGTTAGAAGATATGCAAAACATGACAGCTAAAGGGGAGGTTCTGATAATGGGAGACTTCAACATGCCAAATACAGATTGGCCAATATCAGCAGGTATATCTGCCAGAACTAGGCACATAAAGGAGTCCCTGCAGGGGAAGGGCCTCAAACAACTGGTACAGCAACCCAAAAGAGACAGGGCTATCCTACATCTAGTACTGACCAACAGGGAAATTATCACAGAGCTCCAGGTAGAAGGTCACCTGGGGGCCAGTGACCATCATATGATATGGTTCAGTTTGGCCACTAGAACTAAATCATCCCATTCCAAGGCACAAATATGGGACTTCGGAGGAGCTGACTTTGATAAGATGGCCAACAGAGTTAAGATAGCCCTGGCAAAAAGAAATACAGGTCAGGAGATACAGGCAAAGTGGGCAAGCATTAGGGAAGCAATACTTGAAGCAACATCCCATTGTGTTAGAGAGAAAAGGAAGTGCAGAAGAAGAAGAAAACCACTTTGGTTCTCAAAAACAGTAGCAGAAAAGGTCAGAGCCAAAAGGCTGGCCTTCGGGAAATATAAGGGAACACCGCGGGATGAAGACAGAGAGGCATACCAAATTTCCCTAAGGGAAGCAGGGAAGGCAGTAAGGCAGGCAAAGGCCCAAAACCAAGGAAACACTAGCACGAACAGTAAAAGAAGGTGACAAGACTTTCTATAGATACATTAGTGAAAGAAGAAAGTCCAGAGGGGGTATTGCTAAGATCACAGGGGATAAGGGGCCGTGGAGGAGGAGGACCATGTAAAAGCATCTATCCTAAATAGATACTTCTGCTCAGTATTTACTGAAGAGAAGATAGGGCAGGGGCCACAGCTCAGCACCATGGACACAGGGGGGGAGGGAGGTTTGTACAAGCCCCTTCACAAAAGAAAGGGTCCTACAAGAGCTCGATAAGCTCAGGGTGAACAAGGCAATGAGACCTGATGGCATACATCCCAGGGTACTAAAGGAGCTTAGGGTGGAACTAGCAGAGCCATTATCAAAACAGTTTAGTAATTCTCTGAGCGCAGAAGAGGCCCCAGAAGACTGGAGAAGGGCTCATGTGATCCTGCTCCACATAAGTGGTAGCAGGGAGGGGTCAGGGAACTACAGACCCATCAGTCTTAACTCAGTAGTGGGCAAGATTATGGAGGCACTGCTTAAGAAAAGGATAGTGCAACACCTGGAATCCATTGGAGGACAGGATCCAAGACAGCAAGGGTTTACAAAAGGAAGGTCCTGTCAAACTAATCTCATAGAGTTATATGACTGGGTAACCAGAATGGTGTAGCAAGGGGGAGCAGTTGATGTCGCCTACCTTGACTTCAGCAAAGCTTTCGATACTGTTCCACATAGAAAATTGATTAATAAGCTGGGTAGGCTCAGGGTGGGTCAGAAGTTGGTCAACTGGGTGGCAAACTGGTTGACAGGCAGAAAACAGAGAGTGGTGGTAAACAGTATACAGTCAGAAGAGGTGCAGTCACAAGTGGGTACCTCAGGATCAGTCCTGGGGCCAGTCCTCTTCAATATCTTCATCAGTGACATTGCAGATGGACTGGAGGGTAAGGTTTGTCTGTTTGCAGATGACACCAAGATCTGCAACAGAGTAGATGATACAGATGGAGTGGGCAGAACGAGAAGAGATCTGAATAAACTGGCAAAATGGTCAGAAGAGTGGCAACAGGGGTTTAACGCAAAGAAGTGCAAGATCATTCACATAGGGAAGAGAAACCCTGAAGCCACCTATAGGCTGGGAGGGGAGTTGCTGGCAGTCACAAGGGAAGAAAGAGATGTGGGCATCATCATCACAGATGACCTGAAACCATCCAAGCAGACCACTAAAGCAGTAGGTAAGGCTAGAGGGATGTTGGGGTGTATTAGCAGGGGTATTGCAAGTCATAAGAGGGAGGTAATAATCCCTCTTTACAAGACACTGGTTTGGCTTCATCTGACCTGAAATTATCCAAGCAGACCACTAAAGCAGTAGGTATGGATAGGGGGATGTTGGAGTGTATTGGTAAGGGTATCACAAGTTGTAAGAGGGAGGGAGGTAATCATCCCTCTTTACAAGACACTGGTTAACCCCATTTGGAGTACTGTGTGCAGTACTGGAGGCCACACCTTGACAAGAACATTAACCAAATTGAGGCAGTCCAAAGAAAGTCAACCAAAATGGTGCAGGGACTGCATCAGAAAACATATGAGGACAGATTAAAGGCGCTCAATATGTATACACTAGAGCAAATGAGGGAAGGAAGTGATATGATCAAAACATTCAAACATCTTAAGGGCTTTAACAAGGTGAAAGAGTCTAACATGTTTCAATATAAGAAAAATAGCAGGACAAGAGGACACAGCATGAGATTAGAGGGAGGCCGATTAAGGGGCAATGTGAGGAAGTTCTTTTTCGCAGAAAGGGTGGTGGATGTATGTAATGGCCTACCTCAGGAAGTGGTGGATATGAATACAGTGCATGGCTTCAAACAGGCATGGGATAGGCATAAGGGAGCAATACAGTGAGTATGAATAGATATGCCATTGACAGAGCAAAGGTCGATTGCACATTCATAAGGTAGAAAAAGAAATGGGCAGACTGAATGGGCCTTGAGGTCCTTATCTGCTGTCAACTTCTATATTTCAATCTATGCTGTTAGCTATGTAGTCTGCTAGGGCATTATCAGGGTCCCAATTTTGAAATGCACAGAGGTGCTCCCCAATCTGCACCCTCATCTGGCAAACTGTCTTGCACACGTAAAAGGCAAGTGACCAAATATATGTTGCCTTCAGTGGCATATGTTATAAAGTCAGAAATGGGGACCACCTGCTCTGAATGTGGATTAATAAAGCTGAAAGCCTTATTAATCACATTATGAAATTTACAATTGCCACATTTATGACAGACTAAGTGAGCTGCTGTTAGCCAACTGATGTCTGAAGCAGTTTCAGTTGATTGTACAGTATGTACTGCAATATCTCATCATTTAGATGTGACCCCTTCTGAGAACCATTCTAGGTATATTTTTAGTTATATACCTTAATGAATGGTCTCTTCATACAGTGTGCCAATGTTTTTCCAATAGACTGCTAACCATATGTGCCTGTGAAGAGTAAGTGGTTAAATATTTAACCTATCTCTTTCTGGTGCCTTGCAGATTCCATACTGGAGAAGAGATTTTTTTGTCCCTCAACTCTACTATAGACTTCACTTCTGATATTGTATTTTCTGCATAGTCCCTAGCTTTAAGGCATGCTGTCAGGTTATCTACCTTCTGTTGATAAACCTCTTAAGAACTGCAGTTCCATTTGGTATTGATAAACTGACCCTTGGGTATAATACCCCTGCTCATATGGTGAGGGTGGCAGCTGGAAGGGGTGAGTAAAGTCATATGGTCAGTCAGGTTTCTGTATACAGTATATCCATAATAACTGCTCCTGCAGATTCTGTTTTTATAAAAAACCAAAACAAGGTGCTGTGTCAGCATGTGGTCTAAAAGCAAAACAAAAGGGTTATATTAAATGCACGCTGAAAATAGAAAATAGAGTTAGAAATCTATGTTTCGACCTTAGGTCTTCTTCAGGAAATATCTAAAAGAGAAAAAAAAAACAAAGTTAGTGTAGAGGTAAGGTCAAATGAGGACTATATATATATATATATGAGAGAAAAGAGGAGGCTCATGGAGAAGAAGTGATAAATGGCAAGATTAAGACAGAATCTGTGGAACAAAAAGGTGATGATGGGAAAGAGAAAGCAGAATAGGAGTGAAATAGCTAGAGAAGTCCCCAGGTGGGGACTAATTAACAGGGCCTAGTAAGAAGGCTGAAAGGTGACAAATGTGGGGGAACGAGACAGAGATGGAGACCAATGGTGAAAATGAAAAAGGAATTAATTGTGTACAGATACAAACAGACTTTAGGGAAAATAAGGGGTGGCCAAAAGATGTTAGTGGAAAATAAGTCTATCATTTAAAAAAGAGCTGCTGGGAGCCACGGTGGATGATCAGCTTGGCTTCCATGTTTTTTCTAGGGTCAGAATCCCAGAAGCCCTGCTGAAGGACACAAACAGAAAGGTCATTGACACTGTGGTCCCTGGAGATAAAGTGGGATACAATGGGTTTAGCAGTGTCCCCATTCCAGACTGCTCTGTAATGTTCCCTGAAATGGTCAGCAAGGCACCTACCAGTCTCTCTGATGTAAATAGCTGTACACTTCCTGCAAATAATACAATATACCACATTATACCATACACATAAATAATCAGCCAATCACATAAGCAGACTGGCACCTATGCCCTGTTGTAAATCCTATGATAATCACTGGCAAAACTGCAAGCCTGCCACATCCTTGTGCCACCCTGTAAAAAAATCACTCCGACCCCCCCTCCAATGTTTCAAAGCCGCCATCTTTCCTCTCGCTAACATTCACTGGTAGGCCTAATATTTAAAAACCAAAACAATAAAATGGATGCCTTTGACCTATCAACAAAAGTGAACTCGATGAATTAAAATCTTCCGGGGGTCGAAAGAGCATATTAGATCAAGAGGACAACAGTTAGGGGTCAGAGATGTCCTGTACATCACGCCACTTCATCAGGCCCCGGATATCGTGAAACGATAAGCCGAAAGACATCGGTTTCATGCATTAGTTGACCGGCGCTTCATCGGGCACTTCCAGCAGCCAATCCGTAGAGCAGCACCTGGCTGCTGTGTGCGCATGTGTAGAGAGGCACCGTAGTTCAAGCTGGTGCAGCTGCGGAGGGTCGAGGTGATGTGCTCGGCTGTATGTGCGACTGCAGTATCGGGGTTTTGGCTGGTAGGAGAGGAGCGATGGACGGGATGTCTCTGGCTTCTTGAGGTACATTTTACATGCGGTCTAAATCTGTGCTTTCATTTTGGAGGGTTTTGCCCATACTTACCTCACAAAACTTAAATAAAGAATACCATTAATTACCATGCACTATTTTCTTTCATGGAAGGATATTTTTACAAAAATCATTTTTTAGACACAAATAAATAAAATAAAACCATTTAAACTTATATCCATCACAGAATGTAATGGCATAATGCATAATAAGCCACTTGAATGTAGGTTGTCAGGATTTATACAGCTGGCGAGATTTGCCCACTCGGCTACGCCTCGTGGGCAAACCACGCCAGCCATGGTAAATCCCCCGATAACCCACACCCCCTCATGGTTTATTGCTTAATTAGTGGAGGTGCATGAGAACTCCTTGGTGATGTGAAAAACACCTGTAGGCCCCTGAATTTCAGTCACACTGGAAACAAATTTGCAGGTGTAGCAGCGAGTCCTGTTGCAAGGTTTGGCACCTGGTAGGGAGGAATTGTTAGGAGTAGGTAGGATGCTTTTAACCAGGAGATTCCGCAGGTTAGGCGACCAGCAGTAGGAGGTAATAGGTAATAGAATCACCAAAGTTAGGGTCAGTCTGCAAAATGGGAAAGTTACTGGTGATGATCCTGTAAAGAGAAGGTGTGCTCTGATGGAAAGGAAGCACTAGTGGAATTCACCATTGTTCTTGCGTGACAGTATCCTTCCTGCGGGGGTCAAGATTACGGGGCATGTTACTGACCCGGGAGAGTGCTCTGTCCACTGTGCTTTTAGGGTATCCCCTGTTGATAGAAAAATGTGCATTATTTGGGTCTGCTCAGCAAAATCATCCTCTTCGCTGCACTACCTGCAAAGTCTAAGAAATTGTGAATAAGGCAGGCCATTCTTGATATGTTTAGGATGGAATGAGCTGTTGAGGAGGAAACTGTGAGAGTCAGTGGGTTTGTAATAAATAGATGTCGTCAAACCAGTGTTCTGTACTGACAGTTGGATATCCAGAAAAGGCAGTGTAGAGGAGGATACTTCAACAGTGTATTGATGGTAAGGATGGGCCGTGGTAAACTTGTCAAGGAGGACTTGGAGGGTCTCCCTGGAGCAGGAGGTGGCCCCCACACAGTCATCTATGTAGCATTTGTAGAGTTCAGGCACAGTCCCTGTGAATGAGAGAAAAAAAACATTCCTCCTCCCAACCCACAAACAGATTAGCAAAGCCGGACCCATCCTAGTACCCATGGCAACTCCGCTGACCTGCTGAAAAAAACTGTTATTAAAAGAAAAAGCATGGAGTGTAAGAACAAGTTCTGCCAGATGAGTTAAGTGTGTGTGTGGGTGGCTGCTGGACTTCCCGCTTATTCAAGAAATGCTGCAAAGCTGATAGACCATCATCATGGGGGATCACTGAGTAAAGAGATTTGATGTCCATGATGAAGATAAGCTGATGAGAGTCACTGAATCTGAACCATAGAAACATAGAATTTGACAGCAGATAAGGACTGCTTGGTCCACCTAGTCTGCCCATTTTCCTACCTAACAGATAAGCTGCAGATCCTAGTTAACCAACAGCTTACTTCCTCTCACCCCCCACTAGGACTGCCTTATGCCTGTCCCATGCATTCTTGAAGTCCCCCACTGTTCTTGACTCCATGACCTCCTCAGGGAGGCTGTTCCATGCATCCACAACCCTCTCAGTGAAAAATACTTCCTCACATTACCCCTGAGCCGTCCCCTCTATCTTCAAATTATGCCGCTTTGTTCTTGCACATCTCTTTTCTGGAATATGCTACCTTCTTGGACTTTGTTAATTCCTTGAGGTACTTGAAAGTTTCTATCATGTCCCTCTCTCCTTCTTTCCTCAAGAGTATACATATTAAGCTCCTTTAGTCTTTCTTCATATGTCTTCTGGTGCAGACCCTGCACCATTTTGGTTGCCCTCCTCTGGACAGCCTCCACTCTGTCTATGTTCTTTGGAGATGGGGTCTCCAGAACTGCACACAGTACTCAGATGGGGTCTCACCAACTGTCTGCACAGAGGGATAACAACTTCCTGTTTTCTACTATTGATGCCTCTTCCTATGCATTCCAGTATCCCCCTAGCCTTCCTTACTGCCTTCTCACATTGCTTGCCCACCTTTAGGTCATCTGATATAATTACTCCCAGGTCCCTTCCTAATTTTACTGTTGTCAGTATCTCACCCCCCATTGTGTACGCTTCTCCTGGGTTTTTGTTTCCCATGTGCATTACCTTGCACTTCTTTGCATTGAATCTGAGCTGCCATACATTTGACCATTCCTCCAACCTTGCCAAGTCCCTTCTCATCCTTTCCACTCCATCTTGTGTATCAACCCTGTTGCAGATCTTTGTGTCATCTGCAAAGAGACATACTTTTCCTTCCAGTTCCTCTGCAATGTCACTTATAAAGACATTAAAAAGGACCGGTCCCAGTACTGAACCCTGTGGTACCCCGCTAGTAACCCTCCTTTCTTCACTGTGTACTCCATTTACTACTACCCTTTGCGGAAACCAGTCAAATAACTGGAGAGCATGGTTAGTGTCTTTAACATAGGAGGGCAGGGGCTCAGTGAGGGGTCTCATGAGGCTGTTCAAAAATGCAGAGATGTGGGATGTGGGGCAAATTAACTTCCTTTTGACTATAGATGATCAAAAATGTGATGCTGGAATTACTCCCCTCCAAAAGTTTGAAAATTTCTTGCAATTCATTTTTGCTCCCTCAACATACACCCAGCATATCATCAAAACCCTGCACTTCTGATCTATCTTTCCAAGGAATTAATTACCATACACATTAATGATAGCATTTTCCTCCCACTTGCCCATGTATGGTTGACAAAATTGGGTGCCAATCTGGCACCCATCACTGTTCCCTATGTCTGAAGGTAGTATTCCTTTTTGCTCTTGAATGAGCTGAACTCAAGGACCATACTGGTGGATTCAACAAGAACCTCAGTGGGGGAGCAAGGATTGCACTGCAATTAAGAAACTTAGTTATGGTTGGCAGTCTTTCCCCTTGGGGAATGTTGATATATAAGGACTGTATGTCCATTGTAATCAGCCAATGATCCTGTTCGGTGTCAAAGTCATTAGCCCCATTTACACCACCGGCTTTGCAGCGCATCAACACATGCGCTCCGGTTGATGCACTGCAATGTCATCTTTGTGAACACTCACCGCATCACCGTAAATGTTTCACAGCTCCAGTTTTTAATCCACTGAAAATGTGGAGATGTGTACTGGATCGAGTACATTACCCCACGGTGGGAACAACTGATGTGATCAATCCACTGCAATCCCCTATTTCCAAGCTGCAGGTGACATTTTCTAGATCCCTGCCTACAAGTCTGCAGACACTCCTCTCAGTTCAATCTGCAGTGTGTCAGGCTCAGGAGTGTAAATGAAAAAAGCTGGATCAAGTCACAGCACAGCGGGAAGGCAGCAGAGTGAAAAGTGAAGCACTGCTGCTGTATAAACAGGGCTGTTAAGTTCAAAAACAAAAGAATACCAGCCACTCAATCAGTTTTTTTAGTAATTCAGCTTTCTTGCTGCTTTACTGATGCCAAGCCAACATCCTCCAGTCCTAGCCTAACATACCACCCAAACATGAGCATCATCAGGGAAAAGGATCTACATTTAAATCATCAATAATTTTGTTCACTTACTATACAACTATATTTATATACAGATTATCTCTCAACTCTTCAGGTTTCCCTTTACGATCCAGGTGATGCCTATGTGCTCTTAAACCCTGGTATTTAATATAAGCACAAGTACTGTACCACATATCACCAAATATACATATAGGATGTTGTGGTGACATAATAAGTATATCCATATCAGATTCAAAAGGCATTTTATAAGCATTTAAAAATTATATAAGTAAAACCATCTTGTGTTTCATTACTTATATCAGAACCCACACTCTCTAGGCATTGTGGTTATCATATTAAACCAGTGAATTCTCCATTTGTTGCATTACGTCCTTCAAAGTATAGTCCTGTTTGTATCATGTAACACTTGAAATACATTTATTTGGATTAATGTAAAGTTTAGAAATAAAAGGTTTCCAAAAGGTTCAAAAAGGATTTTGTTAAAATATACCTGAAGATGTAGACTTAAATTAATGTAGGTATTTTTAGAGTTATTTTCAAACTGATCTTTACTGAAACATAAATATAGAGTTAGGGTTGGTGGGCCACTTCTATGTTAAACCTCAAGGTTTGCACCTTAATAACTTTGCAACCATTTGTCAGATTTGCCTGGACTGTTTCAAGCGCAGTGTCCAACCATAGATCTCTGGATATGGAAAGTTTTGTGCCGGTTGGATGTACGGTTGCAGAACTACAGAGTGTCAAAAATGTGAAAATCCTTAACTTTTGTGCATTTTTTCATCAGGCTTAACAGACTGAAAGATGCATCTGTTTGGATTCAAATGTGCATGTGTATATGTGGCCTGGGTCAAACTGGTGCCTTTTGAAGATTTGGTGAAAAAAATACTAATCCGTTCAAAAATTATGGAAGTTTTTCATCATGTCCCATTTTAGCCTATGGGAAAATTTATATGAGCACTGTGAAAACTTTCACAAAAATTTTTCTTTGTGCATGAAAAGATTTCATTATAAGGTATAGGGGTGTCATGAAAACATTTTTTTTTTTGCTAAAACAATACTCAAACATTGTAAATGTGTTGTTTTCTTTGTCACTTCATTGTGCCAAGGTGGATTGTGCTTTTGGGCTGAAATTCACAGGGTGGCAAGCCCTGGTCCCACAGATGTGCCTTTTCATAGTTTGGTCCCAAAACATTGAACGGGCCCATAGTTACAGCATTCTGAAGTTGAGAAATTTCCCAAAGGAGAACATTGCGGCACCCACAGTGTCTTTCTGTGCCTGTATCTCGAAAATGATTCAAGATACAGATTTTTTGCTACCCACAGCTTAGTCCATCAGTGGACTAAGCACGTATAAGTTTTGAAGTCATACTTACAACTGAAGTGGAATTCTTTCCATAGTTGGTACGGTTACTGAGATATTGCCAAATATGTGTTATGAGGGTTCCTTTTCAGTACTATGGGGCTGCTGTATAACTCCATACTTATGTGCAAGTGGGAACACAGGGACCAGGGGGCCAACACTCCCACAAACATATACCATTATGCAAAAAATGGACAATGTGAACAGAGCGCAGGACCCAGAGGGACCGGGCTCCCACTAACACATGCCAGTTACCAGTTACATTACACTTTCTCAAAAAGAAGGGAAATTGATTGCAAAAAACATTGTTGATGCATCAGTTAGGGTTTATAGCACAGTGACAAAATTATGGAAATGTGATGTTAGGGTTACCCATCACCACCCCCCCACCACCCTCCCCCATCCTCCACACACCAACTGACGTTGGAGTGTACCATGGGGTCATCAGACCTATTTCTCACTCCATTCTCTTATACTGTAGCATTTCAGCTTACTTACACATGGAGTAGGGTGACAGTTGGGCCTGACGACCCCATGGCACACCCCAACGTCAATTGGTGTGCAGAGGGTGGTGGTGGTGGTGGGGTAACCCTAACATCACATTTCCATACTTTTGTCGCTGATGCATCAATGAAGTTTTTTGCAATGACTATATACTGTATATATATATATATATATATATATATATATATATATATATTTATATATATAAAGATATATATATATATACTGTATATATTTAAATTCAGGACTTAAACATTCTTTTGACAAAAGCACAATAAATTTCATATTAGTTTCCAGTCAATGTTTACTTGCTGAAACTGGGACTCTGTTGATCTCATACTGTACCTGCTTTAAAGCATAATTTGTTTAGTACAAATTTTTCATTTTTCCAAATCTTTATTTTATTTCTTTATTTATTTACTAGCCTCTTGGATTACAACCTTTGAGCTAGAAGCTCATTCACAAAGGTTCCTTGTCAATTTAGGCATACAAAGACCAGTAGAACATGCATACTGTAAGAGATTACATCAAATGAGGTAACGATAATTGAATACATTAAGAAAATGTTTTGACATTTGGTGGTAGGATCAATTACAGTGGTTCTGTGTCGATAGCAAAAAAACAGAACAAGCAGGTAAGACAATTCATAAAGGCAGCAGCATTCTGATTGTTGAGTCTGAAAATAGGATACGCAGCAGAAACATTAAGGGGTAGAGACATGGAAGCTTAAATAGGGAGGGGCGCTAACTATACTTTATGTAAGTGAGGTTGAGTGGGGAAAAAGTGGCTGAAAATTAATAGCCAGGAACTGAGGCTCCACAAGTTCCCTTTGTCTGGGGGTGAAAAGATGGGTGGGAGGAGGAGGGGATTCAGAGAATTTGTATTCAGGAGAAAGGAGGCTAGAAAAGAAGGGGAGGGTTTAGGTGAGAAGATGCATTGGGGAAGGGGATGTGGGGGATGGGAGGTGGGAGGTAGTGAGGGTGGGGGAAACGGGAAAAGAAGGAGGAAGGGATAAAGGTTGTAGTTGAGTGGGGAAGCAGAGGTGGAGTCAGGGAAGGGGTGGGGCAGACTGATGCAGCAGATTCATTAGGTCACCGGTGTGGGAAACAGTGACATTCCATTTGGCTAGCCAGCTAGGAGTGAAGTTTGGATGTGAATAGGGCTGGTTTGGTCTCAGCTAGCAAGCCAGGTGGGAGTCCATTTAGCCACTTACGGGTGAGATATCCAAAGGAACGCTGTCCAAAGGTCATTCAACAAAAAGGAACCTTATAGAGGTTGTTTATGGTCCCTCTGGTCAGCTTAGAAGGGGAAGTTTGGGTAAGCTTCGATTGGATACCGGAAGGGGCTAGGCCAAGTGAGGCCTTTTTTGCTAAAAGACAGGTTTAATACCTAACCTGGTACTCCAGGCTAAGGCAGCCTGAGACCTGAGAAAATATACAGATCACAAGTGTGAGCTAATTGTGGTGCCCCAGGAGGAGTCTACAGGACTTGTTTAGGTTAGCACGACATTTCATGGTGGAGGTGAGGCAGTGCTATAGACTGTGAGCCCATAGTCAATCCCAGAAAGGACAGAGCTAGTTATGGCAAGTTTTAAGGTGTCTTTTGTGAGGCAGTGCCTATGTCGGTACATCATACCAATTTTCTTATTTGCAGATTGGGAGATATTGTTTATGTGAAGTGAAAGTCAGGGAACTATCCAAGATGATACCAAGATATTTGAAATGTTGCACCATGTCGAGGATTTCATTTTTTGGGGTATGGATGTTTAGAACGGCAGACCTGTATTTACTGTGTGTGGAGGTAAACAGCATGTTTTTAGTTTTTTTATAGTTGAGGAGCAATCAGGCATTAGAGAACCAGTTTTTGAGTAGTCCAAAATTATGCTGGAGACTGTTCCAGAGAAACAGGGTCAAGATGGCTTGCATAGAGGACAGCGTTGTCCACTTGTAGTATTTTGGCATTGCATGCTTTGGGGATATTGTTTAGGAGGAGACTAAACAGCAGCGGACCCAGGATGGACCCTTGGGGGACTCCTGTACTTACAGTTAGTCTGTCTAAGATAGTGTCACCTATTTTGATCTTTTGGACCCGTCCGAAGACGTAGCTATGGAACCAGCTCATGGAGTTTGGAGACGCGGAGGAATCATGGAGTTGAGTCTGTAGTAGTTTGTGGTTCACGGCATCGAAGGCCTTAGTGAGGTCGCTAAAGGTGGCCTTGACTAAGAGCCCATGATCAGTGGTGTCCTGAATGTAACTAGTAAACTCAATCAATGCAGTCATTGTACTGTGTAGTTTCTGAAATCCATGTTGTTCCTTGCATTGTAATTGATATTTGTTTAGGGGGTTGGTTAATTGATTACAGACAATACAGTATGTTCCAGTGCTTTGGAGATTGGGGCTAGGATGGAAATTGGTCAGTAGTTAGTATGGGTTGCCCTATCACCACTTTTAAATGTTGGAATTACAACTGTGGCTTTCCAGGCCATAGGGAATTTACCTGTGATTAGGGAGAGGTTTATAATTCTTGTTAATGGAGCCAGGACAACATCAAGGGTGAGGGAGATTAACGTGAGATCAAGGCTGTCACTACTGTACCTGGATTTTTGAAGCACTTTTTGGAGGAATTTTTTGGCTTCTCCAGGTTTAATTATCTTGAGGTAGAAGGGAGGCACAGCGCTGGGCTGGCAGGAGTTGTGATGGTTTGTTGACCCTAAGTATGGAGTAGGTAGTCAGTGGGGAGCACTCCACTAAGGTATGTAAAGGCCTTCTTAAAAATATTGGCGATTGTTTTCTGGTCCTGTGTTACTACCCTGTTTAGGTTCAACATGGGGGGGGGGGTTCTGTTGGGCTTTTCACTTAGTGACTTAATATTTGCCCAGAAATTCTGGCATTCACCCCAGGAGTTATCCAGCACAGTGGGGAGTTTGATAATTTTGGAGCTCAATTTGGGATCCTGTGCTTTTCACTGTACGCCAAAGGTTATTCCTGGCATGCATTAGGTCAATCAGTGGCGAGGATATCCATGACTTATGGGAGCCCCAATCCTTCTTTTTTGTGATAGGAATGAAGGTGTAACAGGCTGCATTGAAGACCTTGATGAAGTGGTCTAAAGCAGTATCAACATCAATTGCAGAATAGATGGAGGACCAGTCTATCTGGCTGAGATGAGCTTTTAGTGGGTCCAATTGGCCTTGTCACAAGATGCAGGTAGTAACCTCTTTGGCAGGGAATTTTAGGGACTTGTTTGACCAGGTGCTGAGGATAGGTGAGTGATTTCTAAGAGAGTCTGGTAGGATAACCATACTAGTGATTAGTTCTGGGTGGTTTGTGAGAAGCCAGTCCAGGAGGGTGGAGGACCCTGTACGATAGTTAGTTAGCACAGGGGTATCAACCAACTGAGCGATATTTAATGTGGAGATCGTGACTTGTATGGGGAGGTAACAGGAGACAACCAGTTTATATTGAGGTCGCCTACCACTAACAGCTCATTGTAAAGGTGGAGGCCTGGGAGGTATTCATGGAATGCATTAAAGCCAGTCTCCTGTCCCTTGGGAGGGATATATTTGGAGATAAAGATTAGGCTTTTTCCATGCTGGCCAAGAATTATATTTATAGGTAGAATCTGAACACTATGACCAGTTTTTAAAGGTGGGAGTGACTGGCCCTGCAGGTGGTCTTTAAGATAAATAACATACCCTCCACCCCGTTTTTCTAACCCTATCCACTCTGAAGGTTGTTTAACCATCCAGCTGGATTTCTGTGTCAGCTGTTCTCAGGGTGAGCCAGGTCTTGACCGTATATATGACATCAGGGTTGTGATAAGTAACCCATACTTGCAGAGAGTCAAATTTGGCTTGGAGACTACAAATCTTGATGGAGGCAATGGAGAGATTACAACTTTTTGAGTGTGGGGGGAGGTTGCACTCCCAGCTTTAGGACCATGGTTTGGGTGAATGTTCCCTGATAGGAATATAAGTAGCCAGATCATGTGGGTAGCATGCAGTCTAAGTTGTTTTAAGGCTGAGTGGTGTCTAGATGACTTATTTCCCTTGGTGTTGTTTTTAGTAATATGGAAAAAATATATGAGTTGGGGAAGGGGGGGCATCACCCCGATGTACCTGTAGGGGGTCATATTTCCAAAGATAGCTTTCAAGGTTTGGGAATGACTGGGTGGGTGTAGCTTTTTAGCTACTGACAGTAAAATTGGATAGCAGACTTTTGAAGTGGTATATAGAGAGTTGAATAATAGTGGGGGTCAGCCACAGGGACATCAGGATGAACAGTATGGTGGGGTACATTTGGGATATTTCATGCTAAACACAGCAGGACAAAGTGGAGGCAACCTGTTATGACTCTAAAGTGTTTATGACCTGAATTTGAGAGAATGCTCCTGAGTGAGGGGTTGGGACAAAATAGATTAGTCAGCAAGAGAGGCAGCTCGCAGTTGCCTAGTTAGGTTACCTTTGTTGAAGTAGGGGGTAGGCCCCTTTAAGGGGAAGGCTTGAAATGCAGTGACTATGTAGGGGAGAAATAGGTGGAGTAGGTGGGAGGTGTGAATTTAATAGAAGGCAGGGGTCGGCAAGGTGAGGTAGGACAAATTACACTCAGTTTAACATTTTGAATAGCAATATGTGCTGCCTCTCGGTTCTGTGTAGTAGAGAGTAAAAAACGCAGAGAGTGGCAGGCCAGTTAGGGAACTGAGGAGTTCATGGCAGCCAATAGGCAAGTTCCTGAGGCCAGGAGACTAATTAATTTGCAGGCTTACAAGTCCTCAGCTTCCTGAGGATAAACCATACCTGGATGGCTTGGGCGGGCAGGTGGAAATCTGAGAAGTGGCCAGCGTAGTTCTGGGCCAGTGCTGCAGCCCCTTTGGGCTCCTTCTGGAAGAGAGAAGAGAGTGGGAGAGTCAGCAGAAGTTATTAGCCAGGATTCCACGTAACGCTAAATCGGTAGGTGGTCTGTTTGGAGCTTGTGGACAAAGAATTAGGGGCAGGAGTGTGAACAAGAGCGCGGGTGAGGAGAAACAGGGGCTCAGAGGGAGGGGGGAGGGTGTCTGAGCCTGGCACCTTAGAAGCAGATGAGAGACAAAGTTGAGGGTCAAGGAAAAGTTAAGCGTTTAGGATTATAGGCCAGAGTGTGGTGGGTGGAGAGAAGCTGACCCAGAAAGGAGACAAGGAGAGACTGAGAGCAAAATGCAATAGGGTTGGAGTTTTGGGGATGACTGCAGTAGATGTCCTTCTTATGGAAAGAAGCAGCACTGCACTAAAAGACAAGGGGGACAGGAGAAAGGAGTCAGATTGGGTAGCGAGGGGATAGTGGCGACAGTCAAAGGCAGAGCAGGGGTCATGAATGAAACAAAAGCAGAGTCAAATTAAAATGCAGTTGTGCTTTTTAAACAAACAAAATATAATCATAGTTAGGCTATAACTATTTTACAGACAGTTTGATCACAAAACAGGGCAACAAACACCTTCAAATTACACAGTATAACTTATTTTGTATAGCAATATGTGCTGCCTTTTGGCTCTGTCTAGCAGAGAATAAAAAAAAAGCTGAGAGTGGCAGGCCAATTAGGGAACCATGGAGTTCATGGCAGCCAACAGTAGGCAAGTTCCTGAGGCTGGGAGACCAATCAATTTACAGGCTTACAAATCCTCAGCTTCCCAAGGATGAACTGTACCTGGATGGTTTGGGCAAGCGAGTGAAAGTCTGAGGAGTGCCAGCATAGTTCCAGGCTGGTGCCTCAGCCCCATCAGGCTCCTTCTGGATGGCTTGGGTGGGTAGGTGGGTGGGTGGAAGTCCAAGGAGTGGCTGGCACAGTTTCGGGCTAGCACTGCAGCCCCTTTGTGCTCCTTCTAGATGGCTTGGGTGGGTTGGTGGCAGTCTAAAGAGTGGCCGGCATAGTTCCAGGCCAGCGCAGCAGCCTCTTCAGGCTCCTTTTGTCATGGGTTTACTCCCTGTTGAGCAAGAATTTTTACACAGTCAGTTATACAGATTTCAAACTGTAGCAAGTTTTAAACTCCAGTTATAACCAGTAATCAAGTTAAGGATTGCTTTGCACGGAGTGTGGTTCTTGTCATTTCAATGGCAGTATGTCTCTCAGACCACAGGTACTACCGACTACACTGAACGCTGCCTATGCTCGCAGTTATGTAGCTGTGTGCTGAGGGAGTGACCAGTGACAGCCAATTGCCTGTCAAAAAAGCCCAATGCCTGAGTTATGTCAGCACACTAGGCAGTTCCCCCGGTAGGTGGCGCTGGCCATTGGCAGGCAATTATGTTTCATGGCCCTCTGAGGCAGCTGAAAGGTAGAATTTCAGTCACAACAGGTAGGGGCATATAAAGTCACCCCATGTGAGTCAGCAGGCAGAAATGATTATGAATTATAATGGGTGAGAAGAGAGCTTCCACTGTAGTCATAAAAAAATGCTGTTTTAAAATTAGTTTACAGGTTGCTATGTTTGTAATGTGGCATCATATCTACCCACTGCTGCCAGGACAGGAATATCAACAATACATAAGTGCTCAAAAGTAAATCTTTTATAGCTTAAGAACAAATGTTGGGAAATGTTATCAAGGTATCCTAAAATGATTATTTTTTTAAAGCTAGTATGGAATTTTGGTAAGGACAAGGATGGATATGGAGGGGGATTGACTGCCCTGGTATCAAAAGGGAAAGGATGAATATCAGAGCCAAATGCAAAAGATTATTGGAGATCTAACCAGGCAGTAGCCTTATAATGCTGGAGCAATAGAATAAAGAAACAAAATAGGGGGAAGGGAAGAAAAGAGGGAAGTGGGAGGGGGAGGGGGGAAGGGCCAGAAACCAAAAAGGGTTGAAGAGTTTATACATAGATACCTATACAGACACATTAGATTTTAAGAGCACTGTCAATGTCAATTTCCACTGTTCTGGGAGATACTGTTGGTGTACAGACTAGTCATTTTACACAGATGCATCAGAGCTAGTGGAGAGATTGGGGTATGAAAGAAATGGACCACTGGTTGGAGTTGTTTGTGAAGAAAGTCACCAACACACCCTCCAGTTTTCCTCCTCCTTCATGTCAAACCTGTCATTTAAAATGTCCAATGAGTAAATCCAATACATTTCTTGCTTTTCAGCTTCTTTATTCCAGTCACCAACCAGGAAGGTTGTTTAACCCTTTCTATGGCCCAAAACTTAAGCATTGATGCTAGATGTCCTGCACTATTGAAATGCTTAGCCATAGGGGATTCCTCATGGCAGTTCCTAATTAAACTCTTATGTTCACGTAGCCCTGTTTTAACTGTTCTATTTGTTTTACCAACATAGCATCTAGAGCAAGGACAGGTCAGAACATAAACAACTTGATCAGATTCACAATTCAGCCAGGTTACTGACTGGGCTTCCTTAAACTATCCATATTACACCTCTGCTGCGTGAGCTGCACTGGCTGTCAGCTCAATGGCAGATCACCTTTAAGGTCAGCTTGCTGACCTATAAAGCCCTACATGGTCAGGGTCCGGGTTACCTGCAAAAGCTTAATCATGCCTACTGCCCCTTCCGATCACTCCGCTCTGCTGACAAGGGATTGCTGCAGATTCCCAGGGTCCAGCTGCAGTCATCTGGGGACCATGTTTTTGCATTTGTTGCCCCCACTCTGTGGAATTCTCTACCTCACCAGGTTCGTGAGTACCAGACCATGGAGAGCTTTAAAGATGCATTAAAGACCTATTTATTTAAGTTGGCTTTCTCCATTAACTGATTTTGTTTTGACCCAGCCATAATTTATTGGATTTTATTTTATGGTGGTTAAGTTTTTAAAATTTTAATTATTGTAAAGTGCTTTGATTTTATGAATTGCGCTCTATAAATAAAGATTATTATTATTATTCAGAAATGTTTTAATGTGGTTCTTGCTGTTCCCATTTGGGTGTTCAGTTTTTGATTCTTTAGAGGTACTTCCACACTGGCTGCATCTGCCATGTAGATACATGCCAGGTGTAAAGTGTCCTAGAAATCATTGCCTATTAGTGCTACCTTTCTTTTTCTGTTCAGAATAGACAAGGTGGTACCTCACTGTGCTAACCATTTTGGATGCTGTAATCGCAGAACAATTCAGTTAATGTATTCCCTGTGGGCATATCCCCCATGGGCATAATGTGTCCCAATGGGATTTCTCTATCATGTTAATTTGTTCAGTGAGAAAGGAGTATTCCACTGACAATACTACCCTATCAGTGGGTTCTGTTCTGCTTCCCAGTGAAGCCTCAGTGTCCCTACACCTTTCCATTTGTTTCATTTTGGAGATAGCGCCATTCACCACTGCATTGTTGCAGCCCTTGGCAACAAACATTTAAGCCATGATGTTAATTTCTTGATTTTGTTCTGCTTCATTGCTGCAGTTCCTCTGTACCTGGGAAAAGGGAATACTGTTCTTGAGCTGTTTCTGATGAAAGCTATTCAAATGTAGAAGGTCATTAAGTACTCTCAAACGGTCAACAATGTCCTGAATAAATGATGGTAGAGTTTTTACCAGGGGGGCAATATACATGTCAACCAATTTATATAGAGGATCTGTATAGCTACCAATACCTGAAATAATCAGCAAATCAGGGCAGCCTCAAGGGATTGATGAATTTCAGGCAGCCTACAGTACAAAATGTTGTTCTTACTGGGTGCTCAACCTTTAGACTTTTCTTTTTGCCTAGACAGGGCTGCTGCACCTTTATTACAATGTCAGGTTTAACTGATGGCCATGCCTGGCTAAGAGACAGCTCTCTTCCTATTGCTGCTTAGTGCTTACTGCTCAGTAAAAATATCCATTCATTCCAGTGTCTCACCTATGTCTGTCTGATCTTCCGACGTACACCTTATTTCTGTATGCTGCCTAATAGCTTATCCTGCACCATCTGTACAACCCCAAGCTTAGCTCTTGGAGAATGTGACAATTCCTTTGACTGGAGAAATTTACCAATGTTGGCTGGTATTTTACAGCATAAGCAAAGTTAGATTATTCCAGCTATGTACTGTGGAAAATTCTTACAAGAATTTAGTTGGCCAGTGGTCTTTTACATGTGAGCTTATTATTTTCAACCATGTTATTGTCAGCATTACGTACACTTACTATTGTTTCTTTTTTGGTAATGTTGGCCAAATACTAAGGCCATATATTCAAATGGATTGCACCCCAATGCGCCCTGGTGCAATATTCAAAGTAGCAGGTTGTGCGGCATAAATCCCGGCGCGCCCAGGGCACATTGGTAATGTATGCGGCTCAGATAGGTGTACGGCGTACATGCGGCATATCTTGATATTCGGCCTGGGATATGCGGCACATATGCTGGCACAACCCTGTAGTGCACTGCATGGGGCGGCTCAAAGTTGAGCCCTTGAGGAGTGGGAACAACTCCGGGCCACCCACAGAGGCCACTGTATTGCAGGGTGCAACACAGCAGCCATCAGCAGCCACCCGCCCACCCAGAACACCGTCCACGAGCACACCCATATCCCTGGTAGTCCAGTGGACCCCCACCCGAGTCCCGATGCCCCGATAACTGGTATGTTGGACTGTTCCTGATAGTCTAGTGGCCCCCCTCCCTTCCGTGTCCCCGATTGCTGGAATATTACAGTCATCCATGTCCCTGGCAGTCTAGTGGTACAACTCTCACCAGTTGCTGTGATCACGGGTACAGTTAATTATCATTTGTCTTGGTGATCCAGTGGCAGTTGAGCCACCCATTATAGCATCTCTTGCCCACTCCTGCTCCCTTCTCCGTCATTGGTGGGTGGCAGTAACTACCTGAATACCACTCTGCTGCCCGCCAAATGACAGTTACAGTATGGGTTATAAGCCTATTGGTCCACAATGTGAATCAATGGGCTTGTAGGGCATACTGTACTAGACAGTCCCGAATATGTGAATGACTTCAGTCACATATGTGGGACTGTCTAGTACAGTATGCCCTGCATGCCCTTTGGTTCACATTAGGATTAATGGGCTTACAGCCCATACTGTAACTGTTATTCGTGGGCAGCCGGGTGGCATGCAGGTGGGTTGCTGCCACCCACCAATGATGGAGGGAGCGGGGTGGGCAAGGGGCGCTGTGTGTGGAGGGGTGGGGGTGCCACTGATCACCAGGAATAGATGATATGGTGATGTACCACGATCACGGCAACTGGTGGGGGTACCACTAGACCACCAGGGACATGGGTGACGGTATTATTCCAGCGATTCGGGACACAGGAGGGAGGGAGGCCAGTAGACTACCAGGACAGTCTCACATACCAGTTATCGGGGAATTGGGTGGGCAGGGGGGACACTAGACTACCGGGGCTATCTGTCATACCTTGTACCTCGAGATCGTGGATACGGGGCAGGGGATGCCCCAGGATCCCCACAGCACCCGTCATGCTGTGCAGGATGACAGGCACAAGTTGCCGGCCTGCCCTGCTCAAGGCATGCAGATGGAGCCATAATGACATGCAAATGGCCCTATCTGCATTTTGCATATATTATGGCCTAATTTGCATGCCCCTGTTGAATATCATGGGTGATGCACCTAGCGCAACTGCACTTGCGCTGGCACATCCCTGTGTTCCCTAGCAGTGGCGTGCACCAGCGCAGTGCCACTGCACCATGCGCAATATTTGTGCAGGCCCTGCCATATTCAAGGGTGCTGCACCATGGCTCATCCTTTTTGAATATTGCCTGGTTTTGGCCCCGGCACAGCCCAGTTTTGCTGCTCCCAGGCTTGTGTCCCTGCCAGGCACAGTCTGAATATCTGGGCCTAAGTGTACAACATTTATAGCTGGCATAATATGAAACCTTGTCTGTGTCTGGCAGTGTCTGAATAGACATAATTATTGGAAGAAGTAACTTTCACAAATTGGGGCTGCTGTCCTCAGATTTCTGAACCTACAAAAGGCATCTTATACAAATATTGATTTATTTTTTGGCAAAGTGGCAATTACTCTGTGTTCAGCACTTATCCTTAGAATAGTGTGAAGCCTTTTCCACATTTTGCAGTTTTTAAATGGACAGCATTTTTAGAACTAGTAGCCTTTACACACTGTGGACTACTACATGACTGTTATCTTCAAGTTTTTGGCCATTTTGTGCCACATCAAACTGATGAACAATACTGGGGGGAAGACGTCTCTGTGTGTCCAACCCTTTATTCTGTCACAGCACGTCAAGTTTTTCAGTTATGACCATAGTTTTCAGAAGCAGTAACTCTTAACATGGGCCACTGCATCATTCTGCTGTTTATTGTGCATCATGTGCCTTGGCAGAAAAGAAATATTCTCCCACTATGTCTTAACCACAAAACAAAGGTTTTCTACTGTCAAACCAAACTGTGGGAACAACTCTGGGCCACCCACAGAGGCCACTGTATTGCAGGGTGCAACACAGCAGCCGTCAGCAGCCACCCGCCCACCCAGAACACCGTCCACAAGCACACCCATATCCCTGGTAGTCCAGTGGACCCCCACCCGAGTCCCAATGCCCCGATAACTGGTATGTTGGACTGCTCCTGGTAGTCTAGTGGCCCCCCCTTCCTTCCGTGTCCCCGATTGGGGATCGGTGAACTCATTTGGAGCTAAGCAAACTTTAGCAAATTTTATCTGGTTAGACTACAATTGCACGACTGAACTTTGTAATATTTGCACAGCTCTAATCTAAGTAAATAAGTTCTGCATTGTGGCTCTCTGATGAAGAGTCATGAGAGAAACAAAATCCTGGGAAAAACATTCCACACTTTCAATTTGATGTCTTAGCAATAAATTACACTTTTGCTGAAGCTGTTTGGTAGGTTTTGACATATTTACACTACTGACCTTTCTCTCCCACAGTGCCTACTCCTACATAGAAACATAGAAACATAGACTTTGACGGCAGATAAGGACCGCTTGGCCCACCTAGTCTGCCCATTTCCCTGCCTAGAGGATAAGCTGCAGATCATATTTAACCAACAGCCTATTTCTTCCTACTCCCCACAAAAATTGCCTTTTGTCTGTCCCATGCATTCTTGAATTCTCCCACAGTTTTAGACTCCACAACCTCCTCAGGAAGGCTGTTCCATGCGTCCACCACCCTCTCTGTGAAAAAATACTTCCTCACATTGCCCCTGAGCCGTCCCTCCTCTATCTTCAAATTGTGTCCCCTTGTTCTTGCACATCTCTTTTTCTGAAAGATGCTACCATCTTGGACTTTGTTGATTCCACTGAGGTACTTAAACGTTTCTATCATGTCCCCCCTCTCCCTCCTTTCCTCAAGGGTATACATATTAAGCTCCTTTAGTCTCTCCTCATATGGCTTCTCTTGCAGACCCTGCACCATTTTAGTTGCCCTCCTCTGAGTGCTTCTGTTAATTGGATTAGGCACCTCCCCCACTTCCTCTTTTTGTGAATACTGAACAGAAGTATTCATTCAGAATCCCTTCTTTATCACTCTCACTCTCTGCCCACCCACCATCCATTCTATTCAGCCTCACTATCCCTCCCTTTCTTTTTCTACGCTCCCTGATATACCTATAAAAGGTTTTATCCCCCTTCTTAACCGAGTTAGCTATCTTTTCCTCAGTTTGTGCCTTTGCTATTCTGACTACCCTCCCTGCTTCCTTCTGCCTTAACTGGTACAGTTCTCTGTCCTGCTCCTTCTGTGTTTGCTTATACTTCCTAAATGCTATCTTTTTCTCCCTTACCTTCACCGCCACCTTTTTTTGAGAACCATAGTGGATTTTTCTTTCATTTTGATTTGTTTACTTGCTTCATACAAAGGCTTGTTGCCTCTGTGATGGCAGTTTTGATATTTGCCCAGTGTTGCGCCACCCCTCCTTCTAGCCTGTTTGCTAGTGCTTTTCTAAGGCACTCTCCCATCTTGCCAAAGTCAGCCCTCCTGAAGCCCAGAACCCTCACTTTTGTATGGCTTGACTCTGTAGCAGAGTTTCTCGTGAACCACACTGTTTGGTGGTCACTTGTTCCCAAATGGCTACCCTTCATAAGTGACATTGCAGAGGAACTGGAAGGAAAAGTATGTCTCTTTGCAGATAACATAAAGATCTGCAACAGGGTTGATACAAAAAATGGAGTGGAAAGGATGAGAAGGGACTTGGCAAGGTTGGAGGAATGGTCAAATGTATGGCAGCTCAGATTCAATGCAAAGAAGTGCAAGGTAATGCACATGGGAAACAAAACCCAGGGAAGCGTATATAATGGGGGTGAGATACTGACAACAGTAAAATAGAAAGGGACCTGGGGTAATTATATCAGATGATCTAAAGGTGGGCAAGCAATGTGAGAAGGCAGTAAGGAAGGCTGGGGATACTGGGTCATAGGAAGAGGCATCAATAGTAGAAAACAGGAAGTTGTTATCCCTCTGTATAGACAGTTGGTGAGACCCCATTTAGAGTACTGTGTGCAGTTCTGGAGACCCCATCTCCGCAAAGACATAGACAGAGTGGAGTCCAGAGGAGGGCAACCAAAATGGTGCAGGGTCTGCACCAGAAGACATATGAAGAAAGACTAAAGGAGCTTAATATGTATACTCTTGAGGAAAGAAGGGAGAGAGGGGACATGATAGAAACTTTCAAGTACCTCAAGGGAATTAACAAAGTCCAAGATGGTAGCATCTTCAGAAAAAGAGATGTGCAAGAACAAGGGGGCATAATTTGAAAATAGAGGGGGGACGGCTCAGGGGCAATGTGAGGAAGTATTTTTTCACTGAGAGGGTTGTGGATGCATGGAACAGCCTCCCTGAGGAGGTCGTGGAGTCAAGAACAGTGGGGGACTTCAAGAATGCATGGGACAGGCATACGGCAGTTCTAGTGGTGGATAAGAGGAAGTAAGCTGTTGGTTAACTAGGATCTGCAGCTTATCTGTTAGGTAGGAAAATGGGCAGACTAGGTGGGCCAAGCGGTCCTTATCTGCCGACAAATTCTATGTTTCTATGTTTCTATGTTTACCCACATCTAGATCTGAGATCCTCTCACTGTTCCCATTTGAGAGTATGAGGTCTAAGATTGCTCACTCATGAGTGGGTTCCAAAACTAGCTGTTTGAGGCATGCCACCTGAAGGGCATCAAGAATGCCCCTGCTTTTGGAAGTGGCTGCCACAAAGGTGCTCCAGTTAACATCTGGCATGTTAAGATCCCCCATCAACAGTATCTCCCCTTTCTCTGCCATCCTAAGTATGCCTTCTATCATATCCTTGTCCATTTCCTCCCCCTGACATGGGGGTCTATATACAAACCCTGTGCGGATTGTGGTGCCATTTCTAGTCTCTAAGGTGACCCACAGTTTCCCCTCTCCTCTCTGTTTACTCTATTGTTCAGTTGCTTTTATCCTTCCCTTACATAGAGCTACTCCCCGCCCTCCCTGTCTCTCCTGTAGGTTATGTACCCTGGTATGTTAACATCCCAGTCATGGTTTTCTGTACCATGTTTCTGTGACTGCTACAATATCCAGGCATCCCTCTTCCATCAAGGCTACCAGTTCAAGGAGCTTGTTGCCCAGACTACGGGCATTGGTACTCATTACCCTCCATTTCTTGATAGCCTTACCCCTTTTTGCCCCATCCCTGTCCTTATTGCATTTGTCACTTTCTCCATTTACCCCTGCACTTCTCCCTATTGACATCTCTTTGTTGGTGTCTACCTCACTTAGTACCCTGATATTTGGGGGCTAGGATTTCCCTGCTCCTTTCCAGTGCCTCCCCCCTTGACTAGTTTAAATACTTATCAATGAAGTATTTAAACCTATCACCTAGGATCCTGGTTCCCCTCCTGGAGAGATGCAGACCATCATGCCAGTATAGGCCTGCATCCCTCCAGGTGCACCCCCAGTCTCCAATGAAGCCAAATAAATCCCTGAGCTCTGCACCAGTTTTTCAACCACTGATTGAATCCCATGGTATGGAGCTCCCTAGCCTCACCCGTGCCATAGACAGGCAGCATCTCCGAGAAGGTTACCTTGTGTGCTATTTGTCTAAGGCCTCTCCCCATCTCCACAAATGTTTCTTGCACTGCTCTGATCCCTTTCTTTGCCAGGTCATTTGTCCCTAGGGGACAATGACATCCAGCTCCCTCCCCTGTGCAGCTGCTCCTGCGATCCTGAGGATTCGCTCCCTGTCTCTCCAAGCCATGGCGCCAGGCAGGCACCTTACCTCCCTCTCCCCTTCCCCTTCCTCCCCCAGTTCTACCTTAGTAACAAAGGAGTCCCCCACCAGGAGTTGTTTCCTTCCCCTGTAGGGTCCCATTCCACCCTCCTTTGGGTCTCCTTTGTGGAGGTTCCCAGCATCCTCCTTGGTCTCCACTGCAGGTACCTCCATAGAGGAACCACACTTTTCTAGAACAGCATAGAAATTGTGGAGAGGTACAACTGGAGGGATGAGCCTCTGTTCCACCACCCTTACCCTCCCTGAGGCCACTGTGGTCCAACCACTTCTCTTTCTTGGCAACCTCTGAGGCAATGGCAGTGACCCTCGTGGTCCCTGGGTGGGAGAGGAGGTCCCATAAATCCTGGCCAACTCAGCCTGGAGATGAGCAACCTCCACCCTCAGCCCAGAGAGGTGTCTGCAGATGGGACAACACTGCATTCTCCAAAATATCTCCCGGAAGACTGCTGCTCCACAGCCAATGCACTGCACCACTCCCATCATGTCTTTTTTCTGGCCCCCTAACTGTTATTTGGAATACTTACTGTTTGCTCTGTTTGTTTATTTCTTTTTTTTCTTCTCTCCCTACTTACTTACTTACTGCCTCTGCACCCTTTTATCTCCTGATCTTCCTGTTCTGAGATAAGAAGTTCCTATATTTCTCAGTAGTCTCCTTACTTGCTCAGAATCAGACCTCTAGCAGCTGGGGGGGATGGAGAGCTACTCTTACCCTTCTAGAATGGTGAGTCTTTGGTGGCTTTGTGATCACTCACTTCCTGCTCCCAAACAGGAAGTTCCTGCTGTCAGTTAAATCCTGTGCCTATAAAAGTAGAACTGGTTTAGGGTGGGGAGGGAAGGAGGGCAATATAGTCCCAGTAGAGAAGTTTTAGTTATACTAGTAGCTCCCTCCTCCTGGAGTTCTGTTTGTCCTCTGGCAGAAGCTATCTAGGGCAGTATTTATGTCTGGTCTTAACCTGGCTCCTTCTAGCTAAGCCACTCCCCCTACTTAGTTAATTTCACAGACAATTTCCTTCTGACATCTGTGACAAGCACCTAGATAAGTACACAGACAACACAGATAACAGATAACAATTTACTTCAACTACCTCTGACAAACACACCAACTTCTTTTTTTGTTTGTTTTTTACCCTTAATTGAAGATCCCAGTACAATAGATCTAGTTCTTAGTCCCAGTAGATAAGTTTTAGTTATACCAGTAGCTCCTTCCTCCTGGAGTTCTGTCTGTCCTCTGGCAGAAGCTGTCTAGCGTAGTATTTATATTTGGTCTTAACCTGGCTCCTTCTAGCTAAGCCACTCCCCCTACTTTGCAAATCTTTCTACATTTAGTTAATTTCACAGATAACAATTCCCTGCTGACACCTGTGACAAGCACCTAGATAAGTACACAGATAACAGATAACAATTTACTTCAACTACCTCTGACAAACACGCCAACTCCTTTTTTGTTTTTTTGGTTTTTACCCTTAATTGAAGGTCCCAGTACAAGAGATCTAGTTCTTTTTTTTTTTATAATTTAAACTTTATTAATACATTTACATTATAAAGGGCAGTTACAGCAAGTCAGGGTGTGACATAGCACATGAACAGTGAGAAACTGCCCGTCCCACCCTCTTGTCCCACCCCCCCTTACAGCAGCAACAAATCATAGTCGCCCTAACGTGCAGTACCCCATTCCATCGAATGTATAGGTAGTACCAGAATGTGATATATCCTCAATGAGGTAACACGAGTAAGGAATGAAGGTGATCCCATATCTTACTATATGCTGCTAGTCTATTGTGAAGACTTGCAATTGCCTTCTCAGTTCGAAGATTAGCCATGATTTCGTGTAACCACTCCTGAAAGGAGGGAGCCAATTGTTCCTTCCAATGCTGTAGTATGAGTTTCTTAACTGAGAGTGCAACCAAGAGATCTAGTTCTTAGTCCCAGTAGAGAAGTTTTAGTTATACCAGTAGCTCCTTCCTCCTGGAGTTCTGTCTGTTAGATCCTAGTGTGCTGCTCTGTGTTTTGTTCTCGGTCAGCAGTCCCTATTGCACTTGCAGTGTATGGAGTCATGTACCTGGAATTTTTATATCAATAGTTCATTAAAATATTTAGGCTGTCTGTGATTTACTGGTCTATAAACAAGATTATACCAGTCTCTTCAGGTTATGAATAAACACAGAAACATAGGCAATCCTGGCAGATGAAGATCATTGGTTTATGTAGTCTGTCCAGACTCTACCCCTGTCATGGTGCCAATGTAGTACAGGCTTGACTATATCTGCTTTAAAAAATTCCATCCTCCACAAGTTCTTTGCCCTCTTTGTTTCCCACTCCCACTTCCCTCCACTCTGCACTCCTCTCTCCAGACCAAAAAATCCATCCCATTCATGCTTGAACATGTTCACTGTCTGCTCATTAATCCGTCATTGTGGAAAATGGTTCCATATGCCCACTACCATCTCAATGAAGAAATATTTCCTAATGTCCCTTCTGAACTTGCCCCCTTCCATCTTCAGGTTGTATCCTCTCATGACACTACCATTCTTGAGCCTGAACAACCCCTTTCAGTCCGCTTGTTGATATCTTTTAAGTACTTAAAGGTTTCAGTCATGTCCCTATGTCCTCTTCTAGTCTCTGGAGAGTACATGTTGGGGTCTTCCAACCTTTCTTCATAGAATTTACCCTGATGGCTATGTATCATCTTAGATGTGGTCTGAATAGCCCCCAGGTAGTCCCTGTTCATTTTCAGATGTGAAATCCAGAACTGGGCACAGTACTCCAGCTGAGGCTCGACCAGTGAGCAGTACAGTGGCAGAATCACTTCCTTTCTTCTGCTTGAGAAGGCCCTCCCTATGTATCTGAGCATCCTGTTTGGCATCCTGTATGACTTATCACAATGAGCAGTTTTTTGGGCTGCCACTGATTATGACTTCCAATTCTTTGTCTTCCATTGTATGCTCCTGAGACACTCACACCATCCAGTATTCAGCCCTAGTGTTTTCCCTCCCAAGTGTACAGCCTTACATTTTTTCTGCTGAATCTCAGCTGCCAGACGCTGGACCATTTCTCCAGCTTGACAAGATCCTCCTTCAGTTCCCTGCTGCCTTCCATCGTCACTGTCCACTCTACCACATATTTTGGTGTCATCAGCAAACAGTGACATCCTGCCCTGAATGCCTTCCCTCATGTTGCAAATGGACTCATGCAGAAGCACCAGGCCCAGAAATGACCCCTGCAGCATGCCACTTGTCGGCTGCATCACCTGCCTCAGAGTGATCTTCCGGTGCTTCTAAACACCCCACTACTGACCTGTTGAAGTCAGCACTGGGAACCCCCACCTGGTGCTGCTTAACACCACCACTGCTGACTAGTTGCTGCAGCACTTGGAGCCCCTCTTTGATGCTGATAAACCCCAAGTTGTGTGCTAGTTAGTGCAGTACTGGAAGTCCCTTTCTGGTGCTGCTGAACATTACCACTGCTGACTAATTAATGCAGCACTGCGAGCCTCTCCCTTGTGCTGCTGAACACCATCACTGCTAACTAGTTAATGCAGCACAGGGAGCCACTCCCTGCTGAACACCCCTGCATCTGACTGACTATTGCAGAACTGGGAGCCCATCCCTGGTGCTGCTGAACACTCCCACTGCCGACTAGTTACTGCAGCACAACGAGCCCCTTTCTTGTGTTGCTGAACACCCCACTGCTGACTAGTAAATGCAACTGTGGAGGCACATCTCTGATGTTGCTGAACACCACTGCTGCTGACTAGTAAATGCAACTGTGGAGGCACATCTCTAGTGTTGCTGAACAACCCCATTGCTGACTAGTAAATGCAACAGTGGAGGCACATCTCTGGTGTTGCTGAAAGCTGCACTGCTGACTAATAAATGCAACTGTGGAGGCACATTTCTGGTGATGCTGAACACCACCACTGCTGACTAGTAAATGCAACTGTGGAGGCACATCTCTGGTGATGCTGAACACCACCACTGCTGACTAGTAAATGCAACTGTGGAGGCACATCTCTGGTGTTGCTGAACACCCCACTGCTGACTAGTAAATGCAGCTGTGGAGGCACATCTCTGGTGTTGCTGAACACCACACTGCTGACTAGTAAATGCAACTGTGGAGGCACATCTCTGGTGATGTTGAACACCACCACTGCTGACTAGTAAACGCAACTGTGGAGGCACATCTCTGGTGTTGCTGAACACCACTGCTGCTGACTAGTAAATGCAACTGTGGAGGCACATCTCTGGTGTTGCTGAATACCACTACTGCTGACTAGTAAATGCAACTGTGGAGGCACATCTCTGGTGTTGCTGAACACCACTATTGCTGACTGGTAAATGCAACTGTGGAGGCACATCTTTGGTGTTACTGAACACCCCACTGCTGACTTGTAAATGCAACTGTGAAGGCACATCTCTGGTGCTGCTGAACACCCCACTGTTGAAGAGTTAATGCAACAGTGGGAAATCCTCCCTGTTACTGCTAAACACCCAGACTGCTGTAAATGTGAAGCCCCTTCCTGGTGCTGCCAAACACCGCTAGTTGACTTCCAATCCTTTATCTTCCATTGTATGTGTAACCCCTACATGGCACTATCCCAGGGGCTACTACCCCTGCCTGATTTGCCACTAACAGGTTGAGGGGCCTGGATCCGATGGCGGGTGCCTCCACGCAGAGGTCAGGGTTTGCAATAGTTAAACTAACTTGGTCACAGCCCTATGGGACAATGCAACCCCCCTTTCTTCCCACTAGTGGCCGACACAGTATATCAGAATTACCTTCACAGTATACATTTACCCCCAGGACTGGTTCAGGCACTGGGACGCCCTGTAAAATAAAAAGATACAGTGCAACAATCACAGTACAATACTTTAACATAGACAAATACCTCAGGCAGTATAACTTTGCTGAAACAAGCAGCTCTGATTTATTTAGGGGGATATAACAAGGACAGGGGGAAATCAGGTTAATTAGCTTATCACTTTACTCATCTACCTATGGCTCTGTGCACAGGCCTGTCCCTACCAGTTACTGTCCCTGGGTACCCAAGCCCTAGTGGCTAGTCCAAACTGTGGCAGCTGGTAGGGGCCCTTTCACACAGAGAAAAAAGAAAATTAGTTAAACAGTCAGCAATACAGTAATTCCATTTGGATTCAATGTGGCAACAACAGGGAGTGACCCTGAATTAGTACTCATGACCTCCAAACAAGATAGGGTTCTTCAACGTCAGCAGGACTACTCTTGAGCTCCACGAGACTCTCACACATTTATATGACAAACTGCAACAGGCAAAAGTCCTTTAATGGCAGCAGGATTCACTTGAGCTACACAAGCCTTCTCACACATTTATATGGTAAACAGTAACAGGCAAAAGTCCTTTAATGGCAGCAGGATTCACTTGAGCTACACAAGCCTCCTCACACATTTATATGGTAAAAAGAAAGTTCTATACCAGGCAGGCTGCTTCTCTATCCCAATCACAATTACTGCACAATACCTGGGAGAACACACAGCAGATTCAGTTCCTGACAGACCGAGCGTAATTCAGCAATTTCTCCAGTCTTCTACAGGGTAAGCCTAGTTTCTACTCTTCAGATATCCTTTGATTCTCTTCACAGGACGGATTCAGTCCTAACAAGCAGTTACACAAGCTGCAGACTGGAACTTGGGGCCTTACACACATTTCCCGACTAAAACTGCACACTGAAAAAGCACAGGGCTCCTTCCCTCTTCACTGCCAGAGCTCAACTGAAACTCCAGCAGACAAAACTGGGCACTTCCTTTGAGTTCCTCCCAGTTCTTGGCTGGATTGGCTGTCACTCGCAATAGACTGCCCCTGTTGGTCCAAAAAGGCACCGAAGTCCAAACTACATCTCCCAGAGTCACTGCCCATACAATCCTCTTGTGGCTGGCTCAGATTACGAGTCCAAGTTCTGATTCATCCAAGGCACCATTTTAGAGCTACCTTAACCCACACTGATTGGTCCAGTTCAGCAGTTCAAAACTAGAATGGGGAACTAGGCAAACACAGTTCTGACTGAAAAGAAAGCAGGTTAGACAAACTGTATTTTCATTATTACTCTAAATGATTTCTGGCAAACAGTTGCATCTTTCAGATAGGTTCCCTTTACACTCCTAGTGACTGCAAAAATGGAGTGAATTGGCAGCAGCTCGAGTGGTACTCAAGCAGAGAAACACACAGTCCCCCCATACAAACTAATTATGTCTGCAAGCAGACAGCTCTTAAAGAGACAGTACCAGAGGCTCTAGAAACACTCACAGATAGATGGCTTAAACGCCAAACACCATTCAGGCTTGGAGCATTCAAGCAAGCTCCTGGAAGTCTTTTGGGAACCCCCATTTGCAGGGGGGTTACACCCTTCCTGGCCTGGGAAAGCTTGATGTCCGCATCAAGCAAGTACCCCCATAAGTTTCAACTGCAATCATATACATTTTCATTAGGCTCACACATGTAATCATCAGTCAATATATCATTTTTCCAAGAACACATTTCTGAAACATTGCAGTACGTCACTCCTTTACACAGTATTACACACACATTGTACCATAACTCAAGTTATTACCTCTTGTACATGAAACCTGAAGAGAGGGGGCCCTTCCCTATCAGTTACCTTGGGGCTGGATAGGGCAAGGGCACCATACTTAGAGGGCAACACAAGTAACTTGGAGTTAGCACTGACACTCAGTTTGGGCAATGAGCTTGGGGACACATACACTCCTTTATGGACAACATTGAGAGGCAAGTCCACAGGCCTCCCAAGTGAATCATTACTGAGGTGCACCACAGGCTTTACAGTTCGACCAGTCTTTCTAGGGGGAACTGTTACAGTCTCTGCACTCTGAGCCTCATTTTCAGCATTGTCCTCACATGTCAGGGGAGTCTCCATGGGGGTAGAGAGGCTAGAACTTGGGCACTTTTCAGCTCCAGGAGTTACAGTTTCTGAGTCCACAACATTTGGCTCGCATGGAGAGCTTTCGGACACTGGCAGTGGACTGTCAGGGCACTCAAAATACTCTTCTTGTTCTGGTGTATCACCAGTCTGCCCCAGTCCATCATTTTCTCCCTGAAAGCTCAAACAGTTCAACCATGCACAATGATTCCATTTCATCTGATCTGATGCTTTGCACTTCACTTTCTGGGAGCATTGGCTCAGGGACGAAGCTGGGGCTTAGACAGTCCAGAAGGCCCAGCTTCATCTCCAGTATTGACTAGGGATTGCCCTGAAACAATTGACTCAGTTCGTAAGAAGGATAGTATTCAAAGTCACTCACTTTCTTCTGATATGGACTGACAGTCATGCTCAACTGGGACTTGTGGAGGGGAACACTTTAACACTGCTTCTGTAGGTGCAGACTTTCTTGATCTTTTCTTAGCAGCAGCTCTAGTCACTGGTCCAGAGGGGGCATCTTCTGGGGGCTCAGACTCAATTAAGATTTGTCCAATGGGCAGTAAATGATTTCTATGCATTGTTTTTACATCTTTTGAATTATTCTCAGGACTTACTTTGTACACTGGCAGATCATCTAGTTTGCCCACTACAATGTGAGGGAGATGGTGCCATCTGTCAGCAATCTTGTGTTTGCCATGCAGTCCCATATTTCTTAGCAATACCCGATCTCCCTCCTGGAGTTCCTGTGCTTTCACCTTTTTGTCATACCTTTCTTTGTTGGCCAGATTTCTTTTGGCAGCCATGGTCTGAGCCAGTTGGTACGCATGGGTTAGCTGGGCCTTTAACTTCTGCACATACTGTAAATAGTTGTCAGCTTGAACCCCATCAGAGAGACCCTAAACACACATCTACCTCGTGTAGTCGAGCTTCTCTCCAAACATCAGGCGGTAGGGGAGAACCCAGTGGCATCACTTTTGGTGCAGTTATAAGCATGTACCAGGGTGCTAATTTGTTGGCTCCATCTAGGCTTGTCCTTTGGGTGCAGGGTGCCTAGCATATCTAGCAAAGTGCGGTTGAAACTTTCAGGCTGTGGTCCCCTGGGGTGGTAAGGAGTGGTTCTGGACTTCGCGACTCCCACAGAGAAAGCATTCTTTGATCAGATGACTCTCAAAGTCTCTCCTTGATCAGAATGGATTCTTTGTGGAGCCCCATAGTGAACAAAAAGTTTTCTACAAGTACTTTGGCCACAGTGGATGCTTTCTGGTCTTTGGTGGGAAAGCTTGGGCATATCTCGTGAAATGGTCAGTGACCACCAGCACATTACTGGTATTTCTTTGATCTGACTCCAAACTCAGAAAATCAATACAGACCAGCTCCATGGGTGCACTGGTGGTGATGTTAACAAGGGGCAGCCATCTGGGGCAAAGCTTTCTCTGTAAGCAGCGACTACAAGTTTGAATGTGTTGCTCCACATCAGCCCCCATCTTAGGCCAATAGAATCTGGATCTCACCAAGTCAAGTGTTCTGTCTATACCAAGGTGCCCATGTGGTTGTGCAAGGACCTCAGTACTGAGTCTCAAAAGGCAGTGGGCAGCACTAGTTGTTGTTTGTCTACTTGTCCCCCTCTGTCTACTGTTTCTCTGTATAACAGTTTATTGATCAGTTTCAACTTATGACCTTCTTTGTATAACAGTGCAGTTCTCATATCAGTGGAGTGTAATTTGGACACATCTTTTCCTGCACAGAGGGCTTCTAAAGCTGATTTGATCATGGGATCGCGGGACTGAGCCCGCTGAATACTGTCATTGTCCAGCTGAGGCAGTGCACCAATGTCTATTGCAGAAAAGTGGCAATAAGCCGCAGGTATGCAATTCTCAGAGGGTCCCAAGCAATCCACCATGCAGTCCACTGCGTCCGTGGACATTTGTTCCTCCCTGTCAAACTTCCGCAGAGTGCCTGAATGTCAGGTTCTGCCAATCTGACCCAATCATTCTGGGGAACAGGCCTCCGGGAGAGAGCATCAGCATCTATGTGGTTCAGACCTGCTCGGTATTCGAGAGCATAGTCGTATGTAGATAATGCAGAAAGCCACCTATGGCCAGTGGCATCCAACTTAGCTGAGGTCTGCACATAGGTCAAAGGATTATTGTCAGTTTTTACTAGTATTTTAGCCCCATACAAGTACTCATGGAATTGGTCAACAATAGCCCACTTCAAAGCTAGGAACTCTAACTTATGTACAGGATAGTTCTTTTCGGATGGGGTCAGGCTTCTACTGGCAAAGGCCACTGGTCTCAGGCCATTCTCATGCTCATGGTACAATACAGACCCCAACCCTTGCAAGCTAGCATCAGTGTGCAGGACGTAAGGTTTTCTTGGATCGGCATAGGCCAGCACTGGAGCATGGGTAAGTTGATATATGATCTCATGAAAAGCAGCCTCACAATCAGGAGTTCAGCGGGCCCCAAATACTTCACTCAGATGAAAATACACTCTTTCAGTCTTGAGGGACGCTGACTTTTGGTATTTTTTGTGGGTTGGGGATACCCTTGAGTAAGGTTAAGTAAAGGGCGGATCACTCTTGAATAGTCCTTGATGAACGCTGATAATAACCACAGAATCCCAGGAATCTTTGCAGTTCTTTAGATTTTTGGGCTGTGGCCAGGTGGTCAAGGCCTCAACTTTACTTGGTCAGTCTCTATTCCTCGGTGGATACTATGTGTCCCATTACTTTACTGATGTTTGAAAGAATTGACACTTATCAATGGACAGTTTAAGGCCAAAGTCCTCCAGTCGGTCCAATACCTTAAATAATCTGCTCTCATGTACCTCCAGTGAGCTGCCAAACACAATAACATCATCTAGGTATACCAGGCACTCTAGTAAGTTCATGTCCCCCACTGCACGCTCCATCAATCGTTGAAAAGTGGCTGGGGCACCTGAAATCCCTTGAAACATCCTCATGAATTCATAGAAGCCAAGCGGACAGATAAAGGCTGTCTTCTCATGGTCCTCTGGGGCCATCGGGATCTGGTAGTACCCACTACGGAGATCCAACACAGAGAACCACTTGCTCCCGTTTAGGCAGTCCAAAGCATCCTGAATGCGGGGCATTGTGTACTGATCAGGGATAGTCCGCCGGTTTAAGGTGCGATAATCCACACACATCCTTACTGTCCCATTCTTTTTCCTCACTACCACAATGGGGGAAGCATAAGGGCTTCTGGATTCTTGTATTACACCAGCAGCTAACATCTCTTGCAGATGCCGTCTCACATCATCTATGTCAGCAGGTGCCAGGAGTCGAGACCTCTCACGAAATGGTCTTTCGTCATGCAGCCGGATATTGTGCTCAGCTCCTTGCACGCATCCTATGTCCCATTCCTTTAAAGAAAACACCTGGTCTCTCTGGGCAAGCTTCTCATTGATCCTCACTTTCCATTCAGCTGGCAACGGGGGAGTCGCCAAAATCAAACAAGTCAGGCATTACTCTGTCATTCTTCCTCGAACTCTTGCTGCTGGGTAGCACTGCAGTGTCTGCACAATGCACATTAGCCAGGATGCAACCTCTATTTACTCAAATGTCTCTTTCAGACACATTATGAACTTGGACCATTACCCTTCTGGCATAAGCATGGGCTCTAGCGGGCAAAATACTAAGCTTGACCAGCAGTCCCCTCTGGCAATTTTCCATCGCCTGGTGCATCCAACATTAATATTTTATTCTTAACATCCTTTCTGATATGGACCTCTCCCTATAAGGTACACTGGGCATTTGGCGCCAGGATCAGAGACTCAGGATCCTTCTTCCATACAATTCCGACTGGTTCCTCTGGTTCTATTTTTTCAGCATCTCTCTGTGCCTCATAGGCCTTCTTAGTTAAAGCCAGAACTCTTAAAGCTCTACTAGTCTTTGACCCCTGTTTTTCATAACACAACTGTGCCAGCCTTCCGAACATATGAGCATTTGTTCCAATCAACAAAGGGACACCATCATACAGTCCACTGGGGGGACACACTAAGGCTAGGGTCTCTACTTGTTCGGCCACTCCAGCCACGGAGGTGGGGAAAGACAGCCAAATTCGGATATACCCAGAATAGGGGTAGGCCTTCTCACTTAACCCCATACATGCAGTCCTTCTAATGGTTGTAAGGGTACATCGACAAATGCTTCTGATACCAATCCTGGAACATAATTGTCACTAGGAGCCACTGTCTAATACAGCTCTTGTAGACACTCCATTCACCTTTACAGTGGTCTCCATGGAGGGACCCACTATTCTGGACCAGTCTGGAGAGGCGGTAGTGGGGCCTGGGCAACTGACCTTGCCACAAAAGGACGTGAGTTAGCATTTTGGTGCCCTCCTGGGATCATTTTGCACCTCTTAACCACTGATTTGTTCTCCAAGCTCTCCTTGTAGCCTATATGCAACTTTGTCAGTGTCTTTGGGGACCGGCATTCCCTCTTCATGTGCCCATTCTTCCCACAATTATAGCAAAACATACTTTCTGGAGTTTGAGCTGACGAGGCGCCACACTGGGAGCCAGGGCTGGGGTACTACTAACTGAAACCTGGTGCCATCTCTGTCTGCGGCGTGATAAGCATTTGGAGACATCTCATCAGTTTCTCCACTTCCATGGTCAAGGAATTGAGTTTGAGCTGTCATCAGCAGGAGATACATGGGTGGGTACCCCACCCCATAGCAGATGCAGTCGGATATAGGTCGGGGCCCGTACTTGCAGGCGTGGCCTTCATAAAGGAACTGTTTTTGAATTCCCGGATCTCTCTCAACAGTTCACCCCATTGTGGCATATCTTTTTCCTTGTCAGAGCACTCAATGACTGCCAACCTCTGCCCCTGAACTTCACTTGATGGGTCACCCTCAGTCACTGGGTCGTAGCCGCAGCTATTGGTGCAGGTCCCTCCCGAGGTCGCTTTTCTCAACTCCTCGAATTTCTCTCATAACTCATCTAGGAGGGTGGGGATTCCAGTCAATTTGCCAGGCGTAACTGAAGCAACAGCAGTTCTGAGAAGGGGGCAGACTTAAGGATCCTGTCCAGCCTGGTTCGGTCCAGTTCAATCGTTGGCAAACTACCCTTTCTGAGGCATTCTTGCAACAATTTTTCCAGCTGAGATACATACACAGACAACTCCCCTTGGTACTGTTGTGCATTTCTTACTCTCCACCATAGGTCCTCATCAGCATCTGGGCTCCCATACACATTCTCCAAGGCCTCAAGATAGGCCTGTGCAGTCACTTCAGGGTTACTGGCCCGTTTAGCATGGATGGTAGCCAGGGCAGGACCTTGGAGGCTCTCACTAACCCTCTTTCACTTTTCGGCTTCTGAGCATTGCCATTCTAGCACTTGGGGGGCAACATAGTCTATCCAGGTCTCCCAGTCATCCTCCCCTTGGGGGGGTGAGGAGGGTGCCAGAGAAGATCCTCAACCTTCGGTAAGAGTCGTGACTAATGGCAGGTGCAGAAATAGAGTCTGCATTGGTTCAGCCACCATTACGGGTACTGGAGCAGAGAGGTGTTGGGAGGAACACCCAGGTGGCAAGAATAGTTTCTTCAAGTCCTCCACAGTTTTCCCTTCCCCCAGCAACCATTTAGCAAATTTCTCCTCAAAAGTTTCAGATAGTGGTGGGGGCTCATTCCCCCCCAGGTCTTTATCGTCCTTAGTTATCACTCTCCAAGCAGTGAAGGCTCCCTCTGGGGTAATGGTCTGTGGCACTTTGGAGCTATCTATGGGATCCTTAAACTCTACTAGGGCCAGGAAAGTGTGGGTGAGCAGATTAGCATGCTGACCCACCACCACAGGGTTTTGTAAACCTTCCACCTTGGAAAGTACTCCCTGTACAGTGTCCGTATTGATATCCAGGGGGATGTCCAGGATAAGCATAGCATTTTGGGGGTTGATCTCCTCCCCAGTACACCACTCCACCAGCCGGTGCACAGCCACTTCTGTTGGGGTACCCATTTATTTATTTTTTCTTAACAGTGGTTTGTAAATATGGTCACTAGAGGACACACAATCCCAGCGGTGAGCTTCCAAGATGTAACCCCTAGATGGCGCTATCCCAGGGGCTACTACCCCTGCCTGATTTGCCACTAACAGGTTGAGGGGCCTGGATCCGATGGCGGGTGCCTCCACCCAAAGGTCAGGGTTTGCAATAGTTAAACTAACTTGGTTACAGCCCTCTGGGACACTGCAACCCCCCTTTCTTCCCACTAGTGGCCGACACAGTATATCAGAATTACCTTCACAGTATACACTTACCCCCAGGACTGGTTCAGGCACTGGAACCCCCTGTAAAATAAAAAGATACAGTGCAACAATCACAGTACAATACTTTAACATAGACAAATACCTCAGGCAGTATAACTTTGCTGAAACAAGCAGCTCTGATTTATTTAGGGGATATAACAAGGACAGGGGAAATCAGGTTAATTAGCTTATCACTTTACTCATCTACCTATGGCTCTGTGCAGGCCTACCCCTACCAGTTACTGTCCCTGGGTACCTAAGCCCTAGTGGCTAGTCCAAACTGTGGCAGCTGGTAGGGCCCTTTCACACAGAGAAAAGAAAATTAGTTAAACAGTCAGCAGTACAGTAATTCCATTTGGATTCAATGTGGCAATTCAACAGGGAGGCGACCCTGAATTAGTACTCACGACCTCCAAACAAGGATAGGTCCTTCAACGTCAGCAGGGCTACTCTTGAGCTCCATGAGACTCCTCACACATTTATATAGACAAACTGCAACAGGCAAAAGTCCTTTAATGACAGCAGGGATTCACTTGAGCTACACAAGCCTCATCACACATTTATATGGTAAACAGTAACAGGCAAAAGTCCTTTAATGGCAGCAGGTTCACTTGAGCTACACAAGCCTCCTCACACATTTATATGGTAAAAGAAAGTACTATACCAGGCAGGCTGCTTCTCTATCCCGATCACAATTACTGCACAATACCCGGGAGAACACACAGCAGATTCAGTTCCTGACAGACCGAGTGCAATTCAGCAATTTCTCCAGTCTTCTACAGGGTGAGCCTGGTTTCTACTCTTCAGATATCCTTTGATTCTCTTCACAGGATGGATTCAGTCCTAACAAGCAGTTACACAAGCTGCAGACCGGAACTTGGGGCCTTACAAACGTTTCCCGACTAAAACTGCACACCGAAAAAGCACAGGGCTCCTTCCCTCTTCACTGCCAGAGCTCAACTGAAACTCCAGCAGACAAAACTGGGCACTTCCTTTGAGTTCCTCCCAATTCTTGGATGGATTGGCTGTCACTCACAATAGACTGCCCCTGTTGGTCCAAAAAGGCGCCGAAGTCCAAACTACATCTCCCAGAGTCACTGCCCATACAATCGTCTTGTGGCTGGCTCAGATTACGAGTCCAAGTTCTGATTCGTCCAAGGCACCATTTTAGAGCTACCTTAACCCACACTGATTGGTCCAGTTCAGCAGTTCAAAACTAGAATGGGAACTAGGCAAACACAGTTCTGACTGCAAAGAAAGCAGGTTAGACAAACTGTATTTTCATTATTACTCTAAATGATTTCTGGCAAACAGTTGCATCTTTCAGATAGGTTCCCTTTGCACTCCTAGTGACTGCAAAAACGGAGTGAATTGGCAGCAGCTCGAGTGGTACTCAAGCAGAGAAACACACAGTCTCCCCATACAAACTATTTATGTCTGCAAGCAGACAGCTCTTAAAGAGACAGTACCAGAGGCTCTAAAAACACTCACAGATAGATGGCTTAAACGCCAAACACCATTCAGGCTTGGAGCATTCAAGCAAGCTCCTGGAAGTCTTTTGGGAACCCCCATTTGCAGGGGGGTTACATATGCTTCTGGCATGCTCCTGCCATCCAGTATTTGGTCCTGTGAGGTTTTTTTCTCAACTACATCACCTTACATTTTTTTGTGTTGAATCTCTGCTGCCAGATGCCAGACCTTTCCTCCAAATTGACAAGATCCTCACTCAGTTCCCTGATGCTTTCAATCTTCACTGTCCTCTCTGTTGCATATTTTTACATCATCAGCAAACATTGACATCCCACCCAGTACACCTTCCCCTATGTTACAAATGAACATGATGAAAAGCACCAGGCCCAGAACTGACCCTTGCAGTAAGCCACTTGTCACTTTCATCACCTACCTTATATTGGTCTCCATGGGCTTCTAAACCTCTCACCTGTTTGCTAGTTAATGCAGTACTGGGAGCCCCTCCCTGGTGTTGCTGAACACTTTATTGCAGACTTATTAATGCTGCACTGGGAACCCCTCTCTGGTGTGGCTGAACACCCCCACTGCTGACTAGATAATGCAATACTTGGAGCCCCTCCCTGGTGCTGCAGAACACCCCCACTGCTGACTAGTTTATGCAGCACTGGGAGTCCATCCCTGGTGTTGCTGAACACCTAAACTGCTGACTAGTTAATTCAAAAGTGGGAGACCCTGTCTGGTGTTGCCAAGCTCTCCCAGCAGCTGACTAGTTAATGCTGGTCTGGGAGCCCCTGTTTGGTGCTGCTGAACACCACTACTGCTGAATAGTTAATGTCCTTCTTGGTTGCATCCTCCTATTTACTGTTGAGCCCATCATGGATCTAAAAGAAGGCAGTACCAGGTCACAAAATCACTCATGTCAGGAGCTAAGCCCAACAGTGTTGGCTATTCAATTAACTCCTCCTAGGGGCAGTAATCTTCATATAGTCACATCGGCTCACATCCCTTACTTCCCCACTCCCCCAAAATTGACCTCTTGTACCCTTTCCATCAGGATAATATTATTTGCTTTAACCAATCACCTCAGTCCTACTAACTCCTGTCCTACTGTCATAGCCCATGACCAGAAAAAGCATCCTAATAAAGCCTTTCTGAGGTTCTTGGTTAGATGCCTTAGAAAATTACTATTGCTACTGCTTCTCTGTGCAGGTAGCATGGAACTAAATCCAGGCCCCCCTTCTGTTAGCTGCTCCGGGGGAGCTCGCCCAGTTAAAGGGCCTGAGCTTCCTTCATATGAACATATGCAGCCTTGCCAGCAAATTCAACCAGGCCCAAGTCTGGGTTTTACATGCCTCCCCTGATGTAGCAATGTTCTCTGAAACATGGCTAAAGAGCAGTGTACCTGATAATTTGCTCAACATCCCTGGCTATAATCTATTCAGGTTTGACAGACCAACCAGAGGAGGTGGTGATGCCATTTATATCCAAGATAAATTCAAAATTACTGACCTTGATCGCACATCGAGGTCTAAAGAATTTGAATGCTTCTCCCTTAAAATTGTTCTGGCACCTGGAGTTGCCTTATTGGTAGCTGTATGCTACAGGCCACCTACAGCCGGCCTGTGCATATTGACCCACCTGCATTACCTCCTGGAAAAAGCAAGTTCGGAATGCATCTTAATGGGGGGCTTTAACTTAAACTGGACTGGTGCCTGCGCCAACGGCTCAAGGACTTTTGTGATGAACATGGGCTAGCTCAGATGACCCCCAGGGTTACTCAGCTAAATAAAAAAAAACCCTGACCAAAGCTCTTTACTAGACCTTATTCTGGTCAGTAAAGCTCATAATATCTCCCATACTGGGGTCTTTTATAATGATCTGAGTTACCACTACACAATTGCCTGTGTCAGGTATTCCCCTCATCTCCCCTTCACTTCCACCTTCAAGATTAAACACAGCATGAAAAATGCTGTGCTCCCTGCCTTTCTGGTTGACCTTGGGAATATTCGCTGGCAGGATTTCTACCTCACATCCACTGTTTCAGAAGCCTTCTGCATCTTCCAGGAGTTATTACTTAAGGTCATCAACAAGCATGCACCTCTAAGGAAGATGAAGTTAAGGAAATTTGCTCCTGACTAGTTCAGCCCAGCACTGAACAGGGCCCTGCAACACAGAGATTTTCTATGGAAAAATTCAAGGAAGTCACAGTCTGACACAAACTGGCTCTCTTTCTGAGCAGCCAGGAATATCTGCACCAAAATGGTCAGGTTGGAAAAAGCACGCTTTTTCCAGACCACCCTCGAGGAAAACAAAAACGGTTTAGCCAAATTCTGGCAGGTTGTAAGAGAGATCGAAGGTCTCTCCCCTGCCACTCCCTTTCTGGCCAAAATTGTGGCTAATAATATCACATACACAGCCAGGGCTGAGATCCTTGAACAGCTCAATAATCACTTCGCAACTGCAGGCCACTCTTTTGACAAATTGTCTGCTAGTAAAATGAACACCACTTGCTATGCCAGCTCAATACCCAGCCCAGCCTCTGCCCCTGGGTCTGACAGCCCCCCATTCAAGTTCCAACCATTATCCTATAAACAAGTGGAGGACCTCCTCCTCTCATTGAACACTAAAAAGAGTGTGGGTGCTGATCTATTAGAGCCATTTTTCCTAGAAGCAGGTTACTTCTATCTGACATCACCAATTGCCCACCTTTTTAATTGCCCTCTGGTATAAGGGAAACTGCCACACAGTTGGAAAATCATGCACATTATTCCCTTGTTTAAATCAGGAGATCCCCCAGACTTGAACAACTACAGGCCCATTTCACTGCTTCCTGTATTATCCAAGCTACTTGAAAAAATCATCAACGTTCAGTTAAGGGAGTGCTTGGATAGTGAAAACATCCTCAATCCTGCTCAATCGGGATTCAGATCCAAACATAGCACAGTGCCAGCTCTAGCCAAAGTCTCTAATGACTGGTTACATGCCCTGGGCAATAAACAACACATCTATGCCATCTTCCTTGACCTTAGTAAAGCATTTGGCACGGTTGATCACTCCATACTACTCGACACTCTGGGATGCACTGGTGTAACCCCCACCACAGTACAGTGGTTCCGCTGTTACCTTACTAACAGAAGTTAGCAAATCAAAAGCCAGGA
This sequence comes from Neoceratodus forsteri, assembly GCA_016271365.2. Taxonomy (NCBI): domain Eukaryota; kingdom Metazoa; phylum Chordata; order Ceratodontiformes; family Ceratodontidae; genus Neoceratodus; species Neoceratodus forsteri. Next base: position 454,634,229 of record CM057452.1, on the reverse strand, counting down.
TGAGCTCTCTCCACTAAAAACGCTGCCACGTGGTGTCCCGCAAGGACCAATCCTAGGACCGATCCCCTTTATATCAACCGTATCGACTCCAGCCTTTTAGCAGGGAATGTTCACCTCTTAGTAGATGATACTATCATCTATTCTACCAACCCCTTCCTTGATCTTGCCCACAAAGAGCTACAACAGGACTTTCTCACACTCCAACACAACCTATTCAATCATTCAATTAATCAATCAATCAAAATCTTTATTTACCCAGGCGATCACCATTGAGCAAGTTCATTTACAATGTGGACCTGCAGTTTGCAAGGACGAGGGTACAGAATAGAGTACAAGTAAAATATACATAAAACAACAGTAGCAAGACGTATATAACAAAATATATACAGTGTAGAAATAAAGGTAAATAATATATACAGAAATGCCTTTATAATCCTATCCATCAATAACATGTTCATAGCCTGTAAAGGAGTCCCTAGGATATGGAAAAGAGCATGCGTAGGAGGCAGGAACGCTGGCAGAAAGATTCTGGGATACTAAGCAGGTGGTATCAGGGCACAAGAGTGGGCAATGGGGGGGTATTGCAGTGAGTACATAGTACCGGTGGGACTGGAATGGACTGAGGTGAACCGGTAGTACAGGTGGGACTAGAATGGACTGAGGGGAGGGGGGAGTTATCTTGGTAAGGGAACACTTAGTTTGAACGGGAAGGACTTAGATTGATCGGAAATGTCAGCTGGACAACTAGGAAAGGTGGAAACAGTTACAGAGCTCCACAAATGTTTTGGCAAACAGGGTCTTGAACTAGCAAGACTAACAAGGGAGCTAAGTCTCAACGATTTCTGTATCCTATTCCAAAGCATGGGCAGGACAAAGCTTATGGCTGATCTTCCAAAGTGGGTACCAACCTTAGGTACTTTCAGGGAAACCAGCGAGTGACTTCTCAAGGCATAATTCCCAATCAGGATTAGTGGGAGACAGTCAGCAATGTATTGCAAGAGTTTGTTGGTGATGGCTCGAGCGGCCAGAGGGCTGCATTTCTATACCACCTGTGTTGAAGGGAGGGCCAACCCACAGCTGCATATAATGAACAGTGGTGGGTGGAAAAGGGGAGGCCTGTTATAAATCTCAGAGCTCTATGATACAGTACATCCAATTTAGCAAGGTGTGAGGCTGGGCACTGGCTTCTTCTAAATGCCAAGGAAACCAAAGCCATGGTTATCTCCCCATTTTCCACCCTCAATTTGAAGACCCCCATTACCTCCCAGATTACCACCCTCCTTGGTGAACCCCTAGAAATAGTAGAGAAATTCAAATATCTGAGGGTCTGGCTGGACAACAAACTAAACTTCAATGTATACCTAAATGAGTTATCTAAAAAGTTAAGGCAGCGTCTTGGCATCTTCTACTGTATTAGACATTCACTCACGCTGGAAGCTAGAAAGAGGTTGGTTCAAACAACCTTACTTCCCCTGCTTGACTATGGCAACTTTCTTTATAGTCACTGCCCCCAGTGTGAGCTCCAAAAACTGGATACTCTTTATCATCGCGCACTGAGATTTGTGCTCAACCTACCCCTACAGATTCATCATTGCTTCCTGTACCAAGCATTAGACTGGCCTTCCCTCTCCCTGAGAAGACAAAAACACGCCCTCTTGTAGTTCTTCTGGGCCCTGTCCCACAACCTGCCTCCTTATATCGGCAAACTATTTGAGCGCTCAATGTCCAACTACAGTAAAAGAAACTCCCTTTCCATTTTTGTTGTTGTTACTACATCTACCCCCATTGTGTAATCTTCCCCCAGGTTTTTGTTCCCCAGGTGCATTATTTTGCACTTCTTTGCATTGAATCTAAGCTGCCATACTTCTGACCATTCCTCCAACCTTACCAAGTTCCTTCTCATCCTTTCCATGACTCCTTGTGTATCAACTCTGTTGCAGATCTTTGTGTCATCTGCAAAGAGGCATACTTTTCCTTCTAGTCCCTCTGCAATGTCACTTATAAAGACATTAAAAAGGACTGGACCCAGTACTGAGCCCTGTGGTACCCCACTAGTAACCCCTGTTTCTTCAGAGTGGACTCCATTTACAATTACCTTCTGTGTCCTGTTGTCCAGCCAATGTTTTACCCAGGCTACCACTCTGGGACCCACTCCCAAGCTGGTTAATTTGACTAATCTTTTGTGTGGGACTGCGTCAAATGCCTTACTAAAGTCTAGGTAGGCCATGTCCACAGCCCCTCCCTGGTCTACTACTTTGGTCACCCAGTCAAAGAAATCAATTAGATTTATCTGACATGACCTTCTGCTGTGAATCCATGCTGCCTTGGGTCCTGTGCCCCACTGGTCTCTAGGTACTCAACAATTCTTTCCTTCAGAAGTGATTCCATCACTTTCCCTACCACAGAGGTCAAACTGACAGGTCTGTAGTTTCCTGCCTCTGTCTTGCTCCCACTTTTGAGAAAGGGAATCACATCCACCTTCCTCCAGTCCTCAGGTACCACACCATTCTCCCAAGATTTGCTAAAAAGGGTAGTCAGTGGTGTCACTAGTTCTCTGCTTAATTCTTTTAGAATTCTTGGGTAAATTCCATCAAGCCCCATTGCTTTGTCTACCTTCAGTTTTAGGAGTTCATTCAGAACCCTTTCTTCTGTGAAAGGACTGGGATCAACCCCCCTATCCAGAGTGTTCTGTTAATTCAATTAGACACCTCTCCCTCCTCCTCTTTTGTGAATACTGAGCAGAAGTATTTGTTCCATATCCCTACTTTTTCACTGTTCCTCTCTGCCCACCCACCATCCATTCTATTCAGCCTCACTATCACTCCCTTTGTCTTTCTACGCTCCCTGATATACCTATAAAAGGTTTTATCCCCCTTCTTAATGGAGTTGGCTATCTTTTCCTCAGTTTGGGCCTTTGTTATTTTGACTACCCTTCCTGCTTTCTTCTGCCTTAACTGGTACAGTTCTCTGTCCTGCTCCTTCTGTGTTTCCTTATACTTCCTAAACACTATCTTTTTCTCCCTAACCTTCACCGCCACCTCTTTTGAGAATGATATTGGCTTTTTCTTTCATTTTGATTTGTTTATTTGCTTCACACAAAGGCTTGTTACCTCTGTGATGGCAGTTTTGATGTGTCTCCATTGTTGCTCCACCTCTTCTTCTAGCCTGTTTGCTAGTGCTTTTCTAAGGCACTCTCCTGTCTTGCCAAAGTCAGCCCTCCTGCTGTCCAGAACCCTCACTTTTGTATGGCTTGACTCTGTAGCTGAGTTTATCGTGAACCACACTGTTTGGTGGTCACGTGTTCCCAGATGGCTACCCACTTCTAGATCTGAGATCCTCTCACTGTCCCCATTTGAGAGTATGAGGTCTAAGATTGCTCCCTCACAAGTGGGTTCCAAAATTAGCTATCTGAGGCTTGCCACCTGAAGGGCATCGAGAATGGCCCTGCTTTTGGATGTGGCTACAGCAAAGGTGCTCCAGTTAACATCTGGCATATTATGGTCCCCCATCAACAGTATCTCCCCTTTCTCTGCCATCCTAAGGATGCCTTCTATCATATTCTTGTCCATTCCCTTCCCCTGACATGGGGGTCTGCATACATCCCCTGTGCGGATTGTGTTGCCATTTCTAGTCTCTAAGGTGACCTACAGTGCCTCTTCTCCTCCCTGTTTACTCATTTGTTCAGTTGCTTTTATCCCTTCCCTTACATAGAGAGCTACTCTGCCCCCTCTTCTCCACTCCCTGTCTCTCCTGTAGGTTGTGTACCCTGGTATATTAACCTCCCAGTCATGGTTCTCTGTGTACCATGTTTCTGTGACTCCTATGATATCCTGGCATCCCTTTTCCATCAAGGCCACCAGTTCAGGAGCTTGTTGCCCAGACTATGGGCATTGGTACTCATTACCCTCCATTTCTTGATGGCCTTACCTATTTTTGCCCCATCCCTGTCCTTATTGCATTTGTCAGTTTCTCCATTTACCCTTGCCCTTCTCCCTATTGACATCTCTATGTTGGTGTTTACCTCACTTAGTAACCTGATTGTTTTGGGGGGCCAGGATTTCCCTGCTCCCCTCCAGTGCCTCTCCCCTTGGCTAGTTTAAATGCTTGCCAATGAAGCATTTAAACCTATCACCTAGGATCCTGGTTCCCCTCCTGGACAGATACAGACCATCACACCAGTATAGGCCTGCATCCCTCCAGGTAGACCGCCCCCAGTTCCCAATGAAGCCAAATCCCTGAGCTCTGCACCAGTTTTTCAACCACTGATTGAATCCCATGGTGTGGAGCACCATAGCCTCACCTGTGCCATAGACAGGCAGCACCTCCGAAAAGGTTACCATGCATGCTACTTGTCTAAGGCCCCTTCCCAACTCCACAAACACTTCCTGCACTGCTCTGATCCCTTTCTTAGCCAGGTCATTTGTCCCTAGGTGGATAATGACATCCAGCTGCCTCCCCGTGCAGCTGCTCTGGCAATCCTGAGGATTCGCTCCCTGTCCCTCCAAGCCATGGCACCAGGTAGGTGCCTTACCTCCCTCTCCTTTTTCTCCCCCAGTTCTACCTTTCTAACAATCAAGGCCCCCACCAGGAGTTGATTCCTTCCCCTGTGGGACTCCTTTGAGGAGGGTCCTAGCATCCTCCTTGGACTCCACTGTGGGTACCTCCATAGAGGAACCACACTTTGCCAGAACATCATATGAATTGTGGAGAGGTACAGTTGGAGGGATGTGCATCTGTTCCACCACCCTCACCCTCCCTGAGCCTACTGTGGTCCAACCACTCCTCTTTCTTGGCAACCTCTGAGGCAACGGCAGTGGCTCTGGTGGTCCCTGGGTGGGAGAAGTGGGCCCACAAATCCAGGCAAACGCAGCCTGGAGATGAGCAACCTCCTCCCTCAGCCCAGAGAGGTGCCTACAGATTGGACAACACCGCATCCTCCAGAGCGTCTTCCAGAAGACTGCTGCTCCACAGCCACTGCACTGCACCACTCCAATCATGTCTTATTTCTGGCCCCCTAACTGTTGTTTGGAATACTTACTCTTTCCTCTGTTTATTTTTTTATTTATTTTATTTTTTTTCCTCCCTACTTACAATATAGTCCCAGTAGAGAAGTTTAGTTATACCAGTAGCTCCTTCCTCCTGGTGTTCTGCCAGTACTGGGAGCCCCTCCCTAGTACTGCTAAACACTCCCACTGCTGACTAGTTAATGCAGTAATGTAAGCCTCTCCTTGGCGCTGATGAAGATTTCCACCCCTGGTGACTAGTTAATGCAGTACTGGGAGCCCCTCCCTGGTGCTGCTGAACACTCCCACTGCTGACTAGTTAGTGCAGATTTGTGAGCCCCATCCTTGGCGGTGCTGAACACTCCCACTACTGACTAGTTAGTGCAGATTTGTGAGCCCCATCCTTGGTGGCGCTGAACACTCCCACAGCTGACTAGTTAATACAGCACTGGAAGCCTCTCCCTAGTGCAGCTGATCATGCACACAGCTGATTAGTTAATACAGCACTAGCAGCCCATTCCTACTGGTGCTGAAAACACTGACTCCCCCACCCAAGTTTTAAGAGGGGCACTAGCAGTCCACCCCCACACTGCTACTGAAGAACACCAACCCATCTATTAAGTGAGGAAGTGAGAATCCATCCCCAGAGTTGCAAAGAGCTTCTAGCACTCTTCCAATTATGTGCAACCTTGGGTCCCAATACTCAGGGCCATTTAACAGCCCCACTTTCTGACAGCGACTGTCACAACTCCACTACTAACCTCTTCAAGCAGCCATTGTCTGAACTGTAATTTTCTCATCATGTCTTACTGCATTATTGCTGCTGGACACTACAGACTGTTTGGCCTGGGACAGGGAGAGGTAGAGTGTGCCATTGAATACTAGGGACTGTTTGGTGTGGAATGAGGAAAAGTACGGTGGTATCACTGGACACCAGGACCTTTTGAATGTGGATCCTGGGACTGTTGCTATGCCATCACACTCATTTTACTACCCTTCGTGTGTCACTGCTGATGTGATTATGTCATTTCCTCTGCATTTAGCTAGAGAGAAGGCATGCTTGTAACAGTTAAAAGACCACATTTCACCTCTGCTGCTTTCTTGGATGAAAGACAGAATAAGTAAATTCATTTTTCAATGTATCATCCATAGGCAAATGGTGCAGCTGAGAAATTTAACCATGTGCTAAAAGAATGTATACAGATAGATAACAGAAAACTCAGACTGCAGAGACCATTCGTGACAGAATTTCCTCATAACTACAGAATTACATTGCATGATACTACTACTTTACTGTCACCAGTTAAACTTTTGTTTGGGAAAAAAATTAGAGCAAAGTTAAATGCCCTGCCTGCCATGAGTACAGAAGATGTTCTGAGGACCAGTGTGTACCATGAGAGAGAGAGAAAGGGAGAGGGAGATCAATATATATATCAAGGCAAGCAAAAGCAAAGATATATGTTATTTATTTATTTCTTCATTCGGACATAACATTTGAGCAAAATGTTCATTTTCAAAGGTTTCATGAATTGACAGGAGGACAACACAGAAAGGTAGTTACAGAGTATGGGTGCACAAGTACAGAGACAAAAAAATACAAGAAATAACAGCAATTAGTCTATTTACAATTGTATGCTATCTTATATAGAGAGATACATATTGCAGTTAATACAGCCCAAGGTACATGGTGAGTGCTGTGGGTTTAAGGAACTAATTTAACAGGCGGTAAAGCAGCCAGGGGAGGCATTGTCATTGTTTCATGTAAAGTCAGGAGGGGAGAGACTCAAAATAGGCTTTCACACCCTGTATGTTAATCCAGCCAAGAGGAGGCTTTATCATTAATTCAAGTCAAGGGTGGGGGTTGGGGGTTAATTTTCTGTGCAGGACTGACCTAGTAGGAACATACTAGAGAGCAATGTGAGGGAGGACCATATACAGAATAAGACGGGGGAAGACAAGTGCTTTGAGACAATCACATTTGTGAAGGGTTAATGGCAGGGGATATATTCTGATATTAAAAGAGGTACAAAAGTACCTAACTTTAAAATTGGTGATTATGTCCAGATCTGGAATCCAAGATTTAACAGAAAGGCTGCAGCTAAATCTCTTGAATTTGGGGAGACCCAAAACACTAAAGAATCATATTGTATACTTATATAATTGATTATGGAAAACATGGAATGAATTTCATTTAGCAGTAGCGTTACAGCTCATGGCTTCTTGCCAAGAATTTGATGTTCCAGAACAGCACCAAGATATCCATCTGACCTAAGTTTGAGAAAGAATGACCAGGGAAAATCACTTACTCTGGTCTCTGGTTTAAGTCCCTGCTAGACCCTACACTACAGACCACTATATTTAGGGTCTTCTTTTCTCACTGGCATTTTGCACAGTTTCTTTAAAGTAGATGTACATTTATATAGGGGTATTATCACTTTAAACGCATTTGTATAAAAGAAGGAAGGTAACCATCAGGTGCCACAAAGTTTAGGAGCCTTTGTCAATTTTGGCACTGGGCTGAGTAAAAAAGTTCACTTTCCTCACAAGCCTTTATTTGAACCAGTTTTTGTTTTTTAGTTATTGTAACAAGGTCAGCAGCATCAAGGTTATTTTAGTATGTTTAAGGACTTTCCAGTGGTATAGTAATCCCAAGGTCTTCTGCCATATTTATTAATAATTTGAGTGTGCCCCAGTACGTATAGTACCTTTTCAGCTTTATTCTGTGTACTGTAGCTCTAGATAACAGATGCTATCACTCCCAGAAAGATTTCCCTTTAATATTGCAATCTGCCTTGTCTGCAGAGATGAGCTGATATTTTTCTTTTTGCAGCTGTCTCAAAATCCAAAACAACATTTAAAATATGACAGGAAACAACATTTTTAAAATGTCATGATCACAAGCTATCACAGTGACTTCATGCTACATTTATCCTGCAGCAGGATCCTTGGCATCACTCAAGTCTCAAAACTTCAAGTCACTGGAATGAAGCCGATCATCACTTTCACGGTATTGTAAGCATTGTCCAAAATTTTCTGTTACACGTCTCTTATTGGAACAGTCTCACACAGGCTTCATACAAACAGTGTGTTAGGCAGGTAGATGTGTTGAGTGTTTTTTATTACATTGTATTTGAAATGCAATGATATAAAAGGTGTGATTAATATCAGTAAGTTGTTAAAGTGGCAAACATATTATCACAATCCATGTGAATCTGTGTTATTATTCTCACAGTTCTGGATTTTGAAAAGAACTGCCATTTGAATTATATTAATATTGTAGCTTCAGTTTTAAAGCAGTTCTTTTTGGAAACAAGTTCCTGCTGATCACGGTTTCAGTGGTGGCATTGTGTTATTAGGACCCCACACCACACGTTCAGTCAAGAGGGGCCCTCTACCCATTTGAGCCTTCTGCCTTTTATTGGCTGGGCCATAATGTGGCTATTAACCCCATGAAGGTATAATACCAGTTCATAATTTCTGCATAGTACAGTAATGACCAATGAATGTGCTGTATCCACAGGGCACAGGTTAAAAAATCAATATGTTTAAAAAAAACTTTAGAATTTTCAAGACTGATGACTTGAACCAGCTCAGGCTGGGCCCCACCGCTCATGAGCAGAGACCTGCAGTGTCCATAGGGACTGGAGACCTAAAGCCTGCTCTGCACTGTGGATGTGCATCAGTACCTTTTTTGAATTACTGCAACCCCTGTACATTCTATCCCTTTTACCCTAGGAGATGGGGCAGGCATGGAACAGACAATCTACCCCATCTAGAGGTGTATGTTAAGCTCATCTGGAGTTTACTTGCATTCCATTACAGCTGACACCTACAGACCCAGGCCTGTAATTCCCCAGGACAGAGCTAGACCTTTGCAGGTGTTTGGAGTAAATCAAACCAGAGGCACAAAAACTTCAAGCACTTGTTCCTTTACTAGTGAATAAACATATCCAATTACTCATGCAGCACAGATGCAAAGATCGCAAAACATATTTATTTAGTTTTTGTTGACCAGATAAGCACACTAGACAGCATGGCTGCTTACTTTCAAGTAGGGATTTGTCAGCTGATCTCGGGGGGGGGGTTGGCAGAGGTCACAGGTTTGAGCGGTAAGGCCAATTTGTCAGGTATCTGGGAGGAGATTATATTTTTTATAAAACAGGAGGAAGTAAATTGATGGAAAGCTGAGGGGGTGAGCCATCTCAGGCTGGAGTATAGTGAGCATTGGTCAGTAAGCTTGGGTAGTGACAGGGCAAAATGGCACATGTTGTAGCAGACATCCCATTTTCGGAGGAGCCCACCAGTAGTTGCTGGGAGGGCTATTAACCCATATGTCAGCTTAGGTCTCAGGATCCCTTGTGCAATGGCCAACCTCGCCGCAGATGTTTGGTTATGTCTGACCTTATAGGCCAGTCCTAGCTGAGTATTAATGGATTTGATGGTTATGGCTAGGTGCAGGTCAAAGTCCAGATCAGGATCAAGGGTGACTCCTAGGTATTTAAAGGAGGCAACAGTGTTGAGGCGAGAGCCTTCTAGCACTTTTATACATAAAGGTTGGGTGCTGAACCGAATTTATGATCCCAAGCCGAAGAGCATAGTCACTGTTTTATTTTTAATGAGGACAAGTTTGTTCTGCAATAGCCAATGCTGAAAGGTAGTGAAGTTATGACTGAGATTCTGGTTGATGTCCCAAAGGTTTGGAGAGGAAGAGTAAAGAACCAGATCATCAGCATATAATAGGGCTGAGCAAGGACCAGTAAGCGGTGGGAGATCATTTATGAAGACTGTAAACAGGAAAGGGCCAAGAATCGAACCTTGGGGCATTCCAATCAAGGTAGGAGTGAGGGTGGACTTAGCGCCACCAACCTGGACAGAGTGCTGATGCTCTGAATGGGTACTTTTGGAACCAGGTGGTAGCAGAGGTGGAGAAATCAAGAGATGACAACTTTGATAGGAGCTGTGGATGGTCAACTAAATCGAATGCTTTTGTAAGATCAACAAAATTAGCCCCAGTGAGACAGCCATTATCCATCGCAAGTCTGACATCATTTGTAAACTGTATGAGGGCAGTAGAAGGTGCCCTCATCGAAAGCCATGTTGATCTGGAGTGAGGAGGTTGAAAGAGTGTAGGTGCTATGATTTTCTTCAGGATTTTAGAGAGGGCAAAGAGGATAGCAATAGGGCAGTAGTTTTCCAGGTTAGTGGTGTCTCACTTCTTATGGAAAGGGACTACTCTACCAGACTTACAGAGGGAAAGGGCATGTCCAGTGAGTAAGGACAGGTTGAGGAGCTGAGTCACTGGAAAGACTATAGAATGGGCAATGTTTTTTAGGAATTTCAGTAGGAGTCCATCCACCCAAGACAATCCAGCAGTGAGATGGACTTAAGTGAGCTTAGGACTTCAGTCTCAGAGACTGGGTGAAGGTTAAAAGGTGAGTTGGAAGGTTTAAAGTTGCCCTGCAGAGATACAATCATATCTGAGATGGTATTGCACTTGTTTTTTTCCTAGCATAGTTTAGCATGACTGCAGAGTCCATGAGAGTCACTAACAGAAGTACTAAGAAGCTGACGGTGATAATTGCCCTTTGCAACTCTGATGGAAACCTTACATAGATTTCGGAGTCTTCTGTACTCAGTCCAGTCCAATAGGGACTGCATTGGCTTAGCTTTGCTCCAAGTTTTATCTCTCTGTTTGAGATGCCAGGAGTGAAGAGTTTAAACAGTGGGTAGCAGTTTCCCGGATATGACACCTTTTTACTGGGATGTATTTATCTTGAAGGTTCAAAAGCATGGAAAAAAGGTATTGAGCAGCACGTTCATTATTGGAGGTATTGTCTAGAGATGCCCAGTATGTGTTCTGTAGCTCTAAGATTAGAGCTCTCTTATCCATTTTTGAGAAATCCCTGAAGATCATATCTCTGTGAGTGGGTTTAGGGGCCCTGGCTTTCCAAACACAGTAGACTGGGGAATTGTTGCTGATTGAGTCTGGCAATAGTCCAACAGCACTGATCCGTTCAGGCCAGCTGGAGACAACCCAGTCTAGAAGGGACTGGAGAGTGCTGTTAGTAGACTGTCTGGTCGGGGAGGTGATCGACTGAGACGGATATAACCTGCTAAGCTCTGCGGCATAGAGATTAGAATTTTTACCCAGCCAATCAAGGTTGATATTCCCAATTATATTGAGCTCTTGTTTACCTTTTAGCGAGTAGAGATAGTCTATTACTTTATTCAGGCCAGTTAGCCCATTTTTAGGAGGGTTATAGATAAACACTACATTTAGCTTCTTAGTGAGGCCAAGGGTATTAACTACGTATATCATTTCACATAGACAAGTGGAATTTACCGGGAAGACTGTAACATCAGGATCCTCTCTGGTATTAAACAAAACCCCACCACCCTTCTCTGCATTTGGATGATCACATCTATGGAGTTTATACCCATTAATTTTACATAATGAATCAGGTGTATGGGGTTTTAACCAGGTCTCAGATAGACCTAGGATGTCAGCGGAGTTGTAGGTCATCCAGGCTTCAAGCTGTGCAAAATTAGCTGATAAGCTTCTAATGTTGATATGTGTAAGCCTAAGCCCCTTTTTGGTGAACCAATAAGACTGGTCCATGGGAGTGGTGCACCAAGTGGGCCTGGGTTTGGTTCAATGTCACCTAAGAGAGAGCGAGAGAAACGGCATAGGGGTACCCAGGTTTCAATGAGTGACAAGCGGAGTAGTCAGCTATACTAGCAAAAGGAATAAGCTTTAGGAGCCAGGTTTCAGTGACAGAGGTATCAGTCCTGATAATGAGGTTTGAGAAGCAAAAGCTCCAGTCCTCAGAGTTATATAGGAAGCCAGAGTCAGTGGATGGCTGGCAGAGGAGATCTGCCGAGAAGTGGAGGGTCAGCACTAGGGAGAGAACTCCTACAGAGTAGAAGTGAAGCAAGAACACCCCCATAGTGAACACTACTAAGGATCAAATAGCAGGTAGAAACTAGGGAAAATGAGAGAAAGCAGTGATTCAGGGTCAGAGAGGGGACAATAAGCTGATGTGTAGTTGTTTGCAAAAGTGTGACAGTATCTATGATTGAAGATGAGAAACTTTCCAACAGGCACATTTTATTGATGTAGCCAGCTAAAAACTTTAACCAGGCTTGAGCCAAGTGTAGCAGCAGAAACAGCTCTCCATGCAAGCAGAAATAATTTTTTTATTTGACTGCCCTGGCTCCTCTTCCAGAAAAAATGGTCCAATTACAGATGGACACAGAGATACCACCTTCAAGGAACAAGCATTTAATAAGCATTTAATATAGATATAGATTCAGGCCTTCACTACTAAATCAGAATTCATGAATTTCCCTTGTTCCTCTTCAGAGCTATTGGTAATGCTCCTCCTAGGGTCCCAGGCTAATTCTTGACCACACTGTTAGGCTGGTACCAGCTTGTCTGCCCTCCAAATGCAGCCTTTTGCTGAGACACATAATCCTTCCTTGACTCAGTGCTTTCCAGCTCATCCTAGTATTCATTGTTGACTTAACACTCTCTGTCCTTTCTCAGCATGTCTACTCACACAACATGGGCAGGTCTGTCCGTGTCTGCCAAAGTGGAGCTCTGTCCTGGGGTCCTGTCCCCCCTCTGTCCTCACGGTAACTAAGACTGCCAATATTCAATTGATATGTATTTCTCTACTCTCTAACCCTATTGTTGGCACATTTCCCTTAATATCTTTAATTTCTAGCTCTTTGCAGCTTTCTCACACTACCTATTAGGGTTTTTCCTGGTAGCATGTTGTGTACATCATATTTTCAAGCTCAGGGTCCATCGGAAGACAATCAGGGGGCTCGATGCTTTTCTCCTCTTGGCCACCTATTGACTCTCCACCTGCTCTATCACAAGTGAATGTCTGCTTCATTAGAACCATACAGAACTGTGTGTGCTCTGTTGTGACCATTGGCCAGCCTGCATAGACCTCTTTTCTTGTGAGACAGACCACCAGCACCACTGCTGAGGAACGTGGCTTTTACCGTCCCTCCATATACTCTGGAAGTTAATTTGCACCTTGTGTTGCAGCTGTTTTCCCTCCACAGCCTCACTTGCCATCTTCAGGTTCTTTGTTGCTGAATTGACCATTCTCCATGATCACCCCCTACTAGGGTTTCCCTGATGTCTTCCATGAAACCCTCCACAGGTCCACTGGCTATTGGGCTATTTACCTTTAGAGTAAACCCTCTGAGATTCTCATACTCTCCTTGTGGTCCCCGACATACTTCCCTTCAATGGACAAAGCTCACGGAAAAATGCCACCAGATTCCAAGGATCTGTCCCTGATGCTGGAGATCCCTCCCTGATGGGCTATTAGAGTCTTAGGTTGAAACAGTTTCCAATACCCTTGAACTGTCAAGGTGTCATGGATCTCAGAAACCCATGGATCCCACAAATTCTTGGGGCTAGGAGTGCAACGGGTGGTAGCAGGCCCTCCAACCCAACTCTGAGGGCAACAAACCCCCTAGGGAGCCTTGGCCTCTCCCCTCATGTCTTACTACCACTTCCCTATTGCCACAAAGGCACCATCCTTATCTACTCCACCGAATTCCTCCATCTAACCTATCTACTCAGGGATGATGCCTGAGCCTCAGTCACCAATTGGCATGCATAATTCTCCCAGGGGCATACTAGTATACACCCTGGATTTGGACTTCCATGGACAGTACTGTGCCTTGCTGTGCATTAGCCTTTTTTGAGTTGGACTTGGGATTGCGCTGTGTGTATGTAGTTTAGGTACCATTGCGCTGTAAGGATCAGTGTGACTGTCACTGAACTGAGCCTCTGTAATTTTAAGCAGCACTCATTCATTTCAGCATTTCACTCAGTGTAGTGCTTTCTAATTCTGACTTTGGCAAACACAAACTGAATTACCACAGGCAGCCTGCTGGCACAGCATAGGATGTCAGAGATTGAGAATTAACCAATCAGGTTAACCATTTCTAGTGGACCAGAGTCCGAGCACAATTGATATGCACTCTCCTGCCACCCATTGCTTTGGACATGAAGGAACCAGAATTTGAGACATTGAGTTCAGGTCTACCAACTGGGTGTTGTGTGAGTTCAAGTTCAAGTTCAAGTTTATTGCAGGAAAACTCCATTGAGCAAGCTCATTCACAAGGAGGTCCTGTGACATAAACACTTAAAGTACAAACACAGATAGGTAATAACAGTATATAAATGAAATACACGTTACATGATACAGGCTGGATATACATACAAGGGTACCACATAGGGTGACCGTAGGTGGTAAACATTGATATGAGACAGGGAAGCGTAATTTATAGGTCGCATACTGATAAATGAAACATGATGACTGGTGTGATTTGATTTAATCAAATCAAATCAAATCAAATATACAGTATTTTGGCAGCTAGAACATTCAACAGTCTACAACTGATATGGGAGGAGGAGAGATTTGATAAGTAGCAGTGGAGCATAAGCAAAGATAAAGCCAGGAGTAGAAGGAAGGAAAGCAGTTAATATGACAAATCAATTATACCTTACCAGTGGATAAATATGGCACATGGGGAAGAAAGAGACTTAATGACAGTTACAGGTGTCTTTTATTTTGGCTGAACTTAGCGATTTGTAGAAGTTTATTGAAACCGTGCTAGTTAGTGTCAGCACGGTTTGTACAATTGGTTCCAAATGGAGGGAAGGGCATATGCAATAGCACGCTTACCAAAGGAAGTCCGCGTCCTTGGTATGTCAAGCATAATAAAGTCAGATTTTCTTAACGAGTATGCACTATGTGAGATACCAATAAGGGAAGAGAGATAGCTTGGCAATTTCTGCAGGAGCAGTGTAAGAGTCCATAGCCCAGCATGGAGCAGGCGTCTAGTAGTAAGGGATGTCCAACCAACAGCTGCATATAAGTCACAGTGGTGCGAACGGTAAGGGGAGTTGGTAATGAACCGTAACGCACGGTGATAAAGGATGTCCAGTTTACTTAGATTTGCAAGAGTGGTGGAGGAATAGATTACATCGCCATAGTCGAGTAGGGGGAGAAAAGTGGCCTGTACAAGCTTGTTTCGAGTTTCAAGGGGGAAAAGGGGCCTATTTCTGTAAAAAACCTAACCTTGCTTTTAACCTTCTAGAGACATCTTCGATGTGGTCACTGAAAAATAATTTATTGTCGATCCAGATACCTAGATATTTAAATTTGGTTACAGCTTCCAGAGGCTCGGTTTAGCGTGGGACAATGAAGTCTTGCAAGAGTATTGGGGGCCTGAGACAGCACTGCGGAGAATATCATCGCTTAGTCTTCTTGGCATTGAGCAGAAGCTTTGCCTTTATTAAATTATGCTCAAGTTGTGCTAAGTCCACTTGAAGCACTCCCTTGACTTCAGATAACGATGAGCCAGAAGTATAAACACAGTATCATCTGCAAAAGTGCAGATTGGACGTAGATATGTTAGCATCTAAGTCATTGATGTACAGAGAAAACAAGATAGGCCTAAGATGGATCCTTGGGGACTCTTTTGCAACTGGCAAGGCAGCAGAAAAAGCCTTCCGCCTTTACTTTTTGGAATCTTCCAGTTAGGTAGCTAGAGAACCACTGGGTGGTATGGTATGTGGCACCCAACTTTGCAAGGCAATTGACTAATAATTTGTGATCAACAGTATCAAAAACTTTGCTGAGGTCCAAAAAGACTGCACCAGTTACCTTCTTAGCATCCATAGCAGAGATCCAATCATTGGTTACTTTTGTTAGTGCAGTGATTGTGCTACGATTAGCCCAGAAGCCAGATTGAGCTGGGTTAATGAGAGAGAAGGTTTCCAAGTGAGATTTTAACTGAATATGGATCAGTTTTTCGAGAACTTTAGAAAGGATAGGCAATATGGAGATAGGTCTATAGTTGTTTACATCACATGGGTCACCAGATTTAAATAGAGGGAGGATATGTGCTGATTTCCAGCAGGACGGCACAGCAGCAGATGTAATGGAAAGATTGAAGATGTGGAGAATTGGGGCAGTGAGATGGGCATAGCGTGACCTTAGGAAAAAGGGTTCCAAGCCATTGTCCCCTGCGCTTTTTTTGGTATCTAAGATAAGAAGAGAATCTTCTATTTCTTTATAAGTTATCTCACAGTAGTTGGAAGGACTGGGTACAGGACTAGATGTGATGGAGGGTATGTTGGCTCACCGCAGCACCAGCATAAGGTGACGAGTCAAAAGTTAACCCAGCTGTGGCAAAGTGGGAGTTAAGTTCCTCCAGGATTAGGGACTTGTTTTCCACAATCTTGCCATTTGCGACTATCTTTGTTGGGAGAGGGGCCATGGGCGTCCTTTTATAGCTTTGATAGTCTTCCATATTTTATGAGGGTTACCTTTAGCTTGTTCGAGAGTAGAAATATAATAGTTAGTTTTAGCAGAGCGAAGTTTTTTCACACAGTTATTCCTGGCTGTTCTAAAGGCCTGCCAATCCGAAGATTCTTTTGGAATGTCTAGCTTTAGCCCGAGCTTATCTCGAGCTATAAGGGCTGCCTTGAGATACGAGGTGAACCAGGGATTGGAATTGTTCCGCATCCTTTACTTTGATGAAAGGCATGCTTATTTATTATTGTAGTGAGTTTGTCATTAATGATGCAAGCTGCCTTGTTGACATCTTTGGCTAGGTAAAGATCTTGCCATCTGATCATGCTCAGGTCAGATAGGAAGTTTACTGCACTGAATTTTGCGAAAGGATCTTTTGTTATAAGATGGGTTGCGGCCGGGCCTTAATTTGAGATCTTATGCAAGCAACAATTCCATGATCGCTCATGTAGTTGTGAAACACTGCCAAATGAGATATTTTGTGTGGATGGGTGGTTAGTACCACATCTAGAATGGAACTGTTGGCAGTATTTAGAGTGTTGTTCCTAGTAGGTTCTCTGACAGCTGGTGACCGTAGATTGGGTGCAAGCACATTTGAAAGTATGCAAAAGTTTGATGTGATGTGCATGGGGTGGGGGGGGGGATATGGAGCGACTTCAAAGACATTGAGTCATGTGACCATTGGCTCAAAGAATGAGACCTTTGTATCAGCCAATAGTTCCTGTGTAAGAAGTGAACAAGTCAGTGAACAGTGAACTGAGTTAGTTTAAGTGTGCGATCTGTAACAACCTTTGCTGAGTGCAGCGAGTTGCCGGAGGGGAAACAGATCACTGGTCTGAGAGAATCAACAAAACTAAAAGTACATTTTAATGTGTGAGGCAAGTCTGTGTGAACCCCATTTATGAATGACGCAAAAATGGCAGAAAAGTAAGAATTTTACTGGTGGGGCTAGCTGCTCTTGTTCCAGACCTGTTTCCCAGACTATTATCCATACTATTCATAGAACAGATCCATTCCTGTTCCTTTTAGTGCTGAGTGTTTTGACTTCTCTTTAGGAGAGTCAGTCAGGGTAGAATATATTGTAATTGATTCTGCCCAAGAAACCGTGTTACAGTTAAGAGTATGCAGTCAGTGCAATTTGCATTTAGTTCCGATGAGCTGCTTCATTGCCATGTGAGGCCTCTAGTGCTTTCAAAGGTCAGTTGATCTTCGGCATGCCTGTTCCATTGCCTACTGGGTCAATATGTTGTGGACAGAACTGCACATTGAATACCACGTGGAACATACAGTGCTGTGTACTAACCTGAAAGGGTACAAAACCCTCTAAGATACATATGTTGTATGCAGCTTTGTACCCTGTCACACATGGGTGGGGAGGAGGAGTGATGTGGAGATCAAGACCGCTGTTGGGAGGTGGTCTGGTGAGCTGCCACCTTGACTCAGTTGGATGAGCCATGGCAGTGTAGGGGCGCTATGCGTCTGTGGGCTGGGGCTTGAATTCTGGTCCCATACTTTTGCAAAACTACATTGTGAAGTTTCATTTTTTCTCCCCTGTCAGTGTTTCTCTCTGTCCCCATGTTGAACCTCCCCCTTCCCGGAGCTGATTATATTAATGGGGTGGTTCAGGGGCAGAGCCCCCCACAGAAAATAAAGAAGCCATTAATTTATTTAGCTGAAATGTGTTTCGGCAGTTTGTCTGAGCAGCAGCAATATAGCCACTGTATTTACAGTGGGGTACATTGCCGCGCTGGTATGTCATACAATATAATGGCCCCGTGCCTTCCATTGGTAGAAGCATGCAGCAAAGGCCCCAAAGAGCTTTTCCCAAGCCACTGACAGACTGCCATCAGCAGTTCAGCAACATCATCATCTGAGGTGCCTGCCCTGTCACCTATGCAGTCATTTAGCAACATTCTAATGGGAAGGTCATGAGTACCCAGGCATTGCCTTTTTCTGGGAAGTTATCAATGTATTTGTGTCACTTTGCCATCTGCCCATAGTTTAGAATTACAGGTTGGGTCCTCAGCGTTTGTTTCTGCTGTTGTTTTATGTTACTTGGGAGTGGAGTTTTGCTACCTAATTTAAGTGCAGCAACGCAATATCATTGGCATCATAGACTTCAGGCCTGCCATGTTTTATCTCTGGATATCAGGCAATAGCAGGGAAAGAACCCTAATTAAATATTAAAACACACAGTGTGGAGGAGTAGAGTGTAATGTGAGGCCAGACAGTACAGACAGGCTCCTACCACCGAGGTTGGTGGGGAAGTCAGCATTAAATCACTGTGCTTCTTATTTGTGTCTAATTACCTCCTGCAAGGGATTTGTTATATATTAATACATCCCCTGGAGCCACTTGTTGTGGGAAAAGAATGGTTTCATGTGTGTTCTGCTTGACAGAGAACAGCAAAGTGAAGTTAAGTTGTTCTGGCTCAAGCAGAACGCAAGTGAAACCACTCCTACCCACAATGAGTGGTGATGGGGGATGTATTACTATATTATAAATTGAGGAAGCGCAAATGGTATTTTTTTTTTTTTGGTAATTATTTTAAACCAAAAAAATGTTCCAGAATATGCCCATTTCCAGGGCATCTGCATGTGAGACACTTCACAGAATAAGAGTGTTTCACGGGCAGGGGAAAGGATCATTCTGATTGGTCAGGAGTGCTTCCTCGGTCTATAATTTAATAAATGGTAATGCCGCACTCAGCTGCCTCATCCTCACAATGTGAAATATCCTGCAAAACACTCTAAAAAACATCTCCTTGATCAGTCGAAATGCTTTTAAAGTTCTCCTAGAAACCCACTGTGTTGTTAGTTGTAACTGTGGTTAACCTTATCTCTCAGCAGCATTAAAATTTATACTGCACTTCTGTTGTGTGTCTTTACCAATAGTAATGTTTTTGACATTAGAATTGTATCTCTTTGATATGCTCCTTAAATGCCATTACTATAATATCCTATGTGTATATTTAAATTGCCTGTGATTCCTTGATTATGCTGTGTTAACTGCTTTATGCTTACTGTAAATCAATTATTCTGTGTTTACCTCTCTGTATGTATAGTTTCCTAGTACCTGTAGTTCTTGTATTAGTATGCATTAGTTGCCTTAAGCTTGCTGTAATTCAATTACTCTGTGTATGTACAGTATCACTTTGTGCTCATCCTATGTATATGTTTTGATTATTGCTGCCCTGACCAGGAACTCCTTGCAAATTAGCTTTGCTCAATGAAGTCTTTTCCTGATAAAACAAATATATACAAATAGAGACCCCCCCACACACACACCACGTGAAGAACAAATTGGTTCTCGCACTAAGGAGGGACAGTGACATTATAAAGCACAGGAGCGAAGTTCAAGTGCTCTGTGATGGCACTGTGTGAAACCACTTGTTCTTCACACAGGGGTTGGGGGTGAGTAGTTATGCAGTATATAATATGTCATAAATCTTTTTTTTTAACACTGA
This sequence comes from Neoceratodus forsteri, assembly GCA_016271365.2. Lineage (NCBI taxonomy): Eukaryota > Metazoa > Chordata > Ceratodontiformes > Ceratodontidae > Neoceratodus > Neoceratodus forsteri. The sequence goes on along the minus strand of CM057452.1, from coordinate 454,614,409 downwards.
TTACAGTAAAGTCCTACGAAACTAATACTTACCATGTTCCTGTGAAACTGAAATCCGAATGTGATATTCCAACTAGACTAAATATTAATAATCAGTCTACACCTTTTTCTGATGTTAATATTTAGTTAGCTGTTTGAAAATGAAAGTACTTTCTCTTGGAGCATGAGAAGTTCCTGCCCACAGCTGTGGTTAATGAACATTCAAAGTTGTTTTGCATGATCTAAAGAGTTGTACTGAATGTTCTAACATTTAGGACAACTTTTCAGAAACAAAAAAAGAAGGGCAATGTGTATTATATGCTTCTCGTTGTTTGTACTCATGGTGTCTATAGCCATCATTACTGTAGATGGGTGTGGGAAATTGCATTCATGGAGGAGGGAATCTCATGGTTATGCAGTCATGGGAGGTATCCTGAAGTAAGGAGTTGAGGTGGTACTGCATCCAAGGTGGAGGGGCAATACTCTTGACCAGGCCCACTTGAATTTCTCTGCATGGAAACACCATGTTCACATCATTATTAGTATCAGATTATGAGCCCCCATTCATCAAGTAGTAAAACCCAGACCCCCTCAACCTTTTTGAATCTTTGAGGCAGGAAGTGTCACCGCCTGACAACACAGTAACCCAGTGATATGTGTAACTGGTGATCCAAGTGGATAACAAAGAATATATTGGTTGACATCACTTGGGGACAGGTGTACTGTACACACATCTCGGTGAACAACCACTCCACCCCATAGAAAAGTGGTGGTTGTTACACTCCACCCCTGAGAAGATCATTTAGTCCTCAGAAATGGCAGAGCTGACAGATGTACTTGCCAGCACACTAACAGAAAGGGGTCAGTGCTATACTACCCCTCATGAAACAACTAGTGTGGACACCTACAGTACTGTGCTTTTCAGGAGAAAATCCACCCAAAACAAATCATAAACTAACCCATCTATCCTACTACTGTTATGATCCCTTTCACACCAGTCACCTTCCACCACTTCCTATTTAGGTACCCAGTACCACTGATCCAGAAGCCTCTGGAACCTCTCCTCTGGCAATGCCCCTAATTGTCAGGTAGCCAGGGCACTATCCACCCCACACACATTTGGCAGGCATCATGGAGAACTGCCAAAGGATATTCCAGTGATCCAACATGTTCTGCTGTTCCCTAACCTCTCTAGTGGGTAGGCACAGTGCAATTTTCCTAGGGCTGTCCCCACACAGCCAGTAAATACTGTGTTGCTGTGGGGGATGCAAAAGCTACTGCCGACCCACTTTCCTGGGTCACTACCTACCGGGGCCTTGTCTACACTGTCCCCATCCAGGAAACCCCATTCTCTTCCCAAATATGTGTGAGAGAGAGAGAGAGAGAGAGAGAGAGAGAGAGAGTGAGAGAGAGAGAGAGGGAGGGAGTGTAAGTGAGTCATGGTCAGGTACTTAAAAAATATTTTCTTTTTTCTGTACATCACAGGAATCATCACACTATACCACTGCCATTTGCTTGATTAAACATCAGTTCATTATTTTATTTTGCTAGCAGTACAGCCTAGAGTTTAGGAACGTGAGCTGTGAATGAGTTTATTATGTCCAGTAATCCTAGTTTTGATCCCCACAATGTTCACTTGCATACTGGGTGGCACCAATCACTTAACTTTACTTTGCTACCTGGAAGCACCTGGAAACAAGATTTGGTTCAGTGCACCTTTCTTGGCCAACAATTGTAAAATAAATAAACTATAATATTTTTTTCTCTGTATAGTGCAACATTCTTTGTGTACTAGCAAAAAAATGTATTGGGTTGTTCCCCAAATGCCTGTATACAGGATGCTTTCTTTCCCCTATGGCTGTTATTTTTGGTATCCATCTCTGCATAAGCTTTCTGGCTTTCTGTCATGTCTTTCTATGAAGAGCTAGGGAGAGAAAGAGCAAAACAACATGCATATTTTTTTAAATCATGTGATAATCACAGTATGGCATGTGGGAATAACAGAAATGCCCTGGAGTGTCCCAGTAAAGTCTTTTTTTTTTTTTTGCATAACAACAGTAGTGCCAACAGGGCAAGAAACTGTTCCGTGGGGCTTTGTGAGCTAAAGCCTCTACTCAACACCGTTCCACAAAGGAGACTAGTAAACAAGCTGGGCAGCCAGGGAGTGGGGCCAAAAGTGGTAAACTGGGTAAGTAATTGGTTGAAGTATAGGCATCAGAGGGTGGTGGTAAATGGAGATCACTCTGAGGAACGGAGGGTGACCAGCGGGGTGCCACAAGGATCAATACTGGGACCAGTCCTCTATAATGATTTTATTAGTGACATTTCAGAGGGACTAGAAGAGAAAGTGTGCTTTTTTGCAAATGACACTAAAATCTGCAATAGGGTAGACACTCCAACAGGGATTGAAAAAATTTATCAGAATCTAAGAAAGCTTGAGGAGTGGTGAAGAGTGTGGCAACTAAGTTTCAATGTGAAGAAGTGCAAAAGCATGCACTTAGGGCACAGAAACCCAGGGTCAGAGTACAAGATGGGTGGAGTGGTACTGATGACCTCCAAACAGGAAAGGGACCTGGAGATAATCATATCTGATGACCCAAAGGCATCCAAACAGTGTGACAAGGCTGTGGGGAGAGCCAGTGGGATGCTAGGGTGTATTGGGAGGGGCGTCACCAGCAGAAAGAGGGAGGTGGTGATACCACCATATTAATCATTGGTGAGACCTCACCTGGAATACTGTATCCAATTCTAGAGACCACATCTCCAGAAGAACATAGGGGTGTAGAGGTGGTCCAGAGGAGGGCAACTAAAATGGTGAAGGGTCTGCAGCAGAGACCATATGAGGACAGGCTAGAGGAAACTCAATATGTACAAAACTAGAGGAACTAAATATGTACACCTTGGAGGAAAGCAGGGAAAGGGGGGATATGATAAAGACTTTCAAATACCTCATGGGTATAAATAAGGTACAAGAGGGAAGCATTTTTCAGAAAAAAAGATTCTTAAGAACAAGGGGACATGCTAAGAAGCTGGAGGGGGTAGACTCCGGGGAAATGTAAAGAAGCACTTCTTCACAGAAAGAGTGGTGGATGCCTGGAACAGCCTTCCAGCAGCGGTTGTGGGGGGGGGAGATCTGTGGAAGGATTGAAGAACACATGGGATAGGCATAAGGGAACCTTAGTCATTAGGGAAGGGAGGGCTAAGCCAGAGATCAAGTAGGATCTACACTGTTACAGTAGGTAGGAGAAATGGGCAGACTGGGTGGGCCATCAAATGCTATGTTTCTATGTAGTCCTGTTTAGGTCCACTGATGTCTGGGTGATCTTCAGAGCAGAAGATGGGGATTTACCACAGATTTTTTTATTCTCCCACTTTTCCGTGTACTTTTAGGGAGTTGTACCTGATGGTGTACCACCACATTGTGCATTCTGGTACTGCTCCCCACACTTCAGCTATTGATGAGGCAGTCAGTACTTTCAATACTTTCAAAGTAGTCCTGGCAGGACTCCACCAAAATATGCTGCATGCATTCCCCAGCTTCTTCACAGAGTCACCTGTCTCGGTGCAACTCTACTGTCATCCACAGCAACACCAGCATAGAGGAAATCTGTACTCCCATAATTTGTATACCCATTGGGCTACTTTTCTGTCTACCTGGCAAAGCTTTGCCAGGGTGGATGGACCTCTCCCTTGCTACAAACAGCAGTCAAGATTGCTTTAGTTTTGAGTCTTTGTGGCATTTGGGGAAGAGATATGCAGAGACCACAGGTTGGGAGATCATATGAGCTTACCCCCCATAACAGTGACAAGGGACAAATGGCAAGTACTATTGGTGATGCTATTAAAGGAGGGCAGGATGGGAGGGGGGAGGGTGGAAGGTGGTTACCCTTAATGCTAGGAGCCTTGGGAGGAAAACTGCAGAGTTACAGGTTCTCATGGCAGAGGGAGAGGTGGACATTGCAGCCATCACGGAAACATGGGCCACCCAATATAATGACTGGGACCTGTCTGTACCAGGGTACAGGTTATTTCATAGGGACAGGGTGATTGGGAAAGGAGGGGAGTGGCACTATATGTGAAGGAAGGACTGAAGTGTGTAAGGGAGGAAGGGGAGGAGGGTAGTACGGAGTCACTTTGGGTGCAAATCCAGGATTCCAAGAATAGGATTCTTAGAATGGGAGTGGTGTACATGCCACCATCTCAGATGGAGGAGTTAGACAGGGAACTAGCGGGACAGATCAGGAGGACGGAAGTTGTGGTGATTGTGGGGGACTTCAACATGCCAGGAGTGGACTGGAGCACCCCAACAACCAGGAACAGAAGGGAGCAGGTACTGCTGGATGCCTTCCAGGACAGCTTCCTGCTGCAAATGGTCAGTGAACCAACCAGGTTAGGGAATACCCTTGACCTTGTGCTGGCAAATGGGGACTTTGTGAGAGAACTTACAGTGGAGGAACCGCTGTCAGGGAGTGACCACCACTCAGTATGGCTCACATTGGATATGGGCAAGGAAGGAGTGGAATCTAGCACAAGAGTGGTGGACTTCAGGAGGGCCAACTTTGGGAGGATGGGGGAAGTGGTAAAAGCGTACCTGGCCAGAATTCAATCTAGTATGGATAATAACCAGAGGTGGGAGCTCATAAAGCTGGGGATAGTGGAGGCAACCAAAACGTGCTGCAAAGCCCAGAGCAAGAAGGCTTGGGCTAAGAAACCGAGCTGGTTGAGCAAGGAGGTCATGGAAAAGGTAAGGAGGAAAAGAGCTGCCTTTAGGAAGTACAAGAAAACAGAGAGGGGGGAATACAGAGAGGAGTACTTGACAGAATCGAAGGAGGTGACAAGGGCAGTAAGGGGAGCCAAAGCATCTACGGAACTCAGGCTGACACAAGGCATTAAGAAGGGGGAGAAGGACTTCTTTAAGTATATCAGGGAGAAAAGGAGCTGTAAGGACCACATAGTAAGGATTAGGAAGGAGGGGGTTGGGTGGAAGCAGGGTACGATAAGACGGAAGCACTAAATGAGTACTTCTGCTCAGTATTTACTAAAGAGAAGAGGGGGGTGACACCCAAGGTGGGAGAAATGGCAGAAGCAGTGGGGAAGTGGTGACAGATGGGGAAATCATGGAGGGCAGAGTTAGAGAGGGTTTGAAGGCACTGAGGGTGAACAAGGCACCAGGCCCAGATGGCATCCACCCCAGGGTACTGAAGGAGCTGGCAGAGGTCCTTGCAGGACCTTTGGCAAACCTATTTAATGCCTCACTACATTAGGGTGTGTACCTCAGGACTGGAGGATGGCTCATGTGGTGCCCTCCACAAGAGTGGCCCAAGGATGAACCGGGAAACTCAGACCAGTGAGCCTCGCATCCATCGTGGGTAAGCTAATGGAGACTATCCTGAAGGAGAGGCTGGTGGCCCTCCTAGAGGCCAAAGGACTACAGGACAACAGACAGCATGGCTTCATACATGGCAGATCCTGCCAAACCAACCTGGTCGAGTTCTATGACTGGGTAACTAGGCAACTGGACAGGGGCCATGCAGTGGATGTCCTGTATCTGGACTTCAGTAGGGCATTTGACTCGGTGCCACATGGAAGGCTGGGAAGGAAGTTAGTAGGCACAGGGGCGGGTGCAAAGCTGGTGAGATAGGTAGGAAACTGGCTGCAGGGAAGGCAACAGAGGGTGGTGGTGGGTGGGGAGCTCTCACACCCAAGGGCAGGACGAGCGGTGTCCCACAGGGCCCGTGTTGGGACCAGTGTTGTTTGGGATATTCATTGCAGACATATCATGGGACATCAAGAGCAAGATCAGTCTGTTTGCTGATGATACCAAGGTTGGCGGGTGGTGGATGACCTAGGGGAATGGCAGGGGTTGCAGGATGATCTGGCAAAGCTTGAAACCTGGTCAGACACCTGGCAACTGGGGTTTAATGCCAAAAAGTACAAGGTGCTGCATTTTGGGATGAAGAACCCAAGGAGGAGTTACCAGCTAGGGGGAGTGCAGCTAGCCCAGACAGAGGAGGAGAAGGATCTGGGTGTGCTCATTACAGGGTCAATGAACAACTCAGCACAATGTAGGAAGGCAGCTACAGAGGCCAACAAAATGCTGGGTTGTATTGCAAGGGGTATATCCTCGAGGAGGGAGGAGGTGATTCTGCCACTGTATAGGTCATTAGTTAGACCACACCTGGAGTACTGCGTGCAGTACTGGCATCCGTATCTGAAGAGGGGCATTAAGTTACTGGAGGGGGTGCAGCGCAGGGCGACAAAGATGATCAAGGGGCTGGGGGACTTATCATATGAGAGGAGGTTGAAGAAGTTGAACATGTACTCACTGGAGGAGAGGAGAGACAGAGGTGACATGATTGAAACCTTTAAATACATGAAAGGAATAAACAAGACTGGTACAGAGGGGCTGTTCAAAGTAAGGGAAGGGAGGGCTACCAGGGGCCATGATATGAGACTGGAGTGAGGAAGGTTCAGGATTGAGATGAGGAGACACTTTTTTACAGAGAGGGTGATGGCTGGGTGGAATGCGTTACCTGCAGAAGTGGCATGCAGTAGAACAGTGGACTGCTTCAAATGAAGATGAGACAGGACAAGGGGGAGGGTTAATGAAGGGGAAGGGTGGAAGGGAGGGGCAGCTGCAGAATAAGGGGTGCTAGCTGCACATTCGAGCAGACTTGATAGACCTCTAGGCCTTTATCTGCTGGCAAATTTCATATGTTCGTATGTTCATAAGTATTTGTAATTGCTGGGGTTTGGGCACGAAAGTTGGTGCCATGACCATACCTTATTGGTGTTGAGTGGGCAGCACTGCGTTCACTTTCCAATTCATTTTGTGGGCTGGGGCAGTCCCCACACAGGGTTGTCAGAAGTGTCTGATGTTACATTTCACTTTTAGGCTCATTGTCATTATTCTTTGGCACCAGGGTAAGTCCCAGTGGAGAATGGATAGTGATCCTGTTGCACCAACAGTATGCTGTAAACATTTTGAGCCACACAGGGGGATAGATCTCAGGTAAGCAATTAAGAGATTAACCTTATCCTACTCTGTTTCTGTTTCCCAAAGTTGAGAAGGGTTTCTTGGCTACAGTGTCGGTTTCCATTTTGGCAGTGTACAGAGGGTCCAGGAGAACCATGTTATCACTCCATTCCAAGTCATTGTCCTCTTCCTGCTGTAGGGTGTTGCCGAGTCTCATCTCCTCAATGTGTGGGAAATCATTCATATTTTCAACCAGCATATCCAGATGGCCAATTCACTTTCAAAGAAAAGTGCTAACAAAAAGGGGTTATATGCCCCAGGACTCTGGAAATCCCTGCAGCAGTGGGACACAGAGGGAATAAGATAGACAGTATGGACCCTACTAACCCTATCAGGACAGGTAGCAACAGAGGGGCAGTAAAGATTCAGGTTGAGAAGACTTGGTTTGCTGGCCAAGGCACCTAGCTTCACCTGAGCTCTTTCCTTCTAAGACTGCTTGAAAGGCAGAGTAGAGAAACTTACCAGAGCAAGGGAGAAGGATTAAGACTTAGTTTGGCTAAGCAGATTTACTGTGTGGTGGTGTTTTTATTTTTTACTCACAGGGATTGCTACTGTTTGTTGCTAACATTTCATTGCTTTATTTTTTCTCTGATTCAAATTGTTGTTGCTGGTATACCTTCTTCTGCATTATTACAAGGTGTGCCTACAGGTGTGTGCTAACAGATTACTGCTGTAATCTTCTGAGTCAAATTGTCTTTGCAAGGTATATCTTCTGTTACTGCTTTATTTTTCTCTGGAGCAAAGTGTTTCTTACAGGGTATATCTTCTGAAATTATTACAGGTGGTGCTTTACAGGTTTTACAGTTTTATCTAACATTAGGATAAGCTTTCAGGGTTACTGCATTTGTTGTTGACTGATTGTTTCTGCTCTTACCTCCTTGTTCTTTCGTCCGTGGTTCTTCTTTTAGGCAGGGAAGGGGCCCAGCCACCCACCCCATCCCCAACCACCCCACGCCACACTCCTTTATAGGGTACCACAGTTGTGACATTTCCTGTGGCAGAGCAGGAAGGGGCGGATCAGTGGGGCTCCACAAGGTGATCTCATTTACAGGGCACTAGTAATTTAACTTGTTATAACAAGTTAAGCAAAGCACAATTAAACCATTACTTGCATTTTTTTCCTTCTAATTACTCTGACTAGGTTACAAACCCAGCAACTTATTTGGAATGGATTTCATTAACTGCAGGTACTGTGGAACAATTTTCAGAAGGACAGTCTTACAAGATTTAGGACACTGTCCCATGCTGGGCCTTTGAGATCTTAGGTCTCAGCTCCAGGCAGCATGGGCAGAGATTGCACGCCTCAAATTTCATATTGAAGAGGAAATACATTATAAGAACCACCCGCCATTTCCCCAGCATCCAACAGAAAAACCTCGACCGCAGAGGGTAGTTGGTCCAGGAGGTTGGCAAGTGGTTAGGAGGAACAAATCAGGTGCCCCATCACTCTCTACTCTCAACACATTACCTCCAAAAACCATATAAAACTACAACAGGTATCTGCCTCTATCTCTGAAATCAAATAAAGAGGCAGAAGACACTGCAGAGCAGGACACTGTGGCACAGGAGCTAGCACAACAATACTCACCCAAATCAGGAACCAAAACTAAACAAGCACAAAGGAAATCCAAAAACTTCTGATCATAGGAGACTCCATGATTCGGGGAGTTGATACCCATCTCCAGCCAGGGTGATGGTCAGATGTCTCCCAGGTACATCAGCATGGAGAGACACTGACCGCATTACTAAAATTGTTCACAAAGCAGGAGAAAACATTGATGTCCTAGTACACATAGGGACTAATGATCTCACCAGCCGGTCAGTTGGGAGACCAAGGAACACCTGACTAGGCTGGGTGACAAACTATCATCTATTTCGCCTGGCATCTCCTTCTCTGAGATCCTGCCAGTCTGGGAGAAGGGAGCAGATGGACGGAAGGTCAGAGAAGGGGAGATAGGGGAGCTAAACACGTGGCTCAAGGACTGGTGCCAGGAAAAAGGACACAGATTTGTAGGGAACTGGCAACAGTTCTGGGAGCGAAAGTTCTTCAAATTTGATGGACTGCATCTGACTAAAGAGGGAGTCAGTGCATTGGGGCAGAAGTTTGACGTCTTTGCAGAATATTTAAACTAGCAAATGGGGAGAGGGGTGCAGCATCCCATACGTCAAATGGGAAGAACACCCCTCCCCCCTCAGCTAGTGGTCAAACAGGAATTCAGCGTGTTTGCCATTCATTTGCATCACCAGGTAAGAAAAAAGGTTTGTCTCCCCATACGATGCACAGGGTAATGCCAAACTTCACCCAACAACTAACACACCAAAATCTGGCCAATGGAAAATCATGTACACAAATGCTCACAGCCTGGGAAATAAGATCCCAGACCTGCAGGCAATTATGTCAGAGGCTAAACTGGACATAGTAGCAATTAGTGAGACGTGGTTTACCAGTAACCACACTTGGGAGACTTCAGTACCTGGCTATGTATTGTTCAGAAGAGACCGAGGTGCAAAAAAGGGGGGGAGGGGTGGCCCTGTATGTTAATGAAAATATCAAAGCTACAGAAATTCAGAATACACATAAGGAGCCAGAAGAACTGTGGGTCACCCTGGAAACAGGAAATGGGACAGCCATAAGAACTGGGGTTGTCTACAGGCCCCCAGACCAGAGGGAGGACATAGACACATTACTGTTAGAAGATATACAAAACATGACAGCTAAAGGGGAGGTTCTGATAATGGGAGACTTCAACATGCAGGATACAGATTGGTCAATACCAGCAGGAACATCTGCCAGAACTAGACTCATAGTGGATTCCCTGCAGGGGGAGGGCCTCAAACAACTGGTACAGCAACCCACAAGAGACAGGGCTATCCTAGATCTAGTACTGACTAACAAAGAAGGGATCACAGATCTCCAGGTAGAAGGTCATCTGGGGGCCAGTGACCATCACATGGTATGGTTCAATTTGGCTACTACATCTAAATCATCCCATTCCAAAGCAAAAATATGGGACTTCAGAGGAGCTGACTTTGATAAGATGGCCAACAGAGTTAAGCTAGCCCTGGCAAAAAGAAACACAGGTGAGGAGGTACAGGCAAAGTGGGCAAGCATTAAGGATACAATACTTGAAGCAACATCCCATTGTGTTAGACAGAAAAGGAAGTGCAAAAGAAGAAGGAAACCACTTTGGTTCTCAAATACAGTAGCAGAAAAGGTCAGAGCCAAAAGGCTGGCCTTCAGAAAATATAAGGAACACAGCGGATGAAGATAGGGAGGCATACCAAACTGCCCTAAGGGAAGCAGGTAAGGCAGTAAGGCAGGCAAAGTCCCAAACTGAGGAAACACTAGCACGAACAGTAAAAGAAGGTGACAAGACTTTCTATAGATACATTAGTGAAAGGAGAAAGTCCAGAGGGGGTATTGCTAAGCTTAATGGAGAAAAGGGAGCATGTGAGGAGGAGGACCCTGTAAAGGCATCTATCCTAAATAGATACTTTTGCTCAGTATTTACTGAAGAGAAGGTAGGGCAGGGCCCACAGCTCAGCATCATGGACACAGGGGGGAGGGAGGTGAGCACTACTCCCTTCACAAAAGAAAGGGTCCTACAAGAGCTTGCTAAACTCAGGTGGATAAGGCAATGGACCTGATGGCATACATCCCAGGGTACTTAAGGAGCTAAAGGAGGAACTAGCAGAGCCATTAGCAGAATTGTTTAGTGAGTCTCTGAGCACAGGAGAGGTCCCAGAAGACTGGAGAAGGGCTCATGTGATCCCACTCCACAAGAGTGGTAGCAGGGAGGAGGCGGGGAACTACAGACCGGTCAGTCTTACCTCAGTAGTGGGCAAGATTATGGAGGCACTTTAAGGAAAGGATAGTGCAACACCTGGAATCCATAGGGCACAGGATCCAAGACAGCATGGGTTTACAAAGGAAGGTCCTGTCAAACTAATCTCATAGATTTCTTTGACTGGGTAACCAGAGTGGTGGACCAAGGGGAGCAGTTGATGTCACCTACCTTGACTTCAGCAAAGCTTTTGACACTGTTCCACATAGAAGATTGATAAATAAGCTAGGTAGGCTCGGGTGGGTCAGAAGTTGGTCAACTGGGTGGCAAACTGGTTGACTGGCAGAAAACAGAGAGTGGTGGTAAATGGTATACAGTCAGAAGAGATGCAAGTCACAAGTGGGCACTCAGGATCAGTCCTGGGGCCAGTCCTATTCAACATCTTCATTAGTGACCCTCGCAGATGGACTAGAGGGTAAGGCTTGTCTGTTTGCAGATGACACCAAGATCTGCAACAGAGTAGATGATCCAGATGGGGTGGGCAGAATGAGAAGAGATCTGGATAAACTAGCAGAATGGTCAGAAGAGTGGCAACTGGGATTTAATGCAAAGAAGTGCAAAATCATGCACATAGGGAAGAGAAACCCTGAAGCCACTTATAGGCTGGGAGGGGAGTTGCTAGCAGTCACAAAGGAAGAAAGAGACTTGGGCATCATCATCACTGATGACCTAAAATCATCCAAGCAGACCTCTAAAGCAGTAGGTAAGGCTAGGGGAGTGTTAGGGTGTATTAGTAGGGGTATCACAAGTCGTAAGAGGGAGGTAATAATCCCTCTGTACAAGACATTGGTTAGGCCCCATCTGGAGTACTGCGTGCAGTATTGGAGGCCACACCTTCACAAGGACATTAACCAAATTGAGGCAGTCCAGAGAAGGCAACCAAAATGGTGCAGGGACTGCATCAGAAGACATATGAGGACAGATTAATGGAGCTCAATATGTATACCCTTGAGCAAAGGAGGGAGAGAGGTGATATGATCGAGACATTTAAACACCTTAAGGGCATAAACAAGGTGAAAGAGTCTAACATGTTTAAATATAAGAAAAATAGCAGGACAAGAGGACACAGCATGAGATTAGAGGGAGGCCGATTAAGGGGGAATGTGAGGAAATTCTTTTCACAGAAAGGGTGGTAGATGCATGGAATGGCTTACCACAAGAAGTGGTGGCTATGAATACAGTGCAGGGCTTCAAACAGGCATGGGATAGGCATAAGGGAGCAATACAAATGACTATGAATAGATAGGTCACTGACAGAGCAAAGGCCGATGGCACATTTATAAGGTAGAAAAAGAAATGGGCAGACTGGATGGGCCTTGAGGTCCTTATCTGCCGTCAACTTCTATGTTTCTATGTTTCTATGTTACCCATTAGATTCCCCAACTATCCTAAAGGTATGGGTATATTGTTGCCCCTTTTATTTAAAGCTTGTACATATCACCTTAAGTGAAAGAGTCATACATTTCACAGGAAACAGTCAAACATGAACTGAACTTTTCAGACTTTTCTGGGTTTGATGTAAAAAGTTCAAAAAGTCAAACTTTGAGAGGTTTACCCAGCTCATGCCACGTTTAAGAAAATGGCAAGTATGGAAAAAGGTAGTAGAAAAACAAATGTCCACTTACTCAAAGTGCTGGAACATTGTTAAACATCAGCATTCTGGCACAGTTTGAAAGAGGATCATGATCGGGGGCAATTCCTCTTCGTGCAAGGATTCATTATTGTTAATTTGGTAAAGTGCCATTCACCCAGGAAGGGCAACACTGTTGCTGTTTCAATGCTAGTAAGACCATCAGCTTCTTATGGCCCATGCAGTCAACTGAAGACAGGTCGGTGCTTGCAGAATCAGCTTTTTGGTTATCAGCATTTTAACAGTAAACATGTTTATGGGAACAGAAGCATTTGAGAAGTGGACTTAACTCTGTGTACAAAGTGCAGCAGAGCCAAAATGATGGTGGAATCATTTAGCTTTCTTAATGTTGGCCTTCTCGCACGATTGTGAATAGGCTTGTGCTGGAACTTGGGCATGATTTTAATTAAAGATAAGTTTCTCTTTAAAGGCCAATGCATTCATGCTTAAATTGCTAAGCTGAATTCAATATATCTATTTGTTAAAGGTAGCAAGTTAATGTGTAAACAGGAAAAATATTGGAACCAATTGCTGTTAATTTGGTTTTGATCAATTCACATTGACTGCACTTTGCATGCAAATGAGGTGCGGGCACAATTGTTTTCTCATTCCTTTTGTCTCAGGTCTGAGAACCATAATGTGTTAAATGGATAGCATAGTATTAAAAGGTTTTACTTACCAACCTATTACAGATAATCCCAGGTGGTGCTTACAGTTCAGAGTATCATTTTATCAACTGTAGTTTGAGCCTGCTATTTCCTTGCATTCTAAAGAATTCTGTTTGAGGATGTAGTATTCCTTGGTAAAAGAGACATGACTAATGACATTCATTAGTCTATGTAATATAACAACTTTTCAATGGCATTTAGCAAAGTTTCTTGGTTATGTGCTAAACTGATTATTGATCCTTTAAAGGAATTTGAACATCCGCTAAAATAAAATGGTTCAGGATGAAATTGAAATGATCTGGGTTGAAAGTTATTTGCACAGATTTTTAGTTTATCATGTCAGACTTTGTCTGACGGTTTACAGTATCCATACCTGTGATTGTGATGGTTGTCTTTTCTTTGTTACCTACTCATTTAAATTTTTCTAGGCCTTGTAAGGGCATGGCCTTACATTTGTTTCTTGACTCTGAGGCTCAAATAAAAAAAAAACTGTTTGCAAAGATAAATGAAGTAGAACTAGATAAGATTACTATATATGGCTTTCCACCTGCAAATTTTTTTTTATCATCATTTTTTCTTGACGTTTATTTATTGTTTACCAGTTAGGTATGCTAGACACATAAATGTCTACTTTAAGGTCTGATCCAGGAAAGTATAAAAGAACAGCAGATTAATGTTGTAACTGTAAACAAAACTGGAGTAGATTACAGGTGACAATATGCAGGCAAGATACCAAACTACTGTATACAGATAACTGGAACGATGCATATTCAAGGCAGCTTACAGGATATCTAATTCTAAACAGTTAAGGTTAAAAAATGAACAGTATAAATACTTTCAGCAACCATATACAGCCATCAGAAGTAAAAGACCCCTAGTTTCTGTGATCTGTCATTGCATAATTAACCAAAGTCTATCAGTGGAATGTACTGTAATGAGAACCATAGAGGAGGCAAGTGCAGTAACAATTTGGGCATGAGTTTCAGGTGCAGTTACAGACTGAGGATACCAGCAAATGTTTATTCAATGATCCTTTTAATTGATTGGTGGGAGGGAGTATTTCATATAGACCATGGCAAAGAGTTCAAGAACCTAGGTGCAAATGCAGAAAAAGCCTATTCACCCACTTTTGTGGAGCACATGGAAATCTGAAGAAAAAACAAACAGAGGCTCTCAGAGAGTAGGACAGGAGAGAACTACAAAAAAATGATTCAACAGAGGCAGGAGAGGATAACCCAAGAATTTTATTTAGAAAGCAACCAAGAGAGTAGGATTGACCAGTAGATGGAGGAAACCATCCCAGGGCATGGTACAGATTGCTGTGATGAGTGAGGTGGGGGAAGACAGAGCAAAACAACATATTTAATTTTGCTTTTTTTGTTAACTGGGAAAGAAGGACTAGAAAATGCTGCCTATTTTTAGCCTAATCATGGAGGAGGGGATATAAATGCAAACCGACTGAAACTGAGCCAAATTTATGCTTCAGTTTTTGATTTTATTTTTATTAGTGAATGGGGAAAATCTGGCCAGGACACTCTTTATGTGAAGTGCCATGGAATCTTTAACATCTACTTAAACAAAACCAAAAAAGGCAGACAGGACATTAGTTTAACATCTCATCCAAATGATGGCACACTCCAACAGTGCAGTATCCACTTCATATTGCATTCAGGTGCCATCATTTATGGTATGAGCCCAATCCTGGTGTGGGACTAAAACATGAGACCTTCTGGACCCAACATGGATGTGCTACCCACTGTGCCACATTGATATTGTAGCAATATATTGTTGTAGATCCCATCCTGTTTTTGTAGTCTAGATGTGCAAGCATGGAGACGGTAAGGAGACCATACTGCAAGCTGTTTTAAGAGATTTTTCCAGTTCCTTGGAAAGCAAATTACAGTTGGCAACCAGTGTGAAAGGAGCCAGCAGGGGACGAAGATTGATATGGCAACATGACAGTCCACATGAATCTGGGAATTTAGCTAGGATGGAGAATTCACCAGATGCCAATGGCTAATTTCAGGTTAGGATTATATAAGGTGGCCACTGAACCCCCAGGGGAGTCCACTGAGGGACCAATAATGTAATATTCTTCATGGCCTACAAGCAAGCCTAAAGGTACATGTCAAGCAGGTTGGGGGGTACCACCTGGGGAATGGACTTCTGTGCATTGGTTGATTGAAGTAGTACCACCTGTGCCATGGGCTTCCATGCATGACACAGCACCGTGTGACTGGCTCTGTGCCATGCAAAGTGCTCTGTATGTGTTGCACTGCATGTGTTAGTGCACACCCTAGTTGTGTACACTTATATATGGACTAGTTAATTTATAGTCTGACAGTCACAGGGGAACTCCTTCCACCGGCAACTAGGCCGCCCATTGTGGATAGCCACAAGGTGTGTGGTCACAAAGGGGTGGCTGTTCTCACCCCATTCTGAGACTCTGCCCTAGCAACTGAGTGTAACCCCCCTGTTGCCCAGGGTTACTAAAAGCCCAGTAAGACCTAGTGGTAGGCAGGGAAGGCAGCTTGTGAAACTCCAGTTAAATGGATTTCACACTGTCTCACTCTGTTCTCAGTCTCAGCTGAGACTGAGGGATGACATCAACATAGAACTATTGCAGCTGCATGAGCCACATTGGAATCTGCAGATGGTAATTTGGTTAGAATGTTGGGAGTTTTTGAACAATGAGCAGAGCAGTTGTGGGTGAGAAGTCTTGAAGAGAGGAGCACGAGCAGTCTATGCACAGGCTCTTGGAGCCTAAAGCTCTGATATAGAGCTACTTTTAGGGAGAGGTGTGTGTTTCCACCTAAAGAGG
Organism: Neoceratodus forsteri; assembly: GCA_016271365.2. NCBI lineage: Eukaryota > Metazoa > Chordata > Ceratodontiformes > Ceratodontidae > Neoceratodus > Neoceratodus forsteri. The sequence goes on along the minus strand of CM057452.1, from coordinate 454,598,431 downwards.
AACATAGTAAGCTGTTCTTGAAGTGGTGGAGACCACTGTTACTGGTCTCTGTGCCCCATCCCTGAAGGGATGGGGGTGGAAGGTTTGCCTGTTATTCCAGGGGCAACCTCCTGAATCCAGCTAGGGAAGAAGCTGCCTTATTTTTCCAAGTGTGTTGTGGCACCAGAAGCTGTCGAGATTCACCTGTGAGACACCTGCAACCAAAGGGTGAGTTCTGCTCTTGTCAAAGGGCCTATGTTTCACCTGTACTGTTTTAAAGTGGGGATTGGACTGCTTAATCACTGGGAGGCCTAGAGGAATAGGCTAAGTCAAAAAAAAAGTATGTTCAAGTCCAGCACAAGGGGAAAGTCAAGACATGTAGAGGAAATGTGCTATACATTTACCTTTTAATCTACACTGCCAAGCTTTTCAGGAAGAGACGTTTAAGTATATTCGAGTTTAGTACAAGTGGAAAGTCAAGACATGTAGAGGAAATGTGCTATATGTTTACCCTTTAATCTTCATTGCCAAGCTTTCAAACAGAGTTGTTTAATGTCCAGAGAAATGGCTGGGTATGGATTGTGGAAGCTGGAGGTGGGAGACCCCCCATCTTTAGTAACCAGGGTCACCTCTACGGATTTGCTCTGTGGCCCTTTTACTTTGCCTCAGGCACTTGGCCAGTGCTGAGTGAAGTGCCCAGACATGGGATTGAAAGAAAATTTTCCTTATGAAGTTGAAGGCTCTAAGGTGGTTTAGGGAGCCACCAGGAAAATGTGTCCACTGCCATATGGACAGGGATCGAGTGGCTGGCAGAGGAGCTGGGCCAGGAAAAACCCAAATAGTGTACACGGCGGGCTGTGTACCCAAAGCAGCATGCAAGTCTGGGCTGTGTGCCTGCTGGGTTCAGAGCCTGAGGGCTGAAGTGTTGAAGAAGTGTTCTGTTACTCTTATCTGCATTACCAGGAATGTAGCCCCGTGGGGGTCCATCTATGCTTTGTTTGTTCAGTTTGGATGTGAATAAAAGCCACACTTTAGAATTCCATACCTGGTATTGGACATTACAGTTATTGCTTCCTGTGTTCAGATTTACTTGGGTGCCCCTGTGCAGAGTAGCCAAACCTAAGCCCTTGTGCCAAGTAACCTAGTCCTCCCCGAACCCAGTCCCCACCTGGTACTGCTGTCAGCTTCAACAGCATACCACCTGTCATTTGCAAAAAGGCAGGGGTGGAGGGCATTACATGAGTATTGGGCCTGTCCTCATTTATTACTAAAGACATGAAATCAGACTCTCTGCCCATTCAGCTGTATCTGTCCTTGCTGCTTAATCCTTACCAGTCATAACTCCCTACTTTTGAAAACAGAATTGTTCCCATAGCAACAGGTTGTGATGTAACAAGCAGAGGATTAAGACTTAATTGCAGATGTAAGCAATGTGAACAGATGAGGTCTAATGGGAATCTGTCTTCACCTCCCTCAAGTCTACTTTATCCTACCACACTCCTTTTTCTTCCTTGACTCCATCTCTCTCTCCCTCCCTCCTCCCTCCCTGTCTTCTGCTCTTCTTCATGCCTCACAAATGTTCTACTTGCTTGTACTAAGTTTCTTTTTTGCCCCCTGACAATTGCTGTATGCTATTATCTGCCATGCTTTCACAGCCATAGCCTGTGAAGTATGAAAATATTTTGTGGTTACCCAAAGGGAAAATGAAGATGTTATGTAATGGGATTAGACTGCTTTAGAAACCCTTTTCATTGTACTGTAATCATAATATAAAATTAACAGGTCAGTCTGATTTCACTTTCAGATTCTTCCAGCTTTTGTCAAGCCTTCCTCTTGTTATTCGCTCTGTTTCTTCTAGAACTTTTAAAGCCCTCCTACATGACCTCACAGCTCATGCCTGTAACTGCAACTGCAACTGCTACCTCCTGGTATGCTTACTGTCATTAGTCTCTGAGTCAGTTCAACTCTCTCTGTTCTTTTTTCAAATTTAAACTTTATTGTTTTCCACTAAACTATACATACACAACTACAAACAAACAATACATATAATATCTCACAAGACAATACACAATTTGACACTTATCTGACATCTTCCCCCCTCCCTCCCTTATTCACAGAATCGATTTGGTATTCATTCTCCATGCTTAACCTTTCTTTGAAGGATCAAGTACCACAGGAATACAGAGTGTGCAATTTACCCCAACGCTTATCAAATTTAGCTATACAGTTATTTACTCTAGCTATAGTTCTCTCCACAGACAGATTAAATAAAAGTTCTTTGATCCATTCTGTATAAGATACCACTTCCCTCTCCAACCAGTGTCTGAGTACTAGCTTTTTGACTGACATTGCAATCATGTTTAAATGGAATTTCCTTTCTGTAAACTTTATGCCCGAGTAGTCTCCTAAAAGGCAGGGTATAGGGTCCAAATGTTCAGCTATACCTAATAAAGGGTCTTCCCATTGTTTTATTAAGGACCATAGTGGTGCTATCTTGGGGCATTCCTAAAATATGTGAACTAATGATCCTACCCCTGCCCTGCATTGATTACAAGTTGAGTCCCCTCCTGTACCCACTTTAGCCAATTTCTCCAGTGTATAATGTAGATTGTGAGTAATCTGATATTGCATTAAGTGCAACCTGTCTTGGGACATATATCTATGCATGTCAGCATAAATTGCATCCCACTTAAAAACATGATCTGGAAATCTATTTTCCCAATATTTAGACGAAGTATCAATATTCGAGAAAGCCCTCTGTACTATGTTGGAATACATACTGGAAACAACATGTTGCTTAGTGGCTAATCCCGTCATATTTCTGAGAAATTCTCCTTGTTCCTCTGATTCCCATTCTTAGGGGGTTCTGGTTATCAGATGTAGGAGATGGGATACCTTAAAACTGTATTTGGGTTCTAAGTCATACCTTGTCATGATCTCTTCCCTAGAGTAAACTTTCCCCTCTTTCCGTAGATCTGTCACTGTGACACCATTTAGTTTATTGAACCATTCAGTCAGGATCAGACAGCTCCTAATTCTCAAATTCAGATTTCCAATAACTGGCAGGTTTGGGCTGCAGGTATGGTTGTAACATAAGGATTTGCACATTTGGGTGTATACCCTCACCGACGTACCTATTGGGGTACCCCGAAGCACCACAGGAATTAGCTTGGTGTGACATGCATGAGGGCCAATGGTGATAAGACATGGGCTTCAATCAATTCTATCTCCAAAGATAACCACATGGGTCTGTTTTGCCGAGGATCGGCAGTGTCGCCCCTGTTGCCCCATTTCAAGTATTTGGCAGCATTGCTTGCCTAATAATAGAATCTGAGATTTGGTAGTTTCAATCCCCCTTTAGATGTAGGTGCTGTTAATTTGTTATAAGACCTATGGGTCTGCTTGTGCTTCCATATAAATGCAGTGAGAATAGAATGTAGTTTAGTAAACCATATTTGAGGAAGCCACATATTCAGCATATTGATAGGGTAGAACAGCCGGGGCAAGATATTCATCTTGACCAGATTTTCTCTTCCCCAAAGAGATAGTGGGTGCTTATTCCATTGGTCTAGATCTTGTTTTATGTACTGAACCAGAACATCCAGGTTGCTTTTGCTGGAAGATGCAATGCTCCTTGTCAGGAAGATTCCCAGATAATGCAGATGATTTTGTTTCCATTGTAACCCCAAACCCTCTATCTCTCCTCTGCTGGTTACCATATTCAATGGGAAGACTTCAGTTTTCTCCAGATTAAGTTTGTAGTTGGATAGCTCTCCAACATCTTTTATCACCTGTATGACCTGATTAATCGACTCCCTCGGGTTTTTGAGATGTAAAAGTATATCATAGGCATACGCCAATAGTTTAAGTTCCTATTTCCCTACATTGATCCCCCTAATACTGGCATCTATTCTAATCTCTGTTAAGACAGGTTCTAAGTAGAGATTGAACAACAGGGGAGACATTGGACAGCCTTGGCTGGTGCCCGAGAATAGGGAGAAACATTGCGAGAAGGTTCTATTGCAGTATATATGGGCTGTGGGAAAGGTATAAAGGGAGCTAATCCAATGCACAAAGAGAGGAGAGAATCTGAATCTATGCAAAACTCTGTACAAGAAGGTCCAATCTACCCTATTGAAAGCTTTCTCTGCATCTAATGACATCAACACTGCTGGCATTGTACTGTCCTTGGGTGTCGAGATTATGTGATCCAGTTTCTGAAAGTGATCCGATGAAGATCTACCCCTCATAAATCCTACCTGATCCATACAGATCAAGTGAGGCATGATCTGGGACATTCTCTCTACTAGTATTTTTGCCAGTATCTTGATGTCATAGTTTAATAGGGAGATTGGTCTGTAATTGGATACAAGTTCTGGATCTCTCCCCTCCTTGTGCAAAACTACTTATTAGGGCTTCGAAAAGGTGAGGATCTGTACTCTCCTTTTTCACAATTGTTTGATAAAGTGAAAGTAGCCATGGAGATAATTTTTCCACAAAAGCTTTATAGAAGTTGGGGGAGAAGCCATCAGGCCTGGGTGCTTTGTCTAACTTCAAAAAGTTAATAGCTAGCCATATGCCCTGTTCTGTAATGGGCAATAATAACCCTGATTTCTCTCCATCAGAAAGTGAGGACAGGGGCAACTCTCTAAGATACTTGTCTATAAAATCTACAGTGGTGGGATTATTCCTGGGCTTGTATAACTCGGAGTAAAATTCTTGAAATTCTACTGTGATATCATGTGGATTTGTTTTGATGTTGCCATCCTTTCATGATTTAATGGCATTTATCACCTTTGACGTTTCTTTTTGTTTGAGTCTTAAAGCTAACAATTTCCCAGCTTTTTCCCCACTGTTTATGTAAGATGATTTAGTGTGTATGATGGTGTATTCGGCTTTCTCCCCTGACAGATCATTGTATCTATCTCTCAGGCAAACCAGTTCTTGACTGTGTGCTTCACTTGCTAAGGGGCTTAAGGTCTTCTCCAGTTCCCTATTGTTATTCAACAGCTTAACCTGGTTCTGATCCCTGTTTTTCTTCCTCTTAGAAGCCAGCTTAATAAGTTCACCGCTTAAGAAACATTTTAGACCCCCCCCATTCCATATCCACATGACCTGTTGAACCGTGGTTACATCTGGTATAATACTGAATACTCTCATTTAAACTAGTTAGTATAGTTTTAAATGTCAGGAGTCTATTGTTAATTTTCCAGGTTGCTTCGACCCTTACCGTAGAGAGCAAAGCCAGAGTGGTGACTATTGGTGAATGATCAGAAACCACTTCTGGAGAGATATGACTTTCCACCAAGTTTGGGAGTAGACTCTTGCTGATAAGGAAATAATCTATATAAGAGGAGGTATCATGAACTGGTGAACAAAAGGTATACTCCCTACCCCTCGGATGTAACACTCTCCAGGGGTTGCATAGTCCCATCTTGTTGACCAGATCCCTGATGGAACACTGAACCTTACCTGATCTGTCCATATCCGGTGAGAAGGGCAATTTCCAGCCCCCCCCCCTAAAATGACCGTTATATCCAGAGAAGGCAGAAGATGTAATACTTACATGAAAAAGTTGGGGGTGTCAAAGCTAGCTATATCAACTAATAAAATGTCAGATATCTCCAGAATTCCCCTAACAAATATAAATCTACCAAGTGGATCACAAATGCATTGCTTGAATTGAAAACTCAAAGATCTGTTTAGGAGTATAGCCACTCCTGCCCTATGAGTGCATGACCCTGCTGTGAAGACCTGACCAATCTGCATTCTCCTTAGTAAACTAGCTTCTACTTCTTTTAAATGTGTTTCTTGCAAAAATATTATCTGGTCTCCTAGTACCTGCAGATGTTTACGAATTCTACATTGTTTATTCTTATTCCAAAGACCTTTCACATTCCAGGTAATAATTCTATAGTTCTTATCCATACCCTACAGTTGAAATTGGTATGATCAGGCTGAAGATTATGCTTGGAGAATTATGTGCCTTTGATGCTATAGAACCATACCCTCCCCCCTCGCCCAAAATCCCTAACTATACTACATATCCCTTTTCCTCCCATCCATCCGCCTCCCTGCCTCCTGTCTTTCATCTTCTTTTTTAATATACTTAACTCCATTACCAACCCCTGTGAATTCCCGAGACTGCCCATTATTGTCTTAATTGCTCTTCCCCCAAACCAATATTGGCAGGTGGCTTACAGGACCCCTCCCTTGATATAGTGCTTATTCTGCCAGAGTCAGGTGTCCCCTTCCCCCCACTTCTCCCAAAGCTTATTATTAAATCAGCCTTCTCCCTTAACCCAGTCTCGAGTAGGCGGTATCTAATAATTAACCAAGAATATTAACATAAAACTCCCAATGCTGGATTCACTATTGCTCCGATGTTAATTATTTCCTTTGAATTGCAATTCCCACCCATGCACTAAAGTACTCCCCTACTGGAGTCTACCTCCTGATTAACCTTGTACTATCCAGGCCAGTTAATCAAATTGTAATCAAACCTTAAACTCCACATTTTAACCCATCTTGTAATGACCAAGGAATTAACTTCATTCCTCCTTTAAATTCTGATCTCCCTTACTCACTGCTTCTTCAGAATGACAGTAAAAATTCACTCCCCACAGTTTCCTTGAGGGCATTATTGCATCCTGCCTCTGTGAGTCAGAATGAACTGAATTATTAAACAAAATTACATGTTAAGAGCACATTTAAATAAAGCAATGTAGGAAGTTTTATGGAGGAAAGAAAGAGTGACACAAAACTACCTCCCCTTCAAAAACATTTAAAAAGGAAAAAACTCAGTCGAGTGAAGACAGCCCTTTCATATAACGTGTAACTAAATGCTGCAGTCAGCTCTCTTGCACCATCATGACTGTGTCCAACATCGCAGTTTTTTCCAAGTAACCCCTAGGAGGAGAACAGCAGAAATGAGGGAGACCTTGCCCCCGGTGTAGCATGGACAATGTGAGGGGCTCCAGAAATGTCTGGTCAGTTGTTCCCTAGTTCCATTCACTTGTTTTCTGGATTTGAGCTCTTCTGCAGCACCATGGCAGTGTGCAGTATCACGGTGCCCTCAGAGTTGACCTGACAGCTGCTGCAGCATTTCAAACATGTGCACTTCCACGAAGTGTAGTTGTCAGCAATCGCTCTATCCACCATTGAGCCCCTCTGCTTGAAATAACGCTCCTCCGATAGATCAAGCTCCTCAACTAAAAGTTGATGCTTCAAAATTAGACAAGCCTGAGAGCTAAAGCAAATTTGAAATGAAGGTAAAGTCTTCCAGTAGCTGTCCATATCTCTGGCTTCTCCACAGAGTTACGTGCAGTAAATAAAATGTGAGTCGTATTGTGTTACGATCCTCATGCCCAGTCAGCACCCTGACTTCTTGGCCGTAGCTAGTATATCTCTTCCCAGCTAATGATCCGCTTAATTTCTTTTCATTTGCTCCTTACCTTCCACAAAAATTCCCCTTGTTGCAACAGCTACCTTCACTATTTCTTTCATATCTTCATTTTCTGAGTTCTGGTAGCAGAAGTTGCAGACTGCTTACCGCCTGGTCATTCGAATCATAGGTATGCCATTTATCCTGAACCTTTACCTGCAATTGAGCTGGATATAGCATTTTAAAGCGTATGCCTGCCGGGATGAGACGGGAGATGGTGGTGTGAAATGACCCTCTCTTTTGTCTCACAGAAGCAGGCAAATCTTGGGCAATGCATATTTTACTGCCCGCCCACATCACCGCTTGTACCTCTTTCATTTTAAGCATAATATGCTGTTTGTCTAAAAAGTTCAGGAGACGTAGTATGAAGGGTCTAGGGGGTGCACTAGATCCAGGTTTGGGTCACAGAGCTCGATGGGCCCATTCCACAATATGTGAAGGGCCATAAGGAGATGCCCCCGCGATTTTTTATAGCAACTTCTGGGCGAAAATGACGGGCGACATACCTTCTTCCCTTTCTAGTAGCACAATGACTACTAAATTATTTTGGTGGCTATGCCCTTTCAAGTCTTCTGGTTTCACCTCCATCCTTGACAGATGCCTTTTAACTAATACTAATTCTGGCTCAGTGTAAGTAAGTAAGTAAATATTTATTTCTATAAGGCGCTCTTCCAAAGCTCAGGGCGCCTTTACAATATCATTCATACAATATTAAAAACCATAATTATAAACAACATTAAATTCAAAGCACAATCTGATATAATTCAAGTCACTAAATATGCTTGGTTAAAAAGGAAGGTCTTTAAAGCTTTTTTAAAGCTCTCCACAGTCAGGCAATTGCGTATCTGGCAAGGTAGAGAATTCCACAGGGTAGAGGCCATAAAGGCAAATGTTCTTCCACCTGATGTTTTTAAAGTTACCCTGGGAATCTCCAGCAATCCCTCACCAGAGGATCAGAGGGAGCAGGAAGGACAGTAAGAACTCAAGAGTTCTTTCAGGTAGCGAGGTCCCAAACTGTGTAGGACTTTATAGGTCATCAACATGACCTTGAAAGTGATCCGCCACTGTACAGGCAGCCAGTGCAATTCGCGAAGCACAGGTGTTATATGGTTGGACCTCGGGCTTCCAGTCAACAACCTAGCTGCCGCGTTTTGCACCAGCTGTATGCAGCGGATATCCACTCCCGGCAGCCCTAGATAAAGGGCGTTGCAATAATCAAGACGATTGGCAACAAAGGCATGGACCAGGGTAGGAAGATCCTCTAATGGAATCAAGTGTTTCACCTGTGCTATATTCCTTAGATGAAAAAAGGATGATTTGACTACGGCTGACACCTGCGCCCTCAGGGTCAAGCCCTCGTCAAATATAACACCAAGGTTACGCACCTGACCAGATGCCATGAGTCTTTCCTCCCAGAAATAAACCTGAGAGTTTTCCCACCCATGGACTTGATATCCTCACCCCCGGTTCCACCATCAATACCTCTGTTTTTCCGGGGCTCAACCTCAGCCAATTGGTACTCATCCAGTTCTGTATCTCCAGGAGGCAGTTGTTAAACAATGTACTTGACTCAGACTCCTGCTCGGGCACAAAAGACATATAGAGTTGAGAATCATCGGCATACCAATGAAAACTCAAACCACAATGTCTTATAATGTCCCCTAATGGAAGCATGTACACCGCACATAACATGGGGGACAACACCGAATCCTGTGGCACTCCACAGTGTAGGCAGCGAGAGGTCGAGGAATAAATTCCAGACACTACTCTCTGAGTCCTATCCTGCAGAAAATATTTAAACCAACTGTGGACCACTCCCCTTAGTCAACAGAGAGAGACCACAGGCATTCGAGCAGCACCCCATGATCCATGGTGTCAAATGCTGCTGAAAGATCGAGGAGAACCAAGATAGAACGAGTTCTCTGATCTCTTGCCATCAGATCATTCAGTACCCGAACAAGAGCCATCTCAGTACTATGCCATTTCCTGAAGCCAGACTGGAGAGGGTCATAGATATTGTGGATGTTAAAATGATCTTCCAGCTGCAAGGTGACCACCTTCTCGATAAACTTCCCCAAAAAGGGAAGATTCGAGATCGGTCTGTAGTTTCCTGGGCAGTTGGGATCAAGGGAGGGCTTTTTCAGGAGGGGATGTACTATTGCCTCCTTCAAAGGATCAGGAAAGAGCCCTCTTTCCAATGATGCCACTACTATCCCAAGAAGGATTGGACCAATAACCTCTACACACCCCACAAGTAGGTGTGTAGGGCCCGGATCCAAACTACAGCAAGTTGGACGCAAAGTCTGGATGATTCTTACTCTGTCCATGAATACCGGTTGACTGAACATGGACCAAGTCAAATGGGTATTTATGTCCCTCGATTGGTCACTACAAGACCCAATGGGGAGGCCCTAGCTGATCTCATCTCTGATAGCAGACACCTTATCAGCAAAGAACGTTGCAAACTTCTCACACTGTAACTGTGATAATGCTCGACTGACATGAAGACGGACTGGATTGCACAGTCTGTCCACAGTCCGGAAGAGCTGGACCTGTCTATTCTTTGGTGTAGCAATCTCCCTGGACAGGAACTCTGCCTTCTTATGGGAGATTGCTAACTGGTAGATTTTATAATGATCTAGCAGTCTAAGCCTGTCAACTTCCAGGTGAGTCTTCCGCCAATGTCTCTCCAGTCTTCAGTCCTGTCTCTTCAACCCACGGATCTCTGTGGTAAACCATGGGGACCCAGGGTGAAGAGTACAGGGGTGAACGCAGAAAGGAGCAATGACATCCAGGGCCCTCACAACTGCCTTACTACACTAAAGACCCTGGATCCATGCTATCCATTGGAAATCCTGAGAAGTCAAGCTCCATCATTAGGCCTTCTGAGGTAACTCCTCTCAAAGGACGGAACTGTACTATCTCCTTAGGGGCAGGCCTCTTTCGCGGGGCCGCAAAACTGAACCTCAGGGCATGATGTTCAGACCAACTGATGGGCTCCACCTCCACATCAGGGACTTCCATCCCCAGATGGAATATCAAGTCCAATGAATGTCCCCCCTGGTGGGTTGCAGTGGTAATAACCCGTGTCAGGCCCAATGAATCAGTCAACTGGAGGAGGTTTTGTCCAAAGAGCGCGAGTTCATCGTTGACCCAGGCATTGACATCCCCCAGAATTATCCATTGGGGGGATTCCAAAACCCTCTCGGCTATGAAATCTGCCACCTCCCTCAGGAATTCTCTCCCATCACCTGGTGGGTGTTAAATGAGAAGTATCCTGAAGCCTGCACCTGCACCCACAATACATTCAAAGGAGTTGGTATATCCAACCAGCTCCTCCCTGAGGTCCAGTTCCTGTCTAAAACAGACTGCAACTCCCCCGGCCCTACGGTCCACTCTCGGGCGGTGAATCACCGAGAACCCGTCCGGAACCGCAGACCCCAAAATGGGGCCCGCATTTTATCAAGCCAGGTCTCGGTGATACAAGCTAAGTCCACAGATGCAACAAGATCTGCCACTAAAGCAGTCTTGTTTCTAATAGACCTAGCATTGCTTAACACCACCCGAAAGGGATGAGACTCCAAGGATGACTCCGCTTCCTGCCTGATCTAGTCAGTGCCCTTGGGTATGGACGCAAGATACGATGGACCTCGCTCCTGCATCCATTTCACCCCAGGGCACCTCCTGGTTCTAACTGTTCTTATCTGCCCACTCTTTTCCCATCCCCCCCCCCAAGTGTTCCAGGATCTCCTATTCCCACCACTCCTACGTCTCGAAATGCAGACTATTCGGCATTTCCTATACACTTCTGAAGGAAGTGTGGGACATTCAAAAGGTCGGACATCCTTCAGTCTTGAGGGGGAGTACCGCCTGACTGTGCTTTCACCAACCCAACACATTAAAACCTATTGATTCTACTAAAATAACACTTTAATAATACACCCCCTAATCAACTATTACCAAAAAACAAAACAAAAGCAAACAAAAAAACACTCTTCTGATGAAAACTCCACCACTTTCTTTCACAAAGTAGGGGAAAAGAGAGGCAAATTTTTTACCAATCCCACCCACTGTCTCTCACACAGAGGGGAGAATAATATAAATTTTCAAACTTAATACTTGTTTAAACAAACATAAAACTAAACTAAAAATGAATAAGTTATAAAGTTAAAATGTTCAGTCAACAAAATCACTTAACAATCTTGGTCAGTCCAACAACTTTATCATATCAGAAAAGGCTCACATCTCAGGGAGCCATGAATGTAAATTGGTCCTTCCTGTAGGCTCTCTCTTCCACAGAGAACCAAAAGCAGTCATGTATCCCAGCGAAGTTCTGAGAGGGAATCTCTAGTGCAATTTATTACGTACTCTTGATAAATTCAAGTAAAAACAAACAGACTTGCTATTATTTCTTCCACACAGATTCAGATGACAGATCTGCAAGTTCAGCGTTCCCTCATAATTCCACAATCTTCACTCCAACCAGAGTCGCGTTAGATTTGTTTCCGCAACACCTCCCAGCCTCAACCCAGCCCCAAAACCCTTCCCCAGACCCGTTCAGCCAAACGGCAGCCCACCAGCTACCGCTTGACGAACAGAAGCACCACAGCACTGACCGCCCTATGGCAGCAAGCCTGTAGCACACCACTGAGTCAGGCCAGGGCCGAGAAAAGACTCCTAGGAGGAAACGACAAAACTTGCCATCCGGCAAGAAAGCTGTCCGACTCCAACTGTCTCCTTTGAAGAACCAGGACGCAACAATTCAACCTCCAACTCAGTCAAATGTTCCACAGCCCAACCTACAGCAAGAGAACCCTCTCGCTTCAACTCCACACCATCAGCTTCATCATCAACATCCCATCCTAAGGCTCGACATAATCCAGGCACTGATTCTGCTCCACGACCCAACCAGCAAGGTGAAAATTCCTTATTAGTTATGTCTCCAATCTCGCTACACTAATAGTAAAGTTTAGGGATAATTTAAAATGATTCTCCGTTTCCCAGTTTAAAGCGATTCTCTGTTTCCTTATTAATTATGTCTCCGATCTCGCTTCACTAACAGTAAAGTTTAGGGATGATTTAAAGCGATTCTCCATTTCCCAGTTTAAAGCGATTCTCCGTTTCCTTATTAATTATGTCTCCATCTCGCTTCACTAACAGTAAAGTTTAGGGATGATTTAAAGCGATTCTCCATTTCCCAGTTTAAAGCGATTCTCCGTTTCCTTATTAATTATGTCTCCAATCTCGCTTCACTAACAGTAAAGTTTAGGGATGATTTAAAGCGATTCTCCATTTCCCAGTTTAAAGCGATTCTCCTTTTCCCAATTCACGTTGTTTTTAAAATAAAATCAAAAAAGGGGGTAAAGTCCTGCAGCTATTCTCTTGCTGCTTACAGCCTGCCCAGCACGGCACGACATATGGTCAGTGTCCTCCTACTCCCAGTCAATGTCCTGTCAGACCTGTTCCATCAGAGTAGGGGAGTCCAGAGTTGGAGTGTCCTTGGATTGGGGTATTCTGGTAGGACCTCCTTTTCTGTTACAGTAAATTTGTGTTGCTCAGTTCCACTTTGCCTTCGGCAAATGAGCGGTCTGACTCTGCAGCAGCTGTAGCAGCTATCAGTGGATGCCTTCCATTTTTCAAGTGACACTGTCCTCGCTTCTATGTCTTTCATTTGTCTTGCCACATCCGACAAGCTTTTTTTGACTTCTGATACCTCCATGGTGAGTAAAACAAATGCATCCTGCAGTGGCTTCATCTCCATAAGAAATTGTTCCTGGGACAGGGGGAAGCTGCCTGTTTGCTCACTTTCGTTTGCACCAATATCCCCGGCTGTTGTTTTGCTTTCTTTGGGGCCTTTTCTGGCGATGTCAGGTGGGTGTGCCAAGGTAGCTCTTGCTGCTTCATGACTTCCACGCTGTGAGTATAATTGCTTTCCTTCACTCTGGATATAGGTGTGGAGTTCTTGCTCACCAGTATGTAGAAATCCTTGCTGATTTTTGCAGATTGCAGCCTAAATTTGCACCGGAGAGCTGTAGAGAATGCACCACACATCTACTCTCTAGCCAGCCATCATGTGACTCCCAACTCTCTCTATTCTGAATCAAACACTAGGTAGCTTAGCTACCAAGTATTTCACATACTATTGGGAGCTACCTTGCACAGTTCATTTTTTTTTTCTGTTGTCTATTTTTTTCCTGCATACCACACATCCCATCTGCCCAGTCACAGACTCCATCTGCAGCTGCTCACATTAAACCCACCCACCGTGAACCCCCTGGCTTGCCCCCAGGGTGGAGTCCCGGCACCTTGACCAAGGGTGCCGTGAACTTCAGAAAGGCGGGAGTCGGCCTGACAGCCTATGCAGCCAAAGCAGGTATCATTAAGGCAGTGGGAGCAGGGTTTTTACCACTTGCTGTTGTGTGCAGGGGGCGGGGACATGCAATGACATCCTGCCTCTGCCCTGCCTCCCTGAATCCTGTCAAGTGCCAGTAGCTGCGGTACCCCCGGTTTCCATCAGGGGTCTGTCAAGCACCAGATGGTGTCCCCACCCTTCCCCAGGAGAAAGAGAGCAGTCCCTGGAATGCTCCATCCTTCTCCCCTGGCTGGCCATCCAGCGACCCAGGTCCGTTCTTGAACCCTGGTCGCTGGCGCCACAAGTGGAAATCTAACCACTGCGCTGGTGAACAGTCACAGTTAATTTTAATTTTGGCAGCTATTGTTCCTGTCCCTATATTTGCTTATTTATTTGCTATGAGTTACCACTCCATTTTTTCCAGTGCAATTCTCTGTACCTTGTTTTTGTATGCTGTTGTACAATATGGCCATTGCTTGCTGCAATGACCTTCACCACTGCTATTTAAATGTGATATTCCATGCCTTGCTGTACTAATGCAATTATTTCACTGTGCTGTTTCTCTTTCTCCTCCCTCAGCAAGCATTTTGGAAATCAACTGCAACTGCCTTAGTATGGTGTTCCTGGTAAAACATTTGAAATAACTAAAATAAATGAATACATACATACATACATAAAACAAACATTCCAATAAATAAATAAATAAAATACTATTTTTATTAATTTTGCATCTATATAAAGCCAGAATCCAGAAATGTTTTAAAGTGTCTTAAAGAGAGAGTCTTGCCAAATGTGTTGCATTGCAGAATTAGAATAAGCCTACCCCCTATAAATCTCACACCAATAATTAGATTTCTACATTACTTAATTTAAAATTTTAAGGTTATGAGTTTTTTTGTAATCCTAATTTCACTACCTCTTCAAAAAAAGCCAGTTTCAGTGAAGAACCACTGATGATGTCATAATCTGAACTCGCAATCTAGTCCTTCCTGTCAACAACCTTAATAGGACCTATTTCTCTGAAGTTTAAGAAACTGTAGTGATTGTTTAAAAAAACTGACATAGGGTTGGCTGCAGTGCTTGCATTTCAGAATGCTCAGATGCATGGTACTGCACTTTAGAATGCATCAGGAAGAGGTTTTGGAATGCAGCATTTAACCAAGGTACAGAATGTCAAAGTGGTGCACAGTTTTAAAATGTTGGGGAGGAACATGCAATCTCAGGATATGGCAGAGATGTGCAATCTCAAAATGTGGTAGGACATTCAATTTCAGACAGCAACAGGAACACACACTGAGGAATTTGGCAGAACTGTCAATTTCAGAATATAGTAGAGATGCACACTTTTGGAATGTGACATCACAACACCTATTCTGAAACTGCTTGACCCTACCACATTCCAGAATTGTACTAACCCATCATATTTCAAAATTGTGCATCATATCCCCACTGCATTCCAACATTGTGTGTCCCAGCCACATTCTAAAATTAAGCTTCCCTACTACATTCTAAAATTGGCCATCACTACCACATTCCAAAACTGCTCATCCCTTCCGAATTCCAGATTGCACATCCCTGCCATATTTCAAAGTTGTGTTTGAATGCCACATTCCAAAACTGCCACTGCCACATTCCCACATTGTGCATCACTGCCACATTCTGAAATTGTGTGCCACTGCCACATTCTGAAACCACCCTTCCATGCCACACTCCAAAACTGTGAGTCACCGCCACATTCCAAAAGTGTTTGTCACTACCAGATTCTGAAAATATGCATCGCAGCCACATTCTGAAATGGTGTGTCACTGCCGCATTCCAAAATTGTGCATCACTGCCACATTCTGAAATGGTGTGTCACTTCCACATTCTGAAACAGTGCATCACTACCATGTTTGAAAATTGTGAGTCACAGCCACATTTCAAAATTGTGCACCACTGCCACATTCTGAAATGGTGTGCCACTGCCACATTCAAAAATGGTGCATCACCACCACATTCTGAAATTGTGCATCACCAGCACATTCTGAAATTGTCACTGCCATATTCTGAAATTGCATGTAACCACCACATGCCAAAATTGTGTGTCACAATGACATTCCAAAATTGAGCGTCACTGTCACATTCTGAAACAGTGCATCATCACCACATTCTGAAATTGTGCATCACCACCAAATTCCAAAATTCTGCGTCACTGCCACATTCCAAAATTCTGCATCAACTCATTCCAAAATGGTGCACCGTCACCACATTTCAAAATTATTCATTACCACCACATTTCTAAATGGTGCATCACTGTCACATTCCAAAATTGTGCCTCACTGATACCTTCTAAAATTTTTATTTATTGAGATCTTGGGTTAACACCTTTGAGCAGAAAGCTCTTTCATAGGTTCATCAAGAATGACACAAACAAAAATACAGATATGTTCCACAGATACAGATACAACAAGAAAGAATTGAAAACTGTCTCCAGGCATAAATTCTAACAATAGTTACACAATCTAAGCATGTACAGGATACAGAGTCAAAACAAAGGCTAACATGTTGCTAGGTAATGGCAGCATAACATGAGGATGCTTGTTTAGAATGGAGAATTGTACAACTAACAACATAGGCAGATAAATGGATTGTGCCTGAGTCAAAGAAAGAAGGAAGGCCTCATACCAGTAGAGAGGGCAGGGGAGAGAGGAGGAAAGTGTAGGGAGGGAGAAGGCAAGCAGAGGTGGAGGGTAGGATGGGGATAGATGGGAAGGAAAGGGAAGAATGGCTATGTAGTCAAAGTGGAATAAAGGGAGAGGAGGGTGGGGGAAAGGAGGGGTGGAGGATAGTAGGGAGGAAGAGGTTTTGTAGGTAGTGGGGTGATGATGATGATGTATTAAGGTGGTAGGGAGGAAAGAGGTATGAAATGATGGAGGGGGAGAAAAGGGAAGAGGAGGTGGAGGGATGCAGGAGGGAAAATAAATAATTTAAGTGGGAATAGAAAGCCCATGAAAGTGTTAACTTGACTGGGAGCCCAAGAAATGGACATGAAGCGTAACATTTTACTAATCAATAGAGATCACAGAGATTGCAAATGGTAGGAGCAAGGTAAAGGCAAAGTTGTGGTAGCAGCCACAGGTTGCCAGTGAGATTAGATGCTAACAGAGTTTTTTCTTGAAGGAGCCCAGCAAAACAGCATTAGTTATGTCAGGAGGTAGGGTGTTGTTCCACTGCGGAGCTCTGTATGCAAATGCACGTGGTCCAAAGGTGGTGCAGCACCATGGGATTCTGAAAGCCTGTTTGCTAGAGCTTCTGGTACTGTGTGGGTTATGTGAAGGGGAAAGAAGGGCCATTACACCAGGGGGTAGCAGTCCCAAGGTGACTTTTTTGCAAGCAGGCATGATTGGTATTTGAGCCTGCTGTCAAATAGTAACCAGCTAACCTGGGCATAAAGATTGCAGGTAGGTGTGAAGCGTGCGGCACCAGTAAGAAGGCAGCATGCTTTATTTAAGGTTGTTTTGATACATCAGAGGGCAGTGTCTGTAGCCGCACTGTAAATGACAATACCATAGTCTGCAAGAGAGACCACAGAACTGTGGATGGCCATGTTCAGTGCTTCTGGAGTGAGATTATGTTTGTTCCTGTATAGAACTCCTAAACGCTGGTTAATAGTTTTGGCTGTTTGGTCTATGTACTGGGTGAAAGACAGGGTAGAGTCAATAGTTATACCCAGGTACTTGAAATGGTGAACCAGTTCAAGAGGAGAGTCAGTGTCATTAATGATGGTAAGTGGAAAAGTTTTGTCTGCTTTGGGAGGTAGAAAACAACATTGTCTTAGTCTTGTTATAATTAAGGATGAGCTTATTATCCCGAAACACCTCCTCTGCAGATGTAAAGAATTGCTGAAGTTGGTCCTGGAGAAGGAGAGGGTCCATGTTGCTGGTAAAAAGTATAGCTTCATCAGCGTATGTGGTCATAGCAAGCTCCTGGTAGTGAATTGAGGAAGATGCTAAAAAGCAATGGATGCAAGATAGATCCCTGCAGGACTCCAGAGCGTACAGGCCTACTATCGGACAGGGTGTTGCCAGTTTTTACCTGCTGGGTTTGGCTGCTTAAGTAGCTGGAGAACCAGCTTGTAATGTTGGAGGAAAGACCAATGGAGGAGAGTCATCTGATGAGGATATCATGCTTGACGGTGTCAATGGCCTTGGTAAGGTCTATGAAAGTTGCCCCTACGAAGAGACCTTGTTTCACTGAGTTATTGATAAAGCCTATAAACTCCAGGAGCACATTGATGGCACTATGCCCACCCCCGAACCCATGCTGTTAGGTACATTGGAGTTGGTAGTTGGCCAGATACTCTATGAGTTGGTCAACCATGATGAACTCCAGGGCCTTAGAGATCGGGGCAAGAATAGAGATCAGTTGGTAATTTCCCTGCAGTGCTCAGTCACCATTCTTGTGCACCGGGGTGACCACCACTGATTTCCAAAGATATGGAAATTGTGACTGAGAGATGGACACGTTGATTATTTTGGTAAGAGGTGTGAGGATTTCCTTGAGGGTAAGGGCAACAAACTTTAAGTCCAAGGAGTCCCCACTGAATCTAGCTTCCCCCAGTACCTTCTTAAAATAAGGTCTGGCTTCATTTATAGACACTGCTTTGAAGTAAAATGGTGGGTGGTCTTGAGGTGGGTTCTGGACTGCAGTGTTCATACCCGAGGGGGTAACCACAAAGTAGTCAGGGAGAAGAACATTGCTAAGGTCTGTAAATGCTTTTTTGAAAGTATTTGCGATGGCTTTTGGGTCCACAGTAGGGTTGCCATCGATGTTAAGCATGTTTGGGGTAGTTTTGGGGTCCTTACCAATGATGTCTTCGATGTTCTTCCAGAATGTGCCACTATCATTCCAGGAGGTGGAAAGGGCTTCTTTGATATACTGGCTTTTAGCAGAACAGATAGCATGAGTACACTCATTTCTTGCTGCTTTGTACCTCTGTAGGTTAACTTATGTCCCCAGTGCTCAATAGATTTGCCAGAGGTGATCCCTGTGTGTTTTAGTAGATCAAGAAGAGCAGAGGTGATCCAGGGATTATGGGTTCCCCTGATTTTTGTAGTTTTGAAGGGGGCATGCTTATCGCAGTTTGCATTAAAGAGATCAATGAAGAGTTCCAATGCAGTGTCGATGTTGCTGGCTGTATATACATTAGATCAATCGGCGATCCTCACATCAGCTTTCAGTAGCTTGAGGTATCCTGGAATGTGGATCCAACTAGTGACAGTTCTGGCAGGGGGCTTGCAGCAGTTATTGGACCAGTAAAACTTGACAGGGGAGTGATCACTAATACAGTTGGGTAGGACAGAGGTGCCCTTGATATTATACGGCCAGTTAGATAGCACCCAGTCTAGTTGGTATTGGTCCCAGTTTTGTAGTTCCTCCTGGTTGGGGCTTCTACAAGCTGGGAAAGGTGGATAGCAGATAATACATCCTTGGCATCAGTGGCGTTATGGGAGAGACAGTTTATATTAACATCTCCAAGCATTAGAAATTCTGAGTGAAGGCTCATCCCTCTTAAGGCATTTATGAAGTATGCAAAGCCAGGTTTAGTGTGCATTGGAGGGATGTAAATGGAAAACACGGTGAGTGTTTTGTTGTGTGCATTGAGAAGCAACTTAACAGCCAGCATTTGGATTAAATCATCATGACCAGGGGTAGAGATCTCCAGGCCCTGCAAAATGTCCTTTACATAGATCACACATCCACCACCACGCTGAGAAAGTTGATCACACCTAAATACTGTGTAGCCAGGAAGTAGGATTGCTACTTCAGGGACATTAGGAGTGAGCCAGGTTTCTACTACTGAGAGTAAATCTGGATTATGTCTGGCGGTCCATATCTTTAGTCTGTCAAGTTTTGGAAGAAGGCTGCAAATGTTTAGTGATGCCACTGTTACACCACCAATATTTCTTGGTGAGTGGTTTGAGCAGTGGGGAGGTCCAGGATTAGGATGTATATTGTCCAAGAGCAATAAAAGCAGCACTATTAGTCTTTTTAGGTATTTCTTAAATAGTTTTTTTGAGCGGGCATGTAATCTGCGGTCAGCATGGTGCCATGTGGAGGTTATCTGCTTAAAGGAGATTTGAAAGAAGATTACCCAGGCATCATGCCAATGGGGATGATAGAGCCAAGACCCATTGGCATACAGTAAGTAGAGATGCAGTGAATTATAAATCCACCCGCAAAGTGGACGCGAAGTGACCACCTGACATCCGCAGAGCACAATGCGAAGTGGACCCTGTAAAGTGCTCACTTCACGTTATCATTACCACTTTGCATTCTCATTATACCTTAACGTGAAGTAAGGTGAAGTGAGAAGAAAATAGGCACATCACATGGCCTGCAGTACTGTAAGTCACATGCTTTAGCCAGGCAGTAAGGAAGTGGGTCAGAGAAGCAGTTTCACGTTCTCCTTTGCATTTGTACAGGGAGAAAGCAAAATTGTTTTGTGAGAGGAGTTTGCTTGGCTCTTGGAGTCGTTACTGCCAATCCAATTCAAACAGCTTTTTTAAAAGCTATTTTATTTAGTGTTTGTATTGTGGTAGTGTTTTTTTGGTTAGTGAATTTTTTTGTATACGTTTTGTTTTTATCTGTGTGTGTGTGTGTGTGTGTGTGTGTGTGTGTGTGTGTGTGTGTGTGTGTGTGCATGTGTGTGTACATGTGTGTGCATGTGTCATCCCATGGACCCAGGAGGATGGAGGGTCAGGTTGGAGTCGGGGAAGGCGAGTCGCTGGCACATTGGAGTGTTAGGAGGGGAGGAATGCGGACCCGTGGGGGCGGGGCAGACATGTTATGATGGACCACTCCAGACTCCTGGCCAGTGTTGCTTCCCCCGCAGAAGCAACAGGAGCAGCAGCAGCACCAATGCCACTGGTGGCTGTTGCTCGTCCACCTTCTTCAACACCACCACTAGCAGAAGCTGTTGGGGCTCCAGCAGCACCACCTCCACAGCCATAGGAGGTGGCCCCGGCAATAGTGGGTAGTGGTGGGACTCGTGTCCGCCAAGTGTGTACTGTGTCTGGTCCCCCTCACAGCTCCCCAGTATGGGAGTTTTTTAGTTGTGTGGGGGAAGACTGCACAGTGGTGCAGTGCCGTGTGTGTGGTGTCATGGTGCGCCATGGTCCTCCTGGGACACATTTGGAGACCAGTGACCAGCACACCCATATGATGAATCACCACAGGGCAGAGTGGCAGGCTGCCATGGAAGGGGCCATGCATCCACCTGCTGGCCCTTCTGTGGCAGTGGCTGAGGTTGCTGCTGGGGTGGGAGATGTGCCTCACAGCAGTCACCGCTGCAGCAGGAGGAGGAGGGCTACATCAGGTGCTCCACCACCACCACCACCACCACCACAGCCACCAGCACCATCCTGTCCACCACCAGCCCCACTACATGGATTACCCACTACAGTGGACCCCAGCACAATCCCTGTTAGCCAGTCTGACCTCCTCCTGGAGTGGGCAGCACTGGAGGAAAACAACAAGGTTACCAGAGTGGAAGCACAGCAGCAGCAAATACTTTCAGTGCTGCACCTACTGCTGGACCACCACAGCATCCCACGGCCATAGTAAGTCCAGGTATGGCTTTCTGCATCCCCACACCCACACCCACCCCACTGACCCCACCCCGCTACTGTGTTGTACTTTTGTTGTGTGTTTTTTGTTTGTTATTACTAAATCATACACATTTTCCCTTCCAGGGGAATCTTTCTTGCACCACATAGTGCAATACATTTTTTTCAAAACAATGTGTAAATGCATTACAGTGAGTCATGTGACAGAGGCATGCCCATTCTGAAAATCTGCCCACATTCTGCCTCCCTTCTCAGCAACATTAGGACATGATGGCAGGGACAGCGTGTGTGTGCGCTCCTTACAGTGAGTATCGGACTGTGCAGGTTTGCAAATGTTTCTTCATGTTAATGGTCAGTTTGTTGTGAAATGTGTGGCCACATTTCCAGTAAGAAGAGCCTTGGTAGTGGAAACATCCCACATTTCACTATAAAGTGAACCTTATAACATTAGGAAACATTGCTTGGGATAGCTGCTGGACATTCAGTATAGTGAAGCATGCACCTGCGTTCCCCCTGCCATCTTGTCTTAACGTTGCTGAGGAAGTGTGGCACAAATGTGGGTTGCTTTTCAGATTGTTAATTGCTCCATCATGTAACTCACTGTAATGAAATTATGGGTGGTTTTCACAGACATATATTGCACTCTGTGGAGCAAGAAATATTCCAGTGGTGGTAATGCCCCCACATATTAGTTTATGTGCATCACCATAACTATGTAATGTGGTGACAGTCTGTAAAGCAGCAGTGCAACAATCTGTTAATAACTCTGACCTATATTTTTAAATGCTATGTTACAACTTTCTTTACTTACTTCCTGACTGACTGGAATGATACAATAATTTGCAGTAACTGAGTGTGCTGTACTACCTTTTTTCATGTGTGAAATAATGAAAGGAGCATTCCTTTTAAATTGGTGCTGCTGACTGTGAGTGTGACCAGGTCTTTGTCATTGTTTTCCTTTGCTTTTCTCCATCACATCAAGTAGTTGTCATATATAACTTCTGTTGTTAACTAACAGTTATGCATCAGTCAGTGTTTTATATGATACGATGGAACGATAGTTATTGAAAAGCAGCTACAAATAAATACAAAGCAGGTGGGAACAATATTGGAAGACGTGCTCATTTTGTTTTCATACATGAAAAAAGTAGGAGTAAGAGAAGCAGACATAAATTGTAAGAAGAACCGTATCATTCAAGTCACTGATGATTCGCATGTAAGTAGTGGTTGCTATGGCAATTTAAAGTAGCTTAAAAAAGTACAGTTCAGAATTGTGAGGACATTCTTGCAATGCTGCTTTAATTGTAAAAATGTCACTATGACATCATGACTATGAGCTCACAGCAACAATCACAGAACACACAAAAGTGGCACAGAGTCCCCAGATTTTTTCTGCAGGCCCACAATTTGTCCTCCTTGTGTGCAGAAAATTGACAAGTGGTAACGAAGTGAAAAAGAGACAGTTTCAGCACATACAAAGTCCCCAGAATTAATGGCGCACTCAGTCATGTGTGCAGTGTTGGCACAGAGTCCCCAGATTTTTTTCTGCCAGCCCACAATGCATCCTCTTTGTGTGCAGAAATATATATATATATATATAATTGTGTATTTTGTAGGTGATGATGAGGGGGGTTGAACTTGACATGGACATGTACTCATGCTATTGTTCTGCATCACACAGGTGACTCCAAACTGTTGCTGTGCACATTCCAGTGCTCAATGAGAATTTTTTGCACTTAAACGGAAATGGATAACTCTCAAGCACATGAAGGTAAGTATTTCTTTTTTTGGGGGAATTGTATTTTCAGTTTTGTCTGTAATGGTTTCTTATTTTTACTTCTTCACAGATTTCATCAGCATCCTTCTGAGTCCGGTTGTTAATGATGGTCATGGTCATCGAATGAAATGACTTCGCATATTGATGTGTGCCCAAGTCGAGTCAGGGGGAAGGGTGTGCCTGATGTTGAAGAACTTTTTTGGATAAGGCCACTTTGACAGAACAACAAAGTATCACAAATTTTCCTAAAAAAAGAAATGAATGACTTCTTAAAAGTTACAACTTCACTGTTATGTGTCCCTCCCTGGTTCTCAAATCTCAATCCCTTTTGTCAAGTTACATTTCAGAGACACATCTTGTCAACTACTAAGGCAACCTGTTGTGTGCAATATTTGCAGCAGTCTTTACAAAGCAATGAAATGGATGAAATAAAATCTTCATACTTACCAGAATGGATTTCGCATGGACATTACATCGGTTCCTCTCTGTACGGTATAGCTACAGCATCTTTCCCAAGGAGTAATAGTGACAGAACCTGTTTTTGTTCTCCTGTAAAAGAAACAAAAGAAGTGCACTGTATGTGTTTTGCCACTGTGGCTCTGAAAAGCTACAGAAAACAAAACAGACAACTTAAGGAAGTGAGGGAGCACATACTCACTTAATGGTTTAAATATTAAGATGCTGGTGGTGCACTGGTGGACTGGTAGTCTGTGGGGGGCAGACAGATTCATGGTGGCATACTTCCATAACATCATTCCCGGTGGTGGTGGTGGTCTGTGGGGGGCAGACAGACTCATGGTGTCAGCAGACTTGGATAACATCAGTCCTGGTGGTGGTGGTGGTCCGTGGGGGGCAGACAGACTCATGGTGGCAGCAGACTTGGATAACATCAGTCCCAGTGGTGGTGGTCCGAGGTGAGGGAGCACACCACCTTTTAAATACTGCACTTAAAACCTGCCAACATTAACCACATCATCCTCATAAAGAAAACTGCCCTCACAGTCATCGATGTCTGAAGTCTGACCACTGGGAAATTCTTTCTCCATTGTTTCATCATCTACATCAGTGGTGGACCGTTTCAGGCAGCCACTGCCAGTGCCACCAGGATGTTCAATTTCCACATCAGCAAGACCACCATGACTAGGCTGGGGTATGAATACCGAGGTTGCAGTCTGTGCTGGTATGTGCCTCCCATTCATTTTAATGAATGTTAGCAAACTAACATTTGCAGGAGAGAGGGTTTGTCAGACAATCCCTGAATATTGCACCTGCTGAGCTGAATACCCCCTCAACACTTACACTGGAGGGTGGGCATGTGAGGTACTTCAGTGCCACTGCAGTCAACTCTTGCCATTCACTGACCTTTCCACTCCAGTACAAAAGAGGATCTTCACTTATTGTCAGATGCCTGTTTACAGACAAATATGACTCAACCATTCTCTGTGCCACACTAAGTCCAATTGTTGATGCATCAGCCTGTTCCCCGGAATCATTTATTTCACAAATCCCCACTTGGGACAAAGCTTCCCAAAGCGGGTTGACGCCAACCACTTTGGATGACAGACCACCAGGAACTACAATCTCCTTACCCTTGCATGATATGCTTACTGGGACTCCAGCTACACCTTCAGCTGGATTATGCTGCTGAGGTTTGCAAACCTTGGCACGTGACTTCTGTGCCCCATGAACCAAGCAACCAGTTGACCACTGATATTTTTTACCTGTTCAGGCCCTCCCTCCAGTACTGATGCAATTCCACGTTTGTATTGTGGGTCCAGCATTGTTGCCATGGCAAAGTTGTCACTATGCTGAATGCTCACAATGTGATGATTCTGGTAGAATACTGTTAGCATGTGTTGCAGCAACATACTGCTACCACCATCTCCGGCAGCATCAAGGCTATGATGTACATTCACCAATGTCTGCCTCAGCACCTGCAGTAGTGGAATTGATATGCTAATGGAGGCAGACTCACCACTCACTGCCTGTGTGGCATGTTCAAAAGGCCACAAAATTGTTATTACAGAGTCCATGAGGCGACACTGTTCAGTCGTCATAGACATGGAGGCCTCAGAACAGTCACGGCTAGTGTGCATAACAAGATATTCTGAGATGGCTTTGTATTGTTCATACAACCTCTCTGTCATGTATAACGTGGAGTTCCATCAGGTGACAACTTCCAGCTTCAAGCGGTGCTGAGGCAGGCTGTTTTGTATCTGCAACTGCCACAGTTGGTCATGGGCCTTTCCAGATCTTGAAAAGTGAGAGCAGATGTGTCATGCAATGGTTGGCATTTCCTTTATGTCACGGTGCTGCAGAAACTCCTGAACCACAAGATTTAAACAGTGGGCCATGCATGGAATGTGATAAAAAAAACACCATTTGTGATGCATTTCACCACATTTGACCCATTGTCACTTGCTATGAACCCAGCTCTCAGGGACAGAAGGTTTAGCCATCTGTCAATTTCAGTCAGTACCATGTCCAACATGTTCCCACCAGTGTAAGAACAGGTCACACTGTGCATAGCAATTGTTGCATGCTGGTGAATTCCAGGAATATTGCTACCATGACAATCCACCTTCCTGCACTGATTATTCACACTACCAACATCACAAACAACCCCCGGCACCTGCACCCAGTGTGCAGTTATACACAGATATGACCTCCCCGCTGTTTTGCCACTTGTCCACATATCCATACTTAAATGGATGAATGGAGAGGAGGAATGTTGAAGGGCATGTCTTACTGAGTCTGAGACAGTGCGGAACAACTCGGGAGCAGCGCAGGTAGAAAAGTATGTCCTGGACGAGACTTTCTATTTTGGACAGGCATGGGCAGCAAACCACCAGAACCCAGAATTCTCCACAAAGGAGAAGGGTAAATGATCGATTGCCAGCATTTCTGCAACAGCAGCATTAAGTTCATGTTACACTGTATGATTGGGGGGGTACTTCAGCTTATGTGCAAAAATACTCTGTAACGTGGGCTGACTTGAATGTTTTACACGGGGTGTGGTGTTGGTCACAAATGGTTGTGTTCTGTGATGAATGGCATTGGCAGGGGGTGGCATGTGGACATTTGATGAAGACGGTTGCACAGGTGATGATGACATACCCAGAAATTATGTTATTTTTCCAGAGTTGCCAACTGAGGTTGATGTACCACTTGCACTAGACATACTGCATTCACCACCACCACAAAAACTGCTACTCTCACCAGCACTGGACAACATTTCAAAGTCATTATGGTCCTCCACCTCATCATGCCTGCACATAGGTGCCAGAATGGGGGGACCACTAGGGCCATGGCTCTACCACTTTCGTAAGTGACCCTATCACTTTTTGCTATCATGGTAATGTATTTAATAGGGGAGAATTTACCCTTTACGTCCTTGGCCCTATCACTTTTCAAACTGTTCTGGCACCACTGTGCCTGTAGTAATCCTCTGCTCTTATTACCACACTACTGCACACGTTTAATTTCCTACTGGGCTTAACAGTCATGGAAGGGGATAACATGCTGGCTATGGTTGCCGGTGATACGGGTGAGCACCCCAGTCTGGTATTAGCTGCCATCTTGTGCTGGGTCCACAGAGCCAAGTGCCTATTCATAAGATGCGTATGCTGTCCTCCTGTCCCAAGATGGCTTCCCTTTTTACCTCGACTCACACGCACATGGCAAACCTGGCAGATTGCAACTGAATAATCATTTGCATCTTGAACAAAAAAATCCCAAACAAGGGACTGTGGTGCTCTGCTTTTAACAAGTCCATGATGATGTGGCTTATTTAAGTCTGTTATTTTTAGCACTGAAGTGGGGGAGGCATGTGTAGTTTCTGGCACTGCACACCTGGACTGCAACTGACCAGCACAACTACCTGTCATATTGATTACTGGGTCATCATCATCATCATTATCATCCACTAAAACCGGTACATCACAAGTTTTTATGGGGGGGGGGGTGATTCCTGCAAACAGATTCAAACATAGCCACTTTTAATTTATTTTTCTCTGGTTCCCAACTGGGGTCAATTCCATCATCATCATATTTATCAACGTCACTGTCACACACATCCACATCTTCTGCTTGGATGCTGACATGTGGACTGCATGTTGCAACAACGGCAACATCATCATCATCAGCATCATCACATTCATCATCAGCATCTACACCACCATCACCTGATATTTTTTCACCACGCTGCGAATCACTGCTTGGAAAATGTGTGACATTAACTACCACGGTGGACAGAATATCACATTGTATGCTATCGTTGACATGATCATCAGAATCAGTTTCAGTTAATGGGATGTTACTGGGAAGTATGACATCATCTATGCTGTCACTCACTTGCACTGCTTTCACTCAATATGTTTGGATATGGTACACTGGTCAGAATTAGAACTTGACGCAACAATGGTAATACTACCTCCACCACCACTAACACCAGTAACACTAACACCATTGGCTGGAAAAACATAATCTCCTCTATCAGCAAAGCTACTGATTGGGCTGTAAAAAAACATTGTGGGAGAAATACCTTTCCACACATCAGCAATGCACTTCTCTGTTCACGTACTACTACCACGCCCACAGACCCTCTTACTGCCAACATTGCCATGGCCAGAAACAGCTTTACTTGCACATCTCTTTGCAGACATTTTGGGGGATCAACCACAAATATTGTTACCAGATTCAAATTTTGATATGTTCACTTTCTGACTGGAGGGACGCTGGCTGGATGTGTAGCAAAATAAACAACTGTGGCTTCAGCAACAGATAAGAGACTACTGTGTTGTGACACTGTCATGGAAGTAAAGCAACTTCAGTAACCAGTGGTGCTGATGGGGTCACAACAACAATCCAGTCTGGTGAAAAATACCTTTTCAACATGGGGGTGTGGGGGAGCACTGAATACAGACAGTGTTGATTTTTACAGCACTACAAGCAGCAAAACTAAGAACAGTGAACATGATTGCAGTACAAAATCAAGCAGCTGCAGTGGATAGCAGGTTCACACTGCTGCACTTAGTTGCACTTAAACTAATCTGTGTCACAAATTGTAAAAGGTGTATTATATTTGATGCACGCAACACTACACACACAACACAGAACACTTTGTGTACAATGCTAAAAGAGGAATGTGATGCAAATGCAAAAGTTCAGTGTACTGCCATGTAATGAAATTTTGTAATTTAAACAACCTGACCTTATGAAATGCTGCACCATATTCACACAACAAACAGCAAGAAAATTTGTACTATTACTGACAATTTTACTATGTGTACAATAACACAGTCAGTTATATAACAAAAATATAACCAAAACACAAAAAAAATTGCTAGTTCTCCAACTTAAATCTTCCTACACACAGATATGTCCCTCCCCCACACAGCACACTTCACTGTCTTTCACTACACATACTCAATGTTGTAAATTTACATTCAAAATCTGCACACAAACAAAAATGCTCGATGATGAGAGCACAGGAGGGTTTCCTACAATCGATGAACTACAGTTGGATCCCCCAAAAAAGCAAAATGTTTTTTGAACAGCTTTTAAAAGATTCCTACAGACATCTATCAGAGCATACTGTCTCCTACTCCTTCCTACTCATACTACCCCAAACTGAGGCTGTGCAGATCAATACAGAGCCCATGTGACCTGAACTCCCATGAATCACTGCAAAATCCACCTTCAGAGCTCAAAAACAAGGTGAAGTGAGGCGAAGTGAACGGCCATCAAGGTATTTCGCCTTAAAATTGAAAGAGTAATGACTAGTGGAGGTGGAGTCACGTGAAGGTGCTGTTTTCAATGCATTTCGCTTTCCTCATTATAACGCAAAGTACTCTGCTTCGCATTGCGGAGCACTCCATGAATCCACCTGTGCTCTGCAAAATACTTCATGGAGTGGATTGAGCCCACTTCACCAACCACTAACAGTAAGCCTCCATGTAGCTTATGTGTGGAGGAGGTCAGATTTAGGGGGAAGATTTTGGTACTATAGGTATCGGTCATTGCACTGGTTGCTCCCAAGGGGACAGGTAGACACATGCCTGCAATTAGGAGTCTTGAGAGTGTGAACATGGCAAATATGGATGCGCAACAAGATATGAGAGTAGTTGGGTAAAACATATTTGACTGGCATAGCAGTGAAGGAGAGGAGGAAAGGATGGCAGTTCCTTTGAGGTAGCTTCCCTGCTAACTTAGGCCCTTAGAGACAAAGTACATGTGCAGTAAAGTTGATTTAAATGAAAATGCTGATGGTAAAGTACATCTAAGTTTAAGTGAGTGAAAGGATACTTGGAATGGTTGGTTTGGTGACTGGAGTGCACTACATGCTCTCTGCCTTGCAGAGGAAGACAGAGTAGCAGGAAGACATTGCTTGAAACTTTTTATGAAAGGTATGCCACCTATCCTCATAATGTTTGGCTGCTTACCAGACAATCTCATTGCTAGCAGCTAGTTGTGCAGTTTCTCCCAGTGTGATTTTGTCCTGCTTCAGGAAGAAGTTCCACTCAAGGTGGTGCTCGGCAGTTTTCCCTGAAATGGTGTGGGATTGCAGCTTGTGACATAAGGCCATTCGGAATGACTAATAAGCACTGGAGAGGAGTGAAGCTGTTAACCCCCCCAAGGAGTGCTGCACCTGCTATAGAAAGAGTTTACCAACTGTCAAGCAAATTTGTGTGTACAAAGGGATGTACTAACTTCTTCATTGCTTTTATTGCTGTACTTTGTGGACTATTATTTGGGTTTAGCGAGCTGCGTATGAGTTCAGCGAGCTGCATATTTTAAACTGTTTGTAAAATTTTTAGAAAGGCAAAGGACTGAATCTACATTTCATTTGCACTTAAATAAGATAAGGTTCCATGTTTTAGTAACTAAGATTTAATTAACAGGAAGTTTATTTTACAACATTATTCATAAGAAAAAATTAGATTTTTCACTTTAAAAGAAAACTTTTTGTGCTGTATGCAAATTAGATCATGGGCTCGCTCTCCATATCTATGCATGTGCAGGCATCTGTTCTGCAGTAGTGATCTGGTATGACACATGCATTTGGAGCTCCTTTGTTGAAGCAGAGATCCAAAGAGCCTGTGATTTGCCTTCTTTTTATATCAAAATATTTTTAAATGATTCTAAAAGATTCTAAGTGAGGAGCTGACTGTTAGGCTTACTATATGTGTCTGCTTCAAAAATTAAAAATCAGATTCTGGCTTGTGTGCATTCCATAAGGGCTATATGCACCCCTGCTCTATAGCATTCTCCTTTGAGCTTATTGTGCGCTTCTTCTACCTTGGGCTACAGATGCAAAAGAGGCAGATGCTAATCTAAACTTATGTTTTGTGTGTACCTCTCTGGTTGTTTGCTACACAAACAAAAAGTAAGTCTGTTTTTTCTTGTAAGCTTTTTTAAATTCTCTGGACATTTTAAAGTTATCTCTCAATTTTTTTAATTTGAATAGAAATAGCAACATGGCTCATTTTCTAGAAATTTGCTAACCATTGTTTATTAACTTAAAGTCTGTCTCAGTTATGTTACAAATTAATTGAACTATGTTAAACACATTAAATCCAATTTATCATTAGATTGGAGTAAAGATTTGCATAGTATATAAGGGAAAAGATGTATAAATACTCAATGTTGTATTTATCTTTTTTGCCCTAGTGAATACTGTAAAAGAAAAGTGGCATCTTAGGGCCACTTTTGAAAATAATGTGCCACAGGAACTGAAGAAAGCAAGAACATCTGCCCTCATAGAGCCTCTTGCTGTGCCTGCAGCCTCTGAGTTGATAAAGCAGTGATTAAGTACAACCGGGTCTTCTTTCATAATAACTGTGTCTTGAACTGGCTTCTGCTCTGGGAAGGATGCGAGTCTTATTTTCCCTATGAAAACTGATATCGCAGACTTTCTCAGATCCTGCCTTACCAATCTCCCATAGAATCTTGAAATAGCATGGATGTCAATTATTGCTAAGTGTATCGCTAGTGAGCAGAATTTGGGACAACCTTTTCCCAAAAACTACTGAAAGTCACAGATCTTGAATAAAAGCTCCCAACTAAAAAATCTGGAAGATCTCTTTGAGGTCTGAACATTCTCGACATTTGGACCTCAATAACACCAGCTTATTTTCCAAAACTGGGTGAGACTGTTTCAGACTTGTGTCATAAATTGACTTCCATGAACTACTTGATATTTATTTGTCTGCCTACCTGCTGTTTGCTTATATATTGAACAGAACTTTGTAGATGCCCATAAAACTTAGGTTCTAGACATATTTACTTAAGTAACTATTTAAGGCAAATATGGTTCTTACAGTACAAGAAAACAAACCCTGGAGGCAGATATTGATCTGCTCACCCCTATTAACTGTTCCAGTCTAGACCAGTCATTATCCACTGTTGTGTTAGACATTAACAAGAAAAAACTAGTCAAGAAGCATCTGATCTACATTCATTTCCTATCTTATTAGAAAAATGCAGCAAGAATTCAAAGAAAAAACACTTACAGCAAAAGGCAGGTAAGTCAAAAATCAGACTACAGGGCTTAAAGAAGAAAAGCTCTAAAAATATACAGCATAAATATAAAATAAAACAAACTAAAATCATAGATCACTTTGAGCCATTACTTGCTCAGAATAATAGCCCTGAGGTTATTACTATAGTAGATACACAAAATGGCACCAATAACATGAAGGATAAAATTAATTTGATTGAGGAACAGAAGAGACCGTCCACCTCTCCAAAAATCTTTGACATCTTTGAAGTAATTTCTCTTCTGCATCAAAGGGCCGCAATGTTAGCTTTACACCTTCAACAGGTACAGTTGCAAGAAATAACGCTGACTACAATCAGACTAAGGCAGACAATTAACATACTAACATACTAACATACTATTTGCCAGCAGATTAGGCCTTATGGTCTATCAAGTCTGCTCGAACCTAGATCCTTAGTTGGGTGCCGAGACCCTCCCATCCCTTGTGCTCCAGAAACCCCTATCATCCATCCCCACCCCCCCGGGACAGGCCATCATCTGATACATCCACTTTCTGTGTCTGTCCCACCCTCTCTTAAAGCTCTCCACTGTGGATCTCTGAACCAGCTCACCAGGCAAAGCATTCCAAGGGTCCACCACCCTCTCACTGAAAAACCTCCTCCTCTTTTCCCCCCTCACCCTTCCACCTTCCAACTTCAAACCATGCCCTCTGGTGATGCCTCCCTGCTTTAGTCTAAAGATCCCCTCCATGTTTACCCTATTTATTCCCTTGAGGTACTTGAAGACCTCAATCATGTCCCCCCTGTCTCTCCTCTCCTCCAATGAAAACAGGCAGAGCTCCTCAAGTCTGTCCTCGTAAGTCAAATCCCCTAGCCCTCGTATCATCTTTGTTGCCCTCCTCTGTACCCTCTCCAGGAGCTGTATGTCCCTCTTCAAGTGTGGTCTCCAGTACTGTACACAGTACTCAAGGTGTGGTCTAACCAGTCCATTGTACAGCGGCAGAATCACTTTCTTGCTCCTAGAGGTGATCCCCCTTGCAATGCATCCCAACATCCTGTTTGCCTTGCTAGCTGCTCTCCTGCACTGCTCAGTGTTATTCATACATGTATCCACCATGACCCCTAGGTCTTTTCCCTGTTGAGGCTTCCAGCACCTCCCTCCCAGGGTGTACATGTGTTTAGGGTTTCTCGACCAAGATGCAACACCTTGCATTTGGTGATATTGAAATTAATTTCCATGTGTGAGCCCAGCTTTCCAGGGTGTCCAGGTCCTTGCAGGGCCAACCTCCCTCTTCTCCCTCAACTACTACTCCCATCTTGGAGTCATCCGTGAAGAGACTCATTTCACACCCTATACCATCCCTGATGTCTGATATGTATGCATTAAACAGGATTGGACCCAGGACTGAGCCCTGTGGTACCCACTACCAACCTCTGTAGGGTTCGAGAGCTCCCCACAGACCACTACTCTCTGAGTGCGTCCAGCTATCCAGTTTTCAATCCATCTGACCATCAAAGGGCCTACTCCTAACCCCATCAGTTTCTCCACCAGACCATTGTGGGGGACAGAGTCAAACGCCTTGCTGAAGTCCAAGAATAATACATCCACAGGCTTACCCTGTCCAGTTCTGATGTTACCCATTCATAGAACTCCACAAGGTTGGTTTGACATGATCTACCTGGCACAAACCCATGCTGCCGACTATCCAGACCTCCCACCTCCTCCAAGTAAACCCCCAATCGTTCCTTTAGTATACTCTCCATTAATTTTCCCACCACCGAGGTTAAACTGATGGGTCTATAGTTTCCTGGTACTTCCTTCGACCCCCCTTTATGGATTGGTACCACATGTGCCTCTCGCCAATCCCTAGGTACCCTCCCTGTCTCAAGTCTAAGAAACTAAATAAACCTAAATTAATTTATCAAATAACTATCAATCTGACTGTCTTACTCTCTTGAATTTTCTCCTGACTCTTAAGTGAGTCTAATCAAAAACCGACCTGACAAACAGATTAAAAAAGTATTGCCAATGATTTACAAGCAACTATCAATGGCTTAAAACACTATAATACCCTGGATAATTGTGTACAGTTTATTTATTTAGTTTTTGTTAACCAGGTAAGGTGTCATAGCCATAGCCATAATTATGACTATTTTCAAACACAGTCCAGGAGGTTGCAGATATTTTAGGCAGTCAAACAATTTACAGACATTAGTACAGAAGATGAGCAACAACATGAAAGAGAGAATCTACAACAGAGTTCAGGTAATAGTGATGACATGATGCTAGAAAACAGATAGGAAAAAATGTCCATAGTTCATATAATCATAAGTACTAGAAAGTTTGCATAACATCCATGCTAAGTGCTTCATATTATAGTAGTCAGCAACTAACTGACTCTGTTTCTACTTACCACTTTGGTCTTAGTGAAGATCTTAAAAAGTTTATGACAATACATATGCAGCACATCTAATGAGTAATGATCCTGGATCAACTGATCAATTTTAAATATGAATTAGGTTCCATAAAGGAGATTATAGCTGTTAACGGCTTCAGACTGGATGATATCCTAGTGAAAGTGGGGAAATTATTTCCACAAGACGGCTGTCCCTCATTAATCCTGGAGGACTTAGCTAAGATTCACCCTGACTTCCCTACTATTTGTATACCTAACTCTGCCTCAAAAAAAAAACAAAAACAAAAAAACATCAAAAAGCAGTGGAAAAAAAAATTAAAAAAAGGGATAAAATAAAGTCCCAAAGGATGGCATCAGTAAACTGCAGAAAAAGAAAAATCAGGATATTTTTCTCACTCAACAAGAAACTGATATCTATAAGAAAACAGAGTGCACATTACAAAATGGTCCTAGTAATCAACAGATAAGACTGGAACAATCAGATAGCATTATAACCCAATTTCTAAGTGCACAGACTGCTATAAATATGCCACAAGATGCTATAAGTCATCAAGAGACATCTCAGTAAGAAGCTATAACTGCACAACTTAGTAAGTTTGACTCAGATTTGAAGACATTCAGGGAAGAATGGTATAGCTGGAGTAAAATATACTATCTGAAAGCTGTTCTCCTACTCAAAGGCTGAAGTGTTCACAAACAGCTTCACTTCACAATGGCTCAAAAACTAGGTAAAAATATGGTTGATATTTCTGAATGTGCTATTTTGTGTCTTTACAGATATAGCAGTATAGAAAATATTACACTGGCCCCTGCCAGGAATAAGATTGTGCACCTACTAAGGGCAGCTACAGGGCCTAATATTACAACTGATGATGTTGTACAGACCTGGAGAGATAAGAATGTGGATGGAGTGGATTGTGTGTGTGTGTGTGTATATATATATATATATATATTGCTCAGCACCAAGAGTAGCAAATCAGATATGGATTAATAATGAGGCTCTGAGAAGACATGGTTGTACTATAGACTATGTAAATAGAAATCTTGTAAATGGAACGTTTTCTAGAAACAAAAAAAAACTTAATAAATAAGCATAAATAAGCATCTTTGAACTTAAAGGAATCCCTAAAGAGAGTAAAGGCAAAATAAAAAAATACACTATATAAGTTATTTACACAGGCTCTAAAAATTCCAGTGTCTGAATTAATAATATTAAATGCATATCACTGGAGCAATGAAACTAAAACTGGACAAGTGGATGTTATAATCCAGGATGTAGAAATATGCAGATTTAATACTAAAAAGGCTCCAGCCCTGGACAAGGCAGGTGTCCACATATTGGACAGTGCAATGTTGTATAAATTAAAAAAAGTACAAAACTTAGAGATTATGCAAAGGATGAGAACAAAGTGACAAACACTTTGTATCTTTATAGCCTAAGTAGAATCAAAAATGAAAATGACTCCAAATTAAAGTCTATTCTCTTGGATCTACTAGAGCAATTACTTAATATCTCCATAGAGAACCAGGAAGCCATTTCTTTCTCCAGACTGGGCTCTGACACAGATTGTAACCAGATTCAAATAACTATAGAATTTCAAAGTTTATGTAATAAAATAATGGACTATGTAGGCCTGCTGGATGCACTTGGCTTATATGTTGTTCCATTACCCATTGACAAGAGTAGCTCTGATACAGAAAAGGTCACAGTAAAGGTCAATGAATTGGCTGGCCCAAAAAATGACTAGACTCATGCTACAGGCAGTAAAGGGGTTACACTATATAACGTCACTGTCTCAAACAACTATGAAGCTTTAGGAATGCAAGACAACTGACTACTGAATGACTAGTCCTCTGAAACTTTGGAAGACATTAGCAAATCTTTTTTATTTATGTCATGGAATATTTGGGGACTTTTAGAAAAGTTTGCAAATAGAGATTGGGTGGATTTTATCAATAGGCATTTTATAATTTGTCTACAAGAGACTTGGCATACCATTGACTCTGATGTAGCACTGAATGGGTACAGTACATATGTTTCAGGCAAGAGAATTGAAAAAACTGAGATTTGCAGGAGGATTAGTCACATGGATAAAGACTGATAAAAATGTTAGAGCAGATTTAATACTTTCCAACACTAATTTTCAAGCAATTTATGTGTAATTTAATCAAAGAAATGTCTGCCTTATTATCTCTTATATACCTCAGACTTGCTCCAAATATTACTGTGATGGTAACTATGATGTGTTGGATGATATAATACATAAGAGCTGGACTATCAAATCAAATCAAATAATGTTTATTTATAAAAAGCGCCTTTCCAACAAGTCCAAGGCACTTGTACGTAATCAACAACAAACAAGCATAACAGTCATTAAAATCTACATCAAATAACAGATCAGTAAATCCCTAAAATCATTATCTTATTAACATGTATAACAGTCTTCTAAAATTGAGACTAGGAGCAGTCTGGAAAAGCCAGGCTAAATAAATAAGTTTTTAATGTTGCCTTAAAACTCTGGATGGTTAGACACTCTTTCAACCTATGAGGTAGAGAATTCCACAGTGTAGGGGTCACAAAAGTAAAATATTGGGCCCCAGCTGTTTTTAATCGAACCCTGAGCATGTCTAGCAATCCCTTGTCGATGGAGCAGAGTGGGGGGGGGGGGCAGTAAGGGCAAAGAAGATCTTGCAAGTAATGGGGGCTATTACAGCATGCAAAAACATCCTCCTGTGTGGGGATTTCAATGCAAGAATTGGTGTATATGATGGTTATTGAGAAAGTTATTTTCACAACTGGTGTCATGACAATACCTATGAACCTGAAGTGCTAGTGCCTCTCTATTCTAGTCTTGTACACCCACACCTCAAATATTGTTCCCAGTTTAACTTACCTCATACAAAGAGAGGCCATAAACTTATAGAGGGTGTGCAAAGGAAAATTACCAAGAAGATCAAGCCCTTGAAGGATATGAGCTATGAGAGAAGACTTAGGACATTGAACTTGTTATCAGCTATAAATACAGATTAGAGGTGACCTTTACCTAACTTATAAGGCAGTAAACAATTATTACTTTAGCGAGACCATTAGTTTGACATTACATGAGGGCAAAAACATCACAAGAAGTAATGGTTATAAAATAAAAGGAGATTTAATGAGAACAACCAGGAGAGGTAGCTTCTTTATGCAGAGGGTTGTAAGACTGTGGAATAGTCTTCCACATCAAGTAGTTATAAGTACAAACATTACTATTTTTAAAGCCAGGCTTGATGAACACATGGGTGACAAGAAGTATGAGTTCCACCCATGATAACATGGCTGGTGAGTTCTTTAAAGGGCCATGGCCTATTGAACTCGTATTTTTCCTATGAACCCATGAATTTCCTAGGACATCAATGGATTTAAAAGTAAATAAAGTTGGTTGAAGATTAGCTGAGATATTATCTCTATACTACTTTAGCAGTAGGTTAGAAGAGGACAGAACTGGTAATTATACCACTATGGACCTTTTGGGCCAACAGTAATAGATTATATATTCTGGAATACTGATGTGAATTTTTGGGATACCTGCCAGGCTATTATAAAAGTAGACAGTGATCATTTCCCTATGGTATCCAAACCAAAAAATTTAAATAAGATAGACTATACTCCTCAAACCCTTTCTCTGATAGAAATATGGGATCAAAATAGAATCAAATGGCAAAACTCATGTGAAAGACCTATCTCTCAAACAATACAACCTTTAATTCCATCATTAATTAGTGTTAATAATGGCTTTGAACTCAATGAAATGATACAGTTATGTTTTAAGGAAATTAGAACAATCTTATCATACTCAACCCCACAGCACACACAGAAGAATTATTTAAATACCTGGTTTGACTCAGACTACCACATACCCAAAAAATAATTAAATCGACTAATCAGGTCCTCCAAACACAAGAATCTTAAAGAGAAATGCAGAATATTAAATAAAGCCAGGAAAAATTATAAGATGTTCCTGAAGTTAAAGCAAAAAGATTTCCAGCTGAAACAATAGAACACAATGTTATCCATAATAAAACAAAATAATAGTAATTCCTGCTGGCTCTTAGAGTAGTTGCAAAAGGTACAAACAACCTCAAATATGAGGCTGATTCTTACATCTCTATGGATACATGGACTGCACATTATATTAAAATATTTTATGATCCGAGATTAACATCAATGGTAGATATAAAAAAATATAGATATGTCACATTTTAGACCTATCACAATTTATGAAGTTTATTTTTCAATAAACACCCTAAAAAGAAACAAGGCCTCCAGCCATGACCTAATTCAGGCTACATTCTTTTTAATTGCCCCTTCACAGTGGGCTAGTAGTCTCACTTTGTACTTTAACTATTGCTGTAGTAGGTTAGATTTCCCATCTTCATGGAGAGTTACAATAATTATCTCTATTTATAAAAGGGGTGATAAAAATAATCCATTGATGTATAGACCAATATCACTTTTAGACAATATGCGCAAAATGTTTGGCAAAATATTACTAGATAGATTAACAGAACAAGTTTTGCAATTCAGAGATTTATCAGAATACCAATCATACTTTCATGTGGGATACTGTATAACTGATAACTGCTTTATTATCATGCATCTTTATGAGAAATATGTTAAACTCTGAAAATAAAGACTGTATGCCGCAATTATAGACTTCAGTTCAGCCTTTGATACCATATTGTGTGGTCTATTGTGGAATCTTATGAGGGAATGGGGTATATCACAAGAAATTGTTGGAATTGTGAGAGAATTATATACAGATACATGGGCACAAGTCAGGCTTGGTGAAAAAGGCCAACTTTCTTCTAGTTTTTCAACAAATATGGGTGTCAGGCAAGGTTGTATACTTGCTCCCTTGCTTTTTTGTATATACGTTAATTAGTTATTGATATGACTTGACTGTCCTGGACCCAGTTCTCCTAAAATTCTGTCTAGGAATTGTGCTGTGCTTGCTTATGCAGATGATTTGGTGTTATTTTTGCTTACACAGTCTGGATTATTAGCAAAATTAAAAATGTTGAACTCATATGCAAATGAATACAAACTCAAAATAAATTAATCAAAAAGTCAGGTCATGGTATTTGGTTCAAATTGTATTACTAAAACCTGGCAGATTGTGGACAAAAAGTTGAAAATAGTCATGGACTATACTTATCTAGGACTACTGCTTTCAGGTGATGGTAGATGGACTGAACATATTATTTGTTTGAAAACCCAGCTTAAACAAACCACCAGTTCACTAAATCTATTCAATCGAAAGTATCATAGTAATACTGTTAAACCACTGGTTACTGCTGCAAAAGCAAAATATAATGCACAAGCACTGTATAATGCTGAAATATGGGATACTGACAGTTTTGATACTCTGGAGGTCCCCCTTAAAAACTCCTCAAGACTGGATTGGGCTTAAGCAATTCTGTCCCTGCATCACTGATAAATGCAGAATCAGGGGTCCCTAGAATAAATGCATTTTTATGCAAGAAAAATCAATTACAGGATCACAATACTTCATTTGGAAACCTACAAGCTTCCCTACAGTATCTTTGCTTGAAGAACAAATATGGCTGCAATAGCCTGGTAATACTGCAGTCTATCTGGTTGAGGAAAGTTCTTCATATTCTGAAAGAACCTGATCTTGACGTTTTGGAAAATTATGCTTCCAGAGGTATTACTATTAGATTAAAATATCAAAAATATGTCACACAAAGATAAGTTGACTATTATAAAATACAAGACTAAGATGGACTAAGCAGGCTTCGTATTTCACCATGGTTAATTCAAAATTATATTTTGCATCATTACAGTTACTATTTGGATGTTCTAATAGATTATAATTAAAGGAAATTGTACACTAAATATAGGCTGGAATTGTTTCCCAGCAATGCAAGATAAAACAATATTACTACTTTTCAATCTCAACTCAGTTCTTGTAATCATCAGCAAGTAGAAAATTTGTATCATGTTATGTTTACCTACCCATGGTATAATAAACCCAGAGCTTCATTGGTTAGCCCCAGTTTGGTCCCCTGTACAAACTAAAGATAAGGATCTATTACTGAAAATATTTTTTTACAGCAAATGATGAAGTCATAATTAAAGCAATTGCAGGTTATCTAGACGTCATCTAAAAAATTGACCTTAATTACAATAAGCAATTATCAGTTTAACAAATACTGAGGTAACTTATGGTAGTGTCTATCTCATAGATTTGCACGTTTATATTGCCCCTAGTGTTAATGTCTATATTTATTCAATTATTTATTTTTTAATATATGAATTGCTAAAACAATAGAATACAAAAGTATACAAAAAATTATTGGTAATACCACTGTACCTAAACTGATAATACCACTGTTTCAAAGTGATAATAGTATTGTTCTAAGCCCATAATACTATTGCTCACAGCTCTGAATGATATTATTATCACTGAAATTGAAGAGCGTAAGTATAGCAGTCTCCTATGCCAGGCCATGCTAGGAATGTCAATCAAACAACAGTGCTACTCATGATTGACCACTTTCATTCTGTGGGTGGGCAAAACACTTTTAAAAACATGGCAGCCATCTCTCGCTTAG
Source organism: Neoceratodus forsteri (assembly GCA_016271365.2). Taxonomy (NCBI): domain Eukaryota; kingdom Metazoa; phylum Chordata; order Ceratodontiformes; family Ceratodontidae; genus Neoceratodus; species Neoceratodus forsteri. The sequence goes on along the minus strand of CM057452.1, from coordinate 454,557,738 downwards.
TGTGAGCATATCCCATCCTCCTCATTTCGCCAGTTTTTTTCTTTATTTATTACAAAAATTTACTTATCTGGTTATCCTGTATGCTGCATATAAAGAAGAAGTAGGACTACCAACAAAACTAAAAAGTTTCCTACTACGGCCTGCTTACCGGGCACTGGGGGGGAGAGCGAGGACACAGGAGAGAGATACTGCAGTGGTCGGCCACAACCAGGCCTTTACTGCAGTGGATGACCACCCATTATGAAAAAACAAAGTGGATCCATATATTAAAAAAATAAAGGATAGGTTGGTGTCCATTACTGGTGAGGTTCTGGACACAAGAACCTCTCAAGCTTCGCTCTCGAGGTTCCTATGTGTCCAGAACCTCTCGATGGTATTACTTACCAGTAATGGACACGAACCTATCCATTATTCTATTTGTATATAAAAATAATCATGTGTCTATGATGTATTTTGTATTGTCTTTTGCACTGTCTAACTTTGACTAAAAGTTTTATACAATTGTACCACAGAATATGCTGTTTTGCTTTGTAATGGTCAAAGGACTGATCTATAAAAAAACTGAAAAAGTTTCTTTTACAGATTTTTGTGAGCTGAACTTCTTTCATGAGTCATGAAAGAAGACTGTCGGCTTATGAAAGAGGAATTTCAGGTCCTGAAAAAAGAGGGTGGGACTTAGTTCTTTCATGAGCTGAATCTCTTCTTTTGTGAGTCTCATAAAAGAAGAATGTTGGATCACAAAAGAAAAGGGTGAGACTTTACATGTTTGTTTCCCAAGATAAACTCAGAATTGCACAATTTAACTAAATAACATGTATTTTACACATCTGAAAATGGTTAAAATGGGCAAAACTCCATCTTCTCTTTGCTTCAGATGTGCACTGTCAGATGAGTCTCGTTTGCCTGTCTTCTGAGATTGTCTTAAGGTGGCTCCCTTGTGGCAACTTATTGAAGAGAAAGCAGATCCTTTATTAGGTCTGTCTGGTCTCTCCACCCTGGAGTTATGTATCATTGAGGATTATGGTCAGATCCTGGTTAGAGAGAGGAAGTATTACATGGCATTAATTGCTGTCTTGGTCAGGAAAGTGGTTCTGCGATATTGACTGGACCAGGTCTCCCTCTCCTACCTTGAGTGGTTACAGGAATTGCTACACAATCTTAAGGTAGAGAAAATGATTGTGAGTCTTCACAATAGACTCTCACATTTTGATACTGTCTTGGGAAGGTTATATATATTATATACAATACTGTTTATTTTTGTTACTGTTTATTATTTCTTTTGGGACCAGCACACATTGGCCCTTCTTCTAGGTCATCTAATGTATCTTTTTGGTTTTCTGAATTATACTGGTGAGGTAGTCTTGTATGGATCACTCTGCTGGGGTAACATGTATGGGGGAAGGGTGGGGTTATGGTTGTTTTCTACTTGTATTCTGTGTTCTAATGTTTGTTGGATTTTTTCTTTCTAATAAAGTTTATCAAATTAAAAAAAAGAAAATGGTGGGACTATAGTTATTTCATATTGTTCTTTCATATGAGTCCTCGCTAAGCCCTCTGCCTCATTGCTTCCACTGAAGCTGGCAGCAGGATTCCAGCTGCAGCTTCACAATTCAAGAGAGTCCTACTAATGGACAATGTTTTCATGAGATCTTGTGAAAGAATAATGGTTCTTTTGTATGACCTCACAAAAGAACTGTGAAAAAAAATTAAGTCCCATCCCTTTCTTTTGTGAGTCAACATTCTTTCTTTGTGAGATTCAAGAAATAAGAGATTCAAGTCAAGAAACAATTATAAACAAGTCTATGTCCCACCCTCTTCTTTTGTGAGCCAATATTCCTGTTTCATGAGCAAACAATCTTCTTTCATGACTGAGGAAAGAAGAAGTTCTGCTCACAAAAGAAGAATCAGGAGTACTTTATAAGCCTTTCATCTATGATTTTAGGACTGTCCCCAAATCATTTTTTGGGGTCCTTTTAAAAAAAACAAAAAACAAAAACTTGAATCTAGTTAAATGGGTCTCATTTAGCTATATTCATGTTTTTCTCTAGGGCATAAGAACAAAGATGGCTGCCACACAAAAGTTTTTTTCTCAGAAAAAAAAAAGGATTTTGACTCATGAAAGAAGACACTTCTTTCATGAGAGAGAAATCTTCTTTTGCATCAGACCTATGAATTAAAGACTGTACTGAGCATGTCCAGAACCAAATATCAAATCCTTATAACTTGGGTATGGACTAATATTGTTTTACAAAACCAGAAAAGGCATCTTTCTATGGCAAGCTCATTCTACCCAGAAAATTTCAGGATAAACCATCTAGGCTGTAGGTGAGAGCAAAAAAAGAGCAAGAATACCCAATGTTTTCTCTTTTTCACTACTCTGATCTTGGAATCTGGACATCCAACCATCACAAAACTTACCAGATCAAGACACCTTAACCCCTCCCCCCAACTGTGTATGAAAAAATGTCATGCAAAGTTATGGGTGTAACAGTAAATGGCCTACTCAACCCTAACTATATTGCCGCTACTGCAGTCACATAATACTACCAGTACTAATGTTATTTTTCCCCAGTGCAGTTTGACCTCACAGACTGCAGTTCTCCTCGCAGAGGAAGGGGAAGGTGAGGGACCACAGATAAGTGACAGGAGCACTGAAAGAAGGGAGGTGGACAATAGTCCATTTATAGAGGAAAGAGTCCTGAAAGAACTCTCAAATCTGAAAATGGACAATGCAATGGGGCCATATGGCATACATCTAAGAATGCTGTGGAGCTCAGAGAGGTGCTGGGTGCACCTCTGACAGTTCTATTCAACCACTTACTGGAGACAGGAGTGGTTCTGGAGGAGTGGAGAAGGGCAGATGTAGTCACACTTCACAAAAGCGGTAGCAGGGAGGAGGCTGGCAATTACAGGCCAGTCAGCCTGACTCCAGTGGTGGGGAAATTAATGGAATCAGTACTGAAGGAAAGGATTTTGGAATATCTTGAATCCAGTGGCTTACAGGATCCAAGACAGCATGAATTCACTGGGGGGAGTTCATGTCAAAAAAATCTGATAGATTTCTTTGGGTGAACAGGGAATTAGATCAGAGTGGAGTGGTGGATGTGGCCTACCTACATTTCAGTAAGACCTTCGACAATGTTCCACATAGGAAACTCATAAACAAGCTGATCAACCTACGACTGGGTCCAAAGGTGGTAAACTGGCTAAGGAATTGATTGGGGGATAGGTGACAGAGGGTGGTAGTAAACAGAGGATGACAGGGTGACCAGCGGGGTGCCACGAGGATCAGTACTGGGATCGTTCCTCATTAGTGTCTTTATTAGTGACATTGCAAAGGGGCTAGAAGGGAAGGTATGCCTTTTTGCATGACACTAAGATCTGCAATAGAGCAGACACTCCAGGATGTGTGTGGAAAAAATGAATACAAATCTAAGAAAGCTTGAGGAACGTTCAAGAGTGTGGCAACTAAGTTTCAATGTGAAGAAGTACAAAATCATCCACTTGGGGCACAGAAACCCAGGGTCAGAGTACAAATAGGGGAAGTAGTAGTGATAACCACCAAACATGAAAAAGACCTGGGGAAACCATATTTGATGACCTAGAGGTGGACAGAGAGTGTGATAAGGCAGTGGGGAGAGCACATATGATGCTAGGGTGCATAGGGAGGGGTATCACCAGCAGAAAAAGGGAGGTGGTAATACAGTTGTATAGATCACTGGTGAGACCTCACCTAGAGTACTGTGTCTAGTTCTGGAGACACATCTCCAGAAGGAGATAGACAGAGTAGAGGCAGTCCAGAGGAGAGCAACTAAAATAGTGCAGGGTCTGCATCAAAAGCCCTATGAGGATAGACTACAGGACCTCAGTATGTACATCTTGGAGGAAATGAGGGAGACGGGGGATATTATAGAGACTTCAAGTACCTCACAGGCATAAATATGATGTCTTGATGCCTATCAGTGGCTGTAGGGTGGGGGTGGAGGACCAATTGGGTAAACACTACAGCAGACAATCCAAAGATACACCCCTGATGCCTGTTAGTCTGTACAGGGTGGGGCGTAATGGTTATAAACCCTAATGCCTGGGTGTTTGTTGGTATTTGCACTCCAAATTTTAAAACATGGCCATTTTGTGACCCCTCCTCATGAAAGCATTTAGGACCTCTGCTCATGAACAGTGTCCCTGTGATTTTGTTAATCTGTTTCGAACGTTGATTTCTCACAGTGACCATGCCATTCTGCTCCACATTAAAATGTCAGCTGCACCATTGATAAGGAGGTGTGAAGAGATGACAATGTTGAAAATCTGGAGTGAAAATATTAAACATTCTCGAAGTTACAAGCGTGCATGAAAACTGTCCATTCCATGCTCGTAACACAGTCATTTAGTTGAATTATTTCACCAAATTTTTAACATAGCCATTTTGGGACCTCTGTTCATGAACAGTGGCACTACGATTATCTTAATCTGCCCCGAGTATTGATTTCCCACAGCGACCGTGCGCTTGTGTGCCAGATATGTGCAAAACTACATTTCAGGCAGGATGTGACAAATGACAGCTGTACTGTTCATAAGAAGGTGTGCAAAAATGACAATGTTGAAAATCTGGAGTGAAAATATTACAAATTCTCAAAGTTACAATTGTGCATGGACACTGCACAACGCACGCTTGTAACAGTCATTTTATGGAGTGTTTTCACCAAATTTTCAACATAGGCATTTTGGGAACTCTGCTCATGAACAGAGTTACTGTGATTTTCTTAATCTGTCCCAAACACTGATTTCCCACAGCAACCATGCTGTTCTGTGCGGGAAATGCAAAACAGTAGTGTAGCAAATTCCCAGATGGCCTGGGTGCAAGGTGATGTTATAGGGCCCCTCCCCAGTTTTGAATAAACATCAAAATTATGATTTGGGCTCCTCAAACCTCATGGGCCCAGGTGCCACTGCACCCCCTGCACCCTTGTAGCTATGCCCCTGGTGCAAAAACACAATTTGGCCAGGATGTGAAAAATGACAGCTGTACTGTTCATAAGGAGGTGTGAAAAAATACCAATGTTGAAAATCCGGAGCGAAAATACTACAAATTTCTGAAGTTACAAGGGTGCGTGGAAACTGCACAATGCATGCTTGTAGCACAGTCATTTAATGGACTTTTGTCACCAGATTTTCAACATAGGCATTTTAAGACCTGTGCTCATGAACAGTGTTACTGTGATTTTCTTACTCTGTCCTGGACACTGCTTTCCGACAGCAACCTCACTATTCTGCGCTGGAAGTGCAAAAACACATTTCAGCCAGGATGTGAAAAATTACAGCTGTACTGTTCATAAGGAGGTGTGGAAAAATGCCAATGTTGAAAATCTGGAGTGAAAATATTACAAATTTGCGAAGTTACAAGGGTGCATAGAAACTGCGCAATGCACGCTTGTAGCACAGTCATTTAATGGACTTTTGTCACCAACTTTTCAACATAGGTATTTTAGGACCTCTGCTCATGAACAGTGTCACTGTGATTTTCTTAATCTGTCCCAGACACTGCTTTTCCACAGTGACCTCATTATTCTGCGCTGGAAGTGCAAAAACACATTTCAGCCAGGAAATGAAAAATGACAGCTATACTGTTCATAAGGAGGTGTGGAAAAATGCTAATGTTGAAAATCTGGAGTGAAAATATTACAAATTTGCAAAGTTACCAGCATGCACGGAAACTGCAAAATGCTTGCTTGTAAAACAGTCACTTTTTTGATTCATTTCACCAAATTTGCAATATAGGCTTTTTGAGAGCCCACCTCATGAACAGTGACACTGTCATTTTGTTAACTGGTCCCGAAAGGTGATTACACAGTGACCGTGAAATCACCTTTTGGGACCAAATAATGCCATGACAGTGACTGAATTCATGAGGAGGGGTCCCAATAACCCCATGTTGAAAATTTGGTGCCAAAATTCCCGAAAATGCCCAAGATATGCACCAAAGTTGAAAAAAACCCTGTTTATGCCATTATACAGCTTACCGGCATTCCTTCAGTTCACGGTCGGCTTTGAAGAGTGCAGATGTGTGCCTGGTCCACTGAAGATTGTCGTGCCAGGTTCCAGAGGTAAGTATGGGGTGAGGAGGGTGTGGGGAGGTGGGGTACGCAGTGGGTGGGCGCTGGTTGGGGAAGGGGGCTGCAGACTGTGAGGGACCATTTTCTACTTTACAGGTTAAAAAAAATTAAACATTGCAGGAAGGTTTTTTTCCTTTGACAGGTACATCTGGTACTCTGGGGTGGGCTCCCAGCATGCCACCTGTGTGTTTTGAGGTATGAGGGACTGGAGCCAATGGGGTTGGGCATCCCGTCAGCAAATAAAAAAGGGTGTTTGCAGAGGGGGGGAATGATTCTGAGGGGGACTGGGCACCCTCCCTTGGCAAACAACTGGCATGGAACATGATGCTGATGGGGATTGGGCTTCCCCATCAGCAAATGAACTGGGGAGGAGAGCATGATAATGCTGACAGGGGGGAATTGGGAACCCCTTATGTTGGCTTTTCTGGGGACTATGAGAGGCTGACAGCACAGCCACCACCATGTCTCATTAAAATTTTACACCAGGGAAGGCACGCCCTGCAATGAGGTGGAGCTCCCTCATTGCAGTGGCTAAAACATTTCAAGTTGGTGGATAGCTTTGCAACTGCTGTCATAGACAGTGTGCAATCTCATTAGTGCCACACAGCCAAGCCTGAAAAAAGCAGTGGTGCCACTGGCCACAACAAGGCCACACCTCCAAAACCTGCTCTTCCACTTCAAGGAACCCCGATATGTTGTCTGCACTGTATGTGCAAGACAACATAAAACCAACTATGTTATGAATGTACTTTGACATTCTTCTATGGTTGCACATGACTTTGATCATTTTCAGTATTTTGGCCCCAAAATTTCAATGTAGCCATTTTTTCACAGCACCTCATGAATGTGACAGGTGTCATTTTTTAAATCCTAGCCAAAACATGTTTTCATACTTGTGGTATGTGTAACAGGGTTGGGAAAGACCTTGTCCAATTTGTTATGTAGAGAGAGTTACAGCAAGGCCATTTTTTGTGCTCTCCTGTCCTGCCATGTGCCTGTCACTTGCATGTCAGCACAATCAAATTTTCTTGTGGCACCCATAATAAGGTGAGCAATGCAAGCAATATGGACAATTGTCTACAAAAGCTCTGTGTTAACCTATGTAACCTAGGAATTGGCCACTCCGATGGTCCCATTATTTCCCCATTATCTCCCTTCCTTCACTTGCTGTTTCTATTCTTTCTTTCTCATCTTGCTTCTCTGTGGTTAAAAGAAAAATACATGGGACTCTTTATTTGAAACTGGGATTCCTTGTTTTGCAAATGTATATGCTTACATTGTTGAAATGATTGCAGAAAGGTATTTGGGTTTATTCGAAATAACAATCTATAATAAAGGGGATTGACTACCACAAGCTTGTTTACAGTATTTTCAACAGGAGACCAGCTCTGTGACAGAATGTTCCATTTTGTCGTACCTGTTAAAGATCAGGGACTCGATTCATAAAAAGGGCTTAGATCAGCTAAAGCGAGATTTATGCCATGCACCTCTATGCCAGGAATTTTGTGCGTGTGTACTAGACCTGGTTCCAGGAAAGCATAGGAGAAAGTTATGGATCCTGCCACAGCAAGGCCAGGAGTGATTATCAAAAGAATGGCAGTCAAACTAGAAGCAGAAAATAAAGTCCAAACTGTGACCGCACAGCCAGCACAATTTAAGAAAGAAGAAGAAGTAGGGACAGAACCTGAAAGCATGTCTGCCTTCTTCAAATGGTGGACTATGCAACAAAGAGAGACTAAGACACATAGGAGAGGAGAGGAGAGGAGAGTAGAGATGCAGTGACAGGAGCAGCCATGGCTGGATGCCTTGATTCAGATTTGTTTGAGCTCAGCTCCAAGATCCAGATGTCCAGGAAAGAAAGAAGACACCTGAAAAAAACAGTGGTAACAAAAGACTCATGGACATAAGGGCCTGATGAATGAAAATGCCAAAACTAAACTGATAACTGACAGTGATTTTTTTTTCTGAGTAAATGAACAATGTTTCTCTCCAAGGTTACAAAACAAGGTGAACCAATGTTTAAAAAAACGTAATGGGCTACTGTGCAGAGTTTAGGTTGATTCTTAGATGCAGAAAAAAAATAGAAAAATTTGGGTGTGATATTCAAAACTTTGCTTGGGCACAAAGCTGAGTTTGCCCACACAAACCAGATTTTGCAAGGTTGTTCTATACTGACAAGCCCGGTTAGTACAGGCAAACAGGGTTTGTGCATGGGCGATACTCATAGGGGGTACAATTCAGCTCTTTAAATACCTGGGGATCATGACTGATAGTACAGTGACCTATGCCTATCACATTGACTACATTGCCAAGGCTGTTAACACATGCATTGGACTGCTTTAAAGGCATAAGCAATGTCTGACCCCAGAGGCTCTTAACCCTACCATTCATATCTCTCGTTTCGCTCATTGATTATGGCTTAGTAATCTATGGAATGGCTACTGAAACAACTCTTCTTCGCATCATAGTGGCATTCAACAAAGCGTGCCGGCTCATTACTGGCTCCCCCCATCTGACCCACACCTGTGATATGTATGCTCAGGCTAACTGGCTCCAGTTCAAAGGTAGTCTTAAGTACCAGTCTTGTTTACTGGCCAAAAAAGTAAGTCTTGGCAGAGTGCCCCTTGGTGTACAAAAGCTTCCTACCACCATTAACAACTGTTGTTACACCAGAAGCTCTAGTAGCCAGATTTTTAATATTCCCCTGTGTTGCACTTCTCTGGGACAAAGGTTATTTTCATACTGGGCCTCACTCTGGATGAACTCTCTGCACCCTGACATCACTTCAGCATCCACCTTGGGGGCTTTTAAGTAAAAACTCAGACAACAGTTAGTTGCAGATGCATGCTTTCACTGCTTCCTATAACCCTCTCCTTCTTATGACCAGCACTTAAACCTGGCCTTGTCTTACCCCTAGCTAATCCTTAACCTCTCACACTTCCTCTTGATCATCCCCACTCTCTGCCCTCATCCTCCATGTCTTTCCCTTATTCCCCCGTACACCCTTCCCCTCATAACCTACTTTCTCACTCCTTACTGATCACCATACCTCTCAACCTTTTATCGCCCAAATGTGTGACATGATGTGTTACAACTGGACAAAATGTGTGACACATCATCAAACATGACACTGCAAGCTCAGAATACTGTGGAAATAAGTGCACTAATGTTTATAATGTTTGCTGATAACCTAGCATCTTATATTATTATACATGTCTGCTTAAAAGTCTCGGTGGTCAGTGTGGAATGTCACCTTCTCAATGTGGGACAGTGGGTTTCTGAGGGATAAAATGAGTGACGTACCGCGTAATGTGTGACAGTTGAGAGGTGTGCTGATCACCACCTCCATGTCTCCTCCCTAACCTCCACACCCCACCCTCCCCTCTTCCCCTTGTTTATATATCCTGAGCTTCCATGATCACCCTAAAATGATTGACTTTAATCTTACTCACCTTTGACGAGGCCTCTGGGCTGATGCCTCCACTTACCTAGTTGATTTTTTTTTTTTAGCTGTCACTTAGTTCTGCTCTCCTTCCCCTAAAGAGTTTATATTTCTTGGTTTTAAACAACTGTGCACCTTGGCATACATTGTACAATGCCAAATGTATTGTAATTCCTTTATTTATTCCCTCTTGTACAGTTGTATACGTCCTTGTGGTGTTTGCTTCCTTTTTTCATACTTTTGCCAATTTGTTTTATCCTCTTACATGGAGCCTATGAAATGAGCTTGTTCTCAAATGTGTATCAGAGATTACAGTAAATAAATAAAAATTCAAGTAAAGGGGTGGGAACCTGAATATTGGTGCAATATTCAGAGTACAGTATGTGCACCACACAAGGCAGTTTTTCACAGTCTCTATGTGTACCACAGATACCACTGACCAAAAACACGGCTTTCATTTCATTTTTATTTATTGTACTGGAAAACCTTAATGAGCAAAGGCCATTTTTCCTAAGTGCCCAGGGAGATTGCTGCAGCAAGGAACAGACCAGCTCAGCTCTTCCGCACAGTGAATGGGCTACTACATCCTGCCTGTCTCTGTGTGGGGGCAACAGGTTCAAGCACGAGATGTGAGGAGCTGTCTGTATTCTTTGCCGACAAGGTGTCTTCTATCAGGGATAGGGTCTCCTCGAGTACCTCTTGAAGGGGATGCATTGTCCAGCCTGAGATGTCTTGAGACACTCCTCCTGCTTGGGATGAGTTTGAGCTGGTTGGGGTGGAGGATGTGACGAGGATAATTCTGAAGCTGCGACCAACCCAGTGTGATCTGGACCCAGGTCCGACATGACTTTTGGTCGGATGTTTGGACCTGGTTGGGCCTGTGATTGCTGGGGTTGTCTGGAGTTCCTTGAGGAGTGGGGTTTTCCCAATGACATTGAAAGAGGCCTTGGTTAGAGCCCTTTTGAAGAAACCTCCTTGGATTTGGACTGCCTCAGCAATTACACTCTGGTCTCAAACCTCCCATTCTTAGGGAAGTTTATTGAAAAAGTGGTGGCCATGCAGCTTGGGGGGCTTCTTGCTTCTTTTCCACCTATGAGCCTTTCCAGTCAGGGTTTCATATGGGGCGTAGTACAGAGACCGCCCTGGTGAGGGTGCTTAATGACCTCCTGATGGCAAGGAACAGGAGAGACCAGACCATCTTGGTCCTTCTGGACCTCTCGATGGTGTTTGACACCGTGGACCATGAGGTGCTACTCGATCACCTGCAGTTTTGGTGTGGCCTGTCTGGTAATGTCATCAACTGGTTCAGGTCATACCTGACAGGCAGAGTGCAGAGGATGATGATGGGGTTAGCGTCATCTAACCCAAAGCCTCTCTGCTGTGGGGTACCGCAAGGTTTGGTCTTGTCACCCTTGTTGGTCACGGTGTATATGTATACAGCAGGACTTCAGTGATGTTCGGCTCTGGTTCTATGCAAACCAGCTTTTTCTCAAGACCAAGAAGACAGTCTCTTTGAGCTTCGGCGCAAGGCAGAGACTCTCTAGGCTCCCTGCAACCCCTTCCTTCCACACCCTGGACGGGGCTATTCTGGAGACCTGCACCTCCTTCAGCTATCTCAGGGTATGGCTCAACCAGCACTTCGACTTTTCTGTACATATCGATGCCATCCACAAAAAGCTCCACCCCAAACTAGGTGCCCTCTATCGGAGTTGTGGTTGCATCCCACCACCAGCTCGCCATACACTTGTACAGAAATGGGGGGATTCTCCCAATATTTGACTATGGAGACATAGTCTACAGTGCCGCTCCCAAGTCCATCCTAGCCAGACTGGACCCTATATTCCGCTCTTTCTGCTGCTTCACACTGGATAGTCCCCCCTCCACTCACCACTGTGTACTCAACTAGTCTCTCGCTCTTCCCTCACTTCATGATCACCAATTGTCCCACTGTGCCAAGCTCACTGCCAAATACTGGTCCCAGTTCTTGCCTCCCTATCTCTCCTCTGTGATGGCAGTCCCTAACCTTCATGTGCACTCCCTCAGGAACACAGACACATGAACCTTGGCCATCCCATGGGTGTCTTCCTCAAGTGGTCAAGCATCCTTCAGATACCGGATGCCCAAACTATGGAACTCCCTCCCTACCATCATTTGGCACATGCCCCAGGAAAGGTATTTCAGCTCTCTCATCAACTCGCATTTCTTGTCATCATGTGCCTGTGGGTAGGCTGAGACTAAAACAATAAGTGAACTGGGGAGTCCTGCTATTAGTCAATATACTCTCCCATTGCAGTGATTAGACCCTACCGCATGGTTGTGCTGTCTGAAATTTTGTTCGCTGCCCTTTATTGTTAAGCTCTTCTCTTCATTCTATTGTATGTGCTTTGTTGTGATTAATCTGCTCTGTATATATTGCTTCAGTATAACTTGTATATTCCTGCTAATTCATGTACAATATTACCCCATGCTCTTTACATGTATGGCTTGTTCTACTGTCGATGCGTATGTATTGTTCCCTATGCCCTCTTCCCCCAGAATGCACCTGGAAATGAGCACTAGTGCTCAGTGTGTCTTCCTGGTAAAACTTTTAAATAAATAAATATGTTGCCACTGGGGGACATTATCAGGTGGTATGGGCTGGGTTTTCACTACTATGCAGATGATACCCAGTTGTACCTGTCCTGTGTGCCCAATACCCAGGTGTCAGTATCTATTTAACAGCTGCCTCGATAAGATCCAGGCTTGGATGACTCAAAACTGGCTGGAACTTAACCCAGACAAGACAGAGTTACTTGTAGTGGATCCAGTTTGTCGTGGTGGAGGGTGCTGTGAGGGGTTACCCCCTGACATTATGGTGGGGGGGGGGCATTCCCCTTACTCCATCTAGTTAGGTGAAAGATTTGGGTGTGGCCCTAGACGACAGTCTGACACTTGATACTCAGGTGTTGGCCATCGTTAGGAGTAGATTTTACCATCTAAGGAACATTGCTAGAATCCTAGCCTTGATCTTGCTGGAGGAATTGACCACACTGGTACATGCATTCTTCACTTTCAGGCTGGACTATTATAATGCCCTGTACCTAGGGTGATCTGGAGGCAACCTCCGAAGGCTGCAACTGGTGCAGAATGCGGTGGCAAGATTACCAACTGGGACAAGATGCAGTGATCATATTACACCGGTCCTCCGCGGTCTACACTGGCTGCTGGTCAGGTAGAGGATTGTCTTCAAGGTAGGGCTCCTGACCTACAAGACCCTACACAAAGGGGGACCTGTCTATCTGCAAGATATCCCTGTCCCCTATTATCCACCCTGGGCACTCTGTTCTGCCGGGGGGGGGGCCCTCCTTGGAGTTCCCAGAGTGAGGCTGTGGCATTCTGGAGACAGGGCATTTTCAGTGGCTGCGCCCACTCTGTGGAACTCCATTCCTGGCTATCTTAGGGAGGCCCCCTCTATGGAAGCCTTTAAGAGATGACTGAAAACATATTTGTTCAAGCAGGCTTTTAATGTTGATTCATTTTAAATGGGATAGATAAAATTTTAATGTTTATGCTGAATTGCTGCTATGTGTGATCTTTGTACATGTACAGCCCAGCTCTGCTTATAATTAATTATCTGTTTTAATTAAGCTATGCATGTTGAGCAAGCTGGCTGTTTTTAATTGCATGTTTTTACTTTTGTGTTTTTTTTTAGCACAAAATCTTTGTTCGACTCCCTTCACTTTTTCTATCACTTCTGGGTGGTTAGTGAGTTAAATAGCAGTTCAACACACTATTGGGTGAGCTTTGATGATGACTTGATAGTTGAAACGTTAGCATCCTAGTTTCCATGCTCACAAAGCCAACGGGGTCACAGCATGAGGCATGGCGGTATTTTTGAAGCGGCGTTCTTTGGTTACCAATATGGGGTCCATTAAGCATTAGCTTCACAATATTGCAGTGTACATAGCTAATGGTTTTCACCACTCCAGGGTTATTGTTTTTCCTTACTTCAGGATCTAATTGCTAGCACCAACAGCAATTCGGAACTCTCTACTAATTCGAGTGCACTTGTTATCCTTGTTCTTCAGATGGCATTTAAGAAGTAAGAAATTCTGGTTGTTTTTGGATCAAATATCCCTTTGGACAAGTAAGTTGTCTCTTACATTGTTTTACCTGGGAGATCCTTTTACCTGGAATGCAACAAAAAAAATATCAAGCTGCAATAGACCCTGTCTGAGTACTGTTACTGGACTTTGGTATAGACTAGAACTCTAATTGTTACAGTGCAATATTTCTACACCAACTCTGTTTAGCACTTGAAATTGCCTTACAATTAGTCTCTGTTTTTCAGGTTGCACAGTTGCATTTTTGCACATTTTTTCTGGTCTTCACAGAATTAAATAAATATTCATACAACTTGTAGTCCTGTGTAGTGGTGCTTACTGGCTCGCTTGATGAGCATTGGTTTGTTTTGTATTCTTGCTACTCATTGGTAGTGTACACTTTTTGTTTTTTCTGGTTTGAGTAGTGAGCCCCTGAACTCTGCTTTTGTACAACTGAAAACATATTTGTTCCAGCAGGCTTCTAATGTTTAATTAATTTTAAATAGGATAGATAGAATTTTAATGTTTATGCTGAATTGCTGTTATGTGTATGTTGCTTTGTTTTGAATTGTATTGTATAGCGCCCAGAGTCCCTGGAATTGGGCACTCAATAAATAAAATAAATATCTATCTATCTAGCTATCTATCTTTCTATATATCTACCTGTCTTTCCATCTATCTATCTATCTATCTATCTATCTATCTATTTAATAAACAGTCAGTATGGTACAAATGAACACAGTGGCAGAATAATTATGTAGGAGACTGTTACATACAATATGTATATAAATATCTATATCTATATCTCTGTCTCTCTCTTTCTCTCTCTATATATATAATATAATATAATATAATATAATATAATATAATGTAATGTAATGTAATATAATATAATATAATATAATATAATATAATATAATATAATATAATATAATATTATACTGGCACAGTTGTGCCAGCATAGTTAGGGTGAAATGTCGCTTCTATGTTAAACTCTAAATTTTGAACCTTAATAACTTTTGAGCTATTCAATGGATTTGCATGAAAGTTGGCAAGCATAATCTCTAGGAGTAGGACACTTGAAATTCTGTGCAAATCTCTTGTGTGGGTTCTGAGCTATCAAATGTCGAAAAAACAGAAAAATCTGTGTTTTTCGCTATTTCTTTCTCAACCTGAATCTCTGAAATGGCTTTAGGTTTTGGTCTCAAGTTTTCAGGGTAGGAAGCCATTGCCTCACAGATGTGCCTTTTGAAGGTTTGGTGAAAAAATATTAATCAGTTCAAACGTTATTACATTTTTATTTTTTCCATCATTTCTTATGGGAAAATTTATATGTCAGGCACAAAAAATACTATTTTTCACACAATACGAGTACTTTGTGCAAAATACCAGCTTCTTTTCACAAACAAGGCTAGTATTTTGTTTAACATTCAAAGTCGCTCGATCAGAGGAGTTGTGTACTGTTCATCATCTTGTTTGCCACTTAGCGAGAATCTTGAAGTACAGAATGTTCAAAAAAAAAAAAAACCTTTAGAACACAGCTAAAGAGGACCCCTTCAGGTGTACTCTGATGTTTTTTTTGTTTGTTTTAAGCTGGCCCTAAACAAGTTTTTTTATGTCAGGTGCCAGCTTATCAAGAGAATGGCTTGTAGACCATTCTCTGTATGAGAAGAGCGGTATTTACTTGACTTCCTGCACCCACAGCTGGAACTTGTGCTGCTAGCTGCAGAGTCAAGGAAGACCCGCTCTGTAAACCTATACAGAATAATTTTCGACTGTTACACCTGGAACAAAGAAAACTGTCCCCCAACACCTTTTTTCTTTGATGTAGAATCCTGCATTGAAATTTTCGATAATTTCGATGCAGGATCCTGCATCGAAGTAGTCTGCCCTCAGGCAATTCCTTTTTTTCACACAACACGGGGTGCACAGTCCCCGTGTTGGTATGAATCCCCCCCACACACAGACTTATTTGGCACACTGGGAGACCACCCCAGTGTCCCCTAATGTTATATTGTTTTAAAACCTGTATAATAAAGAAAACCAACCCCCGACATCTATTTTCTTTGATGCAGAACCCTGCATCAAAATTTTCGATGCAGGATCCTGCATTGAAGTAGTCTTCCCATTGGCAAATTCCTTTTTTTGCACCAACACGGGGTGCCCAATCCCTGTGTCAGTATGTATCACCCCCACACACACTTATTTGGCACACTGGGAGCCCACCCCAGTGTGCCCAAATGTTGTATTGTTGTAAAACTGTAAAATAAAAAAAAATGACCCCCAATGTCTATTTTCTTCGATTCAGAACCCTGCATTGAAATTTTCAGTGCAGGATCCTGCATCAAGGTACTCTGCCCTCCAGAAAATTCCTTTTTTTCTCATCAACACAGGGTACCCAATCCCTGTGTCAGTATGTATCACCCCTACACACACTTATTTGGCACACTGGACACCCATCCACCCCAGTGTGCCCAAATGTCGCAGTGTTTTAAAACCTGTAAAATGAAGAAAAACATCCACCAATGTCTTTTTTTCCTGTGAAAAAAGAAAATGGTTCCTCATCGTCTTCCCAGGACCCCTCCCCTATCATCACCCTCTCACTGAGCACCCACTTCCACTTACCCTATACTTAGCTCCGGAGGTTGGTGGCTGCAATCTTCTCTGGACTGACCTCCTCAGGGTGAGAGATTGAGGAGAGCGGACAATTCTCGTTTTCCTTGATTTCTCCTCAGAAGTTGACATGGTCGACCATCATTTGTTACTTGACTGCCTGAGGAAATTCTGTGGACTTGCTGGCACTGTCATCTGCTGGTTTGAGTCCTTCCTCACCAATAGGAGATAAAGGGTAATGATGGGGAAGTTCTCCTCCTCTCCTAGCCTCCTGTCATGTGGAGTACCCCAGGGTTCGGTCTTGTCACCGATGTTGTTCGTTGTGGATATGCTGCCCCAGGAGAGTTCATTAGGAAGTACAGTTTGTATTTTCATTGCTATGCCAATGATATCCAGATGTATCTTTCTTTTGTCCCTGGCACATCCAATGCTGTGGATGTGCTAAACACCTATCTTGCTGAGATCAATGACTGGATGGCCTCCAGCTGGTTGCGACTGAACCACAGTAAAATGGAGATACTGGTGATGGAGTCAAACAGAGGATGTGATAGGATGGTCTCTGGTGCAGAGACGGGGCCTTTTCTTGGATCTGTGCCACTGAAGGCCTCCTCTAGGGTGTGTGATCTTGGTGTTATCCTTGACAGCAGATTGATGCTTGAATTTCAGGTGTCATCCATTCTCCACACTAGTTTTTACCATCTGAGGAATATTGCCAGGATATAGCCCCTAGTTTTGCCATTGGACCTCCCCACCTTGGTGCATGCCTTTGTGACATTTAGGCTTGACTGCTGTAATGCACTCTATCTCTGGGTCTCTGGAGGTACCCTTTGCTGGCTGCAGCTAGTGCAGAATGCAGCCACCAGCTTGTTGATGAGGCAGTCTAAGTACTGCCACATCACCCTGGTGCTGCGTGAACTGCACTGGTTGCCAGTGAGGTGGAGGGTCCTCTTTAAGGTGGGCTTGCTCACCTTTAAGGCCCTACATGACCTGCACCCTGGTTACCTGAAGGACATCTTTGCACCTGTTGTCTTGGTCTGCTCCCTCCGCTCCTCCTCTAGTGGTCTCCTTGCAATTCCCAGAATGAGGTAAAAAACTGCCGGTGACAGAGCTATCAGTGTTGCAAGCCCTGTTCTGTGGAATTCTCTACCTCCAGCTGTAAGAGAGGCCCTCTCAGTAGAGGTATTTAAAGCCCAGCTTAAGGCCTTTCTGTATAATCAGGCCTTCCTGAACTTTGTTTTATAATCTTATCCTGGCTGACTTCAGTGATTTAATCTTGTCCCAGGCTACCTTAGTTATTTATGTAGTAGTTATTTTGAGTCATTTTATGATTTATGTTTAGATTTTATTGTGTGGTTTAATTTAGTGTATTTATTATGTGTTTGGTTTGCTGTTTTTTCTCTGAAATTGTCTTGTTTTTTGTACGGCACCCAGAGCCTCCCTGATGGGTGTCTTTTTAAATAAAAGTTGCCTTGCCAATATAAATATTTGTCCTCTGTACTCTGTTGCCCAGATAGCTCTTGAACCAGGCTATGGCATCAGAGAAAAAACTCAATTGCACAATAGCAGTTGGTGGAAGAAGTGCTTCGGCACCCTGACCCCCATCACAGTAATCCCTGATACTAGTGGACCCCCAACCGCCAATTATCAGCCCGATGTTAAAAAAGAACCATTCCCTGATGCTAGTGACTGCCCCCCATTGTGTAAATATAAAATGTCGCTGGTGTAAGTGGCCCACCCCATCAGTCACTGGTTTGATGTGTAAAAGTGCATGTTCCCTGGTGCTAGTGGTCCTCCTCCACCACCTGCACCCATGCCCAATCTGGAAATAAGTTTTACCTGGTGTCCAGTGGTCCCCCCCACCTGCACCCATGCCCAATGTGTTTAATACTATTCCCTGGTGTCTAGCTGTCCCTGCCACCACCTGCACCCATGCCAAATGTCTACAGTATTTGTGTCCTGTGGTTTCCCCCTCCCTATGCCCAATCTCTTGTTTGTTTCTTAAAAACTTTCTGGTAGCTAGCTGTCCCCATCAACCTCAATTCCCTGTCTATGAGGTAAAAACTCCCTGGCAGTCTAGTGGACCTCCCTCCCTATCCCTGATCTGCAAGTTTACTACTATGTATTCTTCCCTCATGGTCTAGTGAACCTCCTTCCCTATCCTGACTTTGCCCATATACTAAATAAATCTGACCCTGGTGGTCTAGTAGATCCTCATCCCAGCAAGTACTGGCCTACCACCCCACATCCCTTCCCTGAGCCAGTGACCAGCACAGCTCTCTGCTCACTACCATGGCTGGCCACTGACTGAGCTCTCAATGAGAGTGTACTGTAACAGGTGATTGTACAGTACATGCTCATTGAGAATTCTGTTGGCAGCCAGCCATGGGGGTGAGTGGAGGGCTGTGTCAGTCACTGGCTCAGGGAAGGGATGGGGGATGTGGGTGGTAGGCCAGTACTTGCTGGGGGTGGGGAGTCTACTAGACTACCAGGAACAGATTTATTTAGTATACAGGTAGGTTGGGATGGGGTGTTCACTATACCACTAGGGACAGATCTATTCATCATACAGGCAGGTTGGGATAGTGAGGTCTGCCAGAACACCAGGGAAAGCTACATAGTAGTAAACCAGCAGATCCTGGATAGGGAAGGGGTCCACTAGACCACCAGGAAGTTTTTATTTATTTATTTATTTGTACAAGTTGGATTTACAACCTTTGAGTCAGGGACTCATTTACAAAGGCACTTCGTCGCAGGGAGGGCAAGACAATAGAACATTGTGCAGATATAACTTTGGACAACATTACAGGTACAGACATTGAACACAGAATACACTTAGTTACATGTCGATATAAAATACATGTTTACAATTAAAGATGTACAATTTCTCTGGAGTTGCAGTGGAATACATCCTTGTATAAACCTAAGGGGGTAGGTAAAAAGGAGTAGGGGAAGATGGATCTGCAGTCCAGGGGACATTGTCAAGATTAGGGGGGCCAGGGAAAGGTACTGCAGTAGGATGGGGGGGCAGGGTTGGTTGCACTTACAGCAGCGGACATTAAAGAGATGGTTCCGGAGAGTGGTTTTGAAGGGACCAAGTTTGACAGTGTTGGTGACGCAGGTAGAGAGGGAGTTGAACCAGGCGAGAGCTTGATAAAAGAAGGACCTCTGGGTGAGAGAGGTCTTGGTTTTGGGCACTTTGAAGGTGGCTTTAACAGAGCTGCGGGTGGAAATGGACGAGGATGACCATGGTAGGGAGGCAGAGACTCTGGGGGGGGGGAATAGTCCAAGCAGGGATTTCTTTGCAAGAAGGCAGGTCTGATACTGCAGACATTCCTCGAAGTTGAGCTGATTGGCAGACGAATACAGCAGACAGGTGTGGGTGTGGCTGGAGCTCCAGTCAGGAGCCTACAGGCGTTATTGATGGAGAGCTGGATTTCAGAGAGGGCGGTGTTATCAGCTGCAGCATAGATGGGCAAGTCATAGTCCATTAGGGATAGGACGAAGTAGGTGATAGCCAGCTGGAGGGCAGCAAGGGGCAGGCAATCCCTATGGTGGTAAAGTAGGCCAGTCCAAGAGTTTATGGTGGAGGAAAGAGTTGATGTGGGTGTGGAAGGTGAGGGCAGTTTCGAAAGTGATGCCTAGGTATTTGTATGTGGGCACTTGCTCTAATGGGAGTTGAGAGTTGGGGGTAATCAGGAGGGGGGCACATCTACCTTTATTTTGGTGGTGAGAGAAGAGCATTGATTAGGTTTTCTTAAGGTTTATGACTAGTCTGTAATCAGGAAACCACCTTTCTGTTTGGTTGTAGGTGAGTTGAAGAATGATTGCAGAATGGAGGGATCTGGGTATGAGACAAAGAGAACCGCATCATCTGCATAGAGGAGCATCTTGCTATTGCAGGAGCTGGGGAGAGTGTTGAGGTAGAGACTGAAGAGAATGTGACCCAGGATTGAGCCCTGTGGGACCCTGGAGCTAACGGGTTGAATGTTGAAGGGGGAGCCATTGATCTTTACACGCTGGGATCTAACAGAGAGGTAACTGGAAAACCAGGCAAGGAGACCAGCAGAGAAACTGAGTTGGTGGAGACAGTCGAGTAGGAGGGGGTGACAGACAGTGTCATAGGCCTTAGAGAGGTCAATGAATACTGCACCGGCCAGGTTGCAGGAGTCAAGAGCAGAGTGCAGGTATTGGGAGAACTCCAGGAGAGCAGTGGTTGTACTGTGTCCTGGATGGAAGTCAGGCTGCTCCAGGAACATAATATCATACTTAGCCAAGTACTCAGATAGTTGGATAGACACCACTTTTTCGAGGGCTTTGGAGAGTGGGGGGAGGATGGAGATTGGCCGATAGTTGCTGGGGGTGGATCGATCACCACTCTTGTCTATTGGGGTGATTTCAGCAATTTCCCATGCACTGGGGAACTGTCCAAGACATAGGGACCAGTTGAGTAGGTCCGTCAGAGGGACTAGGACAACGTCCAGGACCAGGTGGAGGATCCTGGAGTCAAGGGGGTCGCTGCTGGGGTTATTACTACCAAGGGCTTTTAGCAGGTGCAGCCTGGCTTCATGGAGGAATAGGGTGTGCAGGTAGAAAAGAGGGTGATGCAGGGCAGCGGGGAGTGAGGAAGGGACTGGATTAAAAAAGCTGCTGGAGAGGACAGAGCTTAGATGAGAGAAAGTGGTGTTGAGGCAGTCAGCTATAGGTAGTGGATCAGATGAGATTGTGCCATCAATGGTGAGCTGAGATGGTGGAGGGGAGCGGGTCTTCCCATTAATTTTTTTCATGCTATCCCAGAAGGCTGGGCTGAGCCCCAGGTGGAGGTGAGGGTGGCCTGGTAGTGCTCCGCCTTGGCCCGTCTGATGGTCCAGGTGCACTTATTGCACTCTGTGTTGTAGACTTGTCTGTCAAATGGATTGCCTGAATCTACAGCGATTCACCAGAGATTATCCCTATTCTTAAGTTTCTGGATGAGGGAAGGGGTGATCCAGGGGGCATTGTGTTTCTTTGTATGGATCCTGGTGGGAGGGAGCAAAGAGGTCACAGGCCTCACAGAAGGCATTTGTGAAGAGGTCAAGAGCTGAGTGGATATCTGGGGCATGTTGGATTGGGGATCAGTCTAGCTGAGCTAGGTGCTGTTTCAACTTTTTTAGGCCAACAGAGCATAGCCACCAGCGCAGTGTAGCCTGGGGCACTGGTTTCGGAGAGGAGGATGACCAGATACAGATGGCTGGGGAATGATCACTAAGTGAGTTGGGGAGGACAGTAATGTCCCGGATTTTAAAAGGGCAGTTTGATAAGATAACATCTAGGAAGGTGTTGGTTCCACTGGATCGGTTGAACCTGGTGGTCTGTGAGTCTAGTTGGGACATATCCAGGGCAGCGAAGGAGTCCCTGGTTTGGGAGGTGGTGGAAGCAAGCCAATTAACATTAAGATCACCAAGGATGACTTGCTCGACTTTGTGCAGGAGGGATGTGAGGTAGTCGATGAGGGACTGGACTGCTGAGTTTTGGTTCCTTGTGGGTATGTGGGAGACAGTGAGGAAAAGAGGGCCTCTGGCGGGGTCAGGGATAACGTTTAGTGTGCAGGCTTGGGTACCAAAGTCAAGTATGGGAGCAGGGAGTGCATGACCTATTAGGGTGTCCTGCATGAATACAGTGCATCCACCACTGCATTTGCCTACATGGTCTTCCCTGAATAAGGTGTATCCAGGGAGGGAGATAGTGGAGTCAGGGGTGGACTTAGAGAGCCAAGTCTGTACCAGAGCAAGAATATTAGGTTGATGCTGGGTGACCCAGCACTGGAGAGTAGCAGTTTTCTTTAGGAGGCAACAAATGTTAAGTGGTGCAAGGCAGAGACCGGTAGTGGTACAGGATTTGGGTGGGCTGGTAGATAAAGGTCCAGGATTGGGGTGTACATTCCCAGACAGTAAGAGTAGCAATGTGATTATTCTAATAAGGAGATGGTGGCAGCAGGGACCCATGGTTCAGTGCCTGGGCGAGGACCTGCGGTGAGGATGCAGTGGATAGGTAGAGGATGAAGGGTGGGTATGGCAGGGAACAGGTGGGTTCAGAGGTGGGCCCGGAGGAGTGGGGGATTGGGGCTGTGGCAGGGGTGGGTGCTGGGGAGTTAGGGGTGCGTTCAAGGGGGGTCTGGGTCAAACAGGGGTAACTTGAGGGTGAGATGCCTGATGTAGTGGGCGGGAGCGCAGGTAGGGGGAAGGTTTGAACTAGGAGAGTAAGGGTGAGAAGACATAGCAAGGGAGTGTGAGCGCCCATAGTTCTGTGCTTATAGTGAAAGATAAGGGCAATAGCTGAACTTCAGTGAGGGTGACTGCCACTGTGGAGTAGTGATAGTGTTACTGACTTTGGTGCAAGAGGTCCCAGATTTGAGTACACCAGGGGGAGTGTGTGTTAGAGCCTTGTGGAGGAGATGTCGGAGGCTACCCAGGGGCTGGATAGGGCTGGGTTTGGAGCAGAAAAGAGGGGAAAAATAGGGATTTAGGCTTGCTCTCTTTAAGAACGGAGAGTGTGGTTTCAGGGGATAAAAAAAACAGCTAACTGGGGGTTTCTACGGGAGGAATTCCTGGACAGAGACTATATAAGAAAGTGTCAGAGAAGGGGAAGTTAGGCAGGGCAGAGGGGGAGGGGAGGAATAGAATGGCTATGGTAGGATACCTTGAGAAAAGAGAGAGAGAGAGAGAGAAAGGGGGGATGAGATGAAGAGAAGTGGAGAAGGTTAGTTAAAAATGCAGAAAAGAAAAAGGCTGAAGTTCCAGGCAAGGTAGATACATATTTTTGAGTTAACAGGAGTAAGAAAGGTGAAATCAAGGGCTCAAGCTGAAGATTTTAAGCATTAATGTTCCATTTCAATACATGCAGACTTTGGTTAACTCACTAGTTGAGGAAATTTTATTCAGTAAGACCTTGCTAATTCGCTAGCTAAGGAGATACAGTGCATAGAGGAATAAATGCAGACTTTGGAAAACCCACTTGCTGTAATAGAACTATGCAGGAAGGCCTTGCTGCACAAAGTACAAGTATAGTGTAATAAAACTACATAAAGCTGCCTAGCAGGAACAGTCCTAGAAAAACATACAGGTCTGCTAGAGACTTACTGGATTGCAGGTCATGCTCTGTTACAGTCACTTAGCTAACAGCACAGAAGAAGCAGTTCTACAAAAATCTCACTTGTTAGAGAAAAATCTTACAGATACAAGAAAATCTACTGGACTACTAGAAAATCAAACTGATCTGCAGATCACGCAGCATTACAGTCATTAACAAACAGTACATATTGAAAATTATGTAGGCAGGTGAATAATCGAGTGAGAGCAGGCTCTGGCAAAATGGTCTCTCAGTGCGCAGCTAGCTTGATTTAGAAAGCTGCTTAAAGAGGGGGAATAAAAACAAATTCTTAAATATTGAGTTGCAAAGTTAGGGATTGCAGGCGCCTCATAGCTCCTAGGTTCAAGGATGGAGTCAATGCTCAGGCTCACACAAAGATCCGAGAAATGGTGCCAAATGTAAAATTTACAGCTGGAGGGGGACACTCTATCAGTTGAGCAGGCATACCTGTTTTTAGCCCTTGAGAGGGCAGGGATCGGCTGCTGTGGCTATGGCCATGGGTGGAGGAATGCCCAGGGGACTTTGGCACAGTCTGTTTTCGGCCCTTTAGAGGGCAGGGAGCAGCTCCTGTGGCTACGGCCATGGGTGGAGGAATGTCCAGGGGACTTTGCCCCATATACAGGGGATCAGGATTGGGGGGACCACTAGCCACCAGGGTGATTTTAGGAAACAGACAAGGGACTGGGGATGGGGGAGGGGACCACTGGACAGAAATACACAACACATTAGGCATAGGTGCAGGTTGGGGGAGGGACCACTAGACACCAAGGAATAGTATTGAAACATTGGGAATGGGTGCAGGTTGATGAGAGGGAGCACTGGACACTAGGGAAAGGTTCAGTTTTAAGACAGAGCCAGTGATCGGTGGGGGGGGGGTAGGAACCACTGGACACTGGGGAATGTTTCAGTTTTCAGACTGGGCTGGTGATTGGTAAGGGGATGGACCACTGGACAACAAGGAATGATTCAGTTTTCAGATGGGGTTGTTGATCGGCAGGGGAGAGACCACTGGACACCAGGGAAAGTCTAATTTGTAACAGTGGGCCAGTGATTGGCAGGGTGGACCACTAGCTCCAGGGAGAGTTGTCTGGGATCTGGCAAATGGAGGGTGGTGCCATACTAAATTGCTGGGCTATCCATGCAAATGAGCCCATAATGGGTACGCAAATGATCCCTTTGTGCCATGCATGCCCAATGAGCTCATTTGCATGAGTCCATTTCAATATCAGAATTTTGGTGTGGTACAAGCCATTATGATGGCCTATTTCCAGAATCATGCCTGCCCAGTGCTAAGTGGCTTAGCCGGTGTGCTATTCTACTGAATATAAAATTCTTGCATACTTGGGCAGCTACAAGGTGCAGCCCAAATATTTGTGCTCCACTTTGTCCAGTTTTGAATATCAGGTCCCTGTTCATACCAAAGAAGTACAGAGCTGAGTTATTACAGATAGCACATGATATTCCTATGGCTGGTCACTTGGGGAGTGACCGCAGCCTAGCCAGATTGTTGAAGAGAGTTTACTGACCTGGAATTCATAAAGATGTTGCTACCTATTGCAGTTCTTGTGCTGAAAGTCAGAAAGTAGCCGCAGTGACTGAAAAAGACAAGGTGCCTCTGGTGCCCCTACCCTTGATTGATGTGCCTTCTGAGAGAACTGCAGTAGATGTGGTTGGCCAATTACACAAAAGTAAAAAGGGTAATCAGTTCATTGTGGTGCTATGTGACTTGATACCTAGAGGCAGTTCCAGTGCATACTGGCACTGCCCCAAAAGTGGTAACAGACCCTGCAAAGTGAACATACCTAAAGAGATTATTACTGATAAGGGTAGTAATTTTGGTGTTCCATTGCTGAAGGAGCTGTACCGACTAGCACAGTAGGTGTCACTGCCACAAGAACATCACCTTATAACCCTCAGACACACAGCATTGTTAAGCATTTTAACTAAACCTTAAAACACATGTTAAAATGGTTTATGAAAAGTGAAGGGAAAGACTGGGACCAGTGCTTACCTTACCTGCTTTTTGCTTAGAGAAGTGCCACAAGCATCAACTGGGTTTTCATCCTGTGAAATGCTGTATGGTAGACAACCTAGAGGGCCACTAGATATAATGAAAGAAACACAGGAAGGGTAACCCTGCTCAGAAAGAATTTATTAAAAACATCAAAGGTTGCTTTGTTAGTATTACCAGAAACTACTAATGAAGATATTGATATGCTGTAGTTTATGACAGACTGGAACAAACTATAATTTCAGATGCTGTAGATGTGAATGTTTCCTGATCCACAGAACAAACCACAGTAACCTGTAACTTGGTAAAGAAATGTAACCCTTGCAGGGCCACAGACTGATACATCATTTCAAAATTCCTATATGTTCTAACTCTGTTGGCAACCTAAGGATTAAAAGTACTTTTACCACACTGCTACGCTGAACAAAAGGGTGGAGCCCATAATAGTGACAAATAATGCTTGCCCTGTCAGACAAAGGACATACAGATTACCAGAGTGGTTAAAAGCGGACATACTTAATGAAATACAAAAAAAAAAGAGTTGAGCATCACTGAAGAATCAAGAAGTGCTTGTTCATCACCAGTGGTGATTGTAAATAAACAAGCATTTGTCAATGCCGAATGTTGGCTTGCTGGCATTGGCACTGGTAGTGCAGGAGTTAGAC
Source organism: Neoceratodus forsteri (assembly GCA_016271365.2). Classification (NCBI taxonomy): domain Eukaryota; kingdom Metazoa; phylum Chordata; order Ceratodontiformes; family Ceratodontidae; genus Neoceratodus; species Neoceratodus forsteri. The sequence goes on along the minus strand of CM057452.1, from coordinate 454,531,687 downwards.
AGATGCATCATAGGAATGGCAGTGAAGTATTGCACTGATGCCAACCCACCCCCACCCTGCAGAGAGTAACAGGCATTAGGGTGTTCCTTTGGGTGTTTGGTAGTGCAGTGCGGGAAAACATGTCGGGCAGTATGTTAAAAATGACAGCTGTACAGTTCATAAGGAGGTGTAAAAAAATGCCAGTGTTGAAAATGTGGCATGTAAATATACCAAATTTGCAAAGTTACAAGGGTGCATGGGAAATATGCAACGCACGCTTGCAACACTGCCATTTTATGGGCGTTCGGCACCAAATTTTCAACATAGGCATTTTAACACCTCTGCTCATGTACAGTGTCACTGTTATTTCCTCAAAGTGTCCCAAGAAGTGATTTCGCACAGCGACCATGCTATTCTGCGCCAGAAGTGCGAAAACACATTTTGGGCAGGATATGTGAAATGACGGCTGTATTGTTCATCAAGAGGTGTGGAAAAATGGCAATGGTGAAAATCCAGACTGAAAATATCACAAATGCACGACGGTATGAGCGTGCGTGCAATCTGCTAATGCACGCTCATAACACAGTCATTTTATGGAGTATCATCACCAAATGTTCAACATAGGCATTTTAGGTCCTCTGCTCATGAACTGTGTCACTGTCATTTTCATAATCTGGCCCAAACACTGATTTCCCACAGTGACTGTGCTTTGCGGAAGTGCGGAAACACATTTCAGGCAGGATGTGGAAAATGACAGCTGTACTGTTCACAAGGAGGGTGTACAAAATGACAATGCTGAAAATCCGGTGTTAAAATATTGTGAATGCACAAAGTTACGAGCCTGCGTAGCAACTGAGTAATGCACGCTCGTAAAACAGGCATTTGTTGGATTTTTTCCACCAAATTTGGAACATAGGCTTTTTAAGAGGCCACCTCATGAACACTGCCACTGTCATTTTATTAATGGGACCCAAAAGGTGATTTTGCGCAGTGACTGCTAAATCACCTTTCAAGGCCGATTAACGCCATGACCATGATAGAATTCATGAGGAGGGGCCCCAAAAAACCCATGTTGAAAATTTGGTGCCAAAATTCCAAGAAATGCCTGAGATATGCAGCAAAGTTGAAAAAACCCTATTCACTCCATTATACAGCTTACCGGCATTTCCTCAGTTCGCGGTCGGCTTTGAAGAGTGCAGACGTGTTCCCGGTCCACTGAAGATTGTCACGCTAGACTCTGGAGGTAAGTATGGGTGGGGGCTGAGGGGAGGCAGGTGCGAGTGGTGGGTGTGGGTGGGGAGGGAGCATCAAGACTACGAGGGACGGTTTTAGTTTTACAGGAAAAAAAAAAAAAGGAAACCATCACGGGACAGTTTTTGTGTTGCAGGGCATTTGACATGCTGGGATGGGCTCCCAGTGTGCCACCTAACTGTTTTTTTGGGGGGATGTCAGTAGCCGAAGGGGGATTGGGCACCCTCGTCGGCTCACAACACTGGGGGAATAATGCCGACGGGGATTGGGCACCCTCATTGGCAAACAAATAAAGTGGTGGGGGGGCGCAAGCCTGAGGGGATGGGCATCCCCTTGGCATTCAACAATCGTGGGAGAGGTGATGCCGACAGGGAGGGCTCCGTCGGTGTACAAAGACAGTGGGGGGCGCAGCTGAGGGGATTGGGCACCTCCTCGGCATTCCACATTTGAGGGGTATGCCGACGGGAGTGGGCCTCAACAGCACAGTAAACAGCAGGGGGGGTTACTGACAGGGGGATTGGGCTCCCCCGATGTCGGCAGCCGTAAGCCGCTCGCCGACCATGTTCATAATGGCAGCGAACACGCAAGCAAAGGATTGCTGCGTATGACGAGCTTTGCTTGGATTGCAGTGGACCTTTGCTTAGATGTGCTCGCCCCATTATGTATGCATGGTGTGGCACCGGCATGCAGGCTGATTGGGGAATGAGGGACACACCTACTGATGCGTGCCCTGCATTCTCCCAACAGCGGCCGCGCCCCCAAATCTGCACTCTCCCTACATGTTGGTTTGCATGCAAGTGCGGCAAGCCAACATAAAATAGGGGGTTAAGAATCTGCCTTAATTTTAGAAAACTTAAGTATCCATATCTGACAACTATCCTATGCCCAGGATAGATGATTTGGTGGACAGATTGGGAAGTTCCAAGTACATTTGTACCCTAGAAATCACTAGCAGTTACTGGCAAATTCCCCTAGCTAAAGAATCCAGAAACAAAACTGCATTTCCACTCCAGCTGGATTTTATCAGTTCATAATCATGTCATTTGGTTTCCATGACACACCCACTACATTCCAGTGACACATGGATATAATTCTAGCCAACCCATACTGCTTATTGTGTTGCTTACCTGGATACGAACATATGAAATTTGCCAGCAGATAAAGGCATAGAGGTCTATCAAGTCTGCTCGAATGTGCAGCTAGCACCCCTTATTCTGCAGCTGTCCCTCCCTTCCACCCTTTCCGTTCATTAACCCTCCCCCTTGTCCTGTCCCATCCCCTTTTGAAGTAGTCCACTGTTCTACTGGATACCACTTCTGCAGGTAACGCATTCCACCCAGCCACCACCCTCTCTGTAAAAGTGTCTCCTCATTTCCTCCTGAACCTTCCTCCTCCAGTCTCAATCATGGCCCCTGATGTCCCTCCCTCCCTTACTTTGAACAGTCCCTCTGTACCTGTCTTGTTTATTCTTTTCATGTATTTAAAGGTTTCAATCATATCCCCCTGTCCCTCTTCTCCTCCAATGAGTACATGTTCAACTCCCTCAACCTCCTCTCCTATGATAAGTCCCCCAGCCCCTTGATCATCTTTGTTGCTCTGCGCTGCACCCCCTCCAGTAACTAAATGTTCCTCTTCAGATACAGGCACCAGTACTGCATGCAGTACTCCAGGTGCGGTCTAACTAATGACCCATACAGTGGCAGAATCACCTCCCCCCTCCTCGAGGATATACCCCTTGCAATACAACGCAGCATTTTGTTGGCCTTTACAGCTGCCTTCCTATATTGTGCCGAGTTGTTCATTGACCCTGTAATGAGCACCCCCAGATCCTTCTCCTCCTCTGTCTGGGCTAGCTGCACTCCCCCCAGCTGGTAACTCTTCCTTGGGTTCTTCATCCCAAAATGCAGCACCTTGTACTTTTTGGCATTAAACCATAGTTGCCAGGTGTCTGACCAAGTTTCAAGCTTTCCCAGGTCATCCTGCAACCCCTGCCATTCCCCTAGGTCATCCACCACCGCTACTACCTTGGTATCATCAGCAAATAGACTGATCTTGCTCTTGATGTCCCATGATATGTCTGCAATGAATATACCAAACAATACTGGTCCCAGCACCGAGCCCTGTGGAACACTGCTCGTCACTACCTTTGGGTGTGAGAGCTCCCCACCCATCACCACTCTCTGTTGCCTTCCCTGAAGCCAGTTTTCTACCCATCTCACCAGCTTTGCACCCGCCTCGGTGCCTACTTACTTACTTCCCAGCATTCCATGCGGCACCGAGTCGAATCCCTTACTGAAGTCCAGATACAGGACATCCACTACATGGCCCCTATCCAGTTGCCTAGTTAACCAGTCATAGAACTCCACCAGGTTGGTTTGGCAGGATCTGCCCCATTTGAAGCCATGTTGTCTGCTGTCCTGTAGTCCTTTGGCCTCTAGGAGGGCCACCAGCCTCTCCTTCAGGATAGTCTGCATTAGCTTACACATGATGGATGTGAGGCTCACTGGTCTGTAGTTTCCCGGTTCATTCTTGGGGCCTCTCTTGTGGAGGAGCACCACATGAGCCATCCTCCAGTCCTGAGGTACACACCCCGAATGTAGTGAGGCATTAAATAGGTCTGCGAAAGGTCCTGCATGGACCTCTGCCAGCTCCTTCAGTACCCTGGGGTGGATGCCATCTGGACCTGGCGCCGTGTCCACCCTCAGTACCTTCAAACCCTCCCGAACACTGCCCTCCTTGATTTCCCCATCTGTCACCCCTTCCCCCCATTTCTGCCATTTCTCCCCCCTTGGGTGTCACCCCCCTCTTCTCTTTAGTAAATACTGAGCAGAAGTACTCATTTAGTGCTTCTGCCTTATCGCACCCTCCTTCCACCCAACCCCCCTCATTCCTAATCCTTACTATGTGGTCCTTACAGCTCCTTTTCTCTCTGATGTACCTAAAGAAGTCCTTCTCTCCCTTCTTAATGCCTTGTGCCAGTCTGCATTCCGTAGATGCTTCAGCTCCCCTTACTGCCCTCATCACCTCCTTCGATTCTGTCAAGTACTTCTCCCTGTCCTCCCCCTCCCTGTTTTCTTGTACTTCCTAAAGGCAGCTCTTTTTCTCCTTACCTTTTCCATGACCTCCTTGCTCAACCAGCTTGGTTTCTTAGCCCTAGCCTTCTTGCTCTGGACCTTGCAGCAGGTTTTGGTTGCCACCACTATCCCCAGCTTAATGAGCTCCCACCTCTGGTTAGTGTTCATACTAGATTGAATTCTGGCCAGGTACCCTTTTACCACTTCCCCCATCCTCCCAAAGTCAGCCCTCCTGAAGTCCAGCACTCTTGTGCCTGATTCCACTCCTTCCTTGCCCATATCCAATGTGAGCCATACTGAGTGGTGGTCACTCCCTGACAGCGGTTCCTTCACTGTAAGTTCTCTCACAAAGTCCCCATTTGTCAGCACAAGGTCAAGGGTATTTTCTAATCTGGTTGGTTCACTGACCATTTGCAGCAGGAAGCTGTCCTGGAAGGCATCCAGCAGTACCTGCTCCCTTCTGTTCCTGGTTGTTGGGGTACTCCAGTCCACTCCTGGCTTGTTGAAGTCCCCTACAATCACCACACTACCCTTCTCGCAGGTCCTCCTGATCTGTTCTGCTAGTTCCCTGTCTAACTCCTCAGTCTGAGATTGTGGCTTGTACACCACTCCCATTCTAAGAATCCTATTCTTGGAATCCTGGATTTGCATCCAAAGTGACTCCATACTACCCTCCTCCCCTTCCTCCCTTACACACTTCAGTCCTTCCTTCACATATAGTGCCACACCCCCTCCTTTCCCAATCACCCTGTCCCTACAAAATAACCTGTACCCTGGTACAGACAGGTCCCAGTCATTGTATTGGGTGGCCCATGTTTCTGTGATGGCTGCAATGTCCACCTCTCCCTCTACCATGAGCTCCTGTAACTCTGCAGTTTTCCTCCCAAGGCTCCTAGCATTAAGGGTAACCACCTTCCACCCTTCCCCCCTCCCATCCTGCCCTCCTTTCTAGCATCATGGATGATGTTGTGGTGTACAGTCTGGACTGGAAAAGCCACCTGGAACACCTATGAGCAGTTATCCACTCTATCAAAAATGCAGGTCTGACCATTAATCCTACCAAGTGTGCCTTAGGAATGCAGGAAATCGGATATCTGGGTTCTGTTTTGGGAAATGGAGAAGTAAAGCCAGACATTTTTAATATAGAAGTGGTAGCTAACATTTCTGTCCTTATAACAAAGAAATGTGTCAGGTCATTTTTAGGTCTAGCTTGTTACTGCCAAAAATTAGTTCTCCGCTTTGCCCAATTAGATACTCCACTCAATGAATTCATAAGAAAGCAATACTCAAATAATGTGAAATGGTCCCCAGAGTGTAATGAGGCATTCTGGGCTATCAAGGCTGCATTATGTTCAGCCCCTGTTTTAAGAAGTCCAAACTCTGAGCAATAAATTCTGTTACAGACAGGTGCATCAGTTGTAGGCCTAGGTGCAGTTCTGTGTCAGAATATAGATAGGAAAGAACTTCTCATGCTGTATATCAGTGGGAAACTGCATAGCAGAGAGAAAAAAGTATTTCACTTAAAAAAAAAAAAGAATATATTGTTGCAAAATGGGAACTGGAGTCCTTTAAGTTTTATCTGCTAGGAGATGACTTTGTACTTATAACAGATCACACTCTTCTCTGTAAAAATAGAATAAGGCATAGGTTTTTCATTAGAAACAAACCTGAGGCACAAATCTGTGGACACTATAGCGTGTCTTATAGTAGAAAAAACAGTGTGTGCTAATTATGTACAACAAAGCTGACAGTGCCACTTTAATCAAATGAAGGACAGAAATGCCAGATTCACAAGGTGTTACCCGACACTATAGCCATTTAAATTCAAAGTAAAAATCCAGAAAAGAGAATATTAATGCTGATTTATATCATGATGTGGTGCAGGAACTGAAAATTCAGAAGGTAAAAAAAATGTGTGTGCTCAACTGGATTGTTTGCTGCACAAGGTGTTATGAAAAAGTGATACTGCATTTGCAAAGAGCTGCAAATGTTGCAAAGTACTGTTAAAAGACAAATAAAAGGAGATTTTGAAAAATTGTTTTAAAAAAAGGTTTCTCTTGCAAAGGTGTGTGTGTGTAAGAGAGAGAGAGAGAGAGAGAGAGAGACAGAGTTCGGTGAGACCCTGTCCAATTTGTTATGCAGAGAGAATTAACAAACAAGGTGCTATTTTGTCCTCTCCTATTCTGACACCTATTTGTCTTTTGATTCTCTGATTGCTCACTCACATTTTCTTGTGGCACCTAGTAATGGGCCACTTGAATGCTCCCATAATTTCAGGCTGTTATCTTCCCGCCTTCACTTGCTGTTTCTATTCTTTTTTTCTCCTCTTGCTTCTCTGTGGTTGGGTGCAGGGTCCCTGGTGCACCAGCAATCAGTGCAAGATGCTGTTTGTGCAGCTTGCACTGCCCTTTAAGAATCAGGCCTTAGATGTTCTCTTTAAGCTGGCCCCAGGAAAGAAATTGACAAATTTCTGGCACATTTTGTGAGAAACAGGAGATGAAACTCAGAACAGCAAGATACTGTGTGAACTGCCATGAGAAAGTATCATTCAAAAAAGAGAGCAATGTTTTGTTTAGAGAGAGATAGAGACTGAGATTTAAACTGAGAGACTCTTAGATGTAGGATTTTGTTTGTACTCCATGCAAGAAGCCCTATCTTGTAAAATGTATTTTTTTTATTTTATTGTATTATTGATAATAATAAAATGTTGCTTGTAAGTTGTATAACTTCTCCTGGTTTGCCAGTGATTCCTGAACTATGCCTCTATGACAGCTTTTTTCTATGGAGATGAGGCCAAAACATTTTAATTTCTCTATCTGTTTTTCTGTCTAATACTGGCACGATAGGGCCAGTGTAGTTAGGGTTCAATCGTCACTTCTATGTTAAACCCCAAGTTTTGCACTTTGATAACTTTGCAACAATATGACTGCTACACACAACATTTTGCACTCACTGTCAGGCACCATAGATCTCTTAAAGTGTCAAGTTTCGCTACAGTCAAATGTGCAGTTGCGGAGATGCAGAGTGTCAAAACAAGTGAAAATGACCATTTAGGGTGCAAATTCTTTGTCACACCATTTATTCAAAATGGCTAGGGGGTTTGGTCAGAAATTGCTATGGTATATGGTCTCTGGGTCACAAATGTGCCTTTACAGGTTTGGAGAAAAAATATTATTCCGTTCAAAAGTTATTAAACTTTTAAGTTTCCCATTATATCCTACTCCAAAAATTAGATGTGCTATGCAAAAGCAGTTTCTGCTTTCGCAAAAGCAGTAATTGCTTTCCAAAATGTGAAAGTAGTGTTGTGTTTCTGCCATCTTGTTTTCAGTTAGCAATGTGGAAAAAACACTGTAATTCAAAAAATACTGCCCCTTGATAAACACCAACAGTTGTATTTACCTAATTGGGGCCCGAGGCACACAAGTCCAGCATTAGTTTTTAGAAATAGTGTCTGGAAAGTAGTTTTTTCATCAGCCGCTGATAGTGTCACAATTTTGCAATACTACTGCTGCAAGTTGCAGCACTACATTTACAAAAATGCCACAAACTGTGGTCCTGTTGTGTGACACCGAAGATGTTCTCCCACAAACTGCAGCACTGTTTCATAAAAAATGCCACAATTTGCAGCACTGCTTTAGAAAAATGCATCAGGCAATGAAAAAAAAAACAAATCCTTTCCTGACCATTTTTCGGCCAGACTAATGCCAGAATCCTATTCTTCGGCCCCCATTTAGGTAAACACATATTGGTGTTTACCTAAATAAAGGTTTTCTTTTATTCTTTAACTGCCTCCTTGGGAGCTGAGGCATGTTTACATCACAAATATGTTTTGCCGACATCAGGGTACCGAACCCCATGTTGGCAGTAGAAGCCACACACCCTGCCAATGTGGAAGACTGGGGAGCCCATTTCCAGTGTCCCAAGATGTCTCTCCCCTACAGTGTAGGACACTGGGGAGCCCACTCACAGTGTCTTGAGATGTATCCCCCCCACAGTGTGGGACACTGGGGAGCCCACATCCAGTGTCCCAAATATGCACTTTAAATTATGCCTAAATCATCCTTTTTACAATTTGTATTTATTTATTTTTTTTGTAAATTACTCCATAGGCTTGTAAATGAGAGGCTGTTGTTTACATTTCTACTGAAACTACATTTATTAAAGTAGGATAAATGCAGTTTCATAGAATCTGAAAATTGTAAACAAAGCCTCTTTGGATTCAAAAATCCTGCTCCCAGAATTCTAAAATGGTTTCCATGATGATGTCACTCATGATAGAGCTGGCACCTGTGTTCTAGCTCTTCTGTTTTCAAATGAGAATAACTTTAAAATGAAAAACTATAGCCTGGTACTGTGAGCACGAAAGTTGTTCAGCACAAAAATATCTTTAAAGTGAGTGGTGTTACTATTACACATACCTTTGTTTTGTCTAAATTAGCAAAAAAAAAAGCAGCAGGTAATTCAGTTTGTCACTTTTTCGACAAACACATGCAAATAACTTTAAAACAAAAAAAGTGATAGCATGGTACTGTGAGCATGACATTGGTTCAGCACAAAAATATCCACAAGATGAGTGAGGTTTCATTTATAGATACAAAAAACCTTTTTGTGACCACACCAGGGAAAGAGTAGTGCTTGGCTATAACTGTATAACGTAAAGGTAAAGAATGCTAGCACTTATTCAAAAAGTATCACTTATTTAAGTATATGCTCCCAGGTCCATAAATGAATTCAATAAGCTCAATCTTCCATATTCAAATTTCTTTAATTCAAAAGTGCATAAAAGAACCTTTATCACTTATGCCATCAATGTATTAAACATTTTTGAGAAAGCAGATTGCGAAACATGTCAGGTGACGTTGATGTGACGTGGAGGACCCTCAGCTACTGCAGTTTTACAAGCTGCTGCTTGTCGGATTTGGTCCCAGCTCCTTCCTTGCTTTGCACAATTGAATGTTGCGGTCTATGGACTATGGACTTTTAATGAATGGTGAACCTTTTCTGAGAATGATATTCACTGAGCCTACACTGCTTTACATGTTGTTTAATACATTGATGGCATAAGTGATAAAGGTTCTTTTATGCACTTTTGAATTAAAGAAATTTGAATATGGAAGATTGAGCTTATCGAATTCATTTATGGACCTGGGAGCATATACTTAAATAAGTGATACTTTTTGAGTAAGTGCTGGCATTCTTTACCTTCATTTATAGATAACTTAATTTTTTTTTAATAAGCAAAACTATTCTTTTTTTTTTTTACTTTTTTGGAGGTATGGAATAAATGGATGATGCTACCCCCATACTGGAAATATTGTTGATACTTTTTGTTCTCATGCCACTTGTGATGTCGTCGGGTCAATAGGCACTCAAACAAAAAATATCAACAAAATTTCCAGTAGAAGGGGAGCATATCCCTTATATATTCTTTGCAAAACAACTCTGTTAATGTATCAGTTAGAGTTGCTATTAAAGCGGCAGCACAAAAGAACCCCAGAGCAAATACCCTGAGACATCGCTTATCCCAGAGGATATTGGCCTTACAGCCAAATTTATAAGAAAACACAGTTGCACGTACCCCAATAATGCAAAGCATCATGGGAAACATATGCAAATCCCCATGAGAGAATTTGGACTGGCTCAACTTTAAGTAGAATTGCATGGTGCCGGAAGGCCTCACAGTGCAATCAGCGAAGGCTATGAACAGAAGACACATACACGTGTTTTGTCCTCATTTGGACTCATCAGTGTGCCATATCTGTGTCTTAGCCCAGGGAGAGAGAGCCAGCAACCCCTTAAGGAGGAAGTTATTTGTTTGGGGTACAGGGACCCTCACATAGAGAAGGAAAAATAACTAGAAAAGAACAACAGAGCAAATGCCCTGAGGCATGAGTTATCCCAGAGGATATTGGCCTTACAGTCACATTTTAAAGAAAACACAATTGCACGCACCCCAATAATGCAAAGCTGTCTCTCTCTCTCTCCCAGGGCTAAGACTTTGATATGGTACACTGATGAGTCCAAATGAGGACAAAACATGTGTATGTGTCTGCTGTTCTTAGTTTTTGCTGATTGCACTGTGAGGCCTTCCAGCACCATGCAATTCTGCTTCAAGTTCAGCAAGTCCAAATTCTCTCATGGGGATTTGCATATGTTTCCCATGATGCCTTGCATTATTGGAGTATGTGCAATTGTGCTTTCTTTAACATTTGGCTGTAAGGCCAATATCCTCTGGGATAACCCATGCCTCAGGGCATTTGCTTTGGGGTTCTTTTGTAGTTCTTTTCCTTCTCTATTTTGGGGTCCCTATGGCCCAAACCAATAACATCCCCCTTAAGGTGTGGCTGGCTCTGTCTCCCTGGGCTAAGACACAGATATGGCAAACTGATGAGACCAAATGAGGACGAAACATGTGTATCTGTCTGCTGTTCTTAGCCTTTTCTGATTACACTGTGAGGCCTTCCGGCACCAAGCAATTCTGCTTAAAGTTGAGCCAGTCCAGATTCTCTCATGGGGATTTGCATATGTTTCCCATGATACATTGCATTATTAGGGTATGTGCAATTGTGTTTTCTTTAAAATTTGGCTGTAAGGCCAATATCTTCTTGGATAACCCATGTCTCAGGGCATTTGCTCTGGGGTTCTTTCATAGTTCTTTTCCTTTTCTATTTTGTGGTTCTCAAGGCCCAAAAACTCAACTCCACAATTCCTTCCAGTCCTCCTTCTCTGATGCTGAAACATTGCTCTACACCCATCGTCTTATTCCAAACTACAAGAAGACTAAAGTCATGTTCTTCTCACACCCTCAGAACTCCAAGAAGGTGCTCTGTTCCCAAATTCTAACTGCCAATCGGACCCCCCTCAAGCAAGTGTATACCTTTAAATATCTGGGCCTCACCCTAGACCCGTCCCTTAACTTCCACCAGCACATCAATAATCTGTCCACCGCCCTGAATGTCTGACTCAGAATTCTCTGTTGCTTCAAGCACTGTCTGACTCCTGAAGCTATTCGGCTCACTCTCTCCTCCTCTATCCTCTCTCTTCTTGACTATGGTATTCTTATCTATGGAGCAGCAAACGCCTCGGCCCTAGGCAGACTCCGTCACTCCTTGAACAAAGCATGCCACCTTATCCTCGGCTGTGTTCGGCTCACCCATACATGCTCTCTATATAATTCCACCAACTGGTTGAACCTCGACAATAGAATCCAGTTCCACACGTGCCTCATGGCCAAAAAGAGTGCCCTGGGACTCTCCCTATCTGACCTTACCTCTATAATCCAACTGGCCCTGATTCCTAGAAACACCCATAGCTCGAGCAAGCAGCTCCTATCAGTCCCCAGATGCCAAACCTCCCAATTCCAAAGGTCCTTCAGCTACAGGGCCCCCTCCTGGGTGAACAGCCTGCCCAGCGCACTCACTAACGAAAACAGAATTGGCCCCTTCAACACCCTTCTCAGAGACCATCTCCAGCCCTCCAACCCCTGCAACTGTCTCTGACCCCAACCCTGTCTCCCCCCAGACAAGGTCCTCTGGCCGGGTTCCCTTTCTTCCTCCCCCATTTATCATTTTGCACCTACCAGAGTTACCTGTCCAACTCTAACTCTAGATCCTTTAATCTAAGCTACTTACACCTATCCTAATATGCCTTAGGATCTGACTGCTAGCCTTATATTGTACTCCCTGTGATTAGCCTGTATGAATCCTGCTCTTGAATTTGTGATCACTGCTGTAATGTTCTACTTTATGTGATGTGGAGCCTTAGTAAAGGAGTCTTGGACTCAAAGGTATTTTCTGAATATGCAATAAATTAAAAAAAAATACAAAAAAAACAACAAACACCCCACTTAAGGGGTGGCTGGCTGTCTCTCCCTGGGCTAAGACACAGATATGGCACACCGATGAGTCCAAATGAGGATGAAACATGTGTATGTGTATGCTGTTCTTAGCCTTTGCTGATTGCACTGTGAGGCCTTCTGGCACAATGCAATTCTGCTTAAAGCTGAGCCAGTCCAAATTCACTCATGGAGATTTGCATATGTTTCTCATGAAGTTTTGCATTATTGGGGTATGCGCAATTGCGTTTTTATATATAGCCTGACTGAAGATATCATATTTATCTTTATGAGAGGCCAATGATATCTCACAAGTGGTGAAGCCACGAGTAAGATATCTTGATGTCATTGACCTTGAGTGAAGATAAATATGATATCTTCAGTCTGGCCATGTCATGTTCTGTTTATACAAAATGTTTTTTGGGGATTTAAAAAAATGTATGTGACTCATACTGCCATTTTTAGACTGCAATTTTGTTCAACTACTTTCACTTTTGCTGTTTAAAAATGTAGCATGGCCGAGAATTAGTACTGGTTACTGAGCTGCTAACATACATTTAAAATAAGACACAATTTGTGCAAATAGTGAGAAAACGTGTTGTTTTATTTTTATGTTGAAACTTATCTGGTGGATGCTGCTGTGTGCATTGTGGCCCCAATCATCCTGCTGACTTCAATTATTCTATCCAAAAAGTTCCACTATTGTATATATTGTAGCGTGACCAAGCGCTGTGACAGTCCTGACATCCTGACACAAATTCAGAATAAAATACAGCATGTCATGTTTACATACTCTCAAAAGTCTCTCTATCATTTTAGTGTATCCTTAGTTTGTAAGAAAAGGACAGGCCTTGCACAGCCAGAGGGAGCAGGTGAGCAGTTTTTGAAGTAGACATGAGCAGGAGTGAGCGTTGCTATAGCAACATGCTCATGCTTGCGTCCTCTTATGAAAACAGTCACTCTCTCCCTCTGCACAGCGTGGACTCTGTCCTTTTCTTACAAGCAAACTAAGGAAACACTAAAAAGATATGAGAGAGACTTTTTACAGTATGTAAACATGATGTGCCACATTTTATTTTGAATTTGTATCCAGATGTCAGCAATGTCACAGTGCTTGGTCATGCTACAATAGAGATAGTAGTGGAACTTTTTAGGCAGAGAGACTGAGCTCGGCAGAATGAATGCGGGCAGAATGAACACGGCAGGATCAACCAGATATGTTTTAACATATGCAGCATATTTTCTCACTATTTACAGAGATTGTACCTTATTTTAAATGTATGGCAGCATATTAGTAACCAGTACTAATAGTGCTCGGTCACACTGCACTAGAGAACAAAAGTGAAAGTTGAGAATAGCAGTGTGAGAATGGTAGAATCAGTTTCACAATGACGTATAGGAACATGGAGATACCAATGATATCTTCACTGGCTTATTCAGATATCAATTTTTATTCTTGTATTTATCCAAAAAACATGTTGTATAAATATATATATAGGGGATACATGATGGGCAGGAGTGGGATATGGAAAATATTCTCACTCCTGCAGAGTGAGGTATAGATATCTCACGAGATCCGAAGGCACAAGTGAAATATCCATGCCTCACGATGGAGGAGTGAGAATATTTGCCATATCCCATGATCGGCACATCATGTGTGTGATTTATACAATTGGTGTGGAAGCTTTAATTTGTTTTATCTTATGTTGTTCTGTTGCTGTGAGTTGCTGCTGTGAGTGAATGAGTATGAATGGGGTTTGTATATGTTATGCGGATTGGTCATTGTGTGTGTGAGGGAGTGGTAATAGGTAGGTGAGTGTGTGAGTGTGATCTATGGTTGGATGATGTGTTTTGGTAGGCGGAATATGTCCAGGAGGTTTCCTGTAGATTCTGTGTGTGATTTTCCTTTTTCCCTTATATTTTATTATGTGTAGTGTTTAATTTTTGTTGTATGCTGCTGTGCGTAACTTTTACATTTGTAGTTGGCTTACATGATATTTGTTTTGGAATGTCTGTGAGAAGCTCCATGGGAACTATGGGTAAGAGAGCAGTTTTGATTGTGCAAGGTGCTTTAGTTGTCATTGAGATGCTCAGCTTTATTTTTTACTGAGACCGACAGCAAGAATTATACAGTTTCAGAGTATATATCATGTAAAGTAATACCAGTTTAAAGAGATCATGTTTATGCTACTGTAACGTAAAGAACTGAAATTAAGACCTGAAGGCTTTGGTGTGGAAATATGTTTGCTGTGCAGTTCACTCATATGTTAGAGTCGCAGACTGTAGACAGATTTTCTTTATGTTTATCGCAGAGATCATAAATGGGACCCAATAGGTTTACAGTTTGGATGCAGTGTGAGAGACTGCACGAGCACGACCATTCAGCAGCTTATAGTACAGAAATGTGCTGTTTTAGGTGTGTGCCATTTGGTGCAGTGAGGACTGTACTGCTGCAGGCTTCTCTGGCACTTGTGAAACTGCAAGCAAAGAATGAAGAATGCAGACCAGCTGCTTAATTAGGTACCTCAAACATTTCAGTATCACATTTAAAAGAAGTTCTAACTTACATTGGGGACATGCTACTGGAGTGAGAATATTGGCTGATGACATAGCTACAGTATGTGTAAATGTAAATATTTTCACTGTAGCTATGTCAGCTACCATTTATCTCACTGGGGTGAGAATACATGATTTTATTGTCAATGAATACAACACACCTCTATTGTGTGTGTGTGTGTGTGTATATATATATATATATATATATATATATATATATATATATATTATACAGTATATCTATAGTATGGTGGCTTAGTAGCCACTATAGTTAGGGTTGAGCATGCACTTTAATGTTAAACTTCAAATTTTGCACTTTAATAATTTTGCAACCATTCAAATGGATTTGCATGAAATGTTGCATGTGCAGTGTGTGGGGTAGGTCTTTTGATGTGCCAAGTTTCATTTTGGTCAGATTGGCGATAGGGCAGTAAGCACATATTTGGAAAGAACAGCATCTATCCGGAAGATGGATAGGCTGTTTTTTTCACACAGTGGGGCCAAAGATAGGCCTGCCAGCCTGCCTCAAGATCCAGTTTAGCTCAGTGGTTGAGAAAGGCCATAGACGAGACACACAGGGCATCAGGTCACCCATGTCCTTATCACTTTAAGGCCCATTCCACAAGATTGGTGGCCTCCTCTTGGGTGGAGCACAGTTCAGCCTCAGTGGCCAATATCTGTGCAGTGACCACATGGTTATCTCTGTATACATTTATGAGATTTTATAGGTTGGACACTTGAAGCCAGGACAAGTCCAGTTTTGGAAGATTAGTTCCACAGTCAGTATTCTCACAAGTCTCTCCTCGCCCCACCCAAATGGACAAGGGCACTGCTTCTTAATCACCCAGTTGTAAGGACTTTGAGTGCTATAAAAAGGTGCTGAGGATAATGGAAGTTTACTCACCTGGTAAAGGTGATTATGGAAGTACCTTGTTACAGTACAGCACTCCATATCCCACCTGATGAGGAGAGAAACCTTACTCCAAATAGTTACCTTGCAATGTATGTTTATGCATGCATTAGTATGGGACAATCAAGGTATCTTACAAATGACAATCTGTGTATTACTGTGCATGTGTATATGGGTGTTTTACTTGTCTGAATACATTAGAATCCGAACTCATTTCACCCCAGGATGTGTATTTTCATATAACAGCTGTGTTTGTCAATGGTGTTAGTGTTTTGGCTGTCAGATTAACTGTCTACATTTCAGGATCGCAGCTTAGGAAATCATCACACACTCGCTATCCAGGGTTGGACAAGGGGTGGAGTAGGATTGGATTGCAAATTTCAGAATCTTTGTGCAGCAGCCTACAGGAAGACGTCACATAGAACCCAGTTGTAAGGACTTGGGAGTGCTGTAAAAAGGTGCTTTCATAATCACCTTTACCAGGTCAGTAAACTTCCATTCCAGATCCGGTGGTTAAAAATAACCAGTTTCGGAAAATTCCAGATATCATTCAGAATGTACTGTAGAACTGAAAATTATGACTGTAAAAGTGTCTTTGTTATATCTGTGGATGGGAAGCTTTCCCCAAAAATAGTTTTACAGTGAATGTTTTTATGAATTTCATTCGGTTTATTTCCTGGCTTCACATGTCTAAAACAGAGTCGCTGCTTGCTGAAATTTGGCATGCTGCTGATTGTGATCTGAACTACATGTCTTACCTGCTGACCCTCCAAATTCTCTATGGAAAGAAAACCTGATTGGATTGGTTGACTTTTTCAACCTGCAGATTTTCTAATCCTAAATCCAAGACTTGCTGAGTTAGTGCTAACTGCATCATTTTAGTAATTCCACACAGTGTTTATGTGTATATGTGTATGCATTCACCTCACCGGTTAGCTACTGCTGCACTGAACTGAACTCGGTCAAACCCCATACCTCCAAAACTACACACAGACACACACACACAAACACACACACACACACACACAATGTACAACTTGTTCGGATCACTTTACAGTATGTTATAAGGGGGCAAAACAGCAAGATGCCTGCATTGCCACTCCGTTCCATATTTGAACGCTGCTTAAATTGAATTAACTGTGTTTTTATTCTTTTTGGTACTCTATGTTATAAATCTACCTGTAAAGTTTTTATATCCTAAGCTGCTTTTGGGGATTTGCAACTTTTTCAAGAAGTTGATTTGAGAAACCTAGAAGTGCAGAAGTATTAAACGGCTCAGCATTTTTTGAACTCCAGTTCTGACTTTTGGTGGTTATGCAGATTTTTTTCACATTTGTATATCTATTGTTTTGGGGGGCAGGTTGTGTTCAGGCATTGTGGTTACTGCTCCTGCTCCCAGCTCTGCAGCCTTGGTTGCTGGTGGAATTGTGGAACAGTTGTTTCAGCTTGCTGCCGGGAATCTCTGTTTTCGGAATATAGCTGACAGTGAGAAGGAGAGAAACAGGAGAGCCCCATGGAGAATCAGGCAGAAGATGCCTATGTCTGAAATTACTGTGTTGTGGCACTGCAGGTGCTGATATCTTTAAAAGTCTTCATGTAAAGTAGGTTATCCTTGCCTGGGGACTGGTGGGTCATTGCTCCACCTATACTTTACTAAACTTACTATGCTCAGAGGAGCACTTATTTTTTTATCTTTTACAGGTGTGTGTAACACCATGGTTATTAGTGAGCACTGTGGTGGTAAACTTGCACAGGAGTGAACTGTGTCTTCACTCACTCAGAGGTACTTGGAGGGAAAAGGACCACAGTGGAAGAAAACTTGAATATACTGTAAAGAGATTTGAAAATTGGGAGAGGACTTTTCGGGAGATTTGGAGTCCTGGACAAAGAGAAGGGAGTTAGGTCTGTTTGTGCTCTACCTGTGGTGGTCTCCCTTGCTAATTTCCATAAAGATGCAGTTTCAGCAATTGGTAGAGGCTGGCTATGGGGCAAGCTCTCCTAAAGAGGTACTGCTTTTGGACCCTATGCACTATGCCTATGCACTACGGAAACCGGGAATGTAGGCATAGATATGTGTGAATGCCATGCAGAGGGGTACCAGGAACCTGCCACAGCGTTCATGAATTGCACACATGTCAGTAATGAGCTGGATCCCTGGCAGAGTGAACAGCAATGCACCTGGGGGATGAGGGGCATACCTGGGGACGTGCCTGCACTATGCTCATTATTCACTAAGGCGCATAGTGTTGTGCACTGGGGGGGCATAGGGGGATGCCAGTTATGCCAAGGGGGACCCTGCTGTGACTGCTGTATGTGCCCAGCCCTGCGCACATGGCTGTCCCATTGTCATTACTGTAAGTCACCCTCCACTCCAACAAATATCAGCCCAGTCCCCTTTACAGCAGTGCACCCCCTGCCCCAACACATGGCCACCCTTTAGTGCAAAATGCAAAAGTATACACCCCTCCTCACACCAATATGCCCAGTCCATGATGTGTGGTATGCAACATCCCCCACACACACATTGCAGCCACATACCTGTAGTAGCCAAGCACCACCTCAACACATATGAGGCCCCTCCCAGTATGAGCATAACAATCTCCCCCTAACACATGGGAGCCCCCTCCTGGTATGAGTGCACCAATCACCCCCCAGCACATGAGAGCCCCACACCTGGTATGCACAGGCCACCTCCTCTACACACATGCGAGCATCGGACCCTGTGTAACACGAGACAACCCCCCCACACAGTGGTACCCCAGTCAAAATACCCCAAACCTGATCCTGGAACCCCAGTCATAGTATTGGTGTTAGTGGCCAGTGTCCCCCCACCCTCGTGGCACCAACTACCCCTCAGCTTCTCCAACCCCATACAAATCATTCAGTGCTGCAGCTTGAGGCCAGCATGCACAGTTTTTCTGCACACCTCCATGGCCTTCTGGCTATCTGACTTATGCAGGGAGCATGCATCTATACACTATAGATGATGCACCCACTGCATAAGCTGATGGCTGGCAGCCATGTAGGTTTGTGGAGGGCTGTGCCACTTGTCATCCAAAACTGTGGCACCGACTGTCTGGTATGGGGTTGGGGGGAGGGGGGTTGTTTGTGTCCCAGGGGCTGGGGGGGCCACTGGCCACCAATATTGCAACTGAAGTAGGTTCTGGGATCGAGGGATGGGGTACTTTGGACAAGGGCATCACTGTGTGTGTGTGTGGGGGGGTAGCTTGTGCTACATCAGGTCCGGTGCTCTTATATGTGTGTGTGTGTGTGTGTGTGTGTGTGTGTGTGTGTGTGTGTGTGAAGGAAGTGATCTGTGCATACCGTGGGGACCTCTCATGTGTTGGGGGATTGTTATGCTCATACAAAGAGGGGGCTCATGTGTGGAGGGTGCTATTACTACAGGAAGGGGCGAACAATGTGTGTGTGAGGGGTTTGCATATCAGATATCAAGGATAAGGCACAAGGGTTTGAAGAGGGGGGCATGCCTTTGCACTGTAGGGTGGCCATGTGTTGGGGGGGCATGTGTGGTACACAGAGGGATGGGGCAGACATGTGCAGGTGTGTATTCATGCATGGGGCACGGGTGCTGCTGGTGGGGAACATCGGTGTGCTGGGATGGCATGTTTATTGTGGCAGGTCTCAAACAGGGAGGACCGCAGGATGATGTGTCATGGCTGTGCAGATCCAGGTACCCATGGGTGCTATTCACGCACCCAGCTCTGTGCCTCCCCATGCAAGTATTCCACTCTAGGACCCAGGACAGACAACTGATTGGATGTCTGTCTGGGTTCCCTAATCCACCCCCTGGCTGCCCTGTGCAGTCCTCTGTGCCTGGGTGGGCAGGGCCACAGACAGGTTGTGGCTGTTATGAATAACAGCCTGTGCACATCTGTCCACAGGTGCAGAGCTATGTGGGCAGGTATTCACCTCCAGCACATGTTTTCTGCATTCGTGCATAGCCCCCTTTATTTTTCCAGACAATGATTTAATAAACAGATAAAGGGACACTGTCAACCTTTCTTGCATCATATTATTTTTAGGTAGTAACCCACATTTTATGAATGCTTACTTCCTGTAAAATTCATTGATGTTGCTGGTTGTTTTATATGCCTCTTTGCTTATTAGAACCAAAATGCATGGTAATGTATAGCTATGCCCAGCTTTGTTTTGCTTCATATCATTGAACTACTCTTCGTGCACACTTCCTGAATATTAGAAACACCCTCAAACAGTGCAGCCACTCATGATACAATAGTCTCCTCCACAGCCACTGCATAATCAGTGGTTAGATTGGGTTGGGGTGTTTCTGAGTCCAGGAAAGATGCAGTGGAAGCTGGTCAAGAAATGTAAACAAACATATTTTGGTGTGGAACACCAGTATGGTGGGAAGTCAGTTTTTCACTTTTAAGAAGAAAAAAGGGATCTGAATCAAACTACCAGCTGCATCAACAGTCTTTATAGAATGCGAACAATCATGTTGAGGTTTAAGGGGACTGCCAGTGTCCCTTTAATGAACTAAGGTAACAGAGTGACACCTTTTCAATGACTTCTAGTAAGGTGCCTGAACTCTTGTTGCATGAATTTACACTATTTTTTTTATACAGGATTTTATCCACAACCTCACCAGCTACCCCCTTCAGATTGACCCTCCCATCCACATCACCTGGCTCCTCTGGGGCTTACCTTTAGCAGGCATCCTCTCCCACAGGACTGTGGCATGTGCCTGGCCACCAGTGGGGGATCTGCAGGGGGCTAATTGTCATCCTGTCACTTGAGATTTTTCCTCCAGTTTTCTCCCTGGTACTCCCCAAGGCCTCGGCAAAGCATTGTCGTGCATGCGCACCAGAACCAACAACAGCCCTGCTCCACCCACCTGGCGTAGCACCAGCCCCCCATTTACTTGATGTTACCATTGAGCCTCCACTTGATAGCAGCCAAAAACCAGTCAGGTCTGCCTTCCCAATCCAGGGGAGGACAGCTGCCTGATTGCTGCTCTATCCACTCCCAGCCTGCCACCTCCACCCCCGGCTGACCCCACAGCAACCCATATTTGTTTCTGAACACAGGTTGCAGGTGTGATGAGAGGTAAGGCATCCAGCGCCTCAGCCCTCTACAGAACTGAGATAGCTACTATATATTGATACTATTTAAAGTTTTAAGAGACGTACTTCCTAATGTAAGGAATGGTGTTTTGTTTTTGCATAGGATTAAACAGAATATTGTCTCTTCTCCTTAAAGAGCCAGTGTACTGCCTGGAAACTGCCTGCAGTTTATTGTAACTTTCAAATGTATTCAGCTATCACTTCTTATATCTCAAGTATTTTTTCTTTTCTGTTTGCTAATTAGAAGATTTTCCAACTAACAGTACTGGGGTGATGTGTGGAGCAGCACTCTGTCTGGAGGCAAAAACAAAATTTATGTTCCTCCCACTACATCAACACTGAGACCACACTGACTATGACATCACTAGTAACCAATGAGAACCGTTTATCACTGCCAGGTTTCACTTTCACAAGAAGCAATAGGGACTGGCTCTTCCTGGTTACTAATGATGTCACAGTTTCCTGCATTTTCATTGGCAGCTTATGAAAGTCTTTGCTCAGGCCGCAAGGATTGTGGTGCATCAATGTGTTTGGTATAATTTCTGATGATGTAGTGCGAAGAATCAGAACTGACTATTTTTAGCCTCCAAAAAGAGTGCTGCTCCACACATTACCCCAGTACTACCAGGTGGAAAATCTTCTAGTTACCAAAAAGAAAAATAAAAAAAAAATACTTCAGATATTGAAAGTGCTACCTGACTGCATCTGAAATTACTATTAATTCCAAACAGTACCCTTGATCTTTAAGGGGAACAGTGTGAATGAGGGAGATGCTGTCAATCTAAACCTATGGGTGTGGCACAAAAACAATATAAGGAATTTTCTACTTTCATGTTTAGAGTTCTTTTTCTGGGGGAAGATTAATATATTATTATAAAATGCAATTGTTTAGTTTGGGAGTCAAATACTTAATGCTGATGTACCTACAGTGTCCCTAGATTCTTGGGAGTGGCTACTGAGTGGCCACTATCCTGGCATTGTGGTGGTGCTTCAGATTATTTCTAACTGGGGTCTTTTAGGTGTGGAGTTTGGTGGGCCTTGTTTTGTCGCTAACTACTGACTCGTATTCCTCAGCTGGATCCGTCCCAGATTGGATTTACCTCTTGGGTTAAACCATACTTTTGGATGATTTCCCTTTTTTGGATTACCTTTTACTTTGCCTGTGACTTATGATTTAACTGCTTTGATGTGGTCTCCCCGGTGGTGAGAGGACCTGGGCATCCACACTTTTATTGCTTTATTTACTTTCTGACTGAATGTTATACCTATGTTTATTTTATTTTATTCTTTGGACCTTATCTGATTAGATTTTGCTTTCATTTTGGGCAGTGAGAGTGCCTGGACTTTCCCTACTCCTATGCCATGAGAGGGCTTGGGGGGGTTGAATTTTTATCTGTGTTTTGTATCCTGTGAGAGGGGATTGAAGAAGTCTTTCTGGGATTTAAATCATCCAAATAGTGTGGGATAGGGCGGCATTTTATTTGTATTTTTAGTTGGGTGGGTATTGTTGTTTAATCTTATTATTGTTGTCTTGGGGGTGCTTTTTTAGGTTGGGTGCCTGAATGTTGTGTACTTTGGTACTGGTTTCAATTGTGAAATATGTATGTTTTCCCCTCCAGTTGTACACTATCCGTACTCCACCCTCCGCTCCCTCCTCCCCTTTTCCCCCCTCCTTTGTTGTGGTCAACTTACCAGTGCTGTCATGCTCTGGGCATTGTTCTTAGGAGGGGAGGTGGGAGAGGGGGGGTGGACATTGGAGGACGAATAAACACACCGCTCACATTGGTGTGGTTAGGCCTACAAGATGCCCTGGGGCGAAATGGAGTCTGGAATGGGGTGCTCCATGTCTAGTCTCCATACCCAAGAGAACTGTCTCTTGTGGCACGCAAGTTCCCGGGGTAGCCCTCGAATTCCGTCCAACTCGAGTAGTGTTATGCAATGCCAGATCTATTAAAAATAAGACTGCAACTATTGCAGATCTTGTTGTAACAACTGATCTGGCTTGCACCACCAAGACCTGGTTGGATGAAAATGCTGGCCCTGTTTTGGATGCTGCAATTCCGGCCGGGTACTCGGTGATACGCTGCTCACGATTGATCATCTGGGGGGGTGGCGGTCTGTTTTAAGACCAGGTTGGGTCTCATGAATGTACCAGTTTAAGAAGCTGAATCATTTGAGTGTACCGTGATGCCTGGTGTAGGTTGCAGGTTAGCTCTCATTTACCATCCACCCGGGAACGAGATGTGATTCCTGCAGGAAGTAGCGGATTTCATCACTGACATGGCATTGGAGTCACCCAGATTGATGGTACTGGGTGACTTCAATGCCTGGCTTGACTATGAACTCTCGCAGTTTGGACAACACTTCCTCCAGCTTATGACATCACTGGATCTTACACAGGTTGTTACCTCTGCCACCCATAAACATGGTCACTCTCTTGATTTGGTTTTCCTCCTGGAGATCAAGGCCTCTGACTTGGAGTTGGAACCTGTCGGTTGGTCTGATCACTACACCATGAGGTTCAACTTTTGCGCCCCCCTTCGAAGGCCTGCCCCTGTGGAGATGGTCAGTTACTGCCCTTTATGGGAAGTGTGCCCTGAAGGCCTAGCGGCAGTGATTGATCTCTCAGAGTTTCCTGTGACCAGCTCGAGTCCAGAGACTTTAGTTGTGGCCTATAATAAGGATATTTCTGTAACCCTGGACTTGATTGCTCCCATCCGTGTTCATCCTCTCCCCTTTCGGCCTCTGGTCCCTAAGTTTGATGGATCTTTGAGGGAGTTGGGGTGAGTAAGACATAAGTTAGAGTGGTGTTGGCGGAAATCCACCCTGGAAGCCGACCACCTTAGATTGGTTGAACATTATCAGACTAATCAATCAGCGATCTCCCATAAGAAGGCAGAATTCCTGTCCGGGGAGATTGCTGCCACTCATAACTGACCAGTTCAGCTCTTCCGAACTGTTGACAGGTTGTGCAACCCAACCTGTCTGCAGCTCCGAAGACCTTTTTCGCAAGTGAAGTGCGATAAACTTGCTCGGTTCTTTGTGGATAAGGTGGCCGGCATCAGGTCGGAAATTCTTTCAACTTGCTTTATGGGGGCTGCTGCTGATCAGAGTTTGGTCACTTCACCTCAAGCTTTCTGGAGTACCTTTGTCTTGCCTGAGCTCGTGGATGTCATGCGGATTGCCCAGGGTATGCACCCTACATGCTGTAGTTTGGATCTGGGCCCAACTTCCTTGATTATGGGTTGTTGAGATATGATCGTCCCAGTCCTGGTGCAGATAGTCCAGTGCTCCTTGGAATCTGGTGAGTTTCCAAGCTCCCTGAAGGAGGCGGTGGTAACCCTCCTCCTAAAGAAAGCTTCTTTGGACCCTGATTCTCTGGCCAACTACAGACCAATCTCAAACCTTCCCTTTATAGGGAAGGTGATTGAGAAATTAGTAGTGGTACCGCTGGATGACTACCTGACCATCAATAACATCTATGAACCTCTCCAGTCCGGTTTCTGAAAGAGGCACAGAATTGAGACAGTGCTGGTTTGGGTGCTCAGTGATCTCCTGATGGCAAGAGATCAGAGAAGCTGTTCTATCTTGGTGCTCCTTGATCTCTCCTCAGCTATTGACACTGTAGACCATGGGGTGTTGCTTGGATGTCTAAGGTCCATCTGTGGATTAACAGGTACGGTCCTGAGGTGGCTTACATCTTTCCTCACAGGCAGGAGTCAGAGAGTGGTGTCTCTGATTTTTTCCTCTGACCCATTCTCCCTGCCATGTGGGGTATCTCAGGGTTCAGTGCTGCCCCCCCCATGTTGTTTCTACTGTATATGCTGGCCCTCAGAGACATTGTAATATGGTATGGGCTGAGGTTTCACTGCTATGCTGATACCCAGCTCTACTTCTCTTCTGCTCCGGACCAGTATAGAGCTGTCCCGGTATTTAATAACTGTCTTGCCAAAATCCAGGACTGGATGAACTCGAGCTGGTTAAAGTTGAACGCTGGAAAGACAGAGGTGATGGTAGTGGACCTGGGTCACTGGATAGAGGGTCTGTGGGCTGATCAGCCCTCTGGACTTTTTCTTGGGGGCTCTCAGATCCTATCCCCTGAACGGGGGCAAAACCTGGGGGTAGTGTTTGATGATGGGATGACTTTACATGCTGAAGTGTCGGCCGTTGTCAAGACTTCCTTTTATCATCTTAGGAATATCTCCAGGATTAAGCACCTGGTTCCATCAGGAGATTTGCCTACATTGAACACAGTAGCATGATTGTTAATGGGGGCTTCTCGAGCTTCCCATATTACTCCTGTGCTGCTTGATCTGCACTGGCTGCTATTTGGTGGCAGACCACCTTTAAAGTTGGTTTACTGACTTATAAAGCCCTACATGGACTGCGCCCCGACTACTTAAAAGAGCTTCTTGTGCCTTACCATCCAATGCGACAGTTGCATTCGGCTGACGAGGGGTTGCTGGAGATTCTAAGGGTGTTTTTGAAATTTTCAGGGTCCCATGCATTTATACACATGGCCGCGACCATTTGGAATTCTTTAATCCACCAGCTTCAGGAGTGCATGACTGTGGGAGGGTTTAAACAGGCGCTGAAAACCTTTTTATGGTATCATGCTTTTGGTGGAACCAAATAATTTGCATCCTTTGTTATTTATTTCACTAGTATTTTCATTATTTTTATCATGGTTGTTTTTATCTTTTTGTAAAGCGCCTTGATGGCCTGAAAGGCACTTTTGTGAAATAAAATGTATTATTATTATTATATTACTATAAGTTTAGTGCAGTATCACCGGATAAAAGTTGGATGACATGTATTCAGAGATTGAGCTGACCTACAGCAGGTGGCCACATTTGGAGGAGTTCTTGTGCTGTGCAAGTAACCACATAGAAAAATAGACTTTGATGGTAGATAAGGACTGCTTGGCCCACCTAGTCTGCTCATTTCCCTACCTATAGGATAAGCTGTAGATCCTAGTTAACCAACAGCCTAGTTCTTGCTAACCTCCACAAGAATTGCCTTATGTCTGTCCCATGCAGTCTTGAATTCTCCGACAGTTTTAGACCCCACATCCCCCTCAGGAAGGCTGTTTCATGTGTCCACCACCCTCTCTATGCAAAACTATCTTTTCCCATTGCTCCTGAGCTGTCCCCCCATCTTCAAATTGTGTCCCCATGTTCTTGTACATCTCTTTTTCTGAAAAATGCTACCTTCTTGGACTTTGTTGATTCCACTGAGATACTTAAAAGTTTCTATCATGCCCCCCCTCCTTTCCTTGAAGTTACACATATTAAGCTCCTTTAGTCTCTCTTCGTATGTCTCCTGATGCAGACCCTGCACCATTTTGGTTGCCCTCCTCTGGACTGCCTCCATCCTGTCTATGTGCTTGCGGAGATAGGGTCTCCAGAACCTGTACAGTACTCCAGATGAGGTCTCACCAATTGTCTGTACAGATGGATAACAGCTTCCTGTTTTCTGCTAGTGATGCCTCTCCTTATACATCCCAGTATCCTCCCAGCCCTCCCTACTGCCTTCTCACATTGCTTGCCTACCTTAAGGTCAACTGATATGATTATCCCCAGGGCCCTTTCCATTTTTGTTGTTGTTACTACCTCCCTCCCCCCACTTTGTAATCTTCCCCTAGGTTTTGTTTCCCAGCTGCATTATTTTGCACTTCTTTGCATCGAATCCAAGCTGCCATACTTCTGACCATTCCACTAACCTTGTCAAGTCCCTTCTCATCCTTTCCACACCTCTTTGTGTATTAAATCTGTTGCAGATCTTTGTGTCATTTTCAAAGAGGCATACCTTTCCTTCCAGTCCCTCTGCAATGTCACTTATAAAGACAGTAAAAAGGACTGGAACCAGTACTGAACCCTTTGGTACCTCATTAGTAACCCCCTTTCTTCAGAGTGGACTCCATTTACAATTACCTTCTGTGTCCTGTTGTCCAGCCAATGTTTTATGCAGGCTACCATCCTGGGACCCATTCCCAGGCTGGTTAATTTGTTTATTAATCTTTTGTGTGGGACTGTGTCAAATGCCTTGCTAAAGTCTAGGTTTGCCATGTCCACAGCCCCTCCCTGTCTACTACTACTTTGGTCACCCAGTCAAAGAAATCAATTAGATTCGTCTGACATGACCTTCCTGAAGCGAACCCATTTTGCCTTGGGTTCTGTGCCCCACTGGCCTCTAGGTAACCAACAGTTCTTTCTTTCAGAAGTGATTCCATCACTTTCTCTACTACAGAGGTTAAACTGACAAGTCTGTAGTTTCCTACCTCTGTCTTGCTCCCACTTTTGTGAAGGGAAATCACATCCGCCTTCCTCCAGTCCTCAGGTACCACACCATCCTCCCATGATTTGTTAAAAAGGGTAGTCAGTGGTGTCACTAGTTCTCCCTGTAATTCATTTAGAATTCTGGGGTGAACCCTGTCAGGCCCCATTGCTTTGTCCACCTTCAATTGTAGGAGTTCTTTCAGAACCCTTTCTTCTGTGAAAGGACAGGGACTGACCCCCTATCCAGAGTGCTTCTGTTACTGTAATTGGATTAGGTACCTTCCCCTCCTTCTCTTTTGTGAATACTGAGCAGAAGTATTCATTCATTATCCCTGCCAT
Organism: Neoceratodus forsteri; assembly: GCA_016271365.2. NCBI lineage: Eukaryota > Metazoa > Chordata > Ceratodontiformes > Ceratodontidae > Neoceratodus > Neoceratodus forsteri. The sequence goes on along the minus strand of CM057452.1, from coordinate 454,504,361 downwards.
TTCACTGTCCCTCTCTGCCCACCCATCGTCCATTTTATTCAGCCTCACTATCCCTCCTTTTGTCTTTCTATACTCCCTGATGTATCTATAAAAGGTTTTATCCCCCTTCTTAACTGAGTTGGCTATCTTTTCCCTGTCCCCGTTTGAGATTATGAGGACTAAGATTGCTCCCTCACGAGTGGGTTCCAAAACTAGCTGTCTGAGGCATGCCCCCTGTAGGGCATCAAGAATGGCCCTGCTTTTCGATGTGGCTGCAGCAAAGGTGCTCGAGTTAACATCTGCCATATTCAGGTCCCCCATCAATAATATCTCCCCTTTTTATGACATCCTAAGTATGCCTTCTATCATATCCTTGTCCATCTTCCCCCCTGAATCTGTATACAACCCCTCTGCGGATTGTGGTGCCATTTCCAGTCTCTAAGGTGACCCACAGTGCCTCCTCTCCTCCCTTTTTACTCTTTTCTTACATTGCTTTTATCACTTCCCTTACATAATGAGCTACTCCTCCCCCTCTCCCCCCCCGTCTCTCCAGTAGGTTGTGTACCCTGGTATGTTAACATCCCAGTCATGGTTCTCTGTGTACCATGTTTCTGTGATTGTTACAATATCCAGGCATCTCTCTTCCATCAAGGTCACCAGTTAATGGAGCTTGTTGCCCAGACTATGGGCACTGGTACTCATTACCCTCCATTTCTTGATGGCCTCTCCCCTTTTTGCCCCATCCCAGTCCTTGTTGCAGTTGCCATTTTCTCCATTTACCCTTATCCTTCTCCCTATTGATGTCTCTATCTTGGTGTTTACCTCACTTACTACCCTGATTTTTTTTTTGGGGGGGGGGCTAGGATTTCCCTGCTCCTTTCCAGTGCCTCCCCTCCTTGGTTAGTTTAAATCCTTGCCAATGAAGTATTTAAACCTATCACCTAGGATCCTGGTTCCCCCCCTGGATAGATGCAGACCATCACGCCAGTATAGGCCTGCATCACTCCAGGTGGACCCCCAGTTCCCAATGAAGCCAAACACTAGTTTTCAACCATTCATTGAATCCCATGGTGTGGAGCACCCTAGCCTCACCTATGCCATAGACAGGCAGCACCTCCGAGAAGGTTATCATGTGTGCTATTTGTCAAAGGCCCCTCCCCGACTCCACAAACACTTTCTGCACTGCTCTGATCCCTTTCTCAGCCTGGTCATTTCTCCCTAGGTGGACAATGACATCCAGCTCCCTCCCCAGCACAGCTGCTCCAGCGATCCTGAGAATTCACTCCCTGTTTCTCCAAGCCATGGCATCTAGCAGGCACCTTACCTCCCTCTCCCCTTCCTCCCCCAGTTCTACTCTCCTAACAATAGAGTCCCCCACCAGGAGTTGTTTCCTTCCCCTGTGGGGTCCCATGCCACCCTACTATGGGTCTCCTTTGTGGAGGTTCCCAGCATCCTTCTTGGTTTCCACTGTGGTACCTCCATAGCGGAACCACACTTTTCCAGAATGGCATATGAATTGTGAAGAGGTACAGCTGGAGGGATGCACCTCTGTTCCACCACCCTCACCCTCCCAGAGCCCACAGTGGTCCAACCACTCCTCTTTCTTGGCAACCTCTCAGGCAATGGCAGTGGCCCTGGTGGTCCCTGGATGGGAGTGGAGAACACCCAAATCTGGGACAACCCAGCCTGGAGATGAACAACCTCCTCCCTCTGCCCGGAGAGGTGCCTGCAGATGGAATAACTGCATCCTCCAGAACGTCACCCGGAAGACTGCTGCTCCACAGCCACTGCACTGCACCACTCCAACCATGTCTTATTTCTGGCCCCTTAACTGTTGTATTGAATAATTACTCTTTCCTGTGTTTATTTTTTTTTTTCTACTTACTTACTATGGCTGGGTTTATCCCAGGACAGTTTCAAAAAAGTTTACTGCCTGGTGAAAATGAGTGTTAGGAATACCTCAGTGGAAATATGGCTTTTCCATATTTTCCCTTATTCTATGGAAAACACTCTTGGTTAGAGTTATGGCTGAGCCTCCCTCTGAAGCGAATCAGAAAAGTTTTTATTGCCTGAGAGTGATGACACTATTAGGAATACCATTATGGAATGTCTTTTTTTGCTATTGTAACCCCTTTGTTACCCGGGGTTACTAGAATCCCAGTAAGAAATAGTGGTAGTCAGGGAAGGCAGCTTGTGAAACTCCAGTTAAATGGGTTTCACACTGTCTCACTCTGTCCTCAGTCACAGCTGAGACTTGAGAGATGACATCACTTTAGAACTGTCGCAGCTGCATGAGCCACATTTGGAATCTTCAGCTCAGAGAGTGAAGTTTAGAACTTTGGGAATTTCAAAGTCAGTCTTCAGTTTGTCCTTAAGCAAACAGTGAGGAAATCAGTGAGTTGTCTGTTTGCCTCCACACAGAAGGAATTGTTCCTGAGTTTCACCTTTTTAAAGTGGTGGAGACCGCTCCCCCGGTCTCAGTGCCCCCTCCCTCTGGGGGGAGGAAAAGTTCTCTGTGGGTTCCAGGGGCAATCACCTTCTCCTACCCTGGGAAGAAAGCTGCCTGTGTTAAGTTCAGTCTGTTCATGTGTAACAGCAAAGGTTACAGTACTTCACCTGTGGGGCACCTGCAACGAATGGGTGAGTGTTTGGCTCCATTGGAAGGGACAAACATCTTGTTTTCTTCAGTTGGATTTCAAGTAAATGTGGACTGCTATTTGGGAGGACTATGTCAACTAGGACAAACAAATAGAGCAGTCATCTGTTTAAAGTGTTAAAGGATTTAAAGTTCGCTGTAGAGGGGGTGCGTCAGGTCATCCACCGTTCAATCTACATTTTAAAGTCTGAAGTTTTCTGTGTGTCCAGAGAAATGGCTGGGTATGGGCTGTGGGAGCTGGAGGTGGGAAAACCCCCCATCTTTAGTAACCAGGTCCACCTCTACAGATTTCTTCTGTGTTTTTGCTACTTGCTTCATGTGCCTGGCCAGTGATGGGGTGGGTACCCAGACGTGGGTCACAACTTGAAAATCTCTCTAGGAGTCGCAGACTCTAAGTGGTGTGGGGAGCCACAGGATGGGAAAATTACTCCTTGTTGGATGGGAGTCTCCTTGTTTGATGGGAGTTTCGATTTGGAAGTACGAAAACAAATCTCTCTAGGAGTCGCAGACTTCAAGTGGTGTGGGGAGCCACAGTTTGGGAGTCTCCTTGTTTGATGGGATGTCTTGCCAAGTAGAGTTTGGGTTCATTCGCCAAGTGGACCGTCAGTCGAGTGGCCAGCAGGGGAGCTGGGCCAGTCGGGCTATGTATCCAATGCGCATGCAAAGTCCGGGCTGAGTGCCTGGTGGGTCCAAAAGCAGACAACTGTAGTATTGTGTTCATTCTTCAAATGGACCACTGTGTTTTAAAGTCCAATCTGCACATACAGTTACGTAGCCCTTTGGGGGACCATGCAATGCTTTGTTTATGTTCAGTAGTTAATAAATAAAGCCACACTGAAAAATCCCAATTCTGGTTCTGGACATTACAGTTATTGCTTCCTGTAAATGGATTTACTTGGGTGCCCCTGTGCAGAGTAGCCAAACCTAGGTCTCTTGTGCCAGGTAACCTCATCCTCCCCCGAACCCGTAAATAAACACATGCATCCCTGTTACAAAAATGGAGGCACCGCTTGGGATTTGTTTGGGAAGGAAGGTGCTTGGGCAAGTAGGCTAGCGTTTTGGCTATCTGGCAGTCGGCAGCCCAAACAAAAAAGTTGAAGCAATTTCCCTAGTGTTGCTGTGTGCTGTGAATCTTGTGCTGCTGTTTAAAAAATGCCAACTGTTTACCAAGGAGCTGTAAAGTCAAAGTGTGTGTCCTTGTCCTGCATCAACATAGTTTACAGCGTTTGTCAGTTTTAAAATAAAGTTCTGTGAAGGAAAGTGTGGAAAACTAGGGGTAGCAACAGAGAAATTATGCCCTGGATGTTGGAAATGCTTTCTGTGCAGTACTAGAGACTGCAGAGTTAATGGCAATGTTACATGGTTGAAATGGGCTCCCATCATGGAGTCAGTTGAAAAAAAAAAGTGCATCTTTTCAGTTTAAATTTGCTCTACTCGACAATCGCCGTGAGGAGAGGAGCCTCGTGAGGAAGAAGAGGCTCATTTTGCATGGCGCCGTGTGGTTGGTCAGTCTACATTAGTTCTGCCCCTCAGCCAGCTCTTCAGAGTCTGCTTCAGCATTCGAGAGGGAGACAGAGAGTAGTGCGTGTACTGGCAGTGGAGGAGCGTTCGCGAAGTGTTCAAAGCACTGTAAACAGTAAAAACGTGACTTTCTAGTTAAAAATCGGGCTCAACCCACTTATCGATCGTGGAATCAGTGAATTGTGTGGTTAATACTACGATCACGGAGACTGCCCGCCCGTTTGCATTCTGAGGCCTTCAAAATCTGGCTGCAGGCCGTTTTACCCCATCGCAGCAATCTGCTACAATAACAGTGAGTAAACAAATTAAAACTGCTCAAAATCAGTGATTTTCAGGAATGCCATATAAAAATGTGTGTGCAGCTGTATAGTCGCTTTGCAAGTAGCGATTGTGTGATGTCCTGCTGGCAAGTGCAAGTCTGTAAAGCCATTAAATGTGTGCATAGAAATGAAGGTAGCCTCAGTTTAAAGTTTGCAGCCAGAGAGAGACTGTGGGTTGTAAAATAAGTGCAACACTAGTAGACGCCAGGCAATCCTGTGCTGAAACCTGAAGTTAAAGGGACTGTAATTAAATGAATGTTGCCAGCATGTGAAAAGTCCAAGGAAAATCCTGTAAATGTGTGAACAGCCAGAACAGAGCAAGTTGTGCAGTTTGAATAAAAGTTATTAGTAGCTGATGTAAATCGGGTGCGCAGTGGCTTGACCCAGAGTCTGAATGTTGATGCACAGGAGTGCTGCCGCCGCCATTACAAGGTGGGGTAGTAAAGTAAACACAGCAGCAGAGGAGCCATTTTAAGGCTACAGAGTGCATTCATTTAAAGTGGGACTTTCAGTTACAGTGTACTTTTGTTTGTTTTTCTGCAGTTATGGCCTCAGGACCAGCTCATTACCCGGATCATGCCCGGGTTGCAGTAACAGCAACAGTAAATAGATTGAGAGATATTAAAAATTGGTGCTATAGAGTGCAACTCCCTCCTGATGTGGCAATTCCTAATTATCCAGTGCGTGTATGCCAGATGTGCTTGAGTGCTGGAAGGGATGTCTTCATGATTCCTCACTGTGCTGGATGTCTACAAAAATATGGCTTGTATAAAGCGCCTCAAATTCGCTTGGCTCCCACATGGACACAACTTCAAGAATCTGCAGTTGGCAGCACACAGCATCAGGTGGAGCCTGTGGAGGAAGGTCCTCCGGGGGAGTGTGGCACAAAGTTAGAGAGTGCAGAATTAGAGACTGAAGCTGAAATTGAAGCATTGGATGCTGGATCTCAGAAAGCAAGTTCAGATAAAGCATCAATAGTCCCCTGGGTGGGGGCCTAGCCCAAGTCTCAAGGTGAAGATGAGATGTGGAGGCCTTGAATGGGAGGTGTCGACTCCGCCTCCCAGTGATGAATGGATAGTCTCGGGTGAGAACTACTGCTCACTCCTGGGCTCAGATCCTCAGTGAAGAGGAAGATGAGGGGAACCTATGTGGCCTTGTGAGATAGGAACGGGTACACAGCCTCAAGATCTTGGCCTCGGAGGAATGTGTTCAAGAAGGTGGTGATGCCACTGCCCTGGCTTCACCAGAAGAAGAAGTCAGGGATCCGTTTTTAATTTCATTGAGGATGCAAAGCTGGCAGAACCAGGACTGGCCACCCCCAAGCCAGGCCAGCGATCTCAGATTGACCAAAGCAAGTAAAGAGGAGAGACTGGTTCGTAGAAAGGCCAATGAAATCTTTGGTATGACCTTTCCTACCTTTCCTCGGAGAGTCTGGGAGGAGATTTAGAACTGCAGGAAATCCTGGATCTGGGATGAAGCAATGAAACATGTGCATCCTGGGGCTAACCAGCATGTAAAGAATAGACTGTTCCACGAAAAGTATACACAGTGGAAGAGAGGCAGGACACTGTTTATGGACAGAGTGAGAATAGTGGACGGAGAGGGATGAGAAGTCTCCCACTGTGTGAATTATGTGCGTCCAGATGGAGTAATAATCCAAGCCCCTGACCCCCCTCTACTATTGGCCTCAGTGCAAGGACCTCCCAGTAATTAAGCCCGTGCCTACAAAATGGAGAGCCGAGCAGTGGTAGTCAATACTGCCACATCTAGACTGTGAAGTGCCCTTATTGAACTGCCAATATGAATAAACAAGGAAATCAGGTGCCCCATATTCTTCAGTCCACAGTGTACTGTTTCAATCAGCAACCATCTACTGGTACCACAAGATGACTTCAGATCCAGAGAGGACACCAGTCCAGCTGTTTCCTGTTCATCGCCTGGTAATCGGATGACGCCGGACCAGCTGTTTTTCTTTTTGTTCCTGTTCTAAGGTTCCTTCTCCAGTTATGACATCAGCCCAGCTGTTTCCAGATGTGCACTCCTGTGGGCTCCCGGAAGATGTCCGCCCAGCTGTATCAGAAGAAATGCTGCCAGGGAGAGTCTTTGGAAGGGACCAGGTTTGTGAAATCTGAATACTTCAAGAGGCTGGTAAGTCCAAAGAATCTTTTTATTCTATCTTTATGACATTGCAATACACACCCTACACTACAGACTTCAACAGTGTGTGAACTGTCCACAAAGACTCTCCCCTTCGGGATTATTGCCTTAAAGAACTATGCTTCACGGGGCTCCGGCCCAGGTGAGACTCTTTAATGGGCTGGCCTTCGGGCCTTGTAGTCACTAGTTGGGACATTTAGGGCATTCCATCCCCCCCCAAAGGTGTATTATTACCAATGTCATTGTACTTCAATGTAAATACTGTTTTTCTACCTTTTCTAAAAAAAAAAATTTTTTCTTTTTGTGATTGTTCAGTGCTTTTTCTGTATGGTAAGGGTTGTTGTTGTTGTCATTGTTGTTGTTTAGATAGACTGTACATGCAGATTAGGATGTGTGTTTTTTTTTTTCTTTTCTTTTCTTACAGGTGTTCCTGAAGACAGAAGAGAAGACAAGAAGAGGAGGAGGGGCTCATCGGAGTCCCTCATCAGTGCTTATGGTGTAGAATTTAAATGTACTGTGTTATTATTGCTAATGGTTATAGTTGCAGGCTGCCCAAGGTTGGGGAGGTCCCTGGGTTTTTTTTTTTATTTGGGAATATTATTTTAGAGGCAGATAGGTTCTCCCTAGAGGGTTAGGGGGGATAGACAGGCTGTGGTCCTGAACGGCCGTAGGGATTGCAGTGTTGATCTATCAGGGCTATGCTCTGGACGGTTCTACCGGAGCCACTAGGTGTCCGTAGTAAGTGGATAGAGTAGAGGCTGATATGTCAGCTATAGGCCTCTAGGCCCTTAGTGTTGCCTTCCTGTGCTTGCACATGGTAGGAGGGGGCCTGATCACCCCCCTCCGCAGGTAGCACATAGGGTGGGATGGCCTAAGGCCGGGTGCATAATGACTGGGGACAGTCATTTTCCTGGTCAAGGGCGAGTGTAACCCCTTTGTTACCTGGGGTTACTAGAATCCCAGTAAGACCTAGTGGTAGGCAGGGAAGGCAGCTTGTGAAACTCCAGCTAAATGGGTTTCACACTGTCTCAATCTGTCCTCAGTCACAGCTGAGACTTGAGAGATGACATCACTTTAGAACTGTCACAGCTGCATGAGCCACATTTGGAATCTTCAGCTCAGAGAGTGAAGTTTAGAACTTTGGGAATTTCAAAGTCAGTCTTCAGTTTATCCTTAAGCAAACAGTGAGGAAATCAATGAGTTGTCTGTTTGCCTCCACACAGAAGGAATTGTTCCTGAGTTTCACCTTTTTAAAGTGGTGGAGACCGCCTCCTGTCTTCAGTGCCCCCTCCTCTGGGGGGGTAGGAAAGTTCTCTGTGGGTTCCAGGGGCAATCCCCTTCTCCCACCCTGGGAAGAAAGCTGCCTGTGTTAAGTTCAGTCTGTTCATGTGTAACAGCAAAGGTTACAGTACTTCACCTGTGGGGCACCTGCAACAAATGGGTGAGTGTTTGGCTCCATTGGAAGGGGCAAACATCTTGTTTTCTTCAGTTGGATTTCAAGTAAATGTGGACTGCTATTTGGGAGGACTATGTCAACTAGGACAAACAAATAGAGCAGTCATCTGTTTAAAGTGTTAAAGGATTTAAAGTTCACTGTAGAGGGGGTGCTTCAGGTCATCCACCGTTCAATCTACATTTTAAGGTCTGAAGTTTTCTGTGTGTCCAGAGAAATGGCCGGGTATGGGCTGTGGGAGCTGGAGGTGGGAAAACCCCCCATCTTTAGTAACCAGGTCCACCTCTACAGATTTCTTCTGTGTTTTTGCTACTTGCCTCATGCGCTTAATAGTGATGGGTGGGTACCAGACGTGGGTCGAATTTGAAAATTCTCTAGGAGTTGCAGACTCTAAGTGGTGTGGGGAGCCCAGGATGGGAAAATTACTCCTTGTTGGATGGGGAGTCTCCTTGTTTGATGGGAGTTTCGATTTGGAAGTACGAAAACAAATCTCTCTAGGAGTCGCAGACTTCAAGTGGTGTGGGGAGCCACAGTTTGGGAGTCTCCTTGTTTGATGGGATGTCTTTCCAAGTAGAGTTTGGGTTCATTCGCCAAGTGTACCATCAGTCGAGTGGCCGGCAGGGGAGCCGGGCCAGTCGGGCTATGTATCCAATGTGCATGCAAAGTCCGGGCTGAGTGCCTGGTGGGTCCAAAGCCAGACAACTGTAGTATTGTGTTCATTCTTCAAATGGACCGCTGTGTTTTAAAGTCCAATCTGCACATACAGTTACGTAGCCCTTTGGGGGACCATGCAATGCTTTGTTTATGTTCAGTAGTTAATAAATAAAGCCACACTGAAAAATCCCAATTCTGGTTCTGGACATTACAGTTATTGCTTCCTGTAAATGGATTTACTTGGGTGCCCCTGTGCAGAGTAGCCAAACCTAGGTCTCTTGTGCCAGGTAACCTCATCCTTCCCCGAACCCGTAAATAAACACACGCATGTACACTATGTTGTCATTATTGTTCTGGATTGTTGTGGGATGGTCTCTGGATGGCCTGGAGGAGTGCTGAAAGGTATAGCCGCATTGCACCTATAACAGCACCCTGTGGTGGCCTCATACTGTAAGAGTGTGGAGTAGGATTTTGCAGATTTAGCTAGATTGTGGTCTACTGGGTAGCATATTGCAGGATAAAATTACCAATATTGAGGAGACTTGACTGCAGTGTAGGGTCTTATCATACGTGCCTTGAGTGCAGCTGGTGGGAGTGGTTGGTTCCCGCAGTTAACCAAGTGGGGCACTGAGCAGCGTGTGCTTCATTGTGCACCTAGTGATTTTCCTAAAGCCGACGTGTCTGAGCTAATGACACAGGTTGGCACAGGTTAGGCCTATCACACGCAGGCAAGGTTAACTTCTATGGGGCAAAGTAATCCAGCAAGTAGTCTTGAAGACCACATGTGGGCTTGATGTCTGTGTCGTTATTTTGATCTCTGTGAGATGGCCTGTTAATGATTTGCCATGGGGGTGTGGATTGACTTACACAGCATGATACAAACTACGAAAATATTAGATCAGTGGTACACAACTTTTTTTGTGGAGGGCCAGGCGGAAAACTTGAACTTGAGACAAGGACGAGGGCCAAGGGCCACTGGCTGAGGGCCACTGTAAAATGGCCCAAGGTGACAAATGTCCAGCAAGACATTATTAAATGTATACATAAAATAAATTAAAACTATCTATCTGTCTATCTATCGATCCAATTATCCACATTACTAAAACTAAAAACAAAAACAAAATCAAATAAACAAAGGCTTCAAGGGGAAGCTGCTATGTCCTCAGGGGGCCACAGACAGCTGCTGTGGGGCTGTTTGTAGCCCGCAGGCCCTATGTTGTGCATCACTGTCCTAGATGGTTTTCCCCTAGATGACATGATGAGCCAGCATATTCTGGGTCTCATTTTGCTGGTGACTGTTTTATTTTGGGGTATTAATCCTCTCTGAGTGTGTATTCCTGAAGTTGTTACACTCTGTATTGGAAATGTATTTGAAGCTTGATGATACGCACAGATTATTTTAATGATATCTTATGTTGCACCTGGTGCTATGTATTGTTTGTATTGCCATGCTTACTTTTATTGTATATTTTTTGTGGTTTTATTTTTCAAACTGTAATGACCTAAAGATTGAACAATAAACTTGAAACTTGGATGATTTTATTTTTTAGGAGAGCAGTCCACCATATGGTCCTTGACTGTTGAATAATGTCCTCCCGATTTCCCGATCTCAGCCGCCCTGACCATCATATTCACACATTCAGTAACCCATCCTCACCAAAACAAATACTTGAAAATTACATCCAAACTGTCACCAATACATAAACGTAACCCTCTGTATTTCTTTTATTTAGATTTCTTCCTTCCTGTTTTTTTAGTTTATGTATACACTTTCAGTGGAATCTGAAAGTGGTGATTTGGTGTCATAGAAAAGGGCCTGGTTTAGTGCAGAACACTCTAGAATTACAGAAAACAATAGGTTGAAGGCTCCTAATATTCTACAGGCCATGGCTTATGTAAAATAAATATTTACACTTTTGAATGCAGACTATGCGGACTTGTCTCCATGGTAACTCTGCAGTGGAGCATGGTACAGCACTTTCAGAACTGAAGTGAGCAAAAATCAGATGTTTCAGAGCCAGACTGTAATTTCAGAAAAAACTGCAGTAATTTCAGTAATGGCCAGAGTTCACTGGCCCAACTCTTCTGCATCTTGCTTCAACAGTTGCCATTTGGGACTCTCAGCCTTGCAAGATTTGGTAAACAACGGCTCCCATTCTCCAGCAGCTGCAGCACCAGAGCTGATTTCTTTTTTCACCTTAACCACTGCTGGGTGTCCTGAGTGATACTGGAAGATTCTGAGTGACATGGACTCAGGAGCAGATAAGTTCTCATTGGCTCTTTTGCTATGTCTGCTGGATGATGGTCAATTTGGGCTCTGATCACCGGTCTCATTCTGCCCTGTTACACTCTGTGGTCCGCAGCCTTTTTCTCAGTTGTGGCTTTTGACAGGGATTTGGACTTGTTGCCAGACTATAGTGGAGTGGATTCTACCAAGGAGATTAGAGTGGTGTAGGGTGAGGAGCATGCCTGTTTTCCTTTGCTCTGCCAGCATCATTATTTCCTCACTGAGGCTCCTTTAATCCAGTCTTTTTTATGCATGGTCTGGAACTTTGCTTCAAAGTGCCTCTGTATACCCTTTTGAACTGAGTCTAAGGACAATGGGTGTGGGTGTTTTTGGGGTGTGCAGGTGGTTCAGGCAGCTATTTCACATGGTGACCCTAAAAGCTTAATCTTGTCTGTGTGGCTTGTGGCTGCTGGGCAGTTGATTTGCATTTGTGTCCCCCTTGCTTGTTGTCCTTGTTTGCCTGGCCCCAATGTGTGTCTCTGCATGTCTTTTCCTTCCCTGCCAACAGGTCTCCAGGGATCATTGTGAGGGGGGAAAGTTCTATCAGGAATTTCCATCCATTTTCCGATCTCCTCTTAGTTCCAGGTGAGAGCTGGAAAAGGAGAAGGAGATTAGGCATTGGATTCTTTAGACTTCACTTTTTTGAGTGGGATTGCTGTCACCCAGTGAGAGAGGAGTGTTGATTTTACTCATTTCTGTTTCACATAACTTTGTGCTGTGAAAAATTAATCTGTCTGCCTTTTATTCTTACTCCATCTTTGAATATCAAAGAACTGGACTACATGGGTTATTGTTGTTATAATTCTAATTATTGTCAGTGCATTTGTTCTTAATTGAGCCTGCTTATTATTTTAATTGTTTTTAGCTTATGTTTTGTTTAGTGGAATGATTATGATGCGTGATTGTTATGCATAGTGAATTGCTTGTATAGTTGACTTGATTCAGTATTCATGTGTTTGATGGACAGGTTAGGGTAAACTACTAATTTGGGGTTTGTCTGATGTATTGGGAATTTTTTGGTATTTTATTTATTTATTTAGCTCTGGTTAGGATTGTTTTCTAATGCACTTCACAGCATCTAGACTTCTGTTGTTGTACACTGCAAAGCAACTAAGGGGTAATGCCCCTTTGGAGGACTCCCTTATATTCACCTGGCGGTAGTGATTGACCATAGCAGGAGGTTTGGGGGCCTGCGGGAGAATTATTCAAAATGTAGGGTAGCTCCATGATCCTACAGAAGTCAGATCATGAGAATAGTTGGATCATGAGAAGGTGTGCAGGATCAAGAGTGTGGTGTCTAGGAGGTTCCCTAGGAGTAGGATTTATGTGTCAAAGGGTCCCTCATATATATATATATATATATTTATATTGAATTTTGTTGACCCAGTAAGCCCACTGGGCCTAGAAGTCCCTTTTTCAGGGGCGACTGGGGGGGTATAGATGGTAAGCAACTGAAATTGAACCAGATTAAGCTGTTGGTGGTATTTTTAGTGAATGGGAGAAATTTGGCCAGGACACCGGGAAAATTCCCCTACTCCTTTTTGATAAGTGCCATGGGATCTTTAGCATCCACCTGAACTACCACCAATCCAGGCAGATGGGACCTCGGTTTTAACATCTCATCCGAAAGATGGCACCTCAGAGGTGCAGCACCCACCTCATGCTGCACTACAGTGTCAGTATTGGGATATTAACCCAAGTACCATATGTGGGAACTGAACCCACAGTCCTCTGATCTCCCGGCCTCAGAGGCGAGTGTGCTACCTACTGAACCACCGACACTGATTTTGATTCCTATTCCCAGGGCTACTGATATTTTTGGTCAGCATGTAGCTAATGGACCGGCCAACTCGGCTTGTCCTATTAGGACATTTCTTTGCAACACCAGATCTCTAAGGAATAAAACTGCCATGATGGAAGCTTTCATTTTAGACTCCTCAGAAAATCTGGTGTGTATAATTGGATCTGGCTGAGGGATGACTTGGGTCTTGTGGTCAAGGCATCTGTTCTGCCAGGCTGCTCCATGGTGCATTGTCCTAGGTGGAAGTGGAGCAATGGTGGGGTAGCCATCTGCCTTAGATTCACATTGGACTAATAGTGTATCCCATGGGAGTAACCAGGTCATTTCAATGTGTGGAAGTGAAGGGGGATTGGATAATAATCTGCAGATTCATGCTCATATACTGTCCTTCAGGGAAATGGCACCAATTATTGCACAAACTTGAGGGCTTCATGGCTGGCCTGGTGTTGAAATTGCCAAAGCTTCTTGTTTTGGGTGATTCAGTTGCCTGGGTTAATGATGAGGCTTCTCTCTTTTGAAAATCAGTTCCTCCAGTTGATGTCTTCACTGGGCTTTATGCAGGTGGTTGCCTCTGGCACTCACCAACATGGCCATGCCTTGGGCCTGGTCTTCTAGCTGGGTCTTCATATTAGAAATGTTTATTTTTTGATTTTATTCTTTTCGTAACAGGGTAAGGCCCACTAGGCACAAGTGCCTGTTTTCAGGGGCAACCTGGGAGCACTGGCTGGATTAAGTGACTTGCTCAGAGTCACACAGTATGCAAGTGGAGGTTGTGGGAATCAAACCAAGGTCTGCTGGATGTAACAAGTTCATTCACAGCTCGTTCTTCTAACCTCTAGGCTATACTGCCAGCCCATAATGTCATGGCTGATCTGGTCAGTTAGTCAGATCAGAATGCCATGCAGTTTTTTTGCAGGGCTCCTAGACTAAATTCCCCTGTGGAGATGATCAGTTAATATCTCCACAGCAAATACTGTATAAACAGTATATACATAAGTTATAATTTTACACAAACATAGATCTGAACAGTACCAGGCTTAGTGATAAAGTATACCACTCATTAGAGGGTGAGGAAACCAGAATTAAGTGCAATTACAGGCAGAGCTAGATTTCAAGTGATCCCATAGGAACCTTCTAAACTGTGGTGGGAGATGGCACAATGAGTGTGTATTGGGAGAGAGTTCCATAACATAGGTGAATAGATGGCAAAGTCATGGTCCCACATCACCATATGGGTTTTAGGAACAAAGAACACAGCTGAGTCATTAAACCTGAGGGGATAAATTGGATTAACAGACCTTAGTTGCCCAGCGAAGACTGGTGGAGGTGCAGGTCTGAAGACTTTATCAATAAAGCAGCTCAAAGCAAAAGTATAACAGTTCCCTGGAGACAACCAGTCTAGTTTGTTATATAGATCACAGTGATGAGTGAGTCAAGAGGCAAAGGGTGCAAACCAACACATTATTGTAAGCAACATCCCATTTAGATAGCTTGGACTTGGGCTCTATATTATCATGAGCAGCACTAGTAAAGGGGGAAAGGCTGGCCAAGAGCCAGCTAGTTTCACCTGCTGACACAGCTCTGAGGTAAAAAGGTGGATGAGATGCAACGGCAGGTGGGGATCTCTCAGGTAAATCTTGTAAATTAGTAGCAGCAAACAAGGAGGAGTGGATGAATGGTTTGGAGTTAATCAGCAGTACAGAAAAACTTCCTTCTATTTATGCTCTTTGAAATAATTAATGCAAAATGTTATATACATGTGCTAAATGTTGCAAACCTTTTACTTGTAGGTAAGAAACATAGAAACATAGAATCTGATGGCAGATAAGGAACGCTTGGCCCACCTAGTCTGCCCATTTCCCTACCTAACAGATAAGCTGCAGATCCTAGTTAACCAACAGCCTACTTCCTCCTACCCCCCACTAGAATTTCCTTATGTCTGTCCCATGCATTCTTGAATTCTCCCAATGTTTTTGACTCTACGACCTCCTCAGAAAGGCTGTTCCATTCATCTACAACCCTACCTGTGAAGAAATACTTCCTCACATTACCTCTGAGCCATCCCCCCAATATCTTCAATTTGTGCCCCCTTGTTCTTGCACATCTCTTTTTCTGAAAGATGTTACTCTTTTGGACATTCCCTTCCCCTGAGACGGGGTCTGTATACAACCCCTGTGTGGATTGTGGTGCCATTTTCAGTCTCCAGAATGACCCACAGTGCCTCCTGTCCTTCCTGTTTATCCTTTAGTTCTGTTGATTTGATCTCTTCCCTTACATAGAGAGCTACTCCTCCTCCTTCTCTTCTACCCTCCCTATTCCTCCTGTAGATTGCGTACCATGGTATGTTGGCATCCCAGTCATGGTTCTCTGTCTACCATGGTTCTGTGACTGCCAAGATATCCAGGCATCCCTCTTCCATCAAGGCCACCATTCTGGGGAGCTTTTTACCTAGCCTATGGGCATTGGTACCCATTACCCTCCATTTTTTTATGGCCTTATTTCTTTTTGCCCCATCCCTGTCCTTACTGCCTTTGTCTTTTTCTCCATTTACCCCTGCCTTTCACCCTATCAACTGCCCTGCCTTGGTGTTTACCTCACTTACTACCTTGATTTTCTTTGTGGAGGCTAGGATTTCCCTTCTCCTTTTTGGTGCCTTCCCCCTTGGCTAGTTTAAATGCTTGCCAATGAAGCATTTAAACCTATCACCTAGGATCCTGGTTCCCCTCCTGGAAAGATGCAGACCATCATGCCAGTATAGGCCTGCATCCCTCCAGGTGGAGCCCCAGTCCCCAATGAAGCCAAATCCCTGAGCTCCGCACCTGTTTTTCAACCAGTCATTGAATCCCATGGTGCAGAGTACCCTAGCCTCATTCATGCCATAGACAGGTAGCACTTACAGGAAAGTTACCAAGTGTGCCAAATGTCTAAGGCCCCTCCCCAACTCCACAAACTCCTGTTGCACTGCCCTGATCCCATTCTCAGTCAGGTCATTTGTCCCTAGGTGGATAATGACATTCAGCTCACTCCCCCTCACAGCTGCTCCCACAATCCTGAGGATTTGTTTCCTGTCCCTCCAAGCCATGGTGCCAGGCAGGCACCTTACCTCCCTTTCCCTTCCTCTCCCAGTTCTACCCTCTAACAATTTAGTCCCCCACCAGGAGTTGTTTCCTTCACCTGTGGGGTCCTGTGCCACCTTCCTGTGGGTATCCTTTGTGGAGGTTCCCAGCATCCTCCTTGGTCTCCACTGCAGGTGCCTCCATAGAGGAACCATGCTCTTCCAGAGTGATGAATGAATTGTGGAGAGGCACAACTGGAGGGATGCACCTCTGTTCCACCACCCTTTATCCTCCCTGAGCCCACCATGGTTCAACCACTCCTCTTTCTTGACAACCTCTGAGGTAGTGGCAGTGGCCTGGGTGGTCCCTGGGTGGGGGAGAAGGTTTCCTGAATCCCTGCCAGGTCAGCATAGAGTTCAGCAACCTCCTCCCTCAGACCAGAGAGGTGCCTGCAAATAGGACAGCAATGCAGTCTCCAGAATGTCTCCTGGAAGACTGCTGCTCCACAACCAGTGCATTGAGCCACTCCCCACATGTCTGTCTCCCTTTCTGTTTCAGATGTTTTTTCTTTTCTTTGCTCTTGTTTTAGTGTGTGCAAGCTTGTGAGTGTGTCTACACTGTATTCAGTGTGCTGTGTCTTTAAGGATATTAACAGGTGTATGTTAGCAATTTTGGGGAAGTGATGTTAGAACCCCTGCTATAAAGGAAGTTATGGGCCTGGAGCATGTAGGGTGAAGGGCAGGGTGGGTGGGAGTAAACCTGTGCCCTCCAGAAACAATCAACTATGACTCTGATCCTCCACCCGGGGAGTGCCTTCCTTCCTTTCAGACATCTATTTCACAGAGGTTAAGTAACAGGTCTAGTCACAAATTACTGCAAATTTCTCCTAGCAAGAGTTCCTCCCAGGCAAATAAAAGTTAAACTAAGAAAAGTCAACCCCCAAAACAGAAAATCAAAACTAGTTACTTACACAGGCCCAAAAATAAATAATTCAGTTCAGTGTAGTCTATTAAATTACCTCCTTGATTTAAGGAAGCTTTTGGCTGCTTCTCTCTCTCTCTCTCTCTCTCTCTCTCGCTCTCAGCAGACAGAGCCCACAGGCAACTCCTGTTTTAAATCCACAGTTTCCCAGACCCCTTTCAGCTCCTCCCCTTAACAGAAGGGAGAAAGAGAGAAAGAAATTGCTTTATCTAGTGCCATTCATGCACGCTGCACCACAAAGTGTTACAAGCCAGGAACCGTTTCATTTTAGAGGAAGTCAAAGAAAGTTCAGCACAGTTAATCAGAGAAGAAGAGCAAGCTAGGAAGAAAAGCATAGAGAGATTTAATTATTTACTTAAGGTCAAGCAACAAGTCAGTGGTGCTGGTTGGCTCATTCAAGTCTGCCCTCAGCTTCCCTGCTTTGTGCTCTAACCACTAGGCTGCATTGCTTCTCAGATCCTACATTAAAAGTGGGTTTATCCTGGTGAGGAAAATTTCAATAAATAAATAAATTCAGCAGTGTCAGTAAAATAACCTTGACATGGAACCACCAAATTATTCCCCAGCCAAAGTTAGAACAGGCAGACATAGTGGGCATTTTTACAGTAACCCGACAAAGTACTACAAAGAACCATTGATTGTGGGGTGAGGTGGATTACCATTCTCTTAGGATAAGAGATTAATTCAGTCTCTATACTCATCAGGTTTTGACATCCTTTAAGCTACGGCAATGGCAGTTGCTTTTGCTTAGTATGTAGAAGCTTAGAAACAGAATTTGATAGCAGATGAGGACCACTTGGACCATCCAGTCTGCTCATTCTTCCTTATCTACACTATTATGACAGATCATACCTGATCTACAGCTCTTTCTCCCTCCCGTCTTCCTTTCTACTATGGTTCCCTTATGTTTATCCCATGCATTCTGAACCCCACCACTGTTTTTCCCCCATTGCCTCATTGGAAGTCTGTTTCAGGAATCCTCCACTCTTTCTGTGAAGAAGTACTTCCTCACATCTCTTCTGAATGTACCCCTTCTCAGCTTCATAGAACGTCCCCTTGTTTCTGAGGATCTTTCTTCTGAAAAATACTTCTCTCCTGTACCTCATTTACCCCTGTGAGGTATTTAAAGGTGTCTATCATATCCCCCTCTTCCTCCTCTGCTCCAGGGTATACATATTGAGGTCCTTTAGTCTCTCCTTGTAGGACCTTTGGTTGAGACCTTGCACCATTTTAGTTGCCCTCCTCTGGACCATCTCCACTCTGTCTGTGTCTTTCTGGAGATGTGGTCTCTAGAACTGGACACAGTACTGTAGGTGGGGTCTTATCAGTGATCGATACAGAGGCAACACCGTTTCCCTTTTCTGCTGGTTATACCCTTCTCTATGCACCCTGTCATCCAATCAGCACTCTCGACTACCTTGTTGCACTGCCTGGCCACCTTTAGGTCATCTGATAAGATTATCCCAGGTCTCTTTCCTGCTTGGTGGTCTTCAATACCACTCCACCCATTTTGTACTCTGCCCATGGGTTTCTGTACCCTAAGTGCATTATTTGGCACTTTTTTGCATTGAAACCCAGCTGCCATACCCTTGACCACTCCTTTAGTTTTCTCAGGTCTCTGTTCATCCTTTCCATCTGCCCAGAGTGTTCATCCTATTGCAGATCTTGGTGTCTTCCACAAAAAGGCAGACCTTCCCTTCCAGCTCCTTTGCAATGTCACTTAAAAAGACTTTAAAGTGGACCAGTCCCTGCACTGATCTCTGAAGCACCCTGCTGGTCACCCTCCCTTCCTCTGAGTGAACTCTGTTTACCAGTGCACCATCTGTTACCTATCCCCTATCTAATTTCTTATCTAGTTTACCACCTTTGGACCCACTCCTAAGCTACCCAGCTTGCTTACTAGTCTCCTATGTGAAACAGTGTTGGAAGCCTTACTGAAATCTGGGTAGGCCCCATCCTCTGCTCCACCCTGATCTAAATTCTTTGCTACCCAGTCAAAGAAAGCTACCATTCATTTGACATGAACTCCTGCCTGTGAACCCATGCTGCCTCAGGTCTTGTAACCCATTGGATTCAAGATATTCCACAATCCTTTCTTTCAACTGTGATTCCAGTAACTTTCCCACCACCACCGATGTCAGACTGACCTGCCTGTAATGTCAACCTCCTCCTTGCTACCACTTTTGTGTAGTGGGATGACATTCGTTGTCATCCAGTTCTCTGGAACCACTCCTGTTTCTTGTGAACAGTTAAAAAGGGTAGCCTGTGATGATGGAGATCACGATTAAGTGCTTTCAAACAGGGTGACTCAATCACGATGCTTGTGCACAGGGCTACCAGGCAGGGAGGGTGACCTGATAGGGAGTTTGGTGAATATAGTGACAGAATGTCACCATATATACAAGCGTGTAAGGGGTGGGACCATGCTGTGTGGTGGACTGAAGGGGAGGGAGGGTTTGTGGGGTGCAGTGTGGCAGTGGGCTGCTGAGCTGGCTGTGTGGCATGGTGTAGTGGGTTGGTGGTAGGCTGCAGTTGGGAGGGTGCCAGGTTCAGTTCTGGGCCACGCTCATGGTTTTGTGCCGGGTCGGTTTTGTTTTTTGCTTTGCATCCCCTCCCCTGACACATGCAGTCCCTGGAGTTGAGAACTTTAGTAGGGGGGTGGGGCACAGCCCCCACATAAAAAAAAGAAAACTTATGTCTCTGGTGCCCTCCTGATGTTCACAGTGAGTGTACATCACTGAAATTGATTTTCGGCGATGTATACTTGCCTAAACGGAGAGTGCTTTTCTGCAATCACTGTTATCACATGGAACTCTTGAATAGAACTGTCAGAAGTGCAGCCAGTATTTCCCTGAACTCCCTCAGTACCCTTGGGTGCACCCCATCTGGCCCCATTGCTTTGTCCACCCTCAGATTAGCAAGTCCTTTAGTACTGTCTCCTCCAAAAAAGGACTAGTGTCCACCTCCCGCCCTCCAAAGCTTCTGTTACTTTTTGTAATGCCTCCCCTTCTCCTTCACCTGTAAAAACTGAACAAAAGTATTTGTTTAGAATGTCTGTCTTTTCCTGAACTCCCTCTGCATAGTTCTCTCTTTCCTTTTTAACCTTACAATCCCACCTGGATCTTTCTCTTTTCATTTACATACCTAAAAAAATGTCTTGTTCCCTTTCATTACCACCTAGGGTATTCTTTCTTCAGTCTGCGCCTTTGAATTCCTTACTGCTTTCCCTGCTTCTCTCAGTTTCCCCGATACACTCCCCATTCTCCTCCCTCTGAATTGCCTTGTACCTTCTGAATACTACACTTTTTACCTTATCATCCACCTCTTTCAAGAACTATAGTGTCCTCTTTTTCCTTTTTCTCACTTGTTTGACACAGAGGGTTGTTGCCTTTACTATGCTCCCTTTTAGCTTCGCCAACTGTTCCTCCACCCCACACAGTCCATCCCCCCACCAAGTCACACTGGAGGCATTCACCTATGTTTATAAAATCTGATCTTCTGAAACCCATGATCCTTGTCCTTGTATGGTTCAATTCCGTAGTCATCTTTATATTGAACCACACCGAACAATGTTCACTGGTTCCCAGATGGCTTCCCACCTCGATGTCTGCAAGACTGTGCCACTGAGTTCTGCTGAGTTCCATACCTCTCAATTCTCTGACTCATATCAGGGACATAAGGGCTTTAAAAACACACAGAGAAATGTTCATAATTGAGGACACCATCTTAAAAATGTACAACAGCAACTCAGAAAGCTACTAGAACTGAGAAACCAAAACACAATGTGGAATGCACTCTGAGTACTCAGAGGATACATAAAAGTAAAATCAAAAATGAAGACTTGCTTCAGAAAACATTTAATTTAAATAAATGGCTCGCATAGAGGAAGACTGGTGGCAAAAAAATTAAACTGCTGCTTTACATCCAATGCATGATGCTTTGTCAGGGGGCAAAGCCAGAGGAGAAACTTCATACATTTATAGCTAATGCATTAAAGGAATACAGTAGTGTCCCTCCTCCCTGCCTATTCACTAATATTCCCTTAGGTCTATGCCATGCATGCTTGAAGCCCTCTAATGTTTTTCCTTCCATTACTTCCACTGGTAGTCTATTCCAGGTGTATACTACTGTTTCAAAAAAGTGGTACTTCCTCATATCCCTCCAGATTCATCATATTCCCTCTTCTCCTGCTGATCTTCCTCCTTTGAAAGAGACTCCCTCCTATATCCAGTTCACTCCTGTGAGGTACTTGTAGGTCTTTATGATGTATCCTCTCACTCTCCTCTCTTTCAGGGTATACATATTGTGATTTCTGTGTCTCTTCTTGTACAGCTTTTGGTGCAACCCTGCACCATTTAAGTTGACGCACTTTGGACTGCCTACATGCTGTGTATATCCTTTCTGAGGTATGGTCTCCTGAACTGGATACAGTGTTCCAGGTGAGGTCTCACAAGTGAGCGATACAGTGGAAACACCACCTCCCTCTACCTGCTGGAGATACCACACCCAATACTTCCCAGCATTGCACTGGCCCTACGCACTGCTTTGTCACACTGTCCTGCCAGCTTAAAGTCATCAGATATGATAGCCCCCAGGTCCGTTTTCTGTTTAGTGGCCTCCCTCCATCCTATTCTTAGTTCCTGGGTTCATATGCTCTAAGTGTATTGTTTTGCACTTTTTTGGCATGGAACCCCAACTGCCATGTTTTTGACTGCTTCTTGAATTTCCCAGTATTGCTACACATTATTTCCACCCTCTTCTGATCATTGATTCTATTACAGATTTTGGTATCATCTCCAAAAAGGTATATCTTCCCTTCCAGTTCATCTGCAATGTCACTTAGGATGACACTGAAGGGGACTGGTCAGAGTACTCCGCTAACCACTCTTCTATCCTTAGAGTGAGTGCCATTAACCACCACCCTCTATCACCTGTCCATTAACCAGTTACTAACCCAGTTCAGTACTTTGTATGCCATTCCAAGACTGCTCATTTTCTTAATCAGTCTCCTGTGCAACACAGTGTTGAAGGTCTTGCTAAAGCCCATACTATATGAAGATTTTCTTCTGGATCTGCTCCCGATAAAGCATAACGCTTTGAATGCAAAGCCCTTTTTTTTTTCAAAACTCATCTTTATTCAGAAATGAGCTGGTCATATGTACAGTATATCACAGAAAAAGTCTTGATAAAATCATACATTTACAGAGAGATACCAAGTAGATGATACTACACTGCATGTATGGTAGATGTCCATTTCTAGTGTTATGATTTCTGGGCTGGTAGGTACAGATCTTTATTTACCAGTCATCTGCCTATAATTGTCAGTCAATCAGCTGGAAGTGTAGGCCCATTAAAGTGTTGAGATCATGCATAACTGAGTATACTGAAAACACAACAACAGAGCAACAGCGACAACTGGTTGGTGTCAGAAATGGTATTACCATTACCAGTCTTCTGCAGACAAGGTTGTAGGGAGAATTCTTATGACAAATTGGTTAGCCAAGGAGGATTTCCCTTTCTTACCCTATTGTGCTGTTCTCTCACACTGACTTCCTGGAAACTGCACCCCAGGTTTCTCACTCTGCCCCCCAACCCCATCATTCCAGTCAGGAGCCAGTCCTCTGTTTTCTTATCAACCCCACACAGTATTAAATTTTCCTTGGTTAACCACAGAGTAGCCATTATTCTTTCCATTCTGCTCACTTCTGTAACCTTCATCTCCCACTCCTACTGTGTAGGTGAGGTTTCCTGTAGCCAGGATGCCTTGCTGCCATACAAGGTTCCTATGCACTGGTCCAGAAAAGTCCCTGTTACAAGTCATCCAGTATCCTGGGGATCTGCTGCCTGAGCCCCATATGCTCAAATGTGTTCAGAATGTTGGGTCCCCACAGAGTGGCCAACACTGCATGGCTCTGATCCCAGTAGGGTCACAGGGTTGGGAAGTCCCAGATGATATGGAAGTGGGTCCCACCCCAACCTACACACTTCTTCCAACAGAGATTTGTACCTCCTGTTTGAAAGTGCTTGGTAATGATGGGGTATGGAAGCTCCCTTTTTTGCCACTGTCTACATCTGCTATATGTGAGACGTTAATTTAAAGAGCTAGTGTACTGCCTGGAATTAATAGTAATTTTCAGATGTAGTTAGCTGTCACTTTCTATATCTGAAGTATTTTTTTATTTTCTATTTGCTAAAGAAAAGATTTTCTACCTGGCGGTACTTGGCTGATGTGTGGAGCAGGACTCTGTTCGGAGGCAAAAAAAAGTCAGTTCTGTTTCTCCCATTACATCAACAGAAATGTGACCAAACACACTGAAGCACCACAATCCTTGCAGACTGAGCAGTCAGTGACTTTCACAAATAATCAATCAATCAAAATGCAGGAAATTGTGACATCACTAGTAACCAAGAAGAGCCAGACCATGCTACTTTATGTGAAAGAGAATAATCTGGCAGTGAGAAATGGTTCTCCCTGGTTACTAGTGATGTCACAGTCAGTGTGGTCTCAGTGTTGATGTCACAGGAGGAACAGAACTGATTCTTTTTTTTTTACCATCTCATCAGAGTGCTGCTCCATAGGTCACCACAGTACTACCAGGTGGAAAATCTTCTAATTATCAAACAGAAAAGAAAAAAATGCTTGCAATATAAGACATGATATCTGACTACAGTACATCTGAAAGTTACAATTAATTCCAGGCGGTTTCCAGGCAGTACACTAGCTCTTCAAATAAAATATTTTCTGTAAGCACTCTTCATTTTTGCATTTTCCTTCATTATATCTTCTGAACACCTGAAGTGCATTCCTAATTGTGTTTTGTTATGTCGATTGCTTCAGTGTGCACCCACTGCTTTTGACTGCATGTGCATGACTCCTGTGATTTCAACTATTAGAACTAAAGGGGCTTATTAAGCATTTTCTGAAGGAGAGCAAGTAGTGCTGTGTGCAATGCAGAATTCCGACGGTGGAATTAACGTGGAATGACCATTCCACCTGCAGAATTTCCTCTGGTATTTCCCTGTTTTTTTCTGCTGAATTCTGCCTACTGTGATCCACTGAATAATATTCCATGGAATAGCATTTTTTCCACAGAAAATCATCCCTCAACTGTTTTCAGCTGTCGAATTCCACCATTCCATTTCTGGTGAAATTCGGCAGAATTTTGGTGGAATTTGAAAATTCCACAGAATTTTGTTCCACTGGAATATGAAAATTCCACACAGCACTAAGAGCTAGACTGTAACTTAAATGTCTTACATTATTTTGTTTCATAGAAACACAGGAAAAAAGATGTCAGAAGGGGAGTGAGGGTCCATCTAGCCTGCTCCTATGTTCTTTGGACCTTCTCAGATCCCAGGACCTAACTCCCCTTCTGCGCAATGCCTCATACTGCTCCTGTTGCTTTTGATTGCACTTTAGCCTTGTCCCACCCAAGCTCGAATGATGTCACAGACTTTGCTTCCACTACCTCATCTGGCAGTTTATTCCATGGCTCCATGACTCTTTCTGTAAAAAAAAATGTTTCCTAAGCTCCCTCATGAAGCCCCCCACCTCAGCTTCCACTCGTGCCCTCTAGTGTTAGAGTTGGAGACTCTGTTGAACAGATCTGAGGATGGCACCTTATTTATTTCTCTAAGGAACTTGTATGTTATAATCATATATCCCCTCTCCCTCCTTGTCTCCAGTGAGGACAGGTTTAATGCTTCCAGACATTCCTCGTATAAGTTCCCTTGAAGGCCCTGGATCATTTTAGTCTCTCTTCTCTGGACAGCCTCCAACCTGTTTATATCCTTTTTCAGATGTGGACTCCAAAACTGGACAGAGTACTCCAGATGGGACCTTACCAGGGACCTGCAGAATGGCAGTATTACCTCCTTTCTCCTGCAGTCGAATACCCTTCCTTTGTGCCCCAGCTTTTTGTTGGCCTTGCTATAAGCTTTGCTGCATAGGCTTGTCTTTTTAAGGGTGTTGCTTATGATGACACCTAAGTACTGTTCTTTCTGCATGGTGATGGGCAGGACTCCGTTGAGGTGGTACTCCATCCTTGGGTTTTCTGTACCAAAATGCATCACCTTACAGTTTTTGCATTGAACTTCAGCTGCCAGATGTTGGGCTATTTTTCCAGCCTCTGTAGGTCTTTTTGTAGGTCCTTAACCACCTCCTAGCTGCGAACCCTTCCTCCTAGCTAGGTATTGTCCACAAATAGGGCAATTTTGCCCTGACTACCTATGTTAATGTCACTGATAAAGGCATTAAACAGCACTGGCCCCAATACTGAGCCTTGAGGCACACCACTAGTGACCATGCCTTCATCAGAGCTCACCCCATTGACCACTACTCTCTGTTTTCTGTCCTTAAGCTGATTACCTACCCAACTGACTATGCAATTGGCTGCATCCAGGTTTTCCAACATTTTCAGCAGGTGGGTGTGCAGCACTGAATCAAAGGCCTTACTGAAACTGAAGTAGAGGAGGTCCAATGGGTGGTCTCTGTCTAGTTCTGCAGTGATCCAGTCCAAAAATGTGGTTAGGTTTGTTTGGCACCACCTTCCCACCATGAACCCATGTTGCCTGTCATCCTGCAGACCATTCCTATTTAGGTACTCTGCCAAGTCTTGTTTTATTAAGGTTTCCAACAGTTTCCCCACTACCGACATAAGGCTGACTGGTTGGTAGATGTCTGCTTCCTCCCAACTCCCTCTGTTGTGGAGAGGTACCTCATCAACTCTTCTTCAGTCTCCCGGCACTACCCCCATCTGAAGTGATCTGCTGAATAAATGTGCTAAAGGACCTGCCAATTCACTTTCTAGTTCCTTTAGCACCTTCTGATGTATTCCATCAGACCCAGGTGACTTGTCTTCCCTGAGCTGATCCAAGGCCTCTCTTACCCTACTGTTGGTGATTGATGGTGCATCCATTTGTGGAACACCTTTATCAGCAGCCATGATGCCACTGTCTGGTACTGGGCCTTTGTGTTCTTCTGTGAACACTGAGCAAAAAAGGTTGTTCAGAACAGTGGCCTTCTGCTTATCCTAATCCACTACTCTGTCACCATCACTGAGTCTAAGTATTCCACTCTTTTCTTTCTTTTTTCTTGTATATATCGAAAAAAGTGTTTGTTCCCTTCTTTAACCCCTTCTGCAAGCTGAGGCTCTGTTGCAGTCTTAGCTGATTTCACCGTACCCTTTGCTTCTTTGTTCTTCTGAACATAGGCTTCCCATGTGCTGTCTTCCTGAGTTCTTTTATAGTTCCAATAGCCTTCCTTTTGGTTCTGATTGTGGACCTTGCCTGGTTACTGAACCATATTGTTTTTTTGTGCTTGTTCGTTTCGGCCACTGATCTTATACACATCCTGGTAGCCTCTAAAATGGCTAACTTAACCAGCCCCCATATTTCTTCCACATTTAAAGGCTCATGGATCCTTAACAGCTTGCTTCTGATTACATCCCTTATTCAGTCAAAATTGGCTCCTCTAAAGTTTAAAACCTCTGTCTTGGATTGTGATTTTTCTACACCTAGGGATAACTCAAACCACACAGAGTTGTGGTTGCTGTTGGCCAGTGGATCCCCAACCACTGCAGCCCTTACTACCTCTTAGTTATTGAGGACCACATGCAGAATGGTGTCCAGTCTAGTTGGGGCAATAACTAGTTGTGTAAGTAGGCAATCTTATAGGGCATCAACCACCTTTTTGTTCCTAGTAGAACCTGCCACTGAGATGCTCCAGTTAACACTGAGCATATTCAGGTCTTCTACCATCACTGCATCCCCTTTTTGTGCTATACCTCTGATCTTCTCTAGAAGCTCTTCATCCCTGCCCTCAGCCTGCACTGGAGGCCAGTATACCACTTCTATGTGGATCCTCTTTCCCACTGCAGAGCAGAGTAGCATCCACAGGAATTCCTGATCTTCCTTTTAAGGAGGCAGTATAGAGCAGTGGATTAAGGCTCTGAGCTGCAGATCTGAAGACCTGGCTTTGAATCCCACAGACACCTAGGTGCATACTATGTGATCCTGAGCAAGTCACATAACTTTCTTGTGCTCCCAGGTCACATCTGGAAACAAACTTCAGCTTAGTGTGCTATTCCTGGTTAAACAATGTTCTCTTTCCCCTTTTTGATGCTATCTACTTAGATGGCATTTATCCTGTCCTTTACATATAATACTACCCCTTCCCTTCCCTCCCTTCTATCCTGTCTGAACAGGGCACAGTCCAGGACTGAAAGGTCCCAGTATTTTTTCTCTGAGACCCAAGTTTCCATGAAGGCCATGAGGTTCACTCGGGAATCCACCATCATTGCCTGCAGGTCACTTATTTTGTTTCCCATGCTTCTGCCATTGATACATACCATCAGACCTGAATAGCTTCCTCTCCCAGAAGCTCCCCATAAGCCTATCATGTGATATACTTTTGAATGACTCCAACCATGTAGCCAAGCATTGAATTCCTTGATATTCTTATTCTTGATTTTGCTTTTGCCCCACACTGGGAGGATCTCAGAGAATGTCTGGGTGGTCATTTTTGCATTCAGATGTCCCCCCAGATTAATGAAATTTTGTTTGGTTTCTTCACCTGTTCTAGCAGATAGGTCATTCATACTGAGATGAATCAGAACATTGGTTCCTTTCAATCCTTTGTTTACCAAACTCCCAATGCTTTCGGTGTTGCTCAGTGCTGAAGCTCCTGGGAGGCATTTGACCATCACCTTAGGTTGTATACCTTTACTCAGGTGGGACTCGACTACCTTTTTTAAAAAAATGTGATAAGCTTTATTCGATTTTTAAATAATAACAACACAACAAGATAACAATAACAACAAGGTACAAACAAAAACATAAACAACCCCCACACCTCCCTCTACCCACCCTCCCTCTTACCCCCATGGCAGAGCATCATCACACACTACATGAACACTGCTAGCAGGTGTTATGGAATTAATAAGAAAAATAACTACAAGGGGCACCCAACCCCCAGTTATAAAGTGTACAGTGTGTGTAGCTTGTCCCATATCCTATCAAATCTATGTAGCATGTTGTGTAAGCTAGCTATCATATTTTTGATTCTAAGATTAAAGAGAAGCTCCTGCAGCCACTCAGTATAAGATAAAGACTTGTCTCTCCAATGACAGAGGACTAGCTTCTTAACTGTCAAGGATATCATGGCCATGTAATATCTACATTCTTTGACACTGACCCAGGAATAGTCTCCAATCAAACAAATCTTAGGAAAGAAATACCCATTAAGTCTCAATAATGGATCTGCTTTCTGCTGTATAGCTGACCAAAATGGGGCAACCTTAGGACACACCCAAAAAATGTGAAAGGGAGTTCCTTCTGAAGTCCCAAATCTTGAAGACATAGAGGATTCAATCCTATGCATCTTAGCCAGCTTGACCGGAGTATAGTATAAATTACTGAGTATATTAAACTGAGTAAGCCACAAATGATCTTGCGTGATATAAGTATAATTATCTTGCCAGATCTTACTCCAGTCAACAGTAAGCTGCAGGAACTGTGAGTTCCAGTATATGGATATACCTTCTAATTTGGAAAAGACTTTAAGGTATAAGGCAGCATAGATATTAGACACAGAATGTTGACGAGAAGCCAAAGACCCTAAAGACTGCAGAAACTCACTTTCATTTACCAGATGACATTCTGTACCAAACCATGATATTATAGAGTGGCAAACTTGATACACTTTGAACATTTCTGTGTTGTGCAGCCCTAACTGATGCAAGATTTCCACAGATGAGAGGCAAACCCCTTCTCTGAGAAAATTGCTCACCTCAATGCCCACTAAAAAGGGAAGCCAAGCATAAGAAATTACTTTGCCACCAATCTTGACATGAGATTTCTGGAGGATAGACTGAGATGGGTCTTTATTATGGTTGTATTTCAATACCAAACACAACTGTGCATGTACTCTGACTGACACTCCAATTTTTGTGAGGCGCAAGGGGGCAGGAAACTCCTTGTGGGCCACATACAACAAGGCTTGGGGAGATAGGCCAGCTTTATGAAGGAACTTGACTCCCCTGATCATTGAGTCCCACAGAACAAGAAATTGCTTAATCCTGGATCCACCAATTGTTTCCTTGCTGCCGTTGGATGCCATCTCTCTTCTATGCCTGATCCCCTTGATGAGCTCAGGGTCACCTCTTGCTGAGGCAGGATTCTTCATCTTCTCCAGTGGTGAAACACAGTTCTTCACTGGAATGGTATTGGTCCAAACAAATCCTGCATGGTCCACCCTTGAAATCTTCCCCTCCCCTGACCCACTATGCTCCAACTGGCTTAAACTCCAGATTAGCTGGTGACGTAGGCTGCCTGGCTCCCTCCATGTTGCTTCCAGCTGTGCACAAAGGTAATTCAGACTCATGCAAATAGGACACTGACCTATCCTCCAGAGCAGACTCCAAAAGACAAGTGCCCTGCAGACCCTGTAACTTACCAACTCCATCCTGAAAATCAAACTGAATTTGTGTGTGTGTGTGTGTGTGTGTGTGCACGCACGCGTGCGTGTGTATGATAGTGGGAGGTTCCTGTTGTGGAATTTTACTCCCTCACTTCCTGTTCCTGCCCAGCAACTACTGCTATCAATCACTTTTGATGCCTGTATAAATAGGACTTCCTGGGTGGGTGGGAAGTAGAGTACTGAATGTGTTGCAGCTGTGCTGTGTGTTGTCGTTATAACAGGCTCTGACTATCTTGCTGTGTCAGTAGTAATTGAAGGTCTCAATTTACCTTGCAGACCCTACACTTCTTATAAAGTATTGGCTTACACCCTAGACAGAAGGATTCTAGTAGTAAAGTTCTAGCTCCTTAGTCAGCTGCTCTCTGCCAAAAGCAAACTACAGGGGGAGTCTAAATGCAGACACCTGTTTTGCTTCTGCCTAAGCCACACCCCCAATTTAAAGCGCTCCTCCTTACCTAGCTAACTGCAAAGATAACAGTTCCCTTCCCCCAACTCAGACAAGCACACTAACTCTTGTGTTTTTTACCCTAAAATTTACCTTGCAGACCCTATCTGATGTGGAACCTATGTAAAGAGCTCTGAGCTCAAATGGATTAATCCGAGATCTCAAATAAAATAAATAAAAAATAAAATATCTTCAAACAACATGAAGTCTTGCTATATTATAGACATTAGCAGTTTGTTCCAGCTCTAGAACTGCCCCGGAGTGAAATGGTTAAAACCATTCCAAAATAGAATTTTGGCACGAGAGCAGCTCTATCTGTGTCATTTCAAACTTGAACTGTCAGATTCTTTACTCCGCCTCAGTGAACAGTCGCTCCGGAGATTTCTCCTTCTTCTCGGTTCATTTCTCAGTTTATAAAGTGTTTTCTCGGTTGGATTTAACCGAGAATAGTTTTATTTAACGCAAAACCGCTTCAGTTCAAGCTCTATCTGTGGTAACCGTAAGTAAATGAAGGTTTTGTCTGTGTGGAACTTGTGTTATCGGTT
The DNA here is from genome assembly GCA_016271365.2 of Neoceratodus forsteri. Classification (NCBI taxonomy): domain Eukaryota; kingdom Metazoa; phylum Chordata; order Ceratodontiformes; family Ceratodontidae; genus Neoceratodus; species Neoceratodus forsteri. The sequence goes on along the minus strand of CM057452.1, from coordinate 454,474,028 downwards.
CGGTTTTGAACCGATCAGTGGGTTTAAAACTCATTTAAAACTAAAAGTTACTATTTTAGAGTGCGGTTCCCGGTTCTTATCGGTTCTAAAAAAAACGGATTTATTACGTTTTTTTCCAATACCCGTGACACGGTTAGGAACCGATAAGGGTGTCTTGCCTGGCACTGCCGTTAAAAGGGCAAGTTTTTGGTTAGGCTGGCATTATGTCTGAGAAACCCAAAAGAAAAACCGGGCCCACTGGGTTTCAACACTGTGATGTTGTGGGGAAGTCTTTGCCAAGGCTGACCCACACACCACATGTGTTTATTGTCTGGGGTTTGACCACCTCCAGTCAGACTGCCAGGTATGTAAGAATTTCCCTGCAGCCACCCTGGAAAAAAGATTGGGCAGGCTCAAGGAATGAGAGGCCAAACATTCCGCTGACCCGGATGGCCAGCCCGGTTCGGTGCCAACCGAACCAGAGGGAGTGCCCTCTGACCAGGGCCAGACTTCCTCGGGCAAAAGAAAAGCTGGTTCTGAGGAACCAATTCCAGTAAAGAAAACAAGAAAATCAGGTCTGGGTCCAAAATTCCTTCTCCAACTGCTGCAGAGATAGCAAAAGCCATACAAATTGTCCAGTCACTGTCTCAGGGTCCATCCGAACCACCACTATCTGGTAAAAGGTCAGTTCGTCCGGTCCCAGTGGTTCAGGATTATGATATTGAGGAATTTTATGAACCAGAGGAGGGGGAGGAGGATTATGAACAGTATGAATGTGGCTGGGAAGGTCTGGGTGTGCCCATTGAACCGGACATCTCCCCAGACAGACCTTTAGAATCTCCCCCTATGCTGTCTGAGTCCCCATCTCATTTTATGTTTTATAAAAAGTTGCTGAAACCCTCCAGCTTCCTTTAGAAGAGGCTGGGATGAGCAAGAGGAGCCTGATTTTGTAGAAATGATGGATATTCCAGAGTCTAGGAGATTGTCTATTCCTTTACATAAGTCTTTTAGGAAACAAACAATTAAAATTTTAAAAGCTCCTAATTCTGTGTCTCCTGTAGATAAAAGATGGACAGAAGGTATACATTGTCAGGCCCTGATACAGAATTCCTTTCTCAGCAATGCAGTCATGTTGGGTAGTTCAGGCTGCTGCCTGTGATAAAGCTAATATTCTCTTGGCTTCACATCCTCCTGACAAGGATTCCAGGAAGATTGATGCCATGGCAAAAACAGTATATGGCAGCCTCTGGGACTCAGGCAAGCAAATTATATGGCTTATGTAGCTAGGTATCAGAAATCTAGATGGGATACTGTTATGCAATTGGCCAAGCAGGCCCATGGCCAGCTGGCTAGTGAACTAGAACAGGTGGCTGCTGATGGCATTAAGCCTCTAAGGTTCAGTTTCATGCTGCTGGATGTTAATGATGTTTCCTCTAGGGTCATGGCCACATCTGTAGCTTTTCGTGAGGTTGGCCTGGCTCAGGTGTACTAGTTTGTCACAGGATACCCAGACTAAGGCTATGGATTTTCCTGTGGTGGGAAATTCTCTGTTTGGAGAGCAGACAGAGAATTACATGAAGAAGATGGATGAATATAGGACTACTTACAAGAATGCCCAGGCTAAGGAGCAGAGCCACTCCTCAAAGGCATGCCCCAGGGGTAGGGTGAGGCCTTTCACGGCCTTTCTACCAGACTCAGGCCTCCTCTGCCTATGCTCAGAGGGGCTTCTTCAGAGGCAGGGGCAGACGAGGGGTGGGCAGACCTGCTCCCACCCCCAGCCTAAAGCTCCTGCAGAAACAGGCACCCTGATGGGGTGCCCAGGGCCGATTCTCCTGTACCAGTGGGGCAGGCTGGCTTACTTCAGTCAGAATTGGGCTTCTTAACCTCAGACAAGTGGGTTCTGGAAGTAGTAAGCAGGGTCTGGTTCTCAGCTTCAAAAGTTTCCCAAGTTGAAAAGCAGACTTTTCTACCTGCAAGTGCTTCAGAGACCCTCGCTCTGGAAACAGAGGTCTCATCCTGTTAGCTCTCAGAGCAGTAGAAGGGTTCCTCCCTGCATCAGGGCAGGGGTCTGTATTCAGATACTTCCTTACCCCAAAAAGACAGGAGAATGGCGGCCCATTTTAGATCTCAGATATCTGAACAAGCATCTTTTGAAACCAAAGTTCAAAATGGTAACTCTGGCAATGATTTTACCTTCCCTAAGGCCAGGGACTGGCTAGCCTCCTGGACCTCAAGGATGCCTATTTCCATGTCCTAATCAGAAGATCCCATCGAAAGTACCTCAGATTCTAACTGACCTCAGGTCATTACCAGTTCAGAGCAATGCCCTTGGCCTACCTCTGCTCCAAGGGTATTCACAAAGTGTCTAGCAGTGGCAGTGGCCCACTTAAGGAGGCAGAGGATTGCTGTTTTTGGTTATCTAGATGACTGGCTCATTGTAGGCCAGTCCCCAGAACAGGTAAAATCTCACCTGCAGGTCACCAGCAGCTTCTCACCTCCCTGGGTTTTCTGCTAAACCTACTAAAGTCGGTTCTGGAACCAGTCCAGGTACTCACCTTTATAGGGGCAGAATTGGACACAAAGCTAGCCAGAGCCTTTCTTCCCCTAGAAAGGGTAAGGAATTTAGTGGCTCTGGCCTCTTCCTTCACTCTACAGGTCTCTCGACCAGCAAGACACTTTCTGCAGCTCCTGGGGCACATGGCTGCATCCACAGCTGTTGTGCAGGGAGCCAGATTTCAGATGAGAGACATTCAGTTTCACTTGAGAACCTTTTGGTCTCAGAGAAGAGACCCCCTTTCCAAGTTGGTCCCAGTGACTCGAACCTTGATCCTAGCTCTCTAGTGGTGGCAGGATCAGAGCAATTTAAGAGCGGGGGTCCCCTTCATTTCCCCTTCTCACGACTTGACTCTCACTACAGATGCTTCCCTTCTGGGTTGGGGAGCCCACATGGGCGACCTTTCCTCAGGAGTTTGGTCCCCCAGTAATCTCTGCTCCACATCAATTTGCTGGAACTCAGAGCTGTCTTTTAGCTCTTCAAGCTTTTCTGCATCTGTCCACGACAAGGTGATACAAGTCAGAACAGACAACACCACAACAATGTGGTACATCAACAAACAGGGGGCACTCGGTCTTGACCTTGTGCACCAAAGGCAACAGTTGTGGTCTCTGGCTATTCCTGAACACTTCCCTCATAGCAGTTCATCTTCCAGGAAGGACAATGTCCTAGCGGATGCCCTCAGCAGGATTTCCAGGGCCATCACAGAATGGTCCCTGGATCCTCAAGTGCTGGGGATAGTTTTGCCAGGTGGGGCATCCCTCAGATAGATCTTTTTGCAGCCCCAGACAATCACAAACTTCCTCTGTTCTGTTGCAGGCCTCCAGTGCTGGGCTCAGTTCCCCTGGATGCCCTTCTTCTGGATTGGGAGGGGAAGTTCCTCTATGCTTTCCCCCCCTTTCCTCTCCTATTCAAAGTACTAGTCAAAATCAGATCTCAGCCTTGCAGGGTGATTCTGATTGCCCCGGATTGGGCCAGGCAGCCCTGGTACCCACTCCTTCTGTCTCTGACAGTCCATCTTCCCCTGTGCCTCCCCAGGAATCACAGTCTGTTGACTTGTGCCCAGGGAAGGGTTTGGTATCCGGACCTCAAATCCCTCAACCTCAAGGCCTGGCTCTTGAGGAGTTAGAGTTTGCTGATTTACACCTCTCTCAGGGTGTTCTTGAGATCCTAAAGGCTTCCAGAAAGCCTTCCACTAGGGCTACTTATAGTTCTAAATGGAAAAGGTTTTCCATTTGGTGTGCTGGGAAAAATATTTCCCCAGAATCTGCTGAATTGCCCATTTTGTTAGATTACATGGTACATCTTAATTCCTTGGTCTCAGACCAGCTAACCTGAGAGTTCATTTGGCAGCTGTGTCTGCTTTTGTGTCAGCAGGAAGTCATCCCTCTTTCCTCTCATCCTGTGTTTTCCAAGTTTTTAAGGGATTACTCCAAACTAATCCTCCCTTTCGGGAACCGGCCCGTGCTTGGGACCTTAATGTTTGCATTGCCCAGTTAATGCAACCCCCTTTTGAACCTCTGTCTTCTGCAGAGCTTAAGTACCTAACTTGGAAAACTGTTTTTCTAGTGGCTATCACTTCTGTCAGACGCATAAGTGAATTGCAAGCCTTGTCAGTGGAGACCTACTTTATTTCTTTCCACAGGGATAAGGTAGTCCTTAGGACTAATAGGAAGTTTTTGCCTAAGGTGGTTTCAGATTTCCATCTTAATCAATCTATCTCCCTTCCAGTATTTTTCACTGATCACTCCTCTTCGGGTGAGAGGAGGTTGCACAGCCTGGATGTTAAGAGAGCTCTTAGTTATTATATAGAGTGTACCAAAGGTCACAGGTTCGTATCCCTCCAACTTTTCCTTACCTATGGTGAAGTTGGGAAAGGCAAACCTGCCACTAAGAGATCAATAGCCAGGTGGATTGTCTCTTGTATCCAATTTTGTTATCAGAAAGTGGGCAGAGCCCCGGTTTGAGGGCTCATTCTACCAGGGGTACAGCTCGTGCCTCTAGCTGCTGCCAGAGATATCCTTTATTAGAGATTTACCAGGCTGCTACTTGGAAAACGGCATGACACTTACTCAAGCATTACTCCCTGGATGTCCAGGCCAGGAGAGATGCTCGGTTTGGCACAGCTGTTCTTCAGAGCCTATTCCCTAAGTAGGTTCTGCCCTCCTCCATGGAGGTACTGCTGTGTATTCTGCTAATGTCTATCATATAGCAAGACTTCATGTTGTTTGAAGAAAAATTACTCACCTTAGTAATGTTGTTTCTTCTAATGGAGTCTTGTATATTATAGACCTCCCCTAACCTGCCCTCTCAGAACCTCTACTTGGTGGGGTGCGGGCAACTTAGTGTGGGCACTACTTATGTCCTGTTAGCATTTTGTCCCCTTTGGGACTTTGGGGGTGTGTATGTGTACGCGTGTGTGTGTTTTATTATACTTATGTTCCATTTTCATATTTATTAGAATGGTGTTAGTATTTCTGGTCCCCTGCTTGAGTCTTGGGTGTTGGGACCATCAATGGTTGTTATTATTTAGGTTGCCATTTGGCTAGTGTAGGTTACAGCTTCCACACAGACCTTAATGAGTTTGGCTCGTAAAGATCTGACAGTTCAAGTTTGAAATGACACAGATAGAGCTGCTCTCGTGCCAAAATTCTATTTTGGAATGGTTTTAACCATTTCACTCCGGGGCAGTTCTAGAGCTGGAACAAACTGCTAAAGACTATAATATAGCAAGACTCCTTTAGAAGAAACAACATTACTAAGGTGAGTAATTTTTTTCTTCTTACCCCCTAGACAAAAGTGTTCTAGTAGTAAAGTTCTAGCTCCTTAGTTAGCTGCCTCCTTGGTCTTGCTCTGATAGCAAGATTGCTCTTTGCCAAAAGCTGGTAGAAATACTGATTTAGGAAGGACTAATGATTTTTTTTAGGAAAAATCAGTGACATGTCTGAACATCAGGAACACTAAGTACAGGTCAGGAATGCTGAAGTCTGCGTGTGTGTGAGTGTGTGTGTGTGTGATGTTGACAACCGTCTACTAGAAACTCAGAAATAACCACTGAACTAGTTTTGTTTTTTAAGGTAATAGTTCTAGTGCCATTATCATATTGTCATTTATGCTCTGCACTTGGCTGAGCCAAGCTGAATGGGAACTGCTGCGTAAGTGAGTCAACATTTGAAAAAAAAACACACCTCTGAATGCTGAAGTGTATTACAGATAAAGAATCTTTCTACAATGAGAAATTTGAAAAACAGCCTTTCACCGGGGCCTAGATAAGAGTCAACAAAGTAAATGTTGCACCTTCATGCTCAAGGAACCCATATCTTGTCAGCACCTGGTGCAATGGTAATCTGAGAGAGAGAGATTACACAGGCCCTGAATGCATAAGCTATAGTTGCTCTGAATTTGGACTTGGCATGCTGGTATAAAGTTCATAATAACCGAAACACAGCCCCAGTCCATAGGCTAGCCTTAGTATCCTACTGCAACATGTGAATATATGGAATAAAACCCTTATATTTGTTCCAGCATCATACAATATTTTGTCAGCATGGCTCAATTCGTAGCACATCCACCTCTGCACCAAAAGGTCATGGGTTCTCGTCACACACCAAGACTGGACTCATACCTAAACACTGGCACCCAAGTGCAGTACTAGTTGGGGTGTTATACTGTTGGGGTGTGCCATCCTTCAGATGAGATATTAAACTGAGGTCCCTTCTGCCCATCCTGGTGCTGTCCTGGTGGGTGTCCAGGTGGAAGTAAAAGAACGTAAGACAATCTTCAGAAACATTCCCGGTGTCTTGGCCAGTATTCCTCCTTTTCCATAAAACCAGTTCATGCAATTGTCCATGCTGTGTGTGGGTACTGATGTGTGAAATGGCCGCCACTACACATTCAGTCACTTCACTACCAGTCTAGCATTGCATGTAAAGCACTTTGGGATATATTGTGTGTGAAAAGAACTATTTAAATACTAATGATTCCTCTTTTTTGTCCTTGGCATACTTAAATCAAAATATACTTTAATATAAAAAATAATTATAATCCCAATAATAATAATTATCCTAATAATAATAATAATAATAATAATAATGGCTAGTGGTTGTGGTACAGAACTGCAAACCATGAAGTCTCCAACAGAAGCACCTCGATCGAAGAGAGTAGTTGGTCTGGGAGGTTGGCAGGTGGTTAGGAGGGGCAAATCGGGTACCCCATGACTCTGTGTTCTCCAACATATCAACTCCACAAACCATATAAAAACTATAAACAGATATCAGCATATATCTCCAAAATGAAACAAAGGGGCAGAGGACACTGCAGAGCAGGGCACTGCAGCACAGGTGCTAGCACAACAAAACCCTCCCAAAACAGGAACCAAAACAAAAAAAGCAAAAAGGAAATCCAAAACACTTCTGATCATAGGAGACTCCATGATTCGGGGAGTTGATACGTATCTCCAGTCAGGGATAATGGTCAGATGTCTTCCAGGTACATCAGCATGGAGAGACACTGACCACATTGCTAAAATTGTTCAGGAAGCAGGAGAAAACATTGATGTCCTGGTACACATAGGGACTAACAATCTCACAAGCCGGTTAGTTGTGGAGACCAAGGAACACCTGATCAGGCTGGGTGACAAACTATCATTCATTTCATCCAGCATCTCCTTCTCTGAGATCCTGCCAGTCTGGGGGAGGTGGACAGATGGACGGAAGGTCAGAGAAGGGGAGACAGGGGAGCTAAACATGTGGCTCAAGGGCTGGTGCCAGGAAAAAGGACACAAATATGTAGGGAACTGGCAACAGTTTTGGCAGTGAAAGTTCTTTAAATTTGATGGACTGCATCTGACTAAGGAGGGAGTCAGTGCATTGGGGCAGAAGTTTGATGTCTTTGCAGAATATTTAAACTAGCAAATGGAGAGGAGGTGCAGCACCCGATACGTCGAATGGGAAGAACACCCCTTCCTCCTCAGCTAGTAGTCAAACAGGAGTTCAGCATGTTGTAGTTCATTTGCATCACCAGGTAAAGAAAAAGGTCTGGCTCCCCAAACGATGAACAGGTGAAACGCCGGACCTCACCCAACAACTAACACACCGAAATCTGACCAATGGAAAATCATGTACACAAATGCTCGCAGTCTGGGAAACAAGATCCCAGACCTGCAGGCAATAATGACAGAGGCTAAACTGGACATACTGTAGGAGCCATTAGTGATACATGGTTTACCAGTAACCACACTTGGGAGACTTCAGTACCTGGCTATGTACTGTTCAGAAGAGACCGAGGTGCAATAAGGGGGGTGGAGTGGCCCTTTATGTCAATGAAAATATCAAAGCTACAAAAATTCAGAATACACATAAGGAGCCAGAAGAACTGTGGGTCACCCTGGAAACAAGAAATGGAACAGCCATACGAACTGGGGTTGTGTATAGGCCTCCAGACCAGGGGGAAGACACAGACATGTTACTGTTAGAAGATATACAAAACATGACAGCTAAAGGGGAGGTTCTGATAATGGGAGACTTCAACATGCCAGATACAGATAGGTCAATACCAGCAGGGAAATCTGCCAGAACTAGACACATGGTGCATTCCCTGCAGGGGGAGTGCCTCAAACAACTGGTACAACAATCCACAAGAGACAGGCCTATCCTTAATCTAGTACTGACTAACAGGGAAAGGATCACAGATCTCCAGGTTGAAGGGCACCTGGGTGTCAGTGACCATCACATGATATGGTTCAGTTTGGCCACTAGAACAAAATCATCCCATTCCAAGACAAAAAAAATGGAACTTCAGAGGAGCTGACTTTCATAAGATGGCCAACAGAGTTAAGCTAGCCTGGCAAAAAGAAATACAGGTGAGGGGGTACATGCAAAGTGGGCAAGCATTAAAGATGCAATACTTGAAGCAACATCCCATTGTGTTAGTGAGAAAAGGAAGTGCAAAAGAAGAAGGAAACCACTTTGGTTCTCAAACACAGTAGCAGAAAAGGTCAGAGCCAAAAGGCTGGCCTTCAGGAAATTTAAAGGAACGCAGCAGGATGAAGATATGGAGGCATACCAAACTTCCCTAAGGGAAGCAGGGAAGGCGGTAAGGCAGACAAAGGCCTAAACCAAGGAAACACTAGCACAAACAGCAAAAGAAGGTGACAAGACTTTGTATAGATACATTAGTGAAAGGAAAAAGTCCAGAGGGGTATTGCTAAGATCAAAGGGGATAAGGGGGCATGTGAAGAGGAGGACCATGTAAAAGCATCTATCCTAAATAGATACTTCTGCTCAGAATTTACTGAAGAGAAGGTAGGGCAGGGCCCACAGCTCAGCAACATGGACACAGGGGGGAGGGAGGTGTGCACTAGTCCCTTCACAAAAGAAAGGGTCCTACAAGAGCTTGATAAGCTCAGGGTGGACAAGGCAATGGGACCTGATGACATACATCCCAGGGTACTGAAGGAGCTAAGGGTGGAACTAGCAGAGCCATTATCAGAACTGTTTAGTGAGTCTCTGAGCACAGAAGAGGTCCTAGATGACTGGAGAAGGGCTCATGTGATCCCACTCCACAAGAGTGGTAGCAGGGAGGAGGCAGGAAACTACAGACCAGTCAGTCTTACCTCAGTGGTGGACAAGATTATGGAGACACTCCTTAAGGAAACACCTGGAATCCATAGAAGCATAGAATCCAAGACAGCAGGGGTTTACAAAAGGAAGGTCCTGTCAAACTAATCTCATGGATTTCTTTGACTGGGTAACCAGAGTGGTGGACCAAGGGGAGCAGTTGGGGAGGTGGATCAGGGGAGGGCAGTGGACATGGCCTATCTGGACTTCAGCAAGGCCTTTGACACTGTGCCACATAGAAGACTATTACACAAACTGGGGAATATGGGTGTGGGCAGGACAGTAGTGTGGTGGGTAGGTAACTGGCTGGGTGGCAGGACACAGAGGGTGGTGGTAAATGGCTGTCACTCCACAGAGGGAAGAGTGACCAGTGGGGTACCACAGGATCAGTGCTGGGACTGGTCCTATCCAACATCTTCATTAGTGACATTGCACAGGATATAGAAGGCAGAATTTCACTGTTGCTGATGACACAAAGCTCTGTAACAGAGTAGACACACCAGAGGTGTAGACAGAATGAGAAGGACCTGCAGAAACTTGAAGAATGGTCAAGGGTTTGGCAGTTGAAATTCAATGCAAAGAAGTGCAAGATAATGCATATGGGACACAAAACCCTGGCACAATATATCAGTTGAGGGTGAGGATATAGCATGCACCAAGCAGGAAGGGATCTTGGGTTGTCATCTCTGATGACCTCAAGGTAGGAAACAGTGTGACAAGGCATCAGGTAAAGCAAATAGGATGCTGGGATGTATAGGCAGGGCATCACCAGCAGGAAAGGGAGGTCATAATTCCGCTATACAAGACACTAGTGAGGCCCCACCTGGAGTACAGTGTACAGTTCTGGAGACCTACGTAAGGACATAGACAGGGTAGAGAAGGTTCAGAGGAGGGCAACAAAGATGGTGCATGGGTTGCATCACAAATCCTATGAAGACAGGTTGAAGGAACTGAACATGTACTCCCTGGAGGAGAGGAGGGAGAGGGATATGATAGAGACATACAAGTATCTTACAGGAGGAACAGGGTGCAGGAAAACACTATTTTAAGCGAAAAGATGTTTCAGAACTAGAGGGCATGGGATGAAGTTGGAGGAGGACGATTCAGAGAAAACATGAGAAAGAATTTCTTCACAGAACGGTGGTAGACAAGTGGAACACCCTGCCAGAGGAAGTGGTGGGGGCTGAAACAATCACAGGATTTAAGAATGCATGGGATAGACATAAAGAAATTCTAGAGGTCAGGGGTTAGGGGAAATAGACTTCTAGGAAAACAAACTGAACTTACAAGCTCAAATGGGCAGACTAGGTGGGCCATAGGCCCTTATCTGCCGACACTGTCTATGTATCTATGTATCTATGTTGCCTACCTTGATTTCAGCAAAGCTTTTGATACTGTTCCACATAGAAGATTGATTAATAAGCGGGGTAGGCTCGGAGTGGGTCAGATGTTGGTCAAGTGGGTGGCAAACTGGTTGACAGGCAGAAAACAGAGTGGTGGTAAACAGTATACAATCAGAAGAGATGCAAGTCACAAGTGGGGAACCTCAGGGACCAATCCTGGGGCCAGTCCTCTTCAATATCTTCATCAGTGACATTGCAGATGGACTGGAGGGTAAGGTTTGTCTGTTTACAGATGACACCAAGATCTGCAACAGAGTAGATGATCCAGATGGGGTGGGCAGAATGAGAAGAGATCTGGATAAACTAGCAAAATGGTTGGAAGAGTGGCAACTGCGGTTTAACGTAAAGAAGTGCAAGATCATGCACATAGGGAAGAGAAACCCTGAAGCTACCTATAGGCTGGGAGGAGAGTTGCTGGCAGTCACAAGGGAAGAAAGAGACTTGGGCGTCATCATCACCGATGACCTCAAATCATCCAAGCAGACCTCTAAAGCAGTAGGTAAGGCTAGAGGGATGTTGGGGTGTATTAGTAAGGGTATCACAAGTCGGAAGAAGGAGGTAATAATCCCTCTTCACAAGACACTGGTTAGGCCCATTTGGAGTACTGTGTGCAGTACTGGAGGCCACACCTTCACAAGGATATTAACCAAATTGAGGCAGTCCAGAGAAGGGCAACCAAAATGGTGCAGGGACTGCTTCAGAAAACATATGAGGACAGATTAACTGAGCTCAATATGTATACTCTAGAGCAAAGGAGGGAGAGAGGTGATATGATTGAAACATTCAAATGCCTTAAGAGCATTAACAAGGTGAAAGAGTCTAACATGTTTCCATATAAGAAAAATAGCAGGGCAAGAGGAAACAGCATGAGATTAGAGGGAGGCCAATTAAGAGGTAATGTGAGGAAGTTCTTTTTCACAGAAAGAGTGGTGGATGCATGGAACTGCCTACCTCAGGAAGTGGTGGATATGAATACAGTGCAGGGCTTCAAACAGGCATGGGATAGGCATAAGGGAGCAATACAGATGAATATGAATGGATAGACCTCATGGGGTGGGCAGAATGAGAAGAGATCTGGATAAACTAGCAGAATGGTCAGAAGAGTGGCAACTGGGATTTAATGCAAAGAAGTGCAAAATCATGCACATAGGGAAGAGAAACCCTGAAGCCACTTATAGGCTGGGAGGGGAGTTGCTAGCAGTCACAAAGGAAGAAAGAGACTTGGGCATCATCATCACTGATGACCTGAAATCATCCAAGCAGACCTCTAAAGCAGTAGGTAAGGCTAGGGGTGTTAGGGTGTATTAGTAGGGTATCACAAGTCGTAAGAGGGAGGTAATAATCCCTCTGTACAAGACATTGGTTAGGGCCCCATCTGGAGTACTCGTGCAGTATTGGAGGCCACACCTTCACAAGGACATTAAGCAAATTGAGGCAGTCCAGAGAAGGGCAACCAAAATGGTGCAGGGACTGCATCAGAAGACATATGAGGACAGATTAACGGAGCTCAATATGTATACCCTTGAGCAAAGGGGGAGAGAGGTGATATGATCGAGACATTTAAACACCTTAAGGGCATAAACAAGGTGAAAGAGTCTATCATGTTTAAATATAAGAAAAATAGCAGGACAAGAGGACACAGCATGAGATTAGAGGGAGGCCGATTAAGGGGAATGTGAGGAATTCTTTTTCACAGAAAGGGTGGTAGATGCATGGAATGGCTTACCACAAGAAGTAGTGGCTATGAATACAGTGCAGGGCTTCAAACAGGCATGGTATAGGCATAAGGGAGCAATACAAATGACTATGAATAGATAGGTCACTGACATAGCAAAGGCCGATGGCACATTTATAAGGTAGAAAAAGAAATGGGCAGACTGGATGGGCCTTGCGGTCCTTATCTGCCGTCAACTTCTATGTTTCTATGTGACCATTGACAGAGCAAAGGCCGATGGCACATTCATAAGGTAGAAAAAGGTATAGAATAAGAGTAGAGAATAAGGTAGGAGGCAGTATAGCGCAGTGGTCTAAGGCTCTGAACTGCAAATCTGGTGACATCCAGCAGATCAGACGTGGGTTTGAATCCCACAGCTTCCACTTGCATACTGTGTGACCCTGAGCAAGTCACTTAACCTCCTTGTGCTCCCAGGTCGCTCCTGTAAAAAAGCTTTCAGCTTAGTGTGTTATACCTGGTTAAACAACTAAATAAAAAAAAAGAAATGGGCAGACTGGATGGGCCTTGCAGTCCTTATCTGCCATCAACTTCTATGTTTTTAAGTCACAGTTTAGATCATATGACAGCCATATAATCACTGCATGACTATGAGCATGTGACCCAACCTACCTGTCCATCAGCCTACCCATAGAGAAATGTGGGTAGAATCTGGGCCTCAGTGAATGTGAGATGCACCATCCCAACTGTGCAATCCCCAGTCAATGAACTGTCAAATTAATAATTTAGTCATACTAAAAAGACAGTCTCCATTTCTCAGCTCAGACCCTTTATGCATGTACATGTTCCCCTGTAGTGCATCCCACACCATTCTTGTTCCTAGTATACTGCAGTATCATTAGCAAGTTCAGCAGCCTGTTGCTGACCCCCTCTTCAGGGTCATGAATAAATATGTTACCGACTAACAGAACCAGCACTGACCCCTGGGATCTGCCACTCTATATATCCTTCCACTATAAAGGGGACCAATCCATCCTTCTGTTTCCTTGTAACTGTCTGCGAATTTACAATCCACCTCCCTTACACTTTGTGCTCTCCATATTGTGGTACTTTCTCTGTGGGTTTTCTGTGCAGCTCAATCTCAAATGCCTTGCTGAAATCCAGACAGACTACATCCACTGCCCAGCCCCTATCCACTCAACTTATCTCCCTGAAGAAGGAAATTAAGTTGGTTTGTCTGGCTCTACCTTTTCATATCAAATCCCATTTAAAAAAAAGATTATATTAATATCATCATAGCATGATGCCCTACAAATTCTCACTGATTCTCACACAAATATGTAGCTCGGTGTATGGAATAATATTCTAGTTATCTAGTACAGTATGGTACACAGCACATGAAATAATCCTTCATTTACTAATATTCTTGCTTCCTTAACATTTTCAAAAAAATCAGGTATTCTAGCTACTTTATAATAATGTAGCACAATACCTTACATTGTAATCCTTCAACAGCAGGTGACGCCTTCGGGAAAACTTTAAAAAACATAATATTTAAACACAAGACAGCAGTTGTTTCATATATATTATATAGATGTCTATAAATGTTTCCTCACCACTATTTATTAATGAAGAAATTTCCCCCAAAACAAGATCTGTATCCCTTGGAGTTTGGCTGCCTCTGTAGCTTATTCCCTAGTTGAATTTATAATGTTTATAATGACCCACCCCACCCTCTGGGACACTCAGTCCTCCTCCCCACTGGCCATCACCTGTAACACAACCACAGAATGGATCATTACCTCTGCTAGATATATGTCAACTCAGAAGGTGCTAAGAAGCAGTTCTTTCTGCAACTGGAAAGTGCTCCGAAAGCAATATCAGCTACGATGAAGGGCTGCATCTGATGGCAGCCAATGGCAGTGGAGATGGTAGCGGGAAAATTATCTTAAGACAGCACAATCAGAGCTCTACCAGCCGTGATTGGTAACCTAGAACAAGAAATAAAAGCAGGGTATACAAACCTCACAGCGCAAATCTCTCATATCCTGTCCATGGTCACTGGGATCATGGAGACATAAGCCTCCCACACCATGTCAATCAGTGAAGCTGAAAAAAGACTCAGCAAACTAGAAGACTTAGTTGCTGATTTTTCCTGTGATAAAAAAGTATTTTTGGAAAAAAGTGGATCTACTATGCTTAAGGGTTGAGGATGAGGAAAATCAAGCTCATAGACACAAGCATAAAGTTATGGGGCCCACCAAAGGCATGGAAGGCAAGGAGGGAGGCAGAGATGGTTTGTCGAGCAGCTAGGACCTGAACATGTCACAGCCAAATTCAAAAGTCAGACAGCTCACCACACAGGACCAAAGTCAAAACATGGGTATAATCCACACCACTACCTCATCAAATATATACACTTTCTGGATAAAGAATAGATGCTCAGTGTAATGAGAGCATATAGACCCTGACTGTGGAGGGGGGCTGGGTACTTGTGTTCCAAGACAACAGCAAAAGCTTCCAGTATCAGTGACAATCATTTGCTGGGATCAAATCAAGTCTGCATATGAGGGGCTGGGAATTCACTATGTTATACCCAGTGAAACTCTGAATAACAAAACTGAGTTGCCCACCAACATATTTTTTTTACAAAACCACATGATAAAGAGCATTACATTAATAGACAGGAGGCAGTAACTAAGAGGAGGAATCAGTCATCCTGTGTCCTGCCAACTCATTAAACTACTCAACTGGTTAAAATGGTTTTATGTCAAATGGGAGAATATAAAACAGCGAATCCATAACCACAGTAGCATGTCGGTGAAGACAGAAATGGCTGCAAATGTTTTTTTTCATGGGCTCTGCTCCCCACTGCAACCCCGCCATCGCAGGGGGTATTTGCCCTCAGCACCCCCTTACTTAAATAACCAACTCTGAGGTCATAGCACCTTGGGGAGGGGGTAAAACATTTGTTGCCATTTCTTCCTTGCTGAAACGCCCTCGTTGACTTTTGGGCTCACCATTTTGTATTCGCTCATTTCATATGCCACTGGTTAAAATATGTCAAAACTTTTAATGTATATATGTGAGTCAACAGAATATCAACAACACCCACATTGCTTTGGCATCTTTTTTCGGTATTCCCCTATGACTTTTACATGTAATAATAACTGCCACTTTAACTCCAGAGAGTACCTGGACTGAATGGCTCTCTTGTCTGCAGAATGCTAATTGGTATTTGCAGATCCTGAACAACTTTACAGCTGGGCACTATCCCTTGCATCTGGTATGCTTCTTCTTTTGGTCTTTCCTTTGAAATTTTGAAACATGGGAGCTTAGGGGGACATGCAGAGGATGGTGAAACCATGGTGGTGTGGCATGAAACAGTGAGCTTGCTTGAGCTCTATCATGGCATGTTTACCCATAATATTGCTGAAAAAGATGGCTGCAGGGCAGTAACGGAAATTGCAAATTTGGGAGATGAAGGCCTGGTGTAGATTCATGGGCAGTGACATTCAGTTCAATGGTGGCAAAACCCATCTGGAACCTCCCCTGTTAATATCCAACTAACTGTGTTTAGTGGAGACTCTGTTTCCTGCCCAAGCCGACCCAATGTTCAACAACTACATTGCTATGGCAGCAGACTGCATTTGATACCAATCACTCTTGCTTTTCGCAGGTGTATGAAGCAATCCATTTTATCTTTACCACACTGAACCATTCAATCAATGAAGTTCTTCTATATGATCACCACCATGGTTTCCTTCCTCTCCCAAAAATAGTACTGGGCTGCGGGTACCAACGGGGGTGATGTAAGGACAAGATGCTTGTCAATCAGGAATACTCATTAGCTAATCTGCCTAGGGCCTGTTGCACCTTGCCATAACTTTCACCAGCTGTTTCAGCTTAATTGACTAAGTGGGGAAAACTATACAATACAACATTGCAGACCCTGTACATGCTGATATTAAACTTATTCCGTAGATGGGCTATATGGGCACCTCCACGACATGCCATGCTGGCATTGACTGATCATGGAACTCTACTAAGGGCACCAGCTGATGTACTGGGTGCCCGATCACCAACTGTATATGCTACAAATGTAAAATCCTTTGCTGGAAAATCTAGTCACAGTACACTTACATCCTGCTGTTCTGATTCAATCCTGTCTTTATGTGTTTGTTTGTTTGTTTATTGATTGGTTGAGATATGAATGTCTTTTGAAATTAACTTTGAAGTTACAAGATTACAAGAAAAACTGAATGGTCTTGGTGCCACACTCATACCTTTTTTTAGGACATAGGGGGCTACCAAGCCACCCAATCATATGCCAAATTATGTAAATGTAGTATACTTACATCACCAATATTTTGGTGCTTGCCTGCTGCTACTCATCACACAGTTAGAGGATGCTACACACATTGAGTGATATGGGAAGAGAAGGGTCAGAAGGATTATCTGGTTTGCTGTTATATAGTTTTGGCTTGGAGGCTTTGGTTCTGCAGTTATGGGATTGTGGGAGAAAGTTGGGGGGCCCTGGGAATATGGGGGGCTATGAAGTCTACAGTTGTGGGTAAAGTAGGCATGGGTGGGCTCCATGGGGATTTGGGGGAAATTGTTTTACTCTTACTCCAATTTTGGCTTAAGGTTTTGTGTTAATGAACTAAAAACTATAGCTTCTATACTTGCTAAATGACGCTAGATTGTTCATATTTCCTCTGAGTGCATAGATATGTTTTTCAGTGAAACAATGGCTGGAGCACTTAAAATTTGTTCTTGGAACATCAATGGTGTAAAAACTCATGTTGAATGGAAATAAGGTAATAGAAAAGGTTAAAAATATGCAGACTGATATCTTGTGCCTTCAGGAAACCCATATGGTTGACAAAGAGGGTAGTCACATGGCCAAAAATTGGGTGGGGGGAAATGGTATGGTTCTTACTTCCCCTCCAAGACCAGGTGGTGGTCATTTAGCTCAGACCCCATTTCCCAGGTACAGTCATGAGTTAGTACTGATAAGGGGGTGAGATATGCCTTGTTACAACTCCTCATAAACGATGGCCAGAGGCTGGCTATTGGCTCCCTACATGGCCCTATTGTAGACACCAAACGTCTTCCACCCCCTGAACTGGAGATGGACAGTTTTAAGGATCCTTAGGCAATGAACAGTTAGAACAGTTATCCCCATATCTCAGAGTGCCAAGACACTATTAGGTCTAATGAATGATTACAAGTGGGTAGATGTCTGGAGGTACCTGAGCCCTTGTGGTAGAGATTATACAACACTACTCATATTCTGCAAAAACCTTTGCTTGGATTGATGCTGCATTAATCTCACAGGCATGTGCTGTGATGAAATCATGTGCTGTAAATTATAATCTTCCTGTGTGTTACTTATTATATTAGATACTATGGAATTGTAATAAGATATTTTCCTGTACTGTGGGACCTCATTGTAAATGTGCTTCGGCTCAGTCAAGTAAATCCTGGTTCATAAAATTTTATGAATAAAACATTTTACTACTACTACTACTATTACTACAGCCACTTAGTCCTGCCCAGCACTCAGTCCAGCATGGGACCGTGGCTGTTGGATCATGCACCAGTGCTAGTTAATTTTCCAGGAATGGTATCCCCAATAGTTAATGAAGCATAGAAACCTGACCCCACATTATTGAAAAAGGACGAGTTTCAGAAGTTTGTAAAAACACAAACAAGTGAATACCTGATCAATAACATTAAAGTGACAACCACTATTTCCATTAGGTAGGAAGCCCTAAAAGCAGCATTGAGAGGGACCATTATTTCATCTGCCTGTCATAAGAAGATGACTGAGGATCAATACACAACCAACTTGGAGAAAAATATAACTGAGGCTGAAAAAGCACATATGGAGCAGCTCATGGCGAGGAGATATCAAACACCTTTCAATGCTTACATGCAAAAATAGAGTGGGCATTGCTCCTAACTCAGGCAGGTAATTACTTTGAAGGAGACTTCAACATTTTATTCATTTATTTAAACATTTGGTAACCTGGAAAGGCACACTGAACAGGGATTCATTTCCAGGTGTGATCTGGGGGAAGGCATACCGGTGTTTTACATAAGGAAAAATTGTACAGGCTATGTAAATTACATAGCTAACTAACTAACTAATTACATAAGCAGACTTCAGAAGGAAGTGGCTTTCCTGGCAGTTACAGTACAGAGAAGGAGCATAAAATGTAGCACAAATTAAAGTAAGTGATAGTATCATAAAATATGGGAATATAGAATTGGGGAGTGCTTTGGAGCATTTTATAAAATCCTACATACATATGACGCTGCACCAATGGCACCACAGAGAGATGCCTTTTTTGATATGGTCCCAATAACATCTACAAGGCCAGAATGCAAAGACATCTATATCAACCTTTACAGATGGATGAAATACAGAAAACCATATCTCATCTTAAAGGGGGGAAGATAAAGGGCCAAACAGCTTCCCTATTGATTTTTTTAAATATTCTAGCAGAACTTGCAAGCTCCCTTGCAATACATGATAGAGGAATATCTGCAAAAGGATGTTATGCCCCCCCCCCATGCCATCAGTCACCATCACCATACTGCCTAAACTGGGTAAGGACGCCCAGCTATGTGCAGCTTATAGGCTGATCTACCTTCTCACAGATGACTACAAAATAGTGGCTCGGGTCATGGCAAATTGGCTGGAAAAAAAATGTTACCTGATATAATTCATGAGTACCAGACAGGTTTTGTAAAGGGGAGGCAAAGAAAATGAAATGTCATGCAAACTCTTAATGCAGTCTGGAAATGGTCTGGGAGATCAATCGAGAAAAGCTGAGGAATCCTAACCTTGGATGCTGAGAAGGCTTTTGACTGTGTGGAGTGGTGGTGTATGTTTGAAGCCCTAAAAAGATTTAGACTTGTGGACAACATAAGCAGGTGGATACAGAGCTTGTATAATAAACCAACAGCCACAGTTTTGGTTAATGGCATCCAGATAACACCTTCCCAGCTTACCAGAGGTATCAGGCAAGGGTGTCCTCTCTCACCCCTTTTATATGTATTATCACTGGAACCCTTGGCAGTGGCTATTAGGCAGGACCCTCGAATTGTGGGGTTCAGGGCTGGGGAAGGGCACCACAAAGTGACTTTTGTGCCAATGACTTACTGGTATATCTTCAAAACCCCAAAGTATACATATTTTACATTAACTACACAAAGAATACAAGGTAATATCAAGTCATAAAATTGATTGGAAAAAGAAGTAAGATGATGGCACTAGGCTCTGGAGATACTGGTTATCTAGCTGATAACCCACTGCAAATGAAATTAGTAACTTCTTTGAAATATTTAGGAATTAATATACCTAACAAGGCCTCACGTCACTTGTCTATAAGGCAAACTAAGTCAGTCTACTCTCCAGTATTAAACAAGAATGTGAAAGGTGGGAGGGTCTCCACATCAGCTTAATAGTAGGGTAAACACCATCAAAATGACCATTCTACCAAAATACTTGTATTTCTTTCGAAGCTTACCCATCAGGGTGCCTGAACTATTTTTTAAACAATTAAAACATATTTTGCATAAGTTCCTGTGGTGTGGGAAAGACGCTAGGATAAAAAAAGTACATTATACCTTTACCTGAAAGACAGAGGCCTTGCACTGCCACATTTCACATATTGTTATTGGGCAGCACAGACTGCATTCCTGGGTTTTGCTCACCCCAACAAGACTCCATTTTGGAAGCAAATTAAAGAAAAACATACAGTAAACAGAGTGGTCTTTTATGAGGCCTCCTATCACTCAGTCTGAGCCTGCCACCCCCCTCCAAAAATTAAAAGCCTTTCACTAACTAACTACCTAGGAAAAATCTGGATGGAAGCCTACAGATTTATAGGACACCCCAAAGGGATGTCCCTCAATGTTGAACTGCATGTTAGTTTCAAAATGTGTGATATAATGTGTTCCTCCATCAAGCCCTTCTAAGAGGGAGGAAAGCTAGCATGACTAGTATCTGTAATTTATTTTATGGAGGATCTCTCAAATCCTTTACTAAACTTAAGGAGGCATACAGCATACCACTGGGAGACCTCTTTGCCTATTTAAGAAGAAGGCAATATCTGGAAAATGTTTCATTAGAGACAGCCCCAGTTTAAGAAATTCTCTGCAGACCTCAGCCATTTACAACTCCTCTGTCCGCTATCTACAAACTCCTCATGAGGGCTGCTTCCCCTCCTGAAATAAAAGCAAAAATGGACTGGAGCAGAGATCTTAACATTAACTGGGATTAGAACATCTTGTGCTTGATATTCAAACATTTGCAGGATGCTAACAGGTTTTTGCTCACACAACCCAGAGTTTGCGCTGGATCCCCATATTCAAAAGTGGCTGTTAAGTGGGCAAATAGGATTAGTGTCCATGCAAAACATAATGTACATGGGTAGGCAAGTGGAGGGGCAGGGCCATGAATAGCCACACTACCACATATTCAGCAGCTTTGTGTTGTGCAAAAGGGTTTAGCGTGGTCCTTTTGTGCAGTGCAAACACTGCCAAACAAATCCACAACTTATTCCAGGCAACCCTAGTGGCTGCCAGAGGTTCTATAGCCACCTATCCAGTTGGCCACTGAGAGAGCACACCCGTCTTCTGTGGTCCCTAGCACTGCCCCTCTGGTTGCCAGCCCATCCTGTAATTTAACAGTCACGAACTCTGGTGCTAGTGGTCCCCCCTCCCAATCGCCAGCCCATCTTGTAGTTCAACACAATCCCTGGTGCTAGTGCCCGCCCTTTAATCACTAGACTGTCGTGTAGTTTAACACAATCCCCGGTGCTACTGGTACCCCCCAATCACCAGCCCATCCTGTAGTTTAACACACTCCCTGGTGTGAGTGGTTCCCCCAATTGCCAGCCCATATTGTATTGTAACACAATCCCTGGTGCTAGTGGTCCCCCATGGATCACCAGTCCACCCTTTAGTACCAGGTATTGTGTTAAACTACAGGGCTGGCTGGCAATTGGAATGGTGGGGACCACTAGCATCAGGGATTGTGTTATATCAGACAAATTTGATTGGTTTCTTTGATTGGGTGACCGAGGAAATAGATCCTAAAATTGAATTAAATCAGAAATTGAGTAGCCTAGAGGTAGGATCCAAAAGAGGTGAATTGAGTTAGAAACTGGTTAATGGACAGGCAACAGAATTTGGTGGCTAATGGCACTTACTATAATTATGAGACAGTGACCAACAGGTACTGCAGGGCTCAGCACTGGGACTGGTCCTCTTTGATATCTTCATAAGTGAAATTGCAGAACTGGAAGGGAAGCGATGCCTTATTTGCAGATTACACCATCATCTGTTATAGGGTGGACACTCAGGAAGGGTTGAAGAAAATGTGTATGAATCTTGTGAAACTTGAGGAGAGATCAAAAGCATGGCAGTTAGGGATCAATGCCAAAAAAGTGCAAAATAATGCACCTAGAGCATAGGAACCCAAAAGCTGAGTACAGGATGGGAGATACTGACAGTCACTAAGAAGGAAAAGGGACCTTAAAGTGGCAGGGCAGTGTGACAAAGCAGTGTGTAGAGTCAGTGGGATGATTGGATACATAGGGAGTGGTATCAACTGCAGGAGGAAGGAGGTGGTGTTACCACTGTAACATCAACTGGTGAGACTCAACCTGGAGTCTTGTGTCTGGTTCTGGAGGTCACACATCAGATCCATTGACAAGGTGAAGACAGTCCAGAGGAGGGCAACTAAATATGTGCAGGGGCTGCACCAATAGCCCTAGGAGAATACTCTGAGGGATCTAAACATGTGCACCCTGGAAGAGAGGAGAGCAGGAGGGGGGCATGATAGAAACCTACAAGTACCTCACAGGGGCTAACAGGGTTCAGAAAGGAATCTCATGAGTAAGAGCACCAGAGCCAGATGGCATGTGATGAAGCTCGGGGGGGGGGTTAAGAGGGATGTAAAGAAGTACTGCTTCACTGAATGAGTTGCAGATGCCTGAAACAGCCTGCCAGTGGAAGAGGTGGTGATAAAAACAGTGGAGGGCATCAAGCATGTGTGGGATAGGCAAAGGGTAATATTAGTAAATAAACAGAGAGGAGGGGAGGTCACCAGAGACCAGTTAGAGTCAATAGAGTAGATGGAGACCACCTGGGAAGACTAAGTGGGCCAAGTAGTCCTTTCCTTCCAACAGATTCTCTGTTTCTATGTCTCAAGTAATGAATTACTTTTCTTTTTTTTGTTCTATATAGGTTTTTATCCTCCGTGAGCACTGGCAGGTGGCTGTGGTCCTTCTCATGGAGGAACTCACTCCCCGGGCCCACATGTCCCTGCTCTGCCAACCCCCAGAAATTCCCCCACAGATTTCCCCCCATGGTGGGGCCAGGGAGGAGACTGCCGGCCCCCCCCAAGAGCCAATCCAGACACTGGAGGTGGCCCCTTGGGGATGTGGGGCCATCATGGAACCTGCCAGGCTCCGTTTTCCTCTTTCTTTCATCCTCCCACCAACATAAGGATGTTGGTACATGCATCCTAACCTGTATTGCCCTTCAGCCACTGCCAGATGGCAATCAACAAGTGGGATGACAAGTCTCCATTCCTCTGAGAGAGGACAGCAGTCCTCCAGATGCTCGATCTTCTCTTCCCCCCGCCGACCCCTGGTGGCCCGGGCTTGTTCCTGAACCCAGATCACTGGCACGGTGCGAGGTGTAGCACTTGGCGCTTTAACCTCCAGTGCCACTGGTAGGCCAGCTAATTGCTTTTTAAATAATTGTTTGCGTCTCTCAATCTGCATTTGATCCCCTTATAAACATTATTCCTTTTAGCAGTTTTATTGTGATTCTGGTTATGTTTCATTTCTTTTTTCCTCTTTTGCAAACACTCTAATTCATCTTCCAAGGCCCACATGTGCTTAAACTACTCTTTTAAATGTAATAACTCCTTCCTCACCTTATGGTCTTTAAATGCCATACATATTAGACCTTCACATTTTTCTATAGTATACTTACAGTATATATAGAAATATATCCAACTATCTGAGCTTTCCACCTGCCTCCCCTTTGAAAAAAAATATAGAACATGATTTGGAGCGTATCCATGTTTCCATCTCTTAGTTTGAGTATCCATTTAATGAAAATGGTTGCCAGTCTGTTTCCCCACATTTAATTTTTATTTTTATTTGTATTGTTGTATCTCGGTAGAAGCTTTCATCCTTTTTGCATATGCCCTTTCTCTCTGTTGATACAGTAGCTGTCTTTATCTCTACCCATAACCTTTTTCTAGTGTCTCAGCTTTGTTTTTCCTTCTAAAGCTACTTTATTTCTGCTCCTGTCATCTTTTTGTTCTACTTGTCCCTTCCTGTGCATACAAGTGTGTTTATTTTCTTGACATCTATTGTGTAATAATTGTCCCTTTTTATTCATAGTTTTTTAACATATTTATTTATTTTCTGTACCTCCTGTTCAGCAATCTGCTCTGTTATATTTTGTTATGGTTCATTTAGTATTCTTTTTTCTGTATTTTAACTTCCTTGTCTACTCAACTTTTTCCATCTTATTTTGTTAACACACTTCTATTATTCATCTATCAGTGAGTAATAAAACCATCTGGGCTAAGCATTATTATTCTTTAATGTTGTTCTTATCTCATTTAGGCTGACATACAACAAATATAAACTCTATATCACAATTTTAAGTTCTCTGCTACTACTCCTACTACTTAGAAGTTGCCTTTCTGTCTCTTCTTCGTTATCTTCCACATTTTTCCCTTAACTCTCCCCCTTGTGCACATATAAGTGGGATGCGGAGGAGGGTGTATAGAGAAAGGATTTAATTTTATAACGTTCGATGCGCCTGTGCACCAAACATTTTGTGATGAGTGAAAAAGGGATCTTGGGGGTGTGTCATTGCTGAGCCCATTGCGGTTCACAAAAGCAGGGACTTAGCTCAACAGTCTAGACCAATGACCATACACTGTGTTTGTGACACCACTGGCTGCTTCCTGGGTGAAAACTTCATGTACTTCAAAGGACCAAAGCCACTTCAATCAGAGAGGGCTTCAGTCCTTTGATTTGCATGAAGCCTCATCAGCAAACAGCTGAGCAGCTCTCAACTTTAGGAGCCTATCAGCCAAAGCAGCAAAAGTTGTTAGCTGAACTCTTCAACTCTGAGTGCGGCAGTAGTAAGGAATTCCTGGGTCACAATACTCTGTTAAACTCAATAACAGTCAAAGTTTGAGGCCATTAAGTAAACAAAAAAGCAGTAACTAAAAAAGGCTACCAAAAGACATTGAGAATAAGTAGGCTATCCGAAGCACATTCCAAGCTTGCCTTTAATCCTCATCCCAAGCCTGAACTCCAGCTTCCCATGCAGTTCCCATCATGGATGAAACTGACCATCACATACACAAAAAAAAGAGTCCAGTACAAAACTGTTAGGTAGAGACTACTGAAATAAGCATACAACCATTATACAAAAAAAGACATAACACATAGCATATAGAATAGTGGATGGGTGACCATTCACAACAAGGCTGTGTTTTCCTCGAGCGAGCTGATGACATCACAGAGACCTCAAGAGTGAAGCTCGAGAGGTCTCGCTGATGTCATCAACTCCCAAGAGGGAAACACAGCCTTAGTTGTGGATGGGTGGCCATCCATTGTTTTATATAGTATATGGTTAGGGCTTATTTCTTTTTTTATGTTGCTGGTTACCTTGTGTGTTTTTTATTTGGTGTTCCTGCTCCCGCTGTATGTCTCACACTGCCACTCGTTTCTGCTTCACTGTGCTCCTGCTGGCTGGGGCTTCTCCACACTCCTGCTCACTCTCTCTCACAGCAGCACTGTCTATTTTTAAAAATTAAATGAATAAAAAAATAGTTTCATGACCCAAAGCAGTCTGAGGCTATTTGTGTCAGAAGGAGGATCCACTGCTGTGCCGCTCTGCGCCTGCTTTATTGCACCACCATGTTTTTACTTTTTTTTCTTCGATGCAGCCAGTTGAGTCAGCCAATCAGGAGGTAGGACAAGGCTGAAAAGTTGTTGTACTATCGCTGTGATGTCAGAACGATAGTGCACCAACTTTTCTGACCTTTGAACTGTCCTACAACAAGACTTGAAAAGCCACTGATTTCAATCTACAATAAGCCCTAACAATATAATATATTTAGTTTACAAATAATATATATAATCACCGGTTGTCACCACTTCTAGTAACATAAATACAAGAAAATGACAGTGTCCTGTCGCTATGTGACCAGTGATCAATTTGGAAATTTTAAACATTACTGGCTGAACATCACCTTTAATTCTGAGCCCAACAGCAGTCGCTATACTGCCGCAGTGGTTTGCACAGCCAAGCGGCTTTATGACCTGAGATAATCTATGGATGGCATCACCAAAAATCCATTGCAGTGCTGGTGATTGAAATTGAAGAGTTTACATATCTAACAAAATAACTCTTATCCCCATGTATACTGACGTCACTGGTGTGTGTGTGTGGGGGGAAGGATTGTGTGTGTGCGTGTGTGTGTGTATACAGTATGTGCACATGTGTCTGTGCATGTGTGTTTCTCCAACAACTAGGGAGGGACTGAAAAATACATTGACGGGGGACTTGCATGGAAGGACAACTGGGGCAGTGCCTCAAACTGCTGGTGCCCCACTGCTATACTGTACTAGTACACACAGGTCATTTGCTGCATTAATCTGAACTCTTTATTTGATAAATGGGAAGAAAATGTAGTGATTTCTCAAAATATGCAGAGGCTGTGCTCTGAAACCTCACAAGATACTGCTTGAGAGGTTGAACTGAAGAGACACATTGGTGCCTCTCTCCCCCAGAACTGCAGAAATCATGTCAACTCCAGAGCTAGACGTCTCTGAACTAGAAAGTTTTCTGGACAGACACTCAAACCTTTTTGAGGACTACCTCATCTGAAAAATGAATCAGAATATGGTGAAGTGGCTGTGTCAAAGCAGGACACCACTAAAAATGAGATATTGCATCTCATCTGCTCTATCCTGGGTAAATATAGAGTAAAAATGTGTACAAGGAAGACCCGGTACAACAACAATACCAGCGGTAAACATTTGGCATTGTCTTTTATGTGCTCAACCACTCCACTCACATGCCAGTCAGAAGTTTAGCACTCTATTCAATTCACTCCCACAAGTCTGCCTCCCCACTCAGTAGTGTGTGCAATCACATCCCTGAACCCCCAGCAGTGTGACTTGCTCTCTCTCTTGCTCTTTCTCTCCCCGACCGCATACTAAACAAAACCATCCATTAATGTCAGTTGCAGCCACCACCGTAACTGCCACCCTCCCCCCCCAAGCCCAATGCATTGGGAGGGATAAAAGCCCAAGATTCAATGAAGGGAAAATAGCTCCTCCCACATCCTCTACTTAACCTCAGCACTTCCATTGCTCAGGTTCGAGCATTTCGAAATTGCATGGCTTTTCCCCGATGCTGAGCCTGCCTGGTGTGTTCCTTCATCCTTCTGGTATTGTTGGCAGCTCCTGTCATATCCCACCGTGCAGTTTTTGCCTTCCTTCCCTGTTCCCACTCTTTCCTGTTTGCTCCTGGCTCATGTGACTCCGGACATCTCTCCCATTGTTTCTCCTGGTGCTGTCTTTCGCTTAACTGCTCTTGTGGACTGTGCCACCTCCTCTGGTCGTTGTGCAGGACCAGCTCTGCCTGGTGCTTTCACCTGTGCAGTTCTTCTGCTGCTTGGAGGACTGTCAGGGCAGTCAGGGCTTTAGCTCCTTGGCTGGTTTGTGCCCTCACCCCCCCCCCACCTCCCTTCACTTCTGTTGTTTTTCTTGTTTTCTCCTGTGCCCTGTCTGTTTTTCCCTGCTGTGTTTTCTCACTTTTGGGCCTCCTTCCTGGCCGCCACTCCACCGCTGACATCCTCTGTGCACTGCAGTGCTGCCTGTGAAGCTCTGTTCCATGCAGCATGTGTGGGCTTTGGCTATGGCAGTCTTGTTTGCCTATTGTTGAATCTCATCCTCGTACCTTTCTGATGTGAACCCATGGTCTCTACTGTGAGCAGCTTGCTGCAGAGTGCGTAGCAGTGCTACCCCTTTTCTGCATGTTCCACACCACACATTGATCTACTGGTATGGTATGCCACTTTGCTATTGTTCTTCAGCTTCTGAGCTCCAACAAGATCTGGCTCCAAGTTGATAAGACCACAAGCAATCTCCTTCTATCAAACACAGTCATGAAAATCTTTGGTTTCACTGTGGTGCACAACCTTTCCCTACTGCAAGAGTCCCTTTTGCCTTCCATTGTGCTGTCATGAATTTTTCGTCTGTGAGTGGCCCCTTTTGTACCTGCATGTAACTGACTGCCATTCATCTGCTCAATCTGGACCACCTGTTCTCCATTTTTGCTGCTGCCATTCAGATTACTGCTGCTGCGCTTCTCCCGTACTGTCTCCCAATGCAGTCCACCTCTCATCTGACTCGTCTTAGTAGTCTCCAGTCCTCTGTATACCCATACTCAGTAAATGACATTACTCTTTCTATTCCTGTTGCCTCTCCTTGACACATGTACCACCTTCTGACTGACTCAGGAATGCTACCCATGTCTGCGCAGGCACATTTTCGTAGAGGTCCTGGACAGGTCAGTATATCATATGTATATCAGTACTTTCTCTTGACTACCACAGAAGACTTTACAGATGGCTATGTTTCCCAGGACCCTACCCACCACTTTGTGTGTGAGCAATTTTGACTGTTGTGTTTCTCTCCTTTCCTCTGCCTTCCATGGGACCGGGATTGATTTTCTGATATGGAAATATACTGTACTGCACCCACACCTTGGCACTGCCTCTTGCTGAGTAGCCTGTTCTTTTGTGCACTCCACTGATAGCACCCTGTCTGTACAATTTTGGTGGATAGCTCCTGTGTTGTGCCTGCTTCCGCCTTCAACCTGCAGTGCAATCCCTACGTGGCAGTCCATATCTACGTGGAGGTTCAGTCATGCTCCACCTCATCTCACAGTCACTAAAGGCTGGTTCCATCCCCCCCCCCGTCTCTCTCTCTCCCAGTGTCATTACCAGCCTGGCTATTACACCATCGGACAGTACAAATGAGAAGAAAATCAGCAAGATTTAGATGCATACTGATTCTCATTACCGAGATGAATCAAACAACCTGCCTTCTCTCTCCCCATTGGCAGATGAATGCCTCTTCAGTGACCATTACATCGCGGGTCATCCAGGAAGGACCATCAGCGATGACCTATGTGGAGGTCACTTTGCACTCACTTCATTGTTCTAGGAGACCCTCTTAGTCTTCGTTACATCTGCATGGAGGCTGGCTTGCCATCAGATGACCTACGTGGGGGTCCGTCCCTTGCTGCCTCCTCCATCGCTATGTGTGGATCCTTGGCATCTGGGTTTACCTCAGACCTATGTGGAGGTCTCCTTCCATTCCACCTTGAGTCCTCCTGGAAGGACCATCAGCAATGTCCTACATGGCGATCACTTCACCCATGCTTCCTCATTCTACCTACATGGGGTTCCTATTCCACTGTCTCATGACACCCCATTCCCCATATTTTCACATTGTTTCTGCTTCTCTAGTCAGATTGCCTTCAAAGGGCTCCTGTTCTATCCTATTCTACCATGTTATGGCAACTACACCATCATGTGACACTTTGTCTGACTTTGAGGTCACTTCATCAGACACTCCTGTGCCTCTATCTGCTGTTCCTGTCCTTCAAAGCAGGCAGTCCCTGGCTTCCTAGCATTCATCTATACCTTTATCTATGTGGAGGTCTCGGCTGATGCCTTCAGGTCCTCCATGAAGGACCTTCATTGCTGACCTACATGGAGGTCTTCTCACACGCTCATACTGCCCCATAGTCTCAGTCCCTACCTCTGCCTCTGAAGTATTGAGCAAAGGTGTGCTTCCCTTGCTGCTGGGGTTGGGAGTCCCTGTCTCTGACTTCATTTTGTACTTATTCTGCTCCTTGAGCAGTCTCCATCTCTAGATCTACCTGACTGGCATCAGGTGGTGCCGGCCTTCCTGCCCGCCGGCAATGGGAGTTGGTTCCTCATATCCATTCCTCCCTTCAGTCCATCATCTGCCTGCTTGGACCCCCTCAGTGCTGGCCCCTCCTTCAACATCAGCTTGGCTTCCTCACCTTCAGACTGACTCTGGATTGTCTCCTGGACTTCCTCCTTCTGTTTCCCTTTTGGGACCTTCAAGTGCGCCACCATCTAGTTCTCAACCATCCTTTGAATTCATGTCTTGGATCCACCCTCATGTCAAGCTTCCAGTTCTCAAATACCACAACAGAAATACTGGACATCATTTAACATCTTCTTTCATCTGTACATATATCTGAATCGGACTCTCCTTTTCCTCCTAGAATCCTATGTCTTTCAAAATTTACCTTCCGCTCACTGTCAAGATTCAGAGGAAATGTCTCATCAACCAGCAAGATTTTAATGATAAGTCTCTTAGACATAACCAGAACCAAACTTTAGTCCACATCTTTTAGGATTATCTCCTCATAGTTTGTCCGGAGGACAGGCAGGTCAGTAGCCATGGGTCCTCAGAGGTTCCCCCACAGGGTTTTTTCCTCTCCTGTGTGCTACTGGTCACACTCAATGGAGCTGGAGGAAGTAATCGAACCATTAACAACCTTTCGGGCATCTATTCCTACACCTTCCCAGCATTCCTACTGAGGGTGGGAAAAGAGAACAGCCAAATTCAAAGTTCATAACCTCAGGTTCATAACCTTAAATCCATAACATTCAAGTTCATAAGTATACACAAGCACTACGTTTTGCACCACACATTGAATGGGAAGACTAAAAGCCCAAGGTTCAATGGGGGGAAATAGCTCCTCTCACATCCCCTACTTAACCTCAGCACTTCTGTAGCTCAGCTTCAAGCATTTCAAAATCACCCACCATCCTCCCTGGCCTCCTCCGGCACTCTTATCTCACCTGAGCTAGCTTTTAACACTGTTTACCAGGCGTATACTCAGCTGGAGAAGGAGGAGCCTTTTGCACTTTGGAGGAGTTAGAGTCTCACTATGCACGCCGGTGGTTGTAGAGAAGTCGCAGGTAGTAGGGCTGCACTGTGAATTGTAATTCTACAACAGGTATGCCACCTACTGCCTAAGTGTGCAGCCTTTCCAGAACAACTTATTGTGTGCACTCTCCAGTGCTGTCTGTCTTCTTCTCACTCTTTATTTTGTTTCCCTAGGTGGAAAGCTTGCTGTGGCAAAACTGTTGAAGTTTCTGAAGACCCTGGGGGAGCAAGAGGCCATTCAGAAGACTTTTGAGTGAGTGGTGAATGTAGAGGTTTTTGCTCTCACTCCATACATCAGACCGTTCCCTTTACGCTGAAGATTTTTCACTTCAGTCTCCCTGGACTAGAAATTGGACAAAATATACAAGGCGTGTACTTTAAACATTACTATTGAATTGAACTGAATTGTATACTTCTTTCTCTCACCATTATTACATGCGCATCACTAAACAGTAGTTTTTGTGATTTGATAGTCATAGGGCTCCTATTGAGGTTCTATTGGTCCCACTAGGTTTAAACCAGACTAGTCATTTATTATTGAAGGATTCCCTCACGTGTCTAGAATGCTTCTACAAGTGGTTTTAATTTTTTGGACTTATTTTAATAGTTTCAACACTTTTTTTTTATCATAGAATAATTTTTATTAAATGACAGGAAAAATAAATTACAGGATTATCCAATGCCATACAGGATAAAATTCCAACAACCAGCTTACATGGAAACATAGACTTTGATGGCAGATAAGGACCGCTTGGCCCATCTAGTCTGCCCGTTTCCCTACCTACAGGATAGACCGCAGATCCTAGTTAACCAACAGCCTATTTCTTCCTACCCCCCACAAGAATTGCCTTATGTGTGTCCCATGCATTCTTGAATTCTCCCACAGTTTTAGACCCCACAACCTCCTCAGGAAGGCTGTTCCATGCATCCACTACCCTCTCTGTGAAATAATACTTCCTCACATTGCCCCTGAACCACCCCCATCTTTAAATTGTGTCCCCTTGTTCTTGCACGTCTCTTTTTCTGAAAGATGCTACCCTCTTGGACTTTGTTGATTCCACTGAGGTACTTAAAAGTTTCTATCATGTCCCCCTCTCCCTTCTTTCCTCAAGGGTATACATATTAAGCTCCTTTAGTCTCTCCTCATATGGCTTCTCTTGCAGACCCTGCACCATTTTAGTTGCCCTCCTCTGGACTGCCTCTATCCTGTCAATGTCCTTGCGGAGATGGGGTCTCCAGAACTGGATGCAGTACCCCAGATGGGGTCTCACCAACTGTCTGTACAGAGGGATAACAACTTCCTGTTTTCTGCTGGTGATGCCTCTCCCTATGCATCCCAGTATACCCCCAGTTCTCCCTACTGCCTTCTTATATTGCTTGCTAACCTTAAGGTCATCTGATATGATTACCCCCAGGACCCTTTCCTTTTTTGTTGTTGTTACTACCTCCCCCATTGTGTATTCTTCTCCTGGGTTCTTGTTTCCCAGGTGCATTATTTTGCACTTCTTTGCATTGAATCCTAGCTGCCATACTTCTGACCATTCCTCCAACCTTGCCAAGTCCCTTCTCATCCTTTCCACGCCTCCTTGTGTATCAACCCTGTTGCAGATCTTTGTGTCATCTGCAAAGAGGCATACTTTTTCTTCCAGTCCCTCTGCAATGTCACTTATGAAGACATTAAAAAGGACTGGACCCAGTACTGAAACCTGTGGTACCCCACTAGTAACCTCTTTTTCTTCAGAGTGGATTCCATTTACAATTACTTTCTGTGTCCTGTTGTCCAGCCAATGTTTTTCCAGGCTACCACCCTGGGACCTACTCCCAGGCTGGTTAATTTGACTATTAATCTTTTGTGTGAGACTGTGTCAAATGCCTTGCTAAAGTCTAGGTAGGCCATGTCCACAGCCCCTCCCTGGTCTACTACTTTGGTCACCCAGTCAAAGAAATCTATTAGATTAGTCTGACATGACCTTCCCGCTGTGAACCCATGCTGCCTTGGGTCTTGTGCCCCACTGGCCTCTAGGTACTCAACAATTCTTTCCTTCAGAAGTGACTCCATCAGAGGTCAAACTGACAGGTCTGTAGTTTCCTGCCTCTGTCTTGGTCCCACTTTTGTGAAGGGGAATCACATCCGCCTTCCTCCAGTCCTCGGTTACGACACCATCCTTCCATGATTTATTAAAAAGAGTAGCCAGTGGTTTCACTAGTTCTCCCCTTAATTCTTTTAGAATTCTAGGGTGAATTCCATCAGGCCCCATTGCTTTGTCCACCTTCAGTTTTAGGAGTTCTTGCAGAACCCTTTCTTCTGTGAAAGGACTGGGATCGACCCCCCTATCAAGAGTGCTTCTGTTAATTAGATTAGGCACTTCCCCTCCTCTTTTGTGAATACTGAGCAGAAATATTCATTCAGTATCCCTGCTTTTTCACTGTCCCTCGCTGCCCACCCACCGTTCATTCTATTCAGCCTCACTATCCCTCCCTTTGTCTTTCTACGCTCGCTGATGTACCTATAAAAGGTTTTATCCCCCTTCTTAACCGAGTTGGCTATCTTTTCCTCAGTTTGGGCCTTTGCTATTCTGACTCTCCTCCTGCTTCCTTCTGCCTTAACTGGTACAGCTCTCTGTCCTGCTTCTTCTGTGTTTCCTTATACTTCCGAATGCTATCTTTTCTTCCTGACTTTCACAGCCACCTCTTTTGAGAACCATAGTGGCTTTTCTTTCGTTTGATTTGTTTATTTGCTTCACACAAAGGCTTGTTGCCTCTGTGATGGCAGTTTTGATGATTCCCCATTGTTGCTCCACACCTCCTTCTAGCCTGTTTGCTAGTGCTTTTCTGAGGCACTCTCCCATCTTGCCAAAGTCAGCCCTCCTAAAGTCCAGTACCCTCACTTTTGTATGACTTGACTCTGTAGCTGGGTTTAACATGAACCACACTGTTTGATGGTCACTTGTTCCCAGATAGCAATCCACTTCTAGATCTGAGATCCTCTCACTGCCCCCGTTTGAGAGTACGAGGTCTAAGATTGCTCCCTCACAAGTGGGTTCCGAAACTAGCTGTCTGAGGCCTGCCACCTGTAGGGCATCAAGAATGGCCCTGCTCTTGGATGTGGCTGCAGCAAATGTGCTCCAGTTAACATCTGGCATATTCACGTCTCCATCAACAGTATCTCCCTTTCTGTGCCAATCCTAAGAATGCCTTCTATCATATCCTTGTCCATTCCTCCCCTGACATGGGGGTCTGTACACAACCCTGTGTGGATTGTGGTGTCTTTTCCAGTCTCCAAGGTGCCCACAGTGCCTCCTCTCCTCCCTGTTTACTCTTTTGTTCAGTTGCTTTTATCCCTTCCTTTACATAGAGAGCTACTCCTCCCCCTCTTCTCCCCTGCCTGTCTCTCCTGTAGGTTATGACCCTGGTATGTTAACATCCCAGTCATGGTTCTCTGTGTACCATGTTTCTGTGACTGCTATGATATCCAGGCATCCCCCTTCCATCAAGGCCACCAGCATAGGGAGCTTATTGCCCAGACTAAGGGCATTGGTACTCATTACCCTCCATTTCCTGATGGCCTTACTCCTTTTTGCCCCATCCCTGTCCTTCTTGCCTTTATCACTTTCTCCATTTACCCCTGCCCTTCTCCCTATCGACACCTCTATGTTGGTGTTTACTGCACTTACTACTATGATTTTTTGGGGGGGGCTAGGATTTCCCCTGCTCCTTTCCACTGCCTCCCCCCTTGGCTAGTTTAAATGCTTGCCAATGAAGCATTTAAACCTATCACCTAGGATCCTGGTTCTCCTCCTGGACAGATGCAGCCCATCATGCCAGTATAGGCTTGCATCACTCCAGGTGGACCCCCAGTCCCCAATGAAGCCAAATCCCTGAGCTCCACACCAGTTGTTCAACCACTGATTGAATCCCATGGTGCGGAACACCCTAGCCTCTCCTACGCCATAGATGGGCAGCACCTCCGAGAAGGTTACCGTGCATGCTACTTGTCTAAGGCCCCTCCCTAATTCCTATATTTAGTAAGCTTTATTGAGTTTACCAACCAAAAGAAAAATCACTATATAAAGACATTATATAACATGACAATACACCATGACAGTAACTTATACAATGATGTTAGACAAAGCTTATGATGTTTCAGAACATCCTATCATAAAAAACCAAAAACAAAATACAATATACAAGAAAACTATCCCCCCCTTCCACCTATCCCTACACCCTCCTATCCCTTGCCATCAGGAGGAGAAAAGAAAAAGAAAGAAAAAAAGAAGAGAGAAAAAAAGGAGAAAAGGGAGGAAAAAGGAAAAGGAGACAAAAGCCAAGAGAAGGTAGCAGGATACCAGTGGTAGAAATCCCCTACTGCTGAATTTTCCTTCTCCTTTTTCATTCTCCTTTTTTTTTTCTTTCCTTCCCCATATATATCAAGATAAGTTCTCCACATCAATACTGGGAGTGTTATAGATATAGCAAGGTATGCAGTGGGGCCCAGATCCTCTGATATTTTTTACCATTTCTAGCATAGCTTGCCATGATATATTCTGCTTGCAGAGCAAAGAGATTTCTTGGTGCCATTCCATATGTGGAATATGTTGATCTAACCAATGACGCAATATCACCTTCTTAGCACATAGGAGATTAACATAATATGTTTCCTTTGAATACCAGTAAGGATATTACTTGAATCTCCCAAAATGTAGATTTCTGGTTGGAATGCATTTTGGATACCTAGCAATGGGCTCAGTCTAGAGCTAATACTCTCCCATAATGGTGAAACCTTGTCACACTCCCATAAGATGTGGAATAATGTTCCCCGCTGTTTCTCACATCTAGTACACAGGTCCGTCTGGAGCTTACCCATTTTGCAAAGTTTTACAGGGGTGTAATACAAATCTTGTATAATCTGAAATTGCAGTAATCTATAACGGTCCCATCGAACATCCTTATACAATCTTTTCCAGATTTGCGACCACTGGCGGGACCTTCAGTGGTTGGGGGGAAGGAATAGTCCCATACATAATGGGGAGTACCATCTAGCTCTACAGCTATTTTCTGCAATTCTTTGTGATAAAATGAAATTAGATGAGAATTAGGCTTTGTATGCAACGTACTAAGTATGGGTCCCAACAAATAATGGTCCCACAATCCATTGCCGAAATGCTTTAGAAGGACCTGGGAAGCCCCTCCCTAATTCCACAAACTCTTCCTGCACTTCTCTAATCCCTTTCTTAGCCAGGTAATTTGTCCCTAGGTGGACAATGACATCCAGCTCCCTTCCCTGTGCAGCTGCTCTGGCAATTCTAGGGATTCACTCCTTGTCCCTTCAAGCCATGGCGCCAGGCAGGCACCTTGCCTCCTTCTCCCTATACTATAGTATATTCCTCAACTTTATATTAAGGTTAACTAAAACATTATATCACTCTAATAGTAATATAAGTCAGGTTACAACATTTGTTACTATCCAGTGCTGTTTCAAATTTAACAACTAGATATCAGTTACAGCTACCTAAGTTTACTAGAAAGCCTCTATAAAAATAGAAAAGCCTCTGATGGAGACACTGTTTCATGTCAATAGACACAAATGATCACAGGTCATCAGCTTTAGCATAGGATGTAGAAGTAGAGAGAGAAAGGTACAGATTGGAGGGTTTGGTGAGTACCACTGTTACAGGATGCATACCTATTCCTGGTGCACCTGCCTATAGAGAAGGGGAGGAGTGTAACATGCTAAGACAAACTGTGTGCAACCTTAGGTGGGAGGGTTACCTGGAGGAGGGACAGGGATTTGACACAGGGTGGAGTTTAAATAGGCTCCCCACTTGAGGTAGTATGTTGGGAATTGCCTCCTGTTGGCATAGGTGAGACACTCAAATACTGCCACTCTCGCTAGGGCAGAGTACCATGCAGAGATAACTGGAAGGGCGGGTTGTCTGCACACCCGGAGTACTAGCCGTTTAGCTTCCATGAGTGCAACAAGGATCCACTTTTTATGCTGCATGTCTATATGTCCAAGTGATGTCATGTTCCCTAAGAGCAGCATAAGGTCTGATAAGTCAATGGGATATCTGAGTACCCCAGAACAGTCCATTCCAACAGCAGCCCAAAACTGAGTAAAGGTAGGGCATTGCCACACTGCATGAAGTGTATCAGCCGGAGTATGTTGACACCTCCAACACTCCACATGCGGTTAAACTCCCCATCTGTACAGGACAGCTGGGGAGCGATACATAAGGAGAAGTACCTTGAGCTGAATTAGCTGGCTCCTGGCATCTATGTAACCAGAATGTGCCTGTTGTAAGCAGTGGGACCAGGTTCTGGGGCAATAAGCTGCTGTAACTCTGAGTTCCAAGCTACACTACAGGAGTCTGTATGATCAGATTGAGCTTCCTGCCACGTAGCATAAAACTTTCTGGCCAGGCCTCGAGATGTGAATTTGGTATGCAAAGTAGCTAGCCACTGCCATTTGGAATCTGTCAGATGGGACCAGCAGAAAGAGTGTACTGCGCTGTGTACCTGTAAGTATTTCCAGAAATCTCTGGAGTGCAAATTGTATTTCATTTGAAGCTGTCCAAAGGACATTAAAGTGTTGGAATTGGGTATAAGAAGGTCTTGCACAGTACTAATTCCCTGCTTATCCCAGCTCTGCCAGGTGAAGGGATGGGAGTCCATTGTTAATAACTGATAATGCCACAAGGGAAGGTATCTAAAAGGTAAGGAATACTCCTTCATAGCAGTTTTAACTGCAGCCATGAGTTGGAACCACACCTTCCTGGTTGCAATCATACTGGGTGTAAGTTTGTAGCGGGACAGGGGGGCCTTAGTGAGCAACAGGCTTATTGGGGTCCGCTCTAAGACTTGGGCTTCCAGCTGGGTCCAAAGTGCAGATGGCCTTGGACAGGGAACAAACCATCTGGTTGCCTGAGCTGACAGGAAGGACCAGTGATAACCTTGCAGCCAAGGGAGTCCTAGGCCTCCCCTAGACCAGTGCGCCTGCATCTTATGGTTGCTCCACCGGGGTTTCTTTCCTTCCCAGATGTAATGTGTGATTACCCTATCTAGAGAGTGAAATATCTTGTCTGAGATGGCAATGGGCAGATTATTCAGGAGATACATGACTCTTGGAAGGAAGAGCATCTGGAGTATGGCTACTTTGCCAAGAAGAGAGAGGTTTAGCCTGCGCCACCTAGATACATCTGCCCCTAGTTGGGTTATAAGGGGGGAGAAATTCCTAGATTCAATCTGTGTCCAGTCATAGGGTATAACAATACCCAAATAGGAGAGAGAGAGTCAGGGGCCCATGTTTCAACACTTTTTTTCCCCCCAAAAAAACCCTGGCTGTTTAAATTTATCCATCTAATCACTTAATGCTACCCAAACCCAGGTTGCTCAGCTTAATAAATTAATAGTTAATTAATTGTATAACCCGCTAAATCACCCAATTGTTAAATAGCCTAATGGGGGGCATTACCCCTACACGAGGTAATTTCCACATGGGTGATAAGCTTAAAAGCAAGCATTTGTTAATGTTCTGGCAGAGTGTTGCCTGCTTGCTTATTACTGGGGAGTATAAGCTCTTGGAAGGTTTTAGATCTACTGCAAACAGCCAGGAATTGTTGTTACAGCTACACAGTGGTTTCCTTCTTCATGTTGGATATTTGGCTTTGGCTAGAAGTAGGTAAAGCCACGGTTGCTAAGTTTTACATTATATATTTTGATGCTGCGGTTGATTTTCCGGCTTGGTAAACTTACAAGTAGCTAAAACCATTCTTTTGGTCACCATTTTGGAGCCAGTAAGTTTTATTCCCTTTCCTTCTGTTTTTAATGAAGAGAAGTATAGTCTAGTTCTATTGGCATTGTTTGGTACTATTTGGTACTATTTAGTACCATTTTTAGGGTTTAGCCCATTTAAAGATTTTAATTTAGGTGTTACACCTCAGGGTGTGAGCAGTGTACATGTTACTTTTGTCTAATTTCTTCCAGGGATACCATTTGGGTACTGATATTCATTTGTGAATATCTTTATATAATTTAATATATCTGGTTTGCCTTAGGTAGCACCAGGATTTGCCTGGATTTTTGGGACTTCTGGGGGCATTACTGCTCAGAATTCTTTTTTTTTTTTTACTTTTAGTGCATTGCTGGGCGAAAGAGGCTTATTACCATCCAGGATTACTCCCACGTGTTGCCAGGCATATCTGCTGGAGAGCTGACCAAACACTGACCAGATGAGGTCTGGATATGGGACTCCATGTGGGACTCCATGTGTATACTTGCTCAGTGATATTTGCTCAGTGACTCTTAGAGGTAGTCATTTTTTACCTGCTTGGACTCAATTATTATTAATGGAGAACAAAACTTTTGACTTGAAGTTTTTTCCTTACAACCAACTGATCGAGGGCACTTGCTGTCTGTTCAGAATGTTCTGAGCTAGTTTTTAGCATTGAATGCAATTATTGGAAACTTTGGGAAAATACATCCCACAGTCGGAACTCGAAGAGATATTGGGACAAACAGTGATTGCGATTTTTCTTCTTTTTGTCTAAATAGATAACCTAAATAGTGTTAATATAATCTTTTAAGATAACTTCTTCACAACTTGTTTAATAGCTTTCTATTTCAGAGTGTTATTTTAGACAGTGTCATCATTTGAATTGTTATAAGAAATAACATAATTGCGCTTAAGTGGTGACCATTGCAATCTGCTGTGATCTATTTCACTAATAGATCTAAATTAACACCAATCTTATTTTCATCAGAATTGCTTTGCGAATTCACTTTGGGAATTCAATAACAGTACTCAAAGCATTAAGATTTAAGTAACTGAAGTAAAATAAATACAGCAGTTACTTATTTGATGCATTAAGATAGAAAATAATCCACTGCACAGCATGTATAATCAGCGATGGTTTCTATTTGACCTTAAGTATATGGTCAGCCTGCATTTAGGATTTAGGATTTTTTTGTATC
This sequence comes from Neoceratodus forsteri, assembly GCA_016271365.2. Classification (NCBI taxonomy): domain Eukaryota; kingdom Metazoa; phylum Chordata; order Ceratodontiformes; family Ceratodontidae; genus Neoceratodus; species Neoceratodus forsteri. The sequence continues at coordinate 454,434,768 of CM057452.1, read as the reverse complement.
ATTGATATTATTGACCAGCTACCTCCAAAGCATACTTTAAGTTAATTAAACCTCCCGCTCTTAATAATGTATACTAGAAGTGGTAGCAAGATCAGTAAGGAGAAAGGTGTAAATCCTCAGATCAATATTAAGTTTGATAACATATCAAAACCCACTAGGAAAGTTAAAAGGCACAAGAATGGATGTGGGTTTTCTCAAGAACTTCCAATTATTTCTTCTACACAGAATATCTTAGATACGGCAACCAACTTAGTACAATACATCCAGGAGGAAGTCTCTATGGATAAAAGAGAGGGAGTTCAGATGATAATCAGCAGATTGAACCGAAACCACCTCAGAACATAGGATCCCCCCCCAACACACACACACAGTTAGAGGGAGATATCTTGAAGTTAAATAGACAAAATGGTGCTTTGAACCTGGAAGAACTACCCAAAGATTTGGTTTCCCAGGAACAATCAAAAATAACTCAAATGTTACCTGATTCCTCACAATTAAATAAAATTAAATTAAAATAATAAGGAGAGGGTTGAGAAGCCTGACATTGCTAATCAAGTAAAAATTACTGATTACTTTCTATATTTATTTAGAAAAGGGGCTTTTTATTAGCTGGGCTCTGATTGGCTGCTACCCCTTCCAGAGGGGTACATTAACTTTCAATAGACACCCAGCAAATAAAAAGTGTCAACCCAGCTGCTCCTTCACTCACTCAAACATCCTTGTGCATGCCCCACTTGCTTTCTCATTGGCTAAAAAAATGGGGCACTGAATTTGAAATAGATGCCATTTTTTTATGTGTGTTAGTGAGTGACTATTTCCCTGACCGCAACTATCGCCCCCCCAATTGAAACTGCCACCAACAGCACAACGGCAATCCCCTGCTATAACAACAACATGAAGAGAAAAAAATTAAAGTCGTGGTAACCGCACCATACTGATCACGGTCATCGCTTCTGATACTGCTAGCTGTCATTTACAACTCATATACCTCCTCTGCCAGCCCAATACAAATCCAAAAGTATCAAAGCTAAAAAAAACAAAGACACACATTATTTAATTTGTGGCTGAAAGACAGGAAATAGTGTTTCTGTCAGCATAACGGCACCACTCCTCTCCTGACAGAGATCTCGTGCCTCCTCCAGATGCCAGCCTGCTGTTTGCAACTCCATAGCACCCCGTGCCCTGCTATCAGAACACATCTCAAATCAAACATTTATTTTAATTTGTTATTAATATTTGTGAGTTGCTCTCGTACCTTAATGCACTGGCAATACAGTGATCCGGCAGTAATCTGGCAGTAAAAGAACAAAACTGTAGCTGAACTCACACATGCAGGCTGCAACAAATCTCTGTAGCTGAACTCGGACATGCAGGCTGGAACAAATCTATTTTCCATATTTCTCCTTATTGTCAAAGAAACTGATCAAAAAAAATAAATAAACGGGGACACGAGAAAACCACTGTAAATCAGGCATCACAAGAAAACCTGCTTTCAAGGTAGGCACAGAAAACAGAGTATTGAAGACAAAAGCACCCTCTACTGGCAGCTATACCACTACAGGGATTACTTTACAACAACATTTTTTCTATTAAGTTATACAACTTTTTTGAGCAAATTTGAGACATTAAAAATTATTTTATAAAAAAATTTCACAAATACCCCATTTTCTAAGCGCAATAATACCATCCAGGGTTGACGGTATGGGCAATACTGCCCACCCTGTCAGGTATTATTGCTTGCATAACAAATCAGAAAATAGTATATTACAGTCTACTTCTCTCTGTATAGGTGAAGATAGGAAATCTGATGTTTCCCACTGTCCAAGTCCTAACAATGGGAATGACAGGATAAATCCCCCTAATGAGGCTGACATTTCATTCTATCCATCAAGAATGGATTTGTTCCACCTCATGGATCTTACTAAAGATATGAATATCATAACATCTTTAACTGAGGATGAAGATATTTTGATAGGGTCCCCAAAAGCTGTATTTGAAAAACTGGACAGAGAAGCTGAAAAAATGCAACTTGATCTGGAATTTTGGGCACAGTGTCCAGATACTATATCGAGTACACCATTAAAGCTTTAGCCGACCCTGTAATGTCAAACATAGTGCTTCTGAAGGCACTAATGGAATTAAACATTGCCTGGAAAATCTAACCTTATTGTGTATGGAGAACTAGAACAAAGGTTAGGTGACCTGGAATAATACAACTATGAAAAGGAAAAATAAAACAGAACCACTCCTTCTCCACTATTATAATCCCTGACTCTCCAACTCCAAAGAAAATTAAAAAAAAATAAAAAAGTATAAATCAGACCCACAAATATTCAAGAATAAAGTTAGGACAAGGAGAAGAAATAAGACACATTCTTATACAGTTGGCACCCAGCCAGGAATTCCTTCTAACAGTCATAGACTGGAATTCCAATATAGTACTGATTGTAAATGTTTATATCCCACCTCATTTCCACTCTAATCCAACATATGAAATCTGGTCAAGACTAACTAGAGAAATTGAGGATCTATCTCTGCTATTTGATACTATTATCCTAGCAGGAGATTTTAATGCCAGAATAGCTCAGTATGATAACTTAGCCAATTTACAGGAGCAATTCTATTTAGGGGACTTGCTTCCCAGACATTCATTGGATAAGGTCCAGAATGAAGCAGCAAAGTGTTTTCAGAACTTCATCAAAACGAAATAATTTTTTGATATTGAATGGTAGGATAGATGGAGATCAACTTGGAGTATGTACTTTTTCTCTTCACAAGGGCAAAGTTTTATTGATCTTGTCCTTTGTTCACCACATAGTTATGATCACTTTAAAAAAAACTGAAGATATGTATGAGACCAGAAAATGATCATGCTGTGATACTACTGTCTTTTGTCCCTTTTGATACTTTAACAAATGAGGATAATACTCCTAAAACCTTAGCCTCACTTGCCCTAGGTGGTAAAACAAAATTTGGTTTTCAACTCTAAAACAATGGATATGGTCACACTTTTAATGTATTCCCCTTCTTTTGCAACTCTTTTCTCATTAGCTGAGGGAACTCATAATGCAGAATTTATAAGTAAGCAACTGGAAATGTACTACAAATGGATAAGTCAAAAAATATATTGTTCAATAGGTTACAAGGTCAAGACTAATGGGTGGTTCGATGTTCAATGTAGAAAGGAAAAACAGAAATTAGGGAAATTGATCAGAAAAGTTAAGAAAAATCCCTCTAAAGTTGGCTTTGTTCAACTAAATAAAACATGAAAATCATATTAAAAATTTTTGGCAAAGAAGAAATTAGATTTCACTTCTAAACAGTGGGACAGTACGTTCCAGGTTATTAAGTCCAGGGACAGAACATCTTTTTGGCCCTAGGTGCCAAAGGGACAAAAGTTTATTCTCCATCTTGTCCAACATATATCCCAAAAGAAACCTGGGACTCACATTGCAAAACTCTCTTTAATATAGAGCTACCAGATTTTCAAAATTATACTGCTCCTTCTTGGTTATTAACAGAAGAATTCTGTCCTTTGGAAATGGCAGTATTTGATGTTAAGCAAGCCATTATTCAGCTTACGAATAATAAAGCTCCTGGACCAGACTCCATTCCAGGTGAAATCTATAAGGCTCATTTAAATTACTGGGTTATCTTTTTTACAAACTTTTTTAACATCTGTTTAAAGGAAAGATTTATATCTCCTTCTAATATCAAAAACATAATAGTACCAATTCATAAAAAGGGCCTGTATCAACTTCCCATGAATTAAAGACCCATTAGTCTGGTTGATATTAGTGGCAAAATATTCTCAAGGATTTTACTCAATAAATTACAGAATTGGATAGAATCAGAATCGCCCTTATCAAATTTTCAGGCAGGTTTTCGTCATGGTTTTTCAAAGATTGACGTTATTTTTATACTGGTGCACATGTTAGAAAAATATAGATTGTATAGAAAAATGAAAATATATGCCTTGTTTGTCGATTTTGCCACAGCGTCTGATTCTGTGGTCAGAGCTAAGTTATGGTTTATTTTAATTAGCAGAGGAATTCCTTTAAACTTACTTATTCCAATTTATCTTCTATACTCAAACACAATGACAGCTGTAAGGTATGATTATAAGGGGAATATTTCAGACTACTTTAACACATCCATGGGAGTAAAACAAGGATATTTATTAGTGCCTCTGTTGTTTAGCATTTACATAGATTCAATTTTACATTTTGATACTACTGTAAATATGGATTTTCCAAAGATCAGATCACATTACGTACACATATTGGCATATGCTGATGATTTGATTCTTCTTTCACTTTCTACTGTGTGCCTACAAAATAAGATAAACCAATTAAAAACTAAATGTGACCATCTAGAGTTCAAAATGAATCTAAAAAAACAAAGATTATGTTTTTTAGGTCAAATAATCATAATACTGTACAACCTAAACTCTATTTAGATAGAGATTTAATTGAGGTTGATTCCTCCTACGTTTATTTAGGTGTAAAACTCACTTCCAATGGTCAGTGGACAGCTCACTGGAAAGATCAGGTTTCAAAGGCCAAACTAGCAGCTAAAGCATTATTATGTTTCATTATAAATATGGTGGACATACAGTCGCGCCTGCTCTAATAGCTGCAGAAGCTAAGACTAACCCTATCTTATTGTATGGTGCAGAAGGCTGGGATCATCAAATACTTCTTCACTAGAATTTCCTTTATCTTTTTATTATAAAGCCCTGTTACAAGTTCCTCTTTCTACTTCTAACTCAGTTGTCAGAGCTGAACTGGGTAGGTTACCTTTAACTGTGATAGTTGAATCATGCCTGGCATGTTACTGGCTTAAATTCTAAATAATCAGGATAATTAATTCCCTATGGCTTGTTTACAGGAGAAAATTGGCTGGATGGACTCAAACATTTCATCCCCCTGGTTAAAAGCTCCCAGACTTATAATTTCTAAGGTTTCCTTAAATTATTTATGGTCAGATTCTCAGAAGGGTATCTTGATCTCATCAATTGTTAGAGATACTATAAAGAAGAAACTTTTTGTAGCTGCTCAGTTAAACCAAATGGACCAGGTTAAGACCCAGAAGCAAGTCATTTGGCTTAGTACTAATAAGACTGATTATGCTCTCGAGGATTACTTAACTTTTCCACTTACCCCTAATGTTAGGAAAATTATCACATGGGCTAGATTTGATATTATATGCTCAAAATATATTTATTTTAACAAGTCAAATTCCAAAACCATGCAACAAGATTGTTGTTGGTGTAATAGGGGCTTTCACAAAATCTTACAGCATATCACCATTCAATGTCCTTTATTCAAGATTTCACATGATCAACTCCTAAAAGATTTTCTGGTGAAGTATGCAGATTTGGATTAAGACCCTCAGTTTATTCTTCTTCTTCACCCCATGACAAAAGATGAGGCAGAAACAAGTGCAAAATGTTATGGTAATATGGTGAAGCTCAAAGGAAAGCACTTTTTGCTTCTCAGAATTAAACTACTGAACCTGCTGATTTTGCACATATTAAACTGATAAATCTGATAAATGTTTTGATATTGATAAGTTGGACCACCACTGTATGTTAATTTACCGTATGTGTATGTTGTCTATAATATTAATTGATTTCTTACACTATTTTAAAATTTGTAATGTCCACTACTAATGTATTGGAAGAACAATAAATTGCTGCTACTACTACTACCACTACTACTACTACTACTACTATCTCACCCTAGATGCTGGGCCTCTATTTCTACACCTACCCAGTGTTCCTACCATAGGTGGGAATAAAGAAAAGTCAAAATCCAAGTTCATAACCTCAAGTTCATAACTTTAAATCCATAACATTCAAGTTCATAAGTATACACAATCACAATGCTATGCACCACACATTAAAATGGCATAAGGGTGCCCAGTCTCCCTTGTCAACTGCTACCCCCCTCCAAAAGAGAAAACCATCCATTGATGTCTGTTGCAGCTGCTATAACTGCCACCTCCCCGAGCCCAACCCATGTTATTATTATAGCACAGGGGTGCCCAATCCCACAAGCCAGCTGCTACCCCACCGCCCTGCCTGTTCTAGTTATGCAGCACTGGGGAGCCCATCCCTAGTGCTGCCAAATATAACACTGACACTGGGGGTGCCCAATGCCCCAGTCTTACCACCTGTAATAAAGAAAAGCATCCCTTGTCATTATTTTTTTTAAACCTATAAAAAAGAAAAACATCTATCAATGTCTGCTGCATCATTATTCCCCCCACCCAACTCTCCCACTCAGCACCCAACCCCCACCCCAAACATGTACTTACCCTCCATGGGTCTAATGCCGTAATCCTCTCTGGACCACAGACATGTCTTCACTCTTCAAAGCTGGACTACAAACTGAGAAAATCAGGTATGCGTTTAAATGTATTTCAAAGGGGTTTTGAACTTGGTGGCATAACTTGGCCATTTTTGAATTTTATTGCCCAACATTTTCAACATACCTTTTTTGGGACCCTACCTCATGAACAATGGCAGTAAAGTTAGTCAAATTTGTCCCAAAAGGTGACTTTGTGGTCACTGTGCTTTGGCTTCTCTGAAGGAACTAAAAGGGAAAGGATCAGATTTGTTACAGTATAGTAGCTTCTTGTTGTTTTTACATTGTTTCTTGTGGATTTTACTTGGTAGAAGGCTATTTCTTTTCTTTCTTACTACTTCTAAGGGGCTAGCAGGGTATTGTTTTGGTGCTGTTGGAATTTTGAAAACTGTTTTGGTGGTTATAAGTGGGCTAATTTGTTTGATGTTTCACTGTGTAGCAGGCTGCATTTGAAGAGGCCTATTTCTTCTGATTTAAAACCTATTTGGTGTGGTTTAACTGGGGCAGTTTCTTTGAATCAGAGACCTATATCTTCTAATTTCAAGCCTATTTTGATGTGTTGTTGGTGAAGCTGTTTGAAATGGAGACCTGTTTCTTTTGGTAGAAAACCTATTTTGGGGGCTTTGAGTAGAATTGTGATTCATTTTTGCTGGCTTCATTATCTGCAAAGGTCAGTGCATAGTGGGGGAAGGGTGCTAATGGTCTGGCCAGGTCTCACTCAGCTAGGGAGGTGGAGCTGAATCAGGTGTGGTGTCAGTTGCTTTGGCTTCTCAGAAGGAACTAGAAGGGAAAGGATCAGATGTGTTACAGTACAGTAGCTTCTTGTTGTTTTTACATTGTTTCTTGTGGATTTTACTTGGTAGAAGGTTATTTCTTTTCTTTCTTACTGCTTCTAAGGGGCTAGCAGGGTATTGTTTTGGGGCTGTTGGAATTTTGAAAACTGTATTGGTGGCTGTAAGTGGGCTCATTTGTTTGATGTTTCACTGTGTAGCAGGCTGCATTTGTAGAGGCATATTTCTTCTGATTTAAAACCTATTTGGTGTGGTTTAACTGGGGCTGTTTCTTTGAATCAGAGACCTATATCTTCTACTTTCAAGCCTATTTTGATGTGTTGTTGGTGAAGCTGTTTGAATTGGAGACCTGTTTCTTTTGGTAGCAAACCTATTTTGGGGGCTTTGAGTAGAATTGTGATTCATTTGTGCTGGCTTCACTAGCTGCAAAGGTTAGTGCATAATGGGGGAAGGGTGCTAATGGTCTGATCAGGGGCCTCAGCTACCTGATCGTTTCTGGAAGACCTGGGTTGGTCCTACCCCCGACCCTCAACCCACCCACCCCATGTCCATGATTTCCTTTATACCAGGGGTTCTGAAATCACTTCCTCAAATGGGCAAAGGATATGCACCTGTCATAGCAGAAGCAGACATCCAGGAAAGGAACAGCAGTCAGTGAAGTGGTGACTGCTATCTCAGTGGATAGGAAGTAACTGCAAATCTAGGAGCTTTCATTGTTACTTCTTTGCATTACTATTGCATTGTGGAAAGGAGGATAGGAGTTTGAAGAAGGTTGTGCAATAGCTACTTAATGTCTCTTTTTGAGTTTGGATAGGAAGGTTAGGATTATAAAAAGCAGTTGCTCAATCTGTCTAAATGTGTACAACAAAGGGGGTAAGGGAAATTAAGAAAAGAATGTTTTGCATTGATAGAGGAGGAGAGGGGAGACTTGGGGAAGTGTTTGGTATCCTGCATCTGGAAGGGTGGGGGGTCGCTGGTGGGCAATGACAGCAATGGGTAGGGTGGTAGGCTGCAACAGCTGCGGTGCACCAATCTTTCTAAAAATTGCCTGGAGTGTGGGAGGATGTTTAGTGTGCAACCACATAGAGAAACTCAGAAAGGAGATTGAGGGTCTGCAGGAGGAACTAAGACAGGCAAGGCAGACTTGGGGTGGGTTAGCCCAATACTAGAGGAGGAAGAATGGGAGATGAGGAGGCGATTTAAGCCAACAGTGGTGAGGAGAGGTCAGAAGAAGGAAGCAGGGACAAGGGGTCCAGGCCAGGAAGAACAATTGCAGGAAACCAGGTCAGGAAACAAAAGACAAATGGAAGGAGGAGATAGGGACTTGTGAGGAGGCGAAGAAGTGGCAAAAAGTAATGGAGTGAAAGGAGAGAACAGGTTACTATGAAGAGAGGAGGAGGCGGCATTTGTGAAGGGTCTTCGAAAATAGTTTGCACTGCTAGAGAGAGGAGGAAGAAGGTGGAGGAGGAAATGATGAAATTAGAGGAATAATTGATAAATGCCTGGACCAAACGGGCGGGGAAGTTCTGCTGGAGAATTGCAACAGGGGCAAAGGAAATAATGTGCAGGAGGAAGAAAAGGAGCTGGAAATGAGAGAGGGAGATGAATGGAAGCAAGCAGGGAGTAAGAGTGGTGGAATCTTAGTGCTGGGGGACTCAATACTAAGAGGAGTCAGGTGGGGTAGCAAGGGGGAGAGGCATAGTCACATTTGGGTGGAAACCATGTCAGGAATGACAGCAGAAAGGGTGGGACAATCTGTTCTGAAATATTCTAGAAGGGGTAGGGACAAGCCTAATTTAATTATACATCTTGGGACCAACGACCTGGCTGACAAGACAGTAGATATAGTCCAGAGGAGGTTTGAGAAACTAGGACAATTATGTGAGGGGGCAGGAAGATCAGTTACTTTTTCAGAGATACTTCCAGTGCCCAAGGCAAGCACAACAAGACAGCTGAGAATAGAGGAATTTAATGGATGGCGAGAACCTAGTGTTGTGCTAAAGGGTATGTGCTGTTGAGGGTGGGGAGGGACATGGGAGGACAGTATTCTCTATGCCAAGGACAGACTACACTTGAGTGAGGAGGAAAGAAAGTGTTGAAACAAAGGATGGAGGAGTACATAGAGGAAGTAGGGAATTTAAACTAGGAGCCATACCTCTCAACTGTCCCTGATTTTGCCTCAGAAATTTCTTCTGTCCCTCCTAAATTTGGCATTTCTGTTACTGGCAAATAGGGATTTAAATCACAAAATAATGCTAGCCATTGGTGTTACAGTCTAGTTCTCGTTAAGTAAATGCCATTCACACTAAGAAGCATATTGTACACAGCTTCTGGAACTAATATTACTATTTTTTCAGATGTGTCCCTGATTTTGGTAATTTGTCCCTGATCATTTTAAGCCTTGTCCCTGATTTGTGATGACAGAGATTGAGAGGAATGCTAGGAGTGGGGGGTGGCAATTGGGCAAGAGACTTGCAGAGACCACAGGTTGGGAAACTACATGAGCTTACCCCCATAACAGTGACAAAGGACAGATGGCAAGTACTACTGGTGATGCTAGTAAAGGAGAGCAGGATGGGAGGGGGGGGAAAGGGTGGAAGGTGGTTACCCTTAATGCTAGGAGCCTTGGGAGGAAAACTGCAGAGTTACAGGTGCTCATGGCAGAGGGAGAGGTGGACATTGTAGCCATCACAGAAACATGTTCCACCCAATACAATGACTGGGACCTGTCTGTACCAGGGTACAGGTTATTTCGTAGGGACAGGGTGATTGGGAAAGGAGGGAGTGTGGCACTATATGTGAAGGAAGGACTGAAGTGTGTAAGGGAGGAAGGGGAGGAGGGTAGTACGGAGTCAATTTGGATGCAAATCCAGGATTCCAAGAATAGGATTCTTAGAATGGGAGTGGTGTATAGGCCGCCATCTCAGACAGAGGAGTTAGACAGGGAACTAGTGGGACAGATCGGGAGGACCTGAGAGAAGGGTAGTGTGGTGATTGTGGGGGACTTCAACATGCCAGGAGTGGACTGGAGTACCCTAACAACCAGGAACAGAAGGGAGCAGGTACTGCTGGCTGCCTTCCAGGACAGCTACCTGCTGCAAATGGTCAGTGAATCAACCAGGTTAGGGAATACCCTTGACCTTGTGCTGGCAAATGGGGACTTTGTGAGAGAACTTACAGTGGAGGAACCGCTGTCAGGGAGTGACCACCACTCAGTATGGCTCACATTGGATATGGGCAAGGAAGGAGAGTGGAATCTGGCACAAGAGTGCTGGACTTCAGGGTGGCCGACTTTGGAAGGATGGGAGAAGTGGTAATAGGGTACCTGACCAGAATTCAATCTAGTAAGGACACTAACCAGAGGTGGGAGCTCATAAAACTGGGGATAGTGGAGGCAACCAAAACCTGCTGGAAGGCCCAGAGCAAGAAGGCTAGGGCTAAGAAACTGAGCTGGTTGAGCAAGGAGGTCATGGAAAAGGTAAGGAGGAAAAGAGCTGCCTTTAGGAAGTACAAGAAAACAGGGAGAGGGGAGGACAGGGAGGAGTACTTGATGGAATCGAAGGAGGTGACAAGGGCAGTAAGGGGAGCCAAGGCATCTACAGAACTCAGGCTGGCACAAGGCATTAAGAAGGGGGAAAAGGACTTCTTTAGGTACATCAGGGAGAAAAGGAGCTGTAAGGGCCACATAGTATGGATTAGGAAGGAGGGGTTGGGTGGAAGCAGGGTGCGATAAGGCAGAAGCACGAAATGAGTACTTCTACTCAGTATTTACTAAAGAGAAGAGGGGGTGACATCCAAGGGGGGAGAAATGGCAGAAACAGGAGGGGAAGGGGTGACAGATGGGGAAATCATGGAGGACAGAGTTTGGGAGGGTTTGAAGGCACTGAGGGTGGATAAGGCACCAGGCCCAGATGGCATCCACCCCAGGGTACTGAAGGAGCTGGCAGAGGTCCTTGCAGGACCTTTGGCAGACCTATTTAATGCCTCACTACATTAGGTGTGTGCCTCAGGACTGGAGGATGGCACATGTGGTGCCCCTTCACAAGAGTGGCCCCAAGGATGAACCGGGAAACTACAAACCAGTGATCCTCACATCCTTCGTGGGCAAGCTAATGGAGACTATCCTGAAGGAAAGGCTGGTGACCCTCCCAGAAGCCAAAGGACTACAGTACATCAGACAGCATGGTTTCATATGGGGCAGATCCTGCCAAACCAACCTGGTGGAGTTCTATGACTGGGTAACTAGGCAACTGGACAGGGGCCATGCAGTGGATGTCCTGTATCAGGACTTCAGTAAGGCATTCGACTCGGTGCCGAATGGAAGGCTGGGAAGTAAGTTAGTAGGCAAAGGAGCAGGTGCAAAGCTGGTGAGATGGGTAGGAAACTGGCTTCAGGGAAGGCAACAGAGGGTGGTGGTGGGTGGGGAGCTCTCACACCCAAGGGTAGTGACGAGCGGTGTTCCACAGGGCTCGGTGTTGGGACCAGTGTTGTTTGGGATATTCATTGCAGACATATCATTGGACATCAAGAGCAAGATCAGTCTGTTTGCTGATGATACCAAAGTAGGAGCAGTGGTGGATGACCTAGGAGGATGGCAGGGGTTGCAGAATTATCTGGCAAAGCTTGAAACCTGGTCAGACACCTGGCAACTGGGTTTTAATGCCAAAAAGTGCAAGGTGCTGCATTTTGGGATGAAGAACCCAAGGAGGAGTTACCAGCTGGGGGGAGTGCAACTAGCCCAGACAGAGGAGGAGAAGGATCTGGGGTGCTTATTACAGGGTCAATGAACAACTCAGCACAATGTAGGAAGGCAACTGCAAAGGCCAACAAAATGCTGGGTTGTATTGCAAGGGGTATATCCTCGAGGAGGGAGGAGGCGATTCTGCCACTGTATAGGTCATTAGTTAGACTGTACCTGGAGTACTGCATGTAGTACTGGTGCCCGTATCTGAAGAGGGACATTAAGTTACTGGAGAGGTGCAGTGCAGGGTGACAAAGATGATCAAGGGGCTGGAGGACTTATCATACGAGAGAAGGCTGAGGGAGTTGAACATGTACTCACTGGAGGAGAGGAGGGACAGGGGGGACATGATTGAAACCTTTAAGTACATGAAAGGAATAAACAAGACGGGTACAGAGGGGCTGTTCAAAGTAAAAGAGGGGAGGGACACCAGGGGCCATGATATGAGACTGGAGGGAGGAAGGTATAGGAGGAGATGAGGAGACACTTTTTTACAGAGAGGGTGGTGGCTGGGTGGAATGCGTTACCTGCAGAAGTGGTATCCAGTAGAACAGTGGACTGCTTCAAAAGGGGATGGGACAGGACAAGGGGGAGGGTCAATGAAGGGGAAGGGTGGAAGGGAGGGGCAGCTGCAGAATAAGGGGTGCTAGCTGCACATTCGAGCAGACTTGATAGACCTCTAGGCCTTTATCTGCTGGCAAATTTTGTATGTTCGTATCACCTTCAGGCAGGAGTTGAAAATTTTCTCTGCACTTGTTCATGAGGTGGGGTAATAAGAAGGCTATGCTGAAAATTTGGTGTACAAGTACAATAAAATACCCAGGTTATGACTGAATGTTACACTATTTCAGCGTTCACTCATAACTTTTCTAATTTTCAATATTTTGACTCCAAACTTTCAACATAAACATTTTTTCCCCACCACCTCATAAATGTGATGTGTGTCATTTTTTTAAATCCTGGATGAGCTGGCCCACTGACACAGTGGCAAGACATCCACTTGTGATGCCAACATCCCAGGTTTGGGAATGGACCTGGGAGTCAGAGGGCTGGCTGGGCGGAGAAGGACTGAGCACCTGAGTGGTGGCTTTCCTTCTCCAGGGGAAGGAGGATGGGAGGGTGAGTGCCTGGTATATCAGCAGTCCCTTACAGAGGCTAGGAGATCTGCATATGCTGATGCCACATGAGATGAGTGGCAAGACAGACATCAGATATGCCCATTGATGTCATTGCATGTCCAGCCCCCAGGAGAAAGCAGCATACAAAAATCTGGCCCAGCAGATGATGCCCCTGCCTCCTCTGCCACTCTTGCTGAAGACTCATGTCCACCTAGGGGAGATCCTGCTCCTGTGGCCCCACCCTGGGGGGCAAGCCAGGGGTAATGACCATGTTCCTTGGGGACGAGGTGCCCGTCCAGCTGCCCCACTCAGAGAGGTAAACCTGGGTATGGGGACGGTGTGCGGGGTGGGAGATTGAAGCTTCTGCCAGGTTTGGGCATAAGGTGGGGTACCGGGCCAAAAAAAAAATCCTTTACAAAGATGTGTTTTCACACTTCTGTACTGTATCAAGCAAAGATCCTCATAATAAGCTCAACATTTCACCCCCTATTATGATTCACCACTTGGGTGTTGTTAAATTAATTAAATTGTTGTCTATATTGTGTGTAGTCACTAATGTGTATAGTTATATTTATTTAATTGTTATTTTGCAACTTATAGTGCTGTGACCTTGTACATTGTGTAATGGGACCTTGTTGTAAATGAGCCTTGGCTCAATCGAGTTTATCCTTTGCTCATAATGATATGAATTAAAACATTTTACCACTACTAGTACTACTTTTTCAGGGAGGAGGATCTATAGATAAAACAATAATACAAGCATCAATATTAGCATTAAAAAGCTAAAAAATAAAAAAATATATTATTCCTCCTCAGTATTTCCATGGTTAATCCAGGAAGGAAAATAACTCAATGTCCCAATACAATTTAAATATAAACTTTACTGAATTCTGAAAGCTGGCCCAAAAGTTTAGATGCTATTAAACTGAAATTAAGTTACATGTTTATGCTATAACAGAATTTGAAAGTTTGTCCAGGTGTAGTCAGTCTCATTCAACATCATAGCCACACAATAATCTTAATCGAATAATATAGTTTCTTTTGAAATCGTAAATCTCCATGTTAGAAAGTTCAAAGCACAGGAAGCACAGGCTAATACAGGAGGAACCTAAATTTCTGTCCCAATACAGTGTAATATAAACTTTGCCCATATGTAACCTGTACTGTCCCTATGTCTTGCCCTTATTCTTAATGTACTTATGTGTTGCCTTGTGGCAAATTGTACCAACTGCGTACTTTACTTATCTGTACTGTAATCACTTTGCTTATCTTTGTACAAAACTCTGTAGTAATACTTGATTGTGTCCGGTGCTCTGTATTGTACTTGAAACTCCTATTGTATATGTCACCATTGTATTTTGTGCTATCTTCATGGCCCAGGTCATGCCTGAAACGGTCCCTTGGATCAGTGCACTTACTCAGTAAACAAATTAACTCTGAAAGCCTTCATAATGATTAATTATACTGTACTTAACATAAGAATAAAACAAAATAAAGGGTCGTACCTGAAAATAGGCAATTGTCTTCTCTAGTGTACTTACCTGGTTAACAAAAGCTAAATAAATAAATAAATAAATAAAATATCCAAACACTGTAACAAGGCCCAATAATCCATCAAGGCATAATCATCTTCATTGCACAGCATAACCATACATAAATATTAATTACATGTGTTTTTCCTTTAAGATTATAAATCTCCAGCCAGCCCAGTGGCATAGAGGGTTGAGGAGCTGGCATCTTACCTCGACCCACGCCGGCGACCCGGGTTTGGGAACGGACTTGGGGCGCCGGGGGTCAGCAGGAGGAGAGGAGACGTCCGGTGGACTGCTCTCCTCTTTGAGGGTGGGATCCGGGATTCATCGCTCAGCAGCAGCTCCCAATGGAGACTGGGGCACTGTCTGAGCATGCACTGATAACTGCAAAAGAAAACCAGGAAAAGCAGCACCTGAAGCGAATGAAGCGATGGCTGTCCATAAGTTTCACTTGGGAGCACCCGGCCTTGATCCTTGCCCATAGGGGAAGTACATGGGATCCCTTCCTGTGGTCCTACTGTAGTAGGAAGGGCGAGAGTCCGGGTGTCTGTGGCAGAGAGGGCGGGCGGCTGGGATGTCCCCGATGGGGGAGCAGCTCAGGCTGCCAGGAGGGAAAACCATCAAAAAAAAAGATTGTAAATCTCCATAATGAAACAGACCAAGGCACCTACCTAAGTTGTGATGCTCATGTAAATCCATGGTGTTGGATTTTAAAATGTTTGAATTTCTTGGTAACCACCTATGCAGACGAAGGGGTCAATTCTCAAAGGATCGGTGCAAGTCGCACCAAAGGTGACTTGCGCTGATTGCTGATGCACTGGGGACCCTACACCTGATTCTCTAGTGGACAGGGTCCTGGTAGCTAAGTTCCGTGGCTTGCAGCAACCACGGCAGTGCACCAAACAGAGTGCACACCTGGAAAGGTTGCCACAAGCCTGCAGCAGTGTCTACGCCAAGGACGAAAGTGCTCCCACATTCCCGATCCCCAAACTAAGAATCAAAAGCCCTTGTGGGCTAGTGGATCCCCCAGCCCCAATCTCCTGGACCTCCACTGATTTATTTATTTTGCAACATGGGTGGATCAGGGCTTGGGGGTTCCACTAGCCCACAAGGGCTATATTAATAATAATTTTGGGGACTGGGGCTGGGGGGTCGCTAGCCCACTAGGGCTAAATTAATAATCATTTTGGGGATCTGGGCTGGGGGAGCACTAGCCTGCCAGGGCATTATATTATGTGTGATGGGGGGGGCTGTTTGTTCTACTGATGGCACATTGGCATAATAATACCAAGAGAACATCAAAGTACACTTACACCAGCCCTTGGCTGGTGTAAATGTACTTCAGTGGTTGTCCTCCCTGGGTGTTTTGAGAATACAATTTTAGGGGACGTGACAGCTTGCAACTGCCACAAACCCCCTAGCACCATGCCGCAGTCAATTTTTTGGTTCAAGGCCGGTGCAAGCCCCCTTTGCTGCAAGCAGCCTGCGTTTGTCACAGACTGCTTTTGAGAATAGCCTGGGGTGTATTTTTTGGCACTAGGTGCCACTTGCATAATTTTTCTTTGACATAGGTACCTTGTGTCCTTCTCGAGGGCTTTGCGAATAGGCCCCAAAATCTTTTTAAGAATTCATATTCTTTGTTAAAATAATGACCTAAACCTTTTATTCCTCCTATGTATAGTATTAGTGTTAATTTGCCAGCTCGATGTATATTCGGCAAAAGACATTTATAGTCTGCACTGCTTAAATCATATACTGAATTATGACATTTACCAGTGCTCAAATATAGTGACTGTATTTTTACCTATTATATACAATGATATGATTTCAACTTTTATAAACCTTTGTGGGTGCTCACTGCCACTAGGTAGTATTTTTTCCTATGGCCAGGTTTCCTGGTAATGCTTTTTTGCAGTCTTCTCTCAAAATATTGAGAGTGCTTAAGTCAACTTTGTGGGTGCTTGACCACCTCAGCACCTATGGAATCAGCACCTATTTTCAAGCCATAATAGAGATTCTCACTAATTTGGTTTATTTAAATTATTAAAATATTAAACTAAATCCTGCCAGGTTTCAAAGAAGCAGTGTTAACCCCCCCCAAGCTGTTTCCCGTACTCCTTTCCCCCCAGATTGGTACGGAGCTAAGGGGTATCCCCTAGCCCTTACATTGCTTCACTCCCTGCCTATTGAACCTAGCCAGCCCTCTGCTCAACCTTATCACTTGCCTGCTTTTTAGCCTTTCTCACCTCTCACCTAACCTGTCCTGTGACCGCATCTATTATCCTTCCCCCACTCACCTTCCCTCTCTCCTCATTCTTATCCATCCCCTGTCATACCACTATCCTCCAGATGCTCCCCCTTCCCTCATCTGGTTCTACATCTTCCTACCACCCACCCCCACCTACCTCCCCGATAATCTATCTGCTCACTGACCAACTTACATACTTACTATGTTCCTACCCTCTCTGCCCCGTATCCCTTACCCTCCCCTCTCAGTCATCCCACTCATTTCCTTTTATTGTCCACATTTGTCCTCCACATTACTCCCCTGTTCACTGACTTTATCCCCTATCTTCACCCATTCTCCTTTGGCACCCACCCCCCACACTCATCCATACTCCTCCACTGCTCTCACCCACACCTCAGTCCCTCTCTGTCCCTACTGCCTCTCACTGGCAGCTCTTCCCCCTCCCTATTCACCACTTCTCCACTGCCCCACCCGCACTAGTGCACACTTATCCCCATTTTTACCTCCCTTTTGCCTAATTACTTGTCTTGAAGCACTTTCCTGTTATTACCAAAATGACTGTTTTAAACTGCAGCTGCCTCTTCTCCCCTTGCCCCCCACTTCTGACTTCTCTTCCACCACCCTCCCCACAGTTTTGACTCTCCCTTTGGCCCTATCCCATCTCTTGAAACTGCCCACTGTCTGCAGTTCTACCAATTCTTCTGGCAGTGCATTCCAGCCATCAAATGGTGCCTACTCACCTCTCTCTCTCTCTTGAACCTTCCTCTCTCTATTTTCAGACTGTGTCCCCTGGTGTCCCTCCCCCTTTTAACATAAACAAGCCCTCTATCTCTCTATTAACTCTGTTTATGCCCTTTAGGTAGTTGTCTCAATCATATCCCCTCTCTCCCTTCTATCTGCTTGGGTGTACATGCTGAGCTCCCTCAATCTCTCCTCATATGCCTTGTCCCCCATCCCCAGGATCATCTTCGTTGCCTACACTGGACCCCCCTCCAGCAGTTTGATGTTCCTTTTCAAATAGGGGCACCAAAACTGCACACAGTACTCCAAGTCCTCCTCGGAAGCGGCCAACTGCACTCCCCCCAACCAGTAGCTGTTCTTTTGTTTTTTTGCTCTCATGTGCAAGACCTTGCATTTTTTGCTACTGAACCCCAGCTGTCATGTGGCTAACTAGCACTCAAGTATTGCCAAATCCTCTTGCAGTACCTTACTCCCATCCTCGTTGTCTACCTCAGCACAGGTCTTGGTGTCATCTGCAAAGAGGTTGATCTTGCACCTTATCCCATCTGATATGTCTGCTATTAACTTGTTAAATAGCACTGGTCCTAGCACTGACCCCTGTGGGACTCCGCCTGGTTACCACCCTAGGTGCTGAGGGCTCTCCCCCAACTACTACCCTCTGCTATCTTCCCTGCAACCAGCTCTTGATCCACCTGACCAGCTTCCTACCTGCTCCCAGGCTTTTTAAGTTGCTGGTCAGACTTCCATGGGGCATGGAGTCAAACACCTTACTGAAGTACGATCCCACCTTAATCACATAAATACCTGTAAATGTGCTAGTTTATAATCTAACTATGTCAATTTCTCTTCCTGCATTATCCTCCACCCTACCACCCCACTCCCCCCCTCCCACTATTTTCGACTTTCAGCTATCCTACACCACCCTCCTCCTTTCCCTTGTCCCTTTCCATCTACTACTACTTATACAATGCCAACCTGGCTGCTTACCTCTTTTCCCCTTCCCCCCACTGCTTTATTTGGACCTATATTATTTACTTATCTCTACTCCCATAATTATCCCTACACTGCAACCACCAGTTATATTGTAACTCATTTCTTTTCTAGGTAATATCCTGAACCATCATGTCCAGTACTGCATGTGCCATTGTATTGAGTCCCATGCTGCATACCATGTTTTTCCTTTCCTTCACTGTTATATTCATTTTGTTCTTGTTTGTATTGTATTGCAATCTTATTTTATCTGTCTTGTCCATGACTTGGAACCTTTGAAAAAGAGTCCTTGACTCAAAGGTATTAATCCCAATCTAATAAATAAATAAAAGTCCAGGTGAAGGACATCCACTGCCAGTGACCTCATCACCCAGTCAAAAAAGTCAACAAGTTTGGTCTGAAATGATCTCACAGACACACATCCATGCTGCCTGTCATCCTGTAAGCCATTTTCCTCCAGGAAACTCACCAGCATTTCCTTAAGTATAGTCTTCATTAGCTTTCCTACAATGGCTGTATGGCTCACTGTTCTGTAGTTCCCAGATTCATCTCTGGGCCCACCCTTATGGATTGGCACCACATCTGCCAACCTCCAGTCCCTGGGCATGCATCCAGTATTCAGAGAAGTGTTGCATAAATCTGTCAGTGGTCTGCAAGAACACCTACCAACTCCCTGAGCACTCTAGGGTGCACTCCATCTGGTCCAGGTCCCTTATCCACCCTTAGGGACCTAAGGCCCTTCAACACCCTTTTGACTGGGATCTCCACATCCGTCATCTCCTCCTCCCTACCCCCCCAACATTCCCCTGAGGTAGAGACCCAACCTTCTCCCTGGTAAACACTGAGCAGAAGTACTTGTTTAGTACTTCCACTACTCTGCCTACTGCTCTACACACCCTTCCTCCTTCTGGGTTTATGTGATAATGGCAATCGTGGAAAGGAGATCACTTTTAGGATAACTGTACATCTGTGAAAATCAATTTCACCGATGTACACTCCCGGCACATGGCAAAGGGGCACTGGGAATTTTACTTTTTTTGTTTATGTAGGGGGGCTGTGCCCTTTGCACCCCTGCACCCTCTACTAAAGATTCTCAACTCCAGCAGGGTGCATGTCAGGGGGGTGAAAAAACACAAAAAATAAAAATCTCAGACCACTGCAAAAATCCCGACATGCCCAGCACCGAACCTGGCACCCTCCCAACCATAGCCTGCAATGAATCCCCTATGCCACATGGCCAGCTCAGCAAACCACCATTGTGCTACACCTCACAAACCCTCCCTCTCCTTCTGCCCGTCACATGGCATGCTCGCTCCCCCCCATGCACGCATATGCATATAATGACAAGATGTCACTATAGCCCACATTCACCCCCCCGTCCACTAGTCCTGAGAACAGGTGCCGCTATTGAGTCACCCTTTTTGTAGGTGCTCAATAGTGATCATCCTTCTCACGGGATACCCCTCCTTCCAAATCCTTACAATCCTGTCCTTACATTTTCTCCTCTCTCCTATATACCTAAAGAAATCCTTTTCCCCTTCCCTGATCCCCTGCACCAGCCTTAGTTCTTTTGAAGCCTTGGCTGCCCTCACTACTTTGCTCACCTCTCTGAATTTCTTCACTTATTCCTCCCTATCCTCATCCTGGCAGGATTTCTTATACTTCCTAAAGAGGGAGAGATAAGACCGATAAGAAGCAGTTGAAAATGAAAAGGTAAGGGGGCACATACAGTGGTGAAGGAGGAGAAAAATCGATACAGAATCCCATATTATCAGATACTCTGGGTAGATAAGAATTGTGGTAATGAACAGGAAAAAGAAATTGAATTTTTTATTTATGTTTATTTATTTAAAAGTTTGTTGACTGGGTAAGGAAGTACTGGGCCACATGGCCCTTTAACTGGCTTGACCCAGTTGTTATGACAATACAAACACAATGGTACAAAATACATTCTTCAACTCATATCAAAACAAATAACAAGTAATTATAGCAATGTACAAACACAATATATTTATAAACATCTTAATAAAATAAAGTATAGAAGTTCAGTACATCTAAGTGAAAAGAAGGTATGCATACATTTCAGAACTCCGCGTAGTAAGCAGTTCATCTACAATTGCACTATGACCCAGATCTGAGCAATCTTTTTAATAAAATTTTAAAATTTTCACCATTCTGTATATTATGTAAATCATCAGGCACACTGTTCCAGATTTTGATTGCAACTTGTTTAAATGCTCTTTGTTTTTTAGTAGTTTTGCAAACTGGAATTGTCAGGGTTACTGTGTAATCTGATTTTAGAACTTTCAAATTCTGTCTTTGTTCAAAGAATTGAGCAAGAAGATTATCTGATGAACTATGCAGTAGATTATGGACAATACAAGACATTTGTATTTTGTCTCTTAGTTCCAAAGGGAACCAATATAATTTATTCTACAATGTGCAGTGATGTTCTCTTTGCTTAGCTCTTAGAGCAAATCTGCAAGTTGTATTATACAAATTCATACATTGTTTAATTGTTTTTTCAGATGCACCCCCCCCATATTAAGCTACCATACTGAACTATAGGAAGAAGGCAGCTCTGTGTCGCCAACTTTCTTATGTAATTTGTAAGATAATCACCCACTGCACTGCATCAATTTCCTTATGTAACTTTTTAACTATGTTGTCTACATATATGTTGTAATCTAACTGAGAGTCCAAAGTAATTCCTAAACATTTAAATTCGGACATTGTTTCTAAATTATCTCCCTCTCCTATCAAAATCACAAAATATTCTGTCATATATCTTTGTTTATAAGTTCTACAGAACAACATTGCTTTTGTTTTCATTTTATTCACTATAAATCTATTTTCTGAAAACCAGTCTGCCATTTTCCCATATTCAAACTCAAGTGCAAACTTTAATGACTTAATGTCTTTCTTGGCTACATATATACTGTATGACACAGCATCATCTGCATAAAGTACCATTTTGGATTCTTCGCAAGTCACTGGCAGTTCATTTATGAATAGAGAAAACATCATTGGTCCTAAGATTTAACATTAAGGGACTCTATAATGAACATCTCTTGGTTCTGATATTACTTCATTAACTCATACCTGTTGTTTTCTCTTCATCAAATAGTTGTGAATCCACTTTGTTGCCAAGTCCCCAAAACCTACATTAGACAACTTAGCCATCAGGAAGGAGTGATCCACTAGGTTGAATGCCTTGGACAGGTCCACAAACAGCACCCCTGTATACAGACCTGCATTCATATTTTCCTGCAGGTAATTCATTAACCTGACCAAGGCAGTCGCCAGCCATGCTACTCTCCCTCTTGAAACTGTGCTTAGCCATTGTTAATTCATTGTATTTTTCCAGATATTCTAGGATTTGGAAGTGCAGCAACCTCCCCTGTACCTTCCAACCAATGATAAGAGCGATATTGGTAATTAATTATTTGTATTATTAGTCTGACCCCTTTAAATATAGGAATTACATACACATTTTTTCCAAATGTCAGGGATAGTCTGCTTAATTAAAGACTTACTGAAACTTATTTGCAGGGGAAGTGCTAATTTCAAATGGTGGAAAGATTTCTCTCAAGAGGGTATGATAAAAGAACAGTTAATAAAGCAATAGTGAGAACAAAAACAGCGCAGAGGAATAAAACTTCATCTTTCCAATCTGAACCTCTAGATATTATTTCTGATGGCGTCTTTTAAGGAGTTTTGTCTTTGTAACATAATCATAATTATATATTTATTTTTTTAATGTTGGTAACCGGGACAGGCTCACTGAGCCAAGGCTCGTTTCTAGGTGTGACCCAAGGGAAGGGGAGAACCAAGCATCGTTTATATAGTACATGAGGATTTGTCATGAGCATAAGACTACAACAAATAAAAATTAAATTGTACAGGTACAGACTCAATGAAAACATAGTCATGATTATTAAGACATACCTTAGTAAACAAGTGCAATACAACAGGCTGAATTAGCTGAGGAGAGAGGAGTATGTGGAGGTAGTGAGAGGTGTGAAAGGATGGGACAGGGCCTAGCACAAACAGGAACCAGAGAAGAGAGAGTGTTATGATAGAGCTCTTTTGAAGACTAGTGTGGAGGAGGAGAGATGAATGGAGAGACGGATAGAGTTCCAGAAAGAGGGGAGCCCAATGGTGAAGGCAGCAGAGCTGGCATAGGACAAGGGGCGTGGAAGGGAGAAAGTGCGCATGTCACTAGACTGGAGAGGATAGGAGATTTCAGTCACAGGGGAGAGGAGAGAGAAGAGGTAGCAGGGGAGAGAATGGAACCAGAATTTGGAGATGAAGAGAGAGGAATGAAGCGTACGATGATGGTGAAGTGAGGAGAGGGAGAGGGAGGAGTACAGGGTGAAGTGGTGGGTGCAGAGAGTGGCATTCAAATCAAAGTGACAGAAGGCATTGAAGAGGAAGTCGAGCCTAGCCAGAGCAGAGGCTGGGGCAGTACCATAGATAATGTTAGCATAGTCAAAGGTGGGTAAATCATTTTAGTAAGGAGTGTGAAGCGAGCATTCTGAGGAAGGGAGTCCTTATTGTGATCTAAAGCTCCTATCCTGGGGCAGAGCTTAGAGTGGATGTGCTTGATGTGTTTGAAGAAATCAAGGTGGCAATTGAGCCAGACACCCAAGTATTTATAGTGGGGGACATCTTCCCGTTGTGCCCCATCCAAGGTTGAGAATATGAGCAGGGAGGAAAGGTTGGCTAGTTTGTGGGGAGAACAAAAAGTCACTTGAAACAATGTTTTTGACATTTATTTTTAGGTGAAACCAATGTAGGATCAAGTGAAAGTTAGCTTGGAGCTGATCATTAAGAAAAATAGAACAGAGTATGGGCCCCAGGACTGAGCCTTGAGAGACACCAGCTAGGATGGGGAGGGGATGGGGAGGGCACCACCAACTCGGACACTTTGTGAAAAACAGGAGAGGTAGGACTGAAATCAATTTACTACTGAGATGGAGAGTCCACCAGAGGTAAATTTATTTAGAAAGAGGGGGTGGGAGACTGAGTCAAAGGCCTTAGAAGGTCAATGAAAATGGCAGCCATTAGGAGGCCTTTGTCAATACCAGAGAGGATAGAGTTGGTGACACAACACAGAGAGGTGACAACTGAGTGATTTGCATTAAATCCAGATTGGAAGGGAGACAGAAAGTCTATGAAGTTGAGAAAGTCAGTAAGTCGAGAGAAGACTGGTGATTCCTATATTTTAGCCTGAGTGGGTCCCAAGGTGGTAGCCTGGGTCAAAAATTGGCTAGACAACAGGACGCAAAGGGTAGTAGTAAA
The DNA here is from genome assembly GCA_016271365.2 of Neoceratodus forsteri. NCBI lineage: Eukaryota > Metazoa > Chordata > Ceratodontiformes > Ceratodontidae > Neoceratodus > Neoceratodus forsteri. The sequence goes on along the minus strand of CM057452.1, from coordinate 454,410,932 downwards.
TGGAGTCCACAGTGAAGAAAGAAGGGGTACTAGCGGGGTGCCACAGGGTTCAGTATTAAGACCGGTTCTCTTCAATGTCTTTGTAAGCGACATTGCAGAGGGACTGGAAGGAAAAGTATGTCTCTTTGCAGATGACACAAAGATCTGCAACAGAGTTGATGCACCAGATGGAGTGGAAAGGATGAGAAGGGACTTGGTAAGGTTGGAGGAATGGTCAAATGTATGGCAGCTCAGATTCAATGCTAAGAAATGCAAGGTAATGCACCTGGGAAACAAAAACCCAGGGCAAGAGTACACAATGGGGGGTGAGATACTGACAACAGTAAAAATGGAAGGGGACCTGGGGGTAACTATATCAGATGACCTAAAGGTGGGCAAGCAATGTTAGAAGGCAGTAAGGAAGGCTGGGGGGATATTGGGATGCATAGGGAGAGGCATCAACAGTAGAAAACAGGAAGTTGTTATCCCTCTGTACAGACAGCTGGTGAGACCCCATCTGGAGTACTGTGTGCAGTTCTGAGACCCCATCTCCGCAAAGACATAGACAGAGTGGAGGCTGTCCAGAGGAGGGCAACTAAAATGGTGCAGGGTCTGCACCGAAGACATAAAGAAAGATTAAAGGAGCTTAATATGTATACCCTTGAGGAAAGGAGGGAGAGGGACATGATAGAAACTTTCAAGTACCTCAAGGAATCAACAAAGTCCAAGAGGGTGGCATCTTTCAGAAAAGAGATGTGCAAGAACAAGGGGCACAATTTGAAGATAGAGGGGACGGCTCAGAGGTAATGTGAGGAAGTATTTTTTCACGGAGAGGGTTGTGGATGCATGGAACAGCCTCCCTGAGGAGGTTGTGGAGTCAAGAACAGTGGGGGAATTCAAGAATGCATGGGACAGACATAAGGCAGTCCTAGTGGGGGGTAGGAGGAAGTAAGCTGTTGGTTAATTAGGATCTGCAGCTTTTCTGTTAGGTAGGAAAATGGGCAGACTCGGTGGGCCAAGCGGTCCTTATCTGCTATCTACTTTGGTCACCCAGTCAAAGAAATCTATTAGATTCATCTGGCATGACCTTCCTGCTGTGAATACATGCTGCCTTGGGTCCTGTGCCCCTCTGGCCTCTAGGTACTCGACAATTTTTTCCTTCAGAAGTGATTCCATCATTTTCCCTATCACTGAGGTTAAACTAACTGGTCTGTAGTTTCCTGCTTCTGCCCTGCTCCCACTTTTGTGAAGGGGAATCACATCTGCCCTCCTCCAGTCCTCAGGTACCACCCCATCCTCCCATGATTTGTGAAAGAGGGTAGTCAGTGGTGTCACTGGTTCTACCCTTAGTTCTTTTAGAATTCTGGGAAGAATCCCATCAGGCCCCATTGCTTTGTCCACCTTCAGTTTTAAGAGTTCTTTCAGAACCCTTTCTTCTGTAAATGGGCTGGTATCAACTTCTCTATCCAGAGTGTTTCTATTGTTTGTTTTAGGTACCTCCCCTCTTCATTTGTAAGTACTGAGCAAAATATTTGTTTAGCATCTCTGCCTTTTCACAGTCACCCTCTGCCCACCCTCCCTTTATTAAGCCTCACTATCCCTCCTTAGTCTTCCTTCACTCCCTGATGTACCTAAAAGGTTTTATCCCCTTCTTAACTGAGTTGGCTATCTTTCCTCAGTTCGGCCTTTGCTGTTCTGACTGCCTTCCAGCTTCCTTTTGCTTTAACTGATGCAATTCTCTGTCCTGCTCCTTCTGTGATTCCTTGTACTTTCTGAATGCTTTCTTTTTCTCTTGAACCTTCACTGCCACCTCCTTTGAGAACCATAGTGGTTTCTTACATCGTTGTTTTGTTTATTTGCTTCACACAAAGGCTTGTTACCTCTGTGATGGCAGTTTTATTATTCCCATTGTTCTTCCACCCCTCCTTCCTGCCCATTTGCTAGTGCATTCCTTAGGCACTCACCCATTTTGGAAAAGTCAGCCCTCCTGAAGTCCAGTACTTTTGCTTTTGTATGGCTTGACTCTATTGCTGTGTTTATTGTGAACCATACTGTTCGATGGTCACTAGTTCCCAGATGGCTACCCACTTCTACATCTGTGATCCTCTCTCCATCTCCATTTGAGAGGACCAGGTCTAAGATTGCTCCCTCTCGAGTGGGTTCCAATACTAGTTGTCTAAGACATGCCCCCCTGTAGGGCATCTAGAATAACCCCACCCTTTGAAGTGACTGCTGCAACTGCACTCCAGTTAACATCTGGCATATTCAGATCACCCATCAGCAATATCTCCCCTTTATCTGCCATTCTAAGCATACTTTCTATCATTTTCTTGTCCATTTCCTCCCCCTGAGAGGGGGGTCTGTATACAACCCCTGTGCAGATTGTGGTGCCATTGCCTGCCTCCAAATTGACCCACAGTGCTTCTTCTCCTCCCTGTTTACCCTTTTGCTCTGTTGCTTTGATTTCTTCTCTTATGTAGAGAGCTACTCCTCCTCTTTTTACCCTACCTGTCCCTCCTGTAGATAGTGTATCCTGGTATGTTTATGTCCCAGTCATGGTTCTGTGTGTAACATGTTTCTGTGACTGCCACAATATCCAGATGTTCCTCCTCAATCAAGGCCACTAATTCAGGAAGCTTGTTACCCAGACTACGGGCTTTGGTACTCATTGCTCTCCATTTTTTGATGGCTTTATCTTCTGTAGCAGCATCCCCCACTGACCTTTCTACCTTGGTCTTTTTCTCATTTAGTACCCTGTTTTGTAGGGGGAGGCTGGGATTTTCCTGCTGCTTATCAGTGCCTCCCCCCTTGACTAGTTTAAAAGCTTGCCAATGGAGCATTTAAACTGATTGCCCAAAAGACGTGTTCCCTTCCTGGACAGATGCAGACCATCCTGCCAGTATAGGCTGGTGTCACTCCAGGTGGAACCCCATTCCCCAGTGAAGCCAAATCCCTGTGCTCCACACCATTTTTTCAACCATTCATTAAACTGCATGGTGCAAAGTACCCTCGCCTCACCCATGCCACTGACAGGTAGCACCTCTGAGAAGGATACTGTGTGTGCTACTTGTCTTAAGCCCCTCCCTAACTCTACAAAGTCCTTCTGCACTGCTCTAATCTTATGATGAGCCAACTCAATTGTCCCTAGGTGGACAATGATGCCCAGCTCAGACTCCTGTGCAACTGTTCTCGTGATCCTAAGGATGCGCTTCCTGTCCCTCCAAGCCATGGCACCAGGCAGGCACCTTACTTCCGTTTTCCCTGCTCCCCCCAGTTCTATCCCCCTAATAATTTTGCTCGATTCTTTTCTCTAATTCCAGCAAAATATGTACAGGTTTAGTCTCATTGGAATATTTGGTCATATAAAAATACAGAGATTGATAGAAGAATCACTGACATTCACTATCATTACTTCATTCATTTGAGATTTTGTTACAGGCATAAAACACAATAGCAGGAGTACATGACAGATGATTAAACAGATGGTTATAACCTGAGCACTGAGCACTACTTAATAATATTCATGAGTCAATTTGCATATTGTGATTGTACTTTTTTTAAATATTCATTTCAAGTTGTTGATATATGTTTTAAGAAAGGCATTAACACAGACAGGAATAGTTACTTGCTCTTATAATTATTACTTCATTTACTCAAGTATGTGTCACTATCAAAAAACATAACATGGTTCGACTAGACATATTTAAACAGATGGCTACAATCTGAGAACTGTGTGCTACTTACTATTATACAATGGCAAGAAATAATCTTGATCCAGTATTAATACTCAAACTGATGTCTTTTTAAACGGGATGGGGGGAGGTGAGTCCTAACTTCCAAGTACTTTTGGAATCTGGTATAATTAAAGGTAATGTGAGTCTAGAACCAAAGTTGGTAATTTCTAAACAAGTACCAAAATCGACTATACAAGGGACAAAGCTCAATATATTATTACTAAATGCTAGAAGCTTGCTAAATAAAATTAATGAACTCCAAATTATTTTACATTCCCAAAATATCAATATCTGTGGAGTAATAGAGACTTGGTTCACTGACGAGCAGTGGGGACAAGAAATACAAGGTTATACAGTTTTTAAGAAAAATCAGACCACCTCCAGAGGAGGAGATGTAGCAATATATGCTAAAGTTGGTATTGATTGTATGGAAGTAAACATAGACACCCCCTCACCCCCAGGTACTGAGAATTCATGGGTTAAATTAAATCATGGTTTGTATCCCATGACATTAGGGCTCTGTTACAGACCTCCATCTTTGGACTCTAACAAGAATGATCTATTTTGTAATTACTTACAAACTATAAATCAGCTAGAGAATATAGTGCTGATGGGCAACTTTAACTATCCAGGTATTAATTGGTTCACTTTAGAAGGGACAAATTATCAGGAAACTAAATTCTTAGATACTATAGTCCATCTAGGACTAGACCAAATGGTATATGAACCTACTCGACAGAATAATATCTTAGATCTGATTCTAATAAATATTGGGGATGTATCGGAAGCACCAGCTATCAAGGCTCCATTGGGAGATAGTGATCATCATATGATCCAAAGGGCTATAAAATATTTTAAAAAGGATCTCAAAGGTGTAACAAAAAAGAGGAACTACTATAGAGAAAATTATGAGGCAATTAAAGCATATTTATTGAAATGGTACTGGCAAAAAGAACTATATATGCTATCAGTAACAGAGATATGGGCCAAAATAAAAGAAAAATCGATTACTGTATATCCAAATGGGTACCAGAAAGAATAAAATATAAAAATAATAAAAGGATGCCACCTTGGTATACCACAGCTATTAAAAGATTAGTAATGGCTAAAAAAAAGCCTTTAATAAATATCAAAAACATAAATCAGATGTCAACTGGAATAAATTTCAACAAAAGGCAAAGAAAATAAAATATGCCATTAGAAAGGCTAAGAAAGATCTGGAATATAATTTAGCTATTACACAGAATGATAATAAAAAAAAGGTTTTTAGCTACATCGGTTCTCTCAAATCTACAGAAAGTAAAGTTGGCCCATTAAAAATAAATGGTGAAATTATAACTGATGAGCAATCAATGGCAAACAACTTTAATCAATATTTTTCAAGTATTTAAAAAAAAAAGGAAATAACACCTATTATAAATTATGATTCTATGGATCCTTTAGTCAGCTTTACTGATGCAGATACCTATTCAACTATTAACTCATTTAAATCATATACTTCTGTTGGACCTGATAATATTCCTTTTGCTTTTCTAAAAAAAGTATCATATGAACTAGCTAGAGCACTGACATTACTTTTTAATGAATTCATTGTAAAAGGGGTGGTCCTCAAAGAATGGAAAGAAGCCCTAGTGATCCCTATTCATTAGGGTGGATCAAAGCAGGAAGTGAAACATTATAGACCTATAAGTTTAACATCCTGTTTAGGCAAAATAATGGAAAAGTTTATCTCCCAAAAAATTTGCACCCATATATTGAAGCAAGGGCAGTCAGATATTTCTCAGTATGGTTTTCAACCAGGAAGATCTTGCCATACAAATTTGATTAATTTATTTGAACTTATTAGTGAAGCACTGGATCAAGGTTTCCCTGTGGATGTCATTTTCCTAGATTTTGAAAAAGCCTTTGACTCAGTGTCACATAAAATTTTAATTGACTGTTTAACAAAAATGGAATTAAATAAGCATATAATATTCTGGTTTTCCTTGTGGTTCACTGATAGAAAACAGCAGGTTACTCTCAGACGGTATAAGTCTCCTTGGACAAAGATTACTAGTGGAGTGCCACAGGGCTCTGTCATGGGCCCTATTCTATTTAATATTTTAATAGCTAGTATGAATACTACAGATGGAATTTGGCTAAATAAATATTCTAACGATGCTAAGATGGGAGAAATTGTCAAAGACATGGTATCTGTTCAAAAATTACAGGTAAACTTGTGTGTTTAAATTAAATTTCAACTATGCTAAATGCAAAGTTATGCATTTTGGGAAAAATAATAATTGCTTTAATTATGTTATTAATGATAATTTATTAAGCAAAGTAAGTTCTGATAAAGATCTAGGAGTATTTATCACAAACATTTTGAAATTCTCCGAACACTTAAACAATACAGTCAAAAAATGTAATAGCTTAATTAATTGTATTCTGAAAAATATAAAAAGCAGGGAGCCGGATGTATTAATTCCCTTGTACAGTAGCATAGTGAGATCTAATTTTGATTATTGTTCCTCGTTTTGTGCTCCAACATGAATACAAGACAAACAATCTAGAGAAAAAGTACAAAGGAGATTCACTAAACACATTGCGAATGATGAGTTCTCTTTCTTATAAAGATAGACTAAAAAAATTAAATCTTTACTCACTAGAATATTGGTCTCTGAGAGAAGACCTATGTTTAATCTATAGGGCTACAAAAGACAAAGTTCTGTTCGAATCCATATATTTGGATTGGCATCCTTCAGTGTGTACAACTAGATAACATAATATGAAATTAAGGGCTAATATAAATATGGCCTCAAAGAGAAATCATTTTTTCACCCAGAGGATAATATCTGTTTGGAATTCCCTTCCATATGAGGTTGTGCAAAGTGAAAATTTATACCAATTGAAACAAAAATTAGACTCATACATAGATGAATCAAAATACGATTACCACCTAAGGTAGGTAGCGAGATCATAATGGGCTAGACCCTCGATCTCGTAATTCTTCTATGAACCTATGAACTGTGATTGGTCAGTTTGGGGCTGGACCCATGATGTTATCCCAGCATAACACCACAGGTCTAGTCTCAGCACTGTGAACCAATTGAGGATGTCATCCAGCATGGTGAGGATCATCTCCTTCTTTGCATCTCCTCTTAAGAAACTAAAATATTTTTCCACGCTAATAAAAACATTCTTTAAAATTATTTTTTTATTTTATATATAACAACAAGCCATTGTATAATAGGAATAATGCACTCCAGGGTGTGTATCATTTGGGATAATGCCATGCCTGGGGCCTCGGCCTATGGCCTCGTGCCCAACCCACCCAGGAGTGGCATTATCCCAGCACGACACACACCCTGTCATGCATTATTCCTTTAATATTCATGAGATCATTAACATATTGTGATCATCTGTTTTGATCAACTGTCCCAAGTTGTGGATAGATGTTTGTTTTTTTCCATATAGGTTTTACTTCCGTCGAGGCACCAGTAGGTTCCGCTCCAGTCCACTCCTTGAGAGGACTCATTCCACCCCCTGTCTCCAGTGCATCATCCTAGCTGCCCTGGTGCTCCCTTTTCCATTTTCTCCCCTTATTCCAAGACCCCGGTACACAAGTGCACATGCGCATGATAGTGTGCATGTGCTCTGAGGCTCTGGTGATGGACTCTTCCTCCCAACCTGGCCTAACATCAGGTCCCCCCAGTCTTGGTGCTGCCATTGAGCCTCCACCTAATGGCAGACAAGAGCTGGAAAAACCCACTTTCCTCCCTGGAAGAGGAGAGGAGAGGAGAGCTGCCTGGCAGTGGCTTGATCCAACTCCTTGCTGCCCCCCCGTCTGACCCCCAGTGATCCATGCTCATTCCTGAACATGGGTCACCAGCATGGGAAGAGGTAAGGTGCCAGCTTCTCAGCCCTCATCACCACTGGGCTGGCCTGTTGATAGATGGTTTTAACAATAGAAACTACTTTTTGCTGAGGCATAGACGTGGAAAGCATGCACCATCATGGCCAGAAATTTCTTGTTCTGGCCTCAATAAAGGCACCTTGCTGTCTTTTTGCCCAGCATTGGACATCTTCCTCCAAGCATGAGCACCCAGATGTGTGATGTCATCTTGACATTGGACCCTCATGAGTGACAGTTGGAGGAGATTTCTCCATCCTTATAATCCTGCTCTGTTTAAAAAGTGCATCAACAGCAGGCAGTGCAGTAACTTTTGCTGGCTGCCACTTAACTCATCCACACATAGGAAGTAAGTGGAATTTATGAGGGGACTTTGACACCGGTTCTGATACACGCTGCTATATACATATTTGTACTGGCAAACAAGGAATAACATATTTCTTTTAATAGGACATTTATAGCTCAAAAGATGAAAAAGATATAAATTGTTTGATGACAAAGAGATATGGGAGATTTGAAAATAACATTACTTCTTTGAAACCTGGCAGAATTTGGTTTAATTTATTAATAATTTAAATAAACCAAAATAATGAGCATCTCTATTATGGCTTGAGACCGTATTTTTGTATATTATAGGCAATAATACAGTCACTGTATATTTGAGCACTAGCAAATTTTGTAATGCAGTACATGATTTAAGCAGTACAGACTAATAATGTCTTTTGGTGAATATACATGGAGCTAACAGATTAACGCTAAAATAATTCTTTGCAAAAAACTGTCGATGCATTAGTTAGGTTTAAGCTGACAAAAGTGAGGGAAATGCGGCGTTAGAGTTTCCAACACTAACACCCCACCCCCACCCTCCAGGCAGCAGAAGGAAAAACTATTGTGGTGTCACCTCTTCTGCATCTTCACAAATCAGACGTGGGGTGTGCCTTGGGATTGTCAATACTAATGCTCAACCCATTCAATCATTAAACAAGCTGAGATGTGTACAGCATATGAGAATGGAGTGAGTGTTAGAGTCGACAACCCCAGTGCAAACCCCACACCTGATTTGCGAAGACACAGGAGAGATGAAACACTAATGTTTTATTCTGTTGCTGCCTGGAGGTTGGGGGTGGGGTGTCATGTTGGAAATCTTAATGCCACACTTCCATACTTTTGTTGGTTTAATCCTAACTAGTGCATTAACAAAGTTTTTTTGCAAAGAGCTTCCTTTCTTTTTTGAGATAGTGGAATCATATCCTCATTTATGCAGGTCCTGATGCCCTGTTCAAGGGAACACTCCATCCACCTACAGAAGTGCTGGGCCTGTCTAGTGGGCTATGGAAGTGCAGGGCCCAGTGGTCCTTGTGCTTCCATGTGGTCACAGATACAGATACACAGGGCAAAGCATGAATCTGGCAGCCAATGCACAGGGCCCTCTGCCACTCAGGGGTGCAGAGCTCCAGGGCCTTATGCCAAGGGGACAATTGCCTTCACTATATTGTATCCAGGCCCATGTGGACAACCCTGTATCTTTCATTCCCTGGCTGGAGTGGGGGTTGCATAATAGCACCATCCCCCCACACACAGCCCATCCAGCTGGGTCACTGAACTCACCCCCAAATTGAGTTCACCAGCATGGCATCACAAAGTGTACCCATGGGGTCAAGAATAGCATTATATACAAAATGTGTTAACATTTTTCTTTTTTCAATTTTGACCCCAAATTTTCAAGATACTCATTTTATGATTTGCCTTATAGACACAACATGTACCATTTATAGTATACTGTACTGGCCGAAATGTCATTTCACACCACAAGTGTGAAAACATGTCTCATCCAGGATCAGAGGTGGGCAAAGTGGCCAGAATTCGCTCCATGAAGCAATTTGCAGAGTCATGCGGAATCCGAGAAGTAATTCGCAATGTGAAGTGGAGTACTTTGCGTCTTGATGAGGAATGCAAAGTCCATTGATAACAATTACTTTGCATTACTCCACCTTCCCCCAACCACTTCTGCATCAATTTTAATGCGAAGTACATAGAAATCAATGTACTTTGCATCACTTCACCTTGTTACTGAGCTCCAAGGTGAATTTTGCAGTGATTCATGGGATTGCAGGTCACATGGGCTCTAGATTGTTCTTCACAGCCTCAGTTCTGTGTAGTGTGTGTGTAGTGGTAGCTGGAGACAGTTTTCTCTCAGAGCTCTGCGATTCAAACCCTCTAAAAGCTGTTAAAAAAGCATTTTTGAGCCATTTTTTTTCTCAAAATTTAGTACATTGATTGTAGGAAACCCTCCTGTGCTCATATCATCGATTGATTACTGTTTGTGTGTGGATTTTGAATGTTAATTTAGAATATTCAGTCTGTGTACTGACAGACACTTGAAGTGTGCTTTGGGAGAGTGGCGTATCTGTGGTGGAGGTAGATTAACTGGGAGAAAAAGGCAGTCTTTCCGTTTTGGTTACATTTTTCTTGTGTAACTGTTTTAAAGTACACACAATAATATTTTCAGTAATTCTTGAAATTTTTTTGCTGATTGTTGTGGTGCAGCAATGCATTATTTTGGTTTGTTTTAAATATTTGGTTATATTACTGAAGTTTTCAATTTGCTATGCATTACTTGTAGCATGTGTGTATGAGTGTGTGTGCAACACATGCCATCAAATCAGACACCTTTTGTTGTGCCACAGAGTAATTGCAGCAGTGTGAACCTGCTATACACTGCACCTGCGTGATTCTGTACTGCTTTGTGGTATCTTGCTTTTGGACTGCTACTGCAGTGCACTGCCTCCCCCAACCGGAAAAAGGTATTCTTTTCTGGATTGTATTGTGACTTGTGAGCACTGGTTAAGGTGTTGTTGTGACTTTCCATCTGCATCTCTTCTTGATTGCGCAGTGTAATCTTAATCTATTTGTACTTTTGCATCTGCTTAATGCCCAATCTCCATCTGCAAGTCACAATTGTTGTTTTTTTTTACTTCACATCCAGCGGCACAGACTGAAAGTTCAGAAATCTAAATTTGTTTAGAATTTTCTTGGTGATGTCCCAAAATGCCTGCAAAGAGACGTGCAAGCAAAGCTGTTTCTGGCCATGGCACTGCTGCCAGTGGCAAGATTGTCTGTGGGTGTGGTAGTACACAGACGTGCATAGCTGATGTCAGTAAAGGGATTTTTCCATCAATGTTTTTTATAGTGCAATCTGTAGCTTCACTCATAGTTGGAGGAGATGATGTTGTCTCAGCTGGTGGTGTTAGTGCAGTTTCTGCTGGCATGAGTATTGCTGCCTCAAGTTCCACTTCTGACCAGTTAACCATTTCAAAAAATATAGTTGAGTCTAAAGCTGTGACTGACAGCGTAGATGATGTCATACTCCGCATTAACATCCCCATGGTAGCTGAACATGATTCTGATCCTGGTAATGATAACTCACAATGTCACATTTCTTCTGGTGCTGTTGAGGTCATGCCTTTGCCATCCGATGATTCTAAGTGTGGCTCAAAAATATTGGGTGATGATGATGATGATGATGCTGTGGTTGGAACATGTTCTCCACATGACAGCATTCAAGCTGAAAATGTGGATGTGGATGATGTTGACGAATATGATGTCAGTGACCCTTGTTGGGAAAAGGAGAAAAAGAAAGTCAAGGTGGCTGTGTATGGGTCTGTTGGCGTTAAATTCCCCCCCTCCTCAAAAAAGTTGTGATTTAGCGGTTCCTGTTGATGATAATGATGATGATCCAGTAATAATCATAGGTAGTAGTGGTGGTCAGTTGGAGTCCAAGTGTGTCCAGTCTGAAAAATCATGTAGCACACCCTCCATTTCTGGGGTTAAAAAACTGAGTCCAATAAGCAGCATCAGGGACATGTTAAAAGTATGGGATCACAATCCCTTGTTTGGGATTTTTTTTTCCAAGATGCAAATGATGAGTCAGTTGCAATCTGCCAGCTTTGCCATGCTCATGTGAGTCAAGATAAAAAGGGGAGTCATCTGTGTACACAGGGCCAGCATACACATCTTAAGAACAGGAACATGGCACTATGGACCTGGCACCAGATGACAGCTATTGCCATAGTGGGGCATTCACTCTCATCATCAACCTTATTGAGCATGTTATCCCCTTCCATGAGTGTAAGACTAAGTAGGAATGTCTGCAGTAGCGATGAAATAACACCAGAGGATTAGTACAGGCATGATAGTACAGACAATGCAGTGCAGCATGAGGGGGGTGCTGCACTCCTGAGGTGCCATCTTTCGGATGAGACATCAAACCGAGGTCCCATCTGCCTATTCTGGTGATAGTTCAGGTGGATATTAAAGATTCCATGGCACTTCTCAAAAAGAGTAGGGGAATTTTATTGAAAAATTGGTCTTCAATACAAAGCAAACAAAAGAAAATACAAACCAAGCATTCCAAACAATGAAGAAATAACAGTCAGCAAGTACATAATGAGTCCAATAACATGATTTAGACAGAAAGAAACCAGGCATCACAATGGATCCACAAATGATGAGCTTTTTCAGAGGAAAACCACTGGAAGACCAAGAGTTTGATGCGCTGTAAAGAAAACGGAATATCATATAGTAGCTCAGCATACTGAATAAACCTCTGTTGAATAACCAACATACATCGAGCTTGCCATTAAAAATATCGAATAACAACCAGTAATAAATAAACCATATCAGCATGATTTTGTGGAAATACATTCTGGAAAGGTCCATACAATAAATCCGGATATGTTAGATTAGAAAGCTGAGGGACAGACCAACGGGCAGCAAGATACTGCCAGAAGGCCCGTGCATATGGACATTCAAGGAACAAGTGCAACTGGGTCTCTAAAATCTGTGCACAAGTATCCCAGGGACAATATCTCTCAGAAAGCTGCTTATGTTTACTATTTGCTTTCACCCCCAGACGTCCATAATTGTTAAGCCATGTACAGTCCCAAACAAAAGAGGGAAGTCTTGGGTTACTCAACTGCTGGATCACTAAAGGAACCCTCTCCCCAGGGCAATCTGGAAACCCCGGAAAACCTTGTCGTTCTGAAGCCAAGATGGATTTGTAAATTTGTTTCCTAGACATTGTAACTATCTGAGATGGGGAAATGACCCATTTAATGATATTCTTAAAAAAATCCTTACCATATGATGGTATGGGCAAGGAATGTGACAGTGCCCTAATGGACCCTTGCATCCAAGGGGCCAAACAATGGGATAGCCAGACATGCACAAACGATTTCCAAATCTTGTCACCCGGTTTCAAGGTTGTACAAATATTATATAGACCTGGGTTTGAATCCCACAGCTTCCACTTGCATACTGTGTGGCCCTGAGCAAGTCACTTAACTTCCTTGTGCTCCCAGGTCGCACCAGAAACAAGCTCTGGCTTATTGTGTCTTTCCTGGTTAAACAATTTCCCCTTTCCCTTTCGATTATAAGAAATGAATATACTAAAGTAAAAAGCTACTGGATTAACCATATTAACCCCTCCCTCAGTAATCGGATGATAAGTCAATTCCCTCTTGAGCGGGTTCAATTGGGAGCCCCAAAAGGATTGAAAAAAAAGACTAAACATTCTAGCGACTACAGCTTGTGGGGGAGGGTATACATAACATAAATAAAGAAAAATTGGAAGAAGCAAAGTTTTAATAAGAACTACCTTTTTCTTTTTAGAGAGTTGTTGCCCTTTCCAAGCAGCTACTAATCTAGAGGCCTTTTCCAACCTATCCTCCCAATTCAGCAATGCCAACCCCCCAGGACCAATTTCACCCCCAAAATAGAAATGGGCTCATTAGATACAACAATGCCTGCCAAATGGTTATCAGCAGGCAATGGGGTACATCCAATCACCACCCCTTTACACTTATCTAAATTAATTTTTGATCTAGATACTTGAGAAAAGTGATCCAAGATGGATACCAAAGATTTATCTGAAGAGGTTGGAGTCAGTGTCAAAACCAAATCATCCGCGTATGCTAGTATCTTAATAGGATGCTGAACTGGGGAAATCTGTATACCAACTAAGTGTTCATTTGCAGTCAGAAGCCTCAGTAAGATGCCTATGCCGAACACATAAAGAAGTGGGCTTAAGGGGCATCCTTGCTTCACCCCCCATCTTATTTTAACTTTCCTACCAAACCACCCATTGACATTAGGGCAGAGGAAGGAATACCCATATATAGTCAATATCCAAGACACAAAAACAGGAGGGACACCAAAGGCCAACAATGTAGAAAACAAAAATTGATGAGAAAACCTATCAAAGGCCTTTTCTTGGTCTAAACTCAAAACATAACCTGTAACCTTATTATGCTCCCCTTGAAAAAATAGCTCTCGCAAAATAACCAAGTTATCATGCTGCGTACGACCTACAACAGCACAAGTCTGGAGCGGACAAATCAAATAAGGGGCAACCACAGCCAGTCTTTTCAATAGGATTTTACTTAAGATTTTAAAATCCATATTTAAAAGACTTATGGGTCTTCAATTACAAATATTCTGACAGTCGCCTTTCTTGTAAAGCAAAATCAATATTGCCTCCAGCATAGATTCAGAATATTTACTGGAACTCAGCATATAGTTAAACAGGATTACTAGGACCGGGCCCAACTCCGGTTTAATGGTTTTATAGAATCCTGTGCTGATACCATCAGACCCAGGAGCTGTACTACTCGAGAGTCGAGAAATTGCAGAGTCCACCTTCGCTAGAGAGACTTCTGCAGCCAGGAGAGACGAATCTGCATCCGTGACTTGGGTAGATGTAAAGACTGAAAAATGTCACGTACATCTGGTTCAGGAGGGGGGTGCCAAAAAGGCCCGTAACATGGGAGTCCACAACTCTTAATAGGTCTTGGGTAGAAGTAACAAGTTGCCCAGATGGAGTAGTCAATGCTGTGACAACCTTATTTTGCGTCCTTCTCTTACATTCCATAAAAGGGTCTAAAGAACCTTTCTGGGTGTTAGTCCCAAAACGAAGTTCTTGCTGCAATGACTGAGCCCTATCATATTGTACGGCTGTCATCTGTTGTTTAATAACTGTAATCTGCTCCCCATAATCAAAATGAGTGCTATCGAACAGAGAGATGAGGCACTGTAATTGGTGTCTAAGCTGTAGATAACGTAAATAAGCAGCAGAGACCTGGAGGTGTGCTCTATGCTGAAAAAAAGTGCACCAGGACAGTTTGGTGTCCTCCCACCAGTCCAGTACATCTAAGTAACACTCAACTACTGAGATCCTAACCAGAAACTCTCTCCTCCATGCTGTTTGTACTGAGGCATTGGAAAGCACTGATTCATTCAGCCTCCATTGATTCTTATTGCATCGAGGTGCAGAGTCCCAGGTACATGTCAACCTAAGAACCAAATGGTCCATGAATTCATAGCGCAGTAAACTCACAGCAGAAAGCTCCAAAGTTGAGGATGCAAAAATAAAATCTATGCGCGTCCGAAGAGGACCTTTAAAAAAAGTGTATCCACCGGATGGATGGGTGGCCCTATAAACATCCACCAGTCGGGAGAAGCATATAGTGGCATTCAAAAATTGGAGTCACTAAACATTTTATCAGTTTGTAGACCCCTATCAGTTCTAGAGAGACCACAATTGAAATCACCAGCACAAAAGAGAAGGCGAGAGTTGTATAAGAAAGGTTGTATTTCTTTAAACAAAGCAACTCTCAACGCTTTAGTCTGTGGGGCATAAATCGTAATGAGATGGAGGTGTACAGTAAAATATGAGCTGTCTAATAAAAGGGCTCTACCCGGGTGAATATCTACCAATCCGGAGACTTTGAGATCTAAGTTGGCAAACAGAACTCCCACCCCATCACAGGTATCCGTACCAGTGGACCAAAAGGAGGGACCCAGGTTCCATTCCTTGGAGGCCTGATGTAGATCCAAAAAGGATTTAAGACAAGTGTCTTGAAGGCATATTATGTCACTGTATAAAGTACGCAAAAAAAGCATCGCATCAGCTCTCTTTCGCAGAGTTTTAATGCTATGGAGATTGACAGTGCTCAAAGTGAGAGTGTGCATAAGGGCTATATGAAAAAAAATGGAACTAAAGGAAACAGTTTATGGTGGTTTGCAATGTAGCCTGGTCCTTTTGGCAATGGAGTCTGCATTACCCTGTTCATTGTCAGTATTCGAGGTCACAGAAGAGGCATCTGTCCCATCATGATCAGATTCCCCCTCTGTTTCCTCTAAAGGAAGAGCTGCAAATTTATTTCCTTTCTTCAAGGGGAAGACTCAGCCTGCTGAGCAACCTCTGCCTGTTTAAGCTTCTGAGAACCCTTTCGCCCTTGCCTGGGTCGCTTCCTTGTAGAGACCAATTAGAAGGGAACAGCCTCTGGCCCTGGGGGGTTGGGGGAGGCATAGTGTTTCCAACCCCAGGAGAGGAAACAACAGCTGGAGCAGGGGCCAATGCTACTGTGTCAAGTTCTGATGCTGCAGGGGCCTCATCTACAGTCATGCAGGGGTCTGGAACCAGAGGGATAGAGGTGTCTTGCCCAGACCAGTCAGGGGTTCCTAGCTTGTTCTCAGGTGCAGACACTCACATTGCTTGTTGGTGCTGAGCCAAATTAATAAGACCTTAATGGTTGGGGCAGTCATCCCTGTTATGTGCAGCCCAAGGACAACAACCATAAGCATGCCCCGTCTGTTCACACAGATTGCACTTAAACAGATTAACACAAGCAGAGGAAACATGACCAAAATCCAAGTAATGACTGCATTGCATGATATCACAAGCAGAGCTAAGGTGTAACCTGGAACCACATTTAAAGCAGGACCTGAGCTGCCCGCTGTACAAGATGGAACCCCTGTCTTTCCCCAGAAAAAAAGTACTGGGTAAATGTACTGGGCTCATATTGGTGGAGTTCAACTTTACTTTCACCTTCCAACCACCATCCCAGATTTGTTCACTATCTAAAGTCAGGAAAGGTTTACCCCAAATTTCACAACGTTGTCTCAACCAAAACAATATATCTTCTAGCTGCACCCCTTCATTTTTAAACATAACCGTAATTGTTTTAATTAAGGGTTTAGTGAGGGGAACCGCATGAAAAGGAATCCAAACCGGTGTATCCTTTAGGTTATGGTACTGAGCCCAGAATCTATCTAAACTGGAAATATGTTTGAAACTAATGTCAAAATTCCCATTCCCTAAACCTATAAGGGCATAAATCTCAGAGAAAAAAGAATGCATTGATTTCTTCAATAGGTCCCTAGAAATATATATATCCTATTAGGAGGATTCTCCAAGCCTCCTTTATAAAGAAGATGGACCGCATTGAGCCTAGGGGATGGCTCTCCCCAAGTCGAAAAGAGGTCTGCCAACTTCAACAAAGGATCAGGGACTAGATTAATAGGTAAAACTTTCTCAGGTTCTACAACTGCAGGGACCGCTGCTGGAGCAGCCGGCTGCAGGGGTATAACAGACACAGGTTGTGGAGACAGTGTATTAGAAGTATGAGGAAAAGCAGAGTCATTACCCCGGGGTGAGTTGGAGCTCAGGCCTTTAGCAGCGTCTGTTGCTACAGGAGAGGAGAAAGTCTCTGTCAGGTCTTGAAAGGACTGATCTTGAGTATCAGGGGTCCAAGATCCTGAAGGTGCCTGTACCCATCCTGCATCCTGCAACGCTTTCTCAGAGGTCCACTTGATAGAACCCACCTCGGAATCCATAAGATCACCCCAATTCAAAGAATGATATGGCAGGTTAGTCATAGCCGTACAAATAGGCTTTGCTGAAGTCCTCGTAAAAGGCACAGTTGGTTTTCCCAGTCCGAGACGTCGCCCTACAGGTGGCGGGTGCGACACCGCAGTGCTAGAGTCCTGAGGCTGTAGGCACACGGGAACAAACCCGTCTTTACTGCCAGCCTCCCGCAAGATGTTCTCCGGGTGTGTACATGAGCCTGGTGCTTCCGTGTTATGGTTCACCAAAGGTGAGAGTCGAGCAGGCACATCCATACCCCGCAGATCCGGGGATGTAGCAGAATTGTCCAGAGGAGTAGCAAACAAATTGAGAGCCGCATCAAGCTCCTGTAACTTTTTTAGTTGTTTCACTTTTTCCAGACAGAGAAAAGAAAGGTGGGATAATACTTTGTCTCTAGCAACCGTATTGGGTGTATTTAGAAAAGGCTGAGGCTATACCGTGGGTGGAGAAGAAACAGGAACCGAATGGGAAGTAGCGTCCACTAAGTCGGTCATAACTACACCTTCCATAGGCTCCGAAGATAAATCAGCAGGGTTAGGCAGTGAAGGAACATCCGAGGGAGAGGCCTTCCCTCCCTCCAGAGACACAACCTTCTCCTCCACAGACTCAGGTAGACTGGCCATCATGCAGAACGGCCAGAGGGTCCCCCTACTGGAGAGTAGGGGAATTTTTTATTGAAATAACATCAAGTAACATAGTGTCAAGAAAAAAACAAACTCAAGAAAAACAATAAGATAAAACAGTGTTAACAGCACACTAAAGAAAATGCAAAAATATCAATCAACCAAAAAGAAAATTAACCATAGAGCAAAAGAAAAATTAGTTAAACATGGTGAGTAGAAATGATAGATGGAATTCAATATCATTTGCTTAAACCACTAAATAATTATTGATATTTAATAAACCAAGAAAAACCTTTCCACCAATTGGTAACTTTTTTAGATGTATAATGGACTAAATCTGAGTTATGCACATTTTCCATAGCAGTTTGTATTAGTTTACCCACCTTCTCATATGGCATCCTTCTTTGATAAAGTACCAATTGGCATCTAGCTTGCCAAAGGTACTATTTTAAAATACAACAAAAAGCCACCAATGTATTCGTGGAATGAACAGTTCCTACATTATGAAACTATCCTGAAACTAAATTTCCATAAGTCATTGTATTTAACCATTTCATATTCCATTGTGAGGCAAGGTGTTTCCAAAGAGTTTTGGTATAAAAGCAAAAAAAACAAAAAGTGTTCAATGGTTTCTTCCTCATTTATACACGTCTCATGTGGACAATTTCTTTCAGATTTGACTTTATACTTTGCGTTACCTCGTACACTAATCCTGCCATAAACCATTAACCATAAAAATTCCCACATATGAGATGGGATTCTGGGATTGCTGAGTTGCGCTAACATGTCTTTATTTTGAGAGGATGGGCAGTTTTTAAAACAGGGTTCAGTAGGATGTATTAAAGACATCACCAATGTATATAGTTGAGGTCCCGTAATACTACTGACCATCTGCTTTGTTATCCCCCCACTTATATAGTTTTTTTGTAGCGGGAATAAACCATTGTGGGACAGTAATTCTGCTAATTAGTTTTGGTGGGATAGTCTGCCATTTAGTAATATAGCTTGCTAAGTTTATTTTACTTCAATAAGAGTATATTTCTATTTCTGTCATTAAACAATATTTGACTGAATGGGCAAAAAACAAGGTATAAAAAAATACTACCGGATCTATCATATCTAGACCTCCTTTTTCCTTTTTAAGATACGTATATTGATGTTTAATAGGATTTAGTCTATTCCCCAACAGCATTTGAAAAAATATACTATAGAGATGTGTTTCCAACTGTTGTGGTGGTGGAAAGATCATGGCAATATATAAAAGCAGAGGAATGAGGAATTGCTTCATAATCTGGATCTGTTTAAGGTTAGCTAGTCTCCAATGCCTCCATCTCTGTACTTTAGAATCTACTTTATCTAGTGCTAAGTCCCAATTGAAAGAAGGAATATTCTGAGCTCCAAAATAAATACCTAATAGTTTGAGAGGCTCAGAGGAGATTGATATCTCTTTGAGACACACCGGAGTTGGACAATTGGTGCCTATAAAAAGCCCTTTACATTTTAATGTATTTCATTTTGAGTTAGAAAAATTAGCATAGGTAGCCATAGAATCTAGAAAAATAGGAATTTGAGTATAGTCTGTAAAAAATACACAAATATCATCAGCATATGCAAGCATATGAAAAGCTGTATCCTTGTTTGGGCCTGTAACACCTTTCCATCTAGGGGAGGTAGTCAGCAGATGTATTAAGGGGTCCAAAGTAAAAATATACAGGAAAGGGCTAAGGGGGCATTCTTGCCTTACACCTGTTAGTAGAGGAATTCCAGTTGTGATGTGGTGTCTAATAATAGGGCGTACTACCGCCTCATAGTATAGGGATTGAAGAAAATGTAGGAATTGTTTAGGGATGCCGTATGCTTCCAGTGTTAAAAACAAAAAAGGATGGAAAGCCCTATCAAAGGCCTTATACTGATCAACTAAGAGTATACAATCTTGACCATTTCTTGAGCCCACGTAGTCAATTAAATCTTTAATAATTATTAGGGCTTGCTAAATTTTTCTGCCAGTCAGACCACAGTATTGCCAGGAAGATAACACTGTTATCGCATGGGTTTTAATTTTGTTGTTAAGAATGATAGCAAAGATTTCATAATCAGTATTCAAGAGTGTAATTGGCCTCCAATTATCAATAGAAAGTTTATCTCCAGATTTGAACAAAAGAATCAACAGACCTACTGTAAACCATGAAGGTATAGCATGAGTAAGAAAGAAATTAAACACCTTTTCCAGGCACTGGTCCAAAAGACTAGGGAAGGATTTATAAAATTCGTTAGTCAGACCATCCGACCCTGGTGATGTACTGTTTTTTATTGATTTTATGGCTTGTTCAATTTCAAAGATCGTAATAGGTTGTATCAGTTTACTACTAAGATGTGGAGCTATAGGGAATGCTACCGAGTTAAAAAAAAGTTTAATATTGGTTTCTGAAGGGGGTTGTGAAGGGACATGAGTGAACATGAAATTCTTAATTATAGTGTGTATCCCTTGTATTGAAGACACAATGTCACCTGTTTCAGTCCTTAAAGAGTCCATAACAATAGAATTCTTACAGGTTCGAAAGGCTTCAAAAGGATTCTCATGGGGAGTTTTCAGTGCCCAATATTGTAACAGGCCTTTCATAGTCTGAGCCCTATTGTATTGGTACTTGATTAAGTCTTCTTTAAGTTTGTTAATCTGGTCTAAATAATCAATTCTAGAGGTATTGACCAGTGTATATAAGTTTTGTAATTGTTGTCTGAGTTGCAAGTATTTTAAAAATTGAATATGTCCCTTAATTTTCCCTTGTTTTGAAAAGTAATGTTTAAAATCAATTTTTGAATCCACCCACCAATCATCTAAATCTTCATATAAAAAAGAAACAGATAATCTAGCCTCCAGTATATTATTCATATGGAGTTTTATGTCTGGATTAGCCTGAATGGAAGAATTTAGTTTCTATTATGGCCTAACATTAGGTGTGCTACAGCTAGGTGTAAAAAAAACCTAATAATAGCATATGATCTGAAAATGTAGTTACTATAGTCTGAAACTGCACATTAGAGAAGGATTTGGAAGAAAATATGTAATCAATAGTGGAAGTGTATCTATTCTTTTTGAAGGTGAATTTAGACCAGGAGGTGTGCATTGTATTACAGTTCAAAAGATCCACAGTCTCAAGCAATTTCTGTAAAGCATTAGAATCACAATATATTTTTTTTCTTTCAAGAGTGGTGTAATAGAAATGGGTTTTAAAGTACAGTTACAGTCACCAAAACAGAAAATTATAGAGGAAGTGAGCAAATACGGTTTTAAACTATTAAATAAAGCTACCCGTTCTGATTTAACCTGTGAACCATAGACATTGATAAACTGACAATGCATATGTCTCCACAGTCTATCCAATATTAAATCCCTACCAGGGACTAAGTCAATAAGTTTCAGCAATATAAAATCAAATGAGTTAAATAAGAACCCCACACCATCTTCAGTTGCAGTTCCAAAAGACCAGTAAGAAGGTCCCCACACCCATTCCCTTTGAAAGAACCTTGCCTGGTCAGTAGTGTACATCCACGTCTCTTGAAGAAAACAGACATCAAATTTACTACCATGGATGTAGTGATAGACTACTGTCTTTTTCTTATAATTCAATAAACTATGAACATTCAAGGAACCAATACTTATAGAAGCCATACAGAGAAGCCCTTATTTGACACAAGATTCTTTTTTTCTTTTTCTTTCCCTTGTAATCTGATCTATTTTGGGAAAGAGTACTATTTTCTGTTTTAGTGGATTTGGAGTCTGAGTCTCCTAAATCCATTTCAGTATCCCCCATTGGGTAGGCAGAATAGAAAAAGGGATTCTTCAGCTCGAGGTCCACCATAGATTGGGCTGACAACCTTTCAAATTTCTGGCTGACCTGCATTCCGGAACAGTAGTAAAGGGAGAGGGTTGGGAGGTGTTTGCTACCAACTCTGTTGAGTCAGTTTAACAGACAGGGAGGGATGCATCCATGGGCATAACTACCAAAGGGGGAGGGGGGGTTCTACTTCCACCTTTTTATGGAGGTCTGGAAAAGAAGGGGATGAGGGAGGAGGAAGATCCTCAGATGGAGGTTTATGCAAGGCAGCAGACATTGAAGGTTTAACCAGTTTAGAAGGAGCCAAATTTTGGGCATTTTGAATAAGGAGATCTGGGCTTAGGCAAGAGGCCTTGTTTTTTGCAGCCCAAGAACATTCTGAAAAGACATGTCCTGTTTCCTCACAGAGATCACATCTTGTGAGATTTGCACACTGAAATGCAATATGCCCAATCTCCCCACAGTTGTCACATCGGGGCTTATCACAGGAACTAGAGAGGTGCGTTTTAGAGCCACATTTGTAGCAAGCTTGAGGCTGACCTTCATAGAAGCAAACACCTCTGTCTCTGCCAAGTAGAAAGGAATTTGGGATGTGCTCAACACCAGCCTCAGATTGTCGGAGTTTGATTATATTCTTCCAACCCCCAGTCCAGAAAAGTTCCATATCTAAAATAGCTTCAGCTGGGCTCATTACATCACACTTCTGATTAAGCCAGTAAGTTATGTCTTCCACATGGACCCACTCATTTCAGAACATCACAGTAACATATTTTATTAATAGTTTAGTTAAAGGAATGACCAAAAAGGGGGTCCATGTGGGAGAGAGCTTGACTTGGTTATACCTTTCCCAGAACATGTCCAATCCATAAGCAGTTCTAAAACTTACATCAAAAGTATCTTCTCCAGAAATTTTTATGAATGCAAATACATCCTTAGGAGAAAACTTTAGTGAGTCCTTTAATAACAACTTGCACACATAGTGTCTGTCAGGGCGTATGTCCAAACCACCTTTATAGCGTATGCGTACTGCATTACGCCTTAGGGCAGCTTCTTTTTTAATTTTTGAAAAAAGATCTGAAAGAAGTGGCTTGGTAGTATCCGTAGGGGCAGAAGAATCTTCAGTCACTTTTGGGAGAGACTCAGTTTTTGAAGGATCAGACAAGTTGTTATCTTCAGAAGGCATGTCTTGTAATGGTAACTTCTGGTAGTCAAATCCTGAATCAGTTGCAACATTCCTGTCTTGTGATTGCATAGGCAAAGCAGAAACAGGCAGTTTAGGGTGCCATTCTGGGGAGTTTTGGGTGAAATTTAATGTGGGGTCCCAGTCTGGAGTGGGAATCCAGATTCCTTTCTCAGTTTTTGTCCAACCCGCCTTGCTTAAGGCTTTCTGAGGAGACCATGGCTCTTCAGAAGATCCAGCAAGTAGTATAGCATCAGGTACTCATATAGTAGAAACATAGAAACATCGATTTTGATGGAAGATAAGGACCGCTTGGCCCACCCAGTCTGCCCATTTCCCTACCTAATGGATAAGCTGCAGATCCTAGTTAACCAGCAGCCTACTTCTTCCTACCCCCAACCCCTAGAATTGCCTTATGACTGTCCCATGCATGCTTGAATTCCACCACTGTTTTTGACTCCACAACCTCCTCTGGAAGGCTGTTCCATACATCCATAACCCTGTCTGTGAAAAAATACTTCCTTAAGTTACCTCTGAGCCGCCCCCCTTCTATCTTCAAATTGTGCCCCTTTGTTCTTGCACACCTCTTTTTTTGAAAGATGCTACCCTCTTGGACTTTGTTGATTCCCTTGAGATACTTGAAAGTTTCTATCATGTCCCCCCCTTCCTCCTTTCCTCGAAGCTATACATATTTAGCTCCTTAAGTCTCTCTTCATATGTCATCCAGTGCAGACCCTGCACCATTTTAGTTGCCCTCCTCTGGACAGCTTCCATCCTGTCTATGTCTTTGCGGAGATTGGGTTTCCAGAACTGCACGCAGTACTCCAGATGGGGTCTCACCACCCTGAGAGGCGCCTGGCAAAATAGGGTGAATGAAAGATGTTCCTGATACAGGAGGGGCTGCAGAAAGTGGTTCTATAGTTGTAGCAATAGCTGCTTGTTGAAGCATGCAAGAATCCCACAAACCCGTTTGTGGGTCCGAATCTCGGGTGAAAGAAAAAACAGTCAAACCTTCCTGTGTGGTGGGAGAGGTCTGGTAAACTATAGCAGGACCTGGTACAAGTGAGGGTGTTATAGACAGCTCTGCACGAAAAACAAATCCAGCAGTTCTTGAAAGAGTAGGGCGTGATGAATCTCCAGGAGCCACCTGACAGTTAGGTAGCACAGTCTGCACCGAATGAGCCATAATTAGAGCACCCTCAGAGGTAGAATCCTCCACTTGTACCGCAGTTTCAGAAGACAATATCGTAGGTTTCTCCAGCTTTAGGCACGAGTAATCCAGAACTCTTTCACTGCCAGCTGGAGAAACAGAAACATCAGAGCATTTCTCAGCAAGTTCAGAAGTTAAAGGTTTGACATGCTTACCTTGCCCTTCACAGTGTAGCTCAGCTGCCACGTCACTATGGAACACAGGCCCAACAACAGGTGAGTCTGGTGGCTTGATATTAAGTCCAGAGCCCTGGAAATGGGTTAGTTTTGCAACCAAGTGCTCAGTCACGTAAAGATGCCTCTCGTTCTCTGCAATTAACAGCTGTTTTAGGGATTTCTCATCCATATCCCTATCAGGTAAAGTCCGTGCAGCATTTAGTAGTTCAGGTCGATTTAAATCCAAAACATTACCATCAGGCAATATCTCTAGGTCTTCAGCTTGCTGAAAATCTGACAAAACATCCATAAACACTTCTGAATCACCCAAAACCAGTTGCTCTGAAGAAACTCTCTCTCCTGCATTCAGGACATCCTGCTCTCCCAGTGTTCCACTCGAAGTGGCCATGGCTCACAGACAGCAAGTCCCCCTACTGCCAGCAATGCAGTAAGGGAATTTCCCAGGTGTCCTGGCCAAATTTTCCCCCATTCACTAAAATACCACCAACAGCTTAATCTGGTTCAAAGTCAGTTGGCATTCATCTGTATCCCCCTTCCCCGGGTTGTGCCTGAAAATAGGCAGAATTTGTCTAGTGCACTTACCTGGTCAACAAAAACTAAATAAATAAATAAATGGTGAGGGGGAGGATTATGATTCAGAAATCTTGTCAAGTGGTGGTCAGAGTAGCAGTGGTGGAGGTGGTGGTGGTTAATGCAGTATGTCTAGTGCAAGTGGTACATCAACCCCTGTACATAAAATGGGAAAAATAACTTCATTTGTGGACTTGCCACCTGTGCACCCCTCTTCATTACATGTCCACATCCCACCCCTGGCCATTTGCCGAGCCAAGCCATTTGTCACACCTCATGCAAAACGTGTAAGTCAGCCCACGTTGGAGAGTGTTTTTGCCCATAACCTCCTGCCTGAAGCATATGACCTACACTGTGTAAGCCATGTGATGTGTGTGGGCTGCCTATGAAGTCTCACTCTGCCTTAAAGTGGAATAAGGTGGAGTGCACAACGCAAAGTCATAATAACAACATGAAGTGGTGAAGTGAGGGTTTAATATGGGTACTTCACATAGCGGAATACTAATGCAAAGAGGCCACTTTGTGTCCACTTCGAGGGCAGAATTTTACTTTGCTGCGTCTCCATCCAGGATTTTAAAAATGACACATCACATTTATGAGGTGGTGTGGAAAAATGGCTATGTTGAAAGTTTGGACTCAAAATAGTGAAAATTAGTGAAGTTATGAGTGAACGTTGAAATACTGCAAAATTCACTCATAAGAAGAAACAGTAAAGAGGGAACCTGCACCTACTCTAAAGAACACATGGTGTGTTAGCTCCAAAACTTTAAAGTCACACCAGCCAAAAGCTTAACAAATGTGAAAAAAGCTTTTTTCTGGAAATATTCCATCTTCACCATGTGATCCTGACTCATCCAGACAGGGCAATTATAAATGGTGACAATACTAATGCTCTATCTTTACACGTCTAAAGTAAAAAACGGAAATGAGCATAAATTTGTGTTTATAGCAATTGAAAGACTGACCCTAACCAAAAGGGGTGGTAATTATGATAACCTTCTATTATGAAGGGAGCAATATTGGAGTTTTGCCATGAGGGCAATGTGTACACCAGGTCTGAATGACAGAATTGAGACCAAGCCCTTTTTAAAGTTGAGAAAAAAATAATAATGTTTTTTCAGGTGTTTTCTCTCTTTTTAATACTCTCTCTTTTTCTTTCAGAATTGCACAGATTTGATCTTGACCTCTCTGGATGAGTCAGGATCATACGGTGAATATGGAATATTTCCAGAAAAAATATGTGCAATACTATACTGGTGCTGTATGAAATATACATGGCACAGTTTCTTTCTTTAGCCTGTAATGGTTATGTATGTTAATAATAATGTGTACTGTCTCTTTAAGACACTTGTTTAAATGTTAATGTATTTGCTTCTTACACCAGCCTTTGAAAAAGCAAAGTGTGAAATTCGTCAGGTGACGTTTACGAGGGAGTGTCCCTCAGCTTGTGCTCTTGCTTCTTAAGTTTTATACCAGCCATCTGTTCTTGGCTCGATGCTTTTAATGGAATATATTTTCAAATGATGGACTTTGATGGACTTTCAATGGACATTTATACACGTGTCAAGACGTGAGTCTTTTTTTTAGAACTGCACTATAATAAAAGCTTTTTTCACATTTGTTAAGCTTTTGGCTAGTGTGACTTTAAAGTTTTGGAGCTAACAAACTGTGTGTTCTTTAGAGTAGGTGCAGGTTCCCTCTACTGTTTCGGCTGAAATTCTTTGCACCTAGCACTACTCATTCCCGGGTGCAATCCCATTCATTCTTTAAAATTCACTCATAACCTAGGCATTTTACTATATTTGTACACCAAATTGTCAGCATAGCCTTCTTATTACCCAACCTAATGATCCCGGTAGTGAACATTTTCAAATCTCCACCAAAATGTCATTCTGTGGCATTGAAATGCCATTCCACACCACAGATGGTAAAACACATTTTGGCCAGGCTTGGAAAAATGGCTGCTCTCATATTCATAAGGTGGTGTAAAAAATGGCTATGTTGAAAATTTGAGGTAAAAATTTTTTATATTACCAGCGTAGTCAAATTTCAAAGTAAGTGCATATCTTTGCCATTTTTTACATAGTTTCACCCCAGGTTTCAACATAGCTTTCTAATGACTCCACCTCTTGAACAAGGGTGGTGAAAATGTTCAAATCTCACCTGAAAGGTGATTTCACCAAGTGACCACAAAATCACCTTTCGGGCTTCATTTACATAATTCCAATGCAACTGATCATAAGGTGGGGGTCCCTAAAACACCATGTTGAAAATTCAGGGTCAAAATAAGCAACAATGACAAAAATATGCTTCAAAATTTAAAAAACCCATTGAAATACATTGAATTGTACTTACTGTACTTAGTTTCTCATATTGCAGTTGGTGGTTCCAGCAGCAAGACTTGTCTTGGATCAGAGAATGGATATTTGCACCAGGATGTGTTCAGGTGAGTGAGGGTTTGGGAGGGTTGGGTGATGGGTGCTCAGTGGAAGGTTGGGGTTGGGGGTCGTATCGTCATGAGACAGTTTTCTTTTTTACAGGTTTAATTTAAAAAAAACGTTGAGTGACAGTTTTCTTTATCACAGGAAAGATAATGTGGCGATGAGGATCAGAGGGTGGGGGACACCACTTGACACCAGGGAAACATTATAAAAGTAAGAGCACAGTGACTGAAGGATGGGGGGTACAACTAGACACCAAGGAACCATTACAAAAGTAATGAGATGCTGATCACAGGGTGGGGGCTGCCACTAGACACCAGGAAAACATTAAAAAGTAAGGGGACAGTGAGTGGAGGGTGGGGGGGACCTCTAGACACCAGGGCAACACATTCTAAACATAAAGGGATGGTAATGAGGGGGGGCACTAGACACCAGGGAAATAGTGGCTCACTGCTTTTACTGCAGTCCTCAGCATGAGTTTCAGCTGCAGCTGCAGAAGTCAAGAAAGTACCACTGTTCTCATATAGAGGATGCTGGTGAATGGCTCCTCTCACTAAGCTGGGCACCCTGGATTTTGGTTGGCCAGAAAATGTATTTCTGCCAACTTAAAAAAAAAAACAAAGAAAAATAGATACCAGAATATAACTAAATGAGTCCCGTTTAGCCAAGTTCAAGTGTTTTTTTTTTTTAAAGACATTGGGCCCTATATTCAAAGGTTGATGCCGGGCTTGCCTCAAGCCCAGCATCAGCCTTGTTTGTGCAACAACTGTGCCAAACTTTGATAATTGCAACTGTGCCCAATTTTACTACATTGGGCACAGTTGTGACCGTTTCCACACTTTACGTCAGCTTGCACCAAATATTTGGCTCAAGTGTGAAAAGGGTCCCCCAAATGGTACAAGATAGACTTGCGGCATTTGGTGCATAGGACTGAAAATCCTGATCTCTGCCAAGAGAATGCCACAAGCCCCCCGTGCTGTGTGTTTGGTGAACCAGGGGCTTGCGGCATTCTCATGGCTTTTGAAAACTGGGTCCATTATTGTAATGTACTTTAAATGTTTGTAAGTTTAAACAGTAAAAAGAAAATTGCAGCTATCCAAAAAGGATTTTTTCCTCACGAAAAAGGATTGGCCCCATAAGATTTTCATATGGCCAAATTATTTTTTCATTTTGAACATCTATCCTAAAGTGCCTACTGAGCATGCTCAGAATGAGAATTTCAAATCCTTATAACTCTGGAAGGAATTATTATTTTTTCAACAAACCAGTGAAAGGCACTTCTCTGGGCCAAGCCCTTTCTACCCAGAAAATTTCAGATGAAATTTGAAAGCATCTGGGCACAAGGGCCGACAAAAATACAGCAAAACCCCTTGATTTAACACATTTTACAATGTCAGTATCTCGGAATCTGCACATCCAATTGGAAAAAAACATGGAATATCAAGAGTCCTTGCAATTCCTATAACACATTCAAAATGTTGTGTAAATCCCTTGAATGGCTGCAAATTTATTAAAGTGCAAAAACTGGGGTATAACATTAAACAGCCTACTCAAGCCTAACTATAGTGGCACAATAGTGCCACTATAATACATAGGAGGAATGATAGGTTTAGGTCATTATTTGAATAGAGAATATGAATTCTTAAAAAGATTTCTTCTGCGTAGATGATTATCAGGAAATTCAAAAGTGTTAAATCCAGTTCTGTGGATTTTACATTAGCATGACAGCTTAGATGGGTGCCTTGGTCGGAATTCAATATGGAGATTTACAATCATAAAGAAAAAGCACATTATGTAACTAATATTTATGTATGGTTATGATGTACAATGCTAATTAGCTTAGATGGAGTCTTGGACCTTGTTATAGCGTTTGGATTTGTTTTATTCTTATATTAAGTATAATTAATGATTATGAAGGCTATCAGAATTCATTCAAGTTTATATTAAACTATATTGGGACAATAAGTTAATTTCCTCCTATATTAGCTTGTGCTTTCTGTGCTTTGAACTTTCTAACATGGACATTTACAATTTCAAAAGAAACTGTATTACAGAACAAGATT
The DNA here is from genome assembly GCA_016271365.2 of Neoceratodus forsteri. Taxonomy (NCBI): domain Eukaryota; kingdom Metazoa; phylum Chordata; order Ceratodontiformes; family Ceratodontidae; genus Neoceratodus; species Neoceratodus forsteri. The sequence goes on along the minus strand of CM057452.1, from coordinate 454,381,522 downwards.
ATTGTGTAGCTATGATGCTGAATAGAAACATAGAAACATAAGAAATTAATGGCAGATAAGGACAACTAGGCCCACACAGTCTGCCCATTTTCCCAACCTTTTGCAAAAACCACAGACCTCTCCAGTTTTGTTCTCTTTTCTTTCGCTAGGATTCCCTTATGCCTACCCCATGCATTTTTGAATTCACCTATAAAATTTTCCCCCACCATCTCTGCTGGGAGGCTGTTCCTTGCATCCACCAGCCTTTCTGTGAAGAAATACTTCCTTACACTACCTTAGTCTACCCCCCTTCCAGCTTCATGCCATGACCCCTTGTTCTAGAACATCTCTTTTTCTGAAAGAGGCTACCCTCCTGTTCCTTATTTTTGCCCTTGAGATATTTGAAGGTCTCTATCATATCCACCCTTTCTCTCCTCTCCTCCAGGGTATACAAATTAAGGTCCTCCAGTCTTTCCTCATATGACTTTTGGTGCAGGCCCTGCACCATTTTTATTGCCCTTCTCTGAACTGCCTCCACCCTGTTTAAGTCCTTACGGAGATGTGGCCTCCAGAATTGGACACAGTACTCCAGATGAGGCCTCACTAATGATTTGTGTTGTGATATCATCACCTCCTTTCTTCTTCTGGTGATACCTCTCCTTATACACCTCAGTACGCCATTGGCTCTCCCCATAGCCTCCTTGGCACATTGTTTCACCACCTTTCGGTCATCTGCTATGATTAACCCCAGATCCCTTTCCTGTTTGGTGGCCATTTGTATCTACCCCTCACCATGTAAGCCTCCCCTGGGTTCCTGTGCCCCAAATGCATGGTTTTGCATTTCTTTGCATTGAATCTTAGCTGCCACACTCTTGACCATTCCTCTAGTTTACCACCCTTCCCGGAGTTTCTGCCCTGTTGCAGATTTTAGTTTCATCTACAAAGAGACATACATTTCCTTCCAGACTCTCTGCAATGTCACTTATGAAGATACTAAATAGGACTGGCCCCAGAACTGATCCCTGTGGCACCCTGCTGGTCACCCTGCTTTCCTCGGATTGCACTCCATTAACCACCACCCTGTGTTCTATTCCTCAACCAATTTCTGACCCAATTTACCACCTTGGGGCCCATTCCCAGGCTGCCTATTTTATTTACAAGCCTCTTATGTGGAATGGTGTCTAAGGCCTTGATCAATACAGGTATGTCACATCTACTGCTCCCCCTTGATCTGCTTCCCTGGTCTCCCAGTCAAAGAAATCTATCCGATTTGTTTGACATGACCTTCCTGCTGTGAATCAATGCTGCCTTGGATCCTGTACTCTGTGGGACTCAAGATGTTCCACAATCCTTTCTTTTAGCAGTGATTCCATTATTTTCCCAACCATCGAGGTCAGGCTGACTGGTCTGTAGTTTCCAGCCTTCTCCCTGCTCCCACTTTTGTGTAGAGGGACTACATCTGCTCTCCTCCTGTCCTCTGGAACCACTCCAGTTTCCAGCAATTTAATGAACAGGGCTGCCAGTGGTGCTGCCAACATCTCCCTAAGCTCCTTTAATATTCTAGGATGTATTCCGTCTGGTCCCATTGCCTTATCCACTTTCAGTCTTGTGAGTTCCTTTAGGACTCTCTCCTCCGTAAATGGACTGGTATCCACCTCCCTCCACTTATTGCTCCTGCCACTTAATTGTGGTCCCTAACCTCTCCCCTCTTCTGTGAATACTGAAAAAAAATACTTGTTCAGGATTGTTGCTTTTTCAAAGTTCCCTTCCACACACATCTTTTCCCTTAGGCCTTACAATCCCACCCCTTGTCTTTCTCCTTTCAATAACATAACTATTAAAAGTCTTGTCCTGTTTCTTTACTATCTGGGCTTTTTTTCTTTTAACTCCATTTGTGCCATTGTTCTCTTGAGTGCCCTCCCTGCCTCCTTCTGCTTACCCAGATACATTACCCCGTCCTCCTCCTTCTGTGCTTAACTGCACTTCCTGAAAGCCAGTCTTTTCACCCTTACCTTCCTGGCAACTTCCTTTGAGAACCATAGTGATTTTCTTTCTCTTGCCTTTGTTTGTTGGTCCCACTATGGCTCCTTTTAGATGGTTCTACTGTTTCTCAACTCCTTTCTGGTCTCCCCTCCCTGCTAGTGCTTTCCTTTGAGAATGAGAGTGACTATACCAGGATGAATTTTCAAATTCTGTTTTAACATATACATGTAACTTAGTTTCAATTTAATTGCATCGAATCTTTTTGGGCAGCTTTCAGAATTCAGTTAGGTTTATATGAAACTGTATTGGGACATTGAGTTAATTTCCTTCCTGTATTAACCATGGAAACACTGAAGAGGAATAATGTAGAAGTATTGCTTTTTTATGCAAATATTGATGTTTGTATTATTTTGTTATCTATAGATCCTCCTCCCTCAAGAAGCCCCAGAGGGGCAAAATGGTGGGCTTATTGGGCCCTATTCACAAAACTGCACCCTGAGGATGCGTAACGGGGTGTGCAGCTCTACAACCTTGGGATTTCTACACAGGGGCTGCATTCATGAACACCGGCCCTTGCCCGGCTCCCATACGTGTCCCCCCAGTGCAAAGGTCCATGGGGCGCAGGCAGGTGTGGAGTGGTGGATCCGGGTGTGCAGCCAATTGGCTATCCTGGCAGGGACCTGCAGTGGATCCCTTGTACCCTTGGGGTACCATGTTGTTGGCTGGCATGCAGGCTGACCATGCGATATTGAAGTACCACATCCTCCCGTGTGCCCGATGGCAGGGGCAACATTGTTGAGGGGCTGTTGCCTCTCACTGAATCTGGTGGCAGTTCCTCAGGGGGGGGTTAAACCAGCCCCAGTGGTTTATGGCTGCCTTCCAGACATGGAGCCGGCAGTCGCCACACACAGCACTGCAATGTTGTGAATGCAGGGTGTACTGGCTCTCCCCCCTTCAGCAGTGCCCCCAGGCCCACCTCCATGCGGAGCTCCGCGATTGGCCAGGGGATTGGGTGCATATGTGAACAGTGAATGCACGCCAGGGCAGGATGGGAGTGGAGTGGACTACACATCCGAGCTGCGTGGTGCATAGCCCACTCTGCACCTTTGTGAATAGGCCCCATTTTGAGAATCTTTGCATGAGACAGTATGTGAATAAAATCCACATGAATATATATAATTAAGGTGTGGCTTGTTTTTAAGTCCTCTCTTTCTTGGAACTTTTGCCTTGCCAACCCCAATCTAATGATACCAAGAACAAATTTGAAGAGGACACTGCCAGTACTGCTTCCCCCTTTTTTTCACCAGTGTAAAAACTTTTACACTTGCACATGGCCATACAGTATATATGACTCCATTGGTGTTAGATGTATTACAGCCGTGTACCTTGGCCTTCATTTTAATTACTGGATTTATATATGACCTTGCTGTACTGACTACCGGGCAGTAGTTACAGTACCCACATTTATTGCAGCCATCCTTCCTTTCTGATAGCCACATCCAAAGTCTGTCTTGTATAGGCTGTACCAAATGCACAACAATATCTTGAATGTCTTTGCATCTTCAATAGACCAGTCTGGGGCCATTATTGGCACGTTCCCTTAGCCCTGTGTCCCTACCTACCAGATGCCTGTGTTTCTGAATAATGACTCCTGTTTTACTTGACTGTGGGTTGTAGGTGGACACAAACATAATTTGGGAATCACATGTATTGTTTCTCTGTTTTTCTAGTAATAGATCAGATCTGCACATTTTTTCTACTTCCTCTCTCGCCTTCATAATGATGTCTACATTGTACCTTCTCTCTTGAATCCTTTCCAAAAGTTCATTATCTTGTGCTTGATGTAGAATCATAGAAACATAGACATAGAAACATAGACGTTGTCGGCAGATAAGGACCACCATGCCCATCCATTCTGCCCATAAGCCCTCCCCCTGTTTTGCAGCCACTGATCCTACTTGGTCAACGACTTTCTCTACACCTTCCAGCTTCTAGTGTTCACTTATGTCCGTCCCATGCATGTTTAAATCCCTCCACTATGCTTGCTCCCACCACCTCCTGCAGCAGACTATTCCATGTGTCCACCACCATCTCCTTGAAGAAAACCTTCCTCACATTTCCCCTCAACCTGCCACCCTCCAATTTCATATCATGTCCCCTTGTTCTTGTACTCCTCCTATATTAGAAGATGTCGTCCCTGTCCCCCTGTATCTTGTTTATGCCTTTAAGGTACTTGAATGTTTCTATCATGTCCTCCCAATCCCTACTGTCCTCCAGTGAGTACATATTCAGGCCCCTCAGCCTCTCTTCATATGTTTTCTGGTGCAATCCCTGTACCATCTTTGTCGCCCTTCTCTGGACTGCCTCCACCCTGTCAATATCCTTACATAGATGCACCCTCCAGAACCGTACACAGTACTCTAAGTGAGGCCTCCCCAGTGTTTTATACAATGGCATCACCACCCCTACTAGTGATATCTCTGCCTATACGTCCCAGCATGCCACTGGCCGTCCCTGCTGCCTTTGTATTCTGCTTCTTCACCTTTAGGTCATCTGAGATGATAACCTCCATAGAAACATAGAAATAGAATCTGATGGCAGATAAGGACCGCTTAGACCACCTAGTCTGCCATTTCCCTACCTAACAGATAAGCTGTAGAGCCTTGTTAACCAACAGTCTTCTTCCTCCTACCCTCCAACTAGAATTGCCTTATGTCTGTCCCATGCATTCTTGAATTCCCCCACTGTTTTTGACTCTACGACCTCCTCAGGAAGGCTGTTGTATGCATCCACAACCCTTTCTGTGAAGAAATGCTTCCTCACATTACCTTTGAGCCATCCCCCCTCCGTCTTCAAATTGTGCCCCTTTGTTCTTGCACATCTCTTTTTCTGAAAGATGCTATCCTCTTAGACTTTGTTGATTCCCTTGAGGTATGTGAACGTTTCTGTGATGTCCCTCCTCTCCCTCCTTTTCTTGAGGCTATACATATTTAGCTCCTTAAGTCTCTCTTCATATGTCTTCCGGTGCAGACCCTGCACCATTTTAGTTACCCTCCTCTGGACAGCCTCCACCCTGTCTATGTCTTTGGGGAGATGGGGTCTCCAGAACTGTACACAGTACTCCAGATGTGGTCTTACCAACTGTCTGTACAGAGGGCCAACAACTTCCTGTTTTCTACTGGTGATGCCCCTCCCTATGCATCCAAGTATCCCCCAGACCTCCTTACTGCCCTGTCACATTGCTAGTCCACCTTTAGGTCATCTGATATGACTACCCCCAGGTCCCTTTCCATTTTTGGTGTTGTCAGTATCTCACCCCCCATTATGTACTCTTCCCCTTGGTTTTTGTTTTCCACGTGTATTACTTTGCACTTCTTTGCGTTGAATCTAAGCTGCCATACATTTGACCATTCCTCCAACCTTGCCAAGTCCCTTTTCATCCTTTCCACCCCACCTTGCATATCGACCCTGTTGCAGATCTTTGTGTCATCTGCAAAGAGACATACTTTTCCTTCTAGTCCCTCTGCAATGTCACTTATAAAGGCATTATAAAGGACCAGCCCCAGTACTGAACCCTGCGGTACCCCACTAGTAACCCTTCTTTCTTCACTGTGGACTCCATTTACTATTACCCGCTGTGTCCTGTTGTCCAGCTAGTGTTTTACCCAGGCTACCACCCTGGGGCCCACTCCCAGGCTGGCTAATTTGTTTATTCATTTTTTTGTCAAATGCAATTTGACTGTGTCAAATGCCTTGCTAAAGTCTAGGTAGGCCATGTCCACAGCCCCTCCCTGGTCTACTGCTTTGGTCACCCAGTCAAAGAAATCAATTAGATTTGTCTGACATGATCTTCCCGCTGTGAATCCATGCTGCCTTGGGTCCTGTGCCCCACTGGCCTCTAGGTACTCAGCAATTCTTTCCTTTAGAAGTGATTCCATCATTTTCCCTACCACTGAGGTCAAACTGACAGGCCTGTAGTTTCCTGCCTCTGTTTTGCTCCCACTTTTGTGAAAATCACATCCACACCTCCTCCAGTCCTCAGGTACCACCCCATCCTCCCATGATTTATTGAAAAGGGTAGTCAGTGGTGTTACTAGTTCTTCCCTTTATTTGCTTCACACAAAGGCTTGTTGCTTCTGTGATGGCGGTTTTGATGTTTCCCCATTATTGCTCCACCCCACCTTCTTGCCTCTTTGCTAGTGCTTTTCTGAAGCACTCTCCCATTTTGACAAAATCAGCCCTCCTGAAGTCCAGTACCTTCACTTTTGTGTGGCTTCACTCTACAGCTAAGTTTATCGTGAAACACACTGTTTGGTGGTCACTTGTTCCTAGATGGCTACCCACTTGAAGATCAGAGATCCTCTCTCAGTCCCCATTTGAGAGTACTAGGTCTAAGATTCCTCCCTCCCGAGTGGGTTCCATAACTAGCTGTCTGAGGCATGCCCCCTGTAGGGCATGGAGAATGGCCCTGCTCTTGGATGTGGCTGCAGCAAAGGTGTTCCAGTTAACATCTGGCATATTCAGGTCCCCCATCAGCAATATCTCCCTTTTCTCTGCCATCCCAAGGATGCCTTCTATCATTTCCTTGTCCATTTCCTTCCCCGAGACGGGAGTCTGTATACAACCCCTGTGTGGATTGTGGAGCCATTTCCAGTCTCAAGGGTGACCCACAGTGCCTCCTCTCCTCCCTGTTTATCCTTTAGTTCTGTTGCTTTGATCCCTACCCTTGCATAGAGAGCTACTCCTCCTCCTCTTCTTCTTCCCTCCCTGTCCTTCCTGTAGATTGTGTACCCTGGTATGTTGACATCCCAGGCATGGTTCTCTGTGTACCATGTTTCTGTGACTGCCACGATATCCAGGCATCCCTCTTCCATCAAAGCCACCATTTCGGGGAGCTTTTTACCTAGACTACGGGCATTGGTACTCATTATCCTCCATACCCCTTTCCTCCTTGGTGATTGTCAGTAACTTCCTCCCCATACTGTAGCTCTTCCCAGGATTACCTCACCCCAGGTACATTATTTTACACTTCTTGAAGTTGAACCCCAGCTGCCACACAGAGAACCATTTGCCTAGCTTTCCCAGGTCTCTTCTCATTTTCTCCACCCCCTCTGGAATATCTACCCATTTTGCAGATCTTGGTGTCATCTGCAAACAGGCAGACCTTTCTCTCCAGCCCCAACACTATGTCACTAATGAAGACATTAAACATGACTGGCCCAGGGACTGATCCCTGAAGGACCCCACTGGTCACCCCCCTCTCCCTGGATTGGATCCCATTTACTACCACCTTCTGCCTCCTGTTTGTTAACCAGTTCCTTACCCAGTTTACTACCTTGTGGCCCATGCCCAGACTACCCAACTTACTAACCAGCCTTTTATGCAGGACTGCGTCAAAGGTCTTGCTGAAATCGAGGTAGGTGACATCCAACCCCCAACCCCCCCAATTTACCTCCCTTGTCACCCAGTCAAAAAAATCTATCAGATTTGTTTGACACAACCTCCCTGCTGTGAATCCATGTTGCCTCAGATCCTGAGCACCCTTGGATTCCAAGTTTCTCACTATTCTTTCCTTAAGTAGTGCCTCCATGATCTTCCCCACTACTGAGATAAGGATGACTGGCCTAGTGTTCCCTGTCTCCTCCCTACTCCCACTTTTGTGTAGATGAACTACATGTGCCCTCTTCCAGTCCTCCTGAACTACTCCTGTGTTTAGGGACTCTGAGAACATGGCTGCCAGAGGTGCTGCTAGCTCTTTCCTCAGTTCCCTTAATATCCTCGGGTGTATGCCATCTGGCCCCATTGCTTTGTCCAACTTCAGTTTTGTGATCTCCTCCAGGACTCTCTCCTCTGTGAATGGTTAGTGTTTACCCCCCCCCCATATCTGTTGCCCAATTGTGGCCTATGACCCTCCCCCTCTTTGGTGACTACTGAAGAGAAGTATTTCTTCAGTATTTTTATCTTATCTAGGTCTCCCTCCCTACACTTCCCTCCATCATATCTGAGCCTTATAACACCCCCCAGGCTTTCCTTCTCTCGCTAATGTACCTATAGAATGTCTTGTCTCCCTCCTTCACCATCTGCACCAATCTTTCCTCAGTCTGTGCCTTCGCTCTCCTCACAGCCTTCCCCACTTCCCATAGATGTTCTAGGTACACTTCCCTGTCCTCTCCCCCTCGGAGTCTCCTTACACTTCCTGAACCTTGCCCTTTTGGCCCTCTCTTTGTCTGCCACCTCTTTCGAGAACTATAGTGGTTTTTTCCTTATCTTATTTTTGGTTACCAACCTGATGCATTGGTTCGTCACCTCCTCTATGGCTCCTTTCAGGTGTTCCCACTGCTCCTCAGCTCCTCCCCCAGCACCCTCCTAGCCAGGGCTTCTTTGATATGTCCCCCTATCTTAGCAAAGTTTGACCTTCTGAAATCTAAGACCTTTGCCTCCTTTGTGTGACTTGACTGTGTCCCTGTCCCCATGTTAAACCACACTATGAGGTGGTTGCTGGATCCCAGTTGACCTTCAACCTGGACTTCGGCTATTCTGTCCCCATTCGTCAATACCAGGTCCAGTATTGCACTCTCTCTGGTGAGATCATGCACAAGCTGCCTGAGGCCTGCCCCCAGAAGGGACTCTAGGATGTCCCAGCTCCTGGTAGAAGTAGCCGCTGGTGTAGTCCAGTTGATGTCTGCTAAATAGATGAAAGGAGGGACGGGGGGACATGATAGAAACTTTTAAGTACCTCAAGGGAATCAACAAAGTCCAGGAGGGTAGCATCTTTCAGAAAAAAGATATGTGTAAGAATAAGGGGGCACAATTTAAAGATAGAGAGGGGATGGCTCAGGGGTAATGTGAGGATTTTTTTTTCACTGAGAGAGTGGTAGACACATGGAACCACCTTCCTGGAGAGGTTGTGGGGTCTAAAACAGTGGGGGAATTCAAACATGCATGGGACAGACATAAGGCAATTATAGTGGGGGGTTGCAGGAAGTAGGTTGTTGGTTAACTAGAATCTGCAGCTTATCCAGTAGGAAGGGAAATGGGCAGATTGGGTGGGCCAAGTGGTCCTTATCTGCCATCAAAGTCTATGTTTCTATGTAAATTGAAATCGACCATCAGCAGAACTTCCCCTTTTGCTGCCTTCTCATGTATTTCATTTAATAGTTCCCTATCCCCTTCTTCCCTCTGTGCTGGAGGCCTGTAAATCACCCCCATGCAGATTGCTGTGCCATTTCCAGGCTCGAGGGTGACCCACAGTGCATCGGCCTCCCCCATCTTCCCTGCACCTCCATAGCCTTTATACCATTTCTGACATACAAGGTTACCAGGCCCCCTTTTTTACCCCACCGTCGATCCTGAACAGAGCATAACCTAGTACATTAATGTCCCATCCATGATTTGTGGCGTACCAAGTCTCTATTACTGTGGCTATGTCCAGGTCCCTCTCTACCAGTAAGGCCTCCAGGTCTGGGATTTTATTTCCTAGGCTGCGGGCATTCGTTACCATTGGCCTTCCATGATTTGCTGCCTATCCTTCTCCTGCACCTGCTGTTGCTCCCCTGATTCATTCCCTCCCCCAGTATGTTATCATATGCAGATACGAACCCTCTGCTTTTTCCTTTGTGCCTGGTTCTAACATCCCTATGTACAACTTGTCTTTCTGGATCTCAGTTCTGGTCTCTCTGACTTGTGGAGATGGGCTTCTCTTGTTCACCAGCTCCCATGTACTATGCCCCTTGTCTAGTTTAAATGCCCATCAATGAAGCATTTAAACTTTTCATTAAGGACTGCCTTCCCCTTCCTGGATGGATGCAGTCCATCACCCTCGTACAGGTTCACATCATTCCAGGTGGGTCTCCAGTCCTCAATGTAGCTATATCCCTTCTCACTGCACCAGCCCTTCAATCACATCTTAAAGGTATTAATATGGAGATTCCTGTCCTCCCCACTGCCATGGACTGGCAGCACCACCGAAAATGTCCGGAGATGGCAACCTTCCCCAAGCACACACCCCAACTCCCTGTAGTCCACCTGCACCTGTTCTAAGCTTGTCCTGTTGTCAGATTAGTCATTTGTTCCAGGTGGAGGAAATGGACAAGGAAATGGTAGAAAGTATACTTAGAATGGCAGAAAAATGGGAGATATTGCGATGGGTGATCTGAATATGCCAGATGTTAACTGGAGTGCAGTTGCAGCAGCCACTTCAAAGAGTGGGGTTATTCTAGATGCCCTACAGGGGGCATGCCTTAGACAACTAGTATTGGAACCCTCTCAAGAGGGAGCAATCTTAGACCTGGTTCTCTCAAATGGAGATGGAGAGAGGATCACAGATGTAGAAGTGGGTAGCCATCTGGGAATTAGCGACCATCGAACAGTATGGTTCACAATAAACACAGCAATTGAGTCAAGCCATACAAAGGCAAAAGTACTGGACTTTAGGAGGGCTGACTTTGCCAAAATGGGTGAGTGCCTAAGGAATGCACTAGCAAATGGGCAGGAAGGAGGGGTGGAAGAACAATGGGGAATAATAAAAACTGCCATCACAGAAGTAACAAGCCTTTCTGTGAAGCAAATAAACAAAACAAAATGATGTAAGAAACCACTATGGTTCTCAAAGGAAGTGGCAGTGAAGGTTCAAGAGAAAAAGAAAGCATTCAGGAAGTACAAGGAATCACAGAAGGAGCAGGACAGAGAACTGTATCAGTTAAAGCAAAGGAAGCTGGGAAGGCAGTCAGAACAGCAAAGGCCCAAACCGAGGAAAAGATAGCCAACTCAGTTAAGAAGGGGGATAAAACCTTTTATAGTTACATCAGGGAGCGAAGGAAGACCAAGGGAGGGTTAGTGAGGCTTAATAAAGGGGAGAGAGGGTGGGCAGAGGGTGACTGTGAAAAGGCAGAGATACTAAACAAATATTTTTGCTCAGTATTTACAAATGAAGAGGGGTAGGTACCTAAAACAAACAACAGAAACACTGGATACAGAAGTTGATACAAGCCCATTTACAGAAGAAAGGGTTCTGAAAGAACTCTTAAAACTGAAGGTGGACAAAGCAATGGGGCCTGATTGGATTCATCCCAGAATTCTAAAAGAACTAAGGGTAGAACTAGTGACACCACTGACTACCCTCTTTAACAAATCATGGGAGGATGGGGTGGTACCCGAGGACTGGAGGAGGGCAGATGTGATTCCCCTTCACAAAAGTGGGAGCAGGGAAGAAGCAGGAAACTACAGACCTGTTAGTTTATCCTCAGTGATAGGGAAAATGATGGAATCACTTCTGAAGGAAAGAATTGTCGAGTATCTAGAGGCCAAAGGAGCACAGGACCCAAGGCAGCATGGATTCATAGCGGGAAGGTCATGCCAGACAAATCTGATAGATTTCTTTGACTGGGTGACCAAAGTAGTAGATCAGGGAGGGGCTGTGGACATGGCCTACCTAGACTTTAGCAAGGCATTTGACACAGTCCCACACAAAAGATTAATATACAAGTTAGCCAGCCTGGGAGTGGGTCCCAAGATGACAGCCTGGGTAAAGAATTGGCTGGAGAATAGGACACAGAGAGTAAGTAAATGGAGTCCACTCTGAAGAAAGGGGGGTTACTAGTGGGGTACCGCAGGGTTCAGTATTAGGACCAGTCCTCTTCAATGTCTTTATAAGTGACATTGCAGAGGGACTGGAAGGAAAAGTATGTCTCTTTGCAGATGACACAAAGATCTGCAACAGAGTTGATGCACAAGGTGGGGTGGAAAGGATGAGAAGGGACTTGGCAAGGTTAGAGGAATGGTCAAATGTATGGCAGCTTAGATTCAATGCTAAGAAGTGCAAGGTAATGCACCTGGGAAACAAAAACCCAGGGGAAGAGTACACAATGGGGGTGAGATACTAACAACAACAAAAATGGAAAGGGACCTGGGGGTAGTCATATCAGATGACCTAAAGGTGGGAAAGCAATGTGAGAGAGCAGCAAGGAGGGCTGGGGTGATACTGGGATGCATAGGGAGAGGCATCACCAGTAGAAAACAGGAAGTTATTATCCCTCTGTACAGACAGCTGGTGAGACCCCATCTGGAGTACTGCGTGCAGTTCTGGAGACCCAATCTCCGCAAAGACATAGACAGGATGGAAGCTGTCCAGAGGAGGGCAACTAAAATGGTGCAGGGTCTGCACCGGAAGACATATGAAGAGAGACTTAAGGAGCTTAATATGTATAGCCTCAAGGAAAGGAGGAGAGGGGGACATGATATAAACTTTCAAGTACCTCAAGGGAATCAACAAAGTCCAAGAGGGTAGCATCTTTCAAAAAAAGAGGTGTGCAAGAACAAGGGGGCACAATTTGAAGATAGAGGGGGCGGCTCAGAGGTAATTTAAGGAAGTATTTTTTCACAGAGAGGGTTGTGGATGCATGGAACAGCCTTCTGGAGGAGGTTGTGGAGTCAAAAACAGTGGTGGAATTCAAGCATGCATGGGACAGTCATAAGGCAATTCTAGGGGGTGGGGGTAGGAAGAAGTAGGCTGCTGGTTAACTAGGATCTGTAGCTTATCCATTAGGTAGGGAAATGGGCAGACTGGGTGGGCCAAGCGGTCCTTATCTGCCATCAAATTCTATGTTTCTATATGTTCCTAGGTGGATAATGACCTCCAACATCCCTCTCCTTGCCACTGCTTCCGTGATCCTCTGGAGCCACTCTCCCTCCCTCTGATCTGTGCCTCCTGGAAGGCACGTGACCTCTCTGTCCTCCCTGCTATCTTTACCCAGCTCCATTCCCTGGACAATTGAGTCCCTGACCTGGATTAACTTCTTCTTCCTTTGGGGTCCTCTTCCTCCTGCCACTGGGAATCCCTCACGGAGGTCCCTCACCTCCCCCCCACCGGTCACAGCCTCAGGTTCCCCTGTGGGTCTCTCCCACTCCTGCAGAACAGTGTAAGAGTTCCTGAACTGGTCCGATTGGGGGATGTGCCTCTGACCCCCTCACTGACCCTCCCTGAGCCTACAATAGTCCAACCCTCTCACTGCCTTGGCATCCGTTGTGGCAGTGGCTGGGGATATGGTGGCCTCTGGGTGGGAGCAAAGGTTTCCAGTACTCCTGCCAGCACAGCCCAGAGACTGGCTGCCTCTACTCTCAGCCCAGAGAAGTGCCTACAGATGGGGAAGCACCGCAGTGCCAAGAATGTTCTTCTGAAGATTGGTGCTCCACACCACTGCACTGCACCACTCACTGCATTTTACTCTTCTGCTAAATCCCTTCACCTTTAGCCCTGTCTGTGCTGTTTTTGTGACCTTACCCTTCTCCCACTGCTTGATGTCTCTTACTTGTGTTCTGATTTTCTGAAAGTTCCACCCTTGTGCTTGCAGCCCATATTACTGGGAGCCTGCTTATTGCAGTTTCTCCAAATATCCCTCTGCCCTTAAGGTGTGGCTCCAGGAAAGCCTATAAGGGAGACCACCCAGGGTTGGGTGGGAGGGTTACACCTTTGTTCATCTGGACAAAAGGAAAAAACAATCAATTACAGCAGCTGGCATCCTGAAAAGCAAACGCAATTTACCAGCAAGCTGCCTCCACAGGATTTAATGAGTTAGGCACAAATGAGCAGAACCCCTGGTACACAAGTAAGTAACTAAATCAGTAAACCCTCTGCTTCCGACTAGATATCCCAAACCTGAATACCTCCCTTGTATGTCTGTTACACCGGTCCAATTCTCTGCACTGCTGTCCTTCCTCTCTTCTCCACAGAGCTCAGCACTCGCTCTGGTGAATTCCGTACCATGCTCCTCTTCAGCCGCGGTCTGCAAATGGAAGAGAGTCACAATTTATCTTGGTTGTGATGAATAGTCCCTTTGGAATAACAGAAATACATAGAAACATAGAATTTGATGGCATATAAGGACCACTTGGCCCACCTAGTCTGCCCATTTCCCTGCGTAATGGATAAGCTGCAGATCCTAGTTAACCAACAGTCTACTTCCTCCTACCCCCCCAAATTGCCTTATGTCTGTCCCATGCATTCTTGAATTCCCCCACTGTTTTTCACTCTATGACCTCCTCAGGAAGGCTGTTGCTTGCATCCACAAGCCTCTCCATGAAAAAATACTTCCTCACATTACCCCTGAGCCGTCCCCCCTCTATCTTCAAATTGTGCTCCCTTGTTCTTGCACATCTCTTTTTCTGAAAGATGCTACCCTCTTGGACTTTGTTGATTCCTTTGAGGTGTTTGAAAGTTCTATCATGTCCCCCCTCTCCCTCATTTCATCGAGGCAATACATCTGAAGCTCCTTTAGTCTTTCTTCATATGTCTTCTGGTGCAGACCCTGCACCATTTTGGTTGCCTTCCTCTGGACAACCTCTACCCTGTCTATGTCTTTGCAGAGATGGGGTCTCCAGAATTGTACACAGTACTCCAGATGTGGTCTTACCAACTGTGTGAACAGAGGGTCAACAGCGTCCTGTTTTCTACTGGTGATGCCTCTCCCTATGCATCCCAGTATCCCCCCAGCCCTCCTTACTGCCTTCTCATATTGCTGGCCCACCTTTAGGTCATCTGATATGACTACCTCCAGGACCCTTTCCATTTTTGTTGTTGTCAGTATCTCACCTCCCATTGTGTACTCTTCCTCTGGGATTTTGTTTTCCAGGTGCATTACTTTGCACTTCTTTGCATTGAATCTAAGCTGCCACACATTTGACCAGTCCTCCAACCTTTCCAAGTCCCTTTTCATCCTTTCCACCCCCACCTTGCGTATCAACCATACAGTAGTATGATGGTGATGGCAGCTGCTGACCAGTAACAATGAGTTTCTTTCAGAGCTTTTGAGGAAGAGGACTATAGTGACCACCCTCTCCCATCCTTCATAAGGATGAGATAAAGAAAATTGAGTTTGATTAAAGCAGATAACTGTGCTAACTGCACCAAAACTTCAGTAGGAGAAAAAAATTAGTTGCCCACACAAGTTGTAGAATACTTGATGCATTAATTTCCTGTTAGAGCTTCTTTCTACTGCCTCCCAAAAATCCACAAAGATTTAGTCAATCCAAGGGTTTACCCATCCAGTTAAATGGAGAAGAATGCTAGCCTATATCCATAAATTAGATGCCTCCTTTATTTTGCTCCAGGAGACACACTTGAATAAAAAGGAGCATTCCAAACTGAAAAAAATTTAGATATCAATTAGTCTTTGATTCTTCCTATAGGAAGGGCCGCAGGAGGGGAACTGCAGTTCTAATACCCAACAAGACCATTTTTGAACACAAAGATACAATAGTAGACAGAGAGGGCAGATATGTGGGAATCAAAGGTGTATTCAATGGTGCTACGATCACATTGATATCTATATATGCACCTCCTGGATCAGACTTCCAGTTCTATAGGGACTTTTTGCTGAGAGTAACAGAGTGGGCAGAGGGGCACTTGATCATGGGGGGGGGGATCTTAATTTGAGATTAAATGCTGCTAAAGACTCTTCAACCCCGGTTCTGTGAAAGGAAAATGGGACAGCTAAGAGAGTGTCAGGTTTGTTGGGAGAGATGGGGCTGTTAGATGTGTGGCGGACAATGCATAGAGATAATAGGCAATATACATTTTTCTCACAAGCCCACCAGACCTACTCTAGGCTGGATTATTTTTTTAGTTCCTAGGGACTCTCTTGGTATCTGCAGGGACTCGTGGTTAGGAGCTATTCATCTATCTGACCATACCCCCGTCTTCCTAAAGGTTGCTCTGGGCCCTGTGAAACACTCCACCTTTTGGAGACTGAACACATCCTTATTGCAAGATAAAGACATTCGGACCTCAACCAAAACAACAATAGAACAGGCCATAAAGGATAATGATACGCCTGACCTAACACCAGGCATACTCTGGGACACAATAAAGGCCATAATCAGAGGGAAGTTTATAGCCATCTCTACCCATTTAAAGTGAAGGAGGGAGGAAAGAGCAACATTTTTAAAGGAACACATAGCATTCCTGGAAAAAGAACAACAACAAAAAATAGACAGGGAAAGGGGCAAGAGGTTGGCGCAATATAAAAAAGAATTCCTGGGGAACTGGATTATCAAATAGAACAGAAACTACTTTACTTAAGACAACATTTTTATGAGAGAGGACCAAGAGCCTTGAGGCTGTTAACCAGTAGACTCCATCAAAACAGGGCAAGGGTGAGTATACCTCGAATCCTAGACTTAGAGAAAAATAAAACATGGAGGTACCAAGTAGAAGAGACTGCTGATGTTTTTAAAAACCTTTACCAGAAGCTTTACTGTCAGGGTGCTTCCCCCTCTGAGCAAGAAGTACAGACCTTCCTAGGACCACTCCATCTCCCTCAGGTCACAAAGGAAGCTCACAATATGATATCTGCCCCAGTGACTTCAGGAGAGCTACAGTTAGCTAGTACATGGCTAAAAGCAGGCAAATGTCCAGGGACTGATGGCCTCCCTAATGAATTTTACAAACAATTCAGGAAGGACATTCCCAGGGTACTACTGGCAGCCTTTAATTGGGTCTGCGCTAAGGAAAGGAGAGGTGGCCCCTTCGTGGGCGCAGCCCATTGTCTCTATAATTCCCAAGTTGTCCAGGGACCCTGCACTATGTGCCTCCTATAGACCAATATCTATATTAAATACAGACTATAAGCTCCTGACCAGTATACTGGCAAAATGACTTGAACAAATACTCCCATCCCTGATTCATCTAGATCAGATGGGCTTTGTACCTGGTAGACAGACCATGGATAATATCAGAAGGTCTGTCAATATTATAGAACACCTGTGGAATAAAGCTACTCCAGCTTATCTGATGTGCCTAGATGCTGAGATGGCCTTTGATCGGGTTTCCTGGAGTTTTCTGCAGGGTACCCTGGCCGGTCTTGGATTCCCTCTCCCTTGTATTGATTTTATTTTTAAGTTGTATGCCACACCAAAAGCATATATTAGAGCTAATGGACACCCCTCTGGGGCATTCAAACTAGCCAGGGGCACCAGGCAGGAATTCCCATTATCCCCCTTACTTTTTGTGCATTATATAGAGGCTTTGGCCCAGAGTATCTGGTTAAATCATAAAATGCATGGGGTGGAGGTGGGATGTATGGAACATACACTTGCTCTATGTGCAGACGATGTCCTGCTTTACCTTACAAATCCAGAGGGGTCTCTGCCAGAAATTTTTTCTCAGATAGATATTTTCTCAAAATGATCAGGGTACACCCTGAACTGGACAAAGACTGAAGTATTGACTCTCAATTCACAGGTGCCTCTGTTATTTCACCAAAGTTATCCCATGAAATGGGACTGTAAAGTGGTCAAATACTTGGAAATATATCTTAGTGGAGCTCCGACTTCCCTTTTTGAGAACAATTACCCAACATTGCTTAAAAATATAAAAACTGACCTACATTGATGGAATGCTTTGCCATTCCCGTTCTACTCCTGACTGCAAATTATTAAAACTAATGTAGTCCCAAGGCTTATGTACCTTTTTCAGAGCGTGTCCTGTGTCATCCCAACCAGGGACATGGCAGACTGGCAGAAGCACTTGATGACTTTCCTATGGGCAGGGTGTACACCCAGAATCTCTTGCAAAATGCTGTTTCCTGCTAAAAGGGAAGGTGGCAGGGCTTATGCCAATTTACAAGACTACTGGACAGCTGCACATATAAAGATTGCACTTCTATGGGCTCATGGGCAGTATAAGGCCCATTGGCAACAGATAGAATTACAGTACAATATTAATTATACACCTATGCAGCTCATGTTCTCCCAAACAGACAGAAGGCACACACACTGAGAGCTTCTGACCACTGTACAAACCACCCTGCAGGCTTGGCAGGTAGGCAACAGAAGGGGTTATACAGCTATATATAGCTGGAAATACATCTGGTGGATAAGGGATAAAAACTTCCAGCCCGCTGTTGCACACACTTGGTTTCAGAGGCAAGCAGATGGAGGAATTCAAGCACCATGGCAGTTGATGCAGGCAAACACTTTATTGCCTTTTGAGAGCTTGGCCAGAAACTTTGGGTGGAAACCAGTAGATGTAATCCACTACTATCAAATAAGGGACAGGATCAATATTTCAATTAAAAACACAAAACTGCTGGATGACCCTAGACCTTTCCCGGAGGTATATGAAACAATCTGGGCCTCTTCTAGTGGTGAGGGAGCCATTACTAAACTATATTGGAATTTTATAGCAGACCGGGCCCATACATTGCATGCCTGTCAACAAAAATGGGTCCAGGAAATTGGAACCAAATATCATGATGCCATATGGCAAAAGATTTATTTAAGTAATTGGATGGTAATATCCTCACCGATATGGCAGGAATTCACCTGGAAAATTAAACTGAGGTATTTCTTAACTCCCCTGTGGCAGGCCAAAATGGGGATACTGACACAAGGGAAATGTTGGAGAGGATGTGGGGATCTCCAGGCTGACCAAATGCATGTACTGTGGTCTTGCCCATTGCTCAAAGATTATTGGCATAAAATAGAACAGCACTTAAAGTCCTTATTTGGGGTGGAAGTGCAGATAGGCCCTCAACACACTCTGTTGGGCATTATGCCACAGGGGATTCAGGGGAAGGAGGGACAATATCTGTGGGCCATTATGGTTATATCTGCTCTCAAGGCAATTGCAAAGCATTGGCTGCAAACAGACCTGCCGACTCTTCCAGAATGGGTTGACCTTAAAGGAAAAATACAAACTATGGAGAGACTGACATACAGTATAAGATAAACCAGAGAATGGAACAGTTCATGAACAGATGGACCAGATGGGAATTATATAAGGAAAATGTGATATAGGTCTCTCTTTTTACCAAGAGGGTGTTTTGACCCCCCCCCCATATATATACATACCTGTTGGTCTTTCCTCTCTCTTCCTCCTGCTATGTGGCCATTCTGATCTCTACATAAATGCTCCCCATATAATTTTTATGTAATAAGTGTTATGCTTCTCATAAAATGAAAACCAACAGTAATTCACTGTATATAATTAAGAGATGAAGCTTGTCAACTTAGTTCTTAAGTTAATTTTTATTTATGGTTTTTACCTGACAGTCTTAACAAAGTACTGTTGGTTGTGTGAACCAAATACTAACTCTAATGGTGGAGATGGTGGAGGAGAGGGGCCGCTGTTTTCCTTCTCTTCTCCCTCAACTCTTTATGTAAATATTGAATAACTATCATTTCGGTTAATTGTACTGAACTCCAATGTAATTGTCTGGTTTACGACTGTTGTTTTTATCTTGATGTGTTGTAACCATCTCATCAACACAATAAACAAGTACAAAAAAAAAAAAGATTTAGTCAATCCTCCAGGAAGACCATATGTTTTCAGAGAATGACTCTATAACTGAGCCATTGGCTAAATAAGTTGACTGGTTTATTGTACCTTTTATTAAAGAATTGCCCTCTTACCTAAAATATATTAGTGACATATTCAGAATTTTGGAAGAGTTGACAGTTGATAAAAACAGCTGGCTTGTCACCCTTGATGTAGAATCCCTACATTCTAAGACTCCCAATACAGAAAGGCTTGAGGCAATGGAGTACTACCTTCAGTAACGTGCAGATAAAACTCTTACTGAAATGTTGATGCAATTAGCACAGTTTGTGTTAGAGTGTAATACCTTTTTTATAAAGATGATTTTTACTTACAGAAAAAGGTACAGCTATGAGGGCTAGTTTTGCTCCCATGTATGCTAGCCTGTTTTTAGGCAAATGGGAGCAGGAGGTGTTACGCAATGCTGAGTACAACCCTTTGCTTGCAAACAAATTGACCTACAGAGACATTTTATTGATGATGTCATCCTGGTATGGTAGGGAAGGGAAGCAGAGCTTTCTGAGTTTGTTAAATTCCTATAAAATAGTAACAGGAACCTGAGGTTTAGTGTCAGCTTTAGTTAAACTCAGTTTAATTTTCTGGATCTCATCATTATGAAGGATGGCAGAGGGATAGTCACTATGGACCTCTTCCACAATAGCTCTGACAGAAATACATTGTTACTGGTCAATAGTTGCCATCCATGGCATACTGTTTCTGCCATTCCAAAGGGACTGTTCATCAGAACCAAGAGAAAATGTGGCTCAGATAAAATATTACAGGCAAGAGATGATGAATTTTCAGAAATGTTTCGAGAAAGGGTACAATAGTCATCATTAGGAAGGCGAGGGAGAGACCCCTAGATGATTTTGTTCTCCCCCTTTGCCACAATGCTCCTCCCTCCCATCATATTTCATTCTTATATCATTCTTTGCAGTAACATCTGGCTGCCAGTGAAGGCCACAGGTTCCATTATTGGGATCAGGCTCTTTTGACTACCAATTCTGCAAGAAACTGGCCTGTCATCTGGAAGCATTTACATAAATACATAAAGTGGGACAGGTACCGGTTCATGCAATTTCAGATTATCCATAATCTTTTTTATACCCCGGTTAGGTTGTACAAAATGGGTAGGCTACCCACAAGAACCTGTACCAGATGTGGTAAGGAACCTCGTACTCTGTTTCATATCTTGTGGTCCAGCAAGACTGTAGTCCCCTTTTGGACTTCAATCCGAACATGCCTAGATCCCCTGCTGGGGTTATCTGATGCTTTTTGTCCTGAAATTTGTCTACTGGGTGATTATACTGATACCTTGATTGGCAACCAGCGATTCCATATGACTCTAATCTCGACATGTGTGAAAAAGGTCATCCTTCGGCCCTGGCTTGATTGGTGCTCACCTCAGTTCCTTGAATGGTACAGGGAGATACTATTTGCTTTGCTAGCAGAGTGCCTTATAGCTACATAGCCTCTCTGGTAAGATCCACTGGTATAAATGTATCTGGGAGCAGTTATATGTTTTATTAACTGTTTGAGTGTAGTTTTAGTGCTCCCAGTAGCACCTTCTCAGCTGATTGGTGTCAATATAGTTGGATATATTGACCTGAACTCCCTGATTTGTTGTTTCTGTTATCTCTGGTGGTGTTGTGGGTGTTGTGGTATGTGAGAGAAAGTGGGGAGGACTTAAAGGGGGCTTGTGTTTATTCTGTAAAATGTATATATTCCTGAACCAGGTTCTGTTTCCTTTTGTGTTCACTGCACCTCCAGGATTTGTTAAGACTCTTGTCTCTTTTCGATTCTTAATGGTTTTAATAAAGTATATTCAATTTGAAAAAAGGAAGGTGAGGGAGGAAGTTGAATACAAGCCCAGATATGAGCTATTACAAGAAAAAGAGAGAAACAGTACATGTGATCCCCAAATTACGTTTGTGTCCACCTGCAACCCACAGTCAAGTAAAATAGGAGCCATCATTCAGAAACACTGGCATCTGGTGGGTAGGGACCCAGGGCTAAGGGAACTTGCCAATAAGGGCCCAGATTGGTCAACTAAAGAGGAAAAAACATTCAGGATATTGTTGTGCATTTGGTACCGCCTATACAAGACAGACCTAGGAAGTGGCAACCAGAAAGGAGGGATGGCTGCAATAAATGTGGAAATCGCAACTACTGCCCGGTAGTCAATACAGCAAGGTCTCATTTTAATCCAGCAGCTAAGAGGGAGGCAAAGGTACATGGCTTTTATTTCATGTAACACAAATGGGGTCATATGTACAGTATAAAGCCACATGCAAGTGTGGAAGTTTTTATATTGTTTTTTATATTGGTAAAACGAAAAGGGCCTTCAAGGTCAAAATTGGGGAGCACATGCAGACTATTGAGAAAGGTGACCTGAACAATGTGCTTTCTGCCCACATTTTTAAATCTTGGAACAGATTTGATCATGACTTTTCTTGTCTAATAATAGGAAAAACAATTTAAACTAGGAAAGGAGGATATTATGAGAAAGTATTGCGAAGAAAGGAGCAATACTGGATTTTTCACTCAGAACCACTGAAAATAAGGGACTTAATGAGAGGTTAGATGTCAGTCTCTATCTTTGAATATGCCGCTTAGAGAACCCCAAATAGTTTAAGTTTAATATTTAGTGGACCCCTACATGTGAAAACAAAATATCTATTGATAAAGTATCACCATTTTAATGAATTATGTTTAGTTGTTCTCTGATATTGACTGTTTGCAATGTCCTCTTTGCAGATTGCACAGGTAATGGCCCAATACTCTGGGAGTCTGTCCTCCATATATTATGGAGTGAGAAGGGGAGATTAAAATATTTTCTGAGTGCTGGTTACACTAGCTATATGACTGATTTTTCTCCTTGTTAGTGCTATAGTTCGAACTGTCATTGGTGCCTATGATTACGTTTCATGGAGGCATATTAATTAATTTGTTCTAGTGATAATTGCATGAATTAGGTTTTTTAACAAAATGTTTTAAATGCCTTTTGTCATTGGTATTCATTTATATGTTGTATGGTGTATTTATGGAAATATTTGTTTGTGTCAGGCTGCATAGCTTAGCACGTCTAACTAATTACGCCCTTGTTTTGTAAGTGATATTTCTTTAAAAATCCTGACATAAAAGGGTGCCTGGTGCATCCAATATCAGGCTTTGAGAAACAGCCTATTGCTCAAAATGAGTCAGGTGATGTCAGCCAGATGAGGGAAGGGGGGTTCTGTCAACACACCTGCCAGTATGTGCTGTGAAAAAGACTACTTTACTGTGTTCTACAAGCTGTCTACTTTTTTCACTTCTGTATGGATTTTAATATTTGTATGCACTTGCACAAGAGTAACAAGGATCCATTTTTGCACAGAATAAACAGACAACGCAGGTAATCAAGTGTCATGGTTTTCTTTGTGGCATGTCAGAACAGAATAAAAAGCATTTCATCAGGCTTACAGTAGGTGCTGGTTCCCCTCCTCCCCCAACCGTAGGTTGAATTTTGCTTTTGAACCATGGCATTACTGGTCCCAGGTTGCAGCTATCAAACTTTTTTTTTATGACTTAATGTATTCAGTGCGAATTGTCACATATTCTGAATATGTCTGCACCACTTTCTTCCATATCTTTCAATATGCAAGTTTTATTCTGCTTTTCTGGCAGTGTTTTCTAAAAGGCTGATAAAAATGTCCTGTATGAAGCTGGCCTAGTGGTGTGGAAGGCCGAGGCACAAGTGCCTTACCTCCTGCCATGCTGTTGACCCATGTTTGCGGTGTGAGCAGGCTGCCAGGTGTCCTCTCCCAGGGAGGGTGGACTGGTAGTCCCGCTGAATGGCTGCCCCCAGATGGAGGCCTAGGAACAGAATAGGTCAGGGATGCCAGAGGAAGAGAGGGTACTGTGGGACTGTGCAGTGTGTGCATGCCGTGTGTGCATGCCTCCATGCAGGCACTCTGATATGCACCCTGGCAATGGGAGGGGAACCATTCAAGAACAAGGAAAATGGGGAACATGCTGGCAAGTTCTATATATCCTGGACTGCACTCCCAACCCCAAGTTCATCCCCCAGCAACCAGATTTGTATGTACTGGGGGAGCGGATGGCCCTCCACTCCCTGGCTACGCCACAGAGGGGAAATTTGTGGGGAACTCACCGGGGGAAGGAGTTGGGAGAGAGCAACGTGGCTGCGGGCAGAAGGAGAGTCCTCTGAGGGGAGAGCCACAGCTACCTGCCAAGCCGGCCCTAGGGGAGAAACAGAATATGAAGAAAAACAATTTCCTGTATGTCTAAAATAAAATTAATAAAAATCTTGTTTTAAAGGATCCATGATTTAAAAGTTATTTATATGTTTTGGTATGCTTTTCATAAGCTAATTTGCTACTACCACTTCCTCTGTTGTCTGTCAGGAACTGTTTCACAACCCACTTTCTTACATGTGACTTTTTGGGGGGGGGAGTGACAGCACAACTGTCTTCAGTTGGTGAAGTATTGTGTTAGTTTTTCTGCCTGTATATCACAGTCTTTTTCATCACAGCAATTCTTTTTAGTAAGTGAAAACTGAAAAAAGTTGTGTATGATTCACTTTTGTGGATATGCACTTGCAGCAAGTAACAATTTGTTAGCTGCAGTTGGCTTCCTATAACCAACCAATTTAGTTCCAGTAGTAGTATCAGCAGTTAGTGTTATAGCCCTAAAATTGATTTTGTGTTTTTGAACTGGTAAATAAAATGAATGTTTACATAAATTAAAGATTTTTCTCTGCATTATGCATCACTTTTTCTTCCCACCACCCAATAAACACATTTGCATAAGGTAGGGGCTACTGTTGTCCCCACAGCCATTTCACATACCTGTACATAAGAAAAATCAAACATAAAATAATTATGTGATGCCACAAACCCTAATGCATTAACAATAAAAACATGGTGTGGGCCATTGTTGGTGTTGTCTGATAGTAGGCCATTATCTACTGCTGCCAGACTGTCTTTGTGCTGGACAGATATGTAAAGTGACAATATGTCAATGCTTAAATAGTACATTACCTCCTCCCAAATAGAGTTTTCAGACTTATGGAGTGCATACGTGGTACAGTATGATTGTATTTTATTATTATAATTATTATTCTTTTTCCTATATTCTCCTTTGTTTCTACTGGACCTCTCCCCAATGTTCATAGTTACCATGGCAGCACCTACTGTATTCTTCGTTCAGGAAGGTGGATGAGTGGCTGCTTTTCCAGCCAATGTCAAAGCTGCTCTGTGACTGGCTGGCAAAAAGTACACAAACTGCAAATGAGCTGCACCCTACGGGAATTCAAACATGCATGGGACAGACATAAGGCAATTATAGTGGGGGGTTGCAGGAAGTAGGATGTTGGTTAACTAGAATCTGCAGCTTATCCAATAGGTAGGAAAATGGGCAGACTGGGTGGGCCAAGTGGTCCTTATCTGCCATCAAAATCTATGTTTCTATGTTTCCTTGTGAACCAAGTATCTTAGCTTTGTGATGCTACAAACCTGCATCCAGTTGCAGTACAGGATCCCAGGGCTCCCAAGTAGCAGCACCCAAACACAAGGAAAAGCCATGCACCACGAGGAAAATTGCTTCTACTGTGAAAAAGTTAAAATACTCCAAAACAATAAAACAGAACACTCAGACTGTGTAGTTGAATGCATCATTTAATTTCTATGTGCAAACAGCAGTGCAAAAATTTTGAAAGCACTACTGAACTCCCTAACATTTCACAGGACACTTCCTCTTTTCTGAGGTGGTGTCAACACATGCTTTGTGTCCATGAAACTGGTTCAGCCCTACAATATGATTTTAATCAAGCTAAGCATGCTTCAGTATTTAAACACTTTATTTTACTGCAGTGGATAGCACTGAAATTCAATTGTTCTATTTGAACAGTCCAAGACATTTATCATGTGTGCACAAAAAGCACCCAAAATGCCATTTCACTTCACAGCAGATTTTTTTCACATTGTCTACACGAAACATCAGATCTTCAAAAGTTAATTTCATAGCTTATGAGTAATGTATTTCAAAAATCACAGGGGTATCCAAACAATGAAACTATCTAACTGCAAAGTAATTGAAATTTAAACCACTTTTGAGAAAAGAAGCTGACTGAGGTATATTCTTTTCTCTGTTCTTATCAAATTCATTGGCTGCAGGGGAATCATGTGGTTAAGCCTTCTTTGTTGGAGGTATGGGCTCAAATTCGAAAGTACTTAGATCAAAAAGTGAAGCATGCCCTGTTTTATTTATGACAATGGATGTTTGAAGGTGGACTTAGGGGAGCCCGACGATTAGCACATCATCTGCAAGCATCTCGGGTAGCTGCGATGGTAGCTCATATTCGAGACCCAGAAACAGGGACTCTTACTTATTTTAGTGCAGAGATAGCTTCTATTTTCCAGTTCGGCTCTGTATACACCAGAAATAACTCCACCCCCGCAGTCTCAGGTGCAATCTTTTCTATCACAGGCTGCACTTCCTAAACTTTCACAAGATCAAGTAGAGTGCCTAATGTCCCCTATTACCGAAGTGAAACTTATCTGGGCTATACAAGAGGCCAAAACAGGAAAGACTCCCAGTATTGATGGTTGTCCATCAGAAATTTACTAGTCAAAATCATTATTTCCACTGTTGAAACTGGTTCTTTTATGAGTATTTGACTCTATACAAAATGGGCATCTCCTCCTCCTTCTTGGAGTTATGCCATTATTGCAGCCCTTACAAATCCAGGAAAAGACTTTACTTTTCCTTCCTCTTATCACCCCATTTCTGTTCTGAATTCCAGTTATAAGTTATGTCCATATGGGTGCATGGGTTAGAGGGTTTGCCCCCATCCTTGCTGAACTGGGACCAGTCAGGGTTCTTCTGTTCTAGACAAGTGCATGATAATGTACGTTGGGCTTTGTTGTTAGTTGATTATGCTTCTAGCCATTCTACCCCTATGCTCCAGGCCAGGCCAGTTTGGATGCTAAGAAGGCCTTCGACAGGGTCTCATTGGACTTTTTGTGGAGTACTCTTCATGTCTTTGGATTTCCCTCTTATTTTATTTTTATGTTACAGCAGCTTTATTTTTCCACTACAGCCATGATTAAAGTAAATGGGCTTTATTCCTCTCCTTTTTTTCTGGGGCAGGGCACTAGGTGGGGTGTCCTCTGTCTCTCCTCTTGTTTGCTCTTTATATTGAACCCCTTGCCTTGCATATTCATCTTCCTTCTTCTATCTCAGGTATTCCCCTAGGTGGTCATGATTATTGGATTTCTTTATTTGCTGATGACATTTTGCTTTCCCTGTTGGAGATGAATTTATCTATTCCATCTGTTTTTCAGTTGCCAGTTCAGTTAGAATTTCTAGCTGGTTTTTGACTGAATAAAGATATAACTGACCTATTGGCTTTTAATTATACTCCATCCCCTTCCATTGTTGCTATTCTCCCTGGGTGTTGCAACAGAAACTGTTTGAAATACTTAGGAGTGTATACTGTATTTCCCAAAACCCACATCATTTGGAAGTACTCAATTTGGACCCTTTAACCGTCACAATAGTCGGTGACCTTAGGCACTGGTCTGAGTAGAACTTTTATTTTTTCAGAGAATTGAGGTAACCTGGTTTAACGTATTACCCTGAATTTTATTTTATCTTCAGCCTTTGCTCATTTACCCCAGTTCTTTTTACTTTCGAGACTGCCAGTTGATGATTTTGCATTTTATCTGGGCAGGACGAAGACCTAGGATTCAACTTGAAATTTTACATCTTTCTATTTGTCAAGGTGGGCTTAATCTTCCCAACATGCAGTGGTATGTGATGGCCTGTCAAATGTGGATACTGTGTTTATGGTTATTAGATACCAATCATATCTATTGGAAGGTTATCAAATTCACCATTAATGATTTATACAGCCTTACTGTGCTCAATTCACCTGAACTATTTGCCTGTTGCTAAGTTTACCAGGTATACACAGGTCCCTTTTAGGATTTTGCATAAGTTGTGTAAGTATTTATTTCCTGTGGAGCATACGTTTGCAGCTGCATTAGCTTGAGACACAAGTAATTGATTAACAAAATCAGATATGTTTCTACGTCGTTGGGCTAGAATGGATCTGATTTAATATCATCAAGTCCTGGGCCAGAGGGAATAAGTTTTTTTTCAGAGTTACAGGAAGCATATGCCCTCTCTTCTACAGATTATTATCAGTATTTGCAGCTACAGGCTTTTCTTAGTATGCCACCGCCTGCTTATAGACAATTGCCTGACTGTTTTTCCTTGATTTTTGTTTTAATTTAACAACATCAGCTGGCAGAGACTTGTCCTCATTTGATTGGGCATATATACTCTGCTTTGAGGTCTCAATCTGAGGAATTTACCTTATCGATATTAAATAAGTGGAACTGTGACCTACATCAGGCTTGTGATTTTTTAATTTGGGAAAAATATTCTCTTATATCTATTAAACTCAATATTTCTTTTTATTTAAAGGAATTTTCCTGGAAATGCCGGATACATTTATTTTGGACACCAGTAATCACAGCAAAGTATTGGGGTGGTCCATCAGTTGAGTGCTGGTGGGGGTGTGGGGACCCTGTGGCAGACCATGTTCATATCTTTTGGTCCTGCCCTTTCCTGAGGCCTTACTGGGATTAGATTATGAAAGTTATTTCATCATTATTTGATATTCCTTCTTTGTTGTCTCCAAATTTTGTGCTCTTACATATTCCTTTTCCAGATATACAATTAAGTAAACAACAATTGCAATTGTTATTAATCCTTATAGTGTGTGCTAAGAAGATTATTGCTAGATTATGGTTTACCTCCTGAGCCCCTTTCTATTTACATTGGGTGAGGTTGGTGGATTCTATTTATAGTTATGAGAGATTCTCTTTCAGATATTTGGATGGCCTTGCAGGTTTCCAACTGATTTGGCAGAAATGGGTATTATTTCGGGTGGAATCTGATGCAACATTTGTACCATAAATTAATAGCTTTCTGCCCTTTGCACTTAGGGATCTCTCCCATCCTGGACCCTCTTATTCTGAATCTGAGTAGAGAATATATATTGTATAGTGGACTAGCTGTATATATGTGTTATACCCCCCTGTAAAGCTGTAGATTTAAATTTTATGTACCTTGGTAATTTATAGTTCTCAACATTTGATGTTTTGATAAGGAGTCAGTTTTACTATGTAAATGTTTCTATATTTTATGTGACCTTTTGATGAGCTATATCTGTGTGGTGAAGCTCATGTACTATGTTTTTTTTGGTTTTGAGTATATTCAATAAAGACGTTATTATAAAAAAGGAAATTTAAGCCACTTTTTGCTACAGGCAAATTCAAAAATGTGTATCTTACCTTATGCCTTCCAGTTTAAAACCTTTAACACTTTTATTACTTTAAAACGTTAAACCTCTGATTCCCATCACATTTGACAGATTTCTTGTTGTGGACATGGACTAGAGCTATTTGTTAATCAGCAAAACATTTCATCATACATTTTTTTAGCAAAAATATATTTCTGACATCCTTAGATTCATCTTCAGTATATTTTTAATTTTCTCAGATATTTAAAAGCAGCAATTATAACACATTTTGTAATTATTGACACACTTGAAATGGCTGCCACTCATAATTTTTAAAAATCTCTTACACTGAGGTTACCTCTTGAATGTACACATTAGATTCATACTGTGGCTATACAGGTATTAGTATGGTGCCACCACAGCAGAGAGCCAAACCACTGAATATTTGAATTGTTCATAGGAGGCGTGACAAGTGAATGAAACATTTTAAAAACATCAAAATATTGCATCCTGGACTGAAAGAAAAATGAAAAGATGAGGGGGAGCGGAGAACCTTAAAAAATGGCAGGGATGGTTTTGAGTATGGCAACTAGGATTCAATGCAAAAAAATGCACGGTCATGCATATAAGGCACAAGAACCCCGGGGCAACATACGAACTGGGATTGGAAGAACTGGCAGTCATGAAGCAGCAAAGAGACCTGTTAGTTATCTTAGATTACTTAATGGTGGCTAGACAGTGTGACAAGGTGATAGGAAAGGCTAGCTGATTGCTTGGATGCATAGGGAGGGGTATCAGCAGTAGAAAGAGGGAAGTCATTTTACCTCTGTATAAGACATTGGTAAGACCCCATCTCAAGTACTGCTTCCAGTTTTGGAGGTCCCATCTGAGAAAGGACATAGACAGGGTTGATGTGGTGCAGAAAAGGGTCACTAAAATGGTGCTGCGTCTACAGGAGAAGACCTATGAGGAAATACTGAGGGAACTGAATATATATTCTCTAGAGGTAAGGAGGGAGAGTGGGGGCATGATTGAGACATTCAAATACCTCACTGGTATAAAGAGAGTACAGGAAAGAGTATCTTATAAAGAAAGAGGTGGTCAAGAACAAGGGGGCACAGTATAAAGTTGAAGGGGGACTGCTCAGGGGTAACATGAAAAAGTACTTTTTCAGAGATCATGGTGGATGCTTGGAATGGCCTCCTGGAGTAGGTGGTAGGTGCTAAAACAGTCACAGGAATTAAGAACGTGAGAGACAGACACAAGGGGGCACAGGGTCATAATGTCCCAGCTGAAACTGCACAAATCAATAATGCTGCACACAAAACAGTGTGAGTTAAACCAAGATCAGGAAAAAACATTGACCATACCAGAAACAGTTCACAACATAAACAAAAAGAACACTTCCTTTGTACCCTACAGCCCCCAGACTTATTATATCTAACTCTGAGGGGTGTAGACTTTGGGGAAGGGGCAAAGCACTGGAAAGTGAATTTTTTTTTGCAAAAAAAAAAAAAAAAAGAAGAAGCTGCAACACCATGGGACCTGGGGGAAACTGAACTGTGGTTCCAGGTCCCCAACACCACTGGGTGCTGGTACTCTAGCCACTCTACAATGGGAGCTGCTCAACTGTGCACCACACCAGCAGCCTCCTTGACACTCCCTCATTTGAGCCTACAGTGACAAGGGTAGCGGTTATTACTGCATGCTCAAAACCCTCTGTCACTGCAGTAACATTCACACTTTCTGCAGTGTGGTACTTCATGTGCTGTTTCGGCAGTGCTATATTGACCTGGTACCACACAATGGTATCCTGGAAGCAAAAGGGGGTGCTCCAGAGTCCAGGTTGGGCAGCAGGTTTAAATAAGGGATTTATAGGGCAGACTCAGTGGGCTAAGAGGTCCTTTTCTGCCATCAACTTCTATGGATCTATGTATAGTATGTAAAAAAATGGGTGTATTGATGTTTTTGCCAGAACAAAAAAAAAAAGAAACTTATGGATGAAAAAACTACATAGTGACTAACAAGTACTGCTGCTTTAACTGTTCTATGCATATTCTGGCAAATACCTTGGTTATCCATTAATTAACCTTATGGTAGCTGGGCTACATCCACACCAGTTCCAGTTTTCAGGACAAATTTTTCTTACATCTGGAATTAGTCATGCTGCATATCCAATGTCATTATCCATATCCTGATGCCCATGTGTCCTGGATAATTTCAATTCTACACCCTGTTTGTTTATCTGGAGTAGATAATGAGGTCTACTGGTCATTATCCGGATCAGTGATCTGGATTATTTGGGACTACTTAGCCAAAAATATCCTTTATTTGGGTCTCTTCTACCAGATAGACCAGGTATTAGCGGTATCTGGTCCAAAAGTAAGTGTTGGCCAGTTGGGAGCTCACATTATCTGTGTAATCCACTCCGGCAAAAAACTGTGATATCCAGTGGTATCTGAAATGTTAAGGACTAGCTGAACATCTCTTACAGTGGCTACACATTTATCAAATGTCAATCCAAAGTCCCCAAGATAGCTGAATGGCAAGATGTCAGAAAGTTCAGCATTTGTATGTAGCAGGACTGTCTGCAGAACCCCCCCCCAAAAAAAAACATTGTTTGTTTGCATCATTTGCCAGTTAGTAAGGGCAGTCTGTAGCTGCCTCCTGCTATTGTGGACATTTGAAAAGCCCATTAATAGCACATTCTGCTCAAGCAGGTTTAATTAAATATTGTGCTTCTGCCATTCACCAGCCTTACCTACTGATTTCAGACTTAAAATCATAGCAGGAGGTATTCATTTTTTTCCCTACAGATAACTGATTAAGAGAAATAGTTTGCCTTGGACTCAGAGTCCAGATAAGATACAGACCCTAATGTAATTAAAATGGTCTGCTTTATCTCTGAAGATGTAAACGTGGGCAATTTGTATTTTCACAGATTGTGTATCTTCAGTAACAAAATGGACAATTTTATTGGTATGCTAAGAACATTGTTCTGTTGTGACTCATGTCCATGACAAATGCTCTTGCAGAGAGTCTTCTCTTTCTTTTCCAATTACATATTGTCACACTACTATTATACAAAGAAAACTGTGTAAGGTTTAACAGCTATGTGCACCCTATGTGGTCTTAACTGTACTCAGTGTACTGACTGCTGTGTTTTATGAATGTAAGATTTGTAAATTGATTGACTAACCACAATGTTAAAGTACATTTTGGTAAGCCTTGATTTAATCATTCACAATAATCCATGAGTGTAAAATTAGGTTGCGCTATTTAGTTTTGTCCTCTCTAATTTCATAAAAGCATAAAACCATTTTTATAGCAGCATGAGGCTGATAGTCTGTATTGCTCCATGTAGAGTAAGAGAAGACGTCATGTTGCCTGAAATATCTGAAGTCATTTTATCCTTGCACCTGAGGCTGATAAAGCAGTACAGTACAGGAAAATAATTTTTATCATATGTAGCTTAATATGCTTCACTTCTGTTACTTACCAAATACATTAATATTTGTGTTTACCTTTGTGTCTTCTATGATGTTAAAACAAGGCTAAGTTTAATAGTTTTCTCAATGTATTCTATCTTAATTTTTTCATTTCCCAGGGCCCCTCTCACTCCTTTGGATCCTTATAGGCTACTATCTGCTGGAATCTCTTTATTGAACCACCAGACACTCCAGGGCTCCCACCACTTGAGGCTGGATATCCTTTCATGGGGCTAGTCTGTTGTCACCAGAAGGTAAGCAACTTTGTGACTCCTGTAATAGATGGTGTGTCTGACTTGGAGTGTCAGAGGGTCACCTGGTTAGGGGGGGACAAGGAGGCAGTCAACTGATATATTAGGCTGTGCAATTTCCCTTTTCCTTCCTGGACCCCATCTTCTTCCTTGTTGCTTGGCTCCCCAATGCTATGTCCATGTAGAAAGGACCTAACCAATGAACAGAGTCATCAAGGATGCCAGACCAATTGTAATATGCCAAAGTTAGAGGTCCCCCAGTAATCCCCAGTTTCCCCCCAGTTACACAGCAAGGTACCCTGTGCACACATTCATGTAAAAAAAATAGATTTAATGCAGCTCATGTAACAATGGCTTGGATGGAATGCTGTGCTGAGCTGCTCATGCACAGCATTCCAATCCAAACATTCCAGAACTGGAAGTATTGAATTTAAACATTTTTGTTCAGTTAGGGGCAGTTCCCAGGTACCTATTGAGGAGAGAGGATGCAGCAAGTCAAGGGCTTACCTCGGGTTGAAGCCATCCCATAATACTTGCCTGCGTGTCTGCTTTGTCTCCAGTGCCCAAAGATCCTCCTGCTGCTGTGTGGTGTGGTCAGTGGTACCATCGGGGCACCACAAAGTAAGAGACACCATCTGGTTTGGCCGTTGGGCTGTGAGCCCCGTCATTTTTTATTTTAGCCCCCTTATTTAAAAAGTAATTTCAGTCCCCCTTTGGCGGCAGAGAAGAGCCGCATCACGCCTGTAAGCTGTCGGCCATCTGAGGCCTCCTGCTGTCCTCCCTGCTGCCTGATCAGTTCTCTCCCACTGCCAGAACACCTCCAGCCTCCCATTTACTTCCTCGATCTCCAAGTGGTTTGGTGAGTCGGCTGCAGCATGCTGATACATGCTGACCACCCTACAAAGAGAGATTGTGTATTTATTTATTTAACATAGCACAGTAGGTGCTTGGATGAGTGGCGGAGTGCTGTGGGAAGGTCAGGTGCAAGGAACCTGAAATTTTAATAATTAAAGAAAGGGGCGGGTGTAGCGACGCCCATGGGAGGGGCTATCCAGCAAGGCCAAGTAAAGGCCTTTTAAATATTCAGCAGGGGGGCTGAGTTGAAGAAGGGGCAGAGAGATTGAGTGACAGCAGGCTCCGAGAGCCAAAGAATTAAAGGGGCCCTGCATCCTAGGGATTAAAAGGGCAATGCTCAGCCCAGTTCAAGAGAGGACACCAGGTCCATTTCAGAGGTGTGCCAGGCCCAGTTTAAGAGAGGGCACCAGGCCCATTTAACCGGGGCACCAGGCCCATTTCAGAGGGGTGCCAGGCCTATTTCAGAGGGGCACCAGGCCCAGTGGTACAAAGGCACCAGGCCCCATAGTAAGTAGAGCATCAGGCCCAGTGGTACAAAGGACACCAGGCCCCATGGTAATAAAGTGCCCAGACCTAGTGAGTTAGGGCAAGCCATCCCAGCAGTAGTAAAGGGCAGCCCAGGCCTAGCAAGTTAGGGCAAGCCAGCCCAGCAGTAATTAGGGCAGCCCAGGCCTAGCAAGTTAGGGCAAGCCAGCCCAGTGGTACTAAGGGCAGAAGGTCCAGCTAAGTGAAGGGCACCAGGCCCAATAGTAATAAAGTAAGGGCAACATAAGGCCCAGGACCCATAGCTAGCTATTTAGGCCCACAGAGGTGATGGGGCCCAGCAATACAAATGACCACAAATATTATAGGAGCCTAGTTAGCCACGTAAGCCCTCTAGTGACAAAGGGGCCCAGTCACCCATCTATTGTATAGCCTTCCAGAGAGCCTATTCCCCACTGTAATGTTTCCACAGTAACAGGAGAACCTGATTTAGCTAAAAGGAACCCCATTATAGTAAGGGCCACCAGAGCTAGGGTTGAATCATTATACTAAATTGCCTGCATATTTGCTGTGGTCTGGACACTAAGACTGTATATTTATTGACCACTACAGTAGGAATTGAGACTTTGTTTGCATTTGCCTGCATTATTATTCATCCTATGAACATTATTGAGTGTCGGAACTGTTTTGCATTGCTTTGTACCAGCATTTCAGTGCTGAACCACCATCTTAATCAGTCTTCAACTGTCTTCAGAGTCACTTCACCCCAGTGCAACCTTGTCAGTCTTCAACTGTCCTTCAAGAATCATCCTCCAGTGCATCCAGAAGCAGACAACAGCCAATCCACGAAAAGCTGTACGGCAGTCATCTCAAAGTTGCATCATCCTATTTGTTATCTTCCTCTTACAGTTTCCCAGTACGGCTTGGCCCAGTGCAGAAGTCTGCCGTCCGTTTCTTGTTTTCACATCTGCAGTGGAGTACTGTTCAACCCATCAGTGTCAGTTCTCTGAGTGACGTTCGATTTGTTGTTTTTAGTGTGTTCTGGCTCGTTCTGCTGTGGATTCCATGTTTGGTCACAGAACGACATACGATTTATTGTTTTGGCAAGTGCCTTGACTCGTCTGGCCTTGGAACTCAGAAGACTGACACACTTCGACACCCAGAGAAAGTGGTTGCCTAGAGTCCAAGAGTGGTCCAGAGGTCCTGATCCAGTGGGAGTGTCAGCCAGTGTGTGTCTTCAGTCCAGAGGGAGTGCTTGCCTGAAGTCCAAGAGTGGCCCAGAGGTTCCGATTCTCCCAATCTAGGGTGTTCATCAGTCCAGAGTGCATCTTCAGTCCAGAAGTGGACTGTTGGTTCTTCTCTTCTTCTTCATCTCTTCACCTTGCAATCCAAAAGTGGATTGTGGCCAGGTGGTTTGCATTGCTTCTTTCCGGGCAGTCCAGAAACAGACTGCAGCCGGATCTTGTATTCCTTTCCTGAAACCCTAGAGAGGTGGGGTGTGGCTGAGAACCCATGGTCTGTTAAATCCTCTCTGCATCCTTAGTTTTCCCACCAAGGTTCCGTACTTCACTGGAAAAGCAATGGAGTAGTTCTTCATTTCTTTTCACCGACAGAGAAACCCTACGTGCACCAACTGCCAACCATCTACTGCAGAGACTTCTCTTGAGGTACTAGAATAGCTGTATTTTCAAACCTAAGTTTAGGGGGAGGTGCACATCAGGGTTGAAACAGACATCTGAGTATAGGGAAGACATTCTTACAGCATAGCTGTTACAGCCAATGAATTCAGTCTGACCTCCTGTAACATAGAGTTCCCCTCTTATAGGGAAATATAGATAGGACGCTCTTACAGCGTAGCTGTTACAGCTGATTATTCTACTGTTCCTCTTGCATGTAGTGAAATATAATCTTGCATATAGTGAAATATAATCTTGTATACAGTGAAATATAGTGTTGCATATAGTAAAATATAATCTTGCATATAGTGAAATATAAGCACAAGATAAAGTAGTAGTTTGTGTATGTATGATTATCCCTTTCTTTTGTCCATACCCTATGGTCAGTTGCTAATAAACTAGTTCATTTTCTCTAATCGTGCTTCCTACCTTTCCATTTTGGTAAAGAATTACATCATGTAGCCAAATAGGAAAATAACTGCCTTACCGCCTGAGGGGTGTATCTGAAGAGCCTGACATTCATCCCTTTGGCGCACTTCACTTGGTGTCATGGACAGGATACATGACTTCCATCTGCTCAGTTCTTTATTACCAACCAAACTTCACATCCCCTACTTTTCAGCTCGCTTCACAATTACTGTTGTAGGTGCTGTTGTAGCTGGAACTGAGGATCCCCCCCACAGAGTCTGAGTGTACTAGTGCATAATATAGCAATGTGATACCACTCACAAGCCTGGTGGATGGAGTCAGCTGAAGCCGCAAACCTGGGTAGCCCACACATGTGTAACCACAAAGGTCACCAGCATGGCGGAGGGAATCAGACTTGAATCACAAACCTGGGTATCCCATATGATAGCAATGTGTAGCTGCAGAGATCACCAGTTTAGTGGAGGGAGTTGGACTTGAGTCCCAGACCTGGGTGTCCCTCATGATGCAGAAATGTGTTACTGCCAAAGTCACCAGCCTGATGGAGAACCCGTGTATCCCACATGCTGTATTAATATGATTACTTGTTGCAGTGCCTATCAACCTGCCAAACATGTCTGTCAAAGCCCATGACAACTGGCGGACCTGGTTATTATAGAGTCCTATTATAACTGGGTACCTGGTTGATACTGCAGAAAGTCACATTCACTCTCAACTTTGTTTTCAGTACTGCAATAACTCTTCTGTGTCTCTAAAAGTAAAAAAAAACTTGCCAGTGTTAATGTAAAATGACAGTTTCTTACAAACTGTCATGCTACATACCCTGATTGAGGTCTGCCTTCCTGTACTCAAGCCAGCACAACAGTTCATCAGCCACCACTCGCACTTCAGCAGGCACTGATCAGTATTCTCTCCCCCCTTGCTTTTCAACAGATGCCAAATTACAATAGGAATTTATGACTTGCCAGAAGCCAGTCTTTGAATAAACACTTGAACAGAGACTGTTCAAACCTTAGTTTTACAGCTATAGTGAAAAAAAAAAAATCTCTTAAATCCTGCAGTTTACATTGCAGTTCTACAGTTGTCATTCCATTCCAGTTTCTGTTCATCTGTTTAATGAAGCTGCTGTTTAAAATGATGATTCCTGATGATTACTGCATTCTGATAAGTATAAATGTCCCAAATATTTCACCAAGTTCATGCACTATTCATGGCTTGTTTCAACAAACTCTATCTTAACCTCAGTCACGTTTCTGTTCTTATGAATGAAATGTGCTCTTGCAATGTTGATAAACATTGCAAACCAGTGAATTATAATATATAAAATAAGACATGTGCATATGTGTACTATTCATTTTATTCACACTCCTTTGGTCCGTGATGCCTTTTTAAATCCCTTAAACTTCACTCTCAGGATTTAAGTGGCATGTGTGAACAAACGTATAACACACATTTTGCATTATCCTATATGTGTTACCTCCAAGGTCACCAGCCTGGTGGAGGGAGTAAGGCATGAATCACAAACCTGTGTATGCCACATGATATGGTAATGTGTTACTGCTGAAGTAACCAGCCTGGTGGAAGGAGTTGGCCTTGAGTCACAAATCTGGGTATCCCACATAAAATAGCAATGTGCTTACACCAAGGTCATCAGAGTGCTGGAGGAGGACAAACTTAAGTCATAAACCTGGGTATCCTACATGATATACTGTGGCCATGTTCTACTACCAAGGTTGCTTTTTAAATCATGGTGATAAAGCAATAAACAATGAAGAGTTTGTCATTTATTACTCATTAACCAGATATCCAATAGGATTTATTGATCAATCTATGTGGGTGGTCGAATCAGGAAAGTGGGAACAGGATTGTATTCTGCAGCATCCCTGGTGGGACGGGACTGCCAAGAGGAGGTGCCCGTGATAGTGGCCAGCGAGGATGTGAGGGGCTTCCATAAGATAGGCCCCAAGGTGAGGGGCAGAGGACACCAACAGAAAAGGAAGCAACTTCTGATGGAGGATTCATTTGCCAGTGCGGTTTATTTGGGAACAGGATGGGAGGAGGAGAGGGAGATGGGGTGCCCACCTGACGCCTTGGCATTGAGGGATGGAGAGCAGATCCTTAGGTTCAGTAGGCTAGCAGGGCAGTAGGGGTAGCTGGATGTCATTGTCCATATGGGGACTAATGACCTGGCAATAACTGTAGCAGGAGTGGTGCAGGAAAGGTTTAGGGGGCAGGGACTGAAGCAGGTAGCTCACAGGATGGCCTTCACTGAGTTGTTATTTGTATTTGAACAGGAGGAGGCTGGGGAACACCATACCAGGGCCTTCAATGACTGGTTGAAGGCATGGGGCAGGGGGAGGGTTTTGGCTACATCAGGGACTGGGGTCTTACCTGGGGCATAGAGGCCTGTACAGAAGGGATGGCCTCCATTCATCCAGGAGGTGATTGGCAGTCCTCAGTAGAAGGTTTAAATGCTATTTTGGTGGGCATTTAAACTAGCATGGGGGTGAAAAAATGTTGGATGCAGTAACTGCCCCCCAGAAAATTTCATTTAATTTCATTTTATTTAAATGAAAACCTTTGGACAAAAAAATTTCATTTTCAAAGATGCCTGTGGTCAAAAACCTAGACAACATATTAAATAAATACAATTACAATTAAAAATTTACGGAAGACTGCAGACTTTCAGAGAAATCTGCATACTTTTTAAGTTTAAATACAGATGTATAAAACTTTTCAACATTCTTTAAGTGTTTTAGCATACAGGTCCAGAATGAAGCAATGCTGTAGTAAAAGGACAGTTGTAGCACACTGTTTTGTATATTTGGAGTAGTTCAAAGGAGAAGTCCAAGGGAAATACATTTCCCAGGGATAGAGGGGCATAGGGCATAGGGGGAGGAAAAGATGGAAGGGTCAGGAGGTGGACCTAAGTCTGAGAGAAGAGTAGAGATGTTGCGAAGTTAAAGTTCACCTGTGAATTCTGCGCAAAGCGCCTAAAATTCACACTTTGTTGAATTCTCAGAGTTCTGGCCAGACCCTCGAAATGCACGACACGTGTTTTGTTTTTGAAGTTTTTGGTCAAATTTGGAGTTCTTAACTGTGAAATTTGCAGGTGAAATTTTCATGCTTTGTGACAAAATTCTCGCAATACACAGCTGCAAATTTCATGAAATTACTCTGTGAATTAAATCATGGAGCAAATTTTGTGGACTTCACATATCTCTAGAGAAGAGTTAAGGACGGCTGGCAGAGGGAGAATGAAAAAGGGAAGGACAGTACCAGGGACAAAAGAAGAGCAAACGAAGGAATCAGAAATGCAGGGCAAAGTATTGGGGAGGGGGCACAAAAGAATGGAGAGCCACGTGTGCCAACGCAAGCAGCCTAGGTAATAAAATTCCTGATCTCGAGGCAACTATTGCTGAGGTAAATCAGGATCTGGAGGCCATAGCAAAATCATGGTGCACCGACAATCACAGACGGGATGTGGCCATTCCAGGCTACACCATATTCTGGAAGGACAGAGCAAGGAGGAAAGGGGTGGTTGTTTTACATGTGAAGGAGGATATAAAGGCCACAGAGATACAGGGACACCAGGGGGATAAGGAAAGGGTGGAGGTTCTTTGGGCTGACTTAGAGTCGGGGTCCAGGGTCTTTATCTATATGGGGGCGGTGTACAGACCACTGACACAGGGTGAGGAGTTAGACAAGGCTTTGGGGGAGACCATTAGCAAAATTGCAACCAAAGGGAAAATATTGATTATGAGGGACTTTACTCTGCCAGAAGAAGACTGGAGCATCCTGGCCACATCTACAACAAGGAGCAGAGCCATCCTTAACTCCCTACAAAGGGCATTTCTTAGCCAGCTGGTAATGGAACCCACTAGAGATGGGACAGTACTGGACCTGGTACTTACAAACAGGGACAGCATTGCAAGTGTCACTGTGAGTAGCCTCCTGAGTACAAGCGATCACCGTACGGTGTGGTTTGGCATACAGACTGGGCTAGAGAAAAAAGCACACTAGGATGAGAGTCATGGACAGCAGGGGGGCAAACTTTAAAGAAATGAGAGACTGCCTCAGTAATTACCTTGAAGAGAAGGATGGCCCAGGGTATGGGGGAGTTGAAGCACAATGGAAAAAGAAAATGGAAAAAGACCAATGAGGGTGTAACTAAGGCAACTGCAAGCTGTTTGAAGGAAGTAGGCAAGAGTAGGAGGAGGAAGAGGCCACTATAGTTCTCAAAGGAGGTGGCTAAGTCAGTACAGGAGAAAAAAACTGTTTTTAGGAAGTAGTAGTAGTAGTAAAACATGTTATTCATTATATGAATTGGATACTCAGTTGAGCAAAGCTAATTTTCAGTGAGATACCAAACATACACACCTTATTACATACAATACTTCAAGTATATATCATTCATCTATCTATCTATCTATCTATCTATCTATCTATCTATCTATCTATCTATCTATCTATCTATCCATCTATCCATCTATCTACATGTATGCACAAAAAGGCAGGGTCTTCCACTACAATATATCTATAAGTCTTGGAAAAAAAGGCACTCACAATATATACATATTCACAGAAAGAAACATAGAAACATGAAAACTGATGGAAGATAAGGACTGCTAGGCCCATCTAGTCTGCCCATTTTCCCTGCCTACAGTAAAAGCCGCAGACCCTACTTGATCTCTGGCTTTGCTTCCTTGTTCCTATTGCTAGGGTTCCCCTATGCCTGTACCATGCATTCTTGAATCCCCCCAACTGTGTTTGCCCCTCCACCTCTGCTGGGAATCTATTTCATGCATCCACCACCATTACTGTGAAGAAATACTACCTCACGCTACCCCTTAGTCTACCCCCTTCTAACCTCATGTTTCAAGCATGTTTCATTCTAAATCCATTTTTGACATCATACTGGTACAATACATACCCATTTCCCAGGTATTTGCACTAAAGTAACCTATTGTCATCTTGTATCAATTACTAAACAGGGGCATATTTTTTTGTCTGTTCAAAAGACAATTTTTTTAATGTTGCACAGACTAATATTACCTACGGCTGTTCTCAAGTGAGTTGGAATAGAGTTCCAGATTTTTGGACTCGTATAATAGAAATGTGATCTACTCACCTTCAAGTTTCTTTTGAGGAGTAACGATTCAATCCCATGTCCTGACCTTAGGGAACTCCTTATACTTCTCTGTTGTAGAGTCTGACATACATATCCTGGAACTTTATTTCCATAACA
The DNA here is from genome assembly GCA_016271365.2 of Neoceratodus forsteri. NCBI lineage: Eukaryota > Metazoa > Chordata > Ceratodontiformes > Ceratodontidae > Neoceratodus > Neoceratodus forsteri. The sequence continues at coordinate 454,340,509 of CM057452.1, read as the reverse complement.
CTTGTAAAAAAAAATTATGTAAAAAAAAAATAAATAAACAGAGAAGGGAAAGAGTAAGCATACAAAACAACAGTTAAGGGGCCACAAATAAGACATGATGGGAGTGGTGCAGTGCAGTGGCTGTGGAGCAGCAGTCTTCCTGGAGACGTTCTGGAGGATGCGGTGTTGTCCCATCTGCAGGCACCTCTCTGGGCTTTAGCAGGAGGTTGCTCATCTCCAGGCTGAGTTGGCCAGGATTCAGGGGACCTCTTCTCCCACCCAGGGACCACCAGGGCCACTACCGCTGCCTCAGGGTTGCTAAGAAAGAGGAGCGGTTGGACCACAGAGGGGCACAGGGAGGGTGAGGGTGGTGAAACAGAGGTGCATCCCTCCAGTTGTACCTTTCTACAATTTGTACACCATTCTGGCAGAGTGTGGTTCTTCTATGGAGGCACCTGCAGTGGAGACCTATGGAGGATGCTGGGAACCTTCACAAAGGAGACCCACAGGAGGGTGCCATGGGACCCCTCAGTGGAAAGAAACAACTCCTGGTAAAGGGACTCCATTATTAGGAGGGTAGATCTGGGGGAGGGAGGGAGGGTGGAGGCAGATAAGGTGCCTGCCTGGTGCCATGGCTTGGAGGGACAGGGAGCTAATCCTCAGGATTGTGGGAGCAGCTGCATGGGGCAGGGAGCTGGATGTCACTGTCCACCTAGGGACAAATGACCTGGCTGGGAAAGTGATCGGAGCAGTGCAGGAGGAGTTTAAATGCTTAATTGGCAAGCGATGGCTGAGTCAATGAGGAGGCACTGAAAGGGCAGGAAATCTAGCCCCAAAAAAAGAATCAGGATAGTTAGTGAGGAAAACACCAAGATAGAGAAGTTGATAGGGAGAGGTGCAGGGGTAAATGCAAAAAAGAAAAAGGCAGTAAGGAAAGGGATGGGGCAAAAAGGGATAAGGCCATCATAAAATGGAGGATAATGAGCACCAATGCCCATAGTCTAGGTAACAAGCTCCCTGAACTGGTGGCCTTGATGGAAGAGGGATGCCTGGATATTGTGGCAGTCAGAGAAACTTGGTACACAGGGAACCATGACTGGGATGTCAACATAGCAGGGTACACAATCTGCAGGAGGGTCAGGAAGGATAGAAGAGGAGGAGGAGTAGCTCTCTAAGCCAGGGAAGGGAACAAAGCAATGGAGCAAAAAGGTAAACAGGGAGGAGAGGAGGCACTGTGGGTCACCTTGAAGACTGGAAATGGCACCACAATCCACACAGGCATTGTATACAGACCCCTGTCTCAGGGGGAGGAAATGGACAAGGAAATGATAGAAGACATTCTTAGGATGGCAGAGAAAGGGGAGATATTGTTGATGGGGGAACTGAATATGCCAGATGTTAACTGGAGCACATTTGCTGCAGCCACATACAAGAGTGGGGTCATTCTCGATGCATTACATGGGGCATGCCTCAGGCAGCTAGTGTTGAAACCCATTCGGGAGGGAACAATCTTAGACCTAGTACTCTCAAACGGGGACAGAAAGAGGATCTCAGATCTAGACGTGGGCAGCCATCTGGGAACAAGTGACCACCAAACAGTGTGGTTCACAATAAACTCAGCCGCAGAGTCAAGTCATACAAAAGTGAGGGTACTTGACTTTGGGAAGGCTGACTTTGTCAAAATGGGAGAGTGCCTCAGAAAAGCTCTAGCAAACAGGCAAGAAGGAGGGGTGGAGCAACAATGGGGAAACATCAAAACTGCCATCACAGAGGCAACAAGCATTTGTGTGAAGGAAATAAACAAATCAAAATGAAGGAAAAAAACACTATGGTTCTCAAAAGAGGTGGCAGGGAAGGTAAGGGAGAAAAAGATAGCATTCAGGAAGTATAAGGAAACACAGAAGGAGCAGGACAGAGAAATGTACCAGTTAAAGCAGAAGGAAGCAGGCAAGGCAGTAAGAATAGCAAAGGCCCAAACTGAGGAAAAGATAGCCAACTTGGTTAAGAAGGGGGATAAAACCTTTTATAGGTACATTAGGGAGTGAAGAAAGACAAAGGGATGGATAGTAAGGTTTAATAAAGGGGAGGGTGGGTGGGCAGAGAGGCACAGTGAAAAGCACGATACTGAATGAACACTTCTGCTCAGTATTCACAAAAGAAGAGGAGGAAGTACCTAATCAGTCAACAGAAGCACTTTTAATGGGAGGCGGGGTCGATACCAGTCCTTTCACAGAAGAAAGGGTTCTAAAAGAACTCCTAAAACTGAAGGTGGACAAAGCAATGGGGCCTAACAGGATTCACCCCAGAATTCTAAAAGGACTAAGGGGAGAACTAGTGACACCACTGACTACCCTTTTTAACAAATCATGGGAGGATGATGTGGTACCTGAGGACTGGAGAAGGGAAGATGTGATTCTCCTTCACAAAAGTGGGAGTAAGGCAGAGGCAGGAAACTACAGACCTGTCAGTTTGACCTCTGTGGTAGGGAAAATGATGTAATCACTTCTGAAGGAAAGAATTGTTGAGTACCTAGAGGCCAGTGGGGAACAGGACCCAAGGCAGCATGGATTCACAGTGGAAAGATCATGTCAGATGAATCTAATCAATTTCTTTGACTGGGTGGCCAAAGTAGTAGACTGGGAAGGGGATGTGGACAGACTTTAGCAAGGCATTTGACACAGTCCCACACAAAAGATTAATAAACAAATTAGCCGGCCTGGGAGTGGGTGCCAGGGTGCTAACCTGGGTAAAACATTGGCTGGACAACAGGACACAGAGGGTAATTGTAAACAGAGTCCACTCTGAAGAAAGGGGGTTACTAGTGGGGTACCACAGGGTTCAGTAGTGGGTCCGATCCTTTTTAATGTCTTTCTAAGTGACATTTCAGAGGGACTGGAAGGAAAAGTATGCCTCTTTGCAGACTACACAAAGATCTGCAACAGGGTTGATACACAAGGTGGGGTGGAAAGGATGAGAAAGGACTTGGCAAGGTTGGAGGAATGGTCAGAAGTATGGCAACTTAGATTCAATGCAAAGAAGTGCAAAGTAATGCACCTGGGAAACAAAAACCCAGGGGAAGAGTACACAGTGTGGGGGGGGGGAGGGAGGAGGTAGTAACAACAACAAAAATGGAATGGGACCTGGGGGTAGTCATATCAGATACCTAAAAGTTAGCAAGGAATGTGAGAAGGCAGTAGGGATGGCTGGGGGGCTTACTGGGATATATAGGGAGAGAAATCACCAGTAGAAAGCAGGAAGTTGTTATCCCTCTGTACAGACAGTTGGTGAGACCCCATCGGAAGTACTGCATGCAGTACCGGACACCCCATCTCTGCAAGAACATAGACAGGATGGAGGCAGTCCAGAGGAGAGCAACTAAAATGGTGCAGGGTCTGCAACAGAAGTCATATGAAGAGAGACTAAGGGAGCTTAATATGTATACCCTTGAGGAAAGGAGGGAGAGGGGGAACATGATAGAAACTTTTAAGTACCTCAAGAGAATCAACAAAGTCCAAGAGGGTAGTATCTTTCAGAAAAAGAGATGTGCAAGAACTAGGGAACGTAATTTGAAGATAGAGGGGGGATGGCTCAGGGGCAATGTGAGGAAGTATTTTTTCACAGACAGGGTGGTGGATGCATGGAGCGGCCTTCATGAGGAGGTTGTTGGGTCAAAAACAGTGGGGGAGTTCAAGAATGCATGGGACAGACATAAGGCAATTATTGTGAGGGGTAGGAAGAAGTAGGCTGTTGGTTAACTAGGATCTGTAGCTTATCCAATAGGTAGGGAAATGGGCAGACTAGGTGGACCAAGCAGTCCTTATCTGCCATCAAAGTCTATGTTTCTGTGTTTCTATGTAAGAGAGACAATGGAGTCTCCTATGCTCCTCTAATCTCAACCATTCCAACTTTTTGTAGAGTTCACACCTATGTGCCCTACATGGAGCATCTAGAATGAAACAGGCAAATTTGCCATGCATACCATCTAGTTTTCCTAGTTCCATCTCTGACACCCCTGAAAACAGCAAATCACCATAATCAAAAATTGGTAAAACCATAGTGTTTACAATGAGTTTCCTGACTTCAATCATCATCCATGACTATCCATGAAGTGTTTGATTCTGTAAAGTGTGTCAAGACGTTTCCCCAAATTCATAATCTGGGTATCTATCTGAATGTTCCATTTAATTTTATCATTCAACCAGCTATCTAGATAATGGTAACTCCGTATCTGTTACAATATTATTTGATCCCATGTTTTGATTTGTAAGTTAATTGCAGATGTATCCAGACTTTCTGTCCTACTAAAATACATTACTTGAGCCTTTTTCACATGTAGTACTAATCTTGATTGCAGAAAGAAAACGTGTAGATCATCAAATGCTCTTTGCAACCTAGTCTCTATTTGTTTAAAGTTTATTCCTTCTGTATATATTATAGTGTTATCTACATAAAGATGACATTTAATGTGAGGATCATCCACAGTGAGGGAGTTCATGTATATATTGAAAAGAATTGGCCCTAATATATAGCCTCGTGGAACCACAGACACTACTGGAGCCATGGTTGATTTAAACTAATTTATTATTACCAATTGTTTGTGCCCTTTCGCGTAAGAAGCAAACCAATCCACAGCACCACCAACAACTTCCATACTTCTCAATTTGGACAGCAGGATGCTGTGGTTCAGAGTATCAAATGTCTTTGAAATGTCTACAGAAATGGATCGCACTGACATCCTTCTGTCCAGAACCTCCTGAAAGTCCCTAGTGACCTTTACTAGGGTCAAGGTTGTGATGTGAGGAGGCCTGAATGTAGACTGATAATTATTCAAAAATGTCTCATCTTCCAAATACCCTGTAGTTTTTCAACTGTGCACATACTAATTTATGGACAAATTAGAAAGTATAAGAAGACCCAGATGGAGGGGGACAGTGAGATATATCTAGAAAAACAAAGGAGGCAGGAAGGAGGGTGAGGGCAGCTAAGGCACAGACAGAGAAGAGGATTGCCAAGGAGGTCAAAAAAAGGGATAAGACTTTCTTCAGGTACATGACTGAAAAGAGGAAAGCAAGGGGTGGGATAGGGAGGTGCAAGAGACTGGGGGAAGGGACCATGCAGAAGAAGATCAAGAGAAAATTAGAATCTTAAATGAGTACTACTGCTTGGCCTTCACAGTGGAGGAGGAGGAGGGGATAGACCAAAATGTATCAGCAAGTACCAGAGAGAGGGGGATCGGACACAAGTCAATTTTTTGAGGAAAGAGTCTGCAGTGGATTGAAAGCCCAAAACAAAAACAAGGTGATAGGGCCGGATAGTATTCATACAATGGTTCTACAAGAACTGAGCATAGTGCTAACCACCTCTCTGGCAACACTATTCTGCACCTCATTGGAGATGGAAGTGGTTCCACAGGACTGGAGGTGGGCCAATGTATCCCTCTGCACAAGGGCAGCACAGGAAGGAGGCTAGCAACTACAGATGAATCAGACACACATCAGTGCTAGGAAAATGAATGGAGACCCTGCTGAAAGAGAGACTGATGGAGTACCTGGAGGCATATGGGCTGCATGACCACTGTCAGCATGGTTTCATGGGGGGGGGGGTCACATCAAACAAATCTCATAGATTTCTTTGACAGTGATTAGGGATGTGGATCAGAGAACTGCTGTGAATATGGTCTATCTGGACTTCAGTAAGGCCTTTGACACTATACTGCATAGGAATCTAGCAACCTGGGGGTTGGGAGAAGGTGGAACACTGGGTATCAAACTGGTTGAAGGATAGGAGGCAGAGGGTGATGGTAAATGCAAACATTCGGAGGATGGGATAGTGACCAGTGGAGTGCCACAGGGATAAGAACTGGGTCCTGTCCTTTTCAATGTTTTCATAAGTGACACTGCTGAGGAGCTAGAGGGGAAGGTGTGTCTCTTTGCAGATGACATATTTTACAACAGAGTGGACTCCAGGCATGGAAGGAGACATTACAAAGGGATATGGGGACTCTAGAGGAGTAGTTGAGGGTGTGGCACCTGGATTTCAATGCCAAAAAGTGCATTCATATCTGATGATCACAAAGTGGAGGGCAGTGCAAAAAGGCAAGGCTAGTGGGATACTGATGTGCATAGGGTGGGGGATTTCCAGCAGGAGAAGGGCGATGGTGTTGTCACTGTAGCACTCACTAGTGTGACCCTAGTTAGTGTACTGTGTCCAGTTCTGGAGGCCAAACCTCTGCAAGGACATTGACAGGTTGGCAGTGGTCAGGAGGAGGCCTACCAAAATGATGCAGGGGTTGCACAATAAACCATACAAGGAGAGGCTGCAGAAGCTCAGTATGTGCTCCCTGGAGAAGACAAGAGTGAGAGGAGACATGATTGAGACCTATAAATACCTCAAAGGAGTGAACAAGGTACATGAGGGAAGCCTGTTTCAGAGGAGGAAGAGTACCAGAATGTGGGGGAGGGCATGCACTGACGCCAGAGGAGGAGGGTTAAAAAGGATGTGATGGAATATTTCTACACAGAAAGGGTGATGGATGCCTGAAACAGCCTGCCAGAACAGGTGGTGGGGCGAAGACAGTGTAGAACTTCAAGCATGCATGGGATAGGCACATGAGCATAGTAAGTAGAGAAAAGGGAGAGGGAGGGACACTAGTGACCAATTAGGCTCCACAGTTAAGTAATAGACAAGGATAAATAGGCAGACTTGATGGTCCTACTGGTCCTTTTCTGCTGACAAATTCTATGTTTTTATCCCTAAATCCAGTTAAATTTGAGTGTATTTCTTGGGAGAAATAATAACTAGCAATTAGAGCCGTGCAAATGTCCCTAAGTTCAATCTTGTGAACATGTTCCATCAAACCAGGTAAAGTTTGCAAAAGTTTTCTTATTTTCAAACAAGTTCACCCTAGTTTCACTGTAGAAAGACATTGTTTTGTGGTTACTAAAGTACTAGGAGAGTATTTCCTTTCTGACGGGGCACATGAGACACACAAAACAGCAAAATTGTGTAGCAGCCCAGAGTGAATACTAAAAATTATGTCTGCTCTGAGCTTACACTACCAAAGGTCGATGCGGCTTCCCATTATGCCAAGGATAAATACTGCACATGAAGTACTTGACCAGCAAAGCCAAAAAGGTGATTGTATAAGTCCTATGTAAACCAAAACATCTGAGGCAACAGCGGAGCAGTCCACAGTGTGTTAAGGTTACTGGTCTCAAAAATCGTGTCTGTTTGGGCACTGCCAGATGTGGATGTGGCTTCCAGTAAATAAATATTACAGCGTATTATTCATTTTTAATCATAATTATGTTGTACTTATATGACAAGAAAATGTGATTCAAGATGGAAGAAAATGAAATATCTGTTAATATCAGTTGACAGTCTATGCTGGTTTACAACAATCTGATGACAGGAGTGCAGGGGTCCACAATGTGTGAAAGCTACTGGTTTCAAAAATTATGTCCATTTGTACACACTCAAACATGGACAAATCTTCCTGTTCGGCCAAGGATAAATGTTGCACACACAGAGTACTTGACCAACTTGCCAACAGTTTTTTTGTTTGGTGCATTAGCCAACAGTCTGTGAAGGCTAGTGTTTCCGGAAAGTATGTCTGTGTCGACACTGCCAAACACAGATGAAGCTACCAGTAAACAAATATTGTATTATTTATTTTTAAACATTTTTTAAATTATTATTCATATGCTGAGAAAGCATAATTCATGATCAAGGAAAATGACATTTTTGTAATATAAAGTGATGATCTATGTTAGTTTAAAACATTCTGAAGACAAAAGTAGAGAGGCCTGCAATGTGTGAAAGCTACTGGTACCAAAATGTGTGGGTATTCAGACACTGACAAATATGGATGAGGCTTCCTGCTATGCCAAGGATAGCTGTTATGCACAGAGTAGTTGAATTAAGCAATAATGCATGGCAGGGTGTGTGTTGTGCTGGGATAACATCACGCCTTGGGTGATTAGGCATGAGGCCGCAGGCTGAGTGTGACTAATCATCCCAGAAGTGACGTTATCCCAGCACAACACACACCCTGGAGTGCATTATTGCTATTATACAATGGCTCGTTTATAATAGGGGAAAAAATGTTTTTTTTGTACTTGATTTTTAGGTTATTTATCAATGTGGAGGTATATGTGGGGAAAAAATAGTCTACTTTTAGCCAGTAGGTGGTGCTGGTTGTATAAGGCTGGCTAGCTATTTCAGCTGTCTGCTCCTCAAACAGTTTTCTGTTGTTGTAGGTTTCCCCTCCACTCTCGGACTTTTTTTTGGTTATTCTTTATATTTTTGTAGTTCACTGTTGCAACAAACTTTAACTTGACCAGCCATTCTGACTGCTGTTTGATCAGGTGAACCGCATATTGGGAGCATGTTAGGAAATGAAGCGAGAATTCCAGTGTTGTGATATGGGCCAGTAAGTACCTGGTAGATCCTAAGGGGGAATTGTGTTTTACGTGGCCTCAGCATTCAGTAGTTGCTGATGGCATTGGTGTGGGAAGATTTTTTGTTTTTTTTAAAGAGGCACTGCCTGTGGTTCTGTGGGAAACAGGTGAGCGGCACGGAGTAAGCGCGTGCTACGCTGAGGCACGGAGGCAGCGCAAGTGAAGATGGTGGTGCTAACAGGGTATGTGTTTATTTTGTGTGTTCAATTAGTTTTCCTGCAGTTTCAAGGAATGGGCAATGATTTTTGCTGGACTTGCAAGGAATGAACATATCAGTTGGCAACAGGAGGGTTACTGCTGCTGGGGTCATGGAGTGATTTAGTGAAGGATCGATGCGGTCATCTGCCCGCTGGAACTACACCCGTGATGTTGTACTGGGATACATCATGGGTCCCGTCTCAGGATGACCAATGAGAGGCCACTATTATTTCTTGCCATTGTGTAATGTTGCATAGCAGCCTAAATGTCTTAACAGAATGCCTAAAACACCATAAACTTATTTGGACACACCCACACCAGTCTGGAACTAAGCAAAGTGGTGCTTTCCCAACTAGGAATCCCAGATCTACCAAATGTATATAGTAAATAAAACATTGAATATATGTATAGTAGGGATGCAGCAAAGTTTAATTTCATCAGCCAATTTCATGCGTAGTGCGCAATTTCACATCCTCGCATCATTTCTCTTAATTGGGCCTCTGAACCTGAAATTCGCCATGTCAATTTCACTTTATGTCTATACCACTAATTTTGCATTGTGTATTCTTTGCGAAATTAGCCACAACAAGGTCTTATCACATGTCAGCAAGGAATGTCAATGGTGTTGGAGTGTGAGATAGACACTGGATTTTTTGGCAGACAAAAACAGCAGAACATTTTGTGTGGGGAGTGTTTACACATTAGTCAAAGTGAAGAAATTACTTGTCATGACATCAACACATGAATGAAAATAAAATAACAGAATACATGATAATTAAAATGTTTTTACTGCAGAGGACCTATCACTGAAAAATCAGGCCATATTTTAATCAACATTTACAAGGAAACAGCCCTCACAGTCCTCCAGACTAGGGCTGTAACCAGATGGAAACTCTTAACAATACTGCTTTTCCCACCTCACTTTTGCTCCTACTACTGATTGTGCTGACAATACCTTCCTCTTCCTCTTCACTGCTGTCATGTGTCTTGAACACAGACATTATTGACTTTGTTGGAATGTGTCATTGATTCATTTTAATAAACATTAGCAAGCTAACATTTTTTGGTGACAGTTTGGTGCGCCTGTCCTGCACTATGGCACTGGCTGAACTAAATAGTCATTCGACACTTACACTCGATGCTGGCAACTCAGGTACTTCATGGCCACTGATGTCAGTGCTGGACAGTCAGAGACTTTTGTGCTCCAGTACATCAGGGGCTCATCTCCAATGCTTAGGTGCCTTGTGTCTGCAAGATATACATCAGTCATGCGTTGCACTGCTTGCATTCCTGCTGATTCATCACCAGCCTCCTCCTCCTTTTCTTGCATGTCTGCCACGCCCACCTGATTTAAGACATCCCAAATGGGATTATTGTTTTGTTCATTCATGGTACATGTTTTGGAAGAAACATTTGAATGTGAGGCATGTGTGATGGTAGCAACACTGGGTTTATTAGTTGTGTCATGTTTTGCCTTCTTCTGCACCTGTGTGTTTATTCGCATCTGTGCAACACATACCCTTGTTGTCAGAAGGTCTGTCAGCTTCTTAACCTGCTGGCGCACACCTTCAATGATTGGAGCCACAGCATGTTTATATCATGAGTCAAGCATTATGGTGATGCCAACCTCTTCAGAGTGCAGGATTCCATTAATATGTGTGTCACTGGCAATAAAACCTGCCTTCAATGAGTGTGGGTGGAGTCACTCATCAATTTCCAAAAGAAGTGCTTCCAGCATCTTCTCACCCATATGTGACCCTGCTATGCTTTTCATCATCAGTATGGCTTACTGATGAAGACCCAGAATGTTGCTACCACCACAATTTGCCTTGCTGTTACTTTCGCTACTGCCCAAATCAAACAGTACACCAGGTATCTGTGCCAGTGATATGTAATGCACAAATATGAACTACCAGCTGTTTTGCCACTGGTCAACATACCCATACTCAGATATATATAAGGCGTTGCTGAATGAATAATGACATGATTTTACATATCTGATACTCCACCGTACAGTTCCAGAATAGCACATTTTGCAAAGTGCATTCAAGATGGTATCTGCCATTTGGGACATGCACGGGCCATGAACTGCTGGAAACCAGCATTATCAACAAAGGAGTATGGCAAGAGTTCAATTGCCAACATTTCAGCCACTGCCGCATTAAGCTGTCTTGCAATCACGTGATTTGGTGCAATTTTACATTCCGATCAAACATGGCATGGAGTGTGGGCTGGACCCTTCTTTGGGCAGCTGAAGTAAACAACTTTTGCAGTGGCATTGTTGGGGTGCTATGGTCTGGTGCTTCAGTACTAACTTTAGATGTGTTATGCAATACAGTGACTATGCTTCTATGACTTAAAGGGGTGGCACTAGTAGCACTACTGCTATGCTCTGTACTGCTAGATGGAATGGAGTCATGCTCCTCCACTACACAGTCCACAGCATTTGACATTGTGGACCCCCCAAACTGTTTCTTAACTGGACTGACAGCGAAATCCACCACTGTCTTCCTTTTCATGCTGACACCAGTGTGCAGGGTGTCTGTTCTTGAGGTGGGTGAGTTGCCCACCAGTGCCTAGATGGATTCCTTTATTACCCCTGCTTACCTGAGCTTGACAGAGCTGGCAGATTGCAACTGACTCTTCAGCAGGGTCAAAAATATAGAAATCTCACACAGGGGATTTAATTACCCTTTCTTTTTCCATCGTGCCAGGAGGACTGTGATAGCGGAGAGGAAGGTGCGGTGACATAGTTTTTTTGAGATGATTTCAGCACATCAAAAATATTATGTGTGCTTTCTTTACTAGTTGTGACGGTACTGGATGCAACATCCTCCTCAACAACATCTGAATCATATGACTTGTTTTTTACTGTCAGGTGTCCAAAGTGGATCCTGCACTCATCATCATAATCATCAACAATGCTCTCATTCTCTTCTATATGTATGTTCTTCTCAACCGCCTTAACCTGTATGTGCAGTCTCAATCCCATTCTCTGCATCTCTAGTATTTACCACTGACTCAACACTGTCTGCTGTCGAAGCACAACCAACAACACCACCCACTTGTACCACGACTACGTTCTCCTCTTCCGCTGTTTCCTGCCTGCTGGTACTTGTGGTGCTGCTGTCTTTCTCAATAGGTGTCACCTCACTCACTATTACAGCCACCACTGATTTAGCTTTGAAAAATTGGTCCTATGTCAAATCAGAGAAGGAATTTTAATGACAGTAAATTCAGTGACGGCATTGCAGGAAATGTTAAAACAGTGACAGCGGATTTCAGCTCACTACAGTAAGGGCAACAATTCAATGACTGTATTTCTACAGGATGCTTCACCCCTGCACCCCCCTTACATGTATAACTAACTCCGAGTTCGTAGCACTTCAGGGAGGGGGGCAAACAATTGTTGCCCTTACTTCAGTATGCCGAAATGCACCATCACTGTTTTAACATTCACTGAAATGCCATCACTGAATTTACTGTCACTCAAATTCCATCGCTGACTTGACGTGATACTGAAAAATTTTGTGACAGATATGCCACCGCTGCTAAAAACTCCAGTATTCTCATTGTTATTTGCCCCTGAGCTCACAGGAATTGTTGATGACATGTGCTCAGACATTGATGTTGGTAGTGATGTATTAATTGGCGCCTTTGATTTACCAACCCCTCTTCCCTGATGCACTGGCACCAATCCCTTTTCCCCACTCTTTTTTTGCCAGTCATGATTCCTGTTTGTATTTTAATGGTAAGGGTTTCTTTTTATAGATCACAACACTGATAATACTTCGACTAGCAAATGAAACTGCACACTGAATCTGTATTTTATACTCCCAAAACACAGGTCTGGTTTTCTAGCACAGAGAAATCTTGCAAGTGAAACTGCACACTGAATCTGTATTTTATACGTCCAAAACACAAGTCTTGTTTCCTAGCACAAGGAAATCTCACAAATGAAACTGAACACTGAATCGGTATTTTACGAACATACGAACATACGAAATTTGCCAGCAGATAAAGGCCTAGAGGTCTATCAAGTCTGCTCGAATGTGCAGCTAGCACCCCTTATTCTGCAGCTGCCCCTACCTTCCACCCCTCCCCTTCATTGACCCTCCCCCTTGTCCTGTCCCATCCCCTTTTGAAGCAGTCCACTGTTCTACTGATACCACTTCTGCAGGTAACGATTCCACCCAGCCACCACCCTCTCTGTAAAAAGTGCTCCTCATCTCCTCCTGAACCTTCCTCCCATCAGTCTCATATCATGGCCCCTGGTGTCCCTCCCCTCCCTTACTTTGAACAGCCCCACTGTACCTGTCTTTTTTATTCTTTTCATGTACTTAAAGGTTTCAATCATGTCCCCCCTGTCCCTCCACTCCTCCAGTGAGTACATGTTCAACTCCATCAGCCTCCTCTCGTATGATAAGTCCCCCAGCCACTTGATCATCTTTGTCGCCCTGTGCTGCACCCCCTCCAGTGACTTAATGTTCCTCTTCAGATATGGGCACCAGTACTGCACACAGTACTCCAAGTGCGGTCTAACTAATGACCTATACAGTGGCAGAATCACCTCCTCCCTCCTCGATGACATACCCCTTGCAATACAACCCAGCATTTTGTTGGCCTTTGCAGCTGCCTTCCTACATTGTGTCGAGTTGTTCATTGACCCTGTAATGAGCACCCCCAGATCCTTCTCCTCCTCTGTCTGGGCTAGTTGCACTCCCAGCTGGTAACTCCTCCTTGGGTTCTTCATCCCAAAATGCAGCACCTTGCACTGTTTGGCATTAAACCCCAGTTGCCAGGTGTCTGACCAGGTTTCAAGCTTTGCCAGATCATCCTGCAACCCTGCCATCCCCTAGGTCATCCACACTGCTCCTACCTTGGTACCATCAGCAAACAGACTGATCTTGCTCTTGATGTCCAATGATATGTCTGCAATGAATATCCCAAACAACACTGGTCCCAACACCGAGCCCCATGGAACACTGCTCTTCACCACCCTTGGGTGTGAGGCTCCCACCACCACCACCCTCTGTTGCCTTCCCTGAAGCCAGTTCCTACCCATCTCACCAGCTTTGCACCTGCCCTGTGCCTACTAACTTACTTCCCAGCCTTCCATGCGGCACCGAGTCGAATGCCTTACTGAAGTCCAGATACAGGACATCCACTGCATGGCCCCTGTCCAGTTGCCTAGTTACCCAGTCATAGAACTCCACCAGGTTGGTTTGGCAGGAACTGCCCCATATGAAGCCATGCTGTCTGCTGTCCTGCAGTCCTTTGGCCTCTAGGAGGGCCACCAGCCTTTCCTTCAGGATAGTCTCCATTAGCTTACCCACGATGAATGTGAGGCTCACTGGTCTGTGGTTTCCCGATTCATCCTTGGGGCCACTCTTGTGGAGGGGCACTACATCAGCCATCCTCCAGTCCTGAGTTACACACCCCAAATGTAGTGAGGCATTAAATAGGTCTGCCAAAGGTCCTAAGGGACCTCTGCCAACTCTACAGTACCCTGGGTGGATGCCATCTGAGCCTGGCACCTTATCCACCCTCAGTGCCTTCAAACCCTCCCGAACTCTGCCCTCCATGATTTCCCATTTGTCACCCCTCCCCCCATTTCTGCCATTTCTCCCCCCTTGGGTGTCAGCCCCTCTTATCTTTAGTAAATACTGAGCAAAGTACTCATTTAGTGCATCTGCCTTGGCGCACCCTTCTTCCACAAAACCCTCCTCCTTCCTGATCCTTACTATGTGGTCCTTACAGCTCCTTTTCTCCCTGATGTACCTAAAGAAGTCCTTCTCCCCCTTCTTAATGCCTTGTGCCAGCCTGAGTTCCATAGATGACTTGGCTCCCCTTACTGCCTTTGTCACCTCCTTCGATTCCGTCAAGTACTCCTCCCTGTCCTCCCCTCTCCCTGTTTTTTTGTACTTCCTAAAGGCCGCTCTTTTCCTCCTTACCTTTTCCATGACCTCCCTGCTCAACCAACTTGGTTTCTTAGCCCTAGCCTTCTTGATCTGGGCCTTGCAGCAGGTTTTGATTGCCTCCATTATCCCCAGCTTTATGAGCTCCCACCTCTGGTTAGTGTTCATACTAGATTGAATTCTGGCCAGGTACCCTTTTACCACTTCCCCCATCCTCCCAAAGTCGGCCCTCCTGAAGTCCAGCACTCTTGTGCCAGATTCCACTCCTTCCTTGTCCATATCCAATGTGAGCCATACTGAGTGGTGGTCACTCTCTGACAGCGGTTCCTCCACCGTAAGTTCTCTCACAAAGTCCCCATTTGCCAGCACAAGGTCAAGGGTATTCCCTAACTTGGTTGGTGTACTGACCATTTGCAACAAGAAGCTGTCCTGGAAGGCATCCAGCAGTACCTGCTCCCTTCTGTTCCTGGTTGTTGGGGTACTCCAGTCCACTCCTGGCATGTTGAAGTCCCCCACAATCACCACACTACCCTTCTCGAAGGTCCTCCTGATCTGTCCCGCTAGTTCCCTGTCTAACTCCTCCATCTGAGATGGCGGCCTGTACACCACTCCCATTCTAAGACTCTATTATTGGAATCCTGGATTTGCTTCAAATTGACTCCATTACTACCCTCCTCCCTCTTCCTCCCTTACATACTTCAGTCTTTCCTTCACATATAGTGCCACACCCCCTCTTTTCCCAATCACCCTGTCCCTACGAAATAACCAGTACCCTGGTACAGACAGGTCCCAGTCATTGTATTGGGTGGCCCATGTTTCTGCGATGGTTGCAGTGTCCACCTCTCCCTCTGTCATGAGCACCTGTAACTGCAGTTTTTCTCCCAAGGCTCCTAGCATTAAGGGTAACCACCTTCCACCCTTCCCCCCTCCCATCCTGCCCTCCTTTACTAGCATCACCAATACTACTTGCCAATTGTCCTTTGTCACTGTTATGAGGGGTAAGCTCATATGGTTTCCGAACCTGTGGTCTCTGCATGTCTCTTGCCCAGTTGCCACCCCCACTCCTAGTTTAAATTCCCTACTTCCTCTATGTAGTCCTCCATCCTCTGTTTCAACACTTTCTTTCCCTCCTCACTCAAGTGTAGTCTGTCCTTGACATAGAGACTAGTGTCCTCCCAGGTCCCTCCCCACTCCCCCCAACAGCCCATACCCTTTAGCACAACACTAGGTTCTTAGCCATCTGTTAAATTCCTCTGTTCTCAGCTTTCTTGTTGTGCTTGCGTTGGGCACTGGAAGTATCTCTGAAAAAGTTACTAATCTTCCTACCCCCTCACATAATTGTCCTAGTTCCTCAAACCTCCTCTGGACTATATCTACTGTCTTGTCAGCCAGGTCGTTCATCCCAAGATGTATAATTAAATGAGGCTTGTCCCTACCCCTTCTAGCATATTTCAGAACAGATTGTCCCACCCTTTCCGCTGTCATTCCTGGCATGGCCTCCACCCAGATGTGACTATGCCTCTCCTCCTTGCTACTCCACCTGACTCCTCTTAGTATTGAGTCCCCCAGCACTAAGATTCCACCACCCTTACTCCCTGCTTGCTTTCATTCATCTCTCTCTCTCATTTCTGGCTCCTCTTCTTCCTCCTGTACATTATTTCCCCTTTTGCCCTGTTGCAATTCTACCAGCAGAACTTCCCCCCGCTCCGGTTTGGTCCTAGCATTTATCAATTACTCCTCTAATTTCATCATTTCCCTCCTCCTCCTTCTTCCTCTCCAGCAGTGCAAAACTATTTTCTGATGACCCTTCACAAATGCCCACTCCCTCTCCCTTCTTAGTAACCGGTCCTCTCCTTTCCACTCCATGACTTTTGCCACTTCTTTGCCTCCCCTCACAAGTCCCTATCTCCTCATTCCATTTGTCTTTTGTCTCCTGACCTGGTTTCCCCGGCAATCATTCTTCCTGGCCGGAGCCCCCTTGTCCCTGCTTCCCTTCTTCTGACCCTCTCCTCACCACTGTTGGCTTAAATCGCCCTCCCTCATCTCCCATTCTTCCTCCCTCCAGTATTGAGCTAAACCCACCCCCAGTCTGCCTTGTCTGTCTTAGTTCCTCTTGCAGACCCTCAATCTCCTTTCTAAGTTTCTCTATGTGGTTGCACACTAAACATCCTCCCACACTCCAGGCAATTTTTAGAAAGATTGGTGCACCGCAGTTGTTGCAGCCTACCCATTGCTGTTGTTGCCAACCAGTGACCCCCCACCCTTCCAGATGCAGGATACCAAACACTCCCCCAAGTCTCCCCTCTCCCCATCAGTGCAAAACATTATTTTCTTAATTTCCCTTACCCCCTTTGTTGTACATGTTTAAAAAGATCGAGCAACTGCTTTTTATATTCCTAACTTTCCTATCCACACTCAAAAAGAGACTTTGAGTAGCTATTGCACAACCTTCTTCAAACTCCTACTCCTCCTTTCCACAATGCAATAGAAATGCAAAGAAGTAACAATGAAAGCTCCTAGATTTGCAGTTACTTCCCTTCCCTTCCACTGAAATAGCAGTCACCTCTTCACTCACTGCTGTTCCTTTCCTGGATGTCTGCTTCTGCTATGACAGGTGCATATCATTTGCCCATTTGAGGAAGTGATGTCAGAACCCCTGGTATAAAGGAAATCATGGACCAGGGATGGGTGGGGTGAGGGGTTAGGGGGGTGGGACCAACCCAAGTCTTCAACAAACAATCAGGTAGCCGAGGCCCACCTAGTCAGACCATTAGCACCCTTCCCCCACTATGCACTAACCTTTGCAGCTAGTGAAGCCAGCAAAAATGAATCACAATTCTACTCAAAGCCCCCAAAATAGGTTTGCTACCAAAAGAAACAGGTCTCCAATTCAAACAGCTTCACCAACAACACATCAAAATAGGCTTGAAATTAGAAGATATAGGTCTCTGAGTCAAAGAAACATCCCAGTTAAATCACACCAAATAGGTTTTAAATCAGAAGAAATAGGCCTCTACAAATGCAGCCTGCTACACAGTGAAACATCAAATGATCCCACTTATAACCACCAACACAGTTTTCAAAATTCCAACAGCCCCAAAACAATACCCTGCTAGCCCCTTAGAAGTAGTAAGAAAGAAAAGAAATAACCTTCCACCAAGTAAAATCCACAAGAAACAATGTAAAAACAACAAGAAGCTACTGTACTATAACAAATCTGATCCTTTATATGCAAAAAGCACAGATCTTGTTTTCTGCCACAGGGAAATCTGACAAGTGAAACTGCACACTGAACTGGTATTTTATGCTCCCAAAACACAGAACTGGTTTCATAGCACAGAGCAATCTGCCAAGTGAAACTGCACATTGAATCTATATTTTATATGCCCAAAACAAAGGTCTGTTTTTTTACCAGCACAGGGAAATCTGACAAGTGAAACTGAACATCAAATCAGTATTTCACACACAAAATAAATCAATCAGTCAATCAAACTTTATTTAACCAGGCAATTCATCATTGAGCGAGCTCATTGCTGGTGAAATTGTCATTTCCCATAACAGTAATAACCCAGATAGAGGCACAATAGAAGCAAACTCAGAAAGTTTGCCTCCTACAATGCTGCTGCTCCCCTCCCTCACTCACACAATCCACAGGCACAAAATTCAGAAACTGAAAAACATACTTTATGCATTCTAATCGATTAGTGAATACAAAAAAAAAAATACTGTGTCCTGGGCAATGCATATTCATATACATAAAAACACAGAAGTAGCTATAAAGCTAATATGGTATACACGATACATAATAAGGTACAGGACATCATAACAACAATACTTAGCAATTAGTTACATACATGAGGACTCGACTACCAATAGTACATTAGAGAACTGGTGGCAGGTAGAAACACAAAGGGGGGGGTATACGCAGTATCAAGGAGTAGACGCAGCACATGATGTACGATGCCTGGGAGTAATCATAGTTAGAAGGGGAGAGGGAGGAAGAGAGATGGACAGGGAGAAGGGAGGGGAGTAGGAAGGGGAGGTGGAAAAAGTAGTTGGTGAGGAAGCATAAGCATGCTTAGCACACGTAGATTAATTTAGCAGTGGGAATATGGCAAGAAAAGAAACAAAAACAAAATATACCACAAAAACACTGCTTAACTAAGAAAAAAATCAAAAAAAAAAACTACAGATCTTGACTGAACCTAGCCTCCTACAATGCTGCTGCTCCCCTCCCTCACACACACAATCCAGACACAAAATTCAGAAACTGAAAAACATACTTTATGCTATATAATCGATTAGTGAATACAAAAAAAAAATACTGTGTATCCACAATGCACTCACAAAGTTTGAGCAAAATTTTGTTCAAATAGAACTTTTTTTTTATGTTTTAACAGTTTTTATGATCAGTCAGACTAACAATATGCTCTCTGAGAGACTCTCAACTATACTGCACTCAGACATGACCTACTCAGCTTCCTATAGGCTATTCAGCAACATGTGACCCCCCCCCCCAGAGCATCAGATGACATTCTATCCTGTACTGCAGTGCGAATTTCGCATCAAGTGCAAATTTTTCTGGCGAAATTGTCATTTCCCATAACAGTAATAACCCAGATAGAGGCACAATAGAAGCAAACTCAGAAATTTCGCGTTTTTCGTGAAATCACTGAAAAAGGTGACACTGGGATTTCGCATGGCATACAATTTCTCAGAAAGTCGAAACTCCGAGAAATATTACGCAGAGCAAAATTTGCTTTCGCACACCTCTAATGTATAGTCACCATTTTCAACTACCTCTACAATGTTCTTTGCATTATCTAAAACTATTAAACCTGGGGTTAATGAGCATGGTGTCACTGTCAACCACTCATCAAACTTCTGCTGCAGGCAGTCTTCTTGCAGGTGTCTCTGTGATGTAACTGACAATCCACAGATGCACAAAGCTTCCTGCATCTTGGATTTTGTAGGCCTTGATAACCCAGTGGAGGAGAAAGAGAAGAAAGAGGGGAAACTGACCCCAGTGGGCAATAACTGCCACAAAACTTGTGGTCTGACCACTTATCCACCAAGGGTGAGCCATTGGCAACTGTGGTTCAGCTTTGAGATTGGCCCATGAATTTAAGTCAGTTTTGAGAATATGGACAAAAAAATGGCCCAGTGCAGTGCTTGGCATGGGGTAATAGCAGACTACAAACAGGAAGGTAAAAAGCCATTCGGTCAGAAATTAATACCTATTACTAAAACTAACGTGTCAGGTGGTGTTGGCATGTCACTGATGCGTTTATGTGACAGTGTGTGCAATACAACCCAGTATGACTGCCATGGCCCCATTCTGAGCTGCAGTAGTAGTTCATATTCATTGTTGAGGTCAAGGCTTTTATACTCCTCCATTCTTTCATCACCTCTTCTTTACCTCACTACCAAATAATTTATTCTCCCTAACCTCACACATTTTTCAATTACCCTGTATATAAAATACCTCCACATTTCTTTTTACTTATTTACATGGTGAGAAAATGTGATTGAACTCTTTAAAGTGATCATGTAGCTGGCAACACTTTACCAGAACAGGCTTTTGCTGTAGAGGTTATGTGCATTGGCACTCTGTGAGCCAGCTAGCCATGCAACATCCCTTCTACAGATGCTGCACTTCTGACCAGTAAGACTGAGGCAGTAACTATTGCCTGCCCCCAGTGTGCCTGCAGCTGATACAACCCATGATCCAGCATCTGACTCTTTGCCTAGCAGCCCAGGTAAGAATACTAAGGCCTTCTGTTTGTTTTTTTCTTCATTTTATTTGAATTATATTTATTATTATTATAATTTATGTTTCATATACTTAATAGAAAAACACGAGTCAGGGTTTGTGATTAACATGTCACCCCCTCCACCTGCTATGCCAAATACTTGCATTTCTTTGCCACAGTTCACACTTTACTAAATGTTCACTCTCCTGCCTTGGGGAGGGGGTCCGGTCTGACCACAGTTCACAGTGACAGGCAAGCAGGCTGAACTCTCAAACACACAAGTGACACATTCCGGTGGTGGCCTCCCTCCCTTCCCTGTCTAGGAGTTAATGGCATTGTCTTTGAGAAGGGGGGGGGGATACCAAAGACCAGTTTGAGCAGTTAAACATTTTATAGCAGGGTGCACAGTACCTTAGTCAAAAAACATAGGATTCCTGGTGACGGCTTGGTCTCCGTCAGGTGAAGCTGATGATACCTCACATCCCAACACACTTTGGATACTGAGGGCAGGACTTAAGGAGCTGTAAAACACTTGGTGGACACAGCATTTCACAACAGTCTCAAAAGGACTAATTTCAGTCAAAACAGAACTTGCATGTAACTAACAGCAAATTTATTTTAAGTCAATGTAAATGCCCAAACCACACACTTCGTAGGGAGATCTCCACATATATTTACAGTTCAATTTAGCTTGCAGACAACAACAACAACCAGATGCCGTGGCACCATTCCTTCTTGGGGGCTTTGGGTTTGAACCCAGAACCAGTTATCTTCTTCATTCTCCCTGTGAGCCAAACAGGTTCCTTCTGTTTTACTAGCCACTCCCTTCAGTGCTCTATGGCATTCTCTACACAAACTCCCCACCAGTGAGAGCGGGGCACTTGAACTTAACTTGGTCTTTCTTTCTCCTCTACTGGGGCTTTGATGTCAATTTCTGGGCACAGTCAGTCTACTAGACCATCCCGACCTGCCAATCCTCAGGCAGGGTTCGCACAAGCTGACGGTCACCATACCTCAAAATGCAGTCCCTCCTATCTCTTCCAGCAGCTCCTCTCAGGGGTGGACACAGCAAGGTGATAGGACTAGATGCCTCTCGAGATCCTCCTGTCCACATCTCTGTCACTCCGCTTCCCAGGCCTGCCATGGCAGGCACCCTTCCAGCCAGTTTCCTCATAGAGCTGAACAGGCTCCAGTCTCTCTGGGCTCTCCTTCAGTTTCCACCTTCAAACATTATTGCCTCCCACCAGTGGATTGGTGGGATCCCTTGATGCTAATGGAAACTGGGGGTAAACTTCTGCCCCAACCCTGCTCCTCTGACCCCGACTGATGGCCCGCCCTGTCCAGCCTGACATTGCGCACACCTTCCTATGCCAGCAGGGCATCTTTTCTAGTAACCCCCAAATGGCACGGGGGTTACACTTAGAAACATAGAATGTGACAGCAGAAAAGGCCCCCCAGGCCCACCCAGTCTGCCCAATTTCACTATCTGAAAGATAGCCTTCTTGGTTAACCTTTGTGACTCCAGATTTTTGATTTATCATTTGACATAGACTCATCACATACTTTTAGATGGAGTAGATGTATATCATTTAGTTTTCACTGTCTTTCTCCATTACAAGATGTTTTGGTGGTGGTGCTTTTCACTCATTTTTGTACAATTTTGGGATCTGGGGTATACCTTGCCATGCCTTTACTCCTCTGAACAAGTATAGTTTTTCCTCTAGTGATAAGATGACAGTAGTGTTCAAGACCATGTCAGATCCAGACATAGTGTCACCTTCCGCACATGACGAGTGATCAGCAGCACTATGCTGTGTGATTCTGTGAATAATGCATGATTTAGGGGCAGGGGCATCATGTGGAATTTCAAAGTGGACTTATAGTTGTCTATATCCACACAGGTTGTTGTGGTAGCTGTTATATTGTTCATACCAGGTGTACAGGGAGGGCTTTTCTTTACATTTCTGGGTGGATCCCTTTTACACTGATTAGTGCAAATGAAAGCACTTGAAAGAGCCCCAACCCATGCAATATCAAAGTCAAAGCTAAAGTTTATTGATTAAAACCACTTAGAGCCAAATACATCTGAACATAGAAATTCAGATAAAAATATTCATAAATAGCACAGATAAACATACATTTTACATATATAGAAGCAATGATAATCCAGTGAAACATGCATTCATACGAATATACATATCATTACTATATATGTAATTTCTTCCAACCTGCAGCAATACCAAATTTTGCTACAGAGTACAATACTAAAGTGCTGTGCGAGTTTAATAAATAATTCATTTTTTTCCTCATTTCTACTATGTGGTAATGAGGATATGATAACAGAGAGCCGGGTTCATGACAAGACCTCTAAAGGAAAAACAGCACAGTCAATAATCACACAGGCAAAATGCTGACAGTCAAAATCATGCTTCACAAAGACAGTGCACAGTAATGACAGCACAATCACTTGGGGGGGCTGATTTACTGTTGCCAACTCTGAGTGGGGTGAAAGTCGGGGTTGGGGCCGATTTATGATTGACAACTCTTGGAGCGCTATAATATACCAACGCTACCATTTATAGGTCACTGTTTTCACCAACGCTATTTTCTCAGCACAAATTTCACTGCGCTGTTATTCCAACACAGTTTTGATGGTATACCCAGAGAGCCACTTCCCTGTTAAATTCTTTTGCAAGGAACAGTCTAACAAAATGTGCATAGTTTTTCATTTTCCAGGGAATTGCTCTTATGCTTTAACCTCTTCATATGTTGTAGCCAATCAGTAAACCAAGTATTTAACCCTGAATTCACCCCAAAATGCAGCCTTGCAAACTTTTTACATTCAAGCTATCCTGACAAAGCTCTAAACATAGAAACATAGAATTTGACGGCAGATAAGGACCGCGTGGCCCACCCAGTCTGCCCATTTCCCTACCTACTGGATAAGCTGCAGATCCTAGTTAACCAGCAGCCTACTTCTTCTTACCCCCACCCCCCAGAATTGCCTTACGACTGTCCCATGCATGCTTGAATTCCACCACTGATTTTTGACTCCACAACCTCCTCTGGAAGGCCGTTCACGCATCCACAACCCTCTCTGTGAAAAAATACTTCCTTAAATTACCTCTGAGCCACCCCTCTCTCTTCAATTGTGCCCTCTTGTTCTTGCGCACCTCTTTTTTGAAGATGCTACTCTCTTGGACTTTGTTGATTCCCTTGAGGTGCTTGAAAGTTTCTATCATATCCCCTCTCCCCTCCTTTCCTCGAGGCTATACATATTAAGCTCCTTAAGTCTCTCTTCATATGTCTTCCGGTGCAGACCCTGCACCATTTTAGTTGCCCTCCTCTGGACAGCTTCCATCCTGTCTATGTCTTTGCGGAGATTGGGTCTCCAGAACTGCACACAGTACTCCAGATGGGGTCTCACCAGCTGTCTGTACAGAGGGATAATAACTTCCTGTTTTCTACTGGTGATGCCTCTCCCTATGCATCCCAGTATCCCCCCAGCCCTCCTTGCTGCCCTCTCACATTGCTTGCCCACCTTTAGGTCATCTGATATGACTACCCCAGGTCCTTTCCATTTTATTGTTGTTAGTATCTCACCCCCATTGTGTACTCTTCCTCTGGGTTTTGTTTCCCAGGTGCATTGCTGCACTTCTTAGCATTGAATCTAAGCTGCCATACATTTGACTATTCCTCTAACCTTGCCAAGTCCTTCTCATCCTTTCCACCCACCCTGTGCATCAACGTGTGTTGCAGATCTTAGTGTCATCTGCAAAGAGACATACTTTTCCTTCAGTCCCTTCACCAGTAATAAACATAAAGACATTGAGAGGACGGTCTAATACTGAACCCTCGGTATCCCACTAGTAACCCTCCTTTCTTCTGAGTGGACTCCATTTACTATTACTCTCTGTGTCCTATTCTCCAGCCAATTCTTTACCAGGCTGTCTTCTTGGGACCCACTCCCAGGCTGCTAACTTGTATATTAATCTTTTGTGTGGGACTGTGTCAAATGCCTTGCTAAAGTCTAGGTAGACCATGTCCACAGCCCTCCTGATCTACTACTTTGGTCACCCAGTCAAAGAAATCTATCAGATTTGTCTGGCATGACCTTCCCACTGTGCATCCATGCTGCCCTGGGTCCTGTGCCCCTCTGGCCTCTAGATACTCGACAATTCTTTCCTTCAAAGTGATTCCATCATTTTCCCTATCACTGAGGTTAAACTAACAGGTCTGTAGTTTCCTGCTCTGCCTTGCTCCCACTTTTGTGAAGAGAATCACATCTGCCCTCCTCCAGTCTCGGGTACCACCCCATCCTCCCATGATTTGTTAAAAAGGATATCCCAGTGGTGTCACTATTTCTACCCTTAGCTCTTTTTAGAATTCTGGGATAGAATCCCATCAGGCCCATTACTTTGTCCACCTTCAGTTTTAAGAGTTCTTTCAGAACCCTTTCTTCTATATAAATGGCTGGTATCAACTTTTTTGTATCAGAGTGTTACTACTGTTTGTTTTATGTACCTCCCCTCTCCATTTGAAATACTGAGCAAAATATTTGTTTAGTATCTCTCTGCCTTTTCACAGATCTCCTCTGCCCACCCTCCCTCCCTTTATTAAGCCTCATTATCCCTCCCCTTGGTCTTCCTTTGCTCCCTGATGTACCTATAAAAGGTTTTATCCCCTTCTTAACTGAGTTGGCTATCTTTTCCTCGGTTTGGGCCTTTGCTGTTCTGACTGCCTTCTCAGCCTCCTTTTGCTTTAACTGATACAGTTCTCTGTCCTGCTCCTTCTGCGATTCCTTGTACTTCCTGAATGCTTTCTTTTTCTCTTGAACCTTCACTGCCACTTCCTTTGAGAACCATAGTGGTTTCTTACATCGTCTTGTTTTGTTTATTTGCTTCACACAAAGGCTCGTTACCTCTGTGATGGCAGTTTTTATTATTCCCCATTGTTCTTCCACCCCTCCTTCCTGCCCATTTACTAGTGCATTCCTTAGGCACTCACCCATTTTGGCAAAGTCAGCCTTCCTAAAGTCCAGTACTTTTGTCTTTGTATGGCTTGACTCTATTGCTGTGTTTATTGTGAACCACACTGTTCGATGGTCACTAGTTCCCAGATGGCTACCCACTTCTACATCTGTGATCCTCTCTCCATCTCCATTTGAGAGAATCAAGTCTAATATTGCTCCCTCTCAGGTGGGCTCCAGTACTAACTGTCTCTAAGGCATGCCCCCTGTAGGGCATCTAGAATAACTGCACTCTTCAAGTGGCAGCTGCAACTGCACTCAGTTAACATCTGGCATATTCAGATCACCCATCAGCAATATCTCCCCTTTTCTACCATTCTAAGTATACTTTCTATCATTTCCCTGTCCATTTCCTCCCCTGAGAAGGAATCTGCACTAACCCCTGTGCGTATTGTGGTGCCATTGCCTGTCTCAAATTTACCCACAGTGCTTCTTCTCCTCCCTGTTTACCCTTTTGTTCTGTTGCTTTTATTCCTTCCCTTATGTAAGAACTCCTCCTCCTCCTCTTTACCCTCCCTGTCCCTCCTGTAGACAGTGTATCCTGGTATGTTTATGTCCCAGTCATGGTTTTGTGTGTACCATGTTTCTGTGACTGCCATGATATCGATGTTCCTCCTCCATCAAGGCCACTAATTCAGGAAGCTTGTTACCCAGACTACAGGCATTGATACTCATTGCTCTCCATTTTTTGATGGCTTTACGTTCTGTTGCATCTTCCCCCACTGACCGTTCTACCTCGGTCTTTTTCTCATTTAGTACCCTGTTTTGTAGGGAGAGGCTGGGATTTTCCTGCTGCTTGTCAGTGCATTCCCCTTTGACTAGTTTAAAAGCTTGCAAATGAAGCATTTAAACCGATTGCTCAAAAGACTTGTTCCCTTCCTGGACAGATGCAGACCATCCTGCCAGTATAGGCTGGTGTCCCTCAAGGTGGAACCCCAATCCCTAATGAAGCCAAACCCCTGACCTCCGCACCATTTTTTCAACCATTCATTAAACTGCATGGTGCCAATTACCCTCGCCTCCCCCATGCCTTTGACAGACAGGACCTCTGAGAAGGATACTGTGTGTGCTGCTTGTCTTAGGTCCCTCCCCAACTCTGCAATGTCCTCCTGCACTGCTCTAATCTCATGATGAGCCAAGTCATTTGTCCCTAGGTGGACAATTACGTCCAGCTCAGAATCCCTTGCAGCTGTTCTCGTGATCCTGAGGATGCGCTTCCTGTCCCTCCAAGCCATGGCACCAGGCAGTCTATACATAGTTTTTCTTATGTGTTCACTTTTTAATAATTTATAGCTGACATAATTTATTGTTTTAGTTAACCTTTCCAAGCCCCTTTGTTTACTAATATCAGTGCACCTTTATGTACATTCTGATTTAAGATTCAGAAGTTTGTGTAAATTCCAGGCCCTTGCTAAACCATTTAATCCATTTTTAAAATCCTAATTTCCAGCTCTCTGAACCATATCCAGTACTTGAAGAAGGCCAGGGCACTATTTTATACAGTATCTATGGCAGCACGGGTCATTATGTTGCAAGACATATTGCCGCATGGCACAACTGTGCTACGTGATTTATGCCACGAGGCATATGTCTTTGTTCTGTGGGCGGCTCTGCCCCCACACCCCCCATTATGGGGGGCTGCATTCCCCAGCCCCTTCGCTAAGATTCTCAACTCCAGGGGTTAACCCGGGCCTTTGGGTCCTGGTTCACCATATTGCCGTACGCTATTAAGTGTGAGACATTATGACCCGATGCGATCTAATGGCTTCCAGCCAGCACTGGTTTGGCCAAACATTATCATTCTTAAGCATGCTGCAGAAAAAGTTGACAAGTCTGATATCAGCAACTGTCCTCATAGCTAGTGCCCCACATTCCACTCCCAAATACTCAGCCTCAATGAACTGTGACAGTTCTTACATAAGTCTCATACAGTAGAAGCTGCTTAAATGGGAC
Source organism: Neoceratodus forsteri (assembly GCA_016271365.2). Taxonomy (NCBI): domain Eukaryota; kingdom Metazoa; phylum Chordata; order Ceratodontiformes; family Ceratodontidae; genus Neoceratodus; species Neoceratodus forsteri. Next base: position 454,313,220 of record CM057452.1, on the reverse strand, counting down.
AGACTGGTGGATTGGGGTTCATCCCGCTTAAGTGAGCATTTCCACAAAACAAAGATGCTGTTTTGCATAAGTTTCTGTAAAAAACAGATCAGGGTAGTTAGGCTGTGTACAGTATTTGCTGTTTTGCATTATGTACTGCAAAAACAGATCAGGTAGATTTATTTAGTGCTTTAGTGCTTTTGTGATTTTGTGTCTTTTTTTTACTGCTTGTGACAAAAAACATGTTTTATGCTTTTGTTCTGTTTTGTTTTAGTTTTTCTTAGGATTGTTACAGAACTGTGTACACTACAGGGTTATCAGGGCTTTCATCCATCAGGAGTGCAGCACTCTGGTAGGTATGATAATTCAAATTCAGATTCTGGCTCAGAAGTTGGGACTCTTGGAGCAGCTACATTAGCTAGTAAAGCAGACATCAAGGATGTTGCAGCACTTGACGGCTGGAAAAAATCTGTAATTGTCCTTTGCCGTCTTTCTGTCAGTGCTTGCTGATCTATTGCACATTTGAAGGCAAACAACTGCTGCCAGGTGTCGTTCTGGTCCCATAGTTGACACCAGCGCATAGCAGCTCGCAGACTGTATAGTGCATCCAGGGTAGAGATGGACTCATCTTGGAATCCTTCGGCTGTCTCCTTACCCTCGTCAGCGTCTTCTTTCAGCACTGATCTTATGAGGTCTTCATCGTTTACTTCACCGACAGTTGGCTCCTAGCTATCCATACCAACAAAATCCTCTAACTCCACACTATCCATCCCAGATGGGATCGTAACGTCTTCCAATCTGGAAACAGCATTGCTTTCAGGTAAACCACTTACCACAGGTGCAGACACACCACTGTGATTAAAACCTGCCTTTCCAAAGCAGTTTTCTATTGTGCTTTGTTTCACTGCCCTGCCCTGCTCTGTGCAGCATGTAGATGGCATTGAGAAGAGTTACTTTTCATGCAATTTCTGCTTCATGAGCACTCACACATTCATCAGTCAATTGTAAAATCTTGCTAGTCACATAGGATCTGTAGTGACCTTTTAGGTTCCTTATAACCCCGATGTCCATTGGCTGCAAGATACTGGTGGTGTTAGGGGGTATAAAAAAAGTTTAATAAATTTCAACCTGTGTTGGATGTCATGTGGGTGAGCACAGCAATTGTCTGCAAAAAGCAGAATTTTTCTTCTGTTCCATTTAAGCTCTGCACCCCATGTCAGCAGGCAGTCAATGAAGGTTCCACTAGTAATCCAAGCATTGCTGGATGCTGTGTATGTCACTGGCAGAAGTTTTACATCTTTAGGGAAGCAACATGGGTGCTTGCTTTTGCCAATAACCACAAACTTTTTCTTATCTGTGCCATCCTGATTCACACAGCATGGAACAGAGATCCTGTCCTTCACTTTTTTTAGATGCACCTCAGATCAACATTCCATATAATAGACTTTCATTAACTTTCATCTCATATATTTTATGAAGGGCAACAGCTGAATTATTAGCATATTTCTTAGAAAATCTAGTAATCACTAGACTCGCTTGTCTAATTTTTTACTATATCAGTATGATAACTCCATGAATCATACGCATTAAAATTCACCCCTAAATATATAAAACCATCATGCTCTCCTATGTTATTACCTTTAGCCTTCCAAATAAAGTGAAGATTTGTAGGTCTATCTATAGCTAGAATTATGGACTTGTCAATATTGAGTTGTAATTTTAAGTTACCTAGAGAGACTGTTACCAGATCTAAAGCTATTGTTGATTTTGACAGAGAACAACATCATCTATATATAAGAGAACATTGATTTCTTAACCAGGTATTTTCAGGGCATCTTTTTCTATTCTGTCTAAATCCTTTACAAGCTTATCAATAGACAAGTTAAAAAGAAGGGTTGCTAATAGACACCCCCCCCCAGCTTGACTCCCATGTGTGAACCCAAATTGTTGGTCAGTAAGTATATTAAATTGCTCAACCCAGTAGTTCAGTTTTTCCAATAACATCCTTGTAAATATCTTTGTAGGAGTACACTGAAGAGAGATTGTAGTTTGCAGGATCTACATTATTACCTTTTTAAAAAATTGGCACAATCTCTGCTGTTAGCCAAGTTTCAGGGATGATTACATTATGCATCACAAAAGTAAACATTTTTTGTAAAGTTTTTGCCCACCATATACAGCTTGCTTGAAATAATTCTTCTGGTTTCCCATTAACCTCTGGAGCCTTATTCTTCTTCTGTTTTTTAATGCATTGTATCACCTGGTTTACTGTTATATACTTCCATACTGGAAGAATATTATGATTTTTTATTGATCACAGTTTACTTGATCTCATTACTTGAACCCAATTTCTCACAGGCATAAAATTGTTATAAAATATTACCCATGTTTTGGCTATGTACTGTTCAGAAGAGACTGAGGTGCAAGGGGGGGGGTGGAGTGGCCCTTTATGCTAATGAAAATATCAAAGCTACAGAAATTCAGAATACACATAAGGAGCCAGAAGAACTGTGGGTCACCCTGGAAACAGGAAATGGGATAGCCATACAAACTGGGGCTGTCTACAGGCCTCCAGACCAGGGGGAGGACATAGACACATTACTGTTAGAAGATATACAAAACATAACAGCTAAAGGGGAGGTTCTGATAATGGGAGACTTCAACATGCCAGATACAGATTGATCAATACCAGCAGGAACATCTGCCAGAACTAGACACATAGTGGATTCCCTACGGGGGAGGGCCTCAAACACTTGGTACAACAACCCACAAGAGACAGGGCTATCCTAGATCTAGTACTGACTAACAGGGAAAGGGTCACAGATCTCCAGGTAGAAGGTCACCTGGGGGCCAGTGACCATCACATGTTATGGTTCAATTTGGCCACTAGAACTAAATCATCCCATTCCAAGGCAAAAATATAGGACTTCAGGGGAGCTGACTTTGATAAGGTGGCCAACAGAGTTAAGCTAGCCCTGGCAAAAAGAAATACAGGTGAGGGGGTATAGGCATAGTGGGCAAGCATTAAGGATACAATACTTGAAGCAACGTCCCATTGTGTTAGAGACAAAATGAAGTGCAAAAGAAGAAGGAAACCACTTTGGTTCTCAAAAACAGTAGCCGAAAAGGTTAGAGTCAAAAGGCTGGCCTTCAGAATATATAAGGGAATGCAGTGGGATGAAGATAGGGAGACATACCAAACTTCCCTAAGGGAAGCAGGGAAGGCAGTAAGGCAGGCAAAGGCCCAAATTGAGGAACACTAGCACAAACAGTAAAAGAAGGTGACAAGAATTTCTATAGAAACATTAGGGAAAGGAGAAAGTCCAGAGGTGGTATTGCTAAGATCAAAGAGAATAAGGGTGTGTGTGAGGAGGATGATCATGTAAAAGCATCTATCCTAAATAGATACTTCTGCTCAGTATTTACTGAAGAGAAGGTGGGCAGGGCCCACAGCTCAGCACCATGGGCACAGGGGGGAGGGAGGTGTGCTCTAGTCTCTTCACAAAAGAAAGGATCCTACAAGAGCTCGCTAAGCTCAGGGTGGACAAGGCAATGGGACCTGATGGCATACATCCCAAGGTACTAAAGGAGCTAAGAGTTGAACTAGCAAAGCTATTATCAGAAATGTTTAGTGAGTCTCTGAGCACAGGAGAGGTCCCAGAAGACTGGAGAAGGGCTCATGTGATCCCGCTCCACAAGAGTGGTAGCAGGGAGGAGGCAGGGAACTACAGACCAGTCAGTCTTACCTCAGTAGTGGGCAAGATTATGGAGGCACTCCTTAAGGAAAGGATAGTGCAACACCTGCAATCCATTGTAGCACAGGATCCAAGACAGCATGGGTTTACAACAGGGAAATCCTGTCAAACTAATCTCATAGATTTCTTTGACTGGGATACCAGAGTGGTGTACCAAGGGGGAGCAATTGATGTCGTCTACCTTGACTTCAACAAAGCTTTCGATAATGTTTCACATAGAAGATTGATTAATAAGCTGGGTAGGCTTGGGGTGGGTCAGAAGTTGGTTAACTGGGTGTCTAACTGGTTGACGGGCAGAAAACAGAGAGTGATGGTAAATAGTATACAGTCAGAAGAGATGCAAGTCACAAGTGGGGTACCTCAGGGATCAGTCCTGGGGCCATTCCTCTTCAATATCTTCAACAGTGATATTGCAAATGGACTGGATGGTAAGGTTTGTCTGTTTGCAGATGACACCAAGATCTGCAACAGAGTAGATGATCCAGATGGGGTGGGCAGAATGAAAAGAGATCTGGATAAACTGGCATAATGGAAAGAAGAGTGGCAACTGGGGTTTAATGCAAAGAAGTGCAAGATCATGCACATAGTTAAGAGAAACCCTGAAGCCACCTATAGGTTGGGAGGGGAGTTGCTGGCAGTCACAAGGGAAGAAAGAGACTTGGGCATCATTATCGCAGATGACCTGAAATCATCCAAGCAGACCACTAAAGCGGTAGGTAAGGCTAGAGGGATGTTGGGGTGTATTAGTAGGGGTATCACAAGTTGGAAGAAAGAGGTAGTAATCCCTCTTTACAAGATGCTGGTTAGGCCCCATCTGAAGTACCGCATGCAGTACTGGAGGCCACACCTTCACAAGGACATTAGCAAAATTGAGGCAGTCCAGAGAAGGGCAACCAAAATGGTGCAGGGACTCCACCAGAAAACATATGACAACAGATTAACTGAGCTCAATATGTATACCCTAGAGCAAAGGAGGGAGATAGGTGATATGATCAAAACATTCAAACACCTTAAGGACATTAACAAGGTGAAAGAGTCTAACATGTTTCAATATAAGAAAAATAGAAGGACAAGAGGACACAGCATGACACTAGAGGGAGGCTGATTAAGAGGTAATGTGAGGAAGTTATTTTTCACAGAAAGGGTGGTGAATGCATGGAACAGCCTACCTCAGGAAGTGGTGGATATGAATACAGTGCAGAGCTTCAAACAGGCATGGGATAGGCATAAGGGAGCAATACAGATGAGTATGAATAGATAAGCCACTGACAGAGCAAAGGTTGATGGCACATTCATTAGGTAGAAAAAGAAATGGGCAGAATGGATGGGCCTTGCGGTCCTTATCTGCCATCAACTTCTATGTTTCTATGTTTCTATGTCTTGGCAGGTATTATCACATCAATGTTTACCTTGCTCTGGTTATCGTCAGTTGTAACAAGAATCCAGAATGTCTTAGCATCCTTACTTTATATTGGTTCCTGCAATTACCCCAAAGGTATTTATTATAGTTTTCTTTTATTCCTTATTAATAACTATATTCTTTTCACATGGAAATAAGAACCTTTCTATTTTCAATATTTTTCATATTTCTAGAGTTCCTAGACATTTTGTTAAGAGTAACTTTAAACTTTACACAATGCTTATCATACTATGGTGCCCTCACACGGAGTTGACTAGATTTAGTATATACTCTTGCTCATTGGGATAGGTGTTTAATGAAAAAGTTAATTGCTTTCTGGTAGAAAGTCAGCAATTCAGAGTTTGAGCTACTAAGGAAGGTTCTCTTAAGGTCCACACCCTGTACAGAACTTTGTAATAGATCTATTTTATTTAATAACAAGGGGTTCCACTTAATTTTTTTTATTTGCTTGCATCACCAAATGGTTATCAGTGTCTTCATTTCTAAAATAATATTTACTGTGCAAAATATTGTCCTTTTCACTCATGTTGATAAATATATATAATGGGTAATGATCTGAGAACATCTACTTTGAAACATTAAAATCCTTAATATTATTGTAAATAGCCACATCAGTGATTGTGAGATTCAGTACTGACCCACTCGGTATCGCGTCAATACATCGCAAACATTTCATCGCAAACATTTCTTTGCAATCAGCTGATCGCAAACAACTTCAGCGCAACAAACAATTCGACGCATGACATTATATCGCATATCAAAGATTGGAGTCCCTTACAAGCCTCCACTCACCATCCTTTTCAAAGCTGGAGATATAGTTATGATTGAACTGTAGCTAGACTCAGTCTTGCAGATGAAGCACCTCTGAATGAATGGAGAGAATGGGGAGCTGGGCACTACCTCTCGATGCACATTAACCCGGTTTTAGAACATTTACCTTTGACTTTCACATCACCTATTGTTGTCGAAAGTAGCAGTGGAGTAGTGGGTCTGGGATTCTATTTGAAAAGCTGCTGCTGAGGAGTGGGTCTGAAGCGGGATTTTAAACCCACATCCTGGCAGCGTGCACGTCACTCATGTGATTGCAGTCAGTTTTGGCAGACCACCACAGTTCAGAATTTACCTTTAAAGTGAATTTTACCGGCAGAAATAACCCTCACTCAATAATAGTGCTGTCGGGACACAAATCACTCTGTCTCTGCAACCCCCCTCCCACACACACACACACACACACACACACACTTTTCTCTTCCCTTTCTGTTGACAAGAGATGCCATCCTTTGTGACCAATACCTTTGGTCAAGTTTCAGTAGTGCAGCTGCGAGAGGGACTGGGAGCAGGAAAAACATGGTTTACATTTAGACCATTCAGTAAGTGACCATCTCATCTGTACTGCACTTTTGCATTATACTGATTGGTATAAGTCATGAAAGATCCTGGCTTACAAACTCCAGCTGCACAACAGAACAGTGAATACGCTGAACTGTCACACGCTGTAGACTCTATGCGCTGCAATGTATTGAGCTCTTATTACCGCGTAGAAATTAACCGCGATGAAAAGTTTTGCGCTGAAAAGACATGAAACCGACCCACTCCACCTAATGGGGAAAGTCATTTTTCCAAGAACATCTTCATGAATTAGTTTTACTATTTTTAGAAAGTCTATTTGAAATATTTAAAGCTTCCCACATTTTTTTTAAAACGATTGTTAGAATTTTAATTGAAGCTACCAGTTCTGGCATGCCAGCCTCCCAGAATAATCAGATAGGATAAATTATCTAGCTTTGCACTCTTATCAATTAATTTGTTCAGTTCTGACATAATTATGTCATATTTATCCTCTTGCAGCAAGGTTGGGTTACATAGAAATATAGAAGTTGATGGTAGATAAGGACCATGTGGCCCACCTATTCTGCCCATTTTGCCTACCTATTGCAAAACCACAGACCCTAGTTAATCTGCAGCTCACCCTTTCTTCCCTATCATCAGGGTACCCTTATGTATAGCCCATGCATTCTTGAATTTCCTAACTGTTTTTGCCCTCACCACCTCGTAGGAAGGCTGTTCTAAGCATCCACTACTCTTTCTGTGAAAAAGTACTTCCTCACATTGCCCCTTAGCCTACCCCCCCATCTAGCCTCATCTCATGCCCCCTTGTTCTTGTACATCTTCTTTTTTGAAAGATGATACTCTCTTGTACCTTGCTTATACCACTGAGGTACTTGAAAGTTCTATCATAACCCCCGTCTCCTGTCCTCCCAGGAATACATGTTGAGTTACCTTAGCCTCTCCTTGTAGCGCTTTTCATGCAGACCCTGTACCATCTTGGTAGCCCTCCTCTGGACGGCCTTCACTTTGTCTATATCTTTCAGGAGATGTGGTCTCCAGAACTGGACACAGTACTCCAGCTGAGGTCTCACCAGTGATTTGTACAGTGGCATAACCATTGTCTTCCTTCTGCTGATGCTACCTCTCCCTATACACCCCAGCTTCCCACTGGCTGTCCCCACAGCCTTCTCACATTGTTTAGTCACCTTTAGGTCATAAGATATGATTACCCTCAGGTTCCGTTCTTGCTTAGTGGTGGTCAGTGGTCAGTGGTGCCGCCAGCTCCTCTCTGAGCTCTTTTAATATTCTGGGGTGAATCCCATCTGGCCCCATTGCTTTATCTGTTTTCAGTTTCACGAGTTCCTCTAGGACTCTCTCCACCATGAATTGACTGGTGTCCACCCACCTTCCATAGCTGCCTTTATTGCTGAGTTGTGAACCTTTGCCTTCTCCTTCTTTGGTGAATACTGAACAAAAGTATTTGTTCAGTACTGCTGCTTTTTCTATGTCCTCCTCTGCACACCCTCCTCCCTCTTTCTTTATCCTGACAACCCCACTCCTGGTCTTTTTCCTCTCACAAATGTATCTGAAGAAGGTCTTGTCACCTTTCTTAACAACCCGGGCCACTTTTTACTCTGTTTGTGCCTTTGCGCTCCTGACTGCTTTCCCTGCTTCCCTCTGCTTCTCTAGATACTGCTCCCTGCCCTCCTCCTTTTACATTTCCTTGTATCTCCTGAAAGGCCCTCTTTTTCTCTTACTTTCCTGGCCATTTCCTTTCAGATCCAAAGTGTTTTTTTCTCTTACTCTTGCTTAGCAGTTTAACACAGAGGCTTGTTGCCTCTGTTATGGCCCCTTGAGAACAGTTCACTGCTTCTCCACATCCCCCCTTCATCCTGTTTCACTAGGGCTCCCCTGAGACAGTCCCTCATTTTGACAAGGTTGGCACATCTGAAATCCAGGACTAGAGATGGGTAAAGTCTGCAAAATTCACTCTGCCAATTAATTTCTGAATGTCAAATAATCGGCAAAGCACAATTCACAAAATTCACCCAATTCAAACTTCGTGGGTGAAGTTCCACACTTTGAGACAAAAACTTTGTTCCCTGGGGTCTAGTAAGTGGCTCTCCTGCCGATCACTGTAAAATATTAATTAAATTCCTCCCTCTGCTGATCGCCAGCCCCCAGTGTAAATCCCTGGTGTCTAGTGGCTGCCCCCCACCGCCAATCCCTGATACATGTAAAATAGTAATTAAATCTGTGGTGTCTAGTGCCCCCCCAGTTGATCGCCAGCCACCAATGTAAATCCCTGGCATCTAGTGTTCACCTCACCCCCACCCACTGATCCTTGATCCATTTAAAATAGTAATTAAATCCCTGGTGTTCAGTGGTCCCCTCCCCACCGATTGCCAGCCCCAATGTAAATCCTTGGTATCTAGTGGATGCCCCAATGTAAAAACAGTAATTTAATCCCTAGTGTCTAGTGGTCTCCCCCCCTCATTGATTGATGACCCCAATGTAAAAATAAATTCTTATACAGCATTAAATCCCTGGTATCTAGTGAACACTCCACCCGATCAGGGAATGCCCCCCATCCCACTGCCCCCCACCCCAACCCCAAGTGGGCGACCAGCACAGCCCTCCACTCTCCACTATGGTTGGCCACCCAACTGGGCTAGAATGAATGAGTACATACTTGTACAAATTCCTTCTAGCTCAATAGGGTGACCAGCCACGGTGAAGAGTGGATGGCTGTGCTGGTCACTCGCTCTGGGTTGGGGGAGCACTATCTGATGGGGTAGGGAGGTGAGAGGTCCACTAGATAGGGATTTAATGCTGTGTAAGAATTTATTTTTACATTGGGGCCAGCGATAGCCGAGGAGGGACCACTAAGCACCAGGGATTTGATTACTGTTTTACATCGACTGGCGATAAGTGATCATCGGGGGGAGGACCACTAGACACCAGGGATTTACACTGGGGGCTGGTGATCGATGGGAGGGGGGGACCACTAGACACCAGGGAATATTATTGACTTTCACCATTTCTAACTTGTCTTTGCTTTGAGTTTTTTTTGAGTGCAATTTGCAGGGCGGTGAGGATGTTCCTGCTTCTGGCTATACTAGTAGTCTGGGTGCTCCAATGCATATCTGGCAGATTAAAGTCTCCTAGCAGCAGTAGTTCACCTTTGGCTGCCATTTTATGAATGGCTTTTACTAGTATTCTGTCCGTCTCCTCTACCTGTGCTGAAGGTCTGTAGATCACTCCTGTGTGAATGCTGGTTTCATTTCCTGTCTTCAGGGTGACCCACAGTGCCTCTGTTCCCCTCTGCAACATCTGAACCTCAGTTGCTTTAATTCTTTCCCTCACATACATAGCCACCCCTCCCCCCTTTCTTCCTTCCTTCCCTGTCTTTCCTGAAAAGTGCATAGTCTTTTATGGCTATATCCCATTCATGGTTTCCTATGTACCATGTTTCTGTAACAGCCACTGTGTCCAGGTCTGCCTCCACCATCAATGCCACTAAGTCTGGGATTTTGTTTCCCAGGTTGTGGGCATTTGTACATACTGTTCTCTACGTTCGGTAACCTCCACCTTTACTCCTGTGTCTTACCTCTGTTCCCTTCTTGTATTTTGTCCCATTATTTCTATTCTCTCACCATGCTACCTATGAAGGATTTCTGTTTTGTTCATGATTTTCTGTCCCTAGTGTGCTCTTTCATGAATGCCTCCTCCTGTGAGGGGAGTGGGATATGATGTTCCCTGCTTACTTTCGCCTTCCCTCTTCGGCTCAGTTAAATGCTTGCTGAGGAAACAAGAAAGCTACAGATCATGCTACTTGCCTAAGGCCCCTTCCCAGGTCCCTTAAGACCTCCTGCACTGCTTCCATGTCTACTACTTCCCCAGCTAGTTAATTTGTCCCCATATGGACAATGACATCCAGCTCCCCCTCCATGCCACTGTTCTGTTAATCCTTAGAATCCACCCCTGATCCTGCCGAGCCATGCCTCTGGGTAGGCACTTTAACACCATGCCCCCCCACCACTATGTATCCCCAACTTTCTTCCTCTTACAATGGAGTCCCCAAACAGGATTTGTTTCCTCTCCTCTGGGGCCTCTTGCTGACTCACTTGGGGCTCCATCACAGAGGACCCACTCATCTTCCCTGGTGACTATGTTGGCAGGCTCAGTGGGACCTTCCTGCTCTGCCAAGATGGCATATGAGTTGTGTAGTTTCACCAGTCAGAGGATGTGCCTGTGAACCTCCTTCTTCACCATCACTGAGCCCACCATAGTCCATCTACTCCCTCTGCGAGGCAACCAATGGAGAGTGGAAGTAGACTAGGTGGCCTCTGAATGGGGGCATAGGCCTCCTGCAACCTAGAAAGCTCAGCCTGGAGATTGATGACCTCTTCCCTCAGCCCAGAGAGGTGCCTGCATATGGGATAGCACCACAACATCCAGAAGGTCCTCCTGAACACTGCTGCTCTGAAGCAACTGCACTGCACCATGCCCAACATTTTCCCCTTTTCCTCTATTGAGCTTAGTTCATAGCTGAGCCTGTCCTTGCCCTTCTGTTTTTCCTTGTCCTGTTTACTGTGATTAGCTGTGGTCCACTAAATCCCTTTGTCTCTCCTTATTTTCTTGTTTTATCAACCCTGTTCACCTGGCTTAGCTGTGTTAATTTTTTTTTTTTTTTGGTGGGGTGGGGGTGTGCCTCTGTACTACTGCCCTCACCTTTTCTGAGCCTAGTGACCTTCTATCCTTCTGCTATCTTGATAGTCCTGTACTGTACCAGGTAGTACTTCTTATTCCTAACTCCCTAGGTCATGAACTACCTTTCTGTACTTTCTAATTCTTTTCTGTCCACCCTATGGTAGCTCTCTTACTGTACTTCAGTTGACCTCTGGTACTAGTGCCTGTCACAAGTACCCCTTATTGGATTACTTAACTCCTATCCTCAGGATACTATCTTTTTTTTCTCCTTCTTCTGTCTGATGAACTTCCCTACTATAAGGACAGCAATTCCTATGTGTCCTCTCAGTCCTATATGGTTGTTTCTACTCCTTCCTGTTTTCAAACAGGACTTTGAAATAGCCTAAATGGCTCCTCCACTTATAAAGGGAGACGAGCACAGGGTGGGTGGGCAGGTGTCTGTAGTGTCTCCTTCATTTGGAAACAATCAGCCCAATCTGCTTAGCGGTACACAACTCTCTCTCCAGCTACCTGTTTCTGTCGCCCACACCAATGCCTCTCTCCAACAAAAATGCTGTGACCTGATGAAAGGAAGCATTGGCAGTAGCATACAGTTCAACCGTCCAGCCCCCCTACTACCCCACTATGATGGCCTCTGCACAGTTGTTTGCTGGCTCCTTGTTTTAAGGCCTCTCTCTAATTTCAAATCTGGCACGTTTTTGATTACTCTCTCTTATTGGCTATATTGCTACTGTTACACGAGGCCTCTGCACCCTAATTGGTACCCTCAGAGGTACACCGTAGACAGCTAGCACATAAGTATATGTTATACTAACATATAGGGCAAAGGGCATCTACCGTACAAGTGTAGATGTCAGGATATGAACACACATTGTTGTAATACACTTTGCTTGCTAATACATATATTCTTCTATGTATTTTCTTTGTATTTCTTACTTGTAAGATGCCAAGTCATCTGTGTCCTTGGAGTAATTATGATATGTAAGTCGGCATTGCCACCTTTTGGTGATTTGTACTATTACACTGAGTTATGTAAGACTCTGTATAAGAACTCTTTTGTTTACAAACTGATGACTATACAAAATTGTATAATGTTAACTTGGACCGTGGAGCCACCTCTAATTTAGCCAATAGGGCTCATCTCTGTAACTAGAAATGTTTCTATCTTACAGTAACCATAGTAATTATCATAGGTATATAATGTAATACACTAATCTTGTACCTCGGAGACCCCAGGAGACACAGAGAAACCTTGAGGTATAGGGAACGCTTAGCACTGGCTCCCGGTTCATAGTGGTAAGAACTGCTTAGGGCAACTGTGATTTATCCTTTTGGTAGTAATAAACTTGTTTATTACTCTTATCCAACGTATCTGTGATTACTTGCATTCCCAATATTGCCAAGAACCTGAAAGTGAGTTTTAGACCTCCTAACAAATTGGAGACCATGTGCAGGCGATATTTGGTGTTTGTAAGTTTTCACTTGTTGCTAGAACTTTTCCGTTTCCCACAGGGACAGTAGGTGTACATTCCTATATCACCTCTCCCGTTTTAAAACCAGCTTGTAGTCACTTACAAAGTCTGGCTCTCATCCTTTCTCGGTGTGGTCGGCGCCACTGACCTTACTCCATAACAGCTTTGATTTGTAAGTCTAGAACTTTATAGTAGTCCTGCTGTGTATAAGTGCCCTGCTGTGGATCAATACACAGCACGGCGTCTTTTTCACAGTTTGATTTTTCGTTCCCTCCCACAGAATGGCCACCGTATCAAATATCTATGCAGAATTGAGACTCGATGTCTCGAACTTTCTTACCTCCCATGGAGGATGGGCTGATTTTGTGCGGGACGAAAGTCAATCCGAAAACCCTATACTGGGGATTTCAACTCAGTACATGGAGACGAGATAATCAGCCAATAAGCATCAAGCTAAAGGGTTGATAGTCGCGGCTCTATATGCTGCTCTGGAAGCCTCCGAAGTGAGGTTTCGAACCCTTGATCTGCAAATTTCATCTCTTAAGCAACAGATGGGTTTGCAGGAAATGGAATGTGTTAAACTGCAGCAGAACTTGGAGTATGAACTTCAAACTCTGTGGAATGAAAAGGATTCACTATTGCATCATTCAGCTCAAGCTGGAGAACAGGAACTTTGTATGCTGAAGTGGGAGTGTGAAAGTTTGAGACAGGATAAGGGACAGGCATTGCAAATGAATGATTTACTAAGTACTGCAAATGCTCAGTTGAGTGAGGAGATGGGTGAGCTACAGGACGAGATAAACCAGGTACGTAATGACTTAGAAGTGTCTATCAGGGACAATCGCGAACTGAGTGCAGCGTATAGAGTGTTGCAAAAGCAAAAGCAAGATGAGGTTGATATGGATGTTACAAGTGTGAGTCATACTGAATGTCAAACCAAGGTGGTGAAACTGCGCCATCAGCGGGAGGTTCTGGCTGGCCATGTCAAGGCAATGGGAGGCGTAGCCCTTGCCTTACATACGTCATCTGAAGGGGAGTTGTCAGATGATGACATTTCTCAATACAACGCCCAGTCACACCCCTACTATGGCCCAGAGACCTCACCCAGCCATCCGCAACATGGCGGGTGCCCACTACACCCTCACCATGTCATACGTCATCGACATCGTGATGTCCATCATGGGAGATGCCAACATGGCAGCCCACATGATGGGGGGTGAGCAGGCCCTGGCCTGGCCCTGAAGGCACCACTGATAGCCGTTATTAATATGGAAGATAGGCATGAGATAGAAACCATGATTGAAACTGCGATAGGCAATGTACCCCTTCCTGAGAGAAGTAAACGGGCCATTAAATCCCAGATTAGGCAGCTTCTGCAAAAGGCTGGCACTCAGGAGGGTATTGTCCACACTGCGACCGAGGCTGCAGCTCGAGCCGACCTGGACGGCACTCGAGACAATCTACCTCTGCCTGATTGACCCAGTAATCGCCTACAAATGGCCTACTCTGTTCAGCAAATAGCTGACAGCATCGGTAGGATGAATCCGTCCGACAACCTCAGCTGTCACTTGGAAAAGGTGCATTCTAAATGCTAGATGCTTAGCCTCGCTGCAGAATACCAGGTTCCAATACTACGCCAAACCATTGATCCTAGTTTGTGGGCCAAACTCCCCAATGTCATCCATCAGGATGGTAATGCCACCTTTGATGAGGTTGCAGCTGAGCTCATTTCTGCTCACAGCCCAGGTGTAGCAGGAGTGATGCTTGCATACCCTGTAAAACAGAATGCAAAGGACAGTCCAGCGACTTACCACCAGAAACTCTGGATGGCCTACCGAGCAGGAAAGCACTTGGCACAAGAAGCTGCGGATGTAAATCTTATTGAATATAAGACCCAGTTCCTTAGGAACATGATTCCAGCAGTACAAGAAAAGGTAGAGCCAACCACTTACCCAAATACGGATAGGTTTGCTGACATCCTTCAGAAAACTGAGAGTGTACCAACTCTATATCCATGATCAGGGCTCCGGTTCCAAGAAGGTAGCTACTGTGGAGCCTACTCCAGAGGCCACAACGCACTACACAGTGGAAGGGCAGGCCCAACACCAACAAGCGCCTCCAGCTGATAACCAACACCCCCAACAGGCCCATCATCAACAACAACCGCAACAGCAACAACAGTGGGGTGGGAACAGGAATTGGCATAAGTATAAAAAGCATAAGAGTAAAGGTAAACCACAACAGCAAAGAACAGGCCTTTCATATAGGGAGATAGCCGAAGAGAATTGGAAATTCCGAGAGCTCCTGGGACAAGTGCGCTCTGTAGTGGATGCTGTTCCTGCACAGGCCCTTGCAGCAGTACAACTGGCAACCCAGACCCCAATGGGCCATGGAGACACTGGTGGTGCAGGCCCTCAGGCTCATACAGGCCTGAACCCAGAAGCTCCTCCCTACATAGCATCAGTGCAGCATGGTGAAGTGATTCACAAGAGTCAGGCCCAACCTCTCCATGCTCCCAGCAGTACAGATTGACAATTACAGGCCCCAGTCTGGATTGTAAACAAGCTAGTCTTGGATACAAATGAAAGGCCCTGCACCGAGGCCAAGGTCAGAGGCCGCCTACTAATAGTCTTGCTAGATACAGGTGCAGCTGTATCTGTGCTACATGATGAATGCCCAAACACATCCCCTTGGTCCACCGGATGGAGGACCAACATGTCAGAAGTTGATGGTGCTAGGCTATCTGCATACCGTTCTCTACCCCTACCGGTAGAGCTAGGCCATCTAAAGGGCCTCACATACTTTCCAACTAATGGTACTGCATGATCATCCTAGTATCATAGGGATCGACTTTCTTGCACCACACGGCTGTGTGGTGGACCTAGCTAACATGCTACTGATACAGATTCAGGGTCAATACCGTATCATTTTGATTCCTGATTCACAAGTTGTGGCAAAAATATCTGCCAATGACAAGGAGTATGACGTCATAGATTTGTTCAAGACTCATGAACTTTTTCCAAAGCTTCTTCCCATTTTGCAATGACATTTGGAAGTGTTTGCAATTAACAAACATGAGTGTAGTAGAATGCACACTGTCATCGAAGTGCCAGGCCCAGCACATGAGAGGCAAAGGCAATATCCTTTCCCAACTGAGGCCTTGCCTTCCCTTAGAGAAACAATCAAGCCACTCCTCAAGCAAGGAGTAATCAGAACTTGTGTTTCCACTGCCAACTCCCCAGTGCGGCCCATGAAAAAACCCACAGGTGCCTGGAGACTTACTATTGACTATAGGAAACTGAATCAGATCACCCCCAGTTGTTCTCCAACTGTGGCATCAGCACCTGATGTGCTATGACTTCTGACCCCTGACCTGAAATGGTTCAGTGCCCTGGATATTTCCAATGGTTTTGGTCATTACCATTGGCCCTTAAGAGTCAATATAAGTTTGCCTTCACCTTTGAAGGAAGACAGTACACGTGGACTTGCTTGCTGCAAGGATTCCATAATAGTCCGTCCCTGTTCCATCTGCACATGATGGATGCCCTCGAGAGTTTCTCTACTCCCCAATGTCTCTTGCAATATGTGGATGATCTGTGGCTGGCAACTGCCACACAGGAACAACATCTGGATCTCTTGGATGAACTACTGACTCTCATCCAGAGAGAAGGCTTGAAATGCAATCCAGCAAAAGCACAACTGTGTCAGAAAGAAGTACTCTTTCTAGGTCTAAAAGTAACTGACCAAGGTCGAAGCCCTACTTGGAAGAAGGTACAGGAATTGCAAGACTTGCCATTGCCCACCAGCATGGCAACTCTTCGAAGGTTTCTAGGTATGGTGAATTATTCGAGAGATTTTATTTGTGATTTTGCTCAGAAAGCTGCTCCTCTGTATGAGCTACTCAAAAAGGATGTCCCATGGACTTGGGGCCCTATACACACCCCCAGGCTGTGACGTCACTAAAGCAGGCCTTGGCCTCCGCCCCAGCTCTGGTTAACCACAATCCAGCACTACCATTCCATCTGGAATGTGCCACCTATGACATTGCCATGTCAGCAGTGCTGGTACAGAAGGTTCATGTCACCCTCAGACCCATTGCATATGCATCACAGCTGTTGACCCCAGTGGAGCAGACATACGGCCTTTGTGAAAGGAACCTTCTGGCCACCTATTGGGCTGTCAAGCACTTCCTGTATATCATTGGGTACTCACCACTGATTATCAACACCAACCACACCCCAACTACCTTTCTGCTGTCAGACAGAGTAAAGGATGGATCAGTCTCTAATACCAGACTGACACACTGGTCACTTCTTCTCCAGGATAGAAACATACAGGTACAACCAACAAAAATTCTATCTATGCTGGCTCATGGACTCCTTTTCCAAGGAGAACCCCATGACTGTACACTGCAGTCACCTGATCTTCCAGATCCAGGTCCTTTCCTCACTGCCACACCACAAATACTCGATAGCATCTCTTTGTGTCACATGTTTACTGATGGTTCAGCATCCTACTATCAGGGAGAACAAATTTCAGGGATTGGTATCTTAGTGATCTACCCTTATGGGAACACTCTCAAAATATCTAAGTGCTGTAGTGTAGCATCATCACAATATGCAGAGATGGCAGCGGTGGCCTGTGCCCTCAAGTTCGTCCAGAATGGAACCGAGGATACCATCATTTTTACAGATTCTAATTGGGTTTGTTGTTCTCTTACAGAATTTCTTCCTTTCTGGCAGAAGAACTCCTTCCTCTCCTCTGATGGCAGCCCAGTGAAATACAAGGAATTGGTAATATACATACATTCACTGGCACAGAAATTTGTACACAAACTCTATGTACATAAAGTCAAAGCTCACTCTCTCCATGACCCCTACCATGCCTTCAATGACACAGCAGACACCCTTGCTAAGGAAGGGGCCTGAGGGGGGGAGACACCTGGATGATGGACCATCCAGAGGCCAATGCGGCCATACAGATTGCAGCACTCAGGAAGAAACCTGAACCCTTCTCCCCCTTGGACCTCTAAGCAGCCCAGCATATTGATACTGAACTCAAAGAAGTGTTCAGATTCCTTCACAAGGGTACCGAAGAGAAACTCCCCACACACAACCCCTACCGGAGGCATGAAGGTAAGTTATGCTTGTCACCAGATGACAAGCTCATCTGGTTCCAACCAGATGACTCCACCATCAAGTTGTGGGTGGTCTCCAGACACCTAAGATCTGATTCCTTTCACCAAGTGCATGATACACCCACTGGTGGGTACCAGGGACTGGAAAATACCCTCCAAAGGCTCAAGACCACCGCCTGGTGGCCTGGTGTCACCAAAGATGTTAAACAGTACATAGACAATTGTCTCGTTTGTGCACAAAACAACCCCATCCCTACCAAATGAAATGCCAAACTTTTACCACAATGACACTCTGGCCCTTGGCATGCCATACAGATTGATTTTATTGGCCCTCTGACCAACACCAGCAGAAATAATAAGTACGCTGTTGTGGTAACTCACCTCTTCTCTAAGTGGGATGAAGCTTTCCCCACTAAGATATGCACGGCGAAGACCACTGCTAAAATCCTGGTAGAACAGATTTTCTCCAGGTGGGGCCTACCTCTTAAGGTAGACTCTGACAAAGGAACCAGTTTTACAGGTGAGTTGATGAAAGAATCCCTTGAACTCTTTGGAGTTCAGCAGAAGTTCAACATACCTTACCACCCCCACTCCTCAGGTAAAGTAGAAAGAGCCAACAGATGGATTAAGCAAATGCTTTCCAAATTCATTGAGGACAATCCCAAAACCTGGGATTCCCTACTGCCATTATTCCTTATGGCAATTAGGGGTACACCCTCAGCCACCACCCAGCTCACACTCTTTGAGGTGATGACTGGCAGACAGATGAGATTATCTGAACAACTGTTGTTTGACCTGCACACCCCCACTGCAGACCATGTGTCTGAAGACCAATATGTGGAAAAACTCAGAAAAGACCTCATACACACACACACACTTGTACGCTGACAACTACATGGGCAAAGCCCAAAAACAATCCAAAATACAGTTTGACAAACATGCACAAGGGGAAGGGGGAAGGATAATCATAGAACCTATATGAGTCTAATACACTTACGAGGGGAAAGAAAAAAAATTAATTATCAAGAGGGTTGCAGTCACTCACAACATATGTACATCATCAGCTATAACACATAAGAACCTTATTAACAAAGAAAAAAAGGAAAGAAAAAAAAGGAATCATCAAAGGGTTACTTCACCCAAACGTTTGTCAACACAAAGTTCCTATTGAGTTATTACACTTTTATTTAAATTTAATGAAAATATTAAACCTTTCCACCATCTATGTACTTTTAAGGAGGAATGTGCAGCCATATCTTGTAAATAAGCTTGACCCATAGCTTGTTCAACCAAAGAACTCAGTACAATATGAGGCATTCATTTTTGCTGCAGTACCCACTGACATCTGCTTGCCCTAGATAATATATAGGAAAACATTTAAAAAGGTTGAGGACACCTATATCATATGAAGGTCCCCATAAAGGCCTCATCCCCAGAACTAGGATCTCATAGGACAATTGGGATAACCATTTCATTTTCCATTTGAGTGCTAGAAAATCCCATAAAGGCTTAGAATAAGTACAGTCCAACAAAAAATGATCCATAGTTTCAGGTGTGTTAATGCATTCTAAATAAGGGCAGTTTCTTTCTCCAGCAGCCTTATGCTTTGCATTCCTTCCTACATTTAGTTTGCCATATACAGCCAACCATAGGGTCTCCCACATTTTGGGGGGGAGGGGATTCTTTCATTTGTTAATAGTAGAAGAACCTTTGCATTGTTACTCTCTGAACAATTCTTAAAGCAAGGCTCCTTAGGATATATTATGCCTAAAATGGAGTTATAAAGGTCAGCCACCTTCCCCTGCTGAATTTGTTGTTTGGACAAACTCCATTTGTAAAATTTTGTACAGTGGCTTTAAAATAATCCGGGACCGAAAGATGGCTACTCAGTTTCGGGGGAACTGCAGTCCATACCATAAAATATTTATGTAATAGCTTTGAAACCCATTTATAGTGTATTCTGTCAGTCAGAGTTAAGCCACATTTTACAGTTTGGGTAAAAAAATGGTGTGAAAGAAGGTGACCAGATCAACCATTCCCAAACCTCCCTGAGCCCTTGGTAAGTATGTAAAGCAGCATATTTTAGTTTCCAAAGTACTAGGGGGAGGGTAAATCATTACCACAAATTGTAATTTTGGAACAATGATTTTTTTTAAAATCCGAATCCTTTTTAATGTTGACATTTTCCAATGCCTCATCAGAATTTGGCAATGAATATCAGGGAATGGATAGAACACTTATGGGATGGGGGCATGATGAAGAGGGAGAAGCAGAGAATGCAGCGATGAGTACGACGGGAGGATTGGAAGCAAATTGACAGAATGAGTTCAGAAGGGTATCTAGTTTGGAGAGAGAGGAAGCTGGGGCTGTTCCATAAACAATAGCCGAATAGTCAAAAATTGCAAGTTTTATCTTAGAAACTAATTCACAGCAGATGGTGGGGAGGCAGTCTTATTATGAAAGAACATTAATAAATTAGCCTGTACTGTATATCTCTCAAAGATTTGCTTGGGCAAGCCTGCATGTTCATTTATGGATAAGTCCTCATTTGCTGTTACTTCATCAAAAGACCAGAGCTGGGGTATATCATGTTTGTTTGATGAAGGATCTAACTTTCCCTTCATTATGTACTGAGTTATGAAATGTTCAAATTCCATTAAGAAATAATTATGAGTATCCAGTCTGGTATTATTTCCTATTAAATCAGCTTGATGCATGGCTATGCCACCTTGGGTTGAATGTACAGAGTCCATAACTTTATCTTGTAACTTGTTTTCATTTGGTACAATAGGATTTCTAACTTTTTGGAGTGCAGGTGTTTGATTAGCATCCTGCAGAGTGGTGATTACATGGGATTCAAGCTGTTTGATCAATTGATCATAAACAGTAATTGCCCTCCTTAGAATTGCAAACAGTAGTTGATTTATTGGTGCAACCCCCTTGTCACCCGGGGTTACTAGAATCCCACTTAGATCTAGTGGCAGGCAGGGAAAGGCAGCTTGTGAGACACCAGTTAAATGGGTTTCACACTGTCTCACTCTGTCCTCAGTCTCAGCTGAGCTGGAGGGATGACATCATATAGAATTCTTGCAGCAGCATAAGCCACATTGGAATGTTGCAGCTGGGAGTTAGATTAAAATGTTGAGGTTTTCAAAGTGAGTCAGTAGTAGTAGTCTAGTGGGAGACTCAGTGGAGGGAGGAGGTGCACTGCAGTTGGCAGCCCCCTCATAGCTCCCAGCTCTGTACAGAGCTACCACAGAAGAGGGTGTGTGTTCTCGTCCTAGAGAAGGACACGGAAGAAAATTTGCTGAAGTGGTTGAGACTGTCCCCCAGTTGTTCCAGTGCCCCATCCCTGAGAGGGATGGGGGGAACAAGACCAGCTCTTCAGAGGCAATTCCCCTGGCCCTGCTGAAGGAAGAGAAGCTGCTTGTGAAGAAGATTTCTGCTGAGGCACCGAGAAGTATGTTTTGTTTTTTCCTGTGAGAAAAGCCCGTGGGTATCTGCGAACCAGGGTGAGTCTGCTCTGCCTCAGAGCCTGTGTTTTCACTGAAACTGTAGTGTAAAGTATCTGCTACTGTGGGTCAGGAAAGGACAGCCACGTACAGTGCTTTAAAGTTATGTGTATGGCTTGAAATGCATCTAATCAGTGGGGGTCTACAGTGATGGACATAGCCACTTAAAGAACACTGCAAGTCAGGACACCAGTTACCAGAGACAGTAGATTGTTAAATGTGACATACACTTCAAGATAGCATTCTACAAACAGAGAGTTTCAAAGGAAAGGTGTTGAATCCAAATGAATGGCCAGGTATGGATTTGGGGAGAAGAGGTGGGAGACCCCCCCCCCCAATCTGGAGTAACCAGATTTACCTCCACTGATTCACTTTGGGCACCTATAGCTTTCTCCCGGGTACTTGGCCAGTGTCTGCAGAAAGTACCCAGACGTGGGATTAAGATGTGTGTTTTCCCTTAGAGCTTGGAAGTGCTCATGGGTGGTAGAGGGAGCTACCAGCAGAAATGTCCATGCCATATGGAAGAGTGTACCAGTGCTGCCCTGCCAGGGAATCCAGGATAGGGAGAGTACCAGTTCAGGCTGAGAGCCTATTGTGTTCCGAACCTGTGGGTAAAAGTTGTTGTGATGATGAAGAAGATGTGTTCTGACCTCTATAGTTCTGTACAACCAGTGAGTGTAGCCCCGTGGGGGGGTCCATCCTGCTTTGTATTCCTGTGTGTAAGTGAATAAAAGCCCTACTTTAGAATCCCACTCCTGGTTTGGACAATTACAGTTCTTGCTTTCTGTGTCCAGAATTACTTGGGTGCCCTTGTCCAGAAGTACAAACCTAGCCCTGATGCCAAGTGAATATTTTCTCCCCGAACCCAGGCTAACCAGGTATGGGTTACAAAAATGGAGGCACCGGGCACTAAATAGTAACATCAAAACACCCAACCCAGACCCTGGTTACATTAAATAACAATGTTCTGGACTCAGATAATGAGATTAAATCTGGACTCTCTTTTTCCAAATGTTTTGTAAACTCAGTAATTGTTTTGTTATTTTTGTATCTGTTTTTCCCTTACCTTAACTACTTTGGCATTCCATAGTTTCATTTCCTGCACTTTATTAGATTTCTCTGCATTCATTTCAGCTGAAAAAAAAATCAGTTAATAAAACTAAATTAAGCATATACTGTAGAATTGTTAAATACAGCATTTTGTTAATTTTACATTCCCAATCCTAGCCAGCAGTTGGCGACATTTAAAGTCCAAGCATCTAGCCACACAGCTGATCAAGTGATCTTTAACAGCCTATGTAAAGGCACACAGATATGGAGCTGTCAGTTGTCTGTCAAAAAAAAAGAGTAAGATACAATAACCTACAAGACATCTCTCAGCCGCTCTGTGGCAGCCTAACCTTTACAATGGGTGGCATGATGTTGTCTCATTTGAACTTCCCTGAGTTGCAAGACAAACTGATCTCTGTCCTCTTGGTGGATGGACAGATCCCCAATAGCAGAGATCTGTTGACCCAACTTAATCTCCCCACGAGGCACATTTTTAAAATTTTTCAACTAAGTCATATGTTGATTGCCTGGTTCAGAGTGACAGAATGGACAGAAATGTAGTAATTTTATTTATTTGGTGTTGTCTCATGTCTAGCAACCCCATGCTGCATCTCAATTAGTATCCCTACTGTTTATGCAGTTATTCCCTGATGCATCAGGTAAGTCGCGTTACTGACTGTCTGCCCTCCCTAATCTGACTCCCAACTGGAATAACCTTTGGAAAGATATGTACCGATTTGTGTAAAATGATAAGCTACACCTCATGCAGTTTCATATACTACATAATATTTACTTTACCCCTCTGCATCGAAATAAGATGGGTAAACTTCCTACTACTCAATGTTCTAGATGTAATGTGACTGAGGAAAACCTTTTGCACATCTTGTGGGAGTGTCCTAGGGTAGCCCCCTTCTGGGAAAAGATTAAAACAGACCTAGATACCTTATAAGGACTACAAGACTGCTTTTCCCCTGAAGTCTGTATTTTGGGCAGTGTGGCTGATATCCCGGTGATTGAAAGGAAGTTCTATATTTCTTTAAGATCATTGTCTGTTAAAAAGGTTATTTTGTGCCACTGGCTTGATCAAGAGGACATTACCTACCCAGAATGGCTGAATGAGGTTTTATTTAATCTAAGAATAGAAAAAACAATTGCTAGTACATGGAACAGGTTACCAGCTTATGCCAAAAAATGGAGTAAACTGGAAGCTCTGTTGGTAGCCCATTCTTCCTCCTAACCTGCCCATATCAAAATTGGCACCTTAAGTCTGTATTCTTTTTCAGGATACCTAAGAAACAGAAGTAGTTATTAAGGGTACAAGCATACATTATATGGCACTGGCATTTCCCACTCTTTGTGTGGCACTCACGCCAACTCTGAATTATGTCTCCAGGAAAGGAGAGGTGGAAGGGAAGAGGCGGGGGTATTGGATGTATGGTATATTGTATCATATTGTGCAAGTTTTAGTTGTACCTGTTCATACACCAATCAATCAGTAGCCAAATGTGTTTATTTTGTTTTGTGTGGATGTAACTCTTGTTTGTATAAAGTCAAACTAATAAAGTATATTAAATTAAAAAAAATGCAAACAATTTACCACAGCTATGGCTACTGAGACTAAAGCTTCTTAATGTTCCTCAGTAAGTGGCTCTCCTGCAGAAAACTGCAAACATGTGAAAGGGATACAGAGCTTTCAGTTACCAGTAATCTGTCTGTCATAGCTCTCAGCATGACAGTCGATATCCCTGTTGTTGTGGCAGAGTGTGTGATATTAAAACTTGTGGCGATTCAGCTGCCAGCCAAGAAACAGAGGGGAGAATGTGCCCAATGCTCTCCAGACATGTGATTTGAGGTCAGCAGGCATGCTCCCGAGCTTGGGGTGATGAGGGCTATCTGGTTTTACAACCAAAAATATAGCAGCACAGTGAATGAGAGTACTGTTAGAAAATTCTAACTGGACAATCTAGCTAAACTCTGCTCTAACCCTATCCTGACCTTATTGCCACCAGAGCTCCCAACAAAACCTACAGGCCACTCCACTCTTCTCATGGATGACCTACAGTAGAAGCAGAGTTTAAAAACATCATAAAAGGTCTCTGAGGAGAAGGGACCATTGAAGTGACAACTAGTAGTGGCATGACAGAGGCAGATTGTAAGCTCACACCCACTTGCTTACCATTGGCCAGATCACAATGCCCTAGCTCAGCTCAGAATGACGTATAATGAGCGGAGTCACCGTGTTGGAGTTATTATGTCCAGAAGGCGCCCTGGGGCGAAATGGAATCCAGATCGGGGTCCCCCCTGTCTGGTTTCCATACCCAAGGGCACTACTGATTTCAGTAGGCAGATAGGCCCGACAACCTCCGAGGTTTGTCCAACTCGGGCGGTGTTATGCAATGCCAGGTCTGTTAGGAATAAAACTGAAAATTATTGCCGACCTTATTGGTTCGACTGATCTGGCTTGCATCACCGAGACCTGGCTGGATGAAAATTCTGGCCCTATAGTGGAGGCTATGACTCCAGCTGGGTACTCGGTGATACACCACCCGAGATTGGACCGCAGGGGCGGAGGATTGCAGTCTGTTTTAAGACTGAATTGGGCCTCTCGAATGTGGTAGTGGGTGAGGCCGAGTCCTTTGAGTGCACAGTTGTAGCAGGTGTAGGTGTTCAAATCGTTCTCATCTACCGTCCACCCGGAGATGGGAAACGTTTCTTACAGGAAGTGGCAGACTTCCTGGTCAACATGACGTGTGAGTCACCCAGATTGATGGTGCTGGGTGACTTTAATGCCTGGGTGGACGATGAACTCTCACAATTTGGTAAACACTTCCTCCAATTAATGTCTTCTTTGGGCCTCACACAGGTAGTTTCCACTGCTACACATAAATCTGGACACTCTCTCGACTTGGTCTTCCTTCTTGGGATTGATGCATCCGATATGGGGGTGGAACCAGTCATTTGGTCTGACCACCACATTGTGAGGTTCAATTTTTGCACCCCCCTGAGAAGGCCAGCCCCTGTGGAGATGGTCAGGTACCGCCCATTACGGAATGTTACTCCACAAGGCCTGGCGGCGGTCCTGGACGTATCATCCCTCGTGTTGGTGGGCAGTAGTCCAGAGGCGCTGGTATGGGCCTATAATGAGGCCATTACTGTTGCCCTGGATTCTATTGCTCCTGTTCATGAGTGCCCTCTCTCCCGTCACCCCAGAGCCCCTTGGTTTGATGGGACTCTGAGGGAGATGCTGAGACAAGGGCGAAGGTTAGAGCGTTGCTGGCGCAAGTCCGCCCTTGATGCCGACCGTCTTAGATTGATTGAACATTATACCAGCTATCAATTTGCAATCACCCATAAGAAGGCAGAATTCCTGTCCAGGGAGATTGCAGTTGCTCAGAATCGACCAGCTCAGCTGTTCGAACTGTAGATAGACTGTGCAGCCCAGCCTGTCTGCAAGTCTGGAAGGCCTTTCATAAACTGAGTGCGATGAGCTTGCTCGATACTTTGCAACTAAGGTGGCTAATATCAGGCGGACTTGTGTCTGACAACCTCTAAGGGTGATGTGGTGGAGGTGCGAGAGCACAGGACCTCGCTTCTCCTGGAGTTCCTTTTGTCGACCTGAGTTCGTGGATATTATGAGGATCATCCACAGTGTGCGCCCTACAAGCTGCAGCTTGGATCCTGGACCGACTACCCTAATTTTGGGGTGTGTAGACATCATTGGTCCAGTTTTGGCGCAAATTGTCTGGTGCTCCTTGGAGTCAGGTGAGTTTCCTAGCTCCCTGAAAGAGGCGGTGGTGACACCTCTCTTGAAGAAAGCTTCCTTGGACCCAGATTGTTTTTCCAGCTATAGACCCATCTCAAACCTTCCCTTTATTGGGAAGGTTATTGAAATGGTCGTAGCTGCTCAATTGGATGACCATTTAACCATCCATAATATCTACAAATCCTTCCAGTCTGGTTTCCCGTAAAAGATACAGTACCGAGACTGCGCTGGTTCGGGTGCTAAATGATCTTCTGAGGGCAAGAGATCAAAGGAGACATTCTATTCTGGTTCTCCTTGATCTCTCCACAGCTTTTGACACTGTGGATCACATGGTGTTGCTAGCATGCCTGGGGCAAATTTGTGGAATGTCTGGAACTGTTTTTAAATGGTTCGAGTCATTCCTCACTGGGAGATCACAAAGAGTTGTGTCGGGGATTTTTTTCCTCTGGCCCAGTCTCTTTGTTGTGTGGAGTGCCTCAGGGTTCTGTGCTGTCGCCCATGTTATTTGCAGTGTACATGCTACCCCTCAGAAACATTATAAGATGGTATGGGCTGCAGTTTCACTGCTATGCAGATGATACCCAGCTATACCTGTCTTTTGCACCCGACCAGGATGGAGCTCTCTTGGTATGTAATAACTGTCTGGAGGAAATCCAAGACTGGATGGATTCTAGTTGGCTAAAGTTGAACTCGGAGAAAACTGAGGTTTTGATCGTGGACCCGGGTGGTCAGATTGAGAGGTCGTGTGCTGGCGCGCCGTCTGGAATTTTTCTCGGTGGTGTGTCGCTACCGGCCTCTGAATGGGTGCGCAACCATGGGGTGATTGTTGACGATAGGCTGACTTTTCAATCTCAAGTGTCAGCCGTCATCAAGACTTCCTTTTAGCATTTTAGGAATATTGCCCGGGTTAAGCACCATGTTCCGTCTGACTCTCTGTCTACATTGGTCCACGCTTTTGTGTCCGCGCGTCTCGACTACTGCAACACCCTTTACTTTGGGCTTTCTGGGGTTGAAATCCACCACCTACAGCTTGTGCAGAATGCAGCAGCCCGGGTTTTGACTGGGACAAGTAGATCCTGTCACATTACCCCGGTGCTGCGCGAACTACACTGGCTCTCAATACGGTGGCGGATCACCTTTAAAGTCATTTTACTGACTTTCAAAGCCCTTCACGATCAGGGTCCGTCCTATCTGAAAGACCTGGTTCCTTATTGCCCTGGCCGATCACTCCGCTCAGCCGACATGGGGTTGTCAGAGATTCCAAGAGTGAGTTTGAAATCTTCTGGCAGCAGAGCATTTTCTCATGCTGCACCCACTCTTTGGAATTCTCTACCATGCCGGTTATGGGAATGCTCCTCCGTGGAGATTTTCAAGAAGGAATTGAAAACTCATCTTTGGAGAATGGCCTTCTCGGAAGGTTAAATGTACTGTAAAGTGTGTGAAATTTTATTGTAATTTATTATGTTTTCATGACATATTTTATAATCTTTGTGGTTTTGATGTTTGTGTTGTGTGTTGAAGCTTTTATTAACCTGTTCAGCGCCTTGATACAGTGAAAGGCGCTATATAAATAAAATTATTATTATTATTTATTATTATATAAAAGCCACATGAATGTCAAAAAGTTGCAAATGTAAAACTGGAAGAAATTTAATGATTTTTTTTTTTTATTTTGGGGAGGATTATGTCACAAAAGGGCCAACTAGCAGCAGCCAGGCACCAGCAGGCTGCCAGCTCACACCCACTTGATGCCCAGCACCCAGTCCCTCTCTAATCTATCCCAAGGCCTCAGATGTCTAGAAAGCCTAACCTGCAAAAATTGTAATCACTGAATCATCAAATGGCTTCACTTCAGTACTTATTCTTCTAGTAAACAAATAGGGTAAAAAAAGTATATTGAGCATTACCAGGCTACCAGCCCATACCCACTTTCTACATGCTTCCCAGTCTCTTCTTAATATAACCCCAGGTCTCAGTGGTCTCAGCTTAATCTGCAGCTATGCAATCACTGGAGTCCAGTGCTTATTCTTCTGGTAAACAGAATAGAAAAGTATTTTGTTATTTTGTTTCTTGTGGGCAGCAGGGCACTGGAAGGCTGTCTCCCCGCACTGCCCACTGCCCAGTCAGCGGCACAATCCCTTCCCTCTCATTTCCAAATATAGATCCTGGTCTCAAAAGCCTGCTACAGCAGGGGACTGTGCACAGCTCAGGCTAACAATCACATGCTTTTTCCCTGCTGCTATCGCCTCTGCTGTGACCCTTTCTGCTATCTTTTAGTTCCCTTGTCTTAGTTGTCTTTAGTTTTGTTTGTTTTTTTTTTGCCATTTTTTGGAACAGAAGAAAAAGACTATTTCTAGCTGAATTACTGCAGCTAAAACTATGACTGCACTAGCTAAGCTGTGTATCTGACCAAGCTGAGCACACAAATGAGCTGTCTCACTGCACTCCAGAAATGAGCTGACACCAAAACTAGGCTTTTACCATCTGACTGACGTTGGCATGTTATCTGTTAGAGCCTCATTAACCTTCAATGTTTTTTCCTCAAAACTGAAAGATCACTTTTAGAATTTCAGTGTTTGCTCTTGCTTTCTGTATGTTTTTTACAATCTTTTTTAGTATTGTGATAATTGAGCCAGATATTCAGACTGTGCCAGGCAGTGGTGCAAGCCTGGGTGCAGCGCAACTGGGCTGCGCTGGGGCCAGGACCAGGCGATATTCAACGGTAATGTGCCATGGCCCAGCACCATTGAATATGGCATGAAGGGTGCGCAAACTGTGCATGGCACAGTGGCACTGCACCAGTGCAAGACACAGAAAGGGAGCACAGGAATGCACCAGCACAAGTGCAGTTGTGCTAGGCACATCACCTGCGATATTCAGCCGGGGGCGTGCAAATAAGGCCATAATATATACAAGGCACAAATGGGGCCATTTGCATGTCATTATGGCCCAGTTTGCATGTGATGCACTGGGTCCCGGCGAATTGCGCCTGGCGCCCTGCCAAGCTGCTGCCATCGGAGGTCAACACCCTGGTGGGTTATTGCAGCCCCCTTGCTCCTGTATGCCTGATTGCAGGCATCTGTATACATTACAGTAATACCTGGTGGTCTAGCATTCCCCACCTCATGCCCGATCATGGGTTGTTGTAAATAGTAAGGATCTACCTGGTGGTGTAGCCCCCATATGCCTGATTGCTAGCTGTTGTGGAAATAAAGAATTATCTGGTGTTCCAGTGGTACCCCTCCCCACCCACCCATAGAGGTCCCCAGCCACCCAGCACCCCCCCCCATCATCAGTGGGTGGCAGCACCCTGCCAGCATACCGCCCGGCCGCCCACTGAATGACAGTGTACAATATGATCTGTACCCCTATTGGTGCACAGTGTGGACCAATGGGCTTGCAGACCATACTGTACTACACAGGACCAGATATGTGAATGAACGTGGTAATGGGTTAAGCCTAGCATGGTGTTTCAGAATGTTAACACTTTTTTCTGTTTATTGCAAATGTTCTGTTTGATGACAAAATGTTTCCCTTTGCTCTGCACAGTTGGTACCCATTGACTGGGAAACTTCCCAGGTGTTTTTTTCCACCCTCTAGGGGCATATGAAGGGGCTCTGCTCCCAACAAAACTTAGTTCCATGAGACACAGTTTCAGTTGCAGGTAGAGCAATCTGGGTTCTAAGTACTTCTGGGTGTGCTTCTCCAGCTGCGACTGGGTGGAGGGGACCTGCAGGCCCAGGATGGTGGCAAAGTCTTGGGTGACACTGGATGCCTCTAGTGCACATCTCCAAAAGCTCAGGCATTGGCATAGGTCTTGGATTAGGCACAGCTGGGGCTTGTTAGGGGCCCAACCTCGAGGCAGGCCACCTGATGGTTTCTGCACAAACCATTCCAGTGTTCCAGCAAAGAAGTGGACAAGAAACATGTTCTGGGGCCTGCCACAAGTAAGTAAGCATTAAGCCATGATGAAGGTAGCATCTAATAGGGAATTAATGCATGGTTGGGACCATTGTGGCACGAGGCCGAAGGCCAAGTGCCTACAACGGGCCAACCATGCATTAATTCCCCATTAGATGCCACCTTCGGAGTGGCTTAATGTGCTTGTAATATGGTGTGTGTATAAGTATGAGTGTCATAAATCATTCTGTCATTTCTTAATAAATCTTTCACTGATGCTATTTCAGGTACAATCAAATGTTTACTGCACTTTTGGAACATACACCCAATACTTTCTCACATACAGATGTGTCCGTTTACAACCTTAGCATAAAACAACAAAAACATTTCATCAAATGAAACTTATCATTTGTGTACTGTTTCACATGGCTATTATTCTTATATCCTGGTTAGAAGGACTCCGGTACGTGGCTTCTCTTGTGTCGGTGTTTCAGTGTGCGCATAATTTGCATATCATGTGACCCTTGCTTCGTTTCTTATCAGACAAACATCAGTAAAGTTAACATTGCTGTTTTTTGCTACTTACTTTCTTTGCAGCTCTTTCTATCTATTCTGAGACCTATTTTTTCTGCTTGCTCGCATTTCGTGGTCCATAGTAATTGAAGTGCATGGTTCCGTGCACCGTGAAAGACTCAAAATGATACTGATTAACCATTTCCTCCTCGTGTTTGGTGCACTGCTCTATGTGCTCCAGAGGCACATTTCCTTCTGGTGGACAAGCTTCTGCATGTATCTCAGCCTGAGCTACTGTGACCATTTGGGTGGGTGGGACGGACAGACAAGATATTGGAGATGTTCTGGCTCTGCAGTTTTGAAACACTGCTGTTTTGTCCTCCATGGCTCATTTCAGTACTTCACCATCAACACTGCATTATTAGTGTAATAATGCTGTGTTGCCCTGGTGCCACCTGATGCACTTCAACCAATTGTCTTACTTGTTTGCACTAGTATTAGTTTTGCCATGTTACAAGTGACATCAATTACTATTCATTGCTGATCCCAAGGCTTTTTACCACCTCCCCATTTGTAGTTTTCTTTACTTGATGCCAATTGCTACATTGGAAGCTGAAGTGATTGTCCTAATTCTCAAAGTCAAACTGAAATTGTAGGCCCCAACTCGAAGCTGAATTTAGCCACTGGCCCACTTCATTTACCCTCAACAGTTGGCTAATGTCTGGCACAGACATTCTTTGGAAAGTAAAATACATTTTATGTATAGAGTTCAGGGATATTTTGAGGGTGGGCTGCTTGGTTCACTGGATTTATCAGAAGTAAAGAAAACAGGAGAAAATGCAGATTTTAAAGAGGGGGTCCAGCCATTGTCATACAATTTAGAGCTGGCATCAGTAGAATCTTAATTTTATAATATTCTCTCCTAAATAAGCAGTGCACTGTTTATTACATGCATTAGTATAATTGCATCAAAACAGCTGGCAGAATTTTCAAATCGGATCAGTATACCCATATTTTAAAAATAGACTTCCATCCATCTAAGACAATGTTTTAGATGGCCTAGCAGTTTGTATGAGAAAAATCCAACTTGCATTAACAAAATTATGCAACTGCCATTTTTTGATGCATGCATCATTTTGTTGAAGCATCCACCAGTTCTTTTTTTATTGATGCATGCACCATTTGTTTAATGCAAGCTGCCACAAATCATTGAAACTATCACAAAAACCCAGTCCCTTTGAAAACAGGGGCCTGAGTTCTGGTACTGCTGCTGGGCAGATGCAGGCAGAAAAGGCTTTTTGTCTGCAACTGTCTCTTTGAACACACACACACACACACACACACACACACACACACACCACACATGCAAACACTCACACACACACACACACACACACACACACACACACACAGCTTTATCTCTGGAGTTCACTGATTCCTGATGTTTTTTCCTTAACTGAAGTCATAATGCCCAGTCTGTGACATCACTATTACTCCCACAACAGCAGACGGTGATGTCATAAGTAAGACACGCTACATTTTCAGAAGTGGTGACACAGACGCAATTCTTAGTCTTTGGCTGCAGCTGCAAAATCCAAAATGTATCAAAATGTCCAAATGCTATATTCAAATATTTTGACATATTTGAAACACAGCAGCTTACACCAAATAAAATGACACATGGGTTATTTGTTTGATGCATGCGTCATTTTATTTGTATAAAATATGGCAATAGCCACCAAACGTTAAACTACATTTTATGTATTCTAACTTTTTGTCACAAGTTACGCAATTGTACAAAGCCATAAATCCTGAACATCCCTTTGAAAATCCTATTACATTTAGTTAGGATATAAGTATCAGGAGTAGAAGAACTCTAAGAGATAATTGCCTTGATACATGAACATTAACTCCAGCAATAACACACATTTTGCATTGGTTTACAGACACGACTCAGCCATGTGCCATTCAATAACATGGGAGACTGCTGTCCTTGTAAACTGATGTAATATGGAATTAATGTTTATGTATCAAACCCAATGAGCCCACTTCCATGTAAGTTCTGGAATAAATGTGTGTCTTGAAATTCAAACATTTTAGGAATGCTGCAAAGCTCTAACTCTGTGGACCATAACTGTAGTTTTATTTTGTTGGTAACCACTGCCAGATCCCTCCTTTAAGCCACTTGCAACCCACATTTTGGCTAAGTTAGAGGTGGACTGCCTTCTTTGATTTGTCTGCCCTCACAATTGGCAGCCCTAATGGTTGAATAATAGTGATGCATAGAGCAATTAAGAAGTAGCTCAAAAAAGCTACTAAGGATCTTGTCATGTGTTGCTTTTCTTTCTTTTTTTCAACAGTCTTCTCTTCTACCAGCATTCTTATTGAAAGTTTAAGTGACTACTGTGGTTGTGTTTGCACGTTTAGATTGGGAAGTTGGGAGGTCTGATCCAAGGTTAGGGGGCACTACTCAGACTTGAAGTTAAATCTCAAAGAGCTGGACACAAATGGAAGGCTAACTACCTATTCTGTGGGTAGGAAATTGCTGCTTTATAATGCTCAGCTAACAAAATGACTGGTCCTACGGGACTTCACAGTGTATACACAAAACAAAATCCTTGTACTCTTGCTTTGTTTTCAATTTGTTGTGCAATAATATGGTTTTTAAATTAGTTAAATACTCAGGATGCAAATCCTCAGCAGGAGTACAGTGTGTCTCAGAAGAAAAAGCTAACCTGGGACCGTCCTGCCTTACACTAGTATCATCAATGATTTTTCAGTGTAGAAAATAGTGTTATAGGGGAACAGATGTGAGCATAAGGGGTGAAATTGAATGAATTAGCATTCTACGCTCTGCCTTTGATTATTTCTGACTGGAAAATATTTGGAAGCCACCAGGGTCCCCTCAAATGTTATGATTTGGTCAATTCAACCCCCATGTCTTTTGATTCAGGCTCTCTTATTGAAATTGAATTGATATTTTGTAAACTTCATTTGCGGGTAATGTGATCTGACAGGGACAAATGCGAGGGAGAATTGTTTTCAAACCTCCTCCAAATGAATGTTATTATTGGGTAAATGTGGATTTCTTTGTCTCTTTTTCTCTCTTTCCATCCCGAGTGTCTTCATGGCTTGAATATGTATCAGTTTTCTGTGGTAATTGAATTGACTTCATCATGTGTGGGTAACAGAAATGGGCAATGGAATATAGTCCTGATGGTGAAATTGAAACAAAAGAAATTTACTAGAGTGCAGGGCTGGTAGGTCAGTGCCATCATAAGAAAGATACACTGCACTGTTTCCTGATTACAGAGGCAGCCACCATTCTCTCCCCAATAATCGTCCTCTGATATAACGCCGACTTTCCAATTTCAAAGGCCCAGGCCAGGCCTCAGATGTGTTACATATTAATTTCCCTTTGCAGAAAATTTGCCAAGCTTTAGCTCAAATTCACTTAGCTGGATTGATGAAAGTGGCAAAAGGATACGACATTTACTGATTCTCCCTTTTCACCTTTGATTAGTTCAACCTGTGAATTATTCCTGCCCTGTCAGTGTGCGATTAAGAGACTGGGGACCAAGGTTGCAAGTTCATAGTTTCTGATGTGACTGAAAGAAAAAAGGGTGAGCCATGATTTGTCTGACAGAGTCCTGGGATCATTTTAATGCTGTTACCTCTATACCTAACAGGTCAATCCATTGCACACACAGCTATCTTTTCTCTGACCTTAATTCTTTTTCCTTCTCTTAATATGATATTTCTAATGTTATCATGTTCAATTGCAAGTTTCTCCGGTATGAGTGAACTTTGTACTGGGATGAAAGCACATCAGGAAGCTCATATATCCAACATTACAAGTGGCATTCTTTTCCATTGCATACACTTACAAGTCAGAAATTCACTGTCTTTGTTTAACACTATGACTAAAGTAGTTGCATTTTTTGAGTTTTGCATTTCAGTGTGACTTGCAGTTATTCATTTCTGTGCCCATCACAACCACATGCAATAGGATGAGCAAGTCTCAGATCTAGCTAATACACATGCAGGGACATAGTTTAAATTTGACATGTGCCAACTAGCAGTTGAGATCTAAGCCCTCCACACCATCAGTTTTGCTCAGATCCTTTGGGTCAATGTCTGGGAGATCCAGGTTTAAATATGTCACCATCAGCACCTAAGCATATGACTAGACTAGATGCACTTGTGAGAGCTCAGCTCCTCCACGGGACAAAAACTACAGAATCTGCAGTAATCAGCTGAGTTTTGCTAGAAAAAGAGCATCTGAATTGCTGGATAAGACAGGACAGTAATCTATCAAATACCAGGCTGAAATCAGCTAGCAGTTCTGGGAAAATGAACACTAGGAAGCCAGGGCCTGGGCAGGGAGCTGATGCAGATGCCACCCTGGAGGCCTTGGAAGAGGCAACAAAGGCATTAGGGTGATCGGGTTCAGCTCAGCTCCTGGCTGCCCAGGCCCCCAAGAATACGAACATACGAACATGCAAAATTTGCCAGCAGATAAAGGCCTAGAGGTCTATCAAGTCTGCGCAAATGTGCAGCTAGCACCCCTCATTCTGCAGCTGCCCCTCCCTTCCACCCTCCCCCTTCATTAACCCTCCCCCTTGTCCTGTCCCATCCTCGTTTGAAGCAGTCCACTGTTCTACTGCATACCACTTCAGCAGGTAATGCATTCCACCCAGCCACCACCCTCTGTAAAAAGTGTCTCCTCATCTCCCTCCTGAACCTTCCTCGCCCAGTCTCATATCATGGCCCCTGTGGCCCTCCTCCCTTACTTTGAACAGCCCCTCTGTACCCGTCTTGTTTATTCCTTTCATGTATTTAAAGGTTTCAGTCATGTCACCCCTGTCTCTCCTCTTCTCCAGTGAGTACATGTTCAACTCCTTCAACCTCCTCTCGTATGATCTGTCCCCCAGCCCCTTGATCATCTTTGTCACTCTGTGCTGCACCCCCTCCAGTAACTTAATGTCCCTCTTCAGATACGGATGCCAGTACTGCACACAGTACTCCAGGTGTGGTCTAACTAATGACCTATACAGTGGCAGAATCACCTCCTCCCTCCTCGAGGATATACCCCTTGCAATACAACCCAGCATTTTGTTGGCCTTTGCAGCCACCTTCCTACATTGTGCCAAGTTCTTCATTGACCCTGTAATGAGCACACCCAGATCCTTCTCCTCCTCTGTCTGGGCTAGCTGCACTCCCCCTAGCTGGTAACTCCTCCTTGGGTTCTTCATCCCAAAATGCAGCACCTTGCACTTTTTGGCATTAAAGCCCAGTTGACAGGTGTCTGACCAGGTTTCAAGCTTTGCCAGATCATCCTGCAACCCCTGCCATCCCCCTAGGTCATCCACCACCACGCCTACCTTGGTGTCATCAGCAAACAGACTGATCTTGCTCTTGATGTCCCATGATATGTCTGCAATGAATATCCCAAACAACACTGGTCCCAACACCGAGCCCTGTGGAACACCGCTCGTCACTGCCCTTGGGTGTGAGAGCTCCCCATCCACCACCACCCTCTGTTGCCTTCCCTACAGCCAGTTTCCTACCCATCTCACCAGCTTTGCACCGCCCCTCTGCCTACTAACTTCCTTCCCAGCCTTCCATGTGGCACCGAGTTGAATGCCTTACTGAAGTCCAGATACAGGACATCCACTGCATGGCCCCTGTCCAGTTGCCTAGTTACCCAGTCATAGAACTCGACCAGGTTGGTTTGGCAGGATCTGCCACATATGAAGCCATGCTGTCTGCTGTCCTGTAGTTCTTTGGCCTCTAGAAGGGCCACCAGCCTCTCCTTCAGGATAGTCTCCATTAGCTTACCCACGATGGATGTGAGGCTCACTGGTCTGTAGTTTCCCGGTTCATCCTTGGGGCCACTGTTGTGGAGGGGCACCACATGAGCCATCCTCCAGTCCTGAGGTACACATCCTGAATGTAGTGAGGCATTAAATAGGTCTGCCAAAGGTCCTGCAAGGACCTCTGCCAGCTCCTTCAGTACCCTGGGGTGGATGCCATCTGGGTCTGGCACCTTGTCCACCCTCAGTGCCTTCAAACCCTCTTGAACTCTGCTCTCCATGATTTCCCCATCTGTCACCACTTCCCACCCTGCTTCTGCCATTTCTCCCACCTTGGGTGTCACCCCCCTCTTCTCTTTAGTAAATACTGAGCAGAAGTACTCATTTAGTGCTTCCGCCTTATCGCACCTGCTTCCACCCAACCCCTCCTTCCTAATCCTTACTATGTGGTTCTTACAGCTCCTTTTCTCCCTGATGTACTTAAAGAAGTCCTTCTCCCCCTTCTTAATGCCTTGTGCCAGCCTGAGTTCCGTAGATGCTTTGGCTCCCCTTAGTGCCCTTGTCACCTCCTTCGATTCTGTCAAGTACTCCTCCCTGTCCTCCCCCCTCCCTGTTTTCTTGTACTTCCTAAAGGCAGCTCTTTTCCTCCTTACCTTTTCCCTGACCACCTTGCTCAACTAGATCGGTTTCTTAGCCCTAGCCTTCTTGCTCTGGGCTTTGCAGCAGGTTTTAGTTGCCTCCACTTTCCCCAGCTTTATGAGCTCCCACCTCTGGTTAGTGTCCATACTAGATTGAATTCTGGCCAGGTACCCTTTTACCACTTCCCCCATCCTCCCAAAGTCGGCCCTCCTGAAGTCCAGCACTACTGTGCAAGATTCCACTCCTTCCTTGCCCATATCCAATGTGAGCCATACTGAGTGGTGGTCACTCCCTGACAGCGGTTCCTCCGCTGTAAGTTCTCTCACAAAGTCCCCATTTGCCAGCACAAGGTCAAGTGTATTCCCTAACCTGGTTGGTTCACTGACCATTTGCAGCAGGAAGCTGTCCTGGAAGGCATCCAGCAGTACCTGCTCCCTTCTGTTCCTGGTTGTTGGGGTGCTCCAGTCCACTCCTGGCATGTTGAAGTCCCCCACAATCACCACACTACCCTTCTCACAGGTCCTCCTGATCTGTCCCGCTAGTTCCCTGTCTAACTCCTCCATCTGAGATGGTGGCCTGTACACCACTCCCATTCTAAGACTCCTATTCTTGGAATCCTGGATTTGCATCCAAAGTGACTCCGTACTACCCTCCTCCCCTTCCTCCCTTACACACTTCAGTCCTTCCTTCACATATAGTGCCACCCCCCCCTCCTTTCCCAATCACCCTGTCCCTACAAAATAACCTGTACCCTGGTACAGACAGGTCCCATGAATGAATGAATGAATGAATGAATGAATGAAGCTGTTTCTGCCAAAACAGACAGCTTGGCAAACAAGCATGAGGAGCAGGCAGTTTTGCTGGTGATGGCTGAATAGAGAATCTCTGATGTGGAAGATGAGATGGTGGGAATGCCCACCCAAGTGCTCAAGCTACAAAAAGAGACAGCAGAGTTAAAAGACCATATGAATTCCCTAGAAAACAATCAGAGGAGAAATAACATAATATAACAGACTTACCAGAAGTGACAGAGGAGATCGATATGGTGACTGTCCTGGAGAAATGGATTCTTAAACTATGAATATTTTTTGTGGGGGGTAGGAAGAAATAGGCTGTTGGTTAAATAGGATCTGCAGCTTATCCTCTAGGTAGGGAAATGGGCATACTAGGTGGGCCAAGCGGTCCTTATCTGCCGTCAAAGTCTATGTTTCTATGAAGTTCAACTGTCCCAAAGACCACATTTGCAGAGACAGAGCACATCAAGCTCTGGGATCTAAGCCTGCCCATCAAGCCCCCTCTCCCCAAGACAAGTGATCCTAAGGCAGTATCATTATCCTGACAAGTGTGACCCTGGGTCACGGTATCTGGGCTCACACCCCTGCCAGGTGACTGTACAGGACCCACCAACTTGTTCGGGTTGGGGTCATTCTTTCTCCTGTGGTATAGGGCTTCATCCCAGAACAAATAATAAATAGCACGATGCCTCCACCCACATAAACAAGTGGGTCAAATGTGTGCAGTACCACCCCCTGGAATGTAGTACCTACCCACATCCCAACACAGGAGTGGACCACCCCCTGGAAACCAACAAGACAGTTGTTACCTTCACCAATAAACACTTCAGTCAGGTGATACAAACTGGGCACACACACAGAAGTAAAATCCAACAACATAACAGTGCTATTATTTAGGAACACAGGCTTTTTAGCTGTAAGGCGAGAAGGGATTAGACAGTTGCAAGTCATCTTTAGCACTCCCACCCTATAGAAATGACTCCTGGAGACATATACTGTGGGTCAGTACCACCGTCTCAGATCCCACACAGTATAGGAAGCACTCTACCAATTAAGGGGCACAAAAAGAAAGATGAACTACACTACACAGGGTGCAATATACTCTTCAACTGGCACCAGTAGTAAAACAATAATTTCGAGTATGTCACAAGAACCAGTAAATCTGGGCATCCAGCAATTGCACTAGAGTCCCAGTGCAGGCCTGGTAGCTACATTGCCCAGGTTCTTTTGGTGGTGCACTTGATGTAAAATTGGCAAGCTTGCAATTTAATCCCCCCAACAGGCCACAGTGTGCAGCATAACTTAAAGAACTTGAAGTCCAACAGAAACATGCTTGAAATGTAGTTATAATCAAAATGCAGTGGTACTCTACAAATACAAAAGTCTTAGCCAGCAATGACAGTGCTCATGTAACCCACAAATGCAGCAGTTCAGTTGAGGCAGGGGACAGTACACAGCAATAGGGTGAGTAGCAATCAGGAACAGGGCACAGTGGCTTGTGGATTAAGCACTTCCAATTTCCTTGAACATTCCGAAGCAGCACAGCTAGTCTGGCTCACATCTCTCAGGATACAGCCCTTCTGGCTCAACTCTCAGTCACAGGAGAATTTAGTAGTGGCTTCCCATTTCCCAAGGA
The DNA here is from genome assembly GCA_016271365.2 of Neoceratodus forsteri. Lineage (NCBI taxonomy): Eukaryota > Metazoa > Chordata > Ceratodontiformes > Ceratodontidae > Neoceratodus > Neoceratodus forsteri. The sequence continues at coordinate 454,273,792 of CM057452.1, read as the reverse complement.
ACCCAGACCCAAAGAGCAACCCCCATGATTTGATTCCCCTCCTGATGGAGAGTACCCACGTACTAAGGGCACATGCCCTGTGGCTCTTTGTTCTCTGATCCACCTCACTAGATAAGGGCTAGTATTCCCCTTACCTGGCTCTGGAGCAACCTGGGTAGGATACATGTCTCTGTCTCTGCTTGGTAAAGCTCAGCAGTTCTAGTATGCAGCAATGGCCCACTGGCTCAAACTCTCAGTAATGTCTTCCAGCAGGTGCTACTCTGGCACAGTCTTTAAACAATGTAAGCCCAGAATAAGGCTCACAGTGAGTTTACTGATTAAACTGTGGTGAGGGCTCACAGGATTGTTGGCCTGGCTAGGCATCTCACCTGGTCTCACCAGCAGCAGGTCTGAAAACCTTAGTATCTTTCTTAGACTGCTGCAAGCTTCATAAGATCACAGAAACTTCTTTCTCCAGTTCAGCGTTCCATTGGACAGGTAGGGCTGTCTGTCAGTCATTCTACCTTGTCTTGTCCTATGAGTGGCCCTGTTAGCCTGCCAGTCCATGTGGGAGGGTCCCTGATTGTATCCTCCTTTCACAATCCCCTGTGGTGCTTACTGGGTTCTCAAGCCCTCTGACTGGTTGGTGGTGGGGTCAAAAGCACAAATATGGCTACTCCCATGTTTTGATGGAGCCAAGTGCTCCAACATCTTTTATTTTATTAAGTTTGGTGCCCCCAATTTGTGTGCTGACCCCCAGGTAGTTGCAGTCCCTCTTGGGCTGAATTTTGGTTGCATTGGTAGACTTGTGGGATCAGTGAGTTTGGCATTGGTGCTGGGAGGAGAGAAAGCAGGCTAGGGGGAAGCCCAGTACAGCACAAGTTCACTTTATTTAAGTCTCCCTGCTGTCGGCAGCAGTCTGCAGCCTGATGCATGGAACATTAAAGGACAGTGGTTCCTGGTTTCTCATGGTCCCCAGTTCCAGAATCAGGGAACTAGGTTAAAGAAACATGGCCATAGCAAAAAAGAAGAAGGATGCAGGAGGCACCAAAGATTCATGCTGATGCCTGTCTCTCACTCCATGCCACACATGCAGTCAAGCAAGAGAGAGTTGGCAACAATGCGGGACCTTGGGAGGGTGGCAACTGCTGTCTAGGTAAGCTCCTCCTGAGGAAGAGGTTACACACTTCCTTGGGTCATGAACTGTCATCCCAGCAATTCCAAGAGTTCCATCCAGTGCATATCTGAAAGACACAAAATGAACAAAAAAAACTAACAGTTTACTTACTGTAGACAAATGCTTCCTAGCTTAGCTATTCACAGGACCCAGAGCAACATAACAATATCAACAGGTTCAGAATTAGCAACAGTTTCACATACAATTTTACCTAGGCAATTAGTTCCTATCTGACCAGCAATTCCAATTCTCTGTATCCTAACATGATAATCTAGGACTACTGAACACAATACAGGTATGGATTAAGGTGTGATATAGATTCCATGATACACCAACTAAAGGGGCAGGTCAGTGGAGGTACCAGGAATGTTGTACCAGAGCTTCAAATTGGGTCTTACAGATCATTCTGAAAGTCACAATGATACTTCTTTTGGTTTCTGGGAAACTGAGGGTACAGGTACCTTCTCTCTGGGCAGTGTATGAGGTTCCTCAGAATGAGCTGGTTCACTTACAATATTTGGCTCTTGATCAGATTCTACATGATCGTAAACATGTTCTAGTTCAGGGGTAGATGGTCGCAGTGGGGTTTCAAAAGTCTCTGCATCTGGATTTAACCTTGCGGGTGGAGTAGTTGGCATCCACCAATCATCAGAATCATTTAACAAATGGGGAATGTCCACAGTGGAATGATAATGAACAAGGTCCTCCTCTTAGTTAGATGAACGTGTCGCACTGGGTATGGTTCAGGCAAAGTCTTTCTAGATGTTTGAGTGAACAATTATCTAGATTGATTACAGCCCAACTAGGTTTGCTTCTGTGTTTGTGACACCCCCTGATTTCTATTCTCTGGTGAAGTATTGGGACATGCAGAACAGTGCAGGACTTCTACATTGGGTGTCACACTGTCACTCTGACACCCTCCTGCTATCTGTCTCTCTCTACCCATCACTTTGTCTCTGTGTGTCCATGCTGGACATCTAAGTCAGTAGCCTGGCTCTGTTTTCTGCACCGTGGCTGCACTAAATTACTACCATGCCTCCATTCTTTATGCTGAGGGTGCATTCGGTGGCAGCACTGCACACACACTACAACATTGATGTTCTGCGTGTCACGGCCCCACACACCACTGTCATCCATCACAAAGATACACAGAGCAAGAATGAGAGGCACATAATTCTGTTTTGTATCTCACTCGCTGCTTTCTCTCTGCATTTGTCACCAGGCTGATGGGGGGGGGTGCCTTCAGTGCCTCATAATGCTAGACAGAGACAAAGGACATTGCAGGACTTCTACATTGGGTGTCCACCCTCATGCTCTCTGTCTCGCTCTCTCTCCCCAGTACTGTACCTGTGTGTGCCCATGCTGGACGTGTGAGTCAGTAGCCTGGCACTGTTTTTGGCACCGTGGCTGCCTTCCAATACATACAACAGCAGTCATCATCTGTATGTGGTGGGTGGACAGAACACACCTGCCATAGAAACATAGAAACATAGAATTTGATGGCAGATAAGGACCCGCTTGGCCCACCTAGTCTGCCCATTTTCCTACCTAACAGATAAGCTGCAGATCCAAGTTAACAGCTTACTTCCTCCTACCCCCCGCCAATCACACACACAGAGAGAGAGACAGAGCGACAGACACAGAGAGGGAGAGAGAAATAATTCTGTTCTGTGCCCCGTGGACATCGTCATTCTGTGTGTGTGTATGTGTCTCTCTGTCTCTCTCACTCTCGCTCTCTCTCTTTCAAGTAGCTGCAAATTCTTCAGTTCTGTGGTACGGGGCTATAACAGCAGTAGGGGGTTTAGCTTTGGTTACAACAGCGGCTGCTTTCAGTGCCCTGGAGATCGGCACCGGGGGGGGGGGGTGCACAGTATGGGAAACATGCATATCCAAATGTGGATACTGAGCATGAATCAGCATCCTGGGTGCTGACCACTTGTGGGCTATGTGGCTGTTAAGAACAACCATCTCCATCTCTTACAACTTGTACTATAGCAGCAACCATTGACTTTTTCCCACAGGACTCGTCCGACATCACAGTGCTGCTATGGAGGTGAATTTTTCACTCTTCGGGCCAGCTCACCTTGAATAACTGGATCAATCTCCATTTTCCAGGAAGTAAGCTGCCGGTCCAAAACATCTGCCAGCTGCGGTACAGTGAATACAATGCTGCAGAGCCCAACCCACAACAGCCGCCGCTCCTGTTTCCTGAAGGCAGTCAGCAAAGTACTGCACAAAAGCAGCCACCGAGCACTGTAATATGTGAAGGAGACCCACCGGGCCTCAGCAATCCACACCAGGGGAAGCAGTGTACAGAGTGGTGTGCCACTGTTTGAGAGAGGAATGTGAGATAGCCAGTGTAGCAACACCAATACATCTGTCCCACAGCAGTGATCATCATGTACAGCACAGGAAGGGGCCACAGATGAGAAGTGACAAACAACAACTACTCAGTAGCCGCGAAGTGGGGAACTTACTCACCTGTGTAGTGCCAGAAACTAGGGGCCCATGTGTGCTTCCACTGTTAAGTAAAGAGACTGTGCAGGACAGTAGGCAAGCAGAACATGTCACCCACAAGGCGCAGGTCACCAGTCTCAGTTGTGGAGGGATGGGAACATCAAAGGAGAGTGCAACACCACAGATACTACACAGTGTGAGTTCATAAAGGCTCCTGTCCATAAGGAACAGGTACAGCAAGACTCCACAGCCCAGCCACTGTAAGACAGCACTTCCTCCTGCACATAATGTAACAAGAAAGTCTAACATGCTCAAAAAGTACCTTGTATCACCAAATAGACACCTCACCTTGTCTACTGAGGAACTAGATATGCTGGAACAAGCAAATGATGAACCAAATACACAGAAAAGTATTCTGTGGGCTGTAAATGTCCTGGAGGACTGGCTGTACAGCAGAAATCAGGCAGTGAACTTCAAGAAGGTGTCACCAGAAGAGCCCAGTGGCCTGCTGTGTGAATTGTATGCATCTGTCCATGACTTTCAGGGGAAGCCATACACAGTCAGCACACTACTGTGTTTAAGAGCAGGCATCAATTGTTACTTGAATAATGCAGAGAACAATCAAATGCTGAACCCTGCATTTAAGCCTGCAAACAGTGCATTCATTGCTTTGCTGAAGCAGATCAGGAAAGATTGCAGTGACTGTGCATGCCATCACCCTGCAATAACATACAGTGATCTTGCTAAGTTGTGGTCATCAGCAGCAGTATCAGCAGACACACATGCAGGTTTGGTCAGATGGGTATGGTTTGAGTTACAGCTAGGTTTGGCTCATTGAGGTCATGAAGGCATCCGTTAGCTAAAGCAGGACTCCTTCACCATCAAGACAGATGAACATGGGCAAGAGTATTTGACTCTGAAGTATAACCCCCACACAAAGAACCATAGCAACGTGAACAAAGTCAATAGAGAAAGTCAGCGTGGTTTTCTGTTTGCAGACAATAGCAATCCACAGTGTCCAGTACAGCTCTTTAAACAGTACATCAGCAGATGTCTGCCAAATACTCCAGTCCTGTATCTATATTCAAAGTGTGTCTTGCACCTTCATGATGACCACTGGTGCACGCAACAGCCCATGGGTGTGAACTGTTTAGGGGACTTAGTGGTTAAAATCTCAGAAGCAGCAAAATTATATCAGCGGTACACAAATCATTGCATTCGCAGTACAGCTGTCCAAATACTGTCAGAGGCAGGACTTGCATCGAGAGATAGTATGTCCATTACTGGCCACAGTTTGGAGATCAGTCTTAAAAACTATTGGAGTGCATAAAGCAGTGATCAACACAAATGGAGTGTGTTGCTATCCTCCTCCACAGCCAGGAAATGTACAGACCCATAAATTTAATTGCAGACCTCTGCCACTATAGGAGCAAACAGCACAGAAACTGCTGTTCAGTGGGACTCAAGACAGAACGTGTCATGCAAAGACCCATTGCATTCAAATACCACCAGCACTGCATCCACATCAACACAGGGCCCCACCACAGGAGGCATTGTAACAGAGTGTCACCTGTTATAAAGTATAGAGTTTCCCAGTAATAAAAGAAAATATGTGTACCTCTTGTGTTTTTCACTCATTCTTTTTTGCGCTATTCTCCTTCTGTCTTTCCTGTTTCTTCTCTGTCAGGGTGGTCAACCTGACAGAACCCTCTCTACACTCTTTCCTGTCCCTGTTTATCTAAAGATAATGCCTTGAAAATGCAAGTCATGCTTTTGTTTAAATCACTGGTGCCCCGTATTTGTATGGCTCCGCTTGGAGTGTGCCCTGGATTTTAAAATTGTGTCATCCACTGCCAAGGGTGACTGAGCACCTGACCCACTGCTGCAAAGTGCAGTATGAGCCAGAAAAGCAGCTCCGGCTTAAATCGGACATCGGAACAGGATGATCTGTGAATTATGGTAAAACGGCATGTTGTAGCAATTTCTATAGAGCTCCTGTTTCAGAGCAATATAGGAAGGGTTGCTTTGGAGCAAAGGCATGCTTCGAATCATAGCAAGAATGCCTCACGGTACGGCAAGATGAAAGGCTTTGACGACTGGTAGGACACTACTGGCAAAGGCATAATTATGCCCCGTAATGTCCCATATTTGAAATAAATAAGCCCGGTTAAGTTGCTGCAGCCACAGAGATGTTGTAACTGGGTCTACTTACCTAAAACTGTAAAAATTAAGTTTAAATGGGCAAGAAGGGCCAAATAATCAATCAATCAATCAAATCGTTATTTATCCAGGTGAACGCCATTGAGCAGGCTCATTTACAAGGTGGACCTGCGTTACACAAGGTCAAGAATAACACTTTTATGTACAGATAATAAACATACATAATTATACAGAAATAGAAAAAAAATACACAGAGCATAAGGGCTCAAATGAAATGTTAACCAATGGACAGACATTTCAGTCGTTGGGTCAATGAAAAGAAATGTTGGTTTGAGGCAGGAGCTCATAAGGACCTTATCCCAGAGCCCCTTCATGTTAAAAAAAGGTACAGCAATGAAGAGCTGCAGAATAAGAACCCATAAAGGGTTATTATGACCAAAATAAGAAAGGGCACTTTTGGTTTTTGTTCTAAAGACCTTGGACATTGCAGGTCTCATGACTTGAGAGGAGAAGGGAAATTAGAAGCGCACCCTAAATCACTCCCTCCCTTTGTCAAGTCAGAGATGCCTGCACACATATGTAATAGCAATGTAATTAAAGCTAGTAATATGTATAATTACCTGTGGACCCCTCTGTACCAGGCTCTTACTATAGGGTTGGCTGGCCTGAAAATGGCCCTATTTATAGGTTTTAGAGCCTGTGAGGTCATTGCCAATGGGAACTCCCCAAATAGATGATGTCAGCACTAGGAGCTATAAAAAGAACTCACCACTAGGGGGAGTTTAGATAAGTCGAGTCAGTTGGTTGCTGGCAGTGAATGAGAAGGACCTATTGTGTGTGTGTGTGTGCTGATCTTTCACACAGTTATTTGCAGCTGGGGAGTGCAAAAGGTATTACACTCAGATATACTGGCTGAAGCTAAGCCACAAGCTTTACCAGGACAGCAGAGCCCTGGATAATTTCTTTATTCTGTTGTGCTGGACTAACGTTTATTTTTATTATTTATGTTCATATTTCTGAATTTCATATAAATAAAATGCTAGGTGCATTCCTGCATCTTTTATGCACCTGATCTCTGCCTAGTTGTGTCGGTTATTATCTCATGTGCTCACACTGGTGTTTGAAGTGGGATACTTGGCTCTTTTTAGTCTGTCTGGGAAAATGGTGCCAGGCGTATAGTACTATACCCAACACATGAGCAGAGAAAAAGGTGCAGGGAAGAAAGAATTCCAGTGGACACGTGCCATGGCTGATAGACTGGGGTTGAAGCCTATGCTAGGACTGGAACCACATCCCAACCAAAGGTGCCATCAAAGAAGGAAGATGAAGATTCCATGGAAGAAGAGCAGATAGAAGAGGAGAGGCTGCAAAGGGAAGAGGAGCAGATGGAAGAGGAGAGGAGACGGGCTGAGGAAAAAGTACCAGATGATCCAGGTGACCTGTTGTGCTGGTTTTGCCTGAGACAACTGGAGATGGAATGAGATAGACAGGAAGACCAATGACGGCAAGATGAGGACCAAAAGATCCAAGAAGAAGAAGAGAGGAAAAGACAAGATGAGAGATGGCGGGATGCCTTGCAAGTCATCCAGGCCCTGACCCCGGGGCACGCTGACAGAAATATACCCCGAGATATCAAACTCACAAAATTGTTGGAGGCTGATGATATCGAGGCCTACCTAATGACATGTGAGCGTATCGCTCAGACCTGTGCATGGCCATGAGACCAATGGGTTATCAGACTAGTTCCATATTTATCAGGACATGCCCAATTGGTATGTGGTCACCTTATAGCCACAGACTCTAACAATTAAGATGATAGAGTAAAGGAAGAAATACTTTGTCAGTATGACATTAATACCAAGACTTTTAGACAAAGATTCCGATCCCAAAAAATAATGGGCCAAGACACCCCAAGAGAGTAATTTACAAGATTAAAAGGTTCTGCATGAAATGGCGACAACCAACAGTCAACACCATTGGTCAAATCTTGGAACTTATTATCATCAAACAGTTCATTCAAATATTGCCTCAGGACATCCAAATATGGGTAAAGGAGCACAAGCCAGACATGACAGAGGAAACGATCACTCTGGTGGAGAACTACCTGGCAGCCAGACCTACGAGGACCAGAGGATACCAGAACCATGCACCCCAAACATCAACACATTTGAAAAAATGTCTTAGAGACAATCACCTAGTGGGAGTTCTAACTAGCAGAGGGATCAAAGGCAGAGGGCCCTATCATGCAGACTATATATGTAGAAACTGTTTAAAGAAGGGACACATAGCTCGCAATTGCCCCAGTAAAGGAAGTAATACATTCCATCTGGCAATGGCTAACTGGGGGTATGTCACCACAGTAAGAATTGGCCAGAATAATCTATTGGGACTTTTAGATTCTGGCAGTAAGCAGACTTTAGTAAGGGCAGACATCCTAAAGAACTGTCCTAATGGAGGGCTGGAGACCAAGGTAACCTGTGTACATGAAGATGTCTATCTGTACCCCACTGCCATGGTGGAAATGGCTATTGAACAGGACACACAGATGCTTTCTGTGGGTCTAGTCCCTCAACTTCCAGTGCCTATTATCATTGGACAGGACTTCCCAAACTTTGATCGGCTATTAAAGTCTCCACAGGCATGTAATCCCCTGGTTGCTGTTACCACTTGAGCCTAGGCAAAAAGGGAACAGTCACAAAGTATTTTCCTTTTTGATACAGAACTAAAAGGGAGAAGAGAGCTGAACAACAGAAGTGGAGGGACACTCATCAGGATGATTCTGAGGTTGACCCGAAGTTACCTGGCTCTGCTATTCAGACTGAGCAACAAATGGATGTGACTTTAAAACTCTTTTTTTTTGCAGGTGGTTGCAGAAGGCAGCCGCAATATATAATAGCCAATGGCGTACTGTATAAAAGTGTATTAACCCTGCCTCCGGGGAATGTGTGAAGCAAATGATGATCTCCCAAAAATATAGGGATAGATTAATATTTCTGGCTCATGATATCCCTATGGCTGGCCATGAAGGCCAAGATAAAACCTTGGGTAGGTTGACTAGCCGATTTTTCTGGCCAGGGATATATGAAAATATGGCTGAGTATTGCTTCACATGTCCAGAGTGCCAATTGGTTGCAAAAAGTGGAAAGGGGGATAAAGTACTGTTACAACCTCTACCAGCTGTCATATCACCATTTGAAAGGGTAGCCATGGATGTGGAAGGCCCTTTAACAAAAAGTGCAAAAGGTAACCAATACATACTAGTCATCTGTGATTATGCCACCAGGTATCCAGAGGTAATACCCCTTTGGACTGTCACTGCCACTCAGATTGCTGAGGAACTGGCAACATTTTTTAGTCATCTGGGTATCCCTCAGGTTATCCTCACAGACAGGGGTACTAATTTTAAATCTGTATTTCTTAGAGAGTTGTATAGGTTGTTAGGGGTTACTGCTGTAAGAACATCTCCCTACTATTCCCAAACTGATGGGATGGTAGAATGCTTTAACAAAACCTTGAAGCATATGTTCCAAAAGAACGTGCAGGAGGAGGGTTGTGATTGGGATAAATATTTATCCTACCTTTTGTTTGTGTACTGAGAGGTACTCCAAGCCACTGCTGGTCTGTCTCCCTTTACCCTGTTATATGGTAGGAACCCCAGAAGTCCCTTAGATGTAGTATGGGAACATTGGGAAGAAAGGAAGGAGGTCTGCTATACTAACATCTTTGATTATATGGCCATTGCCAAGACTGAGACTAGGAATTTGGCTTTCCTAATTGGGGAAGGTACTGTGAAACCTGACAGCAGTAAGGTTGAAGCTGTTGCTAACAGTCTCATACCACAGACAAAGAGACATGTTCTCTCATTCTAGGAACTGACTAGTTACTATTGTTGTTTCATCCCTGACTTCACTATGATTGCCACCCCACTGACAGATTTGATGAAAAACAAGTGTGCCAATAAAGTACTATGGTCTAAAAATGTGCTTAGGCCTTTGCAAACCTTAAGGCTACACTATGTTCCTCTCCTGTCTTGCGCAGCCCTGATTTTTCTCGCTCTTTTTAAGTCCACACAGATGCCTGTGACACAGGCCTCGGTGCAGTCCTTTCCCAAACACATAAAGGTGAGGAGCACCCAGTGATGTACTGTATATAAGCCACAAGCTTCATGAGAGGGAGAGAAAATACTGCACAGTTGAAAAAGAATGCTTAGCATTGAAATGGGCTGTGGAGGCTTTGAAATACTAACTGTGGGGCAAAGAGTTTAAGGTACTAATGGATCATAACCCACTGTGTTGTCTTCAACAAATGAAGGAGAAAAATGGGCATATTATGCAGTGGTATTTAGCTTTGCAGCCCTGCCAGTTTACCATTCAGCACAGAGCGAGTTTTAAACACCTAAATGCTGACTTTTTGTCTCGTTATGGGGCCCATACTGATGAAACTTGATGGAATGTGTTGTACTAATGTGTTTTTGGCTTTCTGCACAAACTGACACTTGAAATATGTGGTATGATATGACATATGAGTAAAGGGTTTGTGTACAACCCATGATTTTTAAGCCTTAGGGGAAAATACAGTATTGTACATATTTTTATGTCTGGATGAAGATACTGTATATATTTAATAGGGTCCCGGAGGCAGAGCTTCTGAGAGTGGGTGGGAGGAAGCTCCAATCCTCCTAGGGTTCAGGGAGGATATTTGACAACAGTATTACTGTTGCCTGTAGGTGAGGGAGGTGTGTAATAGGGTGTCACCTGTTATAAAGTATAGCATTCCATAGTAATAAAAGAAAATATACTACATACTAACATACTAAAATGCCAGCAGAATAGGCCTAATGGTCTCTCGTGTCTGCTCATTTGGTCAGCCCCCACCCTGGAAGCTCACCTTGCTGCCCCCCTTGCCCTGTCTAGTTTCTCCCTTCCAAGTCCTGGATATTCTCGCTGCACAGGACTTTGCTTCCAGAATTCTTCTCCTGTACCTGTCCCAACCCCTCTTGAACCCCTCCATCATCTCTGCCTCCACCAGCCCCCTGGGCAGTGCATTCCATGGCTCCACCACCCTCTCAGTGAAGTAGCACCTCCTCCTTTCTCCCCTGAATCTCTCCCCTCCAGCTTCCACCCATGCCCTCTAGTTGCTCCACCATATGTGTACCTCCTTTTTTTTCACTCATTCTTTTCTATGCTGTTCTCCTTCTGTCTTTCCCGTTTTTTCTCTGTCAGGGTGGCCAACCTGACAGACCCCTTTCTACACTCATTCCTGTCCCTGTTTATCTAAAGATTGTGACTTGAAAGCACAAGTCGCACTTTTGTTTAAATAACTGGTGCCCCTTATTTGTATGGCCCCGCTTAAAGTATGACCTGAGTTTTAAAATTGTGGCATCCACTGCCAAGGGTGACCGAGCACTGGACCCACTGCTACAAAGTGCAGCATGAGTCAGAAAAGCGTCTCCAGCTTAAATCGAATATCGGAGCAGGATGCTGTGTGAATTATAGTAAAACCATATGTTACAGAAATGTATATAGAGCTCCTGTTTTGGAGCAACATAGGAAGGGTTGCTTCGGTGTAAAGGCATGCTCTGAAGCATAGTGGAATGCTACACAGTGTGGCAAGATCGAAGGCTTTGACGGCTGGCAGGACACTACGGGCAAGGGCATAATTAAGCCCCATAGTGTACCATATTTGAAATAAATAAGCCTGGTTAAGTTGTTGCAGCCACAGAGATGTTGTAACTGGGGCTACTTACCCAAAACTGTAAAATAAAGCTTAAATGGGCCAGAAGGGCCAAATAATGGCCCAAGTGAAATGTTACCTAATGGACTGACATTTCAGCCATCGGGTCAATGAAAATAAATGTTGGTTTGAGACAGGGGCTCATAAGGAACTTAGCCCAGAGCCCCTGCATGGTAAAAAAAGGTGCAGCAATGAAGAGTTGCAGAATAATAACCCATAAAGGGTTATTATGACCAAAATAAGAAAGGATTCTTTTTTTTTTTTTAATTTACTATGCTTTTTCCCCCACTGCTGTCTGCCCAGCACCTGAGCCCGGTCACGGACCTCGGCTTCCACTTCCTCACTTTGGATTATAACCCTCTGACACCCCTGGCTTGCCCTCAGGGTGGGGTTTGCAGCACTGACCCCTAACAGTGCCACAACAACGGGGACTAGGTCGGAGGGCCAGTCTGGAGGAGGCTAATTGAAGCTGAGGTGAGCTTCATTAAGGGCAGCCAGCAGCAAGTATTTTTCCTGTGTGTCTTGGGGGCAGGGACACACAATGACATCCTGCGTCCGCCCCACCCATAAGAGCTTTCAAATGCCAGTCCCTGCAGTAACCTTGGCCTCCACCAGGGGTCCATCAAGCACTGGACATTCACCCCACCCTCCCTCTAGAGAAAGAGAGCAGTCCTAGTCCTGGGTCGCCAGCGTCACAAGTGGAAATCCAACCGCTGCACCGATGGCTGGAATTCTTTTGTTTTTTGTTCTAAAGACCTTGGACATTGCAGACCTCATGACTTGAGAGGAGAAGGGAGATTAGGAGCATGCCCAAAATCTCCCCTTTCCCTTGTCAAGTCAAAGATACCTGCACACATATGCAATAGTAATGTAATTAAAGATGGTAATTTAAATAATTACCTGTGGGTACTTCTGTACCTGGCTCTTACTATGGAGCTGGCTGGCCTGAAAATGGCCCTATTTATAGGTTTTAGAGCCTGTGAGGTCACTGCCAATGGGAACTCCCCAATTATGTGATGTCAGCACTAGGAGCTATAAAAAGAGCTCACCACTAGGGGAGTTTAGATAAGTCGAATCAGTTGGTTGCTGACAGTGAAGGAAAAGGACCTATTGGGGGGTGTGTGTGTGTGTGTGTGTGTGTGTGTGTGTGTGCGTGTGTGTGTATGTGTGTGCATGTGCTGATCTTTCACACAGTTATTTGCAATTGGAGAGTGCAAGAGGTATTACACTCAGATATATTGGCTGAAGCTAAGCCACAGGCTATATGAGGACAGCAGAGCCCTGAAGAATTTCTTTATTCTGTTGTGCTGGACTAACGTTTAATTTTATTTCTGTACATATATCTGAATTTCATATAAATAAAATGATAGGTGCATTCCTGCGCCTTTTATGCACCTGATCTCTGCCTAGTTGTGTCAATTATTATCCCACGTGCTCACAGGCACACAAACTGCAGCCACTGTCTGTGAATCTGGAACCTTGCAACGTGTCCCTGTCAGCAGCTCAGAGACTTATTTGACAGTACCTGGTTGTGATTTAAAGCATTTCACAAATCATGGTACCATCAACTTCCACTACCACAGCAAGTGAAACAGCCATCATCCATCAGGCAGGACATGGGTTTCCACAGTCACAGTTGAAATTGACATTGTAAGTTCTGATTTACACCTGTTATTTGTTGTTCAGTACACAAGACATTTTCATGTTACACTTGTATGTTCTGTTATACTGCTGTTATTTCAAATCATGGTACAAGAGCAAGGGACTACTGTTTTCCTGTTGGAAAGATTGTCTCGTATATCAGAATCCCTACAACCAAAGTAGTAGTTCATAGCATCTGTACTGCTGCATGATCATTATAGGTACTGCAGGCATCCTAGGACATGGGCTTCAGTAGCTGCATAGCACCACTGTTACTTCCAGTAGGAATAGGAAATAAAGACAGTCATGGTGCACATGGTGTGATACAGCAAATTGTTCCTTCTATAGCTGCACATTCTATGTCTTATGCAGGTCACTTACCAGGTATGTGCAGTACTGTTAGACCACTCAATAGTAAGACTGCAGTCATATTTGCATAGTTATGAGCAATGCAATGCAAACAAGTTCTAGAGCTTTTTATAACTGTTAAGTGTTACTTTTTCTGTGGGTCACATCGTACCTCCTGTTGCTTTGATGGTGACCTATGTTATGATTAAGCAATAAGGCATGACAGGGGGTGTGTTATGGTGGGATAACGGTCCACCTCAGGGTGGGTTGAAGCACGAGGTGTAGCCGAGGGATTCCACCATCTGAGAAGGGCTGTTAGCCCACCATAACACACACCCTGGAGTGCCTTATTGCGATTATGAAATGGGTCATTTTTAGAAAATGTCATGCATTTTTAAACATAATACTTTCAGCTGGGCCATTGTGCTGGGATAGCGGCCCAGCTGAAAGCAGCTCTTGGCCAATCAGAATTCAGCATTCTTTCTACCCATTTCATAATATCTTATAAAGTAGTGGCACAGTAGTATTTGTATCTTGCCAGAGGTGTGTAGTAGTGCCACCATACTGGACCACTTATAATCCAGGGTATGCATACAGGCTCTGGTGCTACTCTTAATTAGTATGTATTTGTAGTGTGACATATGAAACATGTGGTTCTTACAGTACAACCACCTTAGGTACGCTATGTGTCACCTCTACATTGTGTGTGATGACTGTTTCTATCTATGTTTCATATTGTGCTGTGTGTCACTACTTTTCAGTCTCAGTCATCAGCTACATGTGGAGAATGCCTCACTACTGTTACTACAACAGTACTGATGCTATGTAATGCTGTGTCTGAGGTGCAGGTCACCTACCGTACACTGATACTGCATTTGTTTCTGCTGTCCTGAGCATACCTCAAATACATTTTGTGTTCTCTGACCATTTGCAAGAGTTTTTATTTCAACACATGAAAGTCTGAAATAAAAGTTATGTGACTGCAACTCTCTCATAGAAACATAGAAACATAGAATTTGATGGCAGATAAGGACCGCTTGGCCTACCTAGTCTGTCCATTTTCCCTACCTAACGGATAAGCTGCAGATCCTAGTTAACCAACAGCCTACTTCCTCCTACCCCTTACTAGAATTGCCTTATGTCTGTCCCATGCATTCTTGAATTCCCCCACTGTTTTTGACTCTATGACCTCCTCAGGAAGGCTGTTCCATGTATCCACAACCCTCTCTGTGAAGAAACACTTCCTCACATTACCTCTGAGCTGTCCCCCTTTATCTTCAAATTTTGCCCCCTTGTTTTTGCACATCTCTTTTTCTGAAAGATGCTACCCTCTTGTACTTTGTTGATTCCCTTGAGGTATTTGAAAGTTTCTATCATGTCCCCCCGCCCTTTCCTCGAGGCTATACATCTTTAGTTTCTTTAGTCTTTCTTCATATGTCTTCTGATGCAGACCCTGCATCATTTTGGTTGCCCTCCTCTGGACAGCCTCCACCCTGTCTATGTCTTTGAGGCGATGGGGTCTCCAGAACTGTACACAGTACTCCAGATATGGTCTCACCAACTGTCTGTACAGAGGGCCAACAACTTCCTGTTTTCTACTGGTGATGCCTATCCCTATGCATCCCAGTATTCCCCCAGCCCTCCTTACTGCCTTCTCACATTGCTGGCCCACCTTTAGGTTGGCTGATATGACTACCCCTAGGTCCCTTTCCATTTTTGTTGTTGTCAGTATCTCACCCCTCATTGTGTACTCTTCCTCTGGGTTTTTGTTTCCCAAGTGCATTACTTTGCACTTCTTTGCATTGAATCTAAGCTGTCATACATTTGACCATTCCTCCAACCTTGCTAAGTCCCTTTTCATCCTTTCCACCCCACCTAGTGCATCAACCTTGTTGCAGATCTTTGTGTCATCTGCAAAGAGACATACTTTCCCTTCCAGTCCTCTGCAATGTCACTTATAAAGACATTAAAAAGGACCGGCCCCAGTACTGAACCCTGCGGTACCCCACTAGTAACCCTCATTTCTTCACTGTGGACTCCATTTACTATTACCCACTGTGTCCTGTTGTCCAACCAGTGATTCACCCAGGCTACCACCCTAGGACTCACTCCCAGGCTGACTAATTTGTTTATTAATCTTTTGTGCAGGACTGTGTCAAATGCCTTGCTAAAGTCTAGGTATGCCATGTTCATAGCCCCTCCCTGGGCCACTGCTTTGGTCACCCAGTCAAAGAAATCAATTAGATTCATCTGACATGACCTTCCTGCTGTGAATCCATGCTGCCTTGGGTCCTGTGCACCACTGGCCTCTAGGTACTCAAGAATTCTTTCCTTCAGAAGTGATTCGATCATTTTCCCAATCACTAAGGTCAAACTGACCGGTCTATAGTTTCCTGCCTCTGTCTTGCTCCCACTTTTGTGAAGGGAAATCTCATCCACCCTTCTCCAGTCCTCAGGTACCTCTCCATCCTCTCATGATTTATTAAAAAGGGTAGTCAGAGGTGTTACTAGTGCTTCCCTTAGTTCTTTTAAAATTCTAGGGTGAATCCTGTCAGTCCCCATTGCTTTATCCACCTCAAGTTTTAAGAGTTCTTTCAGAGCCCTTTCTTCTGTGAAAGGACTAATATCAACCCCACTATGCAGAGTGCTTCTATTGACTGGATTAGGTATTTCCCCCTGCTTTTCCATAGTGAATACTGAGCAGAAGTATTCATTTAGTATCCCTGCTTTTTCACTTTCGCTCTCTGCCCAACCACCTTCCTTTTTGTTCAGCCTCAGTATCCCTGCCTTAGTCTTTCTTTGCTCCCTAATGTACCTATAAAAGGTTTTATCCCCCTTCTTAACAGAGTTGGCTATCTTTTCCTAGGTTTGAGCCTTTTCTATTCTGACTGCCTTACCCGCTTCCTTCTGCTTTAACTGGTACAGTTCTCTCCTGCTCCTTCTGTGTTTCCTTATACGTCCTGAATGCTATCTTTTTTTCCCTTACCTTCCCCACCACTTCTTTTGAGAACCATAGTGTTTTTTTCTTTCATTTTGATTTGTTTGTTTGCCTCACACAAAGACTTGTTGCCTCTGTGGTGGCGGTTTTGATGTTTCCCTATTGTCGCTCGACCCCACCTACTTGCCTGTTTGCTAGTGCTTTTCTGAGGCACTCTCCCATTTTGACAAAATCAGCCCTGCTGAAGTCCAGTACCTTCACTTTTGTGTGGCTTGACTCTACAGCTAAGTTTATCATGAACCACACTGTTTGGTGGTCGCTTGTTCCCTGATGGCTACCCACTTCAAGATCAGAGATTCTCTCTCCATCTCCATTTAAGAGCACCAGGTCCAAGATTGCTTCCTCCTGAGTGGATTCCAAAACTAGCTGTCTGAGGCATGCCCCCTGTAGGGCATCGAGTATGGCCCTGTTCTTGGATGTGACTGCAGCAAAGGTGCTCCAGTCAACATCTGGCATATTCAGGTCCCCATCAGCAATATATCCCCTTTCTCTGCCATCCCAAGGATGCCTTCTATCATTTCCTTGTCCATTTCCTCCCCCTGAGATGGGAGGTCTGTATACAACCCCTGTGCAGATTGTGAAGCTATTGCCAGTCTCCAGGGTGACCCACAGTGCCTCCACTCTGAAATAAAACCTTTTAAGCTACCTTGAATTAATGATAGACTATTAAAGCAAATCTGAATTAAAAATAGAATTTGGAAAAAAGCCTTGAAATCTAAACTAGAAAAGGACTGGATTCTTTTTAAGGTGGCTAGAAATAAGTGTAAAAAGGTTAGTTAAAATTTCAAAAATTTCTTACTATAAAAATAAAATTGATATGAGTACTTACCCAAGGCATTTTTGGAGAGTGGTTAAACAATTAACTAAACCAGGAAGTAATCCCCCAGAGGAAAAAAGCAAGGCTAAAAAATGGAGATACCCATATTTGACAATCCAAAGGATATTTCTGAAATACTAAATTATTTTTTTGTTGATCTTCCTAATTGTAAGATTTCTTATAAGCAAGATTTGGAACAAATAAAAACAATACCTTCACAAGATGGACTGCCCCCATTTAGATTTAAAGCTTTAACGGTCACCAGTGGTTATAAAGTATTAAAAAAAAAAAAAATTCATAAAACCTTTGGTAGTGACGGCCTTGAAGGCAAGTTTTTGAAGTTAGCAGCCTTTAATATAGCACCAATCATTACTTATTTATTTAATTGGACCCTTCAAATTGGTTATTTTCCCCTATCCTGGAAAGAAAATAGAGTAAAACCGATCTACAAGGGGGGAGGTGTGGTAGAGGTAAATAACTATAGGCCTATAGCCTTGTTACCCCTTCTATCAAAAAGTTTGGAGAAATTTATCTCTGTACAGGTCAAGGATTACCTAGATAAATATAGTCTGTTAACCTCAAATCAATCGGGTTTTCAAACAAAAATTATTCTACTACAACAGCCGTTTTAGAATTCAGTGATCCGTTAAACAGGTCATTGGGAAATAATATGGAGACAGCAGTAATTTTTGCAGACCTTTTGAGGGCCTTTGACCTGGTGGATCACCCCCTTATTGATCGAGAGACTGTAAGGGATAGGTATCAGAGATGGCCCTCTAGATTGGCTAAAATCTTATTTGGGTAATCTCTCCCAGAGGGTGGAGGTACAGAGTTAATCATCGGAGAGCAGAAGGGTCACCAGAGGCATTCCTCAGGGATCGATCCTGGGACCTCTTCTGTTTCTTATTTTTATAAATGATCTTCCACTAGTGGCTGACCATACAGAAATTCAGTTATGTGCCGATGATATGGTAATTATCACATCTGGTCAATCAGATGATGAATTGCATTCGAACCTGCAGTCTGATTTTTTAAAGATCGAGGGGTGGTTCACCAGGTCAAGGCTGATTGTGAATACAAAGAAAATGAAATGTATGAAATTTTCATTAAAAAAAATGATGATACTACTTTGAAACTACAAATTCATGCAAAAAAAATCTAAATTAGAACAGGTTAAGAATTACAGTTATTTGGGAGTGATATTTGATGAGCAGATGTCTTTTTCTTACCATATTACGGATTTGGTATAAAAAATTGAGCAAAAGGGTGGGGACCCTAAGGAGAACCACAGAATGTCTGACATTAATAGATAGGAAGAAGTTGGCTGAACAGTTAATTATTCCAGTGCTAAGATATGGTGAATTGATATATAGAAGAGCCAATAAAACACTTTTGGCCAGGTTGGATAAAACTTATTTCCGAGTGGCCAGATATGTACTAAAGGGGAATTATCGCACTCATGATCATCTATTGTTAAATAAATTAAATTGGTTGCCCTTGGATACAAATTATATTTGTCAATGGTTAATCTTAATTCATAAAATGAAATATTCTTGTTTAAATCATCCAATTTCATTATTTCTGTTTCCAGCGAAGCAACATTCTAAAAGGTTATTAACTAGATCAGTTCACTTAAATAAGATTATTATAGAAAAATCACAAAACAAATATGGGGATAGGACTTTAATTCATCAAGCTGCTAGATTTTGGAATTCTCTTTCTTCAGATGTAAAGGAAATTGCAAATCATTCTACATTTGTTTATATTATGAAGGAACTGAATACTCATGTCTGTAATTGTTGATTACACCTTTTAATGTACTGTAAAGCTGGATAAGATCTCTATCTTTATGTAAAGATAAGAGGGAGTATTTTTTATACTTTTTTGTTGCTATATTAGTAATATTTATGCTGATGTGTTTTGTGTATGTGTTAACATGGAACCTTATTTTATGTATTTTAGATAGGGATTACACAAGTCTGTCTTGTAAACTGGACGTTTGTCCAAATGACATGTATTGCCTGTTTTAAAATACATTTTACCTACCTTTTACCTACCTCTCCTCCCTGTTTACCCTTTAGTTCTGTTGCTTTTATCCCTTCCCTTACATAGAGATCTACTCCTCCTCCTCCTCTTCTTCCCTCCCTGTCCCTCCTGTAGATTGTGTACCCTGGTATGTTGACATCCCAGTCATGATTCTCTGCATACCATGTTTCTGTGACTACCACAATATCCAGGCATCCCTCTTCCATCAAGGCCACCATTTCAGGGAGCTTTTTATCTAGACTGTCCCTGTCTAGGTCTCTGTGTGTCTGTGTCTCTGTTTGTGTGCCTGTTTCTGTATATCTGTGTGTGAATGTGTGTGTGTGTGTGTGTGTGTGTGTGTGTGTGTGTGTGTGTGTAGTGACCTCAGTGGCACAGTTCACTATAGTGATTTGTGCATATTCCATGCTCCTGTATGACTGTATGGCACTGTCAGTGGTGATTCATCAGCAGGGATTGTAACAGGCTGCTGCTCATGTGTGCAGCAAGCAGCGGCACTGAATGACTTCCCCCGTACTGTGTAGTGCTGAAGGAAGATAGGGCAATGAGCAAAAGGAGTCAAGTACATACTAAGTAGGGCTGCGCAAACCTCTAAAAGTTCTATGTCATGAACTTCCTGAGTAGAACCCATAAAAGTTCTACCTGGTTCTACCAAGTAGAACCCAGTAGAATTGGGTTCTACCATTTATAACCAGGGTCTGCTAAGTAAAACCAGGTTCTACCAAGTAGAACCAGATTCTACCAAATAAAACCAGGTTCTACTAAGTAAAACCAGGTTCTACAAAGAAAAAACAGGTTCTACATGGTATAACATGGTTCTATAATATATAACCCAAAAAAAAAAAAAAACATTTTGCCTGGTTCTACTTAATTAAGAAATCCACAGAATTATTGCTTTGCATGTTTGGGAAAGTACACATAGTATTAAGAATGGTATGTCCAGTTAAGTATTGCAAAGCTTTGGTGCATAGGATTCTGTCTCAGTGTTCAAAACTTTGCAAAACTTATCATTCTTAAAGTTAGAATCTTAGTACTACATGTATATTCCCAAACATGCAAAATAAAATATGTGGATTTTTTTATAGTTAAGTACAACCAGGAAGAATGTGGTTATACATTGTAGAACCACCTGGTTACCCAGTAGATACTGTAAAATAGTGTCAAAACAGATTTAGCAAGTGATAAAGGTCAGGGATGATATATGACTCATATATCATCCCTGACAACTTTAGCTTTTTAAATCTGGTTGCAGCCCAAAGGGTTAACCCCCTGAGCTACAGCCTGTTACAATAATTTTAAATCTTACCCCACTGTTAGACCCAGGAACTAACAGAGCCCAGTTCAAAATGACTGGCGCTCTGGAATCCTGGTACCTATAGCCTTTGCTGCTATAGTACCAAATAAGTACACAAACAAAAGTTTAAAGTAGAAAAAGATTTTAATCCACACAATGTGGTAAAACAAAATGCCACACTGCCCCAGCGCTTCTGCACCTTACCTTTCTCAGTGCCTCCCCGAGGAAGGCAAGGTGCCGAAGCTCTGTGGCAGTGTGGCGTTTTCCTTTACCACATTTTGTGGATTAAATTCTTTCTCTACTTTAAACTTTTGTCTGTGTACTTATTATTTAGTACTATAGCAGCTGAGACTATGGGTACTAGGAGCTCCTGTCTTGTTGAACTTTTCAGAATCTGAGGGTGGTCCCCTTTCTGACTGAGCGACTCCTGCTTGAAGCTTTGCACAAGCAATAACCCCCTACTGAACTACTAATAGAGCTCATGGTTGTGTCCATGGTGCTATAAAGAAATGCAGGGGTGGCAGGTATCTAGTATCAGTTTTGGGTTTTCTGTTAATTCTGAGTAAATGTCAATATTAGTAATATATTACCCACCCTCGTTTTATCCTTTCCCTCTAGTACACTATCCTGGCCTGATCCCTATACCTTCCATAAATAACTATGTAAATATTACTTAATTTGTCCCACCCTCCCAAATATCCACCCCTTCCTCATCTTTACTCAGAATAATTGAAAAACCCATAACAGTATACCATCTGCCAATTGTCTATATGATGCCAGGTGTGTGGTTTGGGGTTTAACAATGGAGGGTGAATTGTATTTGTAAGAGGGAGTGTTCCAGGGAGTATGGACTTGCAGTTGTGGACAGGTGCTAGAGAAAGACCAGGGAATTTTTGCTATTGTCATCGTGATGGTCGATTAGTGCAGTATGTATGGACAGCATTTTTTTTAATTCTATTCTTTTATTTTCATTTTACAGGATATTATGGAAACAGTTTCTATTGGGTGGATGGCTCATTCAGATCAAAACATTGCTTAGATGTGCTTACACAACTGGATGGGATAATATGAAATGATGCTTGTGTAACTTGATTTGCTTTGTGGCTTTCTGCCTCTCTATCCATGAAATATACCAACCTGTAGGGGTATGATGCAAGAAACCCTAGAGGAGGGTTCCCCCCTACAGGTGCCAGGAATGAATACATCGGCTAAAGGTAGGTTAGGAAGAAGCCCACTGGGAAGAGGAATGAGCCACTGGAGGAGGAGGGGTGGATGGTGGGCAACAAAAAAGAATCTTGGTGAGGTCCAGGATGTTGTGACCTTTTAAGCTCGATGGGGAGTGACGTTGTTGCTCCGACCATCGAACCTCAGGCTTAAAGCCCTCCCATTCGATGTGTTAATGCAACTGGATGAGATAATATGAGATGATGCTTGCGTAACTTGATTTGCTTTGTGGCTTTCTGCCTCGCTATCCATGAGATATACCACTCTGTAGGGGTATGACCGTAGAGGAGGGTTCCCCTCATGCAGGTGCCAGGAATGAATGCATCGGCCAAAGGTAGGTTAGGAAGAAGCCCAAAAAGAATACCCAAAGATGTCAAGCTTCAAAGAGGCAAGGATGATAAACGAATTCTGTGAAGTGAAGGGCTAAGTTCCTAAGGAGAGAGAGGGAAAGCCAGGGCCACCATCCACCTCCATCAAACAGCAGAACCTAACTAACTAGCTAACTAACGTGAAGAAAGCACTAACTCTAATATTATGATCATTCGCATGGAGGAGAGAAAAAAAACCTTTGAAGAGAGGAACCTCTGGGGATCCAAGGCCTAGGTCTCCTTCCCTCCAGGCTAATGATGTTTGATTTGAGGACATATGTCGGTAAAGAGAATGGTTCATAGATAAGGGATATAAGTAGGGAGGATGATGATGGGATAGGGAAAAACTCCAAAGAGGCACAGATTAAAGAAGGAACATGAGGCAGCAGGGACCCAAGGAGGGTATGTTCGAGTAGTCGATGTGAGATAGTACCTCAGAGGAGCAAGGTTTATCCATATGAGCTTACAAGGAGATTCCAGATGTGCTGAAGAGGAGACTGAGGATAATGCATACTAGCTTGATTAAGCTTTGAGAGTGAGCAGACACTGAGGTTGAAGAGGCATACTTGATTATGCAATGTGAACGATTAGACCCTGAATGATTAGACCCTGAGGTTGTAGTCGATGAGGTAGCATAGGATACAATAACAGGAATGCTTGAGTAAGCTATGTAAATAGATAAACCATGAGGTAAGGATGAGCGAACGATTGAAAGTTATGAACCTGTTACATGCGGAAGGATGGCCGTGGGGCGATGAGGTGGGATAGGAGTCATGGTAGGTAAGCCCAAAAAGAAATATCAATTGCAGGCCATGAGTGGAGTGAAGCCATGATGGCCAGTATGGAATGGAAAGAGGAGGAGACAGGAATGAACTTGAAAAGGAACTGGAATATGAAAAGGAACCTGTATGGAGATAATCTGCTTGAGGGAGATATGTGAGGAAGAAGGCTCCTCGAAAGGAGCTATAAACCCGATACATGTGGCAGGATGGTCATGGGGCTGAAATTGAACAAGAACGATAGCGAAAAGCAGCCAGACAGCCAGTAGCAAAAGGCGACGGACAGAAAGGCATGGCCATGAGTGGAGATAGAGTTGAATCGAGATGACTGATACTGACTGAGTGATTGAAATAGATGAACAGAACAAGGAAAGATATTGTGGACCTGCATGTCTTTGATTGGATATCGAGTCAATTCAAGGTAGCCAAGCTACGATTCAATGAGCTTGATAGATTGATGAGTAAAGAGACTCAGAGGCTAAAATATGATGATAGAGGGAAGCCGTAAAGGCTGGAACAGGAAGATGAGGTATGATTCAGGTTAAGTGTGCCCGTAGTTCAATGAGGTGGTGAATGATGACCAAAGTTATGAACCTGATACATGCGGCAGGAGGGCTGTGGGGCAATGAGATGACATATGATTCACAATAGGTATGCCCAAAGGAAATATTGAGTGCAGGCCAGATGGAGCCAACAGATGCATACTGATCAGCCTTGATTGGAGTGACTCCTCTATGGCTGGGATGGGATGAGAACTGCAGGGGCAGAAATAGCCAAATGATGGGGATGGCAGAATGAGAGAAGGCAGCTGGTAAGAACTTCAAGAGAGTTGTGGTTCAATGAGGAAACATAGGAATAAGCACTAACAAGAGGATGAGTGGGGAAGGTGATGGTAGGATAGGGGAAAAAAAAACAAAAGAAATGCACAGGCCGGGTTGAAGCGAGGACCCGAGTGAGCAAGGTGAAGAGGGAGACCCCAAGGGCTGAAACTGAGCCAAAAAGGCACCAACAAGCTCAGGATAAGCATGAGAGAGAAGAAATGGGAGAATGGGGAGGCAGCACCACACCACACAGAGGAGGCCTTGATACTGGAACCTGAGCTGAGAAAGGAACATATCATAGATTCAATGATTTCGGAAAAGCACCAACCCCTTGCCAAAGTGCAATCTACCTTAGAATAGTTCAGAGCTGCCCCACAGCACCAAGAGCACAGAAAACAATGGAAGCAGGCAGTAGGGAAAGCACAGACAAGGAAAGATACCCAAAACATATAGAAACCCTCATGCTGAGTGCCAGGTGAAATGAAGAAATTTTGTATTTTGTTTTTTTGTCAGTGATTCAGAGTCAGAGAGAGTACAGCATAGAATGGGCAAGGTAGCTCCCACTGTAGGTGAGTGATGAAACACCAGTGATAGAAGTGCCAGTCATTGGTCCAGGTAAGGCAGACTGTCAAGATTGAATTCCATCAGCCAAGGGGAAAATGCAGCAGGCAGACCTGGACAAAGCAACCAGTAGTGCATGGAGAAATGGATGACGAGCAGGAACACTCATTATGGTGGACAAGTCCCAACAGCACCAGGAAGCCAGACAGGCAAGGAGGGCAGCAGAGGAGCAGCCCGAGGCAGGGAAAAGAAAACGGAGCAGCTAGCTCCGCCGAGCGAAGCAACCGGCTAGCGATGAGAAAAGACTGAGAGAAGACCAGGCTGCCGGATGGAAGGGGTGAGCTAGGGAGCAGTTGCAGTGCACCACCAAAACGAGCTGGGAGGAAGCACATGGGACAAAGGGCACAGCCGCTATGCAGGAAGTAACAGAGCTACAGAGCAGGCAGAGATGGAGGGAGGCACAGAAAATGCAGGCAGCACTGCACAGAGCAGCAGCCAACACAGCCAGAGAAGCACAGCAGGAGAAAAGAGGCAAGAAGGGGGGAAGCTAGTGGGGGAGCAGAAGGATGCTGGCCAAGAGGGCAGTACACCTGGAAGCAAGGAAGGGATGAAGGGACAGGACCGACTGGAAGAGGGAGAGGGAGAGCTGGCCACCAAAGCAACAGACAGGAGGGGGGCGCGCAAGCTACGGAAGAGGTGGGGGAGCAAAGCAAGGAAGGAGGAACAGGCAGGCAGCCGGAGGCGACCATAGAACAAATGCAGGGATGGTGAAATGATGGAGTGAGAGAGGGCGGCGCATCCAGCTTCAAAAAAAAAAAAGAATCCTGGCAAGGCCCAGGATGTTGTGACCATTTAAGCTCAATGGTGGAGTGACGTTGTTGCTCCACCCATTGAACCTCGGCCTTAAAGCCGTCCCAGTGTGTCCATGGGTGCAGCATTGACATTGCAAATATATTGTAAAGTTGACATTTTACAGCACAAAAATTATTAAGATTAAACCCCCATCTGGAGTCGAACTAGAAAAACAGTTATTTATTATTTATTTATTTATTTTATTAAAGTTTTTGTTTTTAACAGCCTAATAAGTATTTATTGAGTGTGTATTTTGTTATAAAAATGCAATTCAAACAAATGGAACAAGAGCTGTGTGACAGTAATGTGTAGTCATTTATGGATGTTTTAGCTGAACCGCAGTATGTAGTGGTCCTTCAGTTTCTGGTGCTAGCCAGTTTGGGCCTCAGTGGCACATGAGAACCAGCAGTGGATATTTGTTTCAGAAGCTAATGAAAATCAAGGAACAGAATGAGGACAAAACAGGAGGACCCATCAGTGGAGGACAGACAGGTGGAAAGGCTTGTGGCTACTAGTGGCAACAGAATCCTTCACCGTCATCATCATCTTCATCAGCGTGGCATGCCATCCAGATGCTGTCAGCCTGCTTAAATTTTGGACAGTATGTACTTTTGATCTCTGGCAGGTTCATTTTAAGAAAAGTGAGCCTTTCTACATTCTTTGTGGAAATACTTGTTATTTTGTCATTCACTATTGCCCCAGCAGCACTGAAAATTCTCTCTGAATATATGCTTGCAGGTGGGCAACTGAGGTATTCAATTGCAATCTCAGTTAAAGAAGGCCACATAGATTTTTTCTGTTGCCAGTACAGCAATGGTTCATCACCTGCAGTGAGATGTACAGTTTCCTCCATATAATCTTTCACTATTTTTGCAGCACGGACTTCTGATACCATAATAGCCAGCCAAGCCTTTCCAGCTGTCTTTATCAGATCAAAGTCTGACAGCATGTCACACAGTGGTTTGTCCTCTTGTAGTGTAGCAGCAGTTCTGGTGGGTGTTTGATGACAAAAAACATCGGTAGTGGTGGTACCACCAGCAGCAGCAGCATCAGCAGCAGAAAAGGCAGATTGTGCTCCCTCCCTCTCCACCAAATCTTTTTCAGCATTGTAATGTTGCCAGAAGGGCACTGATGATGTACTACTTTTCTCAACTATACATGCTGACACTTTCTCAATTAACAGTTCGTGATAGTATTCCAGGTCTTTAAAGTCATGTGGTTTGAAGAATGTCTCAATTGTGTCCTTAAACCGAGGATCCAGAAGTGTGGCCAAAATTTAATGTTCTGCTTTGCACATATTTACAATACACTCGTCAATCAGGAATGTTTTCAACATTTTTCCCTCAAGGGATGCAGCACTGATGTCATCAATGTCAAGGAACTGTGACTCGAGTCTCTCCAGTCTTATTCTGATGCGTGAGATTAAGGGTAATATCTGACTTAGCCCAGCACCATCAGAGTTCAGTGTAGCCTCCTCAAGGGGTTTAAGAATACAAGTAAGATTCTCCATCAGATGCCCCTAATTGGGACTGATATTCACATCTCCTTTTCCAATGCCATGTTGGACTGCATATCGATGGATGGCTTTCTGTTGCTAAAGAATTTGTTGCATCATATAGTAGGTGGAATTCCTCCTGGTTGGAACTTCCTGGATCATCTGGTGGAGAGGGAGGCTGTTTTCTATTTGAATCTGCTGCAACAACTTTCTGGCTTTAACAGAATGGCTAAAGTGGGTGCACACAGTGCAGGCAGCTGCAATCAATTTCTGAACACTTCAGTCCTCAGTGATGAAGTGTTTTACCACAATGTTAACAGTGTGTTCAAAGCATGGTACATGTGTAAATGTACCAAGCCTTACTGCTTTCACAATATTAGAAGCATTGTCAGACACTATAAACGCTGGTTGCAAGGACTTTGGAGTCGGCCACTTGGTAAACTTTTCGTGAAGGCTCACCAGAAGATGTTCCACTTTGTGATCTTTTTCAATACCGTAAATACATAATGCTGCCTGGCTGTGAACAAAGAAAGACCCTTGCTTTTTGCTGCTACTGCCATCAGTGCCACTACATGATGAGGAGGAGGAGGGAGGAAAGTTTACCCAATGGCCAGTCACAGCATTATAGTCAATTGTCTGGCCACTGGTCCACGTATCTGTTGTAACATGGACCTTATTGCCCACTGAACTTTAAGAGCCTCAGACACACTGTTACAAACAGCATCATACAAGTCTGGAGTGGCAATAGAGGAGAAACAAATCCAGCTGGGGACTTGATATTTGGGCACAGTGATTTCCATTAGTGCTTTAAAACCTGGGTTAGACACAAAGGAGAATGGTAGCAAGTTGGTGGCTATCATCTCTCCAATTGCCTTTGTTAATCACCTTGCCCTCTCAAGCCTGTTGGGCTTATATTTCTGTGACTGCTCAAAACAGTCTTTCAGTGAAATTTAATGACTGCTACACTTGCTGATATTAGCAGATTTTCTGGGTAGTGTCCTTTGACTTTTACCACCACGAGATGTGGATGTTGTGGACGTGGATGGTGTATGACTCCTGGCAGGCTGTGGTGGTGGGCTCAGAGGGGTAAAGAAATGCAAAATTGAAAAATGTTGTGCTTTAACTGGAAGTCAGACTTTCATCATCCTCCAACTCCGCATCAATTACATTATCACCGTGACCTTGGTAAACATCCATATCATCATCCTCCTCAGCAGAGTGCAGCAGTGCAAAAACTTGTGTATGCTCCTTTTCTGCTTTTTGATACTGGTAAATGTGTGACTTGTTCATATGTCTTATCATTGTTAATGTTCCCATCCTGGTACCCACTTCACCACAACTTAATTTTGTTTTGCATAATTTGCAAATCACATGGCTGCAAGATGATTTACTGTATCTTGTGTAAACAACTTCCACACTACAGATTTCACAGATTTTGCTGCACTGCTGCTTATTGGGAGGATATGTTTGCCACTGTCCCTGCCACCACCACAGCTACTACTGCTGCCAGTATCTCTTTGAGGTCTTTCCATCTCCATGTCAATCAATGAATGTTGATGCACAGCAACTCTTTCTGCCTCAACTGCTTCTGCTTCCACTCCCCTAGAACCCTGTCCTTCTTCTATTCTCTGTTTCTCCACTGCAGGTGTGGTTGTCTCATTATGCCCCATTATTTTCTTCTTAGCACCACCCTCCTGCCTAGAACTCTTTTTGGTTTTCTAGCTCTGTAGTCCTCATCATCCCACTCCCCAGAACTGCTGCTACTTGACAGGCTGACTGCTACTTTATCTACTACAAACTCAGGGTCTGTTTCTCTGATTTCCCCCTCGGTTTCATCTGCTGTCTCCTCCTCCTCATCATCCATCACTCTACTTACTAAGACTGGCTGCGGCACTATGATGGCCCTTATGCTAATCCTCTGAGTACCACGATGGGTTACTCCTGCAATATCCTGAATTTTATGTACCGTTGTCACAACTCCCTGTTTTTGTTTACCACCTGTGGTTTTGGGTACAGGTTCTGACAGACATGCTTCCTGTCTTTCCATTTGATTTTTAAACTATTCAAAATTAAATTTGCTTAAGTAGCAAATGGTGCACACAGGGATAATTGTTTCCCTAATAGGTCAGTACAGCACTGCTGGCTTCATCAAGTCAAGTTCTTTAAGTAGTAGTAACACACAGGGATATTTCTCCTTCAGCTCCCCCACGGTTGGCCGGCACCCAGCCAGCCACCGACTGACACCAGGACACCCGCCTACAGCTCCTTGGAAGCTGCCTGCCCTTGAACAGGGCTGCTTCAGCTCCCCCACGGTCGGCCGGCACCCAGCCAGCCAGCCACCGACCGAGACCAGGACGCCCACCTGCAGCTCCTTGGAAGCTGTCTGCCCTTGAACAGGTCTGCTTCAGCTCCCCCACAGTCGGCCGGCACCCAGCCAGTCACCGACTGACACCAGGACACCCGCCTACAGCTCCTTGGAAGCTGCCTGCCCTTGAACAGGGCTGCTTCAGCTCCCCCACGGTCAGCCGGCACCCAGCCAGCCACCGACCGAGACCAGGACGCCCACCTGCAGCTCCTTGGAAGGGATAGGACAGCGCAGCCAATCAGAACACGGGTGCTTCCAGCAAACCAGCTCTGATTAGCCAGGACTTTTCCCCTGCTTCAGCCACCTGGCACTTTTTACAAATAGATTTTCGATAGAACTAAGCACATTTCAACTGTGTAATAGAAGTTTTTTTTTTTTTTTGGCTAGTTTTTCATTAGCAGGTTATACAGACCTGCCACTAAAGGGATTCTTGGTCTTTATACACAAATCACTGTACTCAATCGTGGGCAATATGGCCTGCATTATCATTCTACTTCTTTCCCAGTGCTGCTACAAGGGGAGGTTGTAGTTTGAGGTTCCCCTAAGATTCATTGAACAGGCTGACAACTTCCTTAAAACTGCCTGTGCGACAGCTCTGCAGCTGAAAACAGGAACCCCTCAGTGTCTGCCATCCACCCTTCAGACTCAAGGCAGATAGACTCTGAACACCTTATTCTTACCTACGCTATGCTGACCTCATCCAATAATAATGCCTTACTTAGTATATGCTTCTTTCCGCCCTTCTTGGTGTGCTAGGAACCCAAGTGTCCCTTCCCCTAATAGGGGTGTACTATTTGCCATAATCTACTCACTGACCCTACTCTGGGTGGACAGGCTCATAGACCCATTCCCCCCAGAACCAGTGAGCAATCTACATAATATCCCCCCACACGACTTCCTTAGCAGCTACCCTATCTCAAGTATATCTAGTCTCTTAACAGAGCATGAGATCATAAAAAAGGGTGTATGCTATGACCTGCTTTACTATATGAGCAGGATGCATTGAAGACACCTCATCTCAATACCTAGCACTAAACTGCTCAGGTTACTAGTCTTGCTACTTCTCCTATCAGGTGATATCCAACCTAACCCTGGCCCATACGTACCCAATACCTTGGTAGCATCCCTCCAGGACCATCAATGGGTGGCCACCAAGGGTCTGAAGATAGCACATATGAACATATGTAGTCTTAGACCAAAAATACACGAAGTCCGGGCCTGGTTGGACCTCTACAAACCGGACTTACTAGCCATCTCTGAAACCTGGCTAAAAGCCCACATCCATGACCAGAAGATTCAGGTCATGGGCTACAATAGCTACCACAATGACAGAGAAACAAAAAAAGGGGGTGGGGTCCTAATCTATGCTAAGGATGACCTCTCTGTGTCACCTCTACCCCTGCAGACTAATACTACTGCTGAGGGAGAGAGCATATACATTCAGATAACCCTAGGGCACGCCAAACAACTAACAATTGGCTGCATCTACCACCCACCAAAATCAGCCCTCAAATTCCCTGAAGCCATCACAAATGATACGGCTATCAAGATAATAATGGAGCAACTAATTCTGGGCGACTTCAACATTAACTGGGCCCAGGATCCTGGTCATGCCTCGAAGTCACTTACCCATGAAGCAGGTCTGACGCAGGTCATCTCTGAACAGACCAGACTTAATTACAAAACTGGGAACCACACCACCCTTGACTGGGCTCTGGTGTCTAACCCCACTAATATACAGAGTGCGGGCACAATGGCAGACTCCCTGAGTGACCATTCCCCAATCTTCTGTATATGGAAAAACAAACCACCCAAGGTCCAACCTAGAATTCTCTCCGCCTGTGACTTCTCCAAGTTCTCTGAACTACAATACAATCGCTACCTAGGTAGTCTGGACTGGAACCCCATAAATCTTCTCCCTACTCTTACTGAGGCTGTGCAATACTTCCAGGATGAACTAACCACAGCGGCCAACCTCTTTGCTCCAATGAAGAGAATGAGGGCTAAAGGCAGCTGCTACTAGTGGATCTCTCCCTTCCTCAAAGCCCTAATGGCTACTCAGGGAAAAAGCCTGGATAAAGTTTAGGCTCTCCATCCTCCCGGCAGATCTCGTTGAATACAAAGCCCTGAGGAACAAAGCCAAGAGAGCCATAAAACTTGCTAAGAGAGATTACTTAACACACCTCCAGAAAACCAGCCTGGGCAACCCCAAGCAATTCTGCAATCATATCAATGACCTGATCAAGAGCAGCAAAAAGCCTGAGTCCTGTCCCATGGAGATTAACGGTCAGCTCACAACTGACCCTTCTCGAATATCAGCTGCCCTTAACAGGCACTTCTCAGACCTCAAGGCCTACAAGACCTGCCTGTCTCCCCAGACTCTCCCCCCTACCTCAGATGAACCACCTCACATGGAAAGACCTCCATTTCACCTGAGACTGGCTAAATGCACTGAAGTACTAAACCTCCTAAGGAACCTGAAACCGAAAGGGTCAGGGGGACCCGATGGTATCAACCCTCGGCTACTCAAGGCAGGAGCTACCTCCTTAGCCTGGCCTATAACCATGCTCCTCAATCGATCACTGAGGGAAGGAGCAGTCCCTGACCTATGGAAACATGTCAGTGTTGTCTCTATTCACAAAGGGGGGCTCAGGTAAAAACTCAACAACTACAGGCCCATCTCCCTCCTCTGCTCACTTGCTAAGGTGCAAGAAAGAGTCATCTACAATCAACTCAGGGACTACCTGGAAGCTCATCAGCTCCTTGCCCCCTCCCAACATGGATTTAGAACAAACCATGGTACTGACACTGCCCTCATTAACTTCACGGGTGAAGTTCTCAGGGCAATGGACAAAGGGATACCCACTGGTGCAGTCTTTATAGATTTATCCAAGGTGTTTGACCTTGTCGACCACAACTTGCTGCTACAGAAGCTGCAAAATATGGGCCTAGACAATCATGCCCTGAAGTGGTTTGGAAGCTACTTATCAGGCAGGGCACAGAGGGTCTCATGGAGAGGGACCATGTCTGACCCACTACCCCTAAACCAGGGTGTACCTCAGGGCTCAATTCTAGGCCCCCTCCTGTTTTCCTTGTTTACCAATGACCTGCATACCCACTGTGGGAGAGCTCGGTTGTGCAGTACGCTGATGATACTGTCATCTTCCGACCCCTGCATGACGTGGTTGCCCTAGGCCCTCTACTCCAAAAGGATCTCACTTCATTAGAGACTTGGCTATGTAAGAACAGAATGGTACTAAATGCCGACAAGACCAAGGCAATGCTATTCGGGCCAAGATCCCTGGGATTTGACAGGTCCTCATCCCTCTCCTTAACCTCACTCTCTGGTAAAGCCATTAACGTAGTCCCCTCTCTTAAATACTTAGGCCTCACGTTGGATCAGAATATCATATACAAGGAACACGTGGACCAGGTCACCAGAACCCTATATCGGAAACTTGGCACCCTGTACTGACTCAGGGACCAACTCATCCCTGAAGCCAGGCTCTCCATAGCTACCAGCATCCTTCTACCCAACCTCACCTTTGCGGCCCCTATTATACAGGGCATGGCTAAACAAGAGATTACCAGGATGCAAACCCTGTATATAATAAAATAGCTTGTTTTGCAACCTTAGACCACCCCGAGACGTCACCACTGTGACACTTTGGCCAATCTTCCTTGGCCCACATTGGTCACCTGCCTCCAACACCCCTTGATTGTCCAGGCCTACATGCTTCTCAAACCCCACGCTCCACCAAGCATTACCGGGACCATAACCCTCAAACACAACCCAAGGAACCTAAGGACCTCAGATAGAACATTATTAGAAGTCCCTAGGGTAAGGACAAATGCTGGCAGAGATCCTTTTCCTCCCAAGCAGCCTGCCAATGGAACAAGCTCCCTCCCCAGGTCCAGACCTCCTCCTCACTCATGAACTTCTGCACCAGGCTTAAGTCCCATCTGCTGACTTCAAGCGCATGCCACTGTCATGGCACTTAAAGCTCCTAAGGTACTCCCCTCCTCTCCAACTCCCTTCTCCTAGCTTAACCTTCCTACTACCTGCCTTATACAGACTGCTCACCAGAGGCCATGTCTAACCCCTGAATAAACTATATGCAAAGTACTACCAATTGCTTACATGTCATGATGATAACCATGCCTGTACCCATGCCTGCATCCAGTGCTTTTCTTTTACCGTGCCTGTAAGCCATGCCTGTATCCACTGCTTTTCTTTTACCATGCCTGTGTCAACTATTTTTCTTTACTGTAACCACCTCATGATGTAACTCACAATGCCTCAAATGTTCCTTATGTCCTTGTTCATTCTTATAACTTGTATTATTATCATCCCGGGTCGCCCCTGAAAAAGGGACCTTCGGGGCTCAGTGGGCCTACCTGATCACCAAAATTTAATAAATAAAATAAATAAATAAATAAAGCACTGATGGCTACATCAAGTCAAGTACTTTAAGAAGTAGTAGTAGTAAACACACAGAGGTATTTCTTTCCTTAATAGGTCAGTACAGCACTGATGGCTGTGCTGAGTAGTTGTGTCAAAAACAAGGAAATTTACTCTCAAACACTCCAAACAGGTGACTACTGCACTGCTGACTGCGTCGCGTCAAATACTTTTAAGCAGCAGTAACACACAGGGATAATTCTTTCCCTAATAGGTCAGCACAGCACTGATGCTATGTTGAGTCAAGTACTTTAAGTAGTAGTAGTAGTAAACATACAGGGATATTTCTTTCCCTACAATAGGTCAATATAGCATAGATGGCTGCGTCAAGTAGCTGTGCCAAAAACAGGGAAATTTACTCCCAAACAGGTGACTACAGCACTGCTGGCTGCATCGAGTCAAATATTTTAAGTAGTAGTAGTAAACACTAAGCACACAGGGATATTTCTTTCCCTTATAGGTCAGTACAGCAGCACTGATGGCTACGTCAAATAGCTAAGAAGATTAGAGTAATACAGCAAAATTATCTGAAAAATACAAAATAGGTCAGTAAAGCACTAGTAGGTGCAGTAATGTATGTACTATGTACTACCTAGGATTGTGAACACAGGGAAAAAGTTTTTTATAGCAGCAGAGATAGAATCAGATTTTTTTTAATTTAAACTGCTGCTAATAAGTAAGTATATTTATTTATTAAAGGTTGTTAGTGTAAGTTAAAAAATCAGACTCAGTCAGTCAGACAGAAAACACTGTCTACATTTTTTTTTTATTAATTGATTTGTTTGCCCCAAGAAAGAATAAGAGAAAAGAGATGATCTGATGCTGCCTGCCTAATGAAAAACAATTAATCTGTGGAATTGGCAATTGGCATCCGTACTGCAGTGGCAACAACGGACTTAACTGGATGAGTTGTCTTAGACATTGTCTGTCTTTGACTTTTGACTGTGTTTCCCCTGCTAGTTAATCAAGTCTGGGGTTAACTTAAATACTTAAATTGACTTGACGTGTTCAAAATTCATTACTTCATTCTTTGTTCTCAATAGACTACAGAGAGACACACACAGAAGAAACAGAAAGAATCAGACATCTTCTCAGTCATCACTCACAAATCTCAGTCTCAGGCAGCACGGTCCGGCAGTACCAGCCACACGGACCTGCTAGAGTTTTCCCCCCTTCCTTTCCCTCTCCCCTGACTCTCCCATCCCAGTCAAATGTCTTCACTCCTCTGACTCTCCAAAATGCTGCAACTAGTTGGATTCAGGAGTAAAAAAGCAATGCTCAGCAAAGAAGTAAAGCTCAAGCTTTGTTTTTGAAAACGTGTTTATATTTTTCTCACATGGATTCCACAGAAGGGAGCCAGACCAGAGAGAAACAGTCAGAACAGCTGCATTGACTCGAGTCGCACAACAACTACCAGAAAACTGGTGCTGTGACTCGAGTTATCCAGCCAGCCACCCACATAGAAACATAGAAACACAGAATCTGATGGCAGATAAAGACCGCTTGGCCCACCCAGTCTGCCCATTTCCCTACCTAATGGATAAGCTGCAGATCCTAGTTAACCAGCAGCCTACTTCTTTCTACCCCACCCCCTAGAATTGCCTTATGGCTGTCCCATGCATGCTTGAATTCAATCACTGTTTTTGACTCCACAACCTCCTCCGGAAGGCCTTTCCATGCATCCACAACCTTCTCTGTGAAAAAATACTTCCTTACATTACCTCTGAGCCGACCACCCATCTTCAAATTGTGCCCCATTGTTCTTGCACACCTCTTTTTTTGAAAGATGCTACCCTCTTGGACTTTGTTGATTCCCTTGAGGTACTTGAACATTTCTATCATGTCCCCCCTCTCCCTCATTTCCTCAAGGCTATACATATTAAGCTTCTTTAGTCTCTCTTCATATGTCTTCCGGTGTAGACCCTGCACCATTTTAGTTGCCCTCCTCTGGACAGCTTCCATCTTGTCTATGTCCTTGTGGAGATTGGGTCTCCAGAACTGCACACAGTACTCCAGATGGGGTCTCACCAGCTGTCTGTACAGAGGATAACAACTTCCTGTTTTCTACTGGTGATGCCTCTCCCTATGCATCCCAGTATCCCCCAACCCTCCTTACTGCCCTCTCATTGCTTGTCCACCTTTAAGTCATCTGATATGACTACCCCCAGGTCCTTTCCATTTTGTTGTTGTTAGTATCTCACCCCCATTGTGTACTCTTCCCCTGGGTTTTTGTTTCCCAGGTGCATTACCTTGCACTTCTTAGCATTAAATCTAAGCTGCCATACATTTGACCATTCCTCTAACCTTGCCAAGTCCCTTCTCATCCTTTCCACCCCACCTTGTGCATCAACTCTGTTGCAGATCTATGTGTCATCTGCAAAGAGACATACCTTTCCTTCCAGTCCCTCTGCAATGTCACTTACAAAGACATTGAAGAGGACCGGTCCTAATACTGAACCCTGTGGCACCCCACTAGTAACCCCACTTTCTTCAGAGTGGACTCCATTTACTTTTACCCTCGGTGTCCTATTCTCCAACCAATTCTTTACCCAGGCTATCATCTTGGGACCCACTCCCAGGTTAGCTAACTTGTGTATTAATCTTTTGTGTGGGACTGAGTCAAATGCCTTGCTAAAGTCTAGGTAGACCATGTCCACAGCCCCTCCCTGATCTACTACTTTGGTCACCCAGTCAAAGGAATCTATTAGATTCATCTGGCATGACCTTCCTGCTGTGAATCCATGCTGCCTTGGGTCCTATACCCCTGTGACTATTTTTCTGTGCTAGCCAACACAGACTTGTCTCTCTACAGACAAACCTTTGGCAGCCAATCACCAACACGTTTACATGTGTTCCAGGTGGGAACTGTGATAACAAGGCTGATGTGTGGGTTGGCTGTTGAATGGGCTGTCAAACTGTCAATCATCCCGCCAACTCAGAACACATCATGTCACGTGATGACTGAACTGAGCATCATGTGAGGAGGTGAAGCATTTCATTATTATACCCACAAAAAGTTAATAAATAAAATGAAAAAATTAAAATCACTCGGTCCTACAGTCGTGAATTTTTTTTGGTAAACTTGTAAGCTGCATTTCTTTTCTCAGGCTGCTCTCTCTCCGAGTCAAGTGACTGAGGAACTCTAGTAAAAAGTGTAGTAGCATAGTACTACTAGTCACTTAAAGTTTAAACTTTACTTACTACTACTTAGTTTGTTCAGGATGGATTTCATTTTCTTTTTCTGCTGCTGCCCATCTTTATTGCTGTTACTCTGCTCCCAGCCCCACTTTTGCTCCCACAGTCTTGTACAGCCTGTTGACCCTGGGATCTGACCGATGCCATGATGAATGATGCCACACCCCTTTTTGA
Source organism: Neoceratodus forsteri (assembly GCA_016271365.2). NCBI lineage: Eukaryota > Metazoa > Chordata > Ceratodontiformes > Ceratodontidae > Neoceratodus > Neoceratodus forsteri. The sequence goes on along the minus strand of CM057452.1, from coordinate 454,236,849 downwards.
CCCCATAAAATGGCACATCCCCCTCTCCATTCCTGGCTCTGGGTCAGTTCGGCAATGGATGCAGCATGTGAAATATACAAACTTTAGTTTGCCCAGTTCGGCCTTGCAATACAAATTTATTGTATTGCTGGGGCAAACCGTGTGACCTAAAATTTGCATATTTCTTTCATATGTTCTTGCATGATTGGACTTGCGTGAATATGAGAGGTTTGACCATTCAGGCTGCAGCCTGAACTTGCAGCCCTAATACCAAGAACAGTGGTTGTTATGCCCACATGCCGACACCATTCACTCCCTCAGGGGAGCAACAGAACTCGGACAGAATCACTCTTTGCCTGCTAATGCTTAGGGATTGACTGTACTAGTATGCAGAAGATGTCATTTGGAGTGCAGTGGACTGGGGAGCGAATGGTGGTGGTATGTCACCCATAAATATGTCTATCCACAGGATTGTTCTGAGTCCACTTGTCCATTGTCACTGACAAACCCACTACTGTAATTCACTGTGGGTAGCTCCACTGTCCTGACTTCTTTGGGTACATACTGTGTAGACTACCTGCTACAGTTCACATACTGAGGGAGATACTGACAGTGAAAAGCAAATGCATTTCTACCTGGTCCCCACCACTGCCAGTAGTACTGACATCAGTCGCTTTGATGTGCAAACACCTCAGGTCCATGCTGCCTTTATAAGCCTGTGTCACAACACTGAATATTTGGAGGTACAGTCGAACCCACTTAAGTGAATATCACTTAAGTGCATGTTCCGTTTAAGTGGATAAAAAAATGAGGTCCCGATTCCATTTCCATATAGCCCAGCTTCAAAAAAAACTTAAATGAATTAGAAATCCCAGTTAAGTGGATACAAATTATCTTGCTCCACAGCTGTTTTCATCAAATGATTCCTTGTCTGACCATCTGTCTCTCTTAACTGCTGTCCTTACCTTAATTGCCAGAGGGTTGCAACACTTCCCTCACTCAATATGAATCCCATTCACAGCATAATTAGGTGCTAACTGGTGCTAATTGCGCTTGCAGTGCTTTGAAAAGTCTCCCATGAAAGTGAGCAAGCACAATCGCACAATCACCACCAGCAACAATGGCTAGTCCTGCAGAGCCTGAACGCCAACAAGGGAGGAACAAAGAGCTCACCCTGAGCCAGAAAATTGAGGCTCTAAAAATGCTGGAACAGCTGGGGATGACACAATCGGCAGTGGCTCAGCATTGGGGTGTCTCTCAGCCTCAGATTTGCCAGCTCCTGAAGAACAAGGAAAAAGTCCTTACGGAATTTGAGGGGAACAATAGCTGTAACAGAAAATGAAAGAGAGAAGGAAAGGACTCCACAGTAGATGAAGCCCTCCTCATTTGGTTTGAACACACTAGAGCTGCTGACATTCCAGCTTCTGGTCCCCTCTGTTACAATTTTTATGTTTTTAACTTGCTAACTTACTAATTTAAAGATTAAAGAGCTCTATACAGTTAAGTACTGAATCTTGTATTTATGTGTGTTTTTACAAAGTAAAAGTCATTGTCCCAGATTCCCCCCTCATCCCTCACAAAAACACGGAGCCATTACTTGTTGTTGTGCTCAGATTGGCAATTAATTTATTAAAATCCATCAATCATTCGGACCCCCAAATGAGAGTTATACGCCCACATGGTTAGATCTGGAGCTTAGATTGTTGAGGGAGCATAATATTTCTCCTCATCATAACTTCTATTATAGTTTTTCCTCCCTTCCGGAGGCTCTTCACAATTCAGTGATAGGGGTGTCCATTAAAATCTTAACTCAACTTTGGAACTTCTTTAAAATCCCATATACCAAGGATCAGGCCCAGCCATTAGTCTTTAACCCCAATATCAGAATAGGCGGACACATGTTGCGTCGGCACAAGCTCCACAAATTCAGGACCGTTTGGTGGAGGATCTCTATGTTCAGGGGTCTCTTGGTTCCTCTAGCACATTCTTACAAAACTGTATCTACCTCCCAGAATATATTCAAGATATACCAATTAAGACACCTAATAGGTAAAAATTTGGGGTTGGCGAGATTACCCTCTCAAGTTAGGCCTTTCCTGGAGCAAGTTAGGAATTACGTTACTAATCCCCACTGTATAGCTAGGCTATATAATTATCTGCTATCTACAAAATTTCCTGATCCCCTAGCTGGCTCCAGGACATGGGTCTCCCGCATCTCTGGTCCCTCCCTTTCCTGGACCCAAGTTTGGCATGATGTATACAGATATCTTACTCTAGATAGGAATAGACTAATCCAGTTTTACATCTTAAATAATATGTATTATACACCACTGAAGCTTGCCAAATGGGACAGATCAAAATCTAATAGATGTATCAGATGTGGTTTGGAAGTGGGGGATTTATTACACATATTTTGGTCATGCGTCAAAGTTGCCCCACTATGGCATGCAATTCGTAGTGGTCTGGATCCGATTCTGGGTCTGGACGATCTATTTGCAGCTGAAATCTGTATTTTTGGTTTGTACTCGAATATTAGGTGCAAAGAACCGAAATTTCATATAGCCATAATTTCAATGGCGGTTAAAAGGCTAGTGCTTAGACACTGGCTAGATCAAGTAATTATTTCATATAATGAATGGTTGGAAGAAATCTCCTTGTGTTTTAAGATTGAAAGATTAATAGCCAGTTCTAGACATGCCATGCCTACGTTCCAGAAAAAATGGGGTAAGCTATACGCTTTATATCTCCATTGAATTCTATATTTAGAGCCTCTGACAGTTTCAGTATGAGATGCCTCAATGTGGCCATTTTCTCCTTGTTGGGTATTGCTCCATGGCGCTAATTAATGATCCTCCAGGTTTCACCTGGGTTGGAGATAACACCTTCGAGGGGGTGGGTTGGGGGGTGGGGGGTACTTTGCTACTGTTCTCTTCATTCTCTGTTCACAAATGGAATTTGGATTTGTTCTGCTATATCACTTGTACCACATACTTGTCTTCTTTCTGTAAATTAATAAAGCTTTGAATTTCAAAAAAAAAAAATCCATCAATCATAATTCTTTTCCATCTCTTATTTTCATATATCCAATAATTTCCATTATTCCATACATATATCACTTTCTGATTCTCCATCCCCCCAGGCGAAAACCTGGGTGCCTTCTTCTTCTCCTTTTCTTGCTAGGTAACGGTGAGAACCGAGACTGCTTTCTCCTTCATCTTCTTCTTCCTCTCGTGTTACTTCTTTTATCTTCCCCCCTTTTCATCCTCCCCCCCTTCCCCCCCTTTCGTAGTTGCACCCATCTCTTCACCTGCCATTCACCTTTGGCAGTCCTTACCCATTTTCCACCTGCCATCCACCTTTGGCAGTCCATAACCATTTTACCACCTGCCCTCCACCTTGGCAGTCCATCATCCTCTTATCCCCTGCCATCCACCTTTGGCAGTCCATGACCTCTTTATGTCCTGCCATCCACCTTTGGCAGTCCATACCATATTATCTTCCTCTGCCATTCACCATTGGCAGTCAAACGCTCTGGTAGGCACGTCTGTCCTCCACCATGACAGACCCTCCTACCGCCCCCATCAGCTATACCCCTTGTCTTCCTATTCTTCTAGGGTGGGTTAGGAGGGATAAAAAACTCCAGCAAAAATGGCTGAGGCTCCCTTGTGCTGTCCTTTATGTACCCCCTTTCTCCCCTTCCCTTCCTGTTACCTGGCCATTGTTCTGGCTCCGGGCTCCTCCCCTTCCCTATCCCCTGCCCTTCTGAGCACAACTATCCCAATCAGGAGGGAAGGGGTGCACCTGGACAACATGGTCTGCCCCTTAAAGGGCAAACTCCATTGTCCCAGATTCCCCCCTCATCCCTCACAAAAACACGGAGCCATTACTTGTTGTTGTGCTCAGATTGGCAATTAATTTACTAAAATCCATCAATCATAATTCTTTTCCATCTCTTATTTTCATATATCCAATAATTTCCATTATTCCATACATATATCACTTTCTGATTCTCCATCCCCCCAGGCGAAAACCTGAGTGCCTTCTTCTTCTTCTTTTCTTGCTAGGTAACGGTGAGAACCGAGACCGCGTTCTCCTTCATCTTCTTCTTCCTCTCGTGTTACTCCTTTTATCTTCCCCCCTTTTCATCCTCCCCCTTTTCCCACTAGCCAGTCTCCCTTGTGTTGGATGACTGGCTTCCCAAACCTAGGGTGCCCGTTCCCTTCCTTGCCTCTTGCTACCTCCCTCCTGCTCCCCCCCTTTCTTTATTTATATATATATTTTTTGTTATCCGTTTTCCTGTCTCCTCCATTCTTCTATAAAATCCATAGTTTCTGCATTAAACATATCTACCACTATGTCTGACAGGTGTACTCCGTCTGGTCTGTAAAATTCGTCCACCCATTCTTCGACCCCTCGCAGTATCACCTGTCCTCCCTTCCGCCTTATCAGTGTCCCCACTCTCCTATTCATCTTCCTCCTGGCTCTCTCCACTGCCCTGTGGCTGTGTTCTTGTCTCCACACCCTCCGAGGTATTATGTCTGACCATGCAAAGGACACCTGCGGCCACCAGTGCCTTAACATCTCTAAGTCCCTCTTGATCTGCCAATATGTGTGCGCCCATGGTCTGCTTGTTAGATCATTGCCCCCTAAGTGTATAATGATTAGGTCTGGACTGGGCCAATGTCTCTTGAGCTCTTCCAAAGCAGGGAGCAGCTGTGCCCATCTCATTCCCCGCACGCCGTGCCATACCAGCCTACACTGCCTGGCATCTTGGTATAGCTGTTTTCCCCCAGCTTTCGTTTCCGCTCTCTTACCAGCCCAGTAAATATAGGAGTGGCCACAAATCCAGACTTCTGTGCTCCTCCCTCTACCTATGGGATGTAACAACACAAAGTTATTTAATTAACATGCATTCTCCCATGACCTTTCTGTCTTTACTTCCAATGTTCGTAACCTCAGTACAATATTACCTCCCTTTCCTTCCCCCCTCTTTTGTTTTTTATGTCAGAGTTCTGATGTATCTTTTGTAGCTGGCCGACCGCCAGCGACCTTTCACCAAAATGTCTTCCACAGACTCCCTTTCACTGCCCACTGTGAAGCTGCCCCATCCAAGGGAATGGGATGAGTAATTAGCTGGGTTCTCCCAGAAATGCCATCGCCTTTTTAACACTGCCATGACCTGGTAACTAGTGACCCTTCTTCCATCCCCGTGTGTAAAAAATTTCCCAGTCCTGATTACCTGCCCTGCGGCGAAAACCCACAGGCCTTGTACTGGGCATATTGCAACCTCTGTTCGTCCCCTTAGGGTTATTATGGAACCTTGCCCCCTTTGGTCAGTCTTAGATCGTCTTAATCTGATCCTTATTTCCTTTGTCCCCCAACTCACATCCTCCCACTCCATACCACCTTCCATGTCATTTTTTCCATGGTTTACTACCTCGCTCACCCTCAGAGCCCCTGCAAGCATTGTCACATAAATTGCATGAAATAGCTGGGCCTCACCTTTTGAAATACATATAGCCGGGAGTGCCTCCCCTACCTTCATTAACCACTGCTCCCCTATTGGCCTCCGGATGTCCTTGGCCCCCCCTCTTAACCTACCCCATCCCTGCATCATCCTTCTGATGAACATCGTCCTTGTCGGGTCCCACCATCCCTTCAGGCTGCAGATCACACTGATCTCTGCCAGATAAACCCCCATCGTGGCGTGAGCCATCCCTTTTTGCCATTGATCCATTAGGAACCTTCCCACCTGTTCCTCAGATAATGGCCCACTTACCTCCATCTGGTGCTCTGCCCTGAATGCTTAAAAAACACGCCAGGCCCCATCGTACACCCTCAGAGTCCAGGGTGCCCATGAGCTATGAAACAACAGCTCGGCTCCATCCTGCCAATGTCCCAGATGTCTGCTGGTATGGGTGTTTTTTGTTCCTCCGCTACTGGCGTCAGCTTCTGGAAATGGTCCAGCTGCAGACAGGAAAGGCTGTCAGCCAGGGTATTGTGTTCCCCTTCGATATGTTTTGCTCTAAAAGACATGTTCAGCTGCAGAACCCTTGAAACCAGCTGTCGTACTACCTGCATGACTGCGTCGGATCTGGCCCCTCTATGGTTAAGTATGTCCACCACAGCTCTGTTGTCACACCAGAATGTCACCTTCTGATCTCGTAATTCCTCCCCCCACACCAAAGTACATGCCCATATGGGCATGATCTCCAGGAGTGTTATATCCTTCACTTTTCCCTCTCTCACCCAGTCCACAGGCCATGGTTCCGCGAACCACCTGCCCCTCAGATAACCTCCCATACCCAGACCTCCTGCTGCGTCTGTGTATAACTCCAAGTCTGTGTTATACAACCACTCATCCTGCCAGAATGAAGTCCCATTATAGTCCTTCAAAAATTCTTCCCATACGCTAAAATCTTCCCTGATACTGCACGTCAAGTTAATCCAGTGGTGTGGTTTCATGACCCTGGCTGTCGCCCTGGCCAACCTTCTTGTAAATGCCCTCCCTGATCCCACTGCCCTGCATGCAAAATTCAGGTGCCCCAACACTTGTTGAACTATTTTCAACTGGACCCTCTTTTTGCTGGCATGTATACTAATTAGCTCCTTCAATCTCCTTACTTTCTTGTCCAGCAACCTAAAAACCTCATTCACCACGTCAATCTCTATCCCTAGGAATTCTATCGCCCTGCTGGGCCCTTCTGTCTTACCCTGTGCCAGTGGGACCCCCAACCCCTGGCACACTTGCTGAAACCTAACCAACATTCTCCGTGTCTCTTCCTCACCCTTTCCTATGAGGAGAAAATCATCCAGGTAGTGGATAACGGACCTGTAACCCGTTTCCTCTTGAAATATCCACTGTAGGCATGTGCTGAAAGCTTCAAATGTTGCACATGATGTGGAGCATCCCATAGGCATAGCCTTGTCAAAGTAATATCTCCCTTCGTTTTTAAAACCCAAAAGGTCCCAGTCTTCCCTCCTTACTGGAAGCAGCCTGAAAGCGGACTGTATGTCTGTTTTTGCCATCCATGCATCCTCTGTGGCCCGGATTATCCGGATTGCATCCTCAAGTGTTGCTTAGGTCACCCTGCTATGCTCCTCCCTAATATATTCATTCACCGAGTCACCTTCTGGGTAAGACAAATGGTGTATTACCCGATATTCCCCCTCCTGTTTTTTAGGAACCAAACCCAACGGTGATATCCGCATGTTCTCTAATGGGGGTCGTCAAATGGACCTTCTACCCTACCAGCTGCCCTCTCCTTCTCAATCTTATTCCTTAACATGTCCTCCTTTCCTTTTACCGACCCTAAATTCCTCGCCTCTTTCGCCTGTCTGGGACCTGTAGACTGTAATGAAAAACCTGTGTCAAACCCCCGCAAAATCATATCCTGAGTCCTAGTATCTGGGTATCTCACCAGGTGAGACGTCAAGGCCGCTATGTTCACTGGTGTTCTGGCCATCTCAAATATGGCCCTGTCACCCCCCCGTACCCCCCCATCCTGCCCGCCCCATTCCCGTTGCCTCAGTGCTTTTGCCCTCCTCTACCCCATTACCTCTGCCCCCTCCATTGCTCCATGACTGCCCTCTGAAAACCTGGTTATCCGAAAGAAATGCTGGCTCGACCCTTGTCCCCCGTACCTTTGGGTACCTTGTACGCCTGTAGTCCTGCATTTGATGACCAAGTGCCCACCCCCACATTTTGCGCAGGCATGACGAAAACGACACTGGGGCCATGAGCAGAATGCCCTATTATATGCCCAACAGCATCTCGTAGGTATGGCCCCTCTCTTACTCCACCCTCCATTGGGTGTGAACTGATCCGTTACATAATCCGTCCATAAATCTATTTGCTTAGTGTCCCACCTTACATCCCCAAGCGTTGCCATGCGCTGCCGAAAATATTCATCGTAATACAACCACCCCATTCCGCCTTTTGCCTTGCTCTCCGTATTATCAATGAATAAGTGATGAGCGGGATACCTAATTCTGGTCTTCTTTCCAGCGTTATGGCTGAAAAGATTGCAAAACCTAGGAACCACCTATCCCAAGCCTTTCCTTTTATGAATTTGTCTTCCTCTTTTTTACCGAGCAACACTATGGCTGCTGCCATTTCGCTTTTCCTTATACTCTCCGCCTCTTCATATTTTGCCGCCGCTTCCCGGCTCACCAGGGCAAATATGTCCACATATTCCCCTCTCCATATTTTTTCCTTTCTGGCAGCGGGAACATGCTCACCAATCCTCATCCCCGGTGCACCCACCTCCCTTGTCCCCAGACCTTCTCTTTCTTCTCCTTGTTCTGTGTCTCTTGACGCCCCTTTCCTTGCCTTAAGTTCCGCCAGGGCCAACTCCATCTGTTCCACCCCATTCGTTTCCAATGCCACCACTATTTGCCCTATATATTCCTTTATGCAAACCCCGACCATATTGGGTGCATTACCTGTGCCCTTTTCTTGTCCGAGGTGTCTGCAAGCTTACCTGGGTTCACTTGCTTCATCCTGCGGGTGAGGTGGAAGTGGGAGATGGTCTGCCGGGAGGTGTAGGTCGGACCCACTGCTCTGAGCCCCCGACCTCGGTTCTTCCGGAGGGGTTCCCTTTGATCAGGGGTGGGTGCCGTTGTGTCACCTGGCTGCATAGGAGTGAGCTCGGTAGCCCTGGCAGGCCCTGCTGCCCTCGGCGCTACCACAGAAAGGCTGCCTTCTCCCCCAGGCGCCCTCTTCCCTTTGCCACCTTTTTCCCCTTCCGCTTTTCTCTTCCCCCCGGGCTTCCCCGGGCCCTACCCTTCCACCAGTTCCCACATTTTGTTTGCCTTTTCCTCAAGCTCGATTATCGCCTTGTAAGCCTCTTCCTTCGATGGCTTGCTCTTTTGGGGTGCCATGTTCATTCCTCGCTGATGCCCTGTGAAGACAACTACAGAATACGAAAACTGGTTACCATCTTAATCAATTATCGTAAAACCATTTGCCAAAATTTTTTTTTTTATATAGGCCGAAAGCCTCCCTTTGGGCTCGCTCTCCCCATGCCACTCCTCAGGCAAAAAAACCCTTAGATTTATCACCCTCCTTACATGCGGTGTGTCTGCCCTCCACCCGCTGCACCACCCTGTTTTAGTTTATATATATATTTCTTTTTTTTTTTGTGTGCCCCCCCTGTCGTTCACTGCCGTGGGGTCTGTGCCCTAGGCCCTTGCACTCCAGGATTAGTCACCGAGCAATGCTTCCACTGGGTCGAGCTCTCCGATTGTCCCCAAGGCCTTCTCCCCCTGCTAACCGCTGCACCTTTAGGCCCCAAGACTGCCCCCTTGCAGGGCAGTAATAATGTTACCAACTTATCTTATATTGTAACCACTACATATATGTACTGTTTGCCCCAGCCATTTCTCGGGCCTGCCATACTGCCCGGCCACACTTGGGCTTCCACCTCTGCTCTCTGCCTTCAGATCCCTTATCCCTTGAGGCCCACGGCCCATAATGGAAAGCGTCCAGAAAATGCCAATGGCTAGCTTCCCACCCCCCGGTGCACTCCCCCTGACCATGTGTCCATAATCAAACCTCCTTCCTGCCCCCGAGGCCTCCCTTCTCCCAGGCCTCTTCTTTTCCGGGCAACAAGCCCCACCCCTCCCGCGCCAGACACAAAAAGTGCCTTGTCCTGTCTCAATTTATTAATCTTCATTATTTCCTTATTGAAATATGTCGTATATATATGTTTCACAAGTCTTACCCCCCTCCCCCGGATCTCCTCTTTTTTGGGACATGGCCCTGTCACTCCCACCAACATCGCCGGGCGCTGGGCTGAAATGGGTTTGAGCCTACAGTCTTTAATAACTCAGCACCCTGCTTTGTCCGCTCCCCAGAACCTACCACCTCCGACCAGGACATCGACGTTACTCTCATCTCCCCGCAGCGGCCGTTGCCACGTGGTCCTGGGCACCCTCCTGCCTCTCACTTAGCTGCTCCCAGATCTTTTTGGGCCTGCCTGCCGCCATGCCCTCTAACGTCTTCTTAAATTTTTTTTTTTATATTAGGTGCTGGTTGCCATGCCTTGAAGTCCTAGGCAGCCATTCCGCGTGATCCTGGCAGTCACATAGCTGTTTCATCCCTTTTCCACACTAACACCCAGGCCCTTGCCACCACCAGGCTCGTCCCCCATCTCCCACGTGGCGTGTGACATCACGCCACGTGGTCCCGTGACCCGCTTCCGTTCCTTGCTCCAACCAGCCTCCTTCTAGGCCTACCAACGTCTTGCGCCTTCTCATCTCTCCCTGCCTCCTCAAACCACAATGCAGGCCATTAAGAGGGACAAAAACTCTTGCACATCATGCCCGATGTGGCCCCCGCCTCCCACGCCCGCCCCACGCGGTCGGATCTTAGCTCTCCTCCGCCGACTCCCTTCTGACAAAACCAGCACTACTAGCAGCCCCTGTAGGCTTAAACCACCAAAAAGCACCAGGCTCGTCCCCTGTCTCCCATTCGGCATGTGATGTCATGCCACGTGGTCCCACGACCCGCTTCCATTTCTTGCTCCAACCGGCCTCCTTCTAGGCCTACCAACGTCTTGCACCTTCTTATCTCTCCCTGCCTCCTCAAACCACAATGCAGGCCATTAAGAAGGACAAAAACTCTTGCACATCACGCCCGATGTGGCCCCCGCCTCCTACGCCCTCCCCACATGGTCGGATCTTAGCTCTCCTCCCCCGACTCCCTTCCGACAAAACCAGCACTACTAGCAGCCCCTGTAGGCTTAAACCACCAAAAAGCTGCACACCACTGCTCTCCACCACAAAACTTGCACCAACAATCATTCTTTAAAGCTTTTCCAGCCAGTCATGCTTCCCTGTCCTATAACCCAGCAAGGTGTTCTCAACAAGCAATTCCCTGCGACCAAACCACACACTGTTACCAGTAAAATGCTTCCCCACTCTTTCAGCACAAAACAAATGCCGTTGCTCTTGATCACTCTCTATTACTACATGCTCTCCTTTTTTTTTTTAAAAAAACTTGTAACCTCACACATTGTAGCTTGACTTCTTACCTCCTGTCTGTCCTGAACAAACCTTCCCAACCGATATGCCAATCTGAAGTGCTGCAGTTTCTTGGAAATCAAAAACTCCAGCAAAAGTAGCTGAGGCTCCCTTGTGCTGTCCTTTATGTACCCCCTTTCTCCCCTTCCCTTCCTGTTACCTGGCCATTGTTCTGGCTCCGGGCTCCTCCCCTTCCCTATCCCCTTCCCTTCTGAGCACAACTATCCCAATCAGGAGGGAAGGGGTGCACCTGGACAACATGGTCTGCCCCTTAAATGGCAAACTCCATTACCAACTACCGCTAACTTTGCCTTTGGTTTCTGTCAGCATGCTGAATGTAATAAAGGATCGGTCCGAGACTGAAAATCCTAATTCAGTTTTAGCGCACAGCCCAGATAAGTGTATAATTTCTGATTTGCCGGAGGCTATGCACTTAAACAGGTTGCACTGTACTTCAGAGACAGCCCAACACATATTTGCAGAAAAAAAGTGTTCTTGAGATACAGAACAAAACAATTTGGACTGCTGTCCCTGTTGCTCGCACGCACTCTCTTTCCCGAGGGTGCTGCAACAGAATACATGTACACTGGCAAGAACAGAGGCATGGTACTGACACGGATAGACACACACACACACACACACACATACACAGTGTGAGAGTGACAGCGGGACCTCCAATATAGAACTGCTATACTGTGTTGCCTGTCTGTGTATGGTTTTCAGCCATCAATTGCACCCACTCAGCCCCCCACACCTTTCTGAAATATGTCTTGACACACACAGTGCTTCAGTACAGTGCCTGTATACATGATTATTCTCTCTGTGTTACTGTTGCATGTTAAGGTCTTTCCCCATAGCTCGCTGTCAGATACCTCCTCACAGCAAGAAGAATATGGAAGCTCCACATGCTCATCTTCCACTGCTGCAGTGGATCTGAAACTCCCTCACTCACACTGCCTAGCCCCGTGTGCCAGCCATTTTGCAAACTTCGTACAGTACTTTCACACACACACACACACACACACACACACACACACACACACACACACACACCATGGGTCTTGATGACTGACATGGTGCTAACCCAGTGTCAGTGGCTCATCAGTGTCAGTGGCTCAGTAGGTAGAACACTCGCCTCTGAGGCCAGGAGATCAGAGGGCTGTGAGTTCAGTTCCCACATCTGGCACTTGGGTTAATATCCCAGTACTGACACTGTAGTGCAGCTTGAGAGGGGTGCTGCACTTTCTGAGGTGCCTTCTTTCGGATGAGACATTAAACCAAGGTCCCATCTGCCTGTATTGGTGGTAGTTCAAGTAGATGTTAAAGATCCCATGGCACTTCTCAAAAAGAGTAGAGTTTATTTTATTGAAAATCACATAACATACAAATAGTCAAAAAATCAACAATAATGAAACAAACTTTTATATATAAATATCCATAAAAGGAAAGGAAAGAAGAAGGAAAAGGGGGAAAAAAAGGGGGGGAAAAACTACTAAGATTACTTATATTTTACAAAAATTTGAAACCCATTCCACCATCTATACACCTTAGCACTTGAATAATGTGATACATCAGAATTATACACTGCAGTCATTGCCTGGGTGACCAAAAAACTGTAAACAGGATATGACATCAATTTCTGGGAGAGAACCCATTGGCAACGAGCTTGCCATAAGTAAAACCTTAAACAACATAAAAAAATTAAAAAAGTTTTCCAAATGAAGATCAGCATTTTCAGTAGGCAAAAGGCCTAAAACTAAAGTATCAAAATCTAAATTAAACAACCAATTCATATGCCATTTCTCTGCAAGAAAAGTCCACAGAGGCTTTGAATATGAACAATGTAACAAAAAATGAGGCATAGTTTCTTCCATATTGATACATGTCAAATAAGGGCAATTTCTGTCCACCAGATTTTTATGTTTAGCATTCCCTCTGATGTTTAGCTTACCGTAAAGTGTGAGCCATAAAACCTCCCACATATTTGCAGGCACTCTAGTGTTTGTAAGCTGTTTCAAAACATGTCCAGTAAGTGTAGGGGGACAATTTTTAAAACCAGGTTCAAGAGGATACAAACGCGCCAATAAAGAAAAATAAAATTTTTTTCTGGAATGTTGTAAAATCTCAGCTTGAGAAACTTTCCATTTATAAAGTTTTTGAGCTATGGGATAAAAGTAATCTGGAATTTGAAGTCTTGAATGGAGTTTTGGTGCTATATCAAGCCATTTAGAAACATACTGTACCAAGACTTGCTGTATCACCCCTCTAACTCCATCAGAAGTAGAGGAAATGCTATACAAAACCATGTGATAAATAAATAAAGAATGAAAGAAAATCAATGGTTCAATCATACCCAATCCCCATTGTTTCTTACTTAAATATGTGTAGCAACGTTTAACAGGGTTAAGTTTATTTCCCCAGAGCATCTGGAAAAAAATCCCATATAAAGTAGTCTCTAGAGAAGAAGGGAGAGGAAAAATATATGCAACAAATTGCAATTGCGGAACTATAAATTTCTTCAATATCTGTATTCTTTTAAGTTTGGAAAGTTTCCAGAACTGCCATCTCCTCACTTTAACCTGAGATTTAAGTAATACTGACTCCCAATTTTCCGAGGGAAGGTTAGTTGGACCAGATCTAATACCCAGAATGACTATGGGCTGTATAGAAATATTAATCCCTGATACCTGCCCAGGAGTGAAACCCCAAGGGCCTATCAATAACTCTTTACTTTTTAGGATATTAAGCCTAGAATTAGAAACACCTGCATATTTGTATAATTCCTGCAAAAACACAGCAATATGATCTAAATGAGAAAAAAACCCACAAATATCATCTGCATATGCTATTACAGAGAGATTGGCAAAAGGTCCCCATCCTGAAGTTCTATTTAACTTCAATTTGGTCAGAAGTTGAAGTAAGGGGTCAATAGAAAACAAATAAAGTAAAAGACTAAGAGGACATCCCTGCCTAACCCCCGTCAGGATTTTAAAACCCTCTGTGATATGTCCTTTTAAAAGAACTTTCACATAGACTGGGGAATATAATGATTCTATAAACTTTATAAAGGCTAAGGGAACCCCATATTTAGCCAATGTAGCAAACAGAAAACCTCTGTCAATGCAATCAAACGCTTTTTCTTGATCTAAGGACAATATACAACCTGTTTGACCCTTCATCAATAAAACTTTAATAAAATCTCTAATAATAACAAGGGCATCCTGAATCTTTTTTCCCGGTAGTCCACCAAATTGTAGTACTGAGAGAATTGGAGAAGCGTAAAGTTTAAGTCGAGTATTAAGGATATGGGTCAAAATTTTATAATCCAAGTTCAATAAAATAATTGGTTTCCAATTAGAGGTGTCAGTTCTAGCTCTTGATTTAAATAAATAAATTAATAAACCTTCAGAAAAGGAAACCGGGATTTTCTGCTGTTGAAAAAAAATAAAAAAAACAGCATGTAAAATGACAGAAATTTGGGATATGTAAGTTTTATAAAATTTATTTGAGAGACCATCCAGTCCTGGAGAAGTACCTGTATTAAGGCTACGAATTGCCTCTTCAACCTCCAGTACAGTAATTTGTTTTGACAGTAACGAGGCCTCTTGTGAAACTACTGGAACTTCAAAATTATCTAAATATTCTGAGATCTTTTCTTTAGAGGAAATTTCCATTGGTTCTAGGGATTGATAATGTAATTTAATAAGGGTTTCCAAATCTAAAACTGAATTAACTAAATTACCATCTGCATCCAGCAAAGAGTCCAAAGACATGTCAGAAACATTTTTTTTACAAGCTTCATAGGGATCCCCAACAGTGATTTCCGGGTTCCACTAGAAAGCATAGTGGTGATAGTTGTAGCTCTATCGTATTGATACATCAACATATCTTTTTTTATGTTATTAATTTGGATAGAATAATCAAATTTTGTAAGATAAGAAATGGAATATAAGTGCTGCAATTGAGCCCGAAGAGAAAGATATTTTAAGAACCGCTTATTCTCCAAAGATTTGCTATAGGTAATAAACAATCTTTGTATGTCT
Organism: Neoceratodus forsteri; assembly: GCA_016271365.2. Classification (NCBI taxonomy): domain Eukaryota; kingdom Metazoa; phylum Chordata; order Ceratodontiformes; family Ceratodontidae; genus Neoceratodus; species Neoceratodus forsteri. The sequence continues at coordinate 454,221,802 of CM057452.1, read as the reverse complement.
TTTTTGGAATCTAACCACCATTCTCCTATATCATCATATAAACAATAGACCGAAAGTCAAAGGGACAGCAAAGTAGTAAGCTGCTTCTGAAGTTCTGAAGATGCCAGCAAAGATGGATTTAATTTCCATCTGCTTCTAGGCTTAGTTTTATGGCTAAACTGCCCAATAATACATTTTAACAATAAATGGTCAGAAAATTCAGAGGGAATGATGGAGAACTGGCCGTTGGGAAAATTTTGGGAGAGAAATAGATGATCAATAGTAGTTCGAAAAATACCTCTAAAATATGTAAACCTGGGACCTTTATTATAAATACTACAATCTATTAAATTTGCTGTGCGAATTAAAGTAGTTAACATATGAGAATCACAATATATTCTCTTTTGTTTTTCACCTTTCACAGGGACCCTAACAATATCACAGTTGAAGTCACCCCCTAACACTATCAAATAGGAGGAAACTAAGTATGGTTGAACCATTTTAAAAAGACCCACTCTGTCAGCTTTAATTTGAGGCCCATAAACATTGATGAAATGAAAAGCAGAAAGTTTCCATGTGCCATCCAGTATCAACAATCTACCTGGAACTAAATCCATTAATTTAATCAAAGAAAAATCATAGGAACCAAACAAAATATCCAACGCACCTGCACAATCTGGGCCAAAAGACCAAAAAGACGGGCCCCAAATCCAGTGTTTTTTAAATGACAAAAGCTGTTCCCTTGAACACATCCATGTTTCCTGCAAAAAAAAAAAAAAGGTCAAAACCAGAATCATGAATAAAAGAAAAAAACTGCTTGTCATTTAACTGGATTTAAAATACTGTGGATGTTTAGTGACCCAAATGAAAAGCGAACCATAAGAAATATTAGTTAGAAAAACCCAAAAAGAGGGAAAAAAATCAGGCAGGAAAAAAGGGAAACTTCTTATTTTTTCCTTTTTTTCTTCTTTTTATTTTTATAATCCCCTTGACTCACCCCCATGGAAGTCTGATTACTCCCTGCTGATTGTGAATCCATCTCCCCATGATCTATATCAGAACCTTCATCTGGCAAAAATAAAGCAGTATAAGTGTTATCATGCTCACTCAACACTGGAGAGTGTAAAGAAACAGGAGGTTTGTTGTTTCTAGAAGAACGCCTTCTCGGTACTGGCCGAAAAATCTTGCTATCAACTACCTCATTCCCAAGGACAGCAGGTTCCTTATAACAGACTGGTGTTAAAAAGGAACTAATAGGGTCCTCTATCCCCAGAGAAGAAGCAGCAAGTTTGTCACATGAAATCACCTCCGGTTGGGGGGGGCTTGACTCCGGATATCAACCAGAGGAGGGATTGGCCTAGAGTCAGAGGTTTCATTTTGAATCACCTTTTTCTCAGCAGTTGAGTTTTGTGCTTGCTGGATCAATAATTCAGGACTAGCACAAGAGGCCTTGTTCTTAGCAGCCCAAGGGCATTCACTAAAGACGTGGCCATCATCCTCACATAAGTCGCATTTTGTCAGATTAGCACACTGCATGGCTATGTGACCAATTTCCCCACAATTATCGCAACGGACCTTATCACAAGTACTAGACAGATGAGTCCGTGCCCCACATTTGTAGCAGGCCCTAGGCTGTCCTGCATGAAAACAAACTCCCCTATCTCTACCTAACAAAAAGGAGTTAGGGATATGTTCCATTCCAGTATCTGTCACCTTTAATCTGACTTTATACTTCCACCCCCCCATCCAGAAAGACTCTGAGTCTAACAGGGCTTCCGGGGTACTCAGAATCTCACACTTCTGAGACAACCAAAAAGTAATGTCATCAACATGAACCCCCTCATTTCTGAACATGACTGTCACATATTTAATTAAAGGCTTAGATAATGGTATGACTAAAAAAGGGGCCCAAATGGGAGAAAATTTAACATTTGCATAACATTCCCAGAAAAGGTCTAGAGCATGTGCTGTACGGAAGCTGATATCATAGTTATCCTCCCCAGAAATATCAATAAGAGCAAAAACATCTTTGGGAGAGAAAGATAAAGATTCTTTTAATAAAGTCCAACCAACATTTGTCCGGTCTGGCCTATTCTCAAAACCACCTTTATATTGTATCCGGACAGCAATCCGCCGAGGAGCGGCTTCTTTTCTTGTTCTAGAGAATAAGTCTGATAATAAGGGAGGGCAATTCAAACCAGGGTCAGGAGGCTTCGGACTCTGTTAAGTTGGAATTGTTCCTTCCATTGGAGGTTTAACTGTGTCCAACACCTGAGGAGCTTTACCAGCCTCAACCTCAGAGGGTTTCCACTCAGGGGAGGATTGAAGAAAAGTTAAAGAAGAATCCCAGCTAGGGTCTGGACGCCAGATCCCCTGCTCATATTTGCAACCATCCTGCCCCCTGCAAAGCTTGTTGAGGGGTCCAGTTTACATCAGAGGTAGCAATTATTGAAGAATCAGTCTGCAGATCAGGGGGAGACAAAGGGATGGTTATTTGCTGGCCCAGGGGTGTAGAAGAACCCTCCCTGAAGGCACAGCTTTGCTGGGTAATTTCGTTTTTTTTTATGTTGAAAGGAAAAAATGGTGGCCCCAGTCTGAATATTTGGTTGGGTCTGATAAATAATGTTACCTTCTTTTTTCTGCTGCCCAACATCCTCACTGAGTGTATTTGGCAAACGAAAAACAAATCCTGCTTCAGACAGTAAAACCGGCTTCGTAGAGGCTGCCACAGAGTTTTTTAATCCTGAAGGGAGCGCAAACTCTTTCAGAGTGCTGCCTTCGTGAGTAGTTGAAATTTCACTCGCCATGGAGCGTGATTCGCTCACTTTGGGCTTTTGGCACACACCTGCCTCGGTGTTAGCACTGCCAGCCTGAAAAGGAGAAACAGAGCAACGTCCAAGAAAGGAAAATATCGGCTGTCGGCACACACTAGCATCGCTAGTACTGCCAGCTGAAGAGAGGGGTAATACAGCATCACAGAATTTTTTAGCCAACTCACTGTGTTCCAGAACGGAAAATGAACCTTTCAACTGTTTTCCAAAGGAAGCATCCTGCACAGGTACGAAGAGATCTTCCGTAGCGCTTGTTGTCATGGAAGGCAAAGGCAATTTATCGGCTGTCTGCAAGATATTCGTCTCCGGTTCACTCGGTAAATGAGAGGTAGAAAAGGATGTAGAGGCATGTAAGGGGGTACTCCGTTGCAAACCATCCATAGATAAATCTTCAGTGGAAACAAAAACCTCAGTACCATGCCTTCAATATCAAAAAGGGCATTTAGAAGAGCCTCTTGCTGAACAGGAGAAGGAGAGGAGGCTCTCTCTCCCAACTCCGCTGCAACCTGTTGGTCCAATGACTCACTCCGAATAGCCATCACAATGGCCCATAGCCCTCTACTGGCCACAGAGCAACAGCGCCGGAGTAGGGGAATTTCCCCGGTGTCCTGGCCAAATTTCCCTCATTCACTAAAAATACCACCAACAGCTCAATCTGGTTCAAGGTCATTTGGTATTCATCTGTTTCCCCCTCCCCCGGGTCATGCCTGAAAACAGGCAGGATTTGTCTAGTGCACTTACCCGGTCAACAAAAACTAAATAAATAAATAAATAAAAACCCTAGCTTACATGGGAACACTGCCTGATCCTGTGGTTCTTACAATGGCTGAGTCCTCTGCACCCCTTGCTTTTTCACACACACACACACACACACACACACACACACACCACAGGTCTTGCTGAGTGACACAGCGCTGACCATAGCTTACATAGGAACACTGTCTGACCCTGTGGTTCTGACAACTGCTGACTCCTCTGCAGCCCTTGGTCACTTAGTGCTTCTTTTAAATGGCTGACTTTCATTTCACAGTTTGAACCCACATAACGAGTCCCACTTGGCTCAGGGATTCTGCTGTGGAAGCATCACCCCAACTGTACTGATACAGGCATTTACTCCATGGTCAGGTGCTGCTGTCTGATCAATAGGTGCTGTGCTTCAGCTAACCAATGTTATAATCACAAATAATGTATTATTTACCACAGAAAATTCTAAGACAAAATACAAATAAGCAATGCTTACTCATCCTCTTCGTCTGTGTGCTGAGCCATTTTCACCAAAGCCTGTGCATCTCACATCCACACAGATGGTGCATGTTGTTGTATGTAGTGCTTTCCCTCTCAAAATTATGCAGTATGTACTAATCATATCAAGCACCACTGTACATATATCAGTCATCAGATGTTCTGCTAATCATTGATTTAATATAGTGTACAAATTATTCAGAACATTTCTTTTCTAATCATAGAGGTGAAACATCTAGCTCAGATGCACAGTCTGTCAGATACACATACATGGAACTGGATGATGTTGATGAGACATATTGCCCATGTATAGACAGGTAAAGGCATACATTACATGCCAACGGCAAAGTTCTTATAGTTTAACTATATCTTAAGGGTTGTTTTTCTGCAAACAATGTGTGGCTTGCAGAACCAGTTCATATCTTCAGCCATACTGCAGTGACAATAACTTAAACAGAGTTTGTTTGATCTTGATTTACCCATTCTGCCACATAACACTACCCCTAATTATATAATATTTTTCTCTCTGTCAAATATCCCAGAATTTATTGTGTCATTGATTTGAAGTCACAGCTTGTTAGCCATCAGTACAGAGTGGTGCATGTTGGAGTTAGTTATAATTGTAGTGTTGTGTGTGACCTGGTATATATTTGGGATGTCAGCTGTGCGTTCACCAAAAGTTTCGATACTCAAACAAGGATTTGCATTTGTTCTGATTCTCACATACTGTGTGCTATAAAATAAGATTTAATATATTGTGTGGGAACTGAGACTGTTTTGAGTTAGAGTCGTAACAAAGAGAAGGAGTTGGAGAATTAGAGTGCTACATGTGTCATGACATGGTCAACTGACAGACAATATACTGTATGGTTAGATGTGCAATGGCTACGAGATACAAAGCAGTTTATTATTTTTTGTATATAAACACTTCATTGAATTTTTGTATAAGAAAAAACATCACCAAACAACACACGTGACAAAGACAAGAGAAACCAGTGCTCGAACCATTTGTGAATACAACACCAATACGATAACATCATCTGAAAGAGAAATAGCAGGGGACATAAATAAAGTCCACCCTAATGGACCAATATCAAAACAGTGAGCATAAAAATGATATAACCTAGGGATTACTTTATATAGAGCATACATTATGTAGAAAAATATAAGAGATTATATAAGAAAAATGCATAATAAAGCTGCTTCACCAAATAGTAAACCTGCAAAACAATCCATGGCAAAGCCTTTCAGCACCACTTTTAATTCTGCTTTCCCAGCAGAATTCAGAATAAAGTTTACAGGTAATGCCGAAAATCCTACTCCAACCACTCCTAAAGCATGAAAGAAATCAAACAAATTATTGACCCTCAAATCATAGGCCCTATATCGATAAAAACACATCAGATTTCCTCCTTCTCCAGTATAATACTTGCAAGTAAGAAGTAATTTTTGTCATAGCCTGCTGCCAATGAAGAAAATTAGGAATGGAAGAGGACCTCTAGTTTCTGACTATTATTTATTTAGTTATTTATTTATTGAAATTTGTTGACCGGGTAGGCCCACTGAGACAACAAAGTCCCTTTTCCAGGGGCGACCCGGAATTAATTACAGATATGAGACACAGGAGCATGCAGGAGATAAAGGCAGTACAGTTAATTGCATAGGTACATACATAAGTAGCATTACAGTAAACAAAAGAGAACAGGTAGCATTAGAAACAGGACAATACAGGTCAAGACTAAGGAGTGTAAGGGGCACCAACAATTCAAGTGCAACAACACTGATTGACTAACAGTAAGTGAGATTTTAGGGCAGTTCTGAATGAGTAGAGAGTAGAGCAATTAGCCACAGCTGCTGTTAGACTGTTCCAGAGTGACGGGGCAGAACTCGCAAAGGATCTGTCACCAGCTCGGGTTCGAATCCTGGGGACTTCCAGGACAGGGTGGGCAGTAGACCTCAGGTCACGTTTAGCTGTTTTGAATAGGAGACGTCCATTTAGGCTAGGAGGAGCCAGGAGCTTGGCTGCTTTGAAGGTCAGACAGAGTGTAGGGAATGCAAGCCTGGCCTCAAGTGATGGCCAGCTCAAAGAGGTGAGAACATTGCAGTGGTGATCACGAGGGCGGGCAGAGGCTGAAAAGTGGGCAATTTTATGATGAACTACTCTGAGTTTGTTGAGATCATGGCCCCAAAGAGATTGAAATAAGGAAGCACCATAGAGAAGCACTGGGAGAATGGTACCAGTGGTGATAGCCATACGGGCTTCCCTGGAGAGGAATCCGCCAAGTCTGTATAAGAGGCCAATTCTTTGATGGAGGATTTTGGTGGTAGCCTCAACGTGCAGGCTCAGGGTTAGCTCCTGATCCAGGTGCACGCCAAGATATTTTGAGGATGCACATACCTCAAGTGGAGTCCCATTGGCCGATGAGATCTGTAGGAGGTTTGATCTATTGGCTCCTAACTGTTTGGTACTGAAAAGCATGGCCTTGGATTTATTGAGGTTCAGGACCAGTTTCATGTCCACTAGCCACTTTTACAACTCTCTGAAGTCCTTATTGAGGTTCTGGCTTAGTTGAACTAAGTCATTTGAACTCCTATAGATACAGTAATTAACGTCTTAGCTTCCAAAGCAGCAGAATATAACAGCAATTTGTGTTTTTTTGCCTCCTGATGAAGTAGTTGGGGATTTCCTAAAATCCCCAAAAATGGGGAAGAAGGTAATGACACACCCAGAATCCATTGCATATAGTGAATAATCCCCTCCACCATGCTCTAATCGAATCACACTCCCACAATATATGATACAAGGTACCTGGACCCTCTACACAACTCCAACAGGTATTATTCATACAAAGCCCCATTGTGACCAAGCAGTCTGGAGTTCTATACCACTGACTTAACACTTTCTTTTGTATAAGTTGTAACTGTGGATCGGGTGAAGCATAGTGCGCTTCCTCCCAACAGCATGCCCATACCTCATTGGAGATGTGTACCTGTAAATCCAAGACCACTTATTTTGAAGGACCTCCAAGTCAGGTAAATACATGTCAAACAAGGATTTATATACTGTATATGACTAGTTTGTCCCATAGAGAGGTGGGACCACTTCTGCAACTGCTTAACAAGATCAGTCTGATGAAGCGTATAATCTTTCTCAAGCCAAGGCCGGAAAGTATATGACAGTTGCAAAAATGTCCACAGGTCTCTAGGGGGTAACCTGTATTCCTATTGCACTTGATCAAATGCTTTTAATACTCCTGTTTTAGAGTAAAAAAGGTCACCAACTACATATGTCCCCTTTGAAGCCCATCCAGACCAGTATATCTGCTGACCCCCTACCTGAATCCTAGGACTGTGCCACAAGCACGCAAAGGGACCTAGCAAATCATGCTCCCAGTTAAAAAGCTTCCCCAATTTCCTCCAACATTATAACATAAAAGAAATAGGAATGGCAAGATTATGTGAAGAAATGTAGGCACATCTAAGCAATACTAAAAGGGGTATATCTCCCACTAAGGCCCGTTCAAGATCCATCCATAGTGGAAAAAATACAAATGAGGGGAGGATAAGCTCTGCAATGCATATTTCATCCCAATCCCCATATTGTAAGCCCAAGGCCAGGGCATATTCCATCCTCTTTGTGGACCAGGGGCCCTTAGGATTCTCCTAGAAAATCATGATGGTCTTCCCTCCCAAGTGAAATTGAAAAATAATCGGTCAATTTTATTCCACACGCCTGAAGAGATAAAAATAGGTAGGTTACTCAAACAGTAGAAAAGTTTAGGGAAAGCCATTAACTTACTGCAATTCTGCCCGGAAGTGATAAATATAATTTTGACCACCTTTGAAAATCTAAAGATAGCAAAGTTAGTACCTCAGAAATGTTTTTAGAACACATTTCATGAATTTTTCCAGAGAGAAACATGCCCAAATATCGTAATCCCCCATGAAATCATTTTAACAAAGGATTATGCAAAGAGGCTCACTTGGGGTCAAAGCAGTTTATTATTAACTATAATTTTTTTACTACATTTGTTAAAACAAATATTACATGTATATGGCATTTTTTTTGTCTCTGTGTATTTTTTGAAACTACTGTATCTACATTTGTTGCTCAATAATTGCTTTTATGTCTTTGGAAATGGGACCGACATATCTATTTTTATAATTCGACTAATGGAATGTCGCATGCAGTAATTTTGATAGATATCATGTGTGAGTCTTAAATCACAATCGATAGTGTGATGCATCATATTCTAGTCAACATGACACGCAATTTCTTAGGAACCATGTTGTGCTTTAGACTGTAAATTAGTACTGTAATGTGAGTGTTTGTGCATAGGAAATTTTTATAATTATATTATGCATTTCTGAAACAGCTACATAAAACGTAATCCCATGGATACATATATTGATTGCACTGAAAATGTAACCCTTGCTGGAAACGATCAAATCAGTCAGGACCAATGGGAAAACCAATCCATTAACTCAGCACCTGAAAATGAGTGAATTATGCTGGAAAAAAGTCATTCATCTGAGCTGAGACTAATTTATTAGGTCTCGCTAAGCTTGCATTCAGAAATGGCACATGTCAGTTGTACTGAAGAAGTATCAAATAAGTCTGAACTGTATTGGAATGTCTTTATTACTTGAAATGAAATGCAAAGCCAATCACAAATGCACATGGAGATCCCCAGCCGCTAATTAAGAAGATGTCACTGGGAAATCTTTTACTAGCCTGCAATATTGTACTGTCTGTAAATAATTATGGAACGACCACTCGTGCTAAAGTTCGTGAATATGAAACCAGTTTCACAAAGTATATTCTTCGCTGTTCAGTGAAAATATGTGTGCCCTGCAGTTGCTACTTACTAGGAAACTATAAGGAAGGACACAATATGATCTTTCCATGAACCAGTTATTGTGATTGGCGATGGATGGAATGACAGTCTTGGACATTCTGGCGAAATATATGACATACACCATCATGGAGTACACCACCAAGAAAATTACTGAAACCAGGACTGTGAATGTCTGTTAGGTCAATGGCAAATCTCCTATCATGGAGGTTCTTGGTTTTAACAGATGCATTAACAGCTTGATTAATGAGGGTGTTGAAATTACAGAAGTTGTCACTGATGCACATGTCCAGATCCAGGCTGTCATGAGTCAGTATATGATACTTTTGAACTTATACTTTAATCTTTTTAAACAGTCCTATGTTATTTAATATCTAACTCAAATACATATTATCCTTTGATGTTGTGATTTCAAAAGTCTTAAGGTATAAAGAAAACAAAGAATTGATACCATGGACACGTGACATTGTTAACCACTTTTGGTTTAGTGCTGCAAACTGTGGTGGCAGTGTACAGTGATTTAAGGTATGTAGAAGTCAAACCAACTGTATAGCAACTCAGTTGTGTGGGTTATTTACATGTGGGCATTTTCTTTTACATTGAGTGTAATGTCCACATTATCTCAGTGCAAGAACGCATGTAATTTAGCACCACAGATGACAATTGTGCCTTCTTTTTGCTCCATATACATGCACACATCTGACTTACGCAATGTGGAGGGATAGGGAGAGTGACACGGAGGAAACCTAGTCAACTTCCTGTCATGCCTTATTGTATAAATAAAATTCACCCTCGATGATATTACTGCTTTCCTATAGCATCATATTTGCTTTTCTTTGTTTAAAGTACAGTTATTTGTTAGGGGTCGCTGCATCTATGTGATGCTGCAATGTATATATGCTGAATGATGAGTTTAGAACTTCTTTCTTTTTTTTTGGTGCTGCTTAAGACTGCCTTTTTTATTTGGTTCATTAAATTACAAGTTGCAGTACATACCCATACATCAAATGTTTACATATGCAACATTGTTGGCTGCATCAGTTAACAGTAATTTTTTTCCCTTTCTGTTTGTTTATTCATGTCTCCTTTTGATCTGATGAATTAATGTTACAAAGATGATGTGGCATGGAGTTGTATATCACACAGTTAATGTTCATGAATGGCAAATTGTTTCTGATGGCGATGTGGATAGCTGTTCACATGAGGAAATCAAGGAGCACTACAAGACTTGGCTCACACCAGAAAGTCCAGTGCAAAACGCACTTGGTCAAGTTGTTTATGACCGATGGGTTCAAGATAAAATTTCTTAATTTGTGCATGCATGGTTGGTGTCTTGATGTTAACTACACAGTCTACTGTATGTTGATATTGAGTTTAGTCAACCAATGATTTGTTATGAGCATCATGCATCATTAGATTAGACAGATTAGTCATTGTGATTGCAGATACCATGTGTAAGTCACAACACATTATAAGAAGAGTCTCAGAACTGCTGCATGTTATGTTTCATAGTAGTGGTCCACATCAAGAATAAAAAAAGAGAGGTAGGATCCTTACTTTACAGTTTTTTTTTTTGTCTCACCACTCTCTCCTTGGTTCAACTTTCACTGCTGTGGCTCGTTCAGGAAGTCCCTAGTTATTGAACTCCATACTCTAAATGTGGACACACCAGGTACCTTTTCAAGGGTAGTATAGCCTCTTCTCTCTCCTACTACTGATCCCCCTAGCGATGCATCCCAGCATCTTGTTTGCCATTGCTGCAGCTTTCTTGCACTGCATAGAGTGCTTCAGGTCACAAGTGAACATCACTCCCAGGTCATTCTTATCCTCTGATGCAAACACTAGGACTCCACCCAAGTAGTACTCCATCCTGAGATTCATAGCTCCAGCGTGCACAACTTTGCATTTCTTTTTTTTTAAACTTTATATTTACCGAGTTTATCAATATTATACAGCTATGTATAGCCCAGACAAAGTACATACAAAATACCATTATAATCCTTTGAGGGCACCACCCCTCTTAATACACGTACTTAAAATAATAAATCCGTACCTTATCATTAAGATACATCATATGAGGGTATCCCTTGCAGGCTATGTTAGGCAATAACACATTTGTTATCCTACTCTTGCTGTGGAGATTGTGTGATGCAGGCTCACGAAAAGCAGCACTCTGAACGTCTTCCCTTCACTCAGTGTTTGAATTTATATTTAAATTCACTTTATTTATGAAGAAAGCAAGAAAACACATTTCTCAGAGATCAAGAACTACTCTACATCTCCTGTCTGCAGTTTTCCTGTCTGATATGGAAGCAGAGATGAGGCAAGCATTACCGAAGCATTCGCCTCCCTCCACGCCAGAAAAGGCTAATAAAAAAACAAGGCCACAAGCTGCTTCAGCCAATCGTACCTCTCAAATGCCAGATCTTAATGTCTTTACAGTCAACTGGTTCCTACTGGAGCTCAATCCATTTTGTGAAGAACTCCGATCGCTAACTACAGAGTTTAAATCTATGACTATGGCTCTGGAGAACATTTCAACAAGGGTCAGAGATAATGAGACACGAATCATCTCGGTAGAAAAACACCTGGGGAGACTGGAACCGGAGATGGTGCTCACAAGACAGAAATTGGGTAGATTGGAATCTACGGTCGAGGATTTAGAGGGGCGTAGTAGATGCAATAATGTCTTTATAGGACTGCCAGAGAAGGAGGAAGGGGCCGACACAGTCCTCTTTATTCAAAAATTGGTGGTGAAGCTGGTAGGTCCCTCTCCATATGGCACCTCTTATTCCATAGAGAGGGCTCATAGGTCCCTGCACCCTATCCCAGTGGCAGGTGCTCCTCATTGACCCTTAATCACCTATTTCCTGAACTACCTCAAGAGACAGCACTTTTTGGTGAAGGTCCGAAGTTTAGACCAAATCATGTGGGGTGAGGTTCAGCTAAGAGTCACTCAGGATCTCCCTGCATCTATCTGTCAGCGTAGAGCTCTCTTTCATCCCCTTGTCAACAAACTGATTCTGGCGGGGATTAAATTTAATATGTTGTACCCCTCGAAATTCCAGGTCCTGATAGCCGGTACTTGGTCTAGCTTTGAGGAACCGAAAACCGCGGAAGCTACTCTGACAGCGGCACTTCCAGATATCGTCAAAGATCACTGTAGATTAGAAGATTTCTGCTTTGCTTCCCTTTATGAGGTTATGGATGTTTGCAGCACTGCAAGATGCCACGGCTTGGTTTGTACACTGGTTAGCTTTCGGTTGATTAATTATTTGTAGTGTTTGGACACCTGACTTTTTATTTCATCACTGTAATGATCCCTACAGGAAATACATGGCTTGCCTTGTTCTTATGCAAAAGTGCCTTGTGAGCATTAGTTTCTCATGAACTTAAGGTTTTCACACAAAAAGCAAACAAATCGCATGTCACTTGATCTACAGAATTTCTTTATAGTTAAACTTATTTGTTTTGCAAGTACCAACGTATTCTTTTATTTTCGTCTGTTTGATGCGATGCTTGGATAAAGAAATGACTTAAATAATAACTTTGCACGTAGCTACTTGTTTTCCCTAGGTTTTCTTCATTTACGTGCTCTACTCATTAAGGACACAGGAGGTCACCCTAGTACTAGTTATTTACTTTCTGTTAAGATAGGCTAAGCTTGTATGTGGTTAAATGAATCGCTTAAGACCCATTATTTTTGGGCTTTCTGTTAAGCTTACAAAGTTAAGATTTCCAAGAGTTTACTTCTTAGCTAATGAGCATTTTTATTGTGCCTGTTGCACCATTTCTTTGCTCTCAAACTAGTGTTAGGTTTTGTATACAAGATACACCCTTTGGGGTCATTCGTAGTGAAACGAGTGGGTGGGAGGGAGGAGTTGGTGTTCGTTGGTTCTGTATATCACGTACTTGGATATTATTAGGTTGGGGGAGGGGGTGTTTTTGGCCTTTTGGATAAATAAGAATAAGTTAAGTTTTAGGTATCAAGGGCTTAAGTATAAGATGTTGGGGTTATGTGTTGCAATTTGTATAGGGTTAAGTGATTTGGGGATGGGGAAGAATGTGGGGAGGGTTACCTTGGCTGGATGCTGTTAATGTTAGGAGTAAGCCATAGCACTCTAGATTACATTTTCACTGTTAATGACACCCTAAAGGATGTATAGTCTAAAACTTCTTACTTGGAATATTAGAGGTGCCAGGAAGAAAGTCAAATGCTATCAGATTCTAAAACATATTGATTGTTTGAATGAAACTATCACATTCCTACAAGAAACCCATTTACTGCCTTCTGAAGGCTCACTTTTTCGAAGGCAATTTGTTGGCCACGTTTTTAATGCAGGGGACAGTACCCAAAGTAGAGGGGTAGCCATATTATTCTCCCAAAGCATTCCCTTTAAGTGTGAGCTCTGCATACAGGACCCAGGTGGCAGATATTTAATCTTGAAAGGCTTACTGGACCGCACAGAGGTGGTGCTTTGCTGTATATATGGCTCTAATTCTGATTCTCCTACTCTTTTTTTAGAATATTCACAGATTTACTTCCCTATACTTCCTTCCCATTAATCCTAGGAGGGGATCGGAACCTCTCTTTTACCACTGACCTGGATAGGTCATCGGTTAGAAGAACTGGTCTTTCGCCTGCACAGCGAGCCCTCTGGTACTTAACAGATCAATTAGGATTGATTGACCCTTGGAGGATTTTGTATCCTTCCTTGAAAGAGTATACTTTTCAATCATCTGTCCATGGTACGTCTACCAGAATTGATTATTTTTTCATTAGCCACAGTTTTACGTCAGGGATTTTGGATAGTGGCATAGAACCCAGAGTTATCTCAGACCAAGCAGTGGTGTGGAGCTCCTTAAATCTGACCCCCAGCATTCCAAGGGAAACTACTTGGAAGGTGAACAATCAGTTATTGAGGGATGAGAGTGTTGTTAGGGATATCTCGAAGGAAATTGAGCGGTATACAGAGGTTAATCTTGGCTCAACATTCAGAACTGATCTAGAGTGGTGTGCCTTGAAATGCGTTCTAAGAGGGGAACTGATTAGAATAGCTTCGTTTAAGAAAAAGGGGAAACAACAAGAAGCCCTCACGTTACTTAACAGCATACATCAACTAGAAAAAGAACTTTCACCCTCCACTCTGGAAGGCGACAGATTTAAATTAATGGGCTTAAGGGCCCAGTATAGCTCCCTTTTGCTAAGTAAAGCTGAATACGTAATAATGCTCACCAAAATTAACTATGTGGATCAAGAGGAAAAATCTGGTAAGTTGTTGGCCCTTCATTTAAAATCTCAAGGAGCTTCCAGAATAATTAAGGGTATCAAATCTAGACTAGACAATACTATACAAGTGAACCCTAAAAGAATAGTGCAGGAATTTGCAACTTATTATCAGGACCTGTATGGCCCCATGTCTAACCCTCCCGGGAAACAAAAGTTAGACAAGTATCTTGAGGCCCTTCCTCTGCCACAGGTATCAGCAACACAGAAGTTAGCATTGATGGTTCCTATAACTGATACAGAAATTGAGAAAATAATACATTCCCTTCCCTCCGATAAGGCTCCCGGCCCTCACGGGTTTTCACCCAATTTTTATAAATTTTTCCACAAACAGTTGATTCCCTGGTTAGGTCAGTTGTTTAAAAGATTCCTGGAAGGGAAAGAAATGGACGATAGTCTTCTAGAGGCCCTAATAATCATTTTACACAAATAAGGGTGGGATCTGGAAATGGTAACTAATTATAGACCTATCTCTTTATTGAATTATGATATGAAAATCATTGCTAAGCTGTTAGCAAATAGATTGGCTGAGGTCACGCCCTCCATAATTCACCCAGATCAAACAGGGTTTATGAAGGGGAGGTCCTCCTCGTATCACTTGAGAAAGTTATCACATATTTTCTCCGCGTACAGGGACTCTGAAGTACCTGCTGGACTCCTGTCCCTGGATGTGGAGAAAGCTTTTGATAGAGTGGACTGGAGCTTTTTATTCTCCACAATGGGTAAATTTGGATTCCCAAAGGAATATCTTGGTTGGATTGCTTCCTTCTATAAAAATCCCAAAGCTCGAATTTACTGCAAAGGAGTCTTCTCATAGAGGTTCCTTCTTCATTCTGGTACTCGTCAAGGGTGTCCATTATCTCCACTGCTTTTTAATATTAATCTAGAGCCTTTGCTTTTCAAACTTAGAAGCTTTTCTTTGATTTCGGGCACTCCGTTGTTTGGTTTCAACTTCAAACTATCGGCATATGCGGATAACATTCTGCTCCATTCCACAAACCCCGCTGTTGCATTCGAAGCTGCCCTGCAAATTATTTTAGAATTCGGTACCTACTCCAATTATAAAATTAATTTGGATAAAAGCATGGTCTTCCCTTAAAATTTTAGACTGCTTAAAAGTAATATTTCACAATTAGGTCTTCAATGGACTCCCAGAAGCCTGAAATATTTGGGCATTTACCTTACTAACGCTGACTCCCTCATGAAGAAGCTAAATCTTAATGACACCCTGTGCATTATACAACAATATATTGCTAGATGGTCATCACTTTCTATCTCTCTTTGGGGACGTAACAATATAGTTAAAATTAATGTCTTACCAAGGATCTTTTACCCGTTGCATATGCTCAATGTTTGGTTACCCACCAAATGGTTTAAGAAAGTCCACTCTACTATTTCTTCTTTCATATGGGCTGCCAAGCCCCTGAGAAGAGCTTACCAGAAATTGATTGCAGCCAAGGTTAGAAGTGGCTTGAGATTACCTCATATAGGGGGATATTACTGGGCTAGTCAAGTCTCTAAATATATGAAATGGATGACCAATGACGCAATTTTGGCCAACCTGTCATATGTCCCATCGTGGTTAATACTTGAGAAGAAAATGTTGGCTGAGACACACTTATCCACTTCTACATTGTTACACTGATCAATTAAAAATTTACAGGTTAATATTTCCTGTTCTCCCATTGGGGTATCAGTAAGAGCCCATACTCAGCTGTGTAATTTTTTTAAATATAAACATACCCAGGACTGGAATCAGCCATTAGTAGAGAACTCAAATTTCAGGATAGGTAATCAAAAGATTCCCCAACTTTGGATTCCCCAGTTCCAGAATATAAAAATAAATGATTTTCTGGACCCAGTAGAGAAGGGTATCCCTGAGTCTGCTATTACTAATAAATTCTCATTAAATAAGGGGCAACAGTTCAGAACATGCCAGATATCTCATCTCCTGAATAAGTTAAGCAGACAACTGTTTACAGAGGACAAATTTTATGATTTCTTTACTTCCCTAGCCGAAGTAGTATTCCTCCCCCATGCAATAGCCCAGGTGTATGTTTCCCTCTTAGACCTGACATTTACTGATCAGGACGGAGGCCCAAAATACTGGGTTAGACAGTTCCCAGATCCTAACATTAATTGGAGCAAAATCTGGGAGAAACCTACATCTACTTATCTCAAGACAGGTTGAGGTTTACACAATTCCAATTTTTACATAATCTATACTGGACACCCCTTAAACTTTTCAAGATAGGCAAGTCCCCGACTCCAATTTGTACCAGGTGTAATCTGGAGGAAGGTTCCCTCCATCATATTTTCTGGGACTGCCCTTCTGTTCAGGACCTCTGGATGGAAATCCACCATAAAGCTGACCCACTGTTAAGTTTAGAAGATCTGTTTACACCAGAGATTTGTCTCATAGGAGATTATTCCAAGATACAGATCAGAGTGCGTTGATATCACATGGCAATGATTGCACTGACACTTAAGAAACTTGTTTTAAGGTATTGGATTGACACTCAGAAGCTTTTGTATATAGAATGGCTTCAGGATCTTTTGTTTAATTTGCAGCTGGAGCAATTTAAAGTATTTCTAGGTCAACTTTCTTCCAGATATAAAAAGATATGGGCTGGGATGCATACTATTTATATGCTACAAGTGGGAGTTCATCCGGTTTAATGTTATTTAAGTTTGATCTGTCCCCATGAGAGTGGTTGGACATTCTCTATTCATGGCATTAATCCAATGCACTTTCTTTGTATGACTTTGATTTCAGTAGGGAATGTGGTCAATAAACATCCATGCCGAGGTGGGGATGGTTGAGTGGGGGGGTGGCGGGACTGTTTTGGGATATTAAGAGGGGAGGTTGTTATTTTGGGGAGGGTTAAAAGGAGAGGGGACATGGTACTGTTTCTCTGGTGCCTGATATATTGCCTGTATGTGTATTCATGTTATTTCAGCATTGTCCCATGTCATTTGTTTTATGTTTGAAAACAATAAACTTTAAATAAAAAAAAATCCTACTCTTGCTGTGTTTTTAAACCCATGACCAACACAAATATTCTGTCTCATTATAACTCCTTAACCCTAAGGCTATACATTTAATCATAGCTCGTCTTCTTGTGGAAGAAAATGAAGAATCATGCTTCACCATAATATTGAGTACCTTGTCAGTACTAAATAAGAGAGGATTAAGCTCTACATTTTTAACATATATCAGAATTAAGGTGTTCTACACATTTAGCAATCAGGTGGAAATAACTATGACCTGAACAATCATTTGAGCGAGACTATATTCCTACCTGCGGGGTTCATAAAGAAAATTTTAGGGGCTACTTAAGAAAACAACTAAATTATGCCCATATTATTTTCATATAACGTAAAGCTTTGTAAACAATAGTCCCAAACAGCGAGATTCTATGAGAATCAAGTTCAATAGATCGCGCTACAAATATTATCACAGCTTACATGTCCTTATTCAGGTTGCACCCTCTGCTTCGTCTTCTTCCTCTGATTGGGACTGTGAGCTGTGCTCCCAGTGGCGATGAGACGGAACGTGTCTCTGAGTCCATTTTAAGGTCTCTTGGGGATTAGTGAAAATATAGATTTTCCCTTGATGGATGATTCTTAGGTAAGCAGGGAAAATCATGCTGTGCGACACCCTCTCAACACGGCTTGTATGCCATCGAATTTTTTTTTTTCTGCCTCATCGCAAAACTTAAGTCTGGATACAGATTTATTTTCTACTCTTCACATACCAGAGTCCACTTCTGTCTGGCCAAAGAAAAATAAAATCTCTCATTCTGATTCCATCCAAGATTAACACAATTGCCCTGGGAGCTTCTGGGTTTACATTGGTGGCCCCTTGTTGCCACTCTATAAGATTTTTGAATCTGTATCTTCCAATCTGTTAAGGGCTGTCTGAGTTGCTCTTCTAGCAATTCATCCTATATCCCTGGTGGTCCAGTGGACCGCTATGTGCCCGATCACAGGCATCTGTCTAAATGACAGACATATTTGTCCTATATCCCTGGTGGTCCAGTGGACCGCTATCCGCTCAATCGTGGGCATTTGTAAAAACAAAAAAACAAAAAAAATTCCAATATTCCTGGTGGTCTAGTGGTACCCCCCACCTGCCCACCAGCGATATAGGATGAATATGTCTGTCATTTAGACAGATTCCTGCGATCGGGCATATAGCGGTCCACTGGACCACCAGGGATATAGGATGAATCTTTCTATTTTTGGACAGATGCCTGCGATCGGGCTGCAGGGGGCATCGGTCCCTGATGGCTGCTGCCTGGCAGTGTGCTAGGCACAAGTCATCGGGGATTGGTGCACCTGCATGCAAATGGGGCCATAATGACATGCAGATGGCCCCATGTGCACCTTGCATACATTATGGCCCCATTTTTATGTTCAGTTTTGAATATTGCAGTTGATGTGCATAGCGCAATGGTACTTGCATTAGCACATCTCCATGCTCCACTCTGGCCACTTGCTCTGGTGCAGTGCCACTGCGCCATGCACACTGGGGGTGGCCAGGGTGCAATAGTCAAAGCTACTGAGCCATGGTGCAGCTCCTTTGAATATCACTTAGTCCACACCCCTGCGCAGCAGCTGTTGAGCTGCGCCCAAGCTTGCGCCACAGCCAGGCGCAGTTCGAATATCTGGGCCACTGTATTTCAAGCACAATTGCTCCCGTGCACCCCCCGCCCGGCCTGTTGTGGAACTCATTTTGCATCACCAAAAGAGACTATGCAAGGAAGAGTAGAATATAGGAAGATATTTAATGAATGCAAAATAATAATTTGTATAAGCCTCAACTTATACCAAATGTATAATAGCATTTATAAATTGTACTCTTTCTCTAAATTTAGTGTAATTGCTATTTTTTAAAATTTTTCATCATGCAACAGTTAGGATAAATGGATTTTTATTTACCCGAGTTTGTACTACTACTCTAAAAGAGTTGAGTGTGTCAGTGTTTTGCTTGTGTTTGCTTGTGTAATATATAGTGGCTAAGGCTATAGTTTTATTAAATTGTTTGTAGTTGTAACTAACTGAATCATGAATATATTACCTGTTAAAACAGTAAGAAATGTCATTAACATAATGCCTTGAAGGCTAGCCTGCTGGTGCTGGGGGTCAAGACGGTGCACATCAAACATCTCTCAATGCGGTCAGCCAGTGCTCAGGTGTGAGCTCGGTCTGCAGTAAGTAGGCAAGGGCGGAGAGAATAGATTGTATGGAGGAATGCTCGCACCTCATTGGTATGGTTGAGTGGTGGCTACCCAGTCCGCTGCATCTCTTAGTGGAGGATGAGGAGTGCTATAAGCTAGGAGCAATTCGGGAGAGGGTTGAGGCAATGGTGGAAATCCACAGGAAGGGTGCTGGACCATGTCTGAAAAGCACTAGACATCATTGCACGTACACGCAAATAGGTGGGTTAAATTCACTGCTGCAAAAAGTAAACACCCCAGGTGCATGGGAGGACAATCCTGAGCCAACATTTGCCACACATATAACTGTGGAAATTGCCCTACCAGACCCCCATACTAGCCACAAATTCCCTTCAATAAGCTGCTGTCTTTAAACAACACCATCTACCTAAACTTCGACACCATGATTGCACCATCACAGACACATGCTTACAACTCTACTGCCATTACTATACCTCCTACAATACTTTTGTATTATGTTGTCTGATGCACTGGGTGCCTGTCTAACATTTTGTGAGCTTGTTGTGTCACTTTGTATTGTACTCAATGCCTCCTCTAATGTATGTAACCACTGCTATCTACTGTATATTACTTCCAATGTATGTAACTCTAACATACTAACATACTATTTGCCAGCAGATTAGGCCTTATGGTCTATCAAGTCTGCTCGAACCTAGATCCTTAGTTGGGTGCAGAGACCCTCCCATCCCTTGTGCTCCAGAAACCCCTATCATCCATCCCCACCCCCCCCGGGACAGGCCATCATCTGATACATCCACTTTCTGTGTCTGTCCCACCCTCTCTTAAAGCCCTCCACTGTGGATCTCTGAACCAGCTCAACCAGGCAGAGCATTCCAAGGGTCCACCACCCTCTCAGTGAAAACCTCCTCCTCTTTCCCCCTCACCCTTCCACCTTCCAACTTCAAACCATGCCCTCTGGTGATGCCTCCTGCTTAGTCTAAAGATCCCTCCATGTTTACCCTATTTATTCCCTTGAGGTACTTGAAGACCTCAATCATGTCCCCCTGTCTCTCCTCTCCTCCAATGAAAACAGGCAGAGCTCCTCAAGTCTGTCCTCGTAAGTCAAATCCCTAGCCCTCTGTATCATCTTTGTTGCCCTCCTCTGTACCCTCTCCAGGAGCTGTATGTCCCTCTTCAAGTGTGGTCTCCAGTACTGTACACAGTACTCAAGGTGTGGTCTAACCAGTCCATTGTACAGCGGCAGAATCACTTCCTTGCTCCTTGAGGTGATCCCTCTTGCGATGCATCCCAACATCCTGTTTGCCTTGCTAGCTGCTCTCCTGCACTGCTCAGAGTTATTCATACATGTATCAACCATGACCCCTAGGTCTTTTTCCCCTGTTGAGGCTTCCAGCACCTCCCCTCCCAGGGTGTGCCTGTGTTTAGGGTTTCCCCAACCAAGATGCAACACCTTGCACTTGTTGATATTGAAATTTACCTTGCTGTGAGCCCAGCTTCAGGGTGTCCAGGTCCTTGCAGGGCCAACCTCCCCTCTTCTCCCTCAACTACTGCTCCCATCTTGGAGTCATCCATGAAGAGACTCATTTCACACCCTATACCATCCCTGATGTCTGATATGTATGCATTAAACAGGATTGGACCCAGGACTGAGCCCTGTGGTACCCCACTACCAACCTCTGTAGGGTTCGAGAGCTCCCCACAGACCACTACTCTCTGAGTGCGTCCAGCTATCCAGTTTTCAATCCATCTGACCATCAAAGGGCCTACTCCTAACCCCATCAGTTTCTCCACCAGACCATTGTGAGGGACAGAGTCAAACGCCTTGCTGAAGTCCAAGAATAATACATCCACAGGCTTACCCCGTCCAGTTCTGATGTTACCCATTCATAGAACTCCACAAGGTTGGTTTGACATGATCTACCTGGCACAAACCCATGCTGCCGACTATCCAGACCTCCACCTCCCCAAGTAAACCCCCAATCGTTCCTTTAGTATACTCTCCATTAATTTTCCCACCACCGAGGTTAAACTGATGGGTCTATAGTTTCCTGGTACTTCCTCCGACCCCCTTATGGATTGGTACCACATATTGCCTCGCCAATCCCTAGATTCCTCCCTGTCTCAAGTGACCTGTTGAAAAGCTCCGCCAGAGTGCAGCCAGTATGTCCGCCAATTCCCATAGTACTCTCGGATGAATGCCATCCGGCCTAGATTTGTCTTCTTTAGGGCCCTGAGGGCAAACCACACCTTTTGTGGGATGGCATCATGTCTCCCTCCACCTTACTGGTCTTTTATCCTTATCCAGATGTGACACCCCTGGGGTACCTTTCCCTCCCTTTTGCTCCATTTCTGTTGCTCCCCTGATCCCACTCCCTGCCGCTTCTATCCCTTTTGTGCCTTGCTTTGTAGATATCCCATCCCCCTCCCTAGTGAACACAGAGGCAAAGTACTCGTTAAATACCTCTGCCTGGTCCCTCGCCTCTTCCACCCACCCTTCTTCTGATCTCAATCTGCTGAGATGGCCCTTAGTTTTTCTCCGCTCCCCAATGTACCGGAAGAACCCCTTTTCCCCTCCATGTATCCCCTGTGCCAGCCGTTGCTCTTTACTGGACTTTGCTCCCCTCACCATACGGGTGACTTTTCTAGATAGCTGGTACATTTCCTTATCCCTATCCCTCTTGTTGTTTTTATATTTTTGTAAGCTCCTTCTTTCTCTGACTGCTACCTGGACCTCACTGGACCACCAGCATGGTTTATGGACCTTGCTCCCTCACGTTTCAACTTAGCGCAGATCCTGACTGCCCCATGAAGTCCCCTGTTTATGACCTCCCATCTCCTTTCCACACTTGTCGTTGAGGTAATCCTTCAAGTGATCCTTGAGAATATTTCCCATGCCCATAAAGTCTGCCCCTGAAGTCCACTGCCAGTGTCCTAGATCTCACCCCACTCCCCAATGCTTATTTGAAACCAGACAGTATTGTGGTCACTCCCAGTCAGGGGTCCTGTACAACCATGTCTCTTACCAGATCCCCATCTGCCAGAACCACATCCAGGACATGCCCCTCCCTTGTGGGCTCCATCACATGCTGTGTTAAGAACACATCCTGAAGCCATCCAGCAGCCTCTGCCTTGGCCACCTTAGAGAACATGGTTCCCCAGTTTGTACCTGGCATATTAAGGTCCCCCATCAACACCACTCCTTCCCCTTTTGGACCACACTGGGCAATGATGTTGTCCAGCAAACCATCCTCTAGAACATCACTCATTCCGGGGGGCCTATATGCTACTCCCAGCTTGACCTTATCTCCTGCTGGGGATCGTAAGGTGACCCATAAGGCCTCCACGTTTCCCTCTGCCTCTTCTACCATAGCAATTTCCTATGTCATCTCTAATGAACATAGCCACTCCACCCCTCTGCCCTCCTTTCTATCCTTCCTAAGCATAGTGTACCCCGTGCATTTAGGTCCCAGTCATGGTTTTGTTGTGCGTTTCGTGACTGCTGCCACATCCACCCCCCTCCAGACAGCATGGCCTGGAACTCTGGCAACTTGTTTTCCAAGCTCCAAACTCGTTGTAATTAACCCCGGGTCGCCCCTGAAAAAGGGACCTCTGGTCTCGGTGGGTTCACCTGGTTACCAAAATATAAATAAATAAATACAAGAACATGGGCGTTTAGTTATACTGCACTGTCAGTTTTTTGATGATTGCATATTACATCCAATCCAAACTCGACACAAAACTTGCAACCATGCAGTAAATCAAATATGCCCTCTACCTCCATGTCAGTCAAGGACTTTCCTCATTATGACCATCCTAGAAGTCGACTATTCACACATTGTTATTGTGTCCACCATCTCCGCTTCCATCTCCAGGCTTGACGGCATTTCAGTGCTCTCTGACATTTTGTCCCCAACACCCTCACTGCACAGTCATGGCTCTCATCATGGTAACCTTTACTCTTCCAGTGATCTTCCTTCCCTCTGACCATGATGCCAACTAAAGGCTTCCACCATGTTCATTAAATAATGGCATGATGCTCAAACTCCTCATCTCTACTTGAAAATAAGCTATTCTACCACATCATATTATCAGTTTCACTACAGAAACCATCCCCCTTCCAAACCCCCACCCCAAATCGGGCATACTGTCCTTCCCCATACACTCTATGTGTAAAGATCAGACCGACTGCTCCAAACAACTGTATAACACAAGAGACTACTACAAACACCCTTTGACTGTCTCCATCTATTCACACCTGAGATAAATCTCTATGTCAATCCATTCTGACATCTTGAAACTGAACCTGTTTATCCTGGCAGTTGGCAACCTGGCTCAAGAGCCCATTACAATCCTGATACATATCAATCTTGCTCCATCCCTCCTTACTCTGACTCCAGCATTTCTTCTCCATCCTCCCTCACCACCCCACACCCATTCAATCCACTGTGTCTTCACCTATCTTCTCTAAATCCATCTATCGTGTTCTGATGACTTACTTCTATTCCACACTCACAAGGTCATGAAATTGTACAAATGTTATCACCCTTGTTGCTGTTAGTCTTAAAACTATATTTACTTTGTATGTAGTAAATCAATGTATTTTACAATTTAGTATTCAGAATTTTGCAATATGTGTTCAATCATTGTACTGTTCCTATATTAGTGTCATGCCCTTGCTTTTATTATTTAGTTTCTTTTTATCAAATTCAGTTCTGCCACTTCCTAGTTGTAATTAGAAACGAGTGATGGCTCAGTGTACCACTCCCGGTATACAAACCTTTTCATAAATAACATAAGTAAATAAATAAGAATAATGTTATTTATACATTACCACAAGTAGTGATCTCATTCTTTTCAACATAGTGCTGCACTATTCAAAATTGGAGTGACTGCATCTACTTGAACCTCTGAAGCCTGTTCCTATATGCTGTTATCTTCAGATGATGTGATCTGCACAACTCGGAAGATGTGGCTTCCCATTCCTCTACCTCATATACCTGGTCCTGATGGTCCTCTTGTTCGAACCCGACCATGTCTGGTCATTCCAAGGGTACAACTACCTTGAGAACACTAACCTGAGGCAAATTATCATGTGGGATATCATCTGAAGCCACAATACTGGAAGTTGAACTATACACGTAAAAGAAGAAAAAATATAGGTGTCAGTAATCATTCTGTCATACATAATTCAATGAAAAGCGAAGATGCTCGCAATTACATGTCAAGCACTTAGGTAGCACTGTTCCATTGGAGTGGGGGAATAATTGTAGTAATATGTAGACTTGAGTAGAGCATTCTAGGTATATGCACATATGAGATCAGCTAGAAATCTGGGTATATTATGAGCGAGTAATAAGATAGTATACCATGAGTAAATTTAGCTAGAGTATATGCAAGAGAATGTAACAGTAAATGGAGTATATGCAAATACAGGGTAGATGATCAACATGGTTTCCAAGTGATAAGCACTGAGAACTGGTCTCAATGTAATATCCTAATAAATGCCATTACTGAATAGCTGGAATAGAAGATCTGGACCTACGTGGCAGACAGCATAATCTGCAATATGATTGAAAGTACATTGGGGAATGATAAGGATGAACAGTGACAAGTAAGTAACAATAACCTCCGTGGTGAGCAGTTATTTAGATATAACGGACTGCCTAATGTTGTAA
Organism: Neoceratodus forsteri; assembly: GCA_016271365.2. Classification (NCBI taxonomy): domain Eukaryota; kingdom Metazoa; phylum Chordata; order Ceratodontiformes; family Ceratodontidae; genus Neoceratodus; species Neoceratodus forsteri. The sequence goes on along the minus strand of CM057452.1, from coordinate 454,196,728 downwards.
TGAGGCCTGGTGCTGCATGTGGAGGGTCTTATCTCCCCTGGAAGGTCCGTTATATCCAGATGCAGCACAACCAGGAGGGTATTATTGCACTTAGTAAATGGACCGTGTGTGAGATTTTCCTGTGCAACTGGTAAAATAAAAAACAGAGTATAAAATAGAAATGTCAGGAGATAAATTAAAAGTGTTTTTTGTTGGCAAAGTAGTCCATCTACTGGCATATTTGCATGTAAAGTGTATTGTAGTGGTAGAGCCCCACATGACTTTACTGTGAAGTTTTAAGTATTGGTATCACCTTCTTCTTCAGTACTTAGTGCTGTCTGCTCCACTGTTTCAGTTAAGCAATAATACACAACAGGGCATGTGCTGTTGTGGGATCTACATACGCCTTGTGTGGTGTGTTATAAGGAACAGCTGAGTGACTTAACCACACAAGTGTGTAGATCCCACTTCTACACATGCCCTGAAGTGCATTATTGCAATTATAAAATGAATCTGTTATTAAAAATTACAATAAAAATTAATTAAGTTCAAAAAAAAGTAAACATTTGATTAGGGGGATCTTTACCGGTTATCTATTGCAGGATTTACACACGGTCATGTGACCTGTTTTGACCAATGAAGTTACAGGATTTTATAATTCTATATTCATATTCTTTTTTTCTGGTGTATTTCATTTGGGAGTACAGTTTATATCTGTATTTGTTGGTGTTCAGTAATATAAAGGAGCATTGGAATAGTTAAATTCATATGGGATATAACATGGGCTGACTTAACGTACAATTTTTATCTTCATCAGAAGGGACTGGTCTGTTGATATGTCAGTGGCAAAGCCACAACTAAGATAGAAATGTACTGGTCCCTATAAATGAAGATAAAAGTGATATCTTAAGTCAGCCCATTTCATATTTGAATTATACCACAGGTGTTTAGGTGGATTTATGATAGAAATGGTAAAAAACAATAGAAGAAAAAAAACAATGGTAGCATAAGCATAGAAAAAGCATTAGGTAATCAATGAGGACAGGGTCTTAGAGGGTCTCAGGATCCTTAGGGTTGACAAAGCACCTGGCCAGGATGGCATACACTCGAGGATCCTAAAGGAACTGGCAGTGGTACTGGTGGCCTCCCAAGTGTACCTGTTTAACTTCCCACTGGTGAGATGGTGTGTGCCTCGGAACTGGAGAATGGCACATGTAGTGCCACTTTACAACAGTGGGCCAAGAGATGAACATGGGAACTTCAGGTCAATCATTCTAACCTCCATTGTAAACAAGTTAATGGAGGCCATTCTACTTTCTGGAGGTAAACAATGTCTGAGGCAATAGTAAGCATGGGTTTGTCTCAGGGTGATCCTATCAGACGAATATGATGGACATCTTCGAATGGGTCACTAGATCAGTGGACCAAGGTCAGGTGGTGGGTGTCATATATCTGGACTTCATTAATGCCTCGAACTCCGTACTGCATTGATGGCTGCTAAGCAAGGTGGGTAACTTGGGAGTCGTGGATAAGCTGTTGGGGTGGGTCAGAAGCAGCTTGCAATATAGAGACCAGATGGTGATGGTGCGGGGGTGGAGGATTTACCATGCATATGCCTGTAACCAACAGGGACCCACAGATCTTGGTGTTTGTACCTGCGCTACTCAGCATTTTTATTAGAGTCATAGTGGAGGGGTTCAGTAGCAAAATCTACCTGTTTGCAGATGATACTAAGCTCTGTGGGAGGGTGAACATGGAGGAGGGGAGAAAGGAGCTCAGGGAGGACATGGCCAGGCTAGAGATGTGGTCTGACATCTGGCAGTTGGGGTTCAATGCCAATAAATGAAAGGCCATGCACATGGGGGACTAGGAACCCAAGTGCCAGCTACTATCTGAAGGGGGAGCAGGTGTCCAGCAAGGTGCCCTAATCTGAAGGACACCCAACCACTGGAGGTGGTCTAGCAAAAGGCAACCAAATGATCCAGGGCATGGGGGACAAACCATATGGAGAGAGGTTTAGGGAGCTTAATGTGTACTCCCTTGAGGACAGACTGGATAGGGGAGATATGATAGAAACCTTCAAATACCTCAAAGGTATAAACAAGGTTGGAGTGGATGGCTTATTCAATTTAAAAAGGATGGGGAATTCAAGGGGTCACAGTCTGAAACTTGTTGGTAGTAGATTTAAAAGGTAAATATGGACTCACGTTTTCACATAGACGGTGGTGTCAAAATGGAACGAGCTACTGGTAGGTGCTAGAAACATAGAAACATAGAAGTTGACTGCAGATAAGGACCACAAGGCACATCCAGCCTGCCCATCTCTTTTTCTACCTTATGAATGTGCCATCGACTTTTGCTTTGCCAATGGCCTATCTATTCATACTCATCCGTATTGCTCCTTTATGTCTATCCCATGCCAGTTTGAAGCCCTGCACTGTATTCATATCCACCACTTCCTGAGGTAGGCCGTTACATGCATTCACCACCCTTTCTGTGAAAAAGAACTTCCTCACATTACCTCCTAATCAGCCTCCCTCTAATCTCATGCTGTATCCTCTTGTCCTATATGTATATTGAAACATGTTAGACTCCTTCACCTTGTTAATGCCCTTAAGGTGTTTGAATGTTTTGATCATATCACCTCTCTCCCTCCTTTGCTCTAGGGTATACATATTGAGCTCCATTAATCTGTCCTCATATGTTTTGTGATGCAGTCCCTGCACCATTTTGGTTGCCCTTCTCTGAACTGCCTCAATTTGGTTAATGTCCTTGTGAAGATGTGGCCTCCAGTGCTGTACACAGTACTCCAGATGGGGCCTAATCAGTGTCTTGAAAAGAGGGATTAGTACCTCCCTCTTCTGACTTGTGATACCCCTACTAATACACTCCAACATCCCCCCTAGCCTTACCTACTGCTTTAGTGGTCTGCTTGGATCATTTCAGGTCATTGGTGATGATGATGCCGAAGTCTCTTTCTTCCTTTGTGACTGCCAGCAACTCCCTGCAATATCCTTGAACAAAGTGGGAAGTTTTAAAATATGGTGTTACAGGGTAAGAAAGAGGGTTGCAATGGGAGGGAAGATGGGTAGAAAGGAGGTGAAAGAAGGGGGAGGATAATGGAGTAGGCAGGGGGCAGCTGAAGTAAAATAGATAAGACTGTGCATTCAAGCAGCCTAGATCGACCACTGTGTCCTGTTTCTGCTGGCAAATGTTAGTATGTTCGTCCCTAGACTTCTGTATATTCAATTAAAAATTACATGGCATCTCACATTTTACTTTTTTATCAAAAGAGTTTTTCTAAGAAAGGCCTAATGAGCCATGAAACTCAATTCCAGCGGTGTCTTGGAGGAAAATAAATTAATTTGGTTACTTTGTATGCTCAGAAATTTACCTTAACTGGCTGCTCCTCCACTTCTCTCCCCCCTTTATCGCCTGCCCCTTTTTTCTCCTCCTGGCCTTTATCTACCCCCACCTACCTCCATTATCAACTTACCCTTGCTTAGTGCCCTGGCAGGTTCTTAGCATCCTGGAGGGTCTAGCACTGGTCCAAGCCTTTCCTCTCCTCCCCGCCTCCTCTTTCTTTTCTACCAAATCTTGCCCGCCTGCTTCTGCCCCTCTGGCATTCTCTGCATCAAGAGGCTGTGTTCATGAACAAATATTCTTCCTTCCTCTTCCCTACCTCCCCGTTCCCCCTTATTTCCTCTCTGCCCAACTAGCCCTTGCCTAGTTCTGTCCCCCTGGCATGGTTCTCTGCATTCTGCAGGGGCACATTACTAGGCTAGCCTCTTCCTCCCCCCTTCCCCTCAGTCCTTCTACCCTTCTTGTCCTCACCTGATTCTGACCTCAGGCAGGGTTCTCATCATCCTGGAGAGGTTTACTTTTAGGCTAACTTCTTCCTTCTCTCCACTCCTTCCTCCCCCCCTTCCCCTCAGTCCTTCTACCCTTCTTGTCCTCACCTGATTCTGACCTCAGGCAGGGTTCTCATCATCCTGGAGAGGTTTACTTTTAGGCTAACTTCTTCCTTCTCTCCACTCCTTCCTCCCCCCTTCCCCTCAGTCCTTCTACCCTTCTTGTCCTCACCTGATTCTGACCTCAGGCAGGGTTCTCATCATCCTGGAGAGGTTTACTTTTAGGCTAACTTCTTCCTTCTCTCCACTCCTTCCTCCCCCCTTCCCCTTACTCTCTTTACTCTGTTTTTGGCCTTTGCTTGGTTTCTGCCCTCTGGCAGTGCTCTTAGCTTGCTGGATAGATTTTAAGAAAGCTCTCTCCTCCCTCCCTCCTCCACCACTCTTACCCTCTCTCCAAATCATTACACCTTCACTCCTCCCTGTCCATTCCCCTGTCCAGCACCCACTTTCCCCCCTTAGCCAATGTCATCTCCTCATTCCACCACTGGCAGACTTCCCTCTCATCCTGGAGGGGCCAACCCCAAGGCATGACTCATCCTTCTCTTAGCCAATCCCTAACCCCCTTGTCTCTCCTACCCCTCCTCTCTCCCCCACTGCATTTAAAAAGCAATTAGTTCATTTCATAGATACATAGATACATAGACAGTGCCGGCAGAAAAGGGCCTATGACCCAACCAGTCTGCCCATTTGAGCTTGTAAGTTCAGTTTATGTTTTCCTAGAAGTCTGTTGACCCTTACTCCTGACCTCCAGAATTCCTTTATGTCTTTCAGTAAATCACTTGCACTTTTTGTGTCCTCTCTGGGCTGCTTCCAGCTTGCACTGGCCCTGGTTGAACTTTCTCCTCACAGTAGACTTTGTTCACATTATATTGCATGGCTCTCCTTCCTCCTTATAGTCTTTCCTTCCCCCAGCTGATTTTCCCTGTCCACCCCTCAACCCACTTGGATGTCCCCTCACAGCACCATATTTCATTTCAATAATTGCTAAATCCTCTGTCTCTTAGCTGTGACCCTATCCTGCAAGGAGCTGGCATCATGGCTATGTTAAATCACTGCACTATATTCCTCAGGTATATCAGTTGTAATTGTATGCATATTCAGCAGGTATTTGTTTTATTTAACTGTACGTTCACGTCACAAATGTATTTTTGTCTAGTTTCTCTGTTATGTTAAGGTAAACTGTCTATCTCAACTCCCAATTGTACCACCTCCCCCAGGTTGCACAGGGAGATGAGCAACTTGTTGTTCAGTGTGCCTTCCTGCTGAAACATTTCAAAAAATAAATAAGAATACATTTACTAAGCATGCTCAGTGTGACCACAATGAGTGAGAAAACATTTCTGAGCATGATCAGTAACTAACTTCATTTATCTTGCTCATGTTACCCAAAATAAAATGTTGACGATGAAGGACAATCTGTACAGTGTAGCTCTGACCGAGACGTAATATACTGGAAACTATGTTTGAAATGTGGCAGTACCAGGTTATACTCTGTTCATGAGAGATGAGGAGGGTAAAAAGGGAAGGAGTCTTTAAGTCAGGGAATGCAGGGAAGGTTGAGTGGAGTTCTGTGGTCATCCTTGAGATGGGCAATGTCACTGCTATTAGCATGGGTGTTATATACAGACCTCCAGCACATGAAGGGGGTGGTGGACATGGTTCTAAAGGAATCCATCCACACTATGGCAGCTAAAAGGAAGAGCTGCTGGTAGGTGTTTTAAATCTACCAGATGTGGATTGGAGCATCTCAGATGAAGCCTCAACCAGTAGCAGGGACATCCTGCACTGCATGCAAGGGGCTGGCATCTGGCAGACAGTGCTAGAACCCACCCAGGAGGGTGCAATTTTAGAAATGGTACTCACTAACAGGGACAGAATTGTGGAATTCAGGATCGGTAGACACCTAGGTCCCAGTGATCATCGCATAGAGTGGTTCAGCATGAGCACAGATGCAGAGTCAAGACACACAAAGGTGAGTGTCCTGGATTTCTTGGAATCCTCCCCACCCGCCCACTGAGCCCCACCGCCCCCTCCCCCCCAGTCAGCGGCAGATGGCAGCTCCCCACCCGCTTGCCGCCCCACCGCCCGCCGACTGACTCGATGCAGTGGGCTGTCACCCAGTGGTCCCACAGTATGGAGCCAATGGGCATGCAGCTCGTACCATACTACACAGTCCAGAAATGTGACTGGATCCATTCACATATCTGGTCTGTGTATCTGATATGGGCTGCCGCCCATTGGCTCACCCTGCGGACCAATGGGTGTGCAGGCCCCCCACTGCCTGAGTCAGTCAGTGGGGCCGGGCGGCAGGTGGGTGAGCTGCGCCGCCGCTGACCGGGTGGAGCGGGCGGTGGGGATCAGTGGGCGGTGGGTGGGGGTACTGGACCACCAGGGATGGATTGGTTTGTCATAATTCATTACTGATGCCTGCAATCTGTCTGCAAGCGGTCCACTGAACCACCAGGGATATAGGACTATTATTTTAGTACATATGCCTGCGATTGGGCTGTGAGCAGTCCACTGGACCACCAGGGATATAGGATCTTGTAGTGTATCACATATGCCCGTGATCGGGCTGGGAGCGGTCTACTGGATCACCAGGGATATGGGACAATTACAATTTATACATATGCCCACGATCGGCGTCGGAGCTGTTGCCACTTGTGCAGGGGGCGTCAGTCCCCGAAGGCTGCAGCCTGGCAGGGTGCCAGGCACAAGTCACCGGGGATCAGCACACCTGCATGCAAATGGAGCCATAATGACATGCAAATGGACCCATTTGAGCCTTGCATGCATTATGGCCCCATTTGCATGTGCACTTTTGAATATCGCGGTTGTTGCACCTAGCACAACAGCACTTGCGCTAGCGCATCCCCCTTCTCCACTCTGGCCACTTGTGCTGGCACAGTGCCACTGCGCCATGTCCACTGTGGGAGGCCAAGAAGCGATATTCAATGATGCTGTGCCATGGCACAGCTCTGTTGAATATCACCCTGTCAACGCCCATGCGCATCCTAGTTGTGCTGCACCCAGGCTTGCGCCACAGTCTGGCTCAGCCTGAATATCCTACCCACTGTGTACATATAGACATACATCTCCTCCTATTCTATTTAGTCTGTCTTTATGAAATAATTTATAATTTGGTAATTCTCGAATCAATTTGGAGGTCGAATCCCACCAAGTTTCAGTTACAGCAATAATATGAATCTTCAGAATTTTGCATTTAATTTCTAATTTGGCCCTATTGATATTGTTTAATGATCTAGCATTAAATGCTGTGACCCATTCCCCAGAGATAGGGGTCATAAATCACCACCTGAATGAAGACTTGAGAAACATCCAATCCTGGATATTGTCCCACAAGTTGGTTCTAAATCTCAGAAAAACCCAGGCCATGCTCTTTGGGTCTCAGGCCAAGATTAAGGCCACCCCTGCTCCATTATCTGTTTCTGGTGTTGACGGGGCCCCGATCCCAGTTACTGACAACTTTAAATACCTTGGGGTGTTGCTGGACCCGCAGCTTTTCCTTGGCTGCCACATTCAGAATACTTGCAAGACTCTTAACTGCAAACTGGGTCTGGCCTACAGAGCCAAAAGCAATCTTATTCCAGCAGCGAGGATTGCACTTGCCAGAGGGGTGCTCCTCCCTTCGATCTGCTATGGGCTCCTCTTGTTTGCCTGCTCATCCAAAGTACACCTCTCTAGGTGGTCTACTGCCTATAACAATGTATGCCGCTTCGCGCTGGCTGCCCCCCATCTCACTCACCATTGCAACCTCTATAGCAGGCTAAACTGGCTTTCACCATCAAACCACATAGACTTTGTCCTAGGGTGCTTCACTGGAAAGGTCCTTGGCACTGGCACCCCTCCAGGGCTGGTGAAATTCCTCGAACCGGCTGCCTCCTCATCCTACTCCCTCAGGTCCCAGGGACATGCCCTCTTTAAGATACCGGCTACACAGACTCAAATGGGTAGTCGGGATTTTGCTGCATGCGCTCCCAGACTGTGGAACACGTTCCCTGCCCATGTCCGTTCCTCGCACTCACAGGTGTGTCTTCGCTCCACCCTATGGAACCACCTTAAACTTTCTTTGGCTTGTGGCTGCCCCAAAGCCACATAAACTGATTCATCACAGCATTCCTCTGCCCTGGAGGTCTTCCTGGACAAAAGACCTAACTCCATGAGGTCGCTAAGCTGTATATAGTGTCATATCTGAAGTATCTCTAAACTGTACCTCTGGTACTGCTTTTAGTTGCTACAAGGTGTTTATTTTGTTGTGTACATACTGTATAAATCTATGCCTTACAACGTTTTGTATGCTGTTTTGAACCTGTAATCATACTGTCCTCACATGAACTGTAACGTCTGATTTGTACAGTGTTGTTTTATGTACTTAAATCTGTTATTCCTGTACTCTCCCAGGTCGTACCTGAAAATAGGCAATTGTCTTGTTTAGTGTACTTACCTGGTTAACAAAAGCTAAATAAATAAATAAATGATAAAATATTACATGATTCAGTTCATGTGGGTAATTTGTTATTATTGATTGTTCTATGATTAATAAGAGAATTAGGAACTTGCCAATTCTCCCCCCTGAATTTTAGTTTAAAGAATTAATTGCAGAAATAATATCTTTCCCCAACATGGTACTCCCTCTTCTGCTGAGGTGAAGTCCATCCCAGCAGAAGAGTGAGTCCCTTCCAGAAAATGTTTCCCAATGATAGATACATATAGGCCCAGATATTCAAAAGGGTTGCGCCATGTGCAATAGGGTTGCACCAGCGCAAGTCTGAGAATGCGCCATTCTGTGATATTCAGCGGGAGGCAGATGTGCCCCCAAAGCACGCTGCACAATAGCGCAACGATAATGAGTGTATGTGCAACTGAAGGGGGAGGAACCATGCATAAATGGCGCAGTCCGATATTCAACAATATGCGCCATGCACAATAGGGAACAAGCGGAAGTTGCACGAATGGTGAAATGAGCCAAAATAAAAAGGAACAAGGGAGAGGTGCAAGAACGCTACAGGGAAGGTGCATGAGGCTGAACTCTAGCTGCACAAACAGGGCAGGAGGGACACACAGGGCAGGCCAGGGAAAGGGCACCCTGAACAGAGAGGCACAGGGAAGGTGTGGGGAGCCACAGCCAGTGCAGAAGGGGGAAGTGCCACACAGCACAGAGGCCACCACAGGAAGGTGTTCCCGGTGCAGGGGAAGTAGCAGCCAGGACAGCGGGGGGAACACAGAAACAGCTGCCAGGGGGATGAACACAAGCCAGGGACATGGCCAGTGCCACCATCCAGATGGAAGTAGTAATGAGGGGTGAGAAGGTGTAGACAGAGGAGCGGCGAGTAAGCGCTCCCTCGCTGTATGCTCCCCAATAGGTGCACCACCCCACACCAGCTTCGAAGCTGTACACCGACACTGAGATCGTGGGCTGGTACCGCCTGAATCAGGCAATTCTGAGGCGGCTCTGTGACTGTGCAGTGATGTGATGCAGGCACCCACACGGCGGAGCCATGTTCTGTCAGTGGAGACTAAAGTGACAGCTTGCATGTGCTTGCTCGCCACGGGTACCTTCCACAGACCAACAGGCATAACCCAGTCAGCCGCATCACGCCACCTCACCAGATTCCTCAGCGCACTGCTGCCACATGCTGTAGAGTACATCCATTTCCCCAGCACACCGGCGGAGCACACAGCAAACATACAGGAGTTCCACAGGGTAGCACGTATGCCTGGTGTGCTAGGGGCAATAGACTGCACCCATGTGACCATCTGCAGACCACCTGGCCCTGAGGGGACTGCATATATTAATCAGAAGGGCTATACTAGCATCAACTACCAGGTGGTGTGTGATGCCAGGGGGCCCATAATCAATGTCTGTGCCACGCACTCTGGGGGAGCACACAATGCCTTCATCTGGCACCAGTCGGCACTGTGCCACAGATTCGAGAGTGGGGACATCCCCACTGGCCACTTAGTGGGTGAGTATGCAAACCACATGGACAAACATAGGGCTTGGGAGGGGCATGGTCAGAGGTGACAGGGGTAGTGGCCTACATGGCCCGGGGCAGGGCAATGCTGATCACCAAACTAACTTCCACCCTCTACACACAGGTGACAGTGGATACCCACTCCGCCCCTGGCTGCTCACACCATACTGGTGGCCCGCGACCCCATCGCAGCAACGCTACAGTGAGGCACATGCCACCACATGTAATGTCATCGAGCGGGTGTTCGGTATGCTGAAGGCATGTTTCCATTGCCTGGACACCTCCGGTGTTGCCCTACAGTACAGCCCCTCAAAGGCCTGCAGGCTATTCCTGGCCTATTGCATCCTGCACAACATGGCCAATGAATGTGGGATAGCCGTACAGATTGAAGAGGGGGACAGCGATGGGGACGATGAGGACGCCAGTGACAATGGTGATGGGCAGCCCCACCTTGGGTGACGGGATCCCCGACTGCTCCAGCTGGCACAGCTGCACCGGGACACCATCACGGAGGAGCACTTCAGCCACCCCAGGTAAGTCATGGGGCCATGTGCAACCACCAGTGGCAAAGGCACAACCCACAGACACGCATGGACACACACCAGGGGTGCATGCCATCAAGAAGTGGCCGGGCATGGAACCGCACACACTGCCAGGGATGGGCAAGGTCTAACATGACACGCAGTCAGACACACACACACACACACACACACACACACAACTCACCAGACATGCACAAAGGGTAGGAGGCACACCGACCCAGACCACCACCCCTAGCCACACACATGTCCACAGACAACCACACCCACTGTCTGTCATTGTGCGTGTGTCAGACGCTGGGCACCATTGCACAGTGGCGTACAGCACAATGCAGGCATCATCATGCACACACAACTCCGGACAGCAGCTGGGAGGGTGTGTAGATGGACTGTGTGTGTGCGTGCAGGGCCGGGTACCCACCTGTGCATTGCCCGCTGAATGACACAATGCACACAGGGCAGCATCAGACAGTAGCCATGCTGGGAGACAGGTCAGTCACACGCCACAGTACCACGGCCGCCACAGATGCATGGGCGGCCCCACTGAGACCTGCCAGCAGTGACAGACTGACCACTGGCCTCATGGGGTGGCAACGACAGTCCCCCAGGGGTTCCACTGCGTGAACGCGACCGCGCTCGTGCAGGGGTATGCAGCACACCGAACATGCCTGCGCCAGGCGCGCTCGGGATGCCCACAGCTGAACCTGGTGTCGACAAGGATGGTGTCGCATGATGCCAGGAATGGGGGGTGGACATTGCACTGCATGGTGTCTGCGACACATGGGCAAATAACTGTGTGCCCATGGTGGCCATGACAGCAGTGAATGCCTGTGTCTGCCTGTCAATGGCACCGGTCACATCCTCCCGCAACCGGTCCATCCCTGCCAGGAGCAGAGCGGTGTCTCTGCTGCGACGCTCCTCTGCCTGGCGCAGAGCCACACTCAGTGCATCCACCACCTTCACAAGCCGCATCTGCTGATTGAATGATGCTTGCAGTATGCGGGAGTGCTCATCCAAGAGGTCATCTGCCTGATCGGCATGCTGTCCCTCAGGGTGTTCACGGCCCTGATGCTCATCACCCCTTGAGGATGGGTGCTGCACACCAGGGCCAGGCCTGGGCATGTCCACAGGTGGTGCACTGATGCCGCCCCCTGACACTGTACCCCCATGGCCATTGGCAGACTGCTGATGCTGCCCCTCTGGCTTCCGCTCCCCAGGGCTCAATGGTGCCACCGCAGTGGCTGCAACAGTACCACTGTCCTGTACACACACCAGTGCTGCCCCACCAATGCTGACAAGTACTGGCTGGGACTGTGATGACACGCAGGCCTCCACGGCGGCACCACCCACAGCCATGGCCGTGATGTAGCCTGCTGTGTGGCCATCCTGTGGCACACAAGTGTCACTGCCCATGACATTAGCTCCATCATCATCGGTGACAGATCCGGCACCAGCCCAAGTCTCAGCATGCTGGCATCCATGGATGTTGGCACACTGGGACACGGGCAGGGCATCCTCCGCACCTGCTCCACCAACATCAGTCCGGACGTCCAGGCGGGTCCACTGTCTCCCTGACCCGTGTATTCCTGTGGAGGTGGATGGGCCCTCCTCCATCTCCATGTGACTGGCCTGCAGATGCTCAGGAGCTTTAAGGGAAAACAAAGTCACGTTACTGCATGTGACCTACTCTGCCCCCCCAATAGACGGACCATGACCTACCATGCAGTGATGGGCTACCACCCGTCTGGAATACACCACCCAGAACACCCTCAATGGTGCAGCACTGCATGCTGCCAGCAACCCGCTCCTTCTGTGGGGTCAGGCATAGCACCTCCAGCTGACCCCCACCTGTCGCAGACCATGCTGCCCTGATGGCAGCCACCTTCTCTTTAATCGTCCGCCCTTCTGTGCCCATCTTCTTTTTGCACTCCTGCACGGAGCACTGGTGGCTGCCATGCAGGTTTACAGCATACACCACCTCGTCCCACGCAGCAGCACGGGCCTGTGGTGTTCCCTGGTGCCCGATGAGAAGTGGCTCCAGGTCTAGGTAGGCCTCAAACAGGGCATCTGTATTGGCCTTAGTGAAATTTGGCCTCCTCTTCCTCCCACGACTCTGTTCCTCTTCCTCCACCACACGCTTGGTCATGATTCATCCTGTGAGAATGACAGGTGTTACCTGTGACTGTGCAGTCCCATGCACGTCCCAAACACCACAGTCCACACTCCCAAACAGCATGCAACTCACTGCAATAGACTGCAGTAACTGACCATGGCCAGTGCAGCCCAATGTCGCACTTTTATAGGGACCCTGAACCTGCTTGCCCACCTGCAGGCACGTGCCAGGAGGGGCACGGTGCCACGGCCAGGTAGGTGCAACATCTATACATTTTTATCATCCATACGGGTATCACGGTTGCATATGTCCAGCACATGGGGGGGTCCATCCGGTGTTGGCCGTGGTGGTGGTATCGGGGTGTGGGGTAGGTGGGTCTGGCTGTGTGGGATTGCACACATGGTGGTGGGGGGACATTGCTACCAGATTGTACTGATGTTCCTCTCTCCATGTTTGCACCTTAGGGCCCGAAGAATGCCAGCAGGCCAGAGACCAGAGGTGCCTCCTGGAGGAGCAGCAGGCCAGGAGAGATAATGGTGGTCAGCGGCGTGTGGAGCAGCCTGATGATGGTGAGTGCCTTACATCCATGATTACTATTGCATGCTGTATAACTGGGTGGGCAGCAGGGCATGGCCATCATCCATTGACACCACTGCCATACACGTAACTTGTTACAGTCAGCACTGCCCAGTGGCACTGCATGTCTGGGAGTACGTCAATGGTGGTCCATGTGTGCACCGGGCACATGGCTGTGGCACTGCCTTCACACCGCATAGCCAAGTCACTGTATGGCCATGGTGGTGCTGTGCAGGACATGGGCGGTGGGTGTGTGCAGTGGTCCACATGGCTGTGGCTGCCTGGGTAGGCAGGTCTTGTGGACACAGTCACTGTGGGTGGTCGCACACCATCACAGGGGCGTGGCACATGGCTGTATGCCATGCACAGTGGGTGCTCTGCAGGGGGCTGGACAGTCACACTTATTGACTCTGCTCCCTCGTCCTAGGTTGACGGTGACTCTAGGCACTGGAGAGGAGTGTGAGGGAGCTGCTCTAGGTGGCGAGGGCGACACTGGAGCTGTTACAGTGTATTCACCACCACGGGTTGAGGTGGAGGAGCGGCAGACGTAGGTGCCATGTGGAAGAGGACCGGGGCACACATTGAGGCCTCCATGCCCCTACTACCACCTTCCCCCCTTTGACCCACCCTCACACCCCTTCTTCCCTCTCCCATATGTTCACCCCTGCCCCTTACCCACCCCCACCTGTTATGTGGCCCTTCCCCCCTCTTGTAAATAGTTGTAAATAGGTTTTGTTACTTCTTTTAAATATAAGCATTTTGTTATGACAACTGTGGTGGTCTCTGATTTGCAGCGGGCTACAGGTGCTCAGCTGCAGTGGTGTGCATGGTGTCAGGGGTGGTGCACGCATGGGCGTGTGTGTGTGTGTATGTATGTGTGTGTGTGTGTGTGTGTGTGTGTATGCAGAAGTGAACCACCTATGGTGTGGGCAGGGGGATCAGTCACTGTCTGTGGTCTGTGTGTTGTACTCTGTGCACTGGATGCCTGTGTGCAGTGGTCCACGGGGCCTGCACTGTGTGCATGGCACCCCTGTCAGACCATCCATGGCCTGTGCAGCTGACACCCTTGCATGTCTGTGATATACACGGCGGTCTGCTAGGCGTGTCAGTGGTGGCTGTCCATGCTGGATAACAACTGTACCGCACAATGCCAGGTTGCCTTCCATCACCAGTATGGTGCACTTCTGCCTCTGGTGGCACTGTGGCCTCTGCTGTTGTTGTCCCCCCTCCATGCTGTCACTTGTGTCTGTTACAGGGGATGTGCTCCAGTGTCTGTCACCTGTGCTCTGGCGGCATGCTGGTGGCATACAGCTTCATGGTGCCTGCGCAGGGTGGCTGGCACACATGTGCAATGTAGGGGTGCTGGCCGTGTCTACACATCAGCCGTGGCCATATGCCAGTGGCTTGATTGACCCGCTACTGTGTCCCTGTGTTGGTGTGCCCTTGGGTATGGGTGGGTGTTTGTCCATGCACTGTGTTGCATCCTGTGTGGTGCATGCCTCCATGCTACACTGTGCTTGTCTGTGCTGGCTGTTGTGGCCAGTGCTGGGACGGGATGTGTCTTTGGGAGGGTGTGCAGGGTGCTGTACTGCTGGAGGTGGGGTCTGGGGCATGCCCTGTGGCATGTGGGGTACCTCATGTGCTGACGCATGGTTGGTCTCTCAGCTGTACCTCGGGGGGGGACATGTAGAGTGGCACTGTGTATGCATCTGTTGCATCACTGTCTGCTGCCACCCATTGCAGGGTGCCCATGGTGGGGCTGCCTTGCATGGCTCCATGGTGCACAGGGTTGCATTGTCATAGTGGGGGTGGTGGCATGCATGGGGTGTCCTGCACTGTTGGATGCTACTTCTGGGCAGAGTGTATGGGGATCATGGTGCAGGGTGTGCTCTGCATTTGTGGGATGGTGTGAAATGGGGTGGTCGGCCATCCTTGTGTGCCAGTCACAGCTTGCCAGGGCGAGTGATGAGGCACCATGGCCCAGCTGTGGGTTGGTTGCTGGTATCCATGGCCAGTGGTTATTGCAGCTCTCCCCCAGTTGTGCAGTGCATGGGGTGTGGGGGGACGATGACTGTTCTGTTGTGTGTTCCTCTGCCCATCTGTGGCATGGGTGCTGGGCCCCTGCATCCCTGGTTGTGCTGTTGCATTTCTGCCCTGCTGCTGGGGGCATCCCTGGTTGCGCTATGGCGCATCTGGACTGCTCAGCTGAACATCCTATGTTGCACTATGGCACATCAGATATGCTCAGCTTCACCTCCCTAGTTGCGCTATGGTGCAGGTGGTGCAATATTCAGTTGTCGGCCATAGGTGCATCATGGCCTGCGCAGTTTTTGAGTATCGCGCTTCTTGAGCATGGGTGCAGTGGACTTGCTCTTGCTCCTGCTGTTGCGCACTTTTTGGGCGCAGTTTGAATATCTGGGCCTTAATGTCCTGTTTTAGACACCACAGTCTTAGCCAATTATTAATATGTTTTATTTTGTTAGTAATAGAAACAGTTACCCTTGGAACTGGAAGAATCTCTGAAAAACATACTGTACAGCCTTTCTCCACAAGTAGATTGTTGAGTGCCACATATCTCTCTTTTAAACTTGTAATCTGAACTAAAGATGTCATTAATTCCTGCATGAATTATTACTAGAGGATTAGGACCAGAATCTTTTAGTATGGTGTTTATCATATTAGTAATATCAGAGATCATTGCTCCCTTGTAGCTTGAACAAGTTTGATTAAGCTTATCAGGATTACATATTGCCCTATCAAAGTATTTGATTATGGAATCTCCCATTACAAATATTTGTCTGGGAGGATTTTCAGGGGCAGAAATGTGTTCTTGTTCCCTAGAGTTAGTATTTATAACTAAAGTCTGAAATGATGATGTAGAGGCTAGTAAGTTTTTATCTAAGTTTACCTCTATAGAATTATTATCTTCTATATGTGTTAAAGGGGGAAGGAAGTTGAAGACAATTAATTCTTCAAGCAAGTTGGGGCTATTTTCAGAATTTTGATTTACATTGCATGAACCTGTTTCGTTTGTAGCTAATGTTAGTAAGTTGATGTTTTCAGAAGAAAAAACCTGAAAATGATTATATGTTGAAATTTGGAACTGATTTGCCTTTCTACCCTTTTTGGCTACTCTAGTCAATGGTATTTTTGCTCAGTCATTCTCATTAGAGTCCTCTTCTCTAACCCTTTTTTTTGAGGTATCTGTACTATTTGCTAGTAATGGAACATTTTGTATAGCACTATCATTTGTCTCTAAATTATTTGGGCTTTAGACGATAGAGTCCACTAGTAAATCTCTGGAGAACTTGCTTTGTTCATTGTGACATCTGAGCATATCAGCCTGGCTACTTTCTAACTACTGTAATCTTTTACCAAAGGTTCCTATTGCTTCTTCCATTGATTTATTTGAAATACACTAGTCACAGATAAAGTGATCAGGTAAGACTAAAACTAGTTTAAACATACAGCAGTTACTACATTTAATTCCAATTTCACCCTCTAAAGTCATGATAGATACTAGGTTCGGGTTGGCCATGGTGGTAGTTTATTGTCCATGATATATCTGCAGTAAGTACTAGTTCAAGAACTGCCTATACAGTAAGTTAGTAGTTTATTGTAAACTGCGTCAGATAATAGATATCAATATCTTACCTCAGTAAGCCCTAAATAATCCTTTGGCCTTGGTATAAAACTGAATAAGGTAGGCACTACATACAAAGGAATAAAACAACTATATCACTAAACACTGCTGAACACGCTAAAAGCGTGGTAGGCGTGCATGTCTTTAGCACGTCTTACAGACAGCGCAAGCGCCGCCTCTGCTCAGTCTACTCTGCTTGCCGTAGGATGAAGTGCAATATCGTAGGTGACCCGGAAGTACTGTCCGAGGTCACGGAATAACTCGCTATTAATATTTTAGTTAAAATAAATAAAAACAAGCCCAAAACACAAGGAATGCTGTTTAAGAGCTGAAAGATTACCCCAGCTCCGAGGTGCAGTGGAAATTCAAGTGTTTTAACCTTAGTATGAGTTTCTGTAGTTCGGGGTATTTGTTAATGAACTATAGAACTCCTCTTCCTGATCCTGAATAATTGAGGCAGGGCTCCAAATACACACAGCAATACACAAACAGAGTATCTCAGTGCAGTATAAAGCACTAATGCAGGCTTCTGCTACAACAATGTTTCATTCAGGCAGATTTAGTGTGTCTAAAAGAGTGCTCACCGCAGGGACGAAGTAAATAGTCATAGGTGACCCGGAAGTACTGTCCGAGGTCACGGAACGACTCGCTATTAATATTTTCTGTAAAATAAATAAAAACTAGCCCAATACACAAGGAATGCTGTTTAAGAGCTGAAAGATTACCCCAGCCCCGAGGTGCAGTGGAAATTCAAGTGTTTTAACCTTAGTATGAGTTCCTATAGTTCAGTGTATTTGCTAATGAACTACAGAACTCCTCTTCCTGATCCAGAATAATTCAGTCAGGGTTCCAAATACACACAGCAATAAACAAACAGAGTATCTCAGAGCAGTATAAAGTGCTAATACATGCACCTGCTACAACAATGTTTCATTCAGGCAGATTTAGTGTAGCTAAAGAGTGCTCGCCGCGGGGACGAATAAATAGTCGTAGGTGACCCAGAAGTAGTGTCCGAGGTCACAGTACGACTTGCTATTAATATTTTATGTTAAATAAATAAAAATAGCCCAATACACAAGGAATGCTGTTTACGAGCTGAAAGATTACCCCAGCTCCAAGGTGCAGTGGAAATTCAAGTGTTTTTACCTTAGAATGAGTTCCTGTAGTTCGAGGTATTTGCCAATGAACTACAGAACTCCTCTTCCTGATCCTAAATAATTCAGGCAGGGCTCCAAATGCACACATCAATAAAGAAATAGAGTATCTCGGTGCAGTATAAGGCACTAATACACGCTCCTGCTACAACAATATTTCATTCAGGCAGACTTAGTGTTTCTGTCACAAGGTGCTGTAAGACCATTTGTATTTCTGGAACCTTCTTCTCTTTCTCCTGCTTTAAGTCTGCGCCAGCAGCACCTTCTGTATCTATCCTGTTTCTACTGACTTTGCTTTATTTTTCCTTTCCCAGACAGGCCACCTGGGAAAGCTCTTTGTACTATCCCTGTGATTCTTTATGGTTTCAGTCAGAAAAATGTCTTCATGCCCCCCCCCCTTATGGAATACCCATAATAGTGAACTGACTAAGTCAGTTCTTGCTGCAGAATGTATTATAAGAGAATGCAGCTGGCAACACAGTGATGCAAATGCTGTCCTTTCCTTACTCATTAAAGTAATGGTCTGAGTTCAGAGGGAGTAATGTAAGTGAAGAATATTCATGATGAATGGGAAACATGACACTGAGGTACATTTTTAGGTTCTGAATGTCTGTTTCTACAGTGTAATCTTTAACAACTCGATGGAGGCATAGCATAGAGAAGTGCTGGAACACATGGAGCCCTTCTTATATACATACCAGTGCACACTAAAAACAGAAGGTAGAATAGGATGTTTGTTTTTGTTAGTTACAGCTATCTTGTAACTCTCTGAACAAAAAAACAATACTTATTTGTGGTTTTATGTTTTTGGATGGCAGTTAGCTAACAGCTAGACAATGTTTTGTGGTGCTGTGCAGATATATCAGGCATGTTTAAGGTAAAACAGTAAAATCCCAGTTTATATTTATGTTGCTTTATGTCTCTTTTACATATGAATAAATAATACAAGCCTGGTGTATCACTCAGTTGCTTTTTACTGAACTGAATAAAGTGCTGTAAGAAAAGCATATAGACAATGAATAGTGACCAGAAAGACATTACCTAACCTGGCTGCAGAACTTCCTCCTTGGCCTCTCCATTGTTTCTAGGAGCTGGCCGGCTTTGTTTCTCAGTCCTATATACTGCTCAGTTCAAGGCGAAGAGTCTGCTACCAGGAACAGCATTACAATAAAAGAAAAAAGCATTTTTATTGATATTAAAAGCTATACTACATAGTCTTATTTATTTATTTATTTATTAAATTTTGGTGACCGGGTAGGCCCACTGAGCCCCGAAGGTCCCTTTTTCAGGGGCGACCTGGGATAACAATACAAGTTATAGGAATGAACAAGGACATAAGGAACATTTGAGGCATTGTGAATTACATCATGAGGTGGTTACAGTAAAGAAAAATAGTGGATACAGGCATGGTTACAGGCATGGTAAAAGAAAAGCAGTGGATACAGGCATGACTTACAGGCACAGTAAAAGAAAAGCAGTGGATGCAGGCATGGGTACAGGCATGGTTATTATCATGACATGTAAGCAATTGGTAGTACTTTGCATATAGTTTATTCAGGGGTTACACGTGGCCTCTGGTGAGCAGTCTGTATAAAGCAGGTAGTAGGAAGGTTAAGCTAGAAGATGGGAGTTGGAGAGGAGGGAAGTACCTTAGGAGCTTTAAGTGCCGTGACAGTGGCATGTGCTTGAGGTCAGCAGATGGGACTTAAACCTGGTGCAGAAGTTCATGAGTGAGGAGGAGGCCTGGACCTGGGGAGGGAGCTTGTTCCATTGGCAGGCTGCTTGGGAGGAAAAGGATCTTCCGCCAGTGTTTGTCCTTACCCTAGGGACTTCTAATAGCATTCTATCTGAAGTCCTTAGGTTCCTTGGGTTGTGTTTGAGGGTTATGGTCCCGGCAATGCTTGGCAGAGTGTGGGGTTTGAGAAGCTTGTAGGCCTGGACAAGCAAGGGGTGTTGGAGGCAGGCGACCAATGTGGGCCAACAAAGATTGGCCAAAGTGTCACAGTGGTGACGTCTCAGGTGGTCTAAGGTTGCGAAATGAGCTATTTTATTATATAGGGTTTGCATCCTGGTAATCTCTTGTTTAGCCATGCCCTGTATAATAGGGGCCGCAAAGGTCAAGTTGGGCAGAAAGACACTGGTAGCTATGGAGAGCCTGCCTTCAGGGATGAGTTGGTCCCTGAGTCAGTACAGGGTACCAGGTTTCCGATGTAGGGTCCTGGTGACCTGGTTCACGTGTTCTTTGTATGTAATACTCTGATCCAACGTGAAGCCTAAGTATTTAAGGGAAGGGACTACGTTAATGGCTTTACCAGAGAGTGAGGTTAAGGAGAGGGATGAGGACCTGTCAAATCCCAGGGATCTTAGCCCGAATAGCATTGCCTTGGTCTTGTCGGCATTTAGTACCATTCTGTTCTTACATAGCCAAGTCTCTAGTGAAGTGAGATCCTTTTGGAGTAGAGGGCCTAGGACAACCATGTCATGCAGGGGTTGGAAGATGACAGTATCATCAGCGTACTGCACAACCCAGCCCTCCCCACAGTGGGTACGCAGGTCATTGGTAAACAAGGAAAACAGGAGGGGGCCTAGAATTGAGCCCTGAGGTACACCCTGATTTAGGGGTAGTGGGTCAGACATGGTCCCTTTCCATGAGACCCTCTGTGCCCTGCCTGATAAGTAGCTCCCAAACCACTTCAGGGCATGATTGTCTAGGCCTATATTTTGCAGCTTCTGAAGCAGCAAGTTGTGGTTGATGAGGTTGAACGCCTTGGATAAGTCTATAAAGACTGCACCAGTGGGTATCCCTTTGTCCATTGTCCTGAGAACTTCATTCATGAAGTTAATGTCAGTACCAGTACCATGGTTTGTTCTAAGGAGCTGATGAGCTTCCAGGTAGTCCCTGAGTTGATTGTAGATGACTCTTTCTTGCACCTTAGCAAGTGAGTAGAGGAGGGAGATGGGCCTGTAGTTGTTGAGTTTTTGCCTGAGCCCCCCTTTGTGAATAGGGACAACATTGGCATGTTTCCATGGGTCAGGGACTGCTCCTTCCCTCAGTGATCGATTGAGGAGCATTGTTATAGGTCAGGCTAAGGAGGTAGCTCCAGCCTTGAGTAGCCGAGGGTTGATACCGTCGGGTCCCCCTGGCCCTTTTGGTTTCAGGTTCCTTAGGAGGTTTAGTACTTCAGTGCATTTAGCCAGTCTCAGGTGAAATGGGGGTCTTTCCATGTGAGGTGGTTCATCTGAGGTGGGGGGAGAGTCTGGGGAGACAGGCAGGTCTTGTAGGCCTCGAGGTCTAAGAAGTGCCTGTTAAGGGCAGCAGATATTTGAGAAGGGTCAGTTGTGAGCTGACCATTAATCTCCATGGGACAGGACTCAGGATTTTTGCTGCCCTTGATCAGGTCATTGATATGATTCCAGAATTGCTTGGGGTTGCCCAGGCTGGTTTTCTGGAGGTGTGTTAAGTAATCTCTCTTGGCAAGTTTTATGGCTCTCTTGGCTTTGTTCCTCAGGGCTTTGTATTCAACGAGATCTGCCGGGAGTAAGGAGAGCCTAAACTTTTTCCAGGCTTTTTCCTGAGTAGCCATTAGGGCTTTGAGGGAGGGAGAGATCCACTTGTAGCAGCTGCCTTTAGCCCTCATTCCCTTCATTGGAGCAAAGAGGTTGGCCGCTGTGGTTAGCTCATCCTGGAAATATTGCACAGCCTCAGTAAGAGTAGGGAGAAGATTTATGGGGTTCCAGTCCAGATTACCTATATAGCGATTGTATTGTAGTTCAGAGAACTTGGAGAAGTCACGGGTGGAGAGAATTCTAGGTTGGACCTTGGGTGGTTTGTTTTTCCATATACAGAAGATTGGGGAATGGTCACTCAGGGAGTCTGCCATTGTGCCCGTACTCTGTATATTAGTGGGGTTAGACACAAGACCCCAGTCAAGGGTGGTGTGGTTCCCAGTTTTGTAATTAAGTCTGGTCAGTTCAGAGATTAACTACGTCAGACCTGCTTCATGGGTAAGTGACTTCGAGGCATGACCAGGGTCCTGGGCCCAGTTAATGTTGAAGTCACCCAGGATTAGTTGCTCCATTGTTACCTTGATAGCCGTATCGTTTGTGATGGCTTCAAGGGATTTGAGCTGATTTGGTGGGTGGTAGACGCAGCCAATTGTTTAGTTGTTTAGCGTGCCCTAGGGTTATCCGGATGTATATGCTCTCTCCCTCAGCAGTAGGATTAGTCTGCAGGGGTAGAGGTACATGGAGAGGTCATCCTTAGCATAGATTAGGACCCCACCCCCTTTTCTGGTTTCTCTGTCATTGCAGTAGCTATTGTAGCCCACGACCTGAATCTCGTGGTCATGGATGTGGGCTTTTAGCCAGGTTTCAGAGATGGCTAGTAAGTCCGGTTTGTAGAGGTTCAACCAGGCCTGGACTTCGTTGTTTTTTGGTCTAAGACTACATATGTTCATATGTGCTATCTTCAGACCCTTGGTGGCCTCATTGATGGTCCTGGAGGGATGCTACCAAGGTATTGGGTACGTATGGGCAGAGGTTGGGTTGGATATCACTTGATGAGAGAAGCAAGACTAGTAACCTGAGCAGTTTAGTGCTAGTTATTGAGATGAGATGTCTTCGATGCGTCCTGCTCATATAGTAAAGCAGGTCATAGCATACACCCTTTTTTATGATCTCATGCTCTGTTAAGAGACTAGATATACTTGAGATAGGGTAGCTGCTAAGGAAGTCTTGTGGGGGGATATTATGTAGATTGCTCACTGGTTCTGTGGGGAATGGGTCTATAAGCCTGTCCACCCAGAGTAGGGTCAGTGAGTAGATTATGGCAAGTAGTACACCCCTATTAGGGGGAGGGACACTTGGGTTCCTAACACACCAAGGAGGGCGGAAGGAAGCATATACTAAGTAAGGCATTATTACTGGATGATGTCAGCATAGCGTAGGTAAGAATAGGGTGCTCAGAGGCTATCTGACTTGAGTCTAAAGGGTAGATGGCAGACACTGAGGGCTTCCTGTTTTCAGCTGCAGAGCTGTCGCACAGGCAGTTTTAAGGAAGTTGTCAACCTGTTCAGTGAAGCTTAGGGGAACCTCAAACTACAACCTCCCCTTGTAGCAGCACCGGGAAAGAAGTAGAATGATAATGCAGGCCATATTGCCCATGATTGAGTACAGTGATTTGTGTAGAAAGACCAAGAATCCCTCTAGTGGCAGGTCTGTATAACCTGCTAATGAAAAAAAAAAAAAAAGAAGATGGGGCAGCCCTGTCTTGTCCCTCTTCTGATGGAAAAAGGGTGAGAGAGCACCCCGTTCAGTCACACCCTTGCTGAGGGGTTGGAATATAGGGTGTCCACCCATGCTTGAAAACCTGGGGCCAAACCCAAATCTCTTGAGGACCTCCCCCAGGTACCCCCACTCAAGGCGATCGAAGGCCTTTTCGATGTCAAGTGTGATCACAACAGATGGGTCCCCCTTCCCTCTAGACTGGGAGTGTGCCATCACCATAAGCAGTCTCCTGACATTATCATGAAGGTGTCTCCCTGGCATAAAGCCTGATTGGTCCGGATGTATCAATTGGGTCATCACTCTTTGAAGCCTGTTTGCTATCATCCTGGCCAAAATTTTAACATCCAAATTTAGCAACAAAATAGGGCAATAACTACCACAAAGGGTAGTATCTTTGTTTTGTTTTGGGATAACAGAAATTAGGGCCTGTGCCCAGGTGTCCGGGGCTTCAGAGGGTATATGGGCTCTGTTGCACACTTGTCTCGACAGTGGGGATAGTTTATCTTGGAACTTTTGATAGTACTCTGCTATGTAACCATAGGGGCCCAGGCCTTTGTTATGTTTAAGCTACATACATAGATACATAAATTTTGACGGCAGATAAGGACCGCTTGGCCCACTCAGTCTGCCCATTTCCCTACCTAATGGATAAGCTGCAGATCCTAGTTAACCAGCAGCCTACTTCTTCCTACCCCCACCACCTAGAATTGCCTTATGACTGTCCCATGCATGCTTGAATTCCACCACTGTTTTTGACTCCACAGCCTCCTCTGGAAGGCCGTTCCACCCATTCACAACCCTCTCTGTGAAAAAATGCTTCCTTAAATTACCTCTGAGCTGCCCCCCTTCTATCTTCAAATTGTGCCCCCTTCTTCTTGCACACCTCTTTTTTTGAAAGATGCTACCCTCTTGGACTTTCTTGATTCCCTTGAAGTACTTGAAAGTTTCTATCATGTCCCCCCTCTCCCTTCTTTCCTCGAGGCTATACATATTCAGCTCCTTAAGTCTCTCTTCATATGTCTTCTGGTGCAGACCCTGCACCATTTCAGTTGCCCTCCTCTGGACAGCCTCCATCCTGTCTATGTCTTTGCAGAGATTGGGTCTCCAGAACTGCAGCAGTACTCGGATGGTCTCATCAACTCTCTGTACAGAGGGATAATAACTTCCTGTTTTCTACTGGTGATGCCTCTCCTATGCATCCCAGTATCCCCCAGCCCTCCTTGCAGCCCTCTCACATTGCTTGCCCACCTTTAGGTCATCTGATATGACTACCCCAGGTCCCTTTCCATTTTATTTGTTGTTAGTATCTCACCCCCATTGTTACTCTTCCCCTGGGTTTTTGTTTCCCAGGTATTACCTTGCACTTCTTAGCATTGAATCTAAGCTGCCATACATTTGACCACCTCTAACCTTGCCAAGTCCTTCTCATCCTTTCCACCCCACCTTGTGCATCAACTCTGTTGCAGATCTTTGTGTCATCTGCAAAGAGACATACCTTTCCTTCCAGTCCCTCTGCAATGTAGCTTATAAAGACATTGAAGAGGACCGTCCTAATACTGAACCCTCGCGGTACCCCACTAGTAACCCCTTTCTTCAGAGTGGACTCCATTTACTATTACTCTCTGTGTCCTATTCTCCAGCCAATTCTTTTACCCAGGCTGTCATCTTGGGACCCACTCCCAGGCTGGCTAACTTGTATATTAATCTTTTGTGGGACTGTGTCAAATGCCTTGCTAAAGTCTAGGTAGGCCATGTCCACAGCCCTCCCTGATCTACTACTTTGTCACCCAGTCAAAGAAATCTATCAGATTTGTCTGGCATGACCTTCTCGCTGTGAATCCATGCTGCCTTGGGTCCTGAGCCCTCTGGCCTCTAGATACTCAACAATTCTTTCCTTCAGAAGTGATTCCATCATTTTCCTACCACTGAGGTTAAACTAACAGGTCTGTAGTTTTCTGCTTCTGCCTTGCTCCCACTTTTGTGAAGGGGAATCACATCTGCCCTTCTCCAGTCCTCGGGTATCACCCCATCCTCCCATGATTTGTTAAAGAAGGTAGTCAGTGATGTCACTAGTTCTACCCTTAGTTCTTTTAGAATTCTGGGATGAATCCCATCAGGCCCCATTGCTTTGTCCACCTTCAGTTTTAAGAGTTCTTTCAGAACCCTTTCTTCTGTAAATGGGCTGGTATCAACTTCTGTATCCAGAGTGTTTCTACTGTTTGTTTTAGGTACCTCCCCCACTTCCTTTGTAAATACTGAGCAAAAATATTTGTTTAGTATCCCCAATGAAGCCAAACCCCTGTGCTCCACACCATTTTTTCAACCATTCATTAAACTGCCTATTCACAGTCACCCTCTGCCCACCCTCCCTCCTCTTTATTAAGCCTCACTAACCCTCCCTTGGTCTTCCTTCGCTCCCTGATGTACCTATAAAGGTTTTATCCCCTTCTTAACTGAGTTGGCTATCTTTTCCTCGGTTTGGGCCTTTGCTGTTCTGACTGCCTTCCCAGCTTCCTTTTGCTTTAACTGATACAGTTCCCCTGTCCTGCTCCTTCTGTGATTCCTTGTACTTCCTGAATGCTTTCTTTTTCTCTTGAACCTTCACTGCCACTTCCTTTGAGAACCATAGTGGTTTCTTACATCGTTTCGTTTGTTTATTTGCTTCACACAAAGGCTTGTTACCTCTGTGATGGCAGTTTTTATTATTCCCCATTGTTCTTCCACCCCTCCTTCCTGCCAATTTGCTAGTGCATTCCTTAGGCACTCACCCATTTTGGCAAAGTCAGCCCTCCTAAAGTACAGTACTTTTGCCTTTGTATGGCTTGACTCTATTGCTGTGTTTATTGTGAACCATACTGTTCGATTGTCGCTAGTTCCCAGATGGCTACCCACTTCTACATCTGTGATCCTCTCTTCATCTCCATTTGAGAGAACCAGGTCTAAGATTGCTCCCTCTTGAGTGGGCTCCAATACTAGTTGTCTAAGGCATGTCCCCTGTAGGGCATCTAGAATAACCCCACTCTTTGAAGCGGCTGCTGCAACTGCACTCCAGTTAACATCTGGCATATTCAGATCACCCATCAGCAATATCTCCCCTTTTTCTGCCACTCTAAGTATTCTTTCTATCATTTCCTTGTCCATTTCCTCCCCCTGAGAAGGGGTCTGTGTCTAACCCTGTGCGGATTGTGGTGCCATTGCCGGTCTCCAAATTTACCCACAGTGCTTCTTCTCCTCCTGTTTTCCCTTTTGTTCTGTTGCTTTGATTTCTTCCCTATGTAAAGAGCTACTCCTCCTCCTCTTTACCCTCCCTGTCCCTCCTGTAGATAGTGTATCCTGGTATGTTTATGTCCCAGTCATGGTTTTGTGTGTACCATGTTTCTGTGACTGCCATGATATCCAGATGTTCCTCCTCCATCAGGGCTACTAATTCAGGAAGCTTGTTACTCAGACTACGGGCATTGGTACTCATTGCTATCCATTTTTTGATGGCTTTACCTTCTTTTGCAGCATCCCCCACTGACCTGTCTACCTCAGTCTTTTTCTCATTTAGTACCCTGTTTTGTAGGGAGAGGCTGGGATTTTCCTGCTGCTTATCAGTGCCTCCCCTTGACTAGCTTAAAAGCTTGCCAATGAAGCATTTAAACCAATTGCTCAAAAGACTTGTTCCCTTCCGGACAGATGCAGACCATCCTGCAGTATAGGCTGGTGTCCTCCAGGTGGAACCCCAGTCCCCAATGAAGCCAAACCCTGTGCTCCACACCATTTTCAACCATTCATTAAACTGCATGGGCAAAAGTACCTCACCTCACTCATGCCATTGACAAGCAGCACCTCTGAGAAGGATATTGTGTGTGCTACTTGTCTTAGGCCCCTCCCAATTCTACAAAGTCCTTCTGCACTGCTCTAATCTCATGATTAGCCAAGTCATTTGTCCCTAGGTGGACAATGATGTCCAGCTCAGACTCCCGTGCAGCTGTTCTCGTGATCCTGAGGATGCACTTCCTGTCTCTCCAAGCCATGGCACCAGGCAGGCACCTTACTTCAGTTTTCCCTGCTCCCCCAGTTCTATCCCCCTAATAATTGAGTCCCCCACCAGGAGCTGCTTCCTTTTCT
The DNA here is from genome assembly GCA_016271365.2 of Neoceratodus forsteri. Lineage (NCBI taxonomy): Eukaryota > Metazoa > Chordata > Ceratodontiformes > Ceratodontidae > Neoceratodus > Neoceratodus forsteri. The sequence goes on along the minus strand of CM057452.1, from coordinate 454,169,418 downwards.
TGTGGTGTCCTCTGCCTCCTTCCTGTGGGCCTCCCTTGTGACAGTTGTCCTCAGCCTCCTTAGTCTCCTCTGCGGGTGCATCCATAGGGGAGCTATGCTCCCCCAGAATGGTGTATGGATTGTGGTGTGGAACAACTGACTGGGTGTGCCTCTGTTCCACCATCCCCACCCTCCCTGAGCCCACTGTGGTCCAACTGCTGTGCTTTCTTTGTAACCTCTGAGGTAGTGGTGGTGGCTCTGGTGATCCCTGGATGGGGAGGTTCCCTTCCTACCATCCAGTGTGGCCTGGGGAAGGTCCCCTTACTACTGTCCAGTATGGCCTGAAGATGGGCAACTTCCTCCCTCAGGGCAGAGAGTTGTCTGCAAATAGGGCAGCATCTCAGCCTCCAGAAAGACTCCTGGAAGACTGCTGCCCACAGCCATTACATTGCACTGCTCCCTACATTTTTTGTGTGTTTGTGTGTTGTGTGTGTGTGTGTGTGTGATTGGTTTGTAATATATATATATATATTATATAATGTGTATGCTTATATTGTCAGTGCAGTGTGCTACAGAGGATATGATAGTGATATGCACCTTGCACTCTTCAGGAAATGATGTCAGAACCCCAGGTATAAAGGAACTATTTCCAGGGTGGGTGGGTTGAGGGGTGGAAGGTTGGGCCCTAAACTAGTGCCCTCACAAAACAATCAGCTAAAAGCTCTGACCCACCACTGCGATGAGTGCCTTTCTGTCAGCAAGATGCCCTACTCAACAATTTGACAGAGAAAATACCCTGCTAATCAAACAGAGAAAATCCACACATCCAAGTCAGACACAGGTAAACCTCTCCAGCCCCAAAACAGGCCTGGTGGTTTGTGCTCTAAGCTGTCAGCCCCAAAATAAGTCAGCTGTGCTTTTAAACTCTTCCTGCACTGAAATGTTAAGAATTGTAACAAACAAACGTAAACCTAGATCCACCTCCCTCTGTTGCTTGAAAGACTGTCTTTTCCTGTTTCACACTGCAGGTTTTTCTATGACAACTCCTTAACCACAGTAACTTATTTAAAAATAGTTTAACTATCACAAACTCCTACGCACCAGTAAATTATTTAAAAATAGTTTCTGTCCCAAAATTCTAGTAGTCAATCCAGCTACCCCCAAGGGACAACCAAAATGCAGTATTCAAACACTTGTGAAGTTACTTCCAAGATAAGCAGAGTTTGCAAGCTCCTTTTTCAACTCCTCAGCCACCTGTAATTTATTTAAAAATAGTTTAACTGTCAGAAAATCCTAGTAGACAATCTAGCTACCTCCAAGGATCTACCCAAATGCAGTATTTAAATCTTTCTGAAGTTACTAACAAGATAAACAGAGTTTGCAAGTCCCTTCTTGGTTAAACACTAAATAAATATGTAAATAAAAAGCAATTACCTAGGGTAGTTAGTTTCACCTCCCACAGGATTAAGCAAAAGTGCACATTTGTTGCAGATATCAAGTGCAATATAGAATTTCTCACACAGCTGAATAAAGAAGTAATGTCCTTCCAGGTCAAGCAAATGTGCTTCTTGATTACCTCCACCAACTCTGACTGTGAAAGGGGCTGGTCCAGTTCTTTTTCAAGAGCACTAGAGTCTGGGCAGCTTTAATCCATTAAGGAATTTTTTAATCATGTCTGGTTGACTGGCACAGGACTCCAACTTATATTAGTCCTCGTAAAACCTTTAAAAGCACTCCGCTATTTGAGGAGCACCTGTGATCAGCCCTCCTGGCAATCTTGGGTCCTGCACCCCAGAAATATGCCTGTCAGCTTCTTGTTTTCTTAGTCTAAATGCTAACAACCTACCTGCTCTATTACCCCCCCCGTGTAATACTTTTGTGCTGTGAACCTAAGGGTGTTTTCAGTTTTTATCGAGAGAAGCTGCTGCAACTGCTCCCTTACAAACTTCAATTCCTTTATTATACTACGGGGGCCCCATTTTTTGTGTATATCCTCTAGCTCCTTGATTTTTTGTTCTAGGCTGTCTTGCTACTGCTGTCTGACCCTCTTTTGTTGGGCTGCATAGGAAATTGCTTCACCCCTTACCACCGCTTTTAATCCATCCCAGAGGAACTTCACCTTTGACACAGACCCTGTGTTCTCTTTAATGTAGTTATCTATCACCTCTTTAATTTTGGAGACAAACGCTTCATCTTTAAGAACCCCAGTATTTAGGCACCACAGGAACTGTCTGTGCCGCGGCCCAAGATTGATAGTGAGACTGACTTTTGCTTGGTCTGACAAACATATAGGGTAAATCTGCTGGTCTACTATAGAACCCGCCCACACTTTTTGTGTATAAAATCTATCTAACTGTGAGTATGAATCCTGCGGGTGTGAATAAAAGGTGAAGTCCCTACTAGAAGGGTATTTGTCCCTCCAAGTATCCACCAGACCAGCCTCAGTGCGCAGATGGAAGAGAGTCTTAGAGCCTGCACCTTTTTCCCGGCTCCTCTTTCCCCAGACCTATCCCATCTTGAATTCTCTATGCAGTTCCAATCTCCACCTATAATAATTTGACCCTCAGGGAGTTAGGCCACCACTCCAAAGGCATACCTATAGAATTCGGAATTAACAGGTGTTGGAGCATAAATGTTCACAATGTGAATTACCCTATCCACGACCCTTCCAGAAAGAACCACCCATTTGCCCTCCTCATCTGAGAAAGAGTCCAACTGCGTGAAACCTAGACCTTTCTGTACCAGGATAGCCACCCTAGCCTTTTTGTCTTTTTGTGGGATGAGGCAAAAACCTCCCCAACCCACATACAGCATAGTTTTTTGTGCTTTGTTGCTGAAAGGTGGGTTTCCTACATGAGACCGATATTGCAGTGGACCCTAGCCAGATCTTTTAAAATGTTATGCCTCTTTAACCCAGCCCCTTAACGTTAAACGAAACCAGTTTCAAAGTCCCCATAATGCATCAATCCTATATTTTCCTCAGGTCTTGCCCCCTTTCGTACCTCTTATTTTAGCTGCAGCCACCCAAGTCCCAACTGCCTTGGAGGATGGCACACAGAACAGGCCGCAGACTACCAGAAACACCATGCTTCTCCACCACCCCCGTATCCCAAAAGCCCCCCCAATAACCCGAAACCCGTACCTCCCCGAAAATAACCAACTACATGCATACTTTTAAAGAGAGAACACTTTACTCTCAATAACAAACTATGTACAAGTAGGCCACTCAAGACCTTAGCCGGAGGGAAGCTCCCTCCACCCAGGAGCATGGGCTACTAGGTGGAACCACACCCCCCACACCTCCAATCAGAAGTAACTGGGAGGGTGGTCTCCGAGGGTGGACTATCAGTGGGAAGGTGAAACTCCCTAGCGGGGGACAGCACCATCAAACAGAAAAAAGGGAAGACTGGCTGACCTCCGATGGGCGACCTATCCCCTGAATTGGCTTCCAGTATAAGTGGTAATGCCATAAACAAGGTGGGTAAGAGAGAAGGGAAAAGAACAACTCACCTGCCTCATAATAATCTTAACCATGCCCGGTGCTTACAGTGGTTTAAATATAGGCCTTTAAATAAGAGTTGAGTGCCCTAAATACATCTTTCTGGCCCAGTTTATGAGTGACCTTTCCTCTTGCCCCATTAGCAAGACCCAGGTCCCCTGCCACAAGTGAGTGGGCCTACAGTGCCGCCTGATCTGGCTTATAGATTTCCCCTACAGGGGTCGGAAGAGCCAAGATTGGATATTTAAACCTCAGGATAAGCAGGCAAACACCAGCTGATTCTCCCCATGAGGGAGATCGTGAACAAACGATTTGACCCTGAACTTTAATTTTAGCTCACAGCAGTTTTGCCAATAGGGGCCCCGAGCATTCTGCCTCCCAAAGCACTGCACAAAAGTGTTGCAACTCTGTTCACATTTCAATACTATTCACATCTCATTCACCTTTCAATTCACTTCACCCCGCCCCCCCAGAGAATCACAGCTACCACATATTAACAGTCAAACAGGGGCCTTCCTCAGATGCCTGGGCGGCTTCCTCACAACCAGCTTTCTTTACAGTATGGTCGGAACAGCAGTTTGGAGACAGTCCCTAAGAGGAAAGAGAAAATGAAAAGTCAAACCACAATGTCCCCCACAGCAGGTTTCATTTCTACTGTAGGGTCTGCAGTCCTTTTCTGAGCAGAATCAGGTCCTTGCATAGCTGCTTGTCGGGGCCTACCCCTTTGGAAACACCACCTCTTGTAGGCCCTTTTCCTGCCATTGTCCAATGGAGTTGCAGCAGAGTTTGCTCTGAGAGGTCTGGCTGGAGATCAGGGAGAGTGATCCCTGCCTTTTGAAGAGGTTTGCTGGCGTGCAACAGGGAATCATATAACTTGCTGCCCGTGGACCAGTGTACCAGCAGTTTTGCCGGGTAGCGGAGGTAAGCTTTAATCTGTTGCTCCTTCAGCTGCTTGATGACTGCCAGAACTTGTTTCCTTCTCAGCATGGTAGTTGGCAGGAAGTCGTGGTTGACGAACACCCACTTCCCATCTAAATTTAAGTCTCTTTTGCCCCAAACTTTACGCAACACTATTTCTTTCACGGGATAGCGGGTGAATTTAACTAGTATTGAGTGTGGGGGGCCTAGCTCTTTGGTTTCGGGCCCAATGCTTGATAAACTCTTTCGAGCTACAGGGGTTCAGCACTGGGAATGTCCAATTCCTGCCTAAGTCAGTTCCTGATGAACTCTGCTGGGTCATCTTGCTCTGCACCTTCCTGGAATCCAAAAATACGAATTGTTTTTCTTCTTCCTCTGGATTCAGCATCCTCGGTCCTTGCTGTGAGTTCCCTTTCCCTTCTTGCCAAGTAAATCACCGCTCTACTGAGCCATATGGAATCCTCACAGAGCCCATCCAGGCCTGTCTCCATATCTTCCGTTCTCCTTTCCAGGTGCTTTAGGTCTTGTTTTATATCTTTTACATTGCTATTTATTCTCTGGAGCATTTTAACAATGTGTGCCGTTGCTCGGCCATCGCGGGAACTTCCTCATGAGGTGGTCTCCTTGTCCTTCTCCCCACCAGAACCTGCAGCTGACTCCGAGGCCCTAGATAGTGGGACACTAGGGCTGCGATCCGGCTTCAATCTGCATCTTGCAGAAGGCTTGTTGGAACTTCTACCTCTCGATTTAATTAGCTGCCTCATTTCTTTTCTTGTATTTTTGGCTGTAAGTGCACTCTGACAAGTAATCGCACTGGATTCCAATGGATTTTCACACCACCACCGTGGAGCTCAAAATTAAGCCTCCATTCTGGTTGATGACGTCACCGGAAGTCGTGTGGCCATTTGTGGGGGTCCGGGTGTAGGCTGCAGGATTCTCCTGATTTACTGCCCTCATAGGGCAGCAGGAGAATTCCTGCAGTAGGTAGCCAATTTCATTGTCAGTAAAAAGTTGGAGTCCCGCAGATGTTTAGTTTTGGGGGACTTCAATGTTTGGGCCGATAATAAAACTTCTAGGCTAAGTTATAACTTCCTCCATACAATGTCATCCCTGGGCCTATAGCAAGAAGTTTCTTCTGAGACCCACCAGGGCGGCCTCATGCTGGACCTGGTTTTCTTGCTGGGGCTTGAGGTTAGTAATCTCAAGACTGATTGTGTCATTTGGTCAGATCATTGCATGGTGGAGTTCTTGTTTGGGGCCCCCCAAGAGCCTTACCCATGCAGATGTGGTTAGCTACCACCCTTTGAGGGGTCTGACACTGGAGGGTTTCCTGGTGGTGGCTGACTTATCTAGTGTGGGTAGTGTGTGCATGGGGGGTATGGGCAAGGCTGTCACTGCCTATAATAGGGCAATGACGGCAGTGCTCAGCTGTCTTGCACCAGTCTGTGTGCAACCAAAATCCTCTCACTTGAGGTCCCCATGGGCTAGGGGTGTTGGCTGCACATTCCAGCAGACTTAAATAGACTGGGTGGCCTGTTTCTTCAGGCACATTCATATGTTCGTAAGATCTTGGGTTGGAGCTAGAGCGGTGCTGGCAGAAGTCTGGGTTGGAGGTGGACAGACTGGATCTGTGCTCCCATTATGGTGAGTATCAGGGGGCAATACCCATAAGAAGGCAGAGTTCCTGTCCAGGGAGATTGCTACTGGGAAGAATTGACCAGCTGTGCTCTTTCAGACTGTGGACAGGCTACTAAACCCAGCCTGTCTACAGCTGAAAAAAAGCCTTTTCAAATGCTCTATGCAAAGAGTTCGCTTGCTTCTTCTCGGACAGGGTGTCTGCCATCCAGCAGGGTGTACCACCAGTGTGCCACAATATGGCTGGCAGTGGCCACCTTGGGCATCCAGAGAGTACTCCACCTGGTTGGGGGGAGTTTAAACAGGTGGAGGCAGCGGAGTTTATTTGGGTTGCTTGTGAACTGCAGCACACATATTGTAAACTGGATCTGGTGCCGACGCATTTCTTAATGAGATGTGTTGACACCGTAGGCCCGATGTTTGCCTTGATTGTCCAGTGCTCTCTCTCAGAGGGAGTCTTCCCAGATGCCTTGAAGGAGGCACTGGTCAGGTCTCTTCTGAAGAAATCATCCTTAGACCCTGACATCAAGTCAAATTACCATCCTATCTCCAGCTTCCCATTTTTAGGGAAGGTTATCGAGCAGATTGTGGTGCTTCAGCTTGAGAAGCACCTCATGGCCTTTGATTTGTATGAACCTCTCCAATCGGGCTTTTGTGTGAGGCATAGCAAGGAAACCACATTAGTTCAGGTGCACAATGACCTCCTCAGGGCTAGAGATTGAGGGGAAGGGACAATTCTTGTGCTCCTCGATCTCTCTTCAGCCTTTGACATGGTAGACCATTGTGTGTTGCTCAACCGCATGAGGGAATTTTGTGGACTCACTGGCACTGTCATCTGCTGATTTGAGTCCTATCTCATGAATAGGAGGCAATGGGTAGTGATGGGGAATTCCTCTTCTTCCCATAGCATCCTGTTGTGTGGAGTACCTCAGGGTTAGGTCCTGTCACCAATGTTGTTTGCCATGTACATGCTGCCACTGGGAGAGCTCATTAGGAAGTACAGCTTGGGTTTTCATTTCTATGCGGATGATACCCAACTGTATTTTTCCTATGCGCCTGAGACATCCAATGTGGTAGAAGTGCTAAATAAATGCCTTGCCGCAATCAATGACTAGATGGCCTCCACCTGGTTGTGACTAAATCCCAATAAGATGGAGGTACTGGTTGTGGAGTTGAACAGAAGGTGTGATAGTATGGCCTCTGGTGCAGAGACAGGTTCATTCCTGGGGTCTGTGCCATTGAAGGCCTCCTCTAGGGTGTGCGATCTTGGTGTGGCCTTTGACAGTGGACTGACATTTGAGGTTCAGGTGACTTCTGTTTTCCAGACCAGCTTTTACCATCTGAGGAATATCGCCAGGATCAAGTCCCCTAGTTCCGCCCCAGGACCTCCCCACCTTGGTTCACACCTTCATGATGTCAAGGCTTGACTACTATAATGCGCTGCACCTTGGGGTCTCAGGAGGTACCCTTCTCAGACTGCAGCTAGTGCAGAACGCGGCTGCCAGGTTATTGACGGGACAGTCTAAACACTGTCAAGTCACCCCAGTACTGCATGCACTGCACTGGCTGTTGGTCAGGTGGAGGGTACTCTTTAAGGTGGATTTTCTCACCTTTAAGACCCTACATGGACTAAGCCCTGGATACCTGTCTGACCTTCTAACCCCCGCTGCCTCGGTCCGCTCTGTCCGCGCCTCCGATAGGAGCCTCCTTGCGATTCCCAGGACGAGGTTGAAAACTGCCAGCTTCAGAGCATTTAGTGTTGCTGGTCCTGTCCTGTGGCATTGGCTTCCACCATCTCAATGGGAGACCCCTTCAGCTTAAGTGTTTAAAGCCCACCTAAAGACCCTCTTGTTTAGCCAGGCCTTCCCAGACACTCTGTATTAAATCTTTCCTTGTGTTGGTCCCTCCAAGCTACAGTCCTTATTTTAGGCTTTATTTATTTTCTTATACTGCTTACTTAAATTATTACTGTAATTTTACTGTTTTAGTTTTAGTATTTTTGACTGGTACAGCACCCAGAGCCTCTGGGATCGAGTGCCAGAAAAATAAAATTTGCCTTGCCTTGTTTAGCCATAATGTACTATTGGAAAAAACTAACAAAGAAACTGCATTGGGTCCTGTTGGTGAACACCTTCTGTACCATTCTGTACCATTATGTCATTGTCAGTCTAAAAAAAATGTAACATAGGAATCTAACCCCCCACACACACACAAACCCCAAGAAACTCCACCCACCCCCACCACCATATCCATGCCCTAAAATAACAAACAAATAGGAGATTCTATACTCATTGATAGGTATCTGATAGTATAGATTGACTATATGTAATTAGTAGCACATTTAAAATAATACATTCAGGTATGTTTATTTGAGAACACTATAGCCACCATCCCTATTCCACATACTGTATATGAATGAAAAAAAAAAATTAACAGTACATGCGGGTATAGAAAGTGCTCAATCTGTACAAAATCATATCAGCAAAATGTTTTTCACAAACATACATTCAAGTATAGAAGCAAACAGTGATGTACTGGTATACTACCACAGCCATAGAGCACACACATCCTTCAGACAGCAATGTCTAACATAGCTACTGTTGGCAATTGTAATTTTGTAATAAATCACCCTGTTATTGATGATTCAGTATCACTTGTGCTGCTACTCATTGTATAATTGAAGATGTAGGGTCCCATGTGAATACGGTAAGTATTTATCTGTGAATGTGAAAAGGGCAAATCCAGAACGGCGAGGACAACATCAGTGACCGCAACTTATGGTGACTGTCAGAATAAGTGACTTAAGCCAACTCACACCCAAACTGTGGTCTCACTACACTTAAAATGCCAGAACCCTTGGATATTTGTACCAGTTACCAGCCTCAGGTGCTCATGCAGATCCTGTCTCCTGCAGTGCTCCGGCATCTGACTCAAGCTCATGCGCCTGACTCACAGGGAGCTATGCCCCTACACTTAATAGTGGCTGCTCTGAACCCCTTACATTTAATTATCTAACTCAGAGGTGCACATTGGCCATGGGGAGGGGGCCATTATTAAAGGTCACCGTTAGTTCCAGTATCCGTTAATTACTGGTCGCCATTAATTGCTGGTCACCATTGTTGTTCTCACTGTTATTTGTTCACCATTATTGAGTCACCGTATTTTTTTTTATTTTTTTTTTTAGTTTTAGTTTTTGTTGACTGGGTAAGTGCACTAGACAAATCCTGCATATTTTCAGGCACGACCCGGGGGAAGGGGATACAGATCAATGATCGCAACTCTGCATCTGCATCTGCAGTGGCAAAAAATCACAAAGTAAGGACTTTGCACATTTTCCTTAATGAGGCACCACATATCTGTCAATTTGAAAGTTTTTGGGTATGATGCATTGCTGCTTTAAGATGCATGTGTCTATCTGTGTGTGTATGCCAGTGGAATTCTGCATAATTTTGAATTCATTTATCTCCAGAATTTTGAATTCATGTATTCTACGGTAAACAAATGCACCATGTATTGAATGTGTGCAAAGACAAATGGCTGACAGGTGGAATCCGTCTTTTGAGGGAGTATTTTACAGTTTTAGCAGTTATATTTTTTGTGTCTTAAAACTTTTAGCGTTTGTTTTCTATAAGTCACCTATGGATTAAGTTTATAAGTGCAATAAGACACTTCAAGGCATTTGTTATGCTGGTTTTACCACACTTCAAGGGGTTGAAGACACTTGATCTGTAACCGTATGCCTTACACTGCCCTTGAGTGTGTGGTAAAACCAACAAAACCAAAGTTCCATCAAGTCTTATTGCTTACTTTATGTTTGCAGAAACATGCCCTTTCTAAGTTTTTATACAGATTCCAATCCAGAGACTAACAGCCACATCACTAAAAAGGGTACAAATTAATACAATTTTAAATTAAAATATAAGGGACTTTTCTTTTTTTAATTATACTAACACTATACAAACAAGCATTTGTGTGTGTGTGTGTGTGTGTGTGTGTGTGTGTGTGTGTGTGTGTATGTGCGTTCTTGTGTGTGTGCTTGTGTGTGCGTTTATGTGTGTGTGTTCTTGTGCCCATGTGTAGAGTGCGGTGTACTAATGAATGCACTTGGGTTTATGTGTGTCAGTTTCAACATGTGTTTATATGGGTGTATTTGTTCACATGTGTGTATATTTGCATATGCTTTAGCAGGTGTGAGCATGTGCATGAGTGTATATATGTGTTTGTGTGCATGCATGTCAGCATATGTGCACATGCACATATGTGTGCATTTGTGTATATGTGTTAGCACATGTGTGCAGATCTGCATGTGTGGTCCTGTATTCATCTAACCTGCATGTGCTCATGCGCATGTTTGCATGCATGTGTGAGTATGTTTAAGTGCACATATATACAGTTAGCTGATTAGGTTTATTTATTTAGATTTTAACCAGGTACAGCAAATACACTAGGCATAAATGTCTATTTTCAGGCACAAACCAGGACAGCACATGTTAACACCTTTACAATATGAACAGAGTTTCATTCTGCTGCTAAAGGAACACAGACATTTGATCCTGGGATGATAAGTAATGCTGGTAGATTACAACTGATGTACTATCAGCAGCATATTTGGTGTACTGTATATAGGATGTTTGTGTTGCCATTTTCTTATGAAAGTAACAGCTATTACAGATCATGTTTATAATATAAAACAGACACTGTTTATTATTGGCCAAAGCACACTCTAAGATTTATAATTAAGTGATAATATGAGAGTGGGTACAGTATATCAGGCAGTAATCGGATTCCTAAGTAGATAAAGTATGGGGCTGAGTACTTTATCTACATGATGGAATAGGATTATTGTCAAAGATAATGATGGCACTATCATATTATTATTATTATGTTTCATGTATAAAACGTAAAGTATACAGAAAATGAAACAGGCTGATATTGTGACTAAAGGGGATATGTATAGTAACTGTTAAGCAATTTGAAAATAATTGCTATATTCAATTGTTTGGGGCTGGAATAAAAGGCAAGGCAAGGAATTGTTATTTATAAAGTGCCCTTTCCCAAAGGCTCAGGGCACTGTGCATAATTTAAAGGATTACAAAAGAAAACACACATAACCCATAAAAAGATAAACCAAAACCAGAAACAAATACACAACAAACATTTAAACTAACAAAACTGCTATTCATCTGATTCTAGCTAGTTGGGGAAAGCCTGCTTAAATAAATATGTTTTGAGAAATCTTTTAAAGGCCTCCACCATGCCAGCAGAGTGGATACTTCTCGAAAGTGAGTTTCACGACATTGAAGCTGCCACTCTAAAGGCTCTGTCCCCAGCCTCTGTCAGTCAGAAAGGGGGAACAGCAAGTAAACTGGTATCAGTGAAGGGGAGTGGTCAGGCTGGGAGGTAAGAAGCCAGCAGATCTTTTAAGTAGTCAGGGCCCAGACCATGCAGGACCTTGTATGTTAACATGCATATTTTTATTTTCATTGGCCTTCCCAGATGATGTGATTAAAACCAACGTTTAGATCTGATTTTAACTATTTTTACTGTTTTAATGGTTTTTCTGATATTTATTATTTTTTATTGTATTGTGTTTTGGTTTTATTTCATCTGCCTTTTTGTGTGTTAGGCACCCAGAGCCTCTAGAATTGGGTGCCCTACAAATAAACTGTGTCTTGCCTTAAAGGTTATGCACCACTGCAAAGCCAAAATGTACAGTGAATGCAGTACAGGCATGATGTGGTCCCTCCAAGAAATTCCTGCCAAAAGCTGAGCTGCAGCATTCTGGACCAGTTAAAGTCATTGCATTAATACACCAGGTAGCCCTAAGTACAGAGCATTACAGTAGTCGAACCTAGAGGTAACAAAAGCATGTGCAGGCTTCACCAGGTCAGCAGGATCCAGATGTGGTTTCATTCTGGTGGTGTTTCCAAGTCGACAGAAGCAGGATCGGATAACCAGTGACACCTTCTAGTCTACTGTCAACCTGCAGTCCAAAATGACCCCAGGATTCTTAATCACACCAATACTGTAGCAACAAGAGATTGGCCACCCAACACAGGAAAGTTACTGCACCTCCCATCCCTACTGCATCCATTCAGCCTGGCTTGCTCATAATGTCCCCTGGATTCCATAGTGAGTGAGATACAGCTGGGAGCAGGTATGAATGAGGAGAGGTAAGTTAGGTGCCTTCCCAACATCACAGCTTGCAGGGATGGAAAAAGGATCCAAAGAATCGCTGGAGCAGCAGGAAGGGAGGGATAGCTGGATATCATTGTCTATCTGAGGACAAATGACCTGGCTAGGGATGAGTGAGCAATAGTTCAGGAGGAGTTTAGGGAATTGGGAAAGGGTCTCAGGCAAGTAGCATGATCTGTGACCTTCTCAGAGGTGTCACTTGTCTACGACAGAGGAAGGATAGGGTTCTCTGCCCCAGGACCTTCAATGCATGATTGAAGGAATGGTGCAGCGAGGAGGATCTTGGCTTCTTTGGGGACTGGGGCCCCATCTTGATGGATAAGGGCCTGTACAGGGGTGATGGCCTGCATCCATCCGGGAGAGGAACCATGGTCCTCAGTGAATGGTTTAAATGTTACATTGGTAAGCATTTAAACCAGCTGAGAGGAGAGGTGGAATAAGGCAGGGAGATATAAACTGCACCCCACAGGCTCATGAGGTCAGCAATGGGAATCCTGAGGGAGTGAAATCCCCAAAAGAACCAAATAAAAGAATCCAAGGGGGGAAAGGAACGCGAGATAATAAAAAAAAAATAGTGGAGGAAATAAGGAAAGGCAAATGATATTAATCTGAGATCTCAATAAATAAATAAATAACAAAAATAAATGTGAAATAAGGGGTGGTGGTGGCAGGACAATCTGGAGAGCCATGTGTGCAAATACTCGAAGTCTGGAAAAAAAGATTGCAGATCTAGGGCATTCCATGGCAGATGCAGACCTGGACAGAGTAGCAATTACAGAGTCCTGGTGCAGTGAAAACCAGGACTGGGATGTAGCCATACCAGGGTATACTCTGTTCAGAAAATATATGATAGGTAAAAACAAGCATTTGTCAATGCTGAATGTTGTCTTGCTGGCATTGGCATTGGTAGTGCAGGAGTTAGAGATGCATAATAGGAATGGCAGTGAAGTACTGAACTGACGCCAACCTCACCTCACCCTGCAGAGACTGACAGGCATTGGGGTGTGCCTTTGGGGCTTCAGATATTACACTCATGCCATTTTACCTTACCCTACCCTGTAGAGACTGACAAATGTCGTGGTGTGCTTTGAGGTCTTTGGGCCTTATACTTACCCCATTCCATAAGGAAATACACTGAGACGGGTGTAATATAGGAGAATGGGCTGAACTTTAGGGCCGAACACTCCAAGGCACACCTCGATGCCTGTCACTGGCTGAAGGATGGGGGTGGGGGTGGAATGGCATGAGCATTACAACCAATAATCTCAAGTCACACCCCTGATGACTGGCAGTCTCTACAGGGTGGGGTGTTACAGTTGGAAACCCTAACATTGTAGGCATTTGTTAGTATTTTCACTCCAAATTTTAAACATAGACTTTTTGTGACCCCACCTCATGAAGAGAGGCACAATCAGTTTGTTAGCTGAAAGGCGGTTTTGCACAACGGCTTTGCCATTTGGCAACACAGCGATGAAGACACATTTTGGGCAGGATGTGAAAACTGACAACTGTATTGTTCATGAGGAGGTGTAAAAAAATGGCAACGTTGAAAATCTGGAGTGAAAATATGAAAAATTGGTGAAATTATGAGCATGCATAGAAACTGTGCAACACACATCCGTAACCCAATTATTTTTATAATTTTTTTAGCCATATTTTCAACATAGGCATTTTGAGACCTCCCCTCATGAACAGTGGCACTGTGATTTTGTTAATCTGTCCCAAAAGCTGATTTCCCACAGTGACCATGCCATTGTGTGCCACAGGTGCGGAAACACATTTTGGGCAGGCTGTGAAAAATGACAGCTGTACTGTTCATAAGGAAGTGTTGAAAGTCTGGCATGAAAATATTGCAAATTTGTGAAGTTACAAGGGTGCATGGAAACTGGGCAATGCATGCTTGTAACACAGTCAGTGTATGGACGTTCGTCACCAAATTTTCAAAATAGGCATTTTAGGACCTCTGTTCATGAACAGTGTCACTGTCATTTTCTCAAATAGTCCTGAAAACTGATTTCACACAGCGACCGTGCTATTCTGCGTCAGTCGTGCAAAAACACATTTCAGCCAGGATATGTAAAATGACAGCTGTACTATTCATAATGAAGTGTGGAAAAATGCCATTTTTGAAAATCTGGAGTGAAAAATACTACAAAATCACGAGGTTAGGAGCGTGCGTGGAAACTGCGCAACGCACGCTCGTAAAACAGCCATTTTGGGCATTTTTTCCACCAAATTTTGCAACATAGGCTTCTTGAGAGCCTCCCTCATGAACAGTGACACTGTCATTTTATTAATCAGTCCCAAAAGGTGATTCCATGCAGTGACTGTGAAATCACTTTTTGGGACTGAATAACTCCATGACAGTGATTGAATTCATGAGGAGGGGGTCCCAATAACTCCATGTTAAAAATGTGGTGCCAAAATTCCCCAAAATGCCTGAGATATGCATTAAAGTTGAAAAAACCCTATTTATGCCATTATACAGCTTACCTGCATTTCTTCAGTTCGCAGTCGGCTTTGAAGAGTGCAGACATGTTCCTGGTCCACCGAAGATCATCGCGCCATGCTCCACAGGTATATATGGGGTGAGGGGGGGTGTTGGGAGGCAGAGTGTGCAGAGGGTGGGCGTGGGTTGAGGGGAAGGCCACAAGGAGTCAATGAGGGACGGTTTTCTGCTTTGCAGGTTTAAAAAAAAACAGTGTGGGATGGTTTTTCTTTTACAGGGGCATTTGACATGCTGGAGTGGACTCCCAGCATGCCACCTGAGTGTTTTTTTGGGGGGGTTCTGTAGCCAATGGGCCTATTGGCACACAAGAAATGGGGGGGACATTATGCCAATAGAGAATGGGCTCCCCATAGGCAAATTAAACTGGGAAGAGGGGACATGATGCCTAGGGGGATTGGGCACCCCCTCGGCACACTCTTGAAATGGGGGGGGTGCATTATGCCGACAGGGAGTGGGCTCACCCATCGGCAAATGATGTCAGTTGGGGCATGCAGACAGGTGGATTGGGCACCCCTGAAGTCATCTCTCTGTGTGGCAGCAGTCAGTGCCACCACGTTAATTGAAGAGCTTCACCAGGAAAGGCACGTAGTGAGGGCGTGTTTTGGTGCCGCTACATGACGAGCTTGGCTGTCATTGCAGTGGACCTTTTCTTAGATGTGCTCACCACATTATGTATTCCTGGTGTGGTGCCTACATGCTGGTTTATTGGGGAATGAGGGATACACCTACTGATGCATGCCCTGATTTCGCCCAACAGTGACCATGCCTCCAAATCTGCTACTAATGCAATATGTTGGCCGCGCAAGTGCAAGCCAGCATAAAAGGGGAGTAGTGGTTCTTTATGTCAGGGACAACATAAAAGCTACAGAAATACAGGGAGAGCAGGGAGAAGCTGAGGTACTGTGGATCACCCTGGAGACATGGACAGGGGCTGTTATTCACACAGAAGTGATCTACAGACATCCAGCACAGGGAGGAGAGGTGGCTAAAGATATGATGGAAGCAATCCATAGGATGGCATGCAAAGGGGAGGTATTGCTCTTAGAAGACTTCACTCTAAAAGACATGAATTGGAGCCTACCAGCTGCTGCAACAGTCAGAAGTAGGGACATCCTGCATTCCCTGCAAGGGGCATTCCTCAGGCAACTAGTTAAGGAACCCACTCATGAGTTGCAATACTGGACTTGGTACTGACAAATGAGAACAGTATGGCTGACATCACAGTGGGTGGCCAGTAGGCCACCTGGGGACCAGTGATCACAGTACATCATGGCTCAATATTAGGGATGGGAGAACCTCAAAAGGTTCTGATGAGCAAAAAAAGGTTTGGATGCTTACCCCAACCTTATCTGAACCATTGACAACCTTTTTTGATTTATCGTAACTGTATGTAAAAAAATCATTTTAAACAGCTTTTAATCAAAATATCTGTAGAAAAAAAAGCAATTAAACCACTGTTAAGTAGTAATAAACAGCATGATTAGTGAAATGAAATGAGAATAAGTGAATGTGATTTACCCCATGGAGCACAGGGAGGAGATGAGAGTAGTGGTGGGTGAAGTGGACACAATCCACTCCACAAAGCAATTTGTGGAGCAAAGGTGGATTCGCGGAGTGCTCCGCAATGCGAAGCGGAATACTTCTCATTATAATGAGGAACGCTAAGTTCATTGGAAGCAATGATTTCTCATTACTCCACCTCTCCAGGCCACTACTCTGCCAAATTTAAGGCGAAGTGCATTGAGGGCAGTGCACTTTACCTCACTTCACCTTTTTTTTGAGCTCCAAAGGTGAATTTGCAGTGATTCATGAGATTTTAGATCACATGGGCTCTATATTGATCTGCACAGCCTCAGTTCGGGGTAGTATGAGTAGGAAGGAGTAGGAGACAGTGTGCTCTGATAGCTGTCTGTGATAGAAATCTTGTAAAAGCTGTTCAAAAAGCATTTTTGCCTTTTTTTGGGATCCAACTTTAGTTCATCGATTGTAGGAAACCCTCCTGTGCTCATATCATCGAGCGTTTTTGTTTTTGTGTGGATTTTGAATGTTAATTTACAACATTGAGTATGTGTGGTGAAAGACAGTGAAAGTGTGCTTTGGGGGAGGGGCGTATCTGTGGTGTAGGTAGATTTAAGTTGGAGAAATAGTGATTTCTTTGTTTTTTGGTTATATTTTTGTTATATAACTGACTGTGTTAATGTACACACAGTAATATTGTCAGTAATAGTTGAAATCTTCTTGCTGTTTGTTGTGTGGATGTGGTGTAGCAGTTCTTAAGTTCAGGTTGTTTACATTACAAATTTACAATACATAACGTGGCATAGTACTGAACTTTTGCATTTGCGATGCATTCCTCGTTCAACATTGTACACAAACTGTTCTGTGTGTGAGTGTGTGTGTGTGCAGTGTTGCGTGCATCAAATAATACACCTTTTATTGTGCCACAGACTAGTGTAATCGCAGGCGCAGCAGTGTGAACCTGCTATCCACTGCAGCTGCCTGATTTTGTACTGCGATTGTGGTATCTGTTCTTGGTTTTGCTGCTTGTAGTGCTGTAAAAGTCAGCACTGTCTGCATTCAGTGCTCCCTCCCACCCCCACGTTCAAAAGGTATTTTTTACCAGATTGGACTGTTTTTGTGACCTCATCAGCACCACTGGTTACTGAAGTTGTTTTAATTCCATGACAGTCTAAGAGTAGTCTCTTATCTGTTGCTGAAGCCACAGTTGTTTATTTGGCTTCACATCCAGCGTCCCTCCAATCAGAGAGTGAACATATCAAAATCTGAATTTGGTTATAATATTTGTGATTGATCCCCCAAAATGCCTGCAAAGAGACATGCAAGCAAAGCTGTTTCTCGCCATGGCAATGTTAGCAGTAAGATGGTCTGTAGGTGAGGTAGTAGTATGCAGACGCAGAAGTGCATTGCTGATGTGAGGAAAGGTATTTCTCCTGCAATGTTTTTTACAGCCCAATCAGTAGCTTCACTCATAGTTGGAGGAGATGATGTTTTCCCAGCCAGTGATGTTAGTGTTACCGGTGTTAGTGGTGGTGGAGGTAGTATTAGAATTGTTGCATCAAGTTCTAATTCCGACCAGTGCACTGTATCCAAAAATATTGAGTGTGAAGCAGTGCAAGTGAGTGGCAGCATAGATGATGTCATACTTCCCAGTAACATCCCAGTAAATGAACCTGAGGATTCTGATAATCATGTCAACGATAGCATACAATGTGATATTCCATCCACCGTGGCACTTAACATCACACATTTTCCATGCAGTGATTCACAGTGTGGTGAAAAAATATCAGGTGATGGTGGTGTAGATCCCGAGGATGAATGTGATGATGATGGTGGTGCTGTTGTTGCAACATGCAGTCCACATGCTAGCATCCAAGCAGAAGATGTGGATATGTGTGACGTTGATGAATATGATGATGATGTAATTGACCCCAGTTGGGAACTGGAGAAAAAGAAATTAAAAGTGGCTGTGTCTGAGTCTGTTTGCATGAATCCCCCCCCATAAAAACTTGTGATCTACCGGTTTTAGTTGATGATGATGATGACCCAGTAATCAATATGATAGGTAGTCATGGTGGTCAGTTGCAGTCCAGGTGTGCAGTGACTGAAACATCACATGCCCCCCCACTTCAGTGCTTACAATAATGGACTTATATAAGCCACATCATGGACATGTTAAAAGCAGAACACACAATCCCTTGTTTAGGATTTTTTTTGTTGAAGATGCAAATGATGATTCAGTTGCAATCTGCCAGGTTTGCCATGTGCGTGTGAGTCGAGGTAAAAAGGAGAGCCATCTGGGCACAGGAGTACAGCAAACGCATCTTAAGAATAGGCACTTGGCACTGTGGGCCCAGCACAAGCTGGCAGCTAATACCACAGTGAGGCATTCACCCATGTCACCAGCAGCCATAGCCAGCATGTCATCCCATTTCATGACTGTTAAACCCAGTAGGAAATTAAATGTGTGCAGTAGTGTGGCTTTAGATACACTAAATCTGCCTGAATGAAACATTGTTGTAGCAGGAGCATGTATTAGTGCTGTATACTGCACTGAGATACTCTGTTTCTTTATTGATGTGTGTATTTGGAGCCCTGCCTGAATTATTCAGGATCAGGAAGAGGAGTTCTGTAGTTCATTAGCAAATACCTCGAACTACAGGAACTCATCCTAAGGTTAAAACACTTAAATTTCCACTGCACCTCGGAGCTGGGGTAATCTTTCAGCTCTTAAACAGCATTCCTTGTGTTTTGGGCTAGTTGTTATTTATTTTACCTAAAATATTACTAGTTAGTCATTCCGTGACCTCGGACAGTACTTCTGAGTCACCTACGACTATTTACTTCATCCCTGCGGCGAGCACTCTTTAGATAAACTAAATCTACCTGAATGAAACATTGTTGTAGAAAGAGTGTGTATTAGCATGTTATACTGCACTGAGATACTCTGTTTGTGTATTGCTGTGTGTATTTGGAGCCCTGACTGAATTATTCAGGATCAGGAAGAGGAGTTCTGTAGTTCATTAGCAAATACCTCGAACTACAGGAACTCATACTAAGGTTAGAACACTTGAATTTCCACTGCACCTCAGAGCTGGGGTAATCTTTCAGCTCTTAAACAGCATTCCTTGTGCTTTGGGCTAGTTGTTATTTATTTTACCTAAAATATTACTAGTTAGTCATTCCGTGACCTCGGACAGTACTTCTGAGTCACCTACGACTATTTACTTCATCCCTGCGGCGAGCACTCTTTAGATACACTACATCTGCCTGAATGAAACATTGTTGTAGCAGGAGCATGTATTAGCACTATATACTGCAAAGAGATACTCTGTTTGTGTATTGCTGTGTGTATTTGGAGCCCTGACTGAATTATTCAGGATCAGGAAGAGGAGTTCTGTAGTTCATTAGCAAATACCTCAAACTCAACTACAGGAACTCATACTAAGGTTAAAACACTTGAATTTACACTGCACCTCGGAGCTGGGGTAATCTTTCAGCTCTTAAACAGCATTCCTTGTGTTTTGGGCTAGTTTTTATTTATTTTACATAAAATATTAATAGCGAGACATTCCGTGACCTCGGACAGTACTTCCGGGTCACCAACGACTATTTACTTTGTCCCTGTGATGAGCACTCTTTTAGATACTGTCAGAGGGAAGTGGTCAAGGATGGACACAGAGTCAAAAGGTATCAGGTTGGACCAAGCAATTGCTAGGCAAATTTATTTTAAGCTAGCATGATAAGCAAAGCAAATAAAAACAAAGACGAACTGAATACGACAAAAATAAACTGAAGCAAAAGAAAAAGAATATATCAATATACACTTCTCTAGTAATGGCTAGAGCATAACAGCAGGTCAGTGTACTACCAACCTCTCCACTCACTGTCTATCTGAGGAGATGCATAAAAGCTGCTCCTTTTATCTCACGTATGGGGTCAGGTGGTTGTGAGCTCCATACACTTACTCCCAAAATCATTAATTTTAAAACTAACCATTATTTTCACATATTAAACACAGAACAGCTTAATTCAGCAAAAGACTATGTAGTATAGCTTTTAATATCAATAAATATGCTTTGTTTCTTTTATTGTAATGCTGTTCCTGGTAGCAGACTCCTCCCCTTGAACTGAGCAGTATATAGGACTGAGAAACAAGGCCAGCCAGCTCCTAGAAACAATAGAGAGGCTGAGGAGGAAGTTCTGCAGCCAGGTTAGGTAATGTCTTTCTGGTCACTATTCATTGTCTATATGCTTTTCTTACAGCACTTTATTCAGTTTATTCAGTTCAATAAAAAGCAACTGAGTGATACACCAGACTTGTATTATTTATACATATGTAAAAGAGACATAAAGCAACATAAATATAAATTGGGTTTTTACTGTTTTACCTTAAACATGCCTGGTATATCTGCACAGTACCACAGAACTTTGTCTAGCTGCTAGCTAACTGACATCCAAAAACATAAAACCACAAATAAGTACTGTATTCTTTTTTTTGTTCAGAGAGTTACAAGATAGCTGTAACTAACAAAAACAAACCTCCTATTCTACCTTCTGTTTTTAGTGTGCACTGGTATGTATATAAGAAGGGCTCCATGTATTCCAGCACTTCTCTATGCTATGTCTCCATCAAGTTGTTAGCAAGATTACACTGTAGAAACAGACATTCAGAACCTAAAAATGTACCTCAGTGTCATGTTTCCCATTCAGCATGAATATTCTTCACTTACATTACTCCCTCTGAACTCAGACCATTACTTTAATGAGTAAGGAAAGGACAGCATTTACATCACTGTTGCCAGCTGCATTCTCTTATAATACATTCTACAGCAAGAACGGACTTAGTCAGTTCACTATTATGGATATTCCATAAAGGGGGGGGGGGGCATGAAGACATTTTTCTGACTGAAACCATAAAGAATCACAGGGATAGTACAAAGAGCTTTCCCAGGTGGCCTGTCTGGGAAAGGGAAAATAAAGCAAAGTCAGTAGAGACAGGATAGATACAAAAGGTGCTGATGCAGCAGACTTGAAGCAGGAGAAAGAGAAGAAGGTTCCAGAAATACAAATGGTCTTACAGCACCTTGTGACAGAAACATTAAGTCTGCCTGAATGAAATATTGTTGTAGCAGGAGCATGTATTAGTGCTTTATACTGCACTGAGATACTCTGTTTGTGTATTGCTTTGTGTATCTGGAGCCCTGCCTGAATTATTCAGGATCAAGAAAGGAGTTCTGTAGTTCATTAGCAAATACCTCAAATTACAGGAACTCATATTAAGGTTAGAACACTTGAATTTCCACTGCACCTCGGAGCTGGGGTAATCTTTCAGCTCTTAAACAGCACTCCTTGTGTATTGCGCTAGTTTTTATTTATTTTACATAAAATATTAATAGTGAGTCGTTCCGTGACCTCGGACAGTACTTCCAGGTCACCTACTACTATTTATTTCGTCCCTACAGCGAGCACACTTTAGATACACTAATTTTGCCTGAATGAAAATTGTTGTAGCAGGAGCATGTATTAGCACTTTATACTGCAAAGAGATACTCTGTTTGTGTATTGCTGTGTGTATTTGGAGCCTTGCCTCAATTATTCAGGATCAGGAAGAGGAGTTCTGTAGTTCATTAGCAAATACATCGAACTACAGGAACTCATACTAAGGTTAGAACACTTGAATTTCCACTGCACCTCGGGGCTGGGGTAATCTTTCAGCTCTTAAACAGCACTCCTTGTGTATTGCGCTAGTTTTTATTTATTTTACATAAAATATTAATAGTGAGTCATTCCGTGACCTCGGACAGTACTTCCAGGTCACCTACGACTATTTATTTTGTCCCTGCAGCGAGCACTCTTTAACTACACTAAATCTGCCTGAATTAAACACTGTTGTAGCAGGAGCATGTATTAGCACTTTATACTGCAAAGAGATACTCTGTTTGTGTATTGCTGTGTGTATTTGGAGCCTTGCCTCAATTATTCAGGATCAGGAAGAGGAGTTCTGTAGTTCATTAGCAAATACCTCGAACTACAGGAACTCATACTAAGGTTAAAACACCTGAATTTCAATGCACCTCAGAACTGGGGTAATCTTTCAGCTCTTAAACAGTATTCCTTGTGTTTTGGGCTAGTTTTTATTTATTTTGCTTAAAATATTAATACCTAGTCATTCCGTGACCTCAGACAGTACTTCCAGGTCACCTACGACTATTTACTTTGAGCCTACGGCAAGCAGAGCTGAGCTGAGTGGCTTAGCCGCTTGTATCGCATGAAGACGCAGCAAAGACATAACGCTCAGCATGTGTTTAGCATGTTCAGTAAGTGTTTAGTGATATCGTTGTTTTACTCCTTTTGTATGTAGTGCTTTACCTTATTTAGTTTTATACCAAGGCCAAAGGATTATTTAGGGTTTACTGAGGTAAGATATTTAAATCTATTATCTGACACAGTTTACAATAAACTACTAACTTATAGGCAGTTAATTGAACTAGTACTTACTGCAAGTATATCATTGGCAATAAACTACCACCATGGCCAACCCGAACCTAGTATCTATCATGACTTTAGAGGGTGAAATTGGAATTAAATGTAGTAACTTCTGTATGTTTAAACTAGTTTTAGTCTTACCTGATCAAAACCAAACCTTTATCTGTGACAAGTGTATTTCAAATAAATCAATGGAAGAAGAAATAGGAACCTTTGGTAAAAGATTACAGTACTTAGAAAGTAGCCAGGCTGATATGCTCAGACGTCGCAATGAACAAGGCAAGTTCTCCAGAGATTTACTGGTGGACTGTACTGTCCAAAGCCCAAATACTTTAGAGATAAATGATAGTGCTATATAAAATGTTCCAGTACTAGGAAATAGTACAAATACCTCAAAAAAAAAAGGATTAGAGAAGAGGACTCTAATGAGAACAACTGGGCAACAATACCATCGACTAGAGTAGCCAAAAAGGGTCGAAAGGCAAATCAGTTCCAAATTTCAACACATAATCATTTTCAGGTTTTTTCTTCTGAAAACACCAATTTACCAACATTAGCTACAAATGAAACAGGCTCATGCAATGTAAGTCAAAATTCTGAAAATAGTCCCGACTTGCTTGAAGAATTAATTGTCTCCGTCTGCCCTCCCCCCTTTATCACATCTAGAAGATAATAATTCTATAGAGGTAAACTTAGATCAAAACTTATTAGCCTCTACATCATCATTTCAGACTTTAGTTATAAATAATGATAACTCTAGGGAACAAGAACACATTTCTGCCCCTGAAAATCCTCCCAGACAAATATTTGTACTGGGAGACTCCATACTCAAATACTTAGACATGGCAATATGTAATCCTGATAAGCTTAATCAAACTTGTTTAAGCTACAAGGGAGCAATGATCTCTGATATTACTAATATGATAAACACCAAACTAAAAGATTCTGGTCCAAATCCTCTAGTAATAATTCATGCAGGAATTAATGACATCTTTAGTTCAGACATTACAAGTTTAAAAGAAAGGTATGTGGCACTTAACAATCTACTTGAGGAGAAAGGCTGTACAGTATGTTTCTCAGAGATTCTTCCAGTTCCAAGGGCAACTGTTTCTATTGCTAACAAAATAAAACATATTAATAATTGGCTAAGACTGTGGTGTCTAAAACAGGACATCAAATGTAACCATCATTGGGAAACATTTTCTGGAAGGGACTCACTCTTCTACTGGGTTGGACTTCACCTCAGCAGAAGAGGGAGTACCATGTTGGGGAAAGATATTATTTCTGCAATTAATTCTTTAAACTAAAATTCAGGGGGGAGAATCGGCAAGTTCCTAATTCTCTTATTAATCATAGAACAATCAATAATAACAAATTACCCACATCAACTGAATCATGTAATATTGAATAATTTAATGCTAGATCATTAAACAATATCAATATGGCCAAATTAGAAATTAAATGCAAAATTCTGAAAATTCATATTATCTCTGTAACTGAAACTTGGTTGGATTCGACCTCCAAATGGATTTGAGAATTACCAAATTATAAATTATTTCATAAAGACAGACTAAATAGAATAGGAGGAGATGTATGTCTTTATGTACACAGTGGGTAGGATATTCAGACTGCGCCAGGCTGTGGCGCAAGCCTGGGCACAGTGCAACTGGGATGCGCATGGGCATTGATAGGGTGATATTCAACGGAGCTGTGCCATGGTACAGCATCGTTGAATATCACTCCTTGGTCGCCCGCAGTGCACATGGCGCAGTGGCACTGCACCAGCGCAAGTGGCCAGAGTGGAGCAGGGGATACACTAGTGCAAGTGCCGTTGTGCTAGGTGCAACAACCGCGATATTCAAAGTGAACATGTAAATGGGCCATACGGCAAGGTGCAAATAGGGCCATATGCATGTTATGGCCCCATTTGCATGCAGGTGCACCGATCCCCAGTGACTTGCACCTGGCACCCTGCCAGGCTGCTGCCTTCGGGGACCGACGCCCCTTGCACAAGCGGCAACATGCTCCAACGCCCGATCATGGGCATATGTATAAATTGTAAATGTCCCATATCCCTGGTGGTCCAGTGGACTGCACCCAGCCCAATCACGGGCATATGTGATACACTACAAGGTCCTATATCCCTGGTGGTCCAGTGGACCACTCACAGCCCGATCACGGGCATATGTACTAAAATAATAGTCCTATATCCCTGGTGGTCCAGTGGACTGCTCACAGCCCAATCACGGCTGTCAGTAATGAATTATGACAAATTATCCATCCCTGGTGGTCCTGTGGTACCCCCTCCCCACCCACCCAATGAGCTCCCACTGCCCCGCCCCCAGGTCAGCGGCGGGCAGCAGCTCACCCACTGCTGCCCTGCCAGCCACTGAATGACTCCATACGGTAGGGCTGCGCCCATTGGTCCACAGTGTGAGCCAATGGGCATGCAGCCCGCACCATACTACACAGACCAGATATGTGAATGGTCAGTTGGACTGAGGTGAGGACGGGGCTCAGTGGGTGGGTGGGAGGGGTACCGCTGGAACACCAGGGATGGATTGGTTTGTCATAGATCATTACTGACGCCTGCAATTGGCTGTGAGCGTCCACTGGACCACCAGGGATATAGGACTATTATTTTAGCACATATGCCCGTGATCAGGCTGGGAGTGGTCCACTGACCACCAGAGATACAGGACCATTATTACAATACTAATGCCTGTGATTGGTATGGGTGTGTGCCACCGAAGGTGCCATTGAGTTATGGCTACCCACAGGTGGCAGCTGCCGTGTTAAGGCCCTGGTAATATGGCAGCTCACCTGTGGGTGGTCAGCTGTTACCCTTTTTGGGATCAGCTGTGCAGTGCAAGTAGGTTGCACCTGCATGGGCTCAGTACATCCCGGCTGAATATCGGGATGTGCAGAACATGCATGGGCACGCCCCCCCCACTTGCACTGCATACACTACTGATGCACTCTGGCACATCGGGATTTGCGCCAGGCACATTCCCCTTTTGAATATTGTGCCAGAGCTCATCAGTGGGTTGCACATGGCACAACTGTGTTGCGCCATGCACAACCCTTCTGAATATCCCACTCAGTGACTTTACTGCATATGAATCCAATGTTGACACAAATACGGAATCACTTTGGGTAACAGTACAACTCAAAAGCCAAATAAAACTCATAATAGGAGTATGTTATAGACCCCCCTCTTCAGATTCTTCTTACACTAAAGACCTAAGCAATTTAATCGAATCAATAGCTGATAATAATAATGTACTTATCCTGGGAGATTTCAATATGCCAGGAATCTCATGGGACACCTTTATTGGTAAATCTGAACAAGAGAATATTTTAACTAAGACATGTGTAGATCTAGGTCTTGCCCAGTTAATTAGAGACCCCGCTAGAGGTTCTAACATACTTGATCTTGTTATTACAAATATAGAAAATAACATTTCAGATATAAAGATTATTGTCCCAATTGGTAAAAGTGATCATAATTCAATATTATTAGGTATAACAATTACAGCTATAAGGTCTTCTACTGAAACTAAATGTTTAAATTATAATAAAGCAAACTTTAATCAAATAAACTCCATAATTAGTAAAATTGACTGGGATAAAAAGTTTCAGGACAAAACAACAAATCAAGCTTGGGATGATATAAAGCAACTGATTTATGACTTAGAGCATAGATGTGTTCCAGTAAAACCAAAATACAACAAAAAGGGTAAAATCCCCATTTGGTTCTCAAAGGAAATCAACAAACAAATCAAATTAAAAGAATGCCTATTTAAGAAACTTAAAACAAACTTTACATTAAACACTAAGAATAGATATAAGAATGTGGTCTCAAAGTTAAAAAAAAATAATTAAAAGAGCAAAAACCCAACTTGAATTCTCCTAGGCTCATTCAAAAACTAATAAAAAATATCTTTATTCTTATATAAACAGCAACAAGGGGAATTTAAATAAAATTGGTCCATTATCAATAAATGGCAGTCTTGTTGAAAATGATTTAATTACTGCCGACATATTTAATGATTATTTCTGCTCTGTGTTTAGTAAAAATGACATATATATCCTGACTTACAAAGTTCAATTACCAATTCCAAAGATAACCAAAAGCAGGAAGTTAGGGAGGCCTTATCTTCTCTAAAAATGAAATCCACTAGTCCAGGGCCAGACAATATACAATGCAGGTTTTTAGTAGAAACTCTTGACTCAATTATCATTCCACTACATTTAGTATTTAATAAATCTTTATCTGCAAACAGTATCCCTGTAGATTGATGAAAAGCTACTGTGGTTCCAATTTTTAAAAAAGGAAACAAATCTAACATCCAAAACTATAGACCAATCAGTCTAACATCTTTGATATGTAAAGTAATGGAAAGAATAGTCAAGTCACGTATTGAAGCTGAGATTATTAAGCTTGGTATTTGAGATCCTACTCAGCATGGATTCATGTCTGGATTATCATGTACAACCAATCTAATTTCTTTTTATAATAACATTAGTAGTCTTTTGGATGACCATATAGCATCTGATGTCATACTGCTAGATTACAGTAAGGCATTCAATAAAGTGTCTCATTCTCTTCTTATTAACAAAATGTATAAGTATGGATTTTCATACTACCTGATCAACTGGTTTTTGAAATGGTTAGATAGTAAAGATTAGTAAAGATAAATAATTCATTATCAAACTTAGATAAGGTGACACGTGGTATTCTGCAAGGTTCAGTTCTTGGTCCTATTCTATTTAACATTTGTATTAGTGATTTGACAATATCATCTGGCAACATTATCTCAAAATTTGCAGATGACACTAAAATAGGAGAACATGTAGACACTACCCAAAACATGGCTATACTTCAAAAGGACTTAAATAACATAGAACTATGGGTGAAACTAAATTGCATGGAATTTAACATAGATAAATGTATAATGATCCACGTTGGAACAAAAAATCCAATAAGTAGTTATTTTTTGAACAATAATAAACTAAAGAAATCAAACAGTGAAAGGGATTTAGGCATTTTGGTTAGTAATAAGTTACTATCAGGTCCACATTGCAATAAGGTAGAGAATACAGCAAATAATTTAATCAAACAAATTAGAAAAACATTCATTAATAAATCAGAACAGTGCCTAATTCCTTTGTATAGGTCGTATGTGAGACCATATTTAGATTATGGTTCCCCTTTTTGGAGTCCTTATTTGAAAAGTGATATCTATAGATTGGAACAAGTACAGAGAAGGTTGACTAAGATAGTACCAAGACTACACAATGAGTCATATGAACAACAATTGACCATAACTGGACTACATTCCCTACAGCAAAGGAGGCTTAGAGGAGATTTGTTGTTCCTTTATACAATAATAAGAAGCCCTAAATTAATGGAATTAATTCGACTAACTTTTTCAAAACGTCGTATAGTTGGTAGATTACACAATAAACAATTAAAAATAGAATAGGCAAATACTAGTAAAAGGGATACTTATTTCAATATCAGGGCACCTAAGATTTGAAACTCCTTACCACAGCCTGTAATTAATTCCAATAATATTAATACTTTTAAATCAAATTTGGATATCTGGTTAATTGAGTTTAACGACAAATGACCAGCTATTGAGGGGGAAAATCTCAATGGGCCTTGGCCTTCTTTTGTCCCAAACCATCCAGTAAATCCAGCAAATAAGAGCAGAGGATTACTACAGGCATGATGAGGTGGGGGAGCATAATGACTTTGAAATGTTGTCCAGTGCTGGTGAGTGTAGCGATTTTTGTGGTGGTGGTGGTGGTGAATGCAGTATGTCTAGTGCAAGTGGTACATCAATCCCGGTTGGCAAATCTGGCAAATTAACAGCATTTCTGGGTTTGTCATCATGACCTGTGCAACCGTCTTCATCAAATGTCCACACTCCACCCCCAGCCAATGCCATTCATCACAGACCACAACCATTTGTGATCAACACACCCTGTGTAAAACATTTAAGTCAGCCCATGTTACAGAGTGTTTTTGCGCATAAGCTGAAGTACTGTACCCCCCGAATCATACAGTGTCATGTAAACTCAATGCTGCTGTAACAGAAATGTTGGCAATTGATCTTTTGCCCTTCTCCTTTGTGGAGAATTCTGGGTTTTGGTGGTTTGCTGCACGTGCCTGTCCAAACTGGAAAGTCCCATCCAGGACATACTTTTCTACCTGTGCTGTCCCCGAGTTGTTACACACTGTGTCCAACTCAGTAAGACATGTCCTTCAGCATTCCTCCTCTCCATTCACTCATTTAAGTATGGATATGTGGACAAGTGGCCAAACAGTGTGGAGTTCATATTTGTGTATAACTGCACACTGGACGCAGGTGCCGGGGGTTGTTTATGATGTTGGTAGTATGACTAATCAGTGCAGTAAGGTGGATTGTCGTGGTAGCAATCTTCCAGGAATTCGACAGCATGCAACGATTGCTATGTACAGTGTGACCTGTTCACTGGTGAGAACATGTTGGACATGGTACTGACTGAAATTGATAGATGGCTAAACCCTCTGTCCCTGAGAGCTGGGTTCATGGCAAGTGACAATGGGTCAAATGTGGTGAAATGCATCACAAATGGTGTTTTTTTTCATGTTCCATGCATGGCCCACTGTTTAAATCTTGTGGTTCTGGAGTTTATGCAGCACCCTGATATAAAGGAAATGCTGACCGTTGCATAACATATCTGCTCTCACTTTTCAAGATCTGGAAAGGCCCGTGACCAACTGCAGCAGTTGCAGATACAAAACAGCCTGCCTCAGCACCGCTTGAAGCTGGAAGTTGTCATCTGATGGAACTCCACTTTATACATGGCAGAGAGGTTGTATGAACAATACAAAACCATCTCAGAATATCTTGTTATGCACACTAGCCGTGACAGTTCCGGGGCCTCCATGTCTATGACGACTGAACAGTGGTGCCTCATGGACTCTGTAATAACAATTTTGTGGCCTTTTGAACATGCCACACAGGCAGTGAGTGGTGAGTCTGCCTCCATTAGCCAATCAATTCCACTGCTGCGGGTGCTGAGGCAGACATTGGTGAATGTACAGCATAGACTTGATGTTGCCGGAGACAGTGGTAGCAGTATATTGCTGCAACACATGCTGACAGTATTCGACCAGAATCGTCACATTGTGAGCATTCAGCATAGTGACAACTTTGCCATAGCAACAATGCTGGACCCACGATACAAACGTGGAATTGCATCAGTACTGGAAGGAGGGCCTGAACAGATAAAAAATATCAGTGGTCAACTGGTGCGCTTGGTTCATGGGGCACAGAAGTCACGTGCCAAGGTCAGCAAACCTCAGCAGCATAATCCTGAAGGTGTACCTGGAGGACCATCAAGCATATCCTGCAAGGGGAAGGAGACTGCAGTTCCAGGTGGTCTGTCATCCCAAGTGGCTGGCGTCAATCTGCTTTGGGAGGCTTTGTCCCAAGTGGGTATTTGTGAAATAAATGATTTGGGAGAACAGGATGATGCATCAACAGTTGGACTTAGAGCGGCACAGAGAATGGTTGAGTCATATTTGTCTGAAAACAGGCATCTGACAATAACTGAAGATCCTCTTTTGTACTGGAGTGGAAAGGTCAGTGAATGGCCAGAGCTGACTGCAGTGGCACTGAAGTACCTCACATGCCCACCCTCCAGTGTAAGTGTTGAGAGAGTATTCAGCTCAGGAGGTGCAATAGTCAGGGATCGTTGGACAGACCTGTCTCCTGCAAATGTTAGTTTGCTAACATTCATTAAAATGAATGAGAGGCACATACCAGCACAGACTGCAACCTTGGTATTCATACCCCGGCCTAGTCATGGTGGTCTTTCTGATGTGGAAATGGAGCATCCTGGTGGCACTGGCAGTGGCTGCCTGAAATGGCCCACCACTGACATAAATGATGACACAATGGAGAAAGAATTTCCCAGTGGTCAGACTTCAGACATCGATGACTGCGAGGGCAGCTTTCTTTGCGAGAATGATGATGTGGTTAATGTTGGCAGGTTTTAACTGAAGTTTTTAAAAGGCGGTGTGCCCCCCCGGACCATGACCACCACCACAGGGACTGATGTTAGCCACTGCCACCATGAGTCTGTCTGATCCCCAGACCACCACCACCGGGACTGATGTTAGCCACTGCCATCACTGCCACCATGAGTCTGTCTGCCCACCGAACCACAACCACCACCGAGACTGATGTTAGCCACTGTCACCACTGCCACAATAAGTTTGTCTGCCCCCCAAACCACCACCACTGGGACTGATGTTAGCCACTGCCACCATGAGTCTGTCTGCCCCCTGGGCCACCACCACCAGGACTGATGTTAGCCACTGCCACCATGAGTCTGTCTGACCCCTGGACCACCACCACCACCGGGACTGATGTTAGCCACTGCCACCACTGCCACCATGAGTCAGTCTGCCCCCCGAACCACCACCACCAGGACTGATGTTAGCCACTGCCACCATGAGTCTGTCTGCCCCTCTGGACCACCACTACTGGGACTGATGTTAGCCACTGCCACTATGAGTCTGTCTGACCCCCAGACCACCACCACCGGGACTGATGTTAGCCACTGCCACCACTGACACCATAAGTCTATCTGCCCCCCGAACCACCACCACCACCGGGACTGCTGTTAGCCACTGCAACCACTGCCACCATGAATCTGTCTGCCCCCCAGACCACCACCACTGGGACTGATGTTAGCCAAGCCACCATGAATCTGTCTGCCCCCCTGGACCACCACCACCGGGACTCATGTTAGGCACTGCCACCATGAGTCTGTCTGACCCCCGGCCACCCCCACCAGAACTGATGTTAGCCACTGCCACCACTGAGCATGAGTCTGTCCGGGCCACCACATCCATCAGCCAGAGACACAAAGCTTCTTAATATTTAAACCATAAAGTGAGTATGTGCATTCATGTTTGTTATGCTACTTCACTTCCTTTAGTTGTATGTTTTGTTTTCTGTAGCTTTTCAGAGCCGCAGAGATTCTGGGGGACCCTGCCTGGCCTAACCCTCTCTGACACTGAGCGAGCATAAGGAGGAAGATGACAGATGACTGACTTCTTGTGGGGGGTCACATAGTATGCAAGAAGTGGCACTGGTGCACAACTGGCTGACAGATTTTATTTCAAACACACACACACACACAATTTATTTTGCACACTACCTACGCTAAGGGGGATGCTGCAGGCAGTGCTGCTAGTATACCCACAGAGATTCTGGGGGACCCTGCCTGGCCTAACCCTCTCTGACACAGTATTTTCCCTTCAAGGATTTTTTTTTATTTATCCCACATGATGTGATGGAATGCCCTGCCCACTGAGCCAAAGTTTATACCCCAGTGAGCTAGCACAGGGAGGTAGATGGCAAATTACCGACTTCTTGAGGGGTGGGAGGGTCACACAGACAGTATGTTAGAAGTGGCACTGGTGCACTGATGACTATCTGGCAGATTCTTTTTCACACAAACACACACAGAATTATATCACATAGCAGCTAAGCTAAGGGCAGTGCTGCATGTGTTGCTGCTACCCACACAGATTCAGACACTGCCTGGCCTAACCCTCTTTGACACAGTACTTTTCCTCTTCAAGAATTTTTTTTTTTATTTATTCCACGTAATGGGACAGAATGCCCTGCCCACTGAGGCAAAGCTTATACCCCACTGAGAGAGCACAGGGAGGCAGATGACAGATGACTGACTTCTGTGGGGGCATGGGACACAGCAAGAAGTGGCACTGGTGCACTGATGACTATCTGTCAGATTTTATTACACACACACACACACACACACACAATTATTTTGCATACCATGTACGCTAAAGGCGATGCTGAATGTGCTGCTGCTACCCACACAGATTCAGGGAACCTGCCTGGCCTAACCCTCTCTCAAACAGTACTTTCCCTTCAAGGATTTTATCTTATTTTTTTATTCATTCCACGTGATGTAACGGAATGCCCTGTACACTGAGCCAAAGCTTATATCCCCACCGAATGAGCACAGGAAGGAAGATGATAGATCACTGGCTTCTTGCGGAGGTGGGAGGGGGGTTACACAGACAGTATGCATGAAGTGGCACTGGTGACTGGCTGGCAAATTTTTCCTTCACACACAGATTTTATTTCACACACCACCAAGGTTATGGGCCAATGCTGAAGGCATTGCTGCTACCAATAGAGAATTAGGGACCCTGCCTGGCCTAACCCTCTCTGACACAGTACTTTCCCGTCAAGGATTTTATTTCATTTCACGTGATGTGACGGAATGCCTTGCCCACTGAGCCAAAGCTTATACCCCATTGAGCAAGTACAGGGAGGAAGATGACAGATCACTGGCTTCTTGGGAGGGGGGGTCACACAGACAGTATGCAGTCAGGGACCCTACCTGGCCTAACCCTCTCTGACACAGTACTTTCCCTTCAAGGATTTTTATTTTTATTTATTCCACACAATGTGACAGAATGCCCACTGAGCCAAAGACTGTATAATAAAAATAAAATAATAATAATAAATCCCCACTGAAGTGACTGAGCAGTACGCACAGGCAGGAGAATTGAGAGCTGACTTGTTGTTGGGGGGCAATTGGGCAAACAGCAAGAAGGCTAACTGGAGGTGGTGTGGTATGGGTGTCACAGTTCACCCCCTCTGCGGCTCCAAATAAAAAAAACTGGCAGTCTAGCTCTGGCATTTCAGTCTTTTCTCTTCTTGTCTTTCTTGACTCACTCACTTGCCCCCAGTTTCCAAGTTCCTATTCTCCTACCCGAGTCTTCTCTCCCAACTTCCTAAATTCTGACTCCCCCAGCCACACCCAACCTAGTCCTTGGCTCTAATCCCCTTCCGATCCTGAGTCCCTGACTCCCCACCCCCAAGTTTTCTATTGGTTCTTTTTTTAAAATAAATATATAACAAAAAGTAATTCTTTAGTTTTTTTTTTCTGAGTCCAGGAATCGACTTCTTCCTTGCCCAATGGGCAAACGTAAGCAGCACGCAGTGTGATAAGGCAGTGGAGAAGGCTATCAGGATGCTTGGGTGCATAGGAAGGGGCATCATCAGCAGAAGGAGGGAGGTACAGTAGTATTACTCCTGTATAAATCACTGGTAAGACCCCACCTCCTGCACTGTGTCCAGTTCTGGAGGCCCCACCTCTGAAAAAAAATAGATAGGGTGGAGTCTATACAAAGGAGGGCTACCAAAATGGTTCAGGGCCTGCTTCAAAAGTGCTATGAGGAAAGACTCAAGAAACTAAATATGTACACTCCAGAGGAAAGGAGGGATATGATAGGGATGTTCAAATACTTCACAAGTATTAATAAGGTACAGGAAGGTAACATTTTCCATAGAAAAAGATGCTCCAGGACAAAGTGTCATGGTAGGAAGCTGTGGGGGAGCTCAGTGGGGATCTGAGGAAATACTTCTTCACGAAGAGGGTGTTGGATGCTTGGAACAGCCTCCCAGCAGAGGAGGTGGTGGGTGCTACAATGGTAACAAGATTCAGACATGCATGGGATAGACACAAGGGGACCTTCGAAGTAAGGCAAGAGGGGGGAGAAGATTGGAGACTGAGTAGGGTCTGTGATTGGAACAGTAAGTAGGGAATAAAGGGCAGACAAGGTGAGCCAAGAGGTCATTATCTGCCGACAACTTCTATGTTTCTGTTTTGATTGAGTCATAGCCAGTTTAAGGCCATCCAGTCATTTATTGGAGCAAGACATTGCCCCAGCACTGAAGCCGCATGGACCCACCGGGACAACAAGACAGGTACAGCTATCATCTGCATAGCAGTGAAACATGGCCCTGTACCATCTAGTGATCTCCCCCAAGAGCAACATGTACACAGAGAAAAGCACAGGGACAAGGACTGAGCCTTGAGGAACCCCACAAGAGAGCACAGAAGACCGAGAGATGAAATTGCCTAGGCAATCAGCTGCATTCTCCTGGTTATGTATGACTCAAACCAATGCAAAATCATGCTAGTGAGACCCATATAATTCCCAAGGTGATCCAACAGCACCCCATGGTCAGCTGTGTCAAATGCCATGGAAAGATCAAGAAGGACCAAGATGGAACAAAGACCTTGATCCCTTACCAGGAGGAGATCATGAGTCACCCATACAAGTGCAGTCTCAGTGCTATGGCCAGCCAAAAACCTGACTAGAAATGTTCATAGATGTTATTTTATTTATTTATATATGACTTAGTTAACTGGGTAGGTGCACTGATCCCAGGGACCGTTTTCAGGCACGATCTGGGCCACATAAGGAGGCACAGAGTAGAAACATCAAAATAACAAGAACATAGCAAGATCAGGTAATACATAGTGAAAGGTTACTGTTGTTACATTTGGCAATATATGGTGGCAGTAGTTGAGGGACAACAAATAACAAAACAAAGTAAGGCTCATGGTGGTACAGTTTCAGTAAATGAAAGAACCTATTTGGCTCTACCCCTGGAATAATCCATAAGGGGGGGGGGGCTAGTCCTTACAGCAGTGGCAGATGGATGCCAACAGTGGCCAGTCTTTGAGGCGAGTCTTGAACTGGCATTGAGTGTTCATGGTTATAATTCTCCAGGCGATCCACAAGTTGATCAACCACCTCCTTCTCGATAATCTTCCCTAAAAAGGAAAGGTTTGAAGCAAGTCTGTAATTGAACAGAAAATCAGGGTCCATAGATGATTTTTTAAAGGGGGCCAACCACCACCTTTTCAGGGCAGATGGAGAAAACAATCTCCCTCAAGGAGCCACTGGCAATCTTAGCAATCACTGGGCCCAAGGATGAACTGCAGCCCAAAAGCAACCAGGTTGTTCCCAGGTCAAAGTAAACAGCAGGCCAGATGCAAACTAGAGATCACCTGAAGCACCTCATCCTCCAAAACTGGCCAGGACTCATTCCAGGTAGGTAGGTCTACATTATCAGAAGGTAGACCACAACCAGCCCATGAGAGGCCACTTGAAGAGATAGCAGGTCTAATGGAGGACACCTTATCAGAGAACAATTTACCAAGCTCCTCATACTTATCTGCTGAAAAGACTAATGGATCGCAGACAAGGAGGATTTAACAAACCTGTCTATGGTGTGAAAGAGTTCAGCTGGCTGCTACTTCCCTGCAGCAATTGACCTTAACAGGAACTCTGCCATTTT
This sequence comes from Neoceratodus forsteri, assembly GCA_016271365.2. Classification (NCBI taxonomy): domain Eukaryota; kingdom Metazoa; phylum Chordata; order Ceratodontiformes; family Ceratodontidae; genus Neoceratodus; species Neoceratodus forsteri. Next base: position 454,133,477 of record CM057452.1, on the reverse strand, counting down.
CATGTTGATTACTCATTGATACTCAACATAATGAGTTTTCAAAACCAACTTGTCCTCCTCAGACCGTAACCTACTCCAAAAGCACTCCAACTTCTGTCCCTTAGTCTTCAGCTAATGCAGCTCATCACTCTACCACAGTAAACTGCAATAGAACATCAAGAGATGAATGTGGTAAGGTGCCAGGGAGTCTAAGGCAGCCACTAGAACTATATTATAGCATCCATGGCCTCTTGTGCCCCCTGGGCACCAGCAAGCATCATAGCTGAGATGTTTAGTACCTCTTGGAGCTTGCAAGGCTCCAAATTATGTTTCAGATGATACCGGACAATTCCATGAAAGTGGTATTGAAACAGGGGGCCCCACAAAGGAATGACGCAACATGATGATCCAACCAGCAGACCAGATCAGCCTTGACCACTCTAATGTCAAGTCTCAATGGGAAGAAGATCAGGTCCAGAGTGTGGCCATGTCAATGAATTCCAGAGGCAACTGCCTGTGCTATTCACAGTGAAGACATCTATTGGCGGAGTTGTCCAAAATGAGAGGATTCATAATTTACCCAAGCACTGAAGTCCCCTGGCACTAACAATCTGGAGGCATCCAATACCTGTTACACCATAAAGTTTGCCAACTCCTGCAAGAAGTCTCACCCATAACCTGGATGATGGTATATGATAATGACCTTACCAGTAACACCCAAAGTGCATCTGACTGCCACATATTCAAAAGGTCCCAAAGTGGATTTAAAACAAATGGATACCAAACCCCCTCTGCGATTCCTCATCAGGCAATGCAGCACAGAATAACCTGGGGGCACTGAGGTATGGTGACATCATAGAAACATAGAGACATAGACTTTGACGGCAGATAAGGACTGCTTGACCCACCTAGTCTACCCATTTCCCTACCTATTGGATAAGATACAGATCCTAGTTAACCAATAGCTTACTTCCTCCTACCTCCCCTGTAGAATTGCCTTACGTCTGTCCCATGCATTCTTGAATTCCCCCATTGTTTTTGACCCCATGACCCCCTCAGGGAGGCTGTTCCATGTGTTCACCACCCTCTCCATGAAAAAATACTTCCTCACATTGCCCTTGAGTTGTCCCCTTCCTCTATCTTCAAATTGTGCCCCCTTGTTCTTACACATCTCTTTTTCTGAAAGATGCTATCCTTTTGGAGTTTGTTGATTCCCTTGAGGTACTTGAAAGTTTCTATCACATCCCCCCTCTCCCTCCTTTCCTCTAGGGTATACATATTAAGCTCCTTTAGTCTCTCTTCATATGGCTTCTGGTGCAGACCCTGCACCATTTTAGTTGCCCTCCTCTGTTCTGCCTGCATCCTGTCTATGTCCTTGTGGAGATGGGGTCTCCAGAACTGCACACAGTACTCCAGATGGGGTCTCATCAACTGTCTGTACAGAGGGATAACAACTTCCTGTTTTCTATTGGTGATGCCTCTCCCTATGCATTCCAGTATCCCCCAGCCCTCCTTGCTGCCTTCTCACATTGCCTGCTTACCTTTTGGTCATCTGATATGACTACCCCCAGTCCCTTTCCATTTTTTTTGTCATAAATACCTCCCCTCATTGTGTACCCTTCCCTTGGGATTTTGTTTCCCAGGTGCATTACTTTGTACTTCTTTGCATTAAATCTAAGCTGGCATACTTTTGACCATTCCTCCAACCTTGCCAAGCCCCTTCTCATCCTTTCCACCCCTCCTTGTGTATCAACCCTGTTGCAGATCTTTGTGTCATCTGCAAAGAGGCATACTTTTCTTCCAGTCCCTCTGCAATGTCACCGATAAAGACATTAAAAAGGATCAGTCCCAGTACTGAACACTGCGGTACCCCGCTAGTAACCCCCCTTTCTTTGGAGTGGACTCCATTTATTATTACCCTCTGTGTCCAGTTGTCCAGCCAATGTTTTACCTAGGTTATCACGGTGGGACCCACTCCCAGGCTGGCTAACTTGTTAATAATCTTTTGTGTGGAACTGTGTCAAATGCCTTGCTAAAGTCTAGGTAGGCCATGTCCACAGCCCCTTCCTGGTCAGTGTAGAAGGAGAAGTGGGTGGTGGGAGCAGAGAAGGATCTGAGGAGTGGCAGGAGCCACTTGGGGAGAACCACATCCATGGCATTGGGGAGCAGTGGGAGCCTGCTTGGAAAGGGGAGGAAAGCCACAGGGAGCTGAAGAGGGGACTGGAAAGCTGCTGGGAGCTGAAGAGGGGACGTGATTTTTGCCCAATCGGCAAAGCAGTTCTCAAGCCAGTCGGGCTCATTGTCAAGAAACCAATTGGGAAGGGAGGCACCCTATTTAAAGGTAGCAGCTGGGCTATAAAGAGCTGGACCCAACCACTACTCAGAGCAGTGTAGGAGGAAAAGCAGGCAGTGGGAGCTGCTACAGGTGGGAGCAGAAAAGGATCTGAGGAGCGGCAGGAGCTGCTTGGGGAGACCCACATCTGCAGCATCAGGGAGTGGCAGGAGCCTGCTTGAGAAGGGGATGAAAGCCACTGGGAGCTGAAGAGGTGACCGGAAAGCTACTGGGAACTGAAGAGGGGACGTGATTTTTGTCCCACCCAGCCTGGCCCTGACTTCTATTAAATAGGCAGGGTAGGAGGAGTCAGCCCCTGGGGAAAAGAGCAGAGCAGGGAGCTGGTGAGCAGAAGAAGGTATTGCCCTCAGGGGGGAGGAATGCCATACAGGACAGGATCAAGAAGGAGTTGGTCACTTCCTGGATAACACTGGCTGAATGCAGGTGGTGAGTCTGTTTTGATTTATTGGTTATAGGGGGAATGTGGTCTGGCTAGAAAACTTACAGACAGTACTGTTTGCTTTGTAGTTGGGTTTAGTGGCCTGGTTAAAAACTTATAGGTATTATTGTGTTTTGATGTATTGGTTATAGGGGACGTGATCTGCTTAAAAAACATACAGACAGCACTACTCATTTCTGTAGTTGGGTGTAGTGGCGTGGTTTTAAACTTATAGATAGTACTGTGTTTTGTAGTTAGATGTAGTGGGATGGTTATAAACTAATAGAGAGGAATGTGTTTGTAGTTAGGTGTAGCATCCCAAATTGTACTGGTGGGAAACGCATGGGCGGTACGGTATCATAGTTAGAGTGTTTATACATCTCTGCAAGTTGAATTGGTATTGTAATTGTTAAGTAGGGATTGGACAGGGCAGAAACTTATAGATAATACTATACTTGTATTTGGTACTGGTATCATGGGTAGAATAGTGGGGTGTAAAAAATGTGGGGTGGTGGTCTGGATGAATATATTGTGGAGGATGGGGGGGTTCTGGTCTGTCACAGGCTGAGAAGACTCAAGGAGGAGGTACTTTGGCTTGGTAGTGTGTTGGAGAGGATGGGGGTGGCTGGGGAAGGAGAGCCTCCCTCGGTAAGTGACATGAGGACACTGCAGGGGAGGAATATTGGATCAAGGGAGGGGATGGGGAGGAGGTGTGGGGCAAAATAAATAGGAGGCCTGGAACTGAAGGGAAAGCTCAGGTCAGGAGGAAGGAGACAACGTACAGCATGGAAGAGAGGGCAGGCAATAGATTTGCGGTGTTGGCGACATTGGGGAAGGAGGAGGAGGAGGAGGAGGAGGGGAAGGCTCTCCAGGAGGAGGCAGGAGAGGGGAAAGGGAGGGGTTGCACAAGGGATGATGATAGTCAGTCACAGGAGGGTGGTAGGGGTAAAGGGGGAAGGGGCATAGCTGGAGGGGTAGTAGAAGGGAGCAGGGAAACAGGGAAAATGAGCAGGACAGATAGAGGGGATGACAAGGGCAGAGCAGAGGATGGGGGTTAAGGGTGGAAGGGAAGGATGTGGATGATAGGGAGAGTACGATGGTGGGGCAGGGAAAGGTCAAGTGAGGGGAGGGGAGCCGCAGGTCAGAGTGGGGAAGGGGTAGCTACAAGGAGGCGGACTCAAGGGATAGGTATATAGGTAATAGAGTGGGAACAGAGATAAGGAAGGAGGGGGGTACTGGTGCTGGGGGATTCCATAGTAAAAGGGATCAGATGGGGCAGTAGGGGGAAAAGGAATAGTAGCATATGAGTGAACACCATAACTGGGTTAATGGTGGGCAGGTTGGGGCAATCACTTCTTAAGTGCATTAGGAGGGGTAAGAAGAAACCAAATCTCATGGTGCACGTGGGTACAAATCACCTGGCCGGGGAGATGGTGGAAGTGGTAAGGGAGAGGATCAAGGAACTGGGAAGGCTGTGTGAGGAGTTGGGGGAATTAGTGGCATTCTCAAAGGGTGCTCCCAGTGTCCTGTGTGAGTGCGGCAAGGAAAAGGAGGATTGGGGAGTTCATCATATGGCTGGGGGAATGGTGTTGATCCAGGGGATATGGTCTGGTGGGTAGGTGGCTGGTGCAGAATCTGGGACAATAATGATCTATACGCAGGGGGCAGGCTACACCTGAGAGGGGAGGGGAAGGGGGTATTAAAGCAGAAGCTAGAGAGGTACATAGCAGCAAAGGTGGTGTTAAACTAGGTGAGGGGTGGCAAGAGGTCTGCTGGTGGGCAGGGATCCTACAGAAGTGAGCCGAACAAGCTTACCCCCCCAAGCTAAAAGAGAGGGAATCAGGGTAGTGGCCCATGGGGGAAATAGGAGGGGGGATAAGCAGGGAGGGGGAGGGGAAGGGAAGGAAACAGGGTGGAGGGTGGTATTACTGAATGCAAGAAGCCTGGGTAACAAGTCAACTAAGCTGCAGGCTCTCTTGGGAGTGGAGAGGGTCGACATTGCGACCATAATGGAAACGAGGGCCACCCAGTACCAGGACTGGGATATGATGATCCCAGGGTACAGGATATTCAGAAAGGATAGGGATAAGGGGAAAGGAGGGGTGTCAATCTATGTGTCAGAGGAGAAAAGGTGTATAAGGGAGGAGGAGGAGGAGGAAGGCAGGAAAGAGGCCATATGGTTGCAGTTTCATGATTCAAAAGGTAGGGCACTGAGGATGGGGGTAGTATATAGACCATAGCTCAAGGGGAATGACTTGGATAAAGAGCTAGCTGAGCAAATTAGAAGGGTCTGTTGGAAGGGGAACACAGTGTTGGTGGGGGACATCAACCTACCTGGGGTGGAGTGGAGCACCCCAACCACCACGAGTGAAAAGAAGTAGGTAATATTAGAAGCATTCCAGGACAGCTTCCTGGTGCAGTTAGTCCAGGAACTGACTAGACTACTAAGCACTCGGGACCGGGTACTATCAAATGGGGAGGCTGTGTGGGATCTGGAGGTAGAGGACCCACTGGAATGGAGTGACCACCGTTCGGTGTGGTTCATGCTTAATATGGGCAGGGAAGCAGGGGGTACTGGAACCAGGGTGATTGAATTCAAAGGGGAGGACTTTAAAAGGATGGGGGAAAATTTTGGGCAGGCATCTGGCAGGAATTCAACCAAGTATGGATGCTACTCAAAAATGGGACATTATTAAAAAAGGGCTGGTGGAGGCTTCTGGGACATGCACAAGGACAAGGAGTAAGAAGGGAAGGGCAAAGAAGCCCACTTGGTTGGCTCAGGAGGTCATGGATGGGCTGAGGGCCAAGAAAAAATCATTTTGGAGGTTCAAGAAATCCAGAGGGGGAGTCGACAAGAATGAGTATACGATAAAGTCCAGGAAGGTTACCAGGCTTGTCAGAGTGGCCAAGGCTTCTAGAGAGCTGAGACTGGCACAGGATATTAGGGATGGAGAAAATAACTTCTTCAGATACATAAGCGAGAGGAGGAAAAATAAAGAACAAATTGTGAGGATTAGGAAGGACAAAGGGTGGGTGGAGTAGGAGGGGGATCAGGCAGAGGTATTAAATGGATACTTCTGTTCTGTGTTCACAGAGGAGAAAGCGGGGCAAATACCACAACGGGGGTGGAGTGGGTAGTGAGGGGGGGTTACGGATACAGGAATTACAGAGGACAGGATTCTGGAAGGGTTAAGGGCACTAAGGGTGGACAAGGCACTGGGACCCAATGGCGTTCACCCTACGGTACTTAAGGAACTAGCAGAGGTCCTGGCAGACCTGTTCAATACCTCCCTGGACACAGGTTGCATACCGCAGGACTGTAGGATGGCCCATGTGACGCCCATTCACAAAAATGGCCCTAAGGACGAACCAGGCAACTATAGACCAGTGAGCCTCACATCAATCATGGGTAAGCTCATGGAGACAATCATAAAAGAAAGGCTGATGACCTTTCTGGAGGACAATGGACTCCAGGATGGTCAACAACACAGGTTTGTCTCAGGAAGATCCTGCCAGACAAACCTGAGTACTATGACTGGGTGACCAAGGAACAGGACAAGGGCCATGTGGTGGATGTCCTGTATTTGGACTTCAGCAAAGCCTTTGATTCCGTGCCACATGGGAGGCTTGGGGGAAGCTGGGGTATATAGAGGTAGGAACAAAGATGGTAAATTGGGTCAGAAACTGCCTGAAAGAAAGGCAGCAAGGGGTGGTAGTGGGGGGGCTCTCATCCCTGAGGACAGTGACAAGCGGGGTGCCACATGGATCGGTACTGGGACTGGTGCTGTTTAGGATATTCATTCTGATATCTCACTCAGGATCCAGACTAGGATCAGTCTGTTCACAGACGATACGAAGATGGGGGCTGTGGTAGATGACATAAAGGGTTGGAGAGGGCTGCAGGAAGACCTGACCAAACTTCAGGAGTGGTCAGAAACATGGCAGTTGGGGTTCAATGCCAAGAAGTGCAAGGTACTACACTTTGGGGCTAGGAACCAGAGGTATTGTAGATCTATCAGCTGGGTGGGGGATACAGTTGGAAAGCACCGAGGAAGAAAAGGATCTAGGGGTGCTTGTAACGAGTACTGTAGTATGAACAACTCAGCTCAGTGCAGTAAGGCAGCAGCAAAATCCAGCAAGATGCTATGGTGTATAGTGAGGTGAATCTCCTCCAGAAATAAGGAGGTGATCATTCCCCTGTACAGGTCGCTGGTCAGGCCACATCTGGAATACTGTATGCAGTACTGGCACCCGTTCCTGAAGAAGGATATCAGATTGTTGGAGGAGGTGCAGCGTAGAGTGACAAAGATGATACATAGATACATAGACAGTGTCGGCAGATAAGGGCCTATGGCCCACCCAGTCTGTCCATTTGAGCTTGTAAGTTCAGTTTATGCTTTCCTAGAAGTCTGTTGCCCCTTACCCCTGACCTCCAGAATTCCTTTATGTCTAACCCATGCATTCTTAAATCCCGTGATTGTTTCAGCCCCAACCACTTCCTCTGGCAGGGTGTTCCACTTGTCCACCACCCGTTCTGTGAAGAAATTCTTACTCACATTTCCTCGGAATTGTCCTCCCTCCAACTTCATCCCATGCCCTCTAGTCCTGGAACATCTTTTTCACTTAAAAATAGTGTATTCCTGCACCCTGTTCCTCCCTGTAAGATACTTGTATGTCTCTATCATATCCCTCCTCACCCTCCTCTCCTCCAGGGAGTACATATTCAGTTCCTTCAACCTGTCCTTATAGGACTTGTGATGCAATCCATGTACCATCTTTGTTGCCCTCCTCTGAGCCTTCTCTACCCTGTCTATGTCCTTACGTAGGTAAGGTCTCCAGAACTGTACACTGTACTCCAGGTGGGACCTCACTAGTGTCTTGTATAGTGGAATTGTGACCTCCCTTTTCCTGCTGGTGATGCCCCTGCCTATGCATCCCAGCATCCTATTTGCTTTACCTGCTGCCTTGTCACACTGTTTCCCTACCTTGAGGTTATCAGAGATGATAACCCCAAGATCCCTTTCCTGCTTGGTGCATGCTATATCCTCACCCCTCAACTGATATATTGTGTCAGGGTTTTGTGCCCCATATGCATTATCTTGCACTTCTTTGCATTGAATTTCAACTGCCAAACCCCTGACCATTCTTCAAGTTTCTGCAGGTCCCTTCTCATTCTGTCTACACCCTCTGGTGTGTCTACTCTGTTACAGAGCTTTGTGTCATCAGCGAACAGTGAAATTCTGCCTTCTAGGCCCTGCGCAATGTCACTGATGAAGATGTTGAATAGGACCAGTCCCAGCACTGATCCCTGTGGTACCTCACTGTTCACTCTTCCCTCTGTGGAGTGACAGCCATTTACCACCACCCCTCTGTGTCCTGCCGCCCAGACAGGTACCTACCCACCACACTACTGTCCTGCCCACACCCATATTCCCCAGTTTGTGTAATAGTCTTCTATGTGGCACAGTGTCAAAAGCCTTGCTGAAGTCCAGATAGGCCATGTCCACTGCCCTCCCCTGATCCATCTCCCTAGTCACCCAGTCAAAAAATTCAACAAGGTTGGTCTGACATGGCCTCCCCCTGGTGAAACCATGCTGCCTTGGGTCCTGTAGTCCATTGACAACCAAATGTTCCACCAGTCTCTCCTTCAGTAGTGCTTCCATGATCTTCCGCACTACTGAGGTGAGGCTGACTGGTCTGTAGTTCCCCACTTCCTCTTTGTTCCCACTTTTGTATAAGGGGACTACATCTGCTGTCCTCCAGTCTTGGGTACCTCCTGTTTCAGTGATTGGCTAAACAGGATAGCCAGAGGTTCAGCCACCACCTCTTTAGTTCTTTAAGGACCCTGGGTGCACCCCATCTGGTCCCATTGCTTTATCAACTCTTATTACTTCCAGTTCCTCTGGACCCTTTCTGTAAAAGGGACTTGTCTCCATTTCTGCACCATTCTCACCACTTGTGCTCCTTCAGACCCATATCCTCCACTTCCTCAGTAAAGACTGAGCAGAAATACCTGTTCAATATGTCAGCTTTACTGTTGTCATCCTCCATGCGGCCCCATCCTCCTCCTTCAGTCTCACTATCCTCCCTTTGCCTTTCTTTTTCACTTATGTATCTGTAAAAGGTTTTGTCCTCTACCCACTGATTTTACAATGTGTTCTTCTGTCTGAGCTTTGGCTTCCCTTACTGACCTCCCTGCCCCCTTTGCTTCTCCTGGTACTTCTCCCTATCCCCTTCTGCCTGTGTCTTTTGTATTGCCTGAATGCAATTTTTTTGGCTTTCACTTTCTTTGCTACTTCTTTGGAAAACCATAATGGTCTCCTCTTCCTTTTCCTCTTGCTAACCTGCTTAATGCATAATTCTGTTGCTCTTGTAATCCCCGTTTTAAATACTGCCCACTGTTCCTCAACCCCTGATTCCTGCTCCATTCCCCTTAATGCCTCTTTCAAGTATCTCCCCATTTTCCCAAAGTCTGCCCCCCTTAAATCCAGGTGTTGGAGGGAATGTTCTATGAAGATAGGGTGGACGAGCTGAACATGTACTCCCTGCAGGAGAGGAGGGATAGGGGAAATATGACTGAAACCTTTAAATACTTAAAGGGGATTAATAAGACTAATGCAGAAGGGATTTTTCAGATTAGAAAAGGGAGGGATATGAGAGGGCACCTGCTGAGACTGGAGGTGGGGAGATTCAGGAGGGAAATCAGGAGATACTTTTTCACAGAATGGGTGGTAGACAAGTGGAATACTGTACCTGAGGAGGTGGTATCCTGTAGAATGGTGGGTGGTTTTAAGAGGGGATGGGACAGAGTGGGGTGGTAATCATGAAGAGGGGTGGGAGGGTGAGGCAGCAAATTGAGGGGCTAGCTGCACAATTGAGAAGACTCGTTAGACCGTGGGGCCTGTTTCTGCTGGCATCTTTGTATGTTCGTATGTTCGTACTACTTTGGTCACCCAGTCAAAAAAATCTATTAAATGCATATGACATGATCTTCCACTGTGAATCCTTGCTGCCTTTGGTCCTGTGCCCTGCTGGCCTATAGGTACTCAGCAATTCTATCATTTGAAGTCATTCCATCATTTTCCCTACCACTGAGGTCAAACTAACAGTTCTAAAGTTTCCTGCCTCTGCCTTGCTCCCACTTTTGTGAAGGGGAATCACATCCACCCTCCTCAAGTCCTCAGGTACCACACCATCCTCCCATGATTTGTTAAAAAGCGTAGTCAGATCCAGGGCCCGCAACCCACCCTAGTACCTATTACCTCCCCAAGCAAACAACCCCCCCAGCATCTATCCAACTGTGCCATCAGGATGTACTGAATTTCTGACTTAGCGATTCTCTGTTAGCACTTGATCCATTGTTTTACCTACTAGTTACCATGCTTCCCAGTTATTGTCTGTTCATACGCTTGTATGCACCATTCTACATTTCTTATATTCCACACCACCTCATGCTTGAGGTGTGTATTACCATGCCTGTATGTTCTTCTGTGATCTTGTTGTTTGCCACTTTGTGGCCCGGGTCATGACTGAAAATGGTCCTTTGGATCACTGCACTTACCCAGTTAACAAAGACATACATACATAAATCAATAAATAAATAAATAAAATTACATTTTTCTCCCTAACCTTCCCTGCCACCTCTTTTGAGAAACATAGCATGTTTTTCCTTCATTTTGTTTTATGTGCTTCACATAAAGGCTTGTTGCCTTTGTGATGGCAGCTTTGATTTGTCCCCATTGTTTCTCCATCCCACCTTCTTCCCTATGTTCTAGTGCTTTTCTGACACACTCCCCCATTTTGCCAAAGTCAGCCCTCCTAAAGTCCAATACCCTCACCTTTGTGTGACTTAACTCTATGGCTGTGTTTATCGTGAACCACACTGTTTGGTGGTCACTTGTTCCCAGATGGCTACCCACTTCTAAATCTGAGATCCTCTCTCTGTCCCCATATGAGAGCACTATGTCTAAGATTGCTCCCTCCTGAGTGGGTTCTTCCACTAGCTGAGACATGTCCCCTGTAGGGCATCAAGAATTACCCTGTTCTTGGATGTGGCTGCAGCAAAGGTGCCCCAGTTAGCATCTAGCATATTCTGGTCCCCCATTAACAATATCCCCCCTTTTTTACCATTCTAAGGATACCTTCTATCATTTCCATGTCCATTTCCTCCCCTTGAGATGGGGGTCTGTATACAACCCCCATACGGATTGTGGTGCCATTTCCTGCCTTCAGGGTGACCCACAGTGCCTCCTCTCCTCCCTGTTAACACTTTAGTTCCATTGCTTTGATCTCTTCCCTTACATAGAGAGCTACTTCTCCTCCTCTTTAACCTCCCTGTCCCTCCTGTTGATTGTGTACCCTGATATGTTGACATCCCAGTCATGGTTCTCTGTGTATCATGTTTTTGTGACTGCCATGATATCCAGGTGTTTCTCTTCCATCAAGGCCACTAGTTTAGGGAGATTGTCACACAGACTATGTGCGCTGGTACTCATCACCCTCCATTTTTTGATAGTCTTACCCCTTTTAGCACCATCCCTGTCTTTATTGTCTTTGTCTTTTTCTCCATTGACCCCTGTCCTGCTCCCTATCAACTTCTCAACCTTATTGTTTACCTCACTAACTATCCTTTTTTGTTGGGGGGGCGCTAGGATTTCCATGCTTCTTTTCAGTGCTCCCCCCCTTGGCTAGTTTAAATGCTTGCCAATGAAGCATTTAAACTTGTCAACTAGGATCCTGGTTCACCTCCTGGACAGATGCAGACCATCACACCAGTATAGGCCTGTATCCCTCCAGGTGGCCCCCAGTCCCCAATGAAGCCAAATCACTGAGCTCTGCACCAGTTTTTTTAACCATTCATTGAGTCCCATGGTGCAGAGTACCCTAGCCTCACCTATGCCATAGCAGGCAGCACCTCCAAGAAGGTTACTGTGAATGCTACTTATCTAAGGCCCCTCCCCAACTCTACAAACTCCTCCTGCAGTGCTCTGATCCCATTCCCAGCCAGGTCATTTGTCCCTAGGTGGACAATGATGTCCGACTCCCTCTCCCATGCCACTGCTCCCACAATTCTGAGGATTTGCTTCCTGTCCCTCCATGCCATGGCACCAGGTAGGCACCTTACCTTCCTCTTCCCTGCCCCCAGTTCTACCCTCCTAATGATTGAGTCCCCCACCAGGAGTTGCTTCCTTCTCCTGAGGGGGTCTCATGCCACCCTCCTCTGGGTCTTCTTTGTGGAGGTTTCCAGCATCCTTCTTGGTCTCCATTGTGGGTGCCTCCATAGAGGAACCATGCACCACCAGAATGGTGTATGAATTGTGGAGTGGTACAACTGGAAGGATGCACCTCTGATCCACCACCCTCACCCTCCCTGAGCCCAGTGTGGTTCAACTGATTCTCTTTCTTGGCAACCTGTGAGGCAACGGTAGTGGCCTTGGTGGTCCCTGGGTGGGGGAGGAGGCTTCCCAAATCCTTGCCAAGTCGACCTGAAGATGGGCAACCTCCTCTCTCAGACCAGTGAGGTGCCTGCAAATAGGGTTGCATTGCAACCTCCAGAATGTCTCCTAAAAGACTGCCACCACACAGACAGTGCATTGCACCACTCCCCACATGGTTGTCTCCCTTGCTGTTTAGTTGTTTTTTTTTGTTTTTGTTAGTGTGTGTGAGCATGTGTGTGTGCATCCACCTCCTATGTAGTGTGCTGGGCTCTTAAGGTTATGACGGGTGAATATCTTTTGCCCTTTTTGGGGAAGTGATGTCAGAACATCTGGTATAAAGGAAACAATGAGCTCAGGGTGGGTGGAGTGAGGGGCAGGATGGGCGGGACCAAGCCTGTGCCCTCCAGAAACAATCAGCTACAGCTCTAACACACCACCCAGGTGAGTGTTTTCTTTCCTTTCAGCAAGACAACCTACACAACAATTTAAAAGAGACTATATGCACTCTGGTGATGGAGCCCTAGATTTCCAAAATGTAAGCACATAAGCACACAATACACATCCACAGAACTCTGAACAGTGGAAGCAGCGGTTTGCAGAAAGGAGTGACACATGACAGCTTTAAATTGCTGGACTCCCACAGCCAGGAAGTCCACAGAAGTGCCAATAGCTCTGCTGGTCCATGCAGCAGCAAACCCCAATTTATTCAATGCAAGGACAACCTGTAAATTGAGGACAGAAACAAAGGGAAAAGGTGCCTGCAGATGCAGTGGGACTGACTCTAAATGAATAGGCAACTAAGCCATGAAAAGGAACAGCTAAAAACTCCACACATGACAAATGCATACAACTGGTACAGTGACTTTTTTAATAATAATAATAATAATAATAATATCTTTATTTATAAAGCACAATTCACAGTGTACCAAAGTGCTTTACAATCTAGACAATATCAATTAAAACAACACAAATTCTAAAAATCATTCATCTAGTCAATATGATTAAAACACAGATACGGTAGTCGAACATGAAATTAAAATTCTCCAAAGGTGAACCCAAATAAATAAGTTTTTAATGTGGTTTTGAAGCTCTCCACTGTCAGACATTCTCATATCCAATGATGCAGAGAATTCCACTGGGTTGAGGCTGTGAATGAAAACACCCTTGATCCAGAAGTGTTTAACCATACCCTGGGAATCTCCAGCAATCCCTCATCAGCTGAGTGAAGTGGTTGGAGGGGGCAGTAAATGTGCAGAAGATTTTGCAGGTAGCTTGGACCCAGTCTGTGTAGGGCTTTATACTGTAGGTCAGCAAGCTGACCTTGAAGGTGATCTGCCACTGAACTGGCAGCCAGTGCAGTTTGTGCAGCACAGGTGTAACATGATTGGATTGACATAATCAAGACAACATCCTGGCTGCTGCATTCTGCACCAGAAGCAAGTGGCAGATATCAACCCCTGGAAGACCTAGGTAAAGGGAGTTACAGTAGTCCAGGCGTGAGGTCACAAAGGTGTGGATCAGAGTTAGAAGGTCACCGGATGGAACTAGGTGCTTAATCAGGGTGATAGTCCTCAGATGGTAAAAGAGGACTTGACCACAGCCGACACCTTTTTCTTTGCCATGACTTTATAGAACCTAATTGAAACACGCATGCATGTGTCAGAAGGTTAAAAAGGTTTTGATGCTGCCTTGAAAAAGAAAGAATAAAAGAACAAAATTAGCAAAGTAACACTAGTTTGGAGCTATTCTTTTTATTAGACAGAAATATTCCTTTTAGGAATACTTTTTGCATCAGTAATAAAACCTCTAAGCACAAAACAAAATAGTAACACAACAATAACTCTGCTTAGCCAAAAGAAGCCTTAATGTTTCTCCTTGTTCTTTTAATGTTGCTCCTTGCTCTTTTCTTTCAAGCAAACCCTAGAAGAAAAGAGCTCAGGTGAAGCTAGGTGCTTTATGCCAGCAAACCTAGTCTTCACCACAACACACCAACAAACATGACCTTTCAAATCTTCCTTCTGTTTGAAGATACTAAGCCTTTGTCAGCTCACCTCCCCCACACCCCCTCCCCAGTTACACTACTAATCCCCTGGGAGAGCTGTGGCAGAAAAGCAATTAGCCCCTTCAATGTGAGAAAAATTCTGCCATACCTTTAAGCCCAAAACAAAAACCTGTAAGCACAAAACAAAATAGTATCAAAACAGTAACTTGGTTTAGCTTAAAGATAAATACAAATGTAAAACCTGTAAGCACAAAATAGTAACAAAACCTGTAAACACAACCTGTAACAATTTAACAGAAAATGTATCTTGCAAAAAATACACAATTTGAATCAGAGAAAAATAAAGCAGTAATCTGTAAGGACAAAACAGTAACAAACGTGTAAGCAAACCATGTAACAAAATGTGGCAGAAAATATGACCTGGAAAAAGCAATTTCAATCATAGAAAAAAAAAGCAGTAAACTGTACAACATGTAAGCACAAAAAGTAATAAAACCTGTGAGCATAACCTGTAAGCACAAACCAAAATAGTAACACAACAGTAACTCTACTTAGCCAAAATAAGCCTTAATGTTTCTGCTTGTTCTGTTAATGTTGCTCCTTGCTCTGTCCTTTCAAGCAAACCCTAGAAAAAAAGAGCTCAGGTGAAGCTAAGTGCTTTATGCCCAAATGCCTCCCTATACCACCAACCACTACTCCCTTTACAAGCTACTGGGAAGGCTCCCCCTTCAGACATGATGGAACTACTCTTTTGGATGTATAGTAAATAAAGCCATCAGATACTGTGGCATATCTCCCTCCTCTTCCCTCTTCAACAAGATACGTTGTCCCCACCCCTAAGAAGCTCTAGCATCCCTCCACTGGAAGTCTTCAGAATATCAACAAATCCGGGAGAAAGAGCTTTCTCCATTGTAGCACCCAAATTATGGAATGACCTCCCTGTCTCCCTCCGCTCCGTTGACTCACACATGTCTTTCCAGACTCACTATAAAGCCTCCTTAGAGGCAGCAGCAAAATCCACTTGCCTCTCGGGTGACTCTATCAGTATGATTGTTGCTTCATATATAACTGCTCAGTCACTGCCTAATTGAAACAATTCATTATCTAAATGTGCTTTATTATGACAGGGAGATCCTGTCACTCTTGAGGACCAATCTTTTCTTAAATCTGTTGCAACAATTCTTCTATTTCTTAGCCTAATCTATCCTTTACAATTTCTAGTCCATAAGGTTGGCCACCTATGGGCACCCCCTCCTCTTTCTTGACTGTGCTATAGTGTCCTCTTTAATTTTCCTTTTCCCTCTCAGGTCCTCGTACAGGGAGGTTTTTGTGGTGACCTCCGAGCTAATGTAAAACAACAGGCTGTGTTCCTCATTGTTGGATTTAGTATGCAGTAGCACTATGTCATAAAATACCGATGTATATGCCTTATGTGTATGAAACCTGTAAATGTTGAAAATACCATGGTACTAGGTGTTTTTGATGAAGGTAAAAAGTCACTGGAGGACTGTATTGTAAAAATTAAGTTACCAGGGTAG
Organism: Neoceratodus forsteri; assembly: GCA_016271365.2. Classification (NCBI taxonomy): domain Eukaryota; kingdom Metazoa; phylum Chordata; order Ceratodontiformes; family Ceratodontidae; genus Neoceratodus; species Neoceratodus forsteri. Next base: position 454,117,750 of record CM057452.1, on the reverse strand, counting down.
CGATATCAGAAAACCCCTTGTTGTTTTATTTAAATGCATGTAAATTATAGATTGTTTGAGAGGCCCTTTGGCACCATGCATTACTGCTTTAAAGTGGAAGACTCAGTGTAGCACACTCGCCTCTGAGGCTGGGAGATCAGAGGGCTGTGGGTTCAGTTCCCACATCTGGCACTTGGGTTAATATCACAATACTGACACTGCAGTGCAGCATGAGGGGTGTGCTGAACTTTTGAGGTGTCGTCTTTCAGATGAGATGTTAAACCGAGGTCCCATCTGCCTGGATTGATGGTAGTTCAGGTGGATGTTAAAGATCCCATGGCACTAATTGAGAAAAGAGTAGAGGAATTTCCCCGGTGTCCTGGCCAAATTTCCCTCATTCACTAAAAATACCATCAACAGCTTAATCTGGTTCAATCTCAGTTGCTTACCATCTGTATCCCCCAGTTGCCCCTGAAAAAGAGACTTCTAGGCCCAGTGGGCTTGCCGGCTCAACAAAATCTAAACAAAATAAACAAACTAGGTTTGCTGGCAAAGGCACCTAGCTTCACCTGAGCTCTTTTCTTCTAGGTTTTCTTGTAAGGACATAGCAAGGAACATTATCAGAGCAAGGACAAATGTAACCCCCACTACAAATGGGGGGTTCCTGAAAAGTCTTCCATGAGCTAGTCCAAATGCTCGTTGCCCGGTTGGTGTTCGGCGCTATAGCCATTTAAATGCATTGCCAGTGAGTGCCTGTGTGGCCTCCATGTACTGTCGCTTTAAGAGCTGCTAGTTGCAGTGATAATAATCTGAAAGGGGGGGCAGAGTGTTGGCATGCTCGAGTCCCACCAGGGCTGCTGCAAAATCGTTCCATTTCTGCATCGCTAATTGTGCAGAGGGAGCTCTGCTGAAGGATGTAACTATTTGCTGAAAGTAATTTAGAGTAATAATGATAATGTAGTTTGTTCTAACTTGCCTTCTTTGCAGCAAAGACTGTTTTGATTGTCTCCTCCATTTTGGTCCTGAACTGCCAAATGGGACCAATCAGTGGTGGAGGACTCAAATGGAGCCTGCTCATAGTTGTTGTATGGACCTAAAACTGTGGGAATTGTAGTTTTGGACTGTTGGCACCCTTTTGCAACTAAAGAGGGAGCTCTTGTTGTGATTGACAGCTGTACCGACCAACCAAACCTTTTGGATCTGAGGGAAAACCCCCGAGCTGTCTGCTAGCTAGCCAGATCTGAGTTGGAAGCTGAGGGAGAGGCAGCTCGCATAGCTCAAGCAGATATCTGCATAGTTTCGAGTGGGAGGGCTGTGGGAAGGCCTTATTTCCAGTCTGCATGCCTGTTTTACTGCTCTGAGAGGGAGAGAAAGAGAGAGAGTCATTATTGGACTAAATCCGAGTTTGGTGTGAACCAAGTAAGCTACTAAAGGGGGATCAGGCTTTACCTGAGGAGGACCGAAGATTGTGCTGAATGCAACTGGCCACCAAGAAATCCCTTTTCCCTTCAAAACTTCTATGTGGCACAGAGAACTTAGCAATTGTGACCAGGGAGTGCTGTGCCTAGTTCAGTAAGCTTCCTCGTGCATATAAATGTGCTGTGTACCGAGTGGGGGTTGAGACCTGATTCCCCACATTGCGAACTGTGTTCTGCTAGCTGGAAGTTGTGTCCAGCATAAATGGACTGAATCTGCAGGTAGTTTCCTGTGGCTGGGCCTTGCCATGAGGGCCCTGCCATCCTACCCTGCTGCACAGAGAAGAGCCATCGATGAGAGACCTGCCCGGGGATCAGCCCCCTGCTCCACGCCTGAACAGGAATGATGCCTCGGTGAATCGTGTGGGCTCTGCTTTTCCTGGAGCTCTAGAGAATCCATCTGCTGTCTCAATTTTCATCCATCCTGTGTTCAGCCTTGGGTATCGTGAGTAACCACCAGGGTAGCTCCCTGCAACATATAGCTCAATCAAAAGCGTGTCACCTGATTGTCTTGTTATCTTTTTCTTTTTAGAAATGAGCCATCTGGCTCCAGATTACAAATAGTGTGTTGTGCAAGTTGCTTTTCCATTTCAGGGCCCCAACCAGCTGCAATGCCAGCCTACCCTGGGCAACGGTTCTTGCTAGCCCACCTTTCCTTCCACCTGGGTACCCAGAGAGTGTGACTGTGGTAGGGACTCTGACTACATGCACAGCTATGTGATTTATAGGATAGTTAAGCTAATTCACCTGATTTCCCCCTCCCTTGTTCACCCCCCCTGAATAAATCAGATCTACTCTTTTTCTGCAGTTCAACCAGACTGTGATTCCAGTTTGTGCTCGAAGTATTGTACTGTTGCCATTTGTTCTGTCTAACCTTGTTTTACAGGGGGTCCTCAGGGTCGAACTGGAGAAACAGGCCCTGGTGGTAAGTGTAAACTGTGTGGATACTGACAAAGCATATCAAGGGTATTGTGAAAGTAATTATTGTGTGGGCCACTAGCAGGAACAGAGGGGGGTTACAGTGTCCCAGAGGGCTGTGCCCAGGCTAGTTTGGCCACTATCAACCCTGACCTCTGGGTGGAGGCACCCATTTTAGAACTCAGGCCCCTTAATCTGCTAGTAGCCAAGCAGGCAGGGGTAGTAGCCCTTGGGGTAGAGCCACCTAGGGGTTACACAAAGATTAAGGCTTCTTTTGGCTAGGCAGATTTACTGTGTGTTATTATTTTCTTTTATACTCACAGATTTTGGTACTGTTTTCTGCTTACATTTTACTTTATTGTTCTCTGATTCAGCTTTCTATTGCAGTGCATAATTTCTGCTGCATTATTACAGGGTTTGCCTACAGGTGTGTTACTGTTTTGTCCTTATAGATTACTGCTGTACTCTTCTCTGATTCAACTTGTTTTTTGCAAGGTATATCTTCTGTTAAAGTGTTCTGCAGGTTGTGCTTGCAGGTGTTGTTACCATTTTACTGTTTTATTTTTTCTCTGCAGCAAAGTGTTTTTTGCTGCGTATATCGTCTGAGAAATTGTTACAGGTGGCGCTTACAGATTTTGTGACTTTTTTTATCTACAATATCATTAGGCTAAGCTTTCAGGGATAATGGTTCTCTGTAAATGATGTTTCAGGGATAATTACAGCAGCACATACGTGTTACAGACTGAGGGACAGCAACTGCATTTGTTGTTGGTTGATTGTTTCTGCTCTTACCTCCTTGTTTCTTTCATTTGTGGTTCTTCTTTGTCAGTAGGGGAAGGGCCCAACCACCAATGCCCATCCCCAACCACCCGATGCTACATTCCTTTTATAGAATAGCATAGTCGTGACATTTCCTGTAGCAAAGCAGGAAGGGGAGGATTGGAGGGCTATCCAGACAGTGACCTCACTTACAGGGGCACAATTAATTTAACTTGTTATAAAAAGTTATACAAGTACAAAGAAACAAAAAAAAAGTATATATATAAAAAATCTCTTGCCTTCATTTTCCTTCTAATTACTCGGACCAGGTTATAAACTCAGCAATTCAACTGGAATGGATATTATTAACTGCAGGCACTGTGGGACACTTTTCAGTAGGGCAGTTATACAGGACTTAGGATGCTGTCCTACATGCTGGACCATCGGAGATCTAAGGGCTCAGCTCTGGGATGCATGGGCAGAGATTGTGCACTTCAAATTGCATATTCAGGAGGAAATCTATTACAAGAACTGCCCACCATTTCCCCAGCATCCAACTGAAGCACCTCGACCGCAGAGGGTAGTTGGTCTGGGAGGTTGGCAGGTGGTTAGGAAGGGCAAATCCGGTGCCCCATCACTCAGTGCTCACCAACGTATCACCTCCACAAACCATATAAAAGCTACAAACAGGTATCTGCCTCTATATCTGAAATCAAACGAAGGGGCAGAGGACACTGCAGAGCAGGACACTACAGCACAGGAGCTAGCACTACACAACTCACCCAAAACAGGGACCAAAACAAAAAAAGCAAAAAGGACATCCAAAACACTTCTGATCATAGGAGACTCCATGATTCAGGGAGTTTATACCTGCCTCCGACCAGGGGTAATGGTCAGATATCTCCCAGGTACATCAGTGTGGAGAGACACTGACCGCATTGCTAAAGTTGTGCACAAAGCAGGAGAAAACATCGACATCCTGGTACACATAGGGACTAATGATCTTGCCAGATGATCAGTTATGGAGAGCAAGGCACATCTGACCAGGCTGGGAGACAAACTGTCATCCATTTCATGTGGCATCTCCTTTTCTGAGATCCTGCTGGTCTGGGAGAGGGGGGCAGATGGATGGAAGGTCAGAGAAGGGGAGATAAACATGTGGCTCAAGGGCTGGTGCCAGGGAAAAAAGACACGGATTTGTAGGTAACTAGTAACAGTTTTGTGAGTGAAAGTTCTTTAAATTCGATGGACTGCATCTGACTAAGGAGGGAGTCAGTGCATTGGGGCAGAAGTTTGATGTCTTTGCAGAATATTTAAAGTAGCAAATGGGGAGAGGGGTGCAGCACCCAATACATTGAGCTGGAAGAACATCCCCCCCCAGCTAATGATCAAACAGGAGTTCAGCATGTTTGCAGTTCATTTGCATCACCAGGTAAGGAAAAAGGTCTAGCTCCCCATACGATGTGCAAGGGAAATGCCAGACGTCATGCAACAACTAACGCATCAAAATCTGGCCAATGGAAAATCATGTACACAAATGCAAGCACTCTGGGAAACAAGATCCAAGACCTGAAGGCAACAATGACAAAGACTAAACTGGACATAGTAGCCATTACTGAGTCATGGTTCACCAGTAACCACACTTGGAAGACTTCAATACCTGGCTATGTACTGTTCAGAAGAGACCTAGGTGCAGAAAGGGAGGGTGGAGTGGCCCTTTATGTCAATGAAAATATCAAAGCTACAGAAATTCAGAATACACATAAGGAGCCAGAAGAACTGTGGGTCACCCTGGAAACAGGAAATGGGACAACCATATGAACTGGTGTTGTCTACAGGCCTCCAGAACAGGGGGAGGGCATAGACACATTACTGTTAGAAGATATACAAAACATGAAAGTTAAAGGGGGGAATCTGCTAATGGAAGATTTCAACATGCCAGATATAGATTGGTCAATATCAGCAGGAACGTCCGCCAGAACTAGACACATAGTGGATTCCCTGCAAGGAGAGGGCCTCAGACAATTGGTACAACAACCTACAAGAGACAGAGCTATCCTGGATCTAGTACTGACTAATGCAGAAAGGATCACAGACCTCCAAGTAGAAGGTCACCTGGGGGCCAGTAATCATCCCATGGTATGGTTCAGTTTGGCCACTAGAAATAAATCATCCCATTCCAAGGCAAAAATATGGGACTTCAGAGGAGCTGACTTTGATAAGATGGCCAACAGAGTTATGCTAGCCCTGGCAAGATGAAATTCAGTTGAGGGGGTACAGGCAAAGTGGGCAAGCATTAAGGATGCAATACCTGAAGCAACATCCCATTGTGTTAGGGAGAAAAGTAAGAGCAAAAGAAGGAGGAATCCACTGTGGTTCTCAAAAACAGTAGCAGAAAAGATCAGAGTCAAATGGCTGGCCTTCGGGAAATATAAGGTGACAAAAATAGGGAGGCAACCAGACTTCCCTAAGGGAAGCAGGGAAAGCAGTAAGGCAGGCAAAGGCTCAAACCGAGGAAACACTAGCACGAACAGTAAAAGAAGGGGACAAGACTTTCTATAGATACATTAGTGATAGGAGAAAGTCCAGAGGGGGTATTGCTAAGACCAAACGGGATAAGAGGGAGTGTGTAGAGGAGGACCAAGGAAAAGCATCCATCCTAAATAGATACTTCTGCTCAGTATTTACTTAGGAGAAGGTAGGGCATGTCCCACAGCTCAGCACCATGGACACGGGGGGAGGGAGGTTTGCACAAGTCCCTTCACAAAAGAAAGGGTCCTACAAGAGCTCTTCTAAACTCAGTGTGGACAAGGCAATGGGACCTGATGGCATACATCCCAGGGTACTAAAAGAGCTAAGGGTGGAACTAGCAGAGGCATTAGTAGAATTGTTTAGTGAGTCTCTGAGCACAGGAGAGGTCCCAGAAGACTGGAGAAGAGCTCATGTGATCCCGCTGTACAAGAGTGGCAGCAGGGAGGAAGCAAGGAACTATAGATCAGTCAGTCTTACCTCAGTAGTGGGCAAGATTATGGAGGCACTCCTTAAGGAAAGGATAGGGCAACACCTGGAATCCATAGGAGCACAGGATCCAAGACACCATGGGTTTACAACAAGAAGATCCTGTCAAACTAATCTCATAGATTTCTTTGACTGGGTAACCAGAGTGGTGGACCAAGGGGGTGAAGTTGACATCATGTACCTTGACTTCAGCAAAGCTTTTGATACTGTTCCACATAGAAGACTTATTAATAAACTGGGTAGGCTCTGGGTGGGTCAGAGGTTGGTCAACTGGGTGGCAAACTGGTTGACGGGCAGAAACAGACAATGGTAGTAAATGGTATTCAGTCAGAAGAGATGCAAGTCACAAGTGGGGGTACCTCAGGGATCAGTCCTGGGGACAGTCCTCTTCAATATCTTCATCAGTGAGATTGCAGATGAACTGGAGGGTAAGGTTTGCCTGTTTGCAGATGACACCAAGATCTGCAACAGAGTAGATGATCCAGATGGTGTGGGCAGAATGAGAAGAGATCTGGAAAAACTGGCAAAATGGTCAGAAGAGTGGCAACTGGGGTTTAATGCAAAGAAGTGCAAGATCATGCACATAGGGAAGAGAAACCCTGAAGCCACCTATAGGTTGGGAGGGGAGTTGCTGACAGTCACAAGGGAAGAAAGATACTTGGACATCATCATCACAGATGACCTGAAATCATCCAAGCAGACCACTAAAGCAGTAGGTAAGGCTAGAGGGATGTTGGGGTGTATTAGTAAGGGTATCACAAGTCATAAGAGGGAGGTAATAATCCCTCTTTACAAGACATTGGTTAGGCCCCATCTGGAGTACTGCGTACAGTACTGGAGGCCGCACCTGCACAACAACATTAACAAAATGGAGGCAGTCCAGAGAAGGGCAACCAAAATGGTGCAGGGACTGCATCAGAAAATATATGAGAACAGATTAATGGAACTCAATATGTATACCCTAGAGCAAAGGAGGGAGAGAAGTGGTATGATCAAAACATTCAAACATCTTAAGGGCATTACCAAGGTGAAAGAGTCTAACATGTTTCTATATAAAAAAATATCAGGACAAGAGGACACAGCATGAGATTAGAGGGAGGCCGAATAAGGGTAATGTGAGGAAGTTCTTTTTCACAGAAAGGGTGGTGGATGCCTGGAATGGCCTACCTCAGGAAGCGGTGGATATGAATACAGTACAGGGTTTCAAACAGGCATGGGACAGGCATAAGGGAGCACTACAGATGAGTATGTAAAGGTAGGCCATTGACAGGATAAAGGCCTATGGCACATTCATAAGGTAGAAAAAATGGGCAGACAGGATGGGCCTTGCGGTCCTTATCTGTCCTCAACTTCTAATGTCTAACTTCTAATTAAGCCTAATATTTCATGGTGATTTGCGTATAGATCCCATTGCATTATGGGGGTATGTGTGATGTTGTGTTTCTTTGAAACTTGGCTTTATTGCCAATGACCTTTGGGGTAACCCTTCAGTGCTTCTGCACTGAGATGCTTTGTCTTTAGCTTGTTTTGAGTTTTTCTTTATTGAGTGCTCCATCACCCAAACACACAAGACAAACCTAGGGAATAAAATAATTTTCACTAAAGAGATAGATCAGTAGGTGCTGACTAAGTGCAGAGGAAGGACGTGCCCATAGTCTGTTGCTGCAAACTGATGTATCGAAGAAGGGATATGCCATTGCTTAACGTTATCCCGTGTTTTAAATAAACATCACATAGAGACTGTGTTGAGCCTGAAGTCGTGTCTGGTTCATCTGTTATCCCACAACCCCTCCACAGACTTGGTGTCAGAGTGAGATAACTTGTTGAAAACATCGGGACTGGGCTAGGGGGAAGCTTTCTCGTGGACATCGCCAAGATATCCCAGGTGGACCGATGCACCAGGAATTGCCAGAGGATAACCCGGAGAAGAAAGTTCATGGAGTTCTGACCAGAACCATGGCTGACAGACTGCGAGAGAAGCTGTTGCCTCTACTGGACCTGGGAGCTTGCTGGCAGGCCAAGCCTGAAGTTGATGAAGAAATGCAAGGGGACGAGGAACTACCATGGGGTTGAGACAGACCAGAGATGCAAGATGACACCCCGATAGTGGAAAACCTGATGAGGCTAATACAGTGGATGAGTGGGCAATGGCTGGATTCAGACTGACTATGCAGAGAGGAGGAACACTGGTGCCAGGTGCTCGAGAGGTCCCTGCCAGATAGCTTGGATAAAGAATCAGAGGAGTATTTTTAATGGGCTCAGCTGGAGGAGGACCCCATGACTGATCAGGGTATTCCTTTGTTGCCTGTGTTCCCAGTTTGTTACCTGTTGGAGGTTGGAGATGCATGCATGGAACTTGAATGTGAGACCCCAGGTAAGACTGTGCCTATTGATATTGTGCTGGGGTCAAAGACTGCAAGCAAGCAAGAAGAAGCATATGAGGCTGAAGGGACGTTTTTTTGTATTGATACAACTAAATCTATTAACAGTAGTATACTGCAGGCTAAAGATGCTAATCTTGCCAAACTGTTACAATATGTTAAGGTCAAGGAGGTATGCAGATTAATGGTGGGGTGGAGGCAAAACAATGTTGGTGGTATGAACTGAAGAAGGGTGTTCTGTACCACATAAGGTCCAGCCCCCATACAAAAAGTGTGGATGCCCAGGTAGTGGTACCTGAGGCCTACAGATAACAGGTGATGGAGGCTGCTCACTCCAGTCCCTGTGGGCATCTTAGCCATAGCAGTGTCTTGGCGCGGCTAACTCCTTCTTATTACTGGCCTGACATATGCAGACAGGTGGCGGTTTATATAAGGACCTTCCCAATGTGCTGTGTAGTGGAGGTTCCTGCTGGGAATAAAAGACATATTCAGCAGAGGTACTGGTTCATGAGGAGTGGGAAGAGTGTCTCAAAGGGAAGAGGTCATTATGGACAAGAAATGGTGCCCTTGAAACAGGGAAAATCTCCCGACCAGGACACATGGTAGCAGATAATAATAGTCCTTGGTACTGTTCATTCACATATTGCTGAGAAGACCACTGTAAATCAGGAATTGATATCAATGAAATATGACAGAATTTCCCGAATAGGAGATAGTGCAGGGATGATATCATTAGTCGCTGTTGAGAAATGTGTTAATGCCTATGGGTAAAGAATGATGATATCCACTGTTCATGATGGAATATTTATCATTAACAGGGATCCTGAGATGGCGCTTCTTAAGATGGATGGGTGTAACCTCCATCCCTTCCTGGGACAGGAAGGTAGTAAGCAGTCTGAAAAAAACTGCTTTCCTCATCAGGTGGGGCATATGTGACAGGGAGATCCTGCCACTCTTGAGGACCGACCTTTTCTTCAATCTGTTGCAGCAGTTCTATTTTTTAGCCTAATCTATCCTTCACAATTTCTAGTCCATAATGTTGGCCACTTATGGGCATCCCTCCCCCTTCTTGACTAATCTACAGCGCATTCTTTAATTTTCCTTTTCCCTCTCAGTCCTTGTATAGGGAGGTTATTGTGATGACCGCCGAGCTGATGTAAAACAACAGGCTGCGTTCCTCATTGTTGGATTTAGTATGCAATAGCACTATGTCATAAAATACCTTGATGCATATGCCTTATGTGATGAAACCTGTAAATGTTGAAAATACCATGGCACTAGGTGTTTTTGATAAAGGTAAAAAGTTATTAGAGGACTGTATTATAAAAATTAAGTTACCGGGGTAGAGATATCAGAAAACCAATGTTGTGTTATTTAAATGCATGTAAATTACAGATTGTTTGAGAGGCCCTTTGGCACCATGCAATCCTGCTGTAAGCTGAACAAGCCTAAAAGTTCATGGTAATTTGCATACAGATCCGATTGCATTATGGGGGTACTCGTGATGTTGCGATTCTTTGAAACTTGGCTTTATTGCCAATGCTCTTTGGTTAACCCTTGCTTCAGTGTTTCTGCCCTGAGGTTCTTTGTCTGTAGTTTGTTTTTGAGTTTTTATGTTGCCTTGCGTGTGCACAAGCAACATCTTGTGGTAGTAGCACATTCAGATGTGTGTCAGTGTTAGCGAATGCAGGTAACATTTTAATTGGTGTGTCCCACAGCCACCAGTTAGCGAGCCTGCTAACAATGACAGCAGTTTCAAAGAAAGCCATGGAGTTAAAGAAATCTGCTGCTCCGATGAGGTGTAGTTTCCTCATTGGAGAGTCAGATGACAAGGCTCCATTATGTGCCTTTCCGGGTGAAGCATTCCAATAAATATGGCGGCTCCTGCCGCCCACCACACAATCTCCATAAAGCCGATATTGGGGATGCCCAATCCCCATGTCAGCATGCCCTCCCCAGTTCAATTTGTTTGCTGACAGAAGTGTCCAATCCCCGTTGGCATCATGTTCCTCCCCCACACACACACACACACACTTTCTTTGTCGATGGGGATGCCCAATCCCTGTCGGCATCATGTCCCCCCCCCCCCAAACTCATGCCACACTGCTGTAATGCTCACGACATTCCACCCCCACCCTCACCCTGCAGCCAGTGATAGGCATCGAGGTGTGCCTTGGAGTCTTCAGACCCAAAGTTCACCCTATTCTCCTTTACTGCACCCATCTTAGCATATTTCTTATGAAATGGGGTGAGCTTAAGGCCGAAGACCCCAAGGCACACCACAACATTTGTCAGTGTCTGCAGGGTAGGGTGAGGTGAAATGGCATGCGCATTATGGCTGACAACCCAAGGCACACCCCAATGCCTGTCAGTCTCTGCAGGGTGGGGGTTGGGGTGGGGTTGGCATTGGTTCAATACTTCACTGCCATGCCTATTATGCACCTCTCTAACTCCTGTTATCCCACAATCTCTCTACACTCACAGTAGGAGGCAGTATAGCACAGTGGTTTAAGGCTTTGAGCTGCAAATTTGGAGACCTGGGTTTGAATCCCGCAGCCCTCACTTGCATACTGTGTGACTCTGAGCAAGTCACTTAACTTCCCTGTGCTCCCTGGTCACACCTGTAAACAAGCTTTCAGCTTATTGTGTTACTCCTGGTTAAACAATTGAAAAAAAAAATATCTGCACGTGTAACTGTATTCAAATCTGTACCCTGTTGTACTTGTCCTACGTAACTGGAATTGTAATGTTTGACTTTCCTATTGTATATGCCTTCTGTATGGCTTGGGTTGATCCTGATAATGGTCCATTGGACCAGTGCACCTACCCAGTAAACAAATAAATAAATGAAGGTCCTGGATAAACCATTGTGCTATACTGCCTCCTAATGTGAGTGTGGAGAGATTGTGGGATAACAGGAGTTAGAGAGGTGCATAATAGGCATGGCAGTAAAGTATTGAACTGACGCCAACCCCAGCCCCACCCTGCAGAGTAACTCAGGGCTCAGTACTGGGTCCAGTCCTCTTTAACATCTTTATAGGTGACATTGCGGATGGTCTGGAAGGAAAGGTGTGCCTCTTTGCAGATGATACAACGATCTGTAACAGAGTTGATACACAAGGGGGGTGTAGAAAGGACGAGAAGGGACTTGGCAAGATTGGAGGAATGGTCAGACATATGGCAACTTAGATTCAATGCAAAGAAGTGCAAAGTAATGCACCTGGGAAACAAAAACCCAGGAGAAGAGTACACAATAGCAGGGGAGGTACTAACAACAACAAAAATGGAACGGGACTTGGGGGTAGTCATATCAGATGATCTAAAGGTGGGTAAGCAATGTGAGAAGTCAGTAAGGAGAGCCAGGGGGATACTGGGATGCATAGGAAGGGGCATCACAAGTAGAAAAAGGGGAAGTGGTTATCCCTTTGTACAGACAGTTAGTGAGACCCCATCTGGAGTACTGTGTGCAGTTTTGGAGACCTCGTCTACGCAAGGACATAGACAGGATGGAAGCAGTCCAGAGGAGGGCAACTAAAATGGTGCAGGATCTGCATCAGAAATCATATGAAGAGAGACTGAGAGAGCTTAATATGTGTACCCTTGATGAATGGAGGGACAGGGGGGACATGATAGAAATGTTCCAAGTACCTCAAGGAAATCAACAAAGTCCAGGAGGGTAGCATCTTTTAGAAAAAGAGATGTGTAAGAACAAGGGGACACAATTTAAAGATAGAGGGGGGACAGCTCAGGGGTAATGTGAGGAAATCTTTTTTCACGGAGAGAGTGGTGGATGCGAGGAACTGCCTTCCAGGGGAAGTTGTTGGGGCTAAAACAGTGGGGGAATTCAAACATGCATGGGACAGACACAAGGCAATTGTACTGGGGGTGGCAGGAAGTAAGCTGTTGGTTAACTAGAATCTGCAGCTTATCCAGTAGGTAGCGAAATGGGCAGACTGGGTGGGCCAAGTGGTCCTTATCTGCTGTCAAAGTCTATGTTTCTATGTAAGCAAGTATACAAGCTGGCAGTATAGCCTAGATATCAGAGTAACAGGCTGTGAATGAGCTTGAGTGATGTACTAGCCAGCAGACCTGGGTTTAATTCCCACAACCTCCACTTGCATACTGTGTGACTATGAGCAAGTCACTTAACCAGCCCAAAGCTCCCAGGTCATCCCTGAAAACAAGCAGTTGTGCCAAGTGGGCCTCATCTGGTTAACAAAGAATAAAAAAATAAATAAAATAAGTAAGCAAAAATCATGCAGAAGCCAGGTAGCTGAACATTGTATAAATATCTTTCCGATAAATATTATAGAAGCCTTCAACATAGCAGTTTTCACACAATGCATAAAGTTGATCATACAAATGACACTTAGCAGCTTGCAGCCTGGTACCAAAACATTACATAGGGCAACACATTTTTACCACAGAATCACTGAGCTGCACAGCATGCTATAAACTTATCAAAGGAAAATATATTTTACAAGACAGCCATAAATAACACGCTTCATAAACTTTAACACAATGCACACTGAACTGCGTCACAACACAATGCATTTGTTTCTAGCATTGCAACTACAGTATATCTAACTGGTGTCTTCCTGAAAGAGCTCCTCAGTTAGACTATAAAACCCCAGGCTCTTCATACCTTGGGAGACACTCCGAATATGCTCCTGGAAAGTGGCTACTGAGTGTTTTCCAGTGGGCATTGTGGCTAAGACTTGTTGATGAGTTCCAGCAAAGTGGTAAGATTGAATTTAGGCAATAATGACCGAAGAGTCATTCATTTAAATTAACGACCGGCCTGGGTGGAAGGGTGGCCCACGGTGTAGCCATGGGCCAACTACACCTAGTCAGTCATTAATCAGCAGGAAATGACTGGCTCTGAGGTCATTATTGCAATTATAAGTCTAATCACAATAATGATAGTTTTTTCCCCCAGGTGTTTTATTTAGGTTTTTTCCTAGAGGCAGTGCACACTCACTGTGCAGTTGTGTCTGATAATGTTTGTCAATGTGGGGCAGGGGTTTACAGGGGAGGATGAAAGAAATACTAATGGAATCTACAACAGTTGATTTTTTTTATTATTATTTTATTGTAAAATCTTTTCAAACTGAGCTCGTTCAGTGACAGCTCTATGGTGCCATAACTACCGGGAGTAATGTTGTTGGGTGGGAGTTTACAGGGGAGAATGAGAGAAATGCTTTCTTTTTTTGTTAGTAAAATTTTTATTTTTCAAAAGGTATAAACAGTACATTACAGGACAGTCAATATTTGTATTACACTGGAAAACACGGGGGAGAAAAGGGGGGGACAAGAAGGGTGAACATGGGAGGGTTACAAGCAAAAGATAACTCACAATAAGCATACTGCACTAGGTTACAGGGTGCAGAACTGTTACTACTACTGCATATAAAAATAAGGCACATGAATATTACTAAAGTCTAATCATCTAATGGCTACCAGAAAGGCATTGCTACTCTCAGCGGGGTGGAAAGAGAGGGCGTGTCATGGAGCTAGTGCGTAGCAGGGTCTCTCTTAAGAATAATCATTAAAGATGGGTTACTTACCACCCAATGCTTTCTTTTGTTAATTATTTTATTGAGGAAATTTCTTGTCAAGATCTCTACTACAGTGTGTTTCTGTGTGTTGATGTACAGTACAGTGACAGCAGTGGCGGAAACACTTGTCTTGTTTCATCGCTGCTGCTGTCAGCATAGGATGACTGCCATGCCAAGCACTTCTAAGGGATTTCAGACCAGCACAGCAGCTGATCAGTGAGCTACTTTAGCTCATGCACAAATAGACTTATAATAGCTATTTTTGCCTCTAGTATGGGTAGCTAGGCAACATGCAGAATATTAGTGGTCAGGATTACAGGCCCAAATAAGAAGAATCAGCATTTATATAGCACTTTTCATACATCCAAAGCACTTTACAAGCAATGCTAGACTGGTAGTGAAGTGACTGAATGTGTGGTGGCAGCCATATCACATCAACACCCATACACAGCCTGGATAATTGCATGAACCAGTTCATGGGAAGGGGAATGTTGGCCAGGACACTGGGAATGTTCCCTAAAGAGTGCCTTGGGTTCTTTTACTTCCACCTGGACACCCACCAGGATGGGTAGAAGGGACCTCTGTTTAACATCTCATCCGAAGGATGGTACACCCCAGCAGTACAGCACCCCCCAATACTGCATTCGGCCGGCAATTTTTAGGTACAAGTCCAATCCCGGTGTGGGACAAGAACCCACGACCTTCTGGTCCAGAGGCAGATGTGCTACCAACTGAGCCACGCTGACACCTATAAGGCTATTCTTGGGGAAATGCTTTGCAACATGCATACACAAGTTAGGTCATAGGTTTGTTAAGATATAGTTCTGAACAGCTATTTTTAAATGGAATACTAACATTACTGCATAATTTAGCTAGGTATGCTGGTTCTGTTTCTCAAACAGGAATCTGTATTAGAAGAAGGCTGCTAGGCTCATAAAATAGTTATTTGCTCATTGCTTATGCTGGGTAAGGAAGAAAATGAGTTTGTCATGACATACTGAATGAATTTTTCGGATATGAGAATTGTGAACACAGTCTTTCGTGTATCTTATGCTTATGTAATTTAGTGGGTACGTAAATTAACAAATTATAGAAATAATAACAATTACAATAAACCACCCGAGTTTTGCAAATACACCCTGGATCTGTTTTGTTATTCACATAGAAACTGAGTACTCAGATAACTATCATATGGACCCTGGCATAGGCATCTGGTTCCAGTACTGGTTCTAGTTCGGGTGCCGGTTCTATAGTTGATAATTGTGGTCCCCAAACACTGTTGTACATCCAGGAGTTAACTTTGATAACTCATTGTGGACATGGTAGGAATAACTGTTTAAGTACAGAAATTCTGACAGTTTTCAAGGTACTGGGCAAGAATCAAACTGTTTCAGTTTCAGGTTTCCATGATAGGAAACCTCCACCTCTATCCCCCCAAAAAGTCCATATTGGAAAAATTAAGCACATTTTTAAATTGCATGTAATACACATTGTAACCCCCCTTCCCCATTCAAGGTATCAGTGTGATAAACTGTCTGCATGCATATCACTTGCCAACTGTGCTTATTGTTTTTTCAATAGTAATAGTAAATGGAGTTCACTCCGAAGAAAGGGGGGTTACTAGTGGGGTACCGCAGGGTTCAGTACTGGAACCGGTCCTCTTTAGTGTCTTTATAAGTGACATTGCGGAGTGACTAGAAGGAAAAGTATGCCTCTTCAGATGACACAAAGATCTGCAACAGGGTTGATACATGGGGGGGGGTGTGGAAAGGATGAGAACGGACTTGGCAAGGTTGGATGAATGGTCAAAAGTATGGCAGCTTAGATTCAGTGCAAAGAAGTGCAAAATAATGCACCTGGGAAACAAAAATCCAAGTGATGAGTATACAATGGAAGGGGAGTACTAACAACAACAAAAATGGAAAGTTACCAGGGGGTAGTCATATCAGACAACCTTAAGGAAGGCAAGCAATGTGAAGAGTCAGTAAAGAGGCTGGGGGATACTGGGATGCGTAGAGACAGGCATCACCAGTAGAAAACAGGCGGTTGTTATCCCTCTGTACAGACAGCTGATGAGACTCCATCTGGAGTACTGTGTGCAGTTCTGAAGACCCCATCTCTGCAAGGACATAGACAAGATGGAAGCATTCCAGAGGACGGCAACTAAAATGGTGCAGGGTCTGCACCAGAAACCATATGAAGAGCGAAAAGGAGCTTAATATATATACCCTCAAGGAAAGGAGGGAGAGAGGGGACAGTGTCAGTGGCTCAGGAGGTAGCACACTCACCTCTGAGGCTGGGAGATTAGAGGGTTGTGGGTTCAGTTCCCACATCTGGCACTTGGGTTAATATCCCAATACTAACACTGTGGTGCAGCATGAGAGGGGTGCTGTACTTCTGAGGTGCCATCTTTTGGAGTAGACATTAAACCGAGGTCCCATCTGCCTGGATTGGTGGTAGTTCAGGTGGATGTTAAAAGATCCCATGGCACTTATCAAAAAGAGTAGGAGAATTTCCCTGGTGTCCTGGCCAAATTTCCCTCATTCACTAAAAATACCACCTACAGCTTAATCTGGTTCAGTTTCAGTTGCTTACCATCTGTATCCCCCCGGTCGGCCCTGAAAAAGGGACTTCTAGGCGCAGTGGGCTTACCGGGTCAACAAAATTCAACAAAAACAAAACATGATTGAAACTTCCCAGTACCTCAAGCAAATCAACAAAGTCCAAGAAGGTAACATATTTCAGAAAAAGGTGTGCAAGAATAAGGGGGCACAATTTGAAGATGGGGGGGACAACGCGAGGAAGTATTTTTTCACAGACATGATGGTGGACACATGGAATGGCCTTTCTGAGGAGGTTATGGGGTCAAAAACAGTGGGGGAATTCAAGAATGCATGGGACAGACATAAGGCAATTCTGGTGGAGAAGAGGAGGAAATAGGCTGTTGGTTAACTAGGATCTGCAGCTTATCCAATAGGTAGGGAAATGGGCAGATTAGGTGGACCAAGCGGTCCTTATCTGCCATCAAAGTCTATGTTAATAGGTTATGTTTAAAGCATATAAGGATATCATGTTTTACTGTGTTTTAAACATTCAAGTGAATTGTGTTAAATTGTATTCAGCATAGCCTATTAACTAGATTCAAAACATTTCGGTAAATTGTTTTAGATTGTGTTACTGTGTTATGTTATATTGTGGTTCACTGTGTTTAAAGTACATAACCAACTTGTGTTCAGAGTATACAGGCAAGGTGTTTTATTCCAACACACCACCCCTCCCCCAAGTTGTTTTTAGTGGGCCCTATGCACTAGGTGCGGAGTGGGTATGCACTGCATAACCCTGGTGCATAGCCCACTCCACACACACCCAAGCTCACTACACCCCCTGTTCAGCATTCCCCATTGTACCTACACCTCCCCCACTTGCTGGATCCCCAGCAGAGTGTGGACCTACACGTGGGGGGTGGACAAGGGGAGGTGCAGGGGCATGCCAGCACTCCGCAGGATGCACGACCGTGCAGCATGCCGGGCACAGGTGTCAGTGCTGCCACTGTATTGGGGCAGCCATAAAGGTGGGGTGGGGCCAGTTGTGTGGCCCCCTGGGAGTTACAGCCATGGGTTATGGTGGTGAGGCAGGGTCAAGTGCACCCTTGCCAAGGATGCACCGGCATGTGGGACACATATGGAAGCCAGCGGGTGGTTGATGGGGCACCCGACCCCCACACCACATGTGGCGCTTTATGCACCAGCAACCATCCTAGTGCCCACCGGTGCAAGTGATCCACTGTGGGATCTGGGTTGGGCAGCTGATTAGCCGCTTGCCCAGATCTGCAACTCTGCACCCGACCACCCCCGTGGGCCTGCATGCCAGGGGGGTTGGGGCCACATATGGGAGTCACGCAGTGGCCATTCTTCATGCATATGGCCACCCACGGATCTCCCTAAGGTGCACAGCTGTGCGGGTGGGGTATGCACCCCATACGCATATTACCCACCCCGTTGTGCATTGGGGCCATTGTATTTAACTCAAGCAATTTGTACAAATTTTAAACTGACTTTGGTTGCATAGTGTTGTTGTTTTCATACTTAGACAATACCTTGTGCATTGTGATTCTTGTGTTGTGTATATTTTAAACAAAATTTTTTTTTTGTTTTATTGCAACCCATTCTCTCTCCCACATTGAGGCTGCTGTTTTTACCTTCATATTTAGGCAAAATTGTGTTTAGATTTTTAAACTGCATTTTAGTGCTGTTGTGTCTAACTTTCAACTGCATTTTTATCTTTTACTCTGTTCAACTCCCCCCCCCCCGACCGAGTTATTGTGTTTGCCTGTCTATATTCTAATTAGCTGAGTGTGTTTTCAGGTTGCAATTTTGTATAGTTTTGGTTAATTCTAAATCTTTGAGCAGTTGCTCAGGGGAAGTTTAGAATGTTCAGTTTGTCAGAGTTTGGAGTTCAGCAGTGACAGTTAGAGGAGCAGGAGGTCTGCCAATTGGGGCTCTGTCACAGAGAGCCCTGTGTTTCTCACCCTAGTTTAGATGAAATCTCTAGCTCCCAGTGAAGTGGTGGAGACCTTCTTCAGCAAGATTCCATGATTTTCACTCCAAGAGAAGTGAGAGGGACTGCTAGTTCAGTTGATCCAAGGGGCAACCCCTGAAGGTCCTAGTGTGTACAGCTGCCTTTGAAAAGGACCTTGTGAGAGACTTTTCTCACAAGCTACCATGGAAAGGGTGCTTTCTGGTTGTTTCCATGCTTATAGGAAGGAGCAACTAATCTGTGAGTACAGAATGGGAGCTACATTCTCAATTTATGAGGTTGTCTGGGATATGTGTGCCCAAGATGAGGCTAGATCACACTGGCCAGGACCCCCTGTTAACCTAAGTGTGTTAATTTGAAGTAAAGTTCAGAGTCTTTAGTAATTCAGTTGGGATCGAAGGCTTCTGTGTTGTAACCTTGAAGGAATGGCAGACTGTCGGTTGCGGCAAAGGGTGGGGAGGAACACCATCTGGAGTCTACAAGGCAGGGCTAACTGGTTCATTGAAGGGTGCCAGGTTTCCCTGTGCAAAGGCCATTGCTGCAGGAGGATGTTCTGAGTGTGTGGTTCAATCCACAGAAGTGCAC
Organism: Neoceratodus forsteri; assembly: GCA_016271365.2. Classification (NCBI taxonomy): domain Eukaryota; kingdom Metazoa; phylum Chordata; order Ceratodontiformes; family Ceratodontidae; genus Neoceratodus; species Neoceratodus forsteri. The sequence continues at coordinate 454,098,541 of CM057452.1, read as the reverse complement.
TCATTGGGAAAAGAAGATGTTCTGAGTGTGTGGCAACAATCCACAAATGTACACTTTTGGGAAATGGAAATGTTTGGGTGTGTGGTTGAATTCAAATGCATACACCATGGGAAAGAGGAATAAAATATTTCTGTAAAGAATTGTACTGCCTAGCAAAGAAAGTTTCTGGAGAAGTGTGCACTTGTTTGCCTTGACCAACCATTGGGGGTCCACTTGTGCTTTAGTAATATCTCTGAATAATGCCATACTGTACAATCTCAGCTGCTGAGTTGGACAATCTGATCATTGCTTTCTATGTGGAATTAATTAGGGCTCCCCCAGCAGTTAGGTCTAGCATACACCGTGCATCCTCTCCCCTGGACCTGGTTGTATTTACAAAGGTTCATTTGGGTAATTGTACTCCCACCTCATTCCTTTAGATAATGAGCCTGGTATACACTCTATAGCTAGGGGTGGTACCAATCTGAGTATTTCTGCCAAAAGTAAATGGCGTGCCATATTTGGGTACTAGTTCCTAAAATGGGGGGTGCCAACTTGCCAAAAGTGGCGTTGGGTTAAAAAAAATGCGGGATTCGTCTGAAGATTTGTTTTTGGGTGAGAGGTAAAATGCTGATGGTATGTCTAGGATCTTACTGTCTGGTGGTGAACCCAAACAGAAGATTGTTGCAAAAAAAGCAAAGTCTGTACCAAGGAAAATGCCATCTGAGAACATTTTGCTGCCTGTGGTTCTGTGAAAGAAAGGGTAAAAATGTGTTGCGTGTGTGTTTAAACTGAAAAATTAACTGTTGAGCTGAGCAATGATTGCCCTTGCCTTGCCATTTTAAGTGCTTGAAAAACTGTTAAAAGTTGCAAATTTCGAAGAAAAAGTATTTGTGGGCTTTGATAACAGCCTTTTCTAAGTGCCCAGAAAGTATCATGTGTGTACAGTAAAAATTGGGGGAGTCGCTAAGGAAAATGCACCAAGAACTGTGTCAAAATGCCTTAAAAGTGCTTTGCCCACTGAAATTGCCAGCTGAGAACAAAAGTGACAATTTGCTTTTTAAATCTGCCTTCTTGAAGATTGCCATGCAGAAGTGCGGCTGAGAGAGAGAGAGAGAGAGAGAGAGGGAGCGAAAACTCGTTTGCATGGCATCATGTGATTGGTCCAGTGAACCTAAGCCTCGCCCTTTGCCTGAGTCTCAGTGTTGTGGAGTATTCGAGAAGGAGCAGCAAGCAGTGTACGAACCACGTGCTAGTTCAAGTAGCAGCAGGAGGAATTGCCCAGACAGAGAGAGAGAGAGAGAGAGAGAGAGAGAAGCATTCCCAAAACAGCATTTTTTCGAACTTTCACAGTAAAACCAGGCTCAACCCACTTATCCGATTGCAAGTGGCAGCAGTCTTCAGTGACTGATCTGCGGGTCTCACAGCTTGATCAATGCAAAGGCCTACAAACTGGTTGCAGGCTGTTACCATCAGCAGATGAATCAGCTACTGCCTAGTAAGTACCAAGTGCAAAGTAAAATGAACTGTGGTGCAGAACATTCGGAGAACTGTAGAGCAATGCAGCAAAGTAACAGAGAAAGAGTTTGTGAACATTTAAAATTGGACTGTGTGTAGTGACTGTTTGAAGAGAGAGCTCCAAGGCAGTACTGATCCAATAGGTCCAGAGAAATGCAGAGAGAGTTTGAATGTGATTAATTGTGCTAAAAGTAAAAGAGAAGTTGTGTCTTAAGTAAAGCAGTTAAATGCAAGATTGGACAAGCATTCTAGTAATTTTGAGCTGTGTGTGTAATGGAGGAATAGTTGCTGCCTCCATGTTAGGATATAATCAGCAAATGTAAACAAAGCTTGGAATAGTGTCTCAAAGGCAAAAACGTTTATAGCGGTTGTGCTAAAAGTTGTGGAACAAAATGCAAAGGTCACGTAGCCTGTTAAAGAACTGTTGCAGTGTATTTAGAGCCAAATCTCAGTTTGATTGCAAAGTAGTAATTTGGGACTTGTGTGTTTATTTACAGAAAATGGCACATCAGTACCTTGACTACCCACTCCATGCCAGTGCATGGGTTGCACAACAAGAAAAGGAGTTAGCTCACTTTTGAAAAAACTGTACAATTACCTACTGTGAGTTGGATCTGCCCCTACTCACCTGTTAGTGGGGTTTGTAGATGTCATCCGCCCGGTCCTGGCTGGGATAGCGGTGGTTTCATTAGAGAGAGGGATCTTTCTAGATCCCTTAAAGGAGGTGGTAGTATGCCCCCACTTGAAAAAATCCTCTCTTGACCCTGACTGCCCAGCAAATTACAGGAAAGTTATTGAGAAGGTGGTCACTTTACAGTTGAAGGATCATTTGACCAGCCACAATATCTATGACCCTCTCCAGCCCGGCTTCAGGAACAGGCATAGTATGGAGACGGCTCTTGTTCAGGATCTAAATGATCTACTGATGGCAAGAGATTGGAGAACTCATTCCATCCTACTTCTCTGTCATGTGGGGTACTTCAAGGCTTGGTTATTTCACCCATGTTGTTTGCGGTGTACATGCTGCCCCCCGGAGACATTGTAAGAAGGTATGGGCTGAGGTTTCACTGTTACGTTGATGATACCCAGCTCTACCTCTCTTTTGCACCTGACCAGAATAGAGCTGTCTCGGTCTTTAATAACTGTCTGAAAGACATACAAGATTGGATGGATTCCAGCTGGCTAAAGTTGAACTTGGGTAAAACTGAGGTGCTGGTTGTGGATCCGGGTCATCAGATAAAGGGGTCGGGGGATGGTTCGCCCTCGGGAATTTTTCTCTGAGACGGCTCACTCCCGACCTCTGAATGGGTGCGTAACCTGGGGGTAATTTTTGATGAAGGGCTGACCTTGCATTCACAGATGTCGGCCATTGTCAAAACTTCCTTTTACCATCTTAGGAATATCTCCAGGATTGGGCATCTTGTTCCATCCGATGACCTTCCTACATTGATCCACATCTTTGTTTCCTCGCGCTTAGATTATTGCAACTCCCTTTACATAGAAATCCACCACTTGCAGCTAGTGCAGAATACAGCAGCCCAGCTTTTGGCAGGATCTTTGCGATCCTGTCATATTTCACCAGTGCTGCGCGAGCTGCACTGGCTGCCAGTGCAGTGGCGGATCACCTTTAAAGTCGGTTTGCTGACTTTTAAAGCCCTACACGGACTGGGTCTGGACTACCTGAAAGAGCTCCTGATTCCCTACTGTCCCAGACAATCACTCTGCTCAGCCGGCGACGGGTTGCTAGAGATTCCAAGGGTATGTTTAAAATCTTTTGGGGCAAGAGCTTTTGAGTTTGCAGCCCCTACACTTTGGAATTCTCTACCCTGTTGGATTCGGGAGTGCGCAACTGTGGAAAGATTCAAACAACCATTAAAAACATATTCGTGGCATCAAGCCTTTGATAATTGAGCCTCTTGTTTTTATGGATATTTTTATGATTTTACTGAAGCTTGCAACATTTTGTATTGTTATTATTGTTCTAAAATGTGAGGCACCTTGGCTTTGTATAAGGCACCATACAAATAAATGTTATTATTATTATTATTATTATTATTATTATTATTATTATTATTATCTTGGTTCTCCTGGATCTCTCAGCAGCATTTGACACCATGGATCAAGGGGTACTGCTCGACTGCCTGTGGTTTTTATGTGGACTGAGGGGGGGCAGGCCACAGCTGGTTTCAGTCCTTCCTTGAGGGCAGAACACAGAGAGTGTTGTAGGGGATTTATTCCTCGGCCCCTCACTGCTGTCCCCCATGTTATTTGCAGTGTATATGCTTCCATTCGGTGACATTATAAGACAGTATGTGTTGAGTTTTCATTGTTATGCTGATGACTCTCAGCTCTACCTGTCTTTTGCACCTGAACAGGAGTCTGATTCCATCACAGTGTTTAATAACTGTCTGCTGGAGATACAGGAGTGGATGAGTACTAGTTGGCTTTGGTTGAATTCAGGAAAAACTGAGGTATTGGTGGTGGACCCTGGAGTGAGGACAACAGAGGTTTAGGAGGGGAAACACTCAGGTTTATATCTTGGAGGGGTCCCGCTTATGGCCTCTGGCCAAGTGTGTAACCTGGTCATGATATTTGATGAGGGCCTGATCCTGAGGGTGCAGGGATAGGCTGTAGTCAAATCTGCCTTTTTCCATCTAAAGAATATAGCCGGGGTTAAACACTTGGTTCCGCCCAAAGATCTTCCTTCCCTGATCCACACCTTTGTCACCAGTCGTTTTGATTACTGCAGTGCCCTCTAGGGCTGCTGGTGGTGGATATCCGTCGCTTGCAGCTTGTGCAGAATGCAACAGCCATGTTGTTGATGGGAGTTTCTAGATCTAGCCATATAACGCCTGTGCTGCGTGAACTGCACTGACTGCCTATACAGTGTCGGATCACCTTCAAGGTTGCATTGCTGACCTATAAGGCCCTACACGATTTGGGACCTCACTACCTGAAATAACTCCTGGTTCCTTACCGCCCCTCCCGCTCACTCAGATCCTCTGACTAGGGATTGCTAGAGAGACCTAGGGTATATTTAAAGACATCTGGAAGAAGACCAGGTGTTATATGGCTAGATCTAGAAACTCCCATCAACAACCTGGCTGTCGCATTCTGCACAAGCTGCAAGCGGCGGATATCCACCCCCAGCAGCCCTAGAGGGCATTACAGTAATCAAAACAATGTAAGAAACCACTATGGTTCTCAAAGGAGGTGGCAGTGAAGGTTCAAGAGAAAAGGAAAGCATTCAGAAAGTACAAGGAATCACAGAAGGAGCAGGACAGAGAATTGTATCAGTTAAAGCAAAAGGAAGCTGGGAAGGCAGTCAGAACAGCAAAGGCCCGAACTGAGGAAAAGATAGCTAACTCAGTTAAGAAGGGGGATAAAACCTTTTTTAGGTACATCAGGGCGAAGGAAGACTATGGGAGGGATAGTGAGGCTTAATAAAGGGAGGGTGGGCAGAGGGTGACTGTGAAAAGGCAGAGATACTAAACAAATATTTTTGCTCAGTATTTACAAACGAAGAGGGGGAGGTACCTAAAACAAACAATAGAAACACTCTGGATACAGAAGTTGATACCAGCCCATTTACAGAAGAAAGGGTTCTGAAAGAACTCTTAAAACTGAAGGTGGACAAAGCAATAGGGCCTGATGGGGTTCATCCCAGAATTCTAAAAGAACTAAGGGTAGAACTAGTGACACCACTGACTACCCTCTTTAACAAATCATGGGAAGATGGGGTGGTACCTGAGGACTGGAGGAGGGCAGATGTGATTCCCCTTCACAGAAGTGGGAGCAGGGCAGAAGCAGGAAACTACAGACCTGTTAGTTTAACCTCAGTGATAGGGAAAATGATGGAATCACTTCTGAAGGAAAGAATTGTCGAGTACCTAGAGGCCAGAGGGGCACAGGACCCAAGGCAGCATGGATTCACAGCGGGAAGGTCATGCCAGATGAATCTAATAGATTTCTTTGACTGGGTGACCAAAGTAGTAGATCAGGGAAGGGCTGTGGACATGGCCTACCTAGACTTTAGCAAGGCATTTGACTCAGTCCCACACAAAAGATTAATATACAAGTTAGCCAGCCTGGGAGTGGGCCCCAAGATGATAGCCTGGGTAAAGAATTGGCTGGAGAATAGGACACAGAGGGTAATAGTAAATGGAGTCTACTCTGAAGAAAGGGGGGTTACTAGTGTGGTGCCGCATTGTTCAGTATTAGGACTAGTCCTCTTCAATGTCTTTGTAGGCGACATTGCAGAGGGACTAGAAGGAAAAGTATGTCTCTTTGCAGATGACACAAAGATCTGCAACAGAGTTGATGCACAAGGTGCGTGGAAAGGATGAGAAGGGACTTGGCAAGGTTAGAGGAATGGTCAAATGTATGGCAGCTTAGATTTAATGCTAAGAAGTACAAGATAATGCACCTGGGAAACAAAAACCCAGGAGAAGAGTACACAATGGGGGATGAGATACTAACAACAACAAAAATGGAAAGGGACCTGGGGGTAGTCATATCAGATGACTTAAAGGTGGGCAAGCAATGTGAGAGGGCAATAAGGAGGGCTGGGGGGATACTGGGATGCATAGGGAGAGGCATCACCAGTATCACCAGTAGAAAACAGGAAGTTGTTATCCCTCTGTACAGACAGCTGGTGAGACCCCATCTGGAGTACTGTGTGCAGTTCTGGAGACCCAATCTCCGCAAGGACATAGACAAGATGGAAGCTGTCCAAAGGAGGGCAACTAAAATGGTGCAGGGTCTGCACCGAAAGACATATGAAAAGAGACTAAAGGAGCTTAATATGTATAGCCTTGAGGAAAGGAGGGAGAGGAGGGACATGATAGAAACTTTCAAGTACCTCAAGGGAATCAACAAAGTTCAAGAGGGTAGCATCTTTCAAAAAAAGAGGTGTGCAAGAACAAGGGGGCACAATTTGAAGATGGGGGCAGCTCAGAGGTAATGTAAGGAAGTATTTTTTCACAGAGAGGGTTGTGGATGCATGGAACGGCCTTCCGGAGGAGGTTGTGGAGTCAAAAACAGTGGTTGAATTCAAGCATGCATGGGACAGCCATAAGGCAATTCTGGGGAGGTGGGGGTAGAAAGAAGTAGGCTGCTGGTTAACTAGGATCTGCAGCTTATCCATTAGGTAGGGAAATGGGCAGACTGGGTGGGTCAAGCGGTCCTTATCTACCATCAAATTCTATGTTTCTATGTTTCTATCATTTGCCTATATGGCACCTACCCTGTGGAATTCTCTACCTCATCAGATATGAGATTACCTGACAATGGAAAGTTTTAAACAACAGTTAAAAACATTCCTCTTTAACCGAGCATTCTCGGGGATTTGATAACTAAAGGTTATTTATGGTTACTATATTTATTGTTTTTATATGGTTTGTATTAAAACAGTTTGAATTATTGTAAAAGTGCCCTGAGCTTGGGAAGGGCACTTTAAACAAATACATTTTTACGTACTTACTTTACTCTACAATTGTGAATCAGCACCATCTGATGTGGCTTTACTGAACTTTCTGGTCAATGTATGCATTGTTTGTTTGAAGCCAGGGAGGAATGTTCTGCTAATCCCCCATTGCACAGACTCACAAGCAACTTGGGATGTGTGAAAAAGGTGGAACAGAAGTAGCAAGAGCAAAAAAAATCCACTTAGCCGCAACATTGACACTGGCAGAGGACCCTGCTGGATCAGAACTGCATCAGGCTGGGTGCAGTCAAAGAGACCCCACCATGTTTGTCAGGGAGTTCTTCAAGAATGTTTGCAGAATAGTTTTCAAGGCCAGGAAGAAACTAAGTTTTCCATGCTGCAGAGGGTAGATTTGGATGCTGCAGGTGCAGGTTCTGTGGATCCATGGGTCAAAGGCTGAGCCCCAGCCTAAGGGGCAAAGATGAGCTGAATGAAGCTCTGTGTTGGAGGCCAATGCCTCCATGCGCAGTGAGGAAAGGACAATTTCAGGAGCTGGTGCAACTGTCAGCTACTGGACAGAGATAGTAGAACAGGAAGAAATTGCAATGGCCATGGTGGGACGCTGTGAGCCGCCATTAGCATTGACTTCAGTGGAGCGTACTGAGACCAAAATGGTGGAGGGCCATCGAGTGCAGAGGTGGACTGCTTTTACTCTGCATTGTGTGTTCGAAGCTGGCTCAACCAGGAATGGCCACCCCCAAGCCGTGCCATTGAGTTGGAGGTAGTCAAAAGAAACAAGGAAGAATGAATAATTCGAAGACATGATGTTGACATCCATCTGTCCCCTAGAATGTGGTAAGATACATTTTACATTTTAATGTGACTGTTTTGCTTACAACTGAGGATATCCCAGGAACTTTGTTTCATCTATAGACACTATTGAACTGGACTGCAGTGTTGGAAGGCCTCGTGCCTGTCCAAGAACTGTGGTTCAGCAGGCTTCAGCCTAGGAAAGACTCTTTTGTATAGTGCCTCAGTACCCTGGACTTTCTCCTTAGTACATTGAACTATGTAGTGTTTCCCTTCCCCAAAATGTTTTTGTAAATGTTTTTATGTTTTCTATTTTTGTACTTTTATAGAAAACCCCTTTTAAAAATAACTTTCGGGGATTGTGTAATATATCTGCAGTGGGAGGTTTGGTCACTGTGTAATTTACAGGTTGTGTTTGTTTGCAAAATGTGTTTTTGCAATGTTTTCTATTGCAGGTGTTCCTGAAAGAAGACAAGAAGAGGATTTTTGGGACTCATCATAGTCCTCTTGTTTAAAGTTGCTAGGTTTTGTGTAACTCCGGGCTCAGTCAATGCTATCCCTTTTTTCTGCTTTGCAGGTGTGGAGTTTTTGCAGTTCTTAGATTTAAGAAATGTACTGGTAAATGCATGTTTCTAAAGTGGGCTACAATTTTTGGTGTAAAATAGTTTTGGGTATGGGCACCCGGTAGGTAGCACATGTATTCTTTAGAGACTAGTAGGGAGAGGGATGCATAGGCAGGTGCATCACCAGCAGGAAAAGGGAGGTTATGATTCCACTATACATAGGCAGATTTAGAGGTGGGGCTAAGGGTGCTATAGCTCCCCCATCACGGAGCTCCTCTATTAGTAACGCACTGTGCTGCATTCTTTATCAGTATGCACTAATGCCTCCATGAAAGCTGCCTGAGCCACACAGGTCTCATCTGTCCTCCAGCAGAGCTGGCCTTAGATAGGTGCAAACTGTGCCCCTGCACCTTGTGGCCCATGCTTTTTTCTTGAGGGAAAAAAAATAATTTAAAACATTTAAAAATGTCTAAATTTTGTTAGAGATGAAAATGTTTACCAGCAAATGAAAGTGGAAGACAACTGGCTCTGTAACTGTTACAAAAAGTAGGGGCAGCTTTGCTGCAGTGGAAAAGATTAGGTTAAGTAAGTGCTAATGGTGTTAATGGCCATACTTTACACCTCCCAGGTTGACTACTTTCACAAACAAAGGGCTATATTGACAAGATAACTTGTTTGTAACCTGGACATGTAGGTGAAACAATGAATGATATGACAAAATCTGTTTCAAAAGTATGTGAGCACTCAAAATGGTTTAAACACCTGACCAGCACAGAGCAAACCCGGATTTCCTGATAGGGACCCTGAAAACCTGATCGCTAGGTAAAAAAACTGACAGGTGGCAATCTTACTGGTGTCCCACAATAATCCTCTCTATTCTCTCTCACTCACACCTCCAGAAAAGTTAAGTTGCTTAACTTGTTTGCAAATCAGAGTATCTGAGGTGTGAGTGTCCAGTGATGATGTCCCTGTCCTTACAGAAATGAATACGGTAGTAGTATCGTACTTACTTAAATTTCTTGCTCCGGGCTCAGTCAGATTCATTTCCAATGGTGAAGTCAAATAATTCAGTGCACTCAATGGCACTAATTAAAAGATGCTGGCTAAACTAGCAAGGGGGCAGCTGCTGGGATTGGACAGGACATTAGTGTTCCATCAAACTGGGTGTGTAATAAATGTAGTACTAGTGTTATTAATTCTAGTATGGGGAGCTTCAATTCATGACATTAAAATTGTTTAAGGTCACTGCTAGTTTTGTCCTATATGGCAGTTTGATTTTGGTGTGGATTTGCAGGAGAGGGAGATGGAGAGTAGTGCCCTCCTGTAGCATGCTAGGAATGGTACAAAATTTATGCTGGGGCAGGTCTGGTTTCAGCAATAGCATGAACCAGGAGAGGCAGAAACTGGTACATGAGACCTTTGAACTGAGGTAAAAACTTTAGCTTGTACTGTATGTCTAATTTGTGTTGTCTTTTCAGTCGTGGTTGTACAGTGTGAATGAGCACAGAAGGAATTAATACACATAGGGACTTTGAAGGTGTTCTGCTGTATATTATGGCATGTGCAGGAGTTTCTGCATGCTTGGAGAGCAAAATTGCCAACAGAAGTCATAAGACCTTGTTTGGCTCATTGACACAGGCAGTTACAAAACAGGAAAATAGAGTAACAGAATCCAATATTTTGTTTGTGTAGTTCTATGTGTTGAATGGGGGGGAGGCAAGTTGTGATGTACCCAAGCAAATGCTGTTGCTAATAAAGAAATGCATTTTTATATTTGTTTAAAAACTGTTTTTCTGTCTGCTTACTGACTTCTTGGGCCTATCATAAAAATGAGATGCCTCATACCATGGGGTTACCCCAGCAAAGGACATTTTAAAACAATAAAAAATATTTTATTTATTTAAAAATGTATTTTCTTTGGAATATCAATTGTTCTATAGAATAAAATATGTTTTGCAAAAATAGCAAGCAGACTTGAAATTATATTTTCAGAAACTAGATAACAAAGTGACTTTATTCCCATATTTCTATAGTTATTGCATTTATTTATGATGCAAGGTTGGGGGATAGGTTAATCTGTACTGCAGGACACACTGGGATAAGTTGGCTTTATGGTAATGTCATAATGTGCTTGAGTGAGTGACATTTGTGAGCTTGTTTACTTGGATTGTCATTTAATTTGTCTTTATCACCAAGTCTGTTTCAACTTTTCTCATTTTTATGCGTTTCGGATGTGCTGCTGCCCAGCTGCAGTCTTTTGGTATTTTGTGTTTTTGGGGGTTGGAGGGTATTTTGGGCAACATACTGTCATGTGGACTGCGAGGACTCTGGGGATGGTGCTAGGGTGCAACTAACAAACCATGGGAAGGGAGGAAATGAGTAGAAATGGCATTAGAAATAGCCTCCAAAATGCACCAGGATGCACCAAAATGTTAAAAAAATGTCTGGGAGGCCTAGGCAGCCCACCAGACCTGGAGGCTATTATTTTTATTTTTTATCCGACTTGAGCTTCCCCATCTATAGGACTCCTGGATCTGCCCCTGCACTATAAAAGACATTAGTGAGGCCCCACCTGGAGTACAGTGTACTGTTCTGTAGACCTTACCAATGTAAGAACATAGACAGGGTACAGAAGGTTCAGAGGAGGGCAACAAAGATGGTACAGGGGTTGCATCACAAGTCCTGTGAGGACAGGCTAAAGGACTTGAATATGTACTCTGTGGAGGAGAGGAGGGAGATAGGGGATATGCTAGAGACATACAAGTACCATACAGGAAGGAACAGGGTGCAGGAATACACTATTTTCCAGTGAAAAAGATGTTCCAGGACTAGAGGGCATGGGATGAAGTTGGAGGAAGGGTGATTCAGAGGAAATGTAAGGAAGAGTTTCTTCACAGAAAGGGTGGTGGACAAGTGGAACATCCTGCCAGAGGAAGTGGTGCAGGCTGAAACAATCACGGGATTTAAGAATTCATGGGCTAGACATAAGGGAATTCTGGAGGTCAGGGGTAAGGGGCAACAGACTTCTAGAAAAATGTAAAGGGAAATTACAGGCTCAAATGGGCAGACTGGGTGGGCCATAGGCCCTTATCTGCCAACAGTGTCTTTGTATCTATGTATCTATGTATCTATGATATGACTGAGACATTCAAATTAATGAGGGTCATTAACAGAATGTCCTACTCATAAATTTTAAATAGAATGGAAGGCTCAACCTCTAGGGGACACAAATGGAATCTACGGGGTGGGAACTTCAAAAGGGATCTGAGGAAATATTACTTCACAGAAAGAGACACTGAACCATGGAATAGACTGCCCGCCATGGGCACTAAAACCATGGCGGCTTTCAGGAGAGGGTGGGACAGAGTAAGAGCTCAACAAGGTACAGAGGGTACAGGAATAGTCTAGGGGGCTAGGTCTTGGGACCCATAAAAGGCCTCAGTAATCCTTGGGAAGTCTAGATGGACCTATGGTCTCCTTCTGCTATCATCTACAATATTTATCTCTGCCCTTATACAAGCGTTGTTATAGCTGTTTTTTACTGTATCATGCTGTTTCTCCAATGTTGCCATGTATGTATACTGTATGTTTTGTGCTCTCCCGGGTCATTCCTGAAAATAGGCATACTACTTGTCTAGTGTACTTACCCGGTAAACAAAAGCTAAATAAATAAAAATTTATATGTTTCTATGAGGAGGATGCCATTGTTGCCACCTGTGGAGTCAGAAGTCAGCCTGATCCAGTGACTCCCCTGCAATGACCAATTACCTTTTTCTGAAAGCAGCAGAGCTGCTTTAAAGTAACTCAGAAAATTTGACCAATCAATGCTCTTAGCACCTGTTTCAATGCTTGTGCCTCTGCACTGTCCCACGTGAGTGGTCCCAGCAGGAGGGGAGTCCTCAAGGGGAGACACCAGAGGGGAGATGCTAGGACACCATGGGTCTTATTGGGGGGGTTAAGGGATCCTGCCTGTGTTTAGTTCATGCCTACTAGCATTGTATTGCAATAGGAATGCCAGTTAAATTCCTGCAACTGCTAGAGCAGCGGTACTCACACCGCGGTTTGCAAGCCACATGTGGCTCTTTAACACTTCTCTTGTGGCTCCTATAATGCCATAACCTTACCCCTACAAATGCGGCTCTTTATCCCCCTCCCATCCTAATCATTAAAGATTAAATAACCGCGTTGTATGGTTTCCTTTCTGATAAGGTGGATTGCACACAAAAAAAATCCTCATCCGTGGAGCTGTTGGGGGTTGATCTGCATAATGAGCAGGCTCCTGTGTATTAATGATGTATGGTTTCCTTTCTACTTCCTTGAGAATGAGCAGGATGAAAAGTGATGGGAGGCAGCAATGGAGCTATTTAGTAGCATAGTATTTCGTACAGTATCTCGCATTGTCTTCCGGTTGAATGAAATGAAATTAACAGCAAACTGCTTAGCGCTAAATGGGAGCTGATAATTTCATTTCATTACTGATGATATGTAAATGGCACAATCATTGTTGCTGAACCTACCATTCACAAGCATACAGTGAGGAATCTTACAGGTAATCAATCTACTAAAGGGGAGCCTAGCAAAGTAACCTGCATCCATAAGCGAAACATGCATAATCTGAATCTCAATGAAATACAAGTAATCAAACAAGCAAGATCAAACGTGAGGAATGCAGTATTTCAGTTGTGTGCGGTCGAATAAATACAGCACCAAAGAGCTAATTGGACATTTATTTGTTGGTCCCATTGGTTCATGATCTCGCTTGTGCTTGTGTGTATTACGCTGGTAGTAATACTCTCACTGGTCATCTTCACGGTTTCTCGCTCAAGTCAGTCCTTCGCGGTTGAATGCCTGATGCTGCTGAGGTTCTCTCAGTACTCTCGTTTTGCCTCATCTGCACTGAATATTCCATGGACTGATCGTGGTGAGGATAGCTAATTATATCAAAGTACAGGTACATAATGTTTATTTCTTTTTTATTTGATATTGAAGGTGAATTTTTTTTATTAATATATGGGGATGACAAATGTCACTTATTGTAATTATTTCTCTCTGTGTGCAGTTTTTCTCTGACTTCATCAACAAGGTGCAAAATCTTGAAGCAGGTTGTGTCAGAACTTGGGTGGTGGGGAGGTGTTCACTGGTGAGGTTATGTGGTGTTTTGTATTTTAAATTAATTGTATTAATTTGGTGCTCTGGTGCTTGGATTCAGTCACTTGTTCACTTGGTGTGGATTGTGAAGTGGGGATTGTGAAGAGGGGAGTTTCACTGTTGTTGAGGTGGTGTTTTTGCTATTTGTAAATGTCATGGCATTTATGGCTGACTGCTATTTAATTATATTAAATATGTGTAACAGTTCTATTTATGATTTTATTTATGAATTTATTTTATTTAATTGCAATAAAATGTTTTGTAATTAATCTATTTTGTATGCAAGCTTTATTTCTGCACTGCCGAATGCTGTGTATGTGGGTTGTGGCTCCTGAGCCAAGTGAAGTAGAATATGTGGCTCCAAAGCCTAGTATGAGTGAGTATTACTGTACTAGAGCCTTCTAGCCTTTAACCTCTGTACAGTTACTGCTAATTATTTGCCTGCTGCTGGTTAGTGACATTTATGTCATTAGTTTATTTATTTACTTATTGAGATCTTGGATTATGACACCTTTGCCCTGAAAGCTCTTTTACAAAGGTTCCACGTCTGAGACAAAAAGGTAACATACAATAATGACAAGATAGGACATAAAATGACAAACTGCATACAGAGCTAAAAGTAGTACAGTTAGTCTAAGAGTGACACTTCAGTTATAGAATTTAGTACATGTAACTAAGCTATGAGCAGCCAGGGGCTTTGTAAGGGTTAGGGAGGGTGCAGTGGTGAGAGAAGCATGATGGGGACATGGAGGGGGGGGCAAGGCGAGTAGGGAATAGGGTGTATGTGAGGGTGGTGGGGAAGGGGACAATGCCAAGGGCAAGCAGAGAGTAAGTGCTGATAGTTACTAGTGACTAGCGGGAGATGGTACTGTGGAGTATAGTCACAGCCACTAAGAAACTTATGTTTAAATGGACTAATCTTTGGTTCAACAAGGATGTCCCATGGGAGACCATTAAGCCAGTGGGGGGCATGGTAGGTGAAGGTCCTTTGTCCCTGGGATATTCGGTGGAATGGGACCTGGTATGACTGCCTGAACTTGCCCCAAGTCCTGTGGGGGTTGGACATTGAATTGAGGAGGTACTGGAGGGCTGGGGAGGGGGAAGGTTAGACCTAGACAGTTTTTAATTTTTGGCCAGTAGACAGGTCTGGTATTTTAACCTGCCTTTAAGGTGCAGCCAGTGGGAATGAGCGTATAGGTCACATGTATTCGTAAGACAGTGCGCACCTGCGAATAGTCTGCAGGCTTTGTTTAGTGCAGTGGTAACCCTTTTAAGCATGGTGTCTGACGCAGCACTATAGATAACTAGATCATAATCTATGATGGAGATTATACTGCTGTTGACAGCAGTACAGAGTGCCTCGGTTGTCAGGCAATGTTTGTAATGGTGCAGTAGGCCTATTCTAGTGTTGACTGCATTGGCAATGTAGTCAACATGATGAGTGAAAGAAAGGGAGCATCTAGTGTTAGCCATAGGTATTTGAAAGTCTGAACTATTTCTTTCGGGGTGTTGACACTTTTATAGATTGTTAGTTGATGTGATTTAAGTTTATTGTGGAGGTTTGCAAAAAAACATGACCTTCGTCTTTTTATAGTTAATGAGTAATTTATGCTCCATGAACCAGGCTTTGACTGCAGTCAAGTTACTCTGGAGTTGTTTCTCCCGAATGACTGGGTCAGGAATACTGGCAAAGATAACTGCATCATCCGCATAAAGAAGAATTTTGTCAGAACAGAAAAGGGGAAGGTAGCTACGGAAGAGGCTGAAGAACAACAGACCCAATATAGATCCCTGTGGAACTCCTCTGAGCATACCTCATGGCTGTCAGATAAGATTTCATTTA
Organism: Neoceratodus forsteri; assembly: GCA_016271365.2. Classification (NCBI taxonomy): domain Eukaryota; kingdom Metazoa; phylum Chordata; order Ceratodontiformes; family Ceratodontidae; genus Neoceratodus; species Neoceratodus forsteri. The sequence goes on along the minus strand of CM057452.1, from coordinate 454,083,255 downwards.
TTTTGACCTGCTGGGTCCTGTTTTCTAGATAGCTATTCAACCTCCCCATGGACTCGTCTGAGAGCCCAGCAGTGGGGAGTTGTTTCAAGTAGTAACGAGCGATTGTCTGTATCAAATGCTTTGGTGGGGTCGATGAAGGCCGCTCCCACCATCTGACCACAGTTAAGCGCATGGTGAATAAAACTGGTGAACTCCAGCAATGGTGTGGTGGTGCTGTGTGACTTATGAAAATAATGCTGTTGAGGACATTGGACCTGGTACTTTTCCAAGTACTCAATCATCTGGTCTATGACAATGTGCTCGAGTGCTTTGGGGGGGGGGTAGCATTGGTATGGGGTGATAGTTACTGTGCAGAGCTCTATCTCCGCTTTTATGGACCAGAGTTACCATGGTGGCTTTCCATTTCTGGGAGAATTGGGCACATCTTATTGACATGTTAAGTATTTTGGTCAGGGGAGTAAGCAATTCAATCAAGGTGAGGGTGATGAGTTCAAGATCAAGGGAGTCATAGCTGGGGCTGGTTTTACTTAATACTCACCGAAGGTATCTTCTGGCTTCAGTTTTGATGATGACTTTGAAATGGAAGTGGGGGGGCATGTTGGTGCACTTCCTTTACAGGCTTTAACAGTTACCAGTATTATAAAAAAAAGTCAGGGAGTAGGACACTACTAAGGTCTGTGAAAGCACTGTTAAAGATGTCTGCTATTTCTTTAGGGTCCTGGGAGATTATTCCATTGACCTCCAGCATTGTTGACAAGTTTTTTGGGGACTTCCCTGTCAGGTCTCTCAGGTTTCCCCAGAACTTCCTGCCCTCCCCTCAGGATTTGGTGAGCTCATCCTTAAAATAGTGACATTTCACCAGGCGTATTTCATGGGTGCAGTTATTCTTGGCCGTTTTGTATAGCTGAAAGTTGGACTGTTTGCCAGAAGCATGAGCACGGTGCCAGAAGTTATCCCTTGTGGACATGAGGTTGAGGAGGGGTGGGCTGATCCATGCATTGCAAATGCCCTTAAGCCTGCATTTTCTAATGGGGACATGGATGTCACAGGCAGCATTAAATGCATTGATAAAGTGATTAAGTGAGCTGTCCAAGTCTTTGTACGTATTGATCTGGGACCAGTCATGTCGTCTGAGGTGGGTTTTAAGGGTTCTAGCTGCCCTTGTTTTTGGACTTGGCCAGTGATGGTTCTGGCTGGGGAGTTTAGTGGTTTGATTAGACCAGTTTACCAGAATGGGGGAGTGGTCACTTACAGAGTCAGAGAGGACAGAGAGGTTGGCGATTCCTTCAGGGTGATTGGTAAGCAAGCAGTCGAGGAGTGTGCTTGTGCCAGTGTGGTAGTTGTATCTGGTAGGATTGTCTATCATCTATGTAATGTTGATGGAGGAGATGGTGTCTTTGTATGGGGCTGCTTCATACAGTAGTTATGTTGCTGTAGTTATTTAGTTATGCTGTAGTTATGTTTCGGCAACCGGCCCATTAATTTACTGCTCAGATCATATTGTCTGCTGCTGGTTATTGTTACTACATTGCCCTGCTGCTTCCCTGCTCTGTCCTCCCTTAATGATACCTATACTGTTCTCCCTATCTGGCTGCATCTCACATCCCCATTCTCATTACTAGTATTGCTACCCTCCTGGGTGTAGTCTTTATGTTTAGCTTATTTTCTATCTGGGCATAGCTCCCATACTCAACCTACTCCTTCTGAATTAATTACACCCTTAACCACCCAGTCCATTTAGGCCTTCCGGGTACAGCCTTCTGCTTTATTGGCTTCCACATGTCTGCTCCACTACTCAGGGCAACTGCTTACCAACTGTCTGTCATGCTATTAGGTACCCTCATTGCCTCCCCCTCCTAGTCTCTCTCTCCTCCCTCTCTCCATCTACTTTCCCCTCCCTCCTTCATTCCTTCTCACTTCCCCCTCCTTCTCTCCTACTGTCCCTTCCACTGGTCGTTGCCCATCTGTCATTCCCCCAGCTTCATGTATGCAGCCTCCTCCCTCCCTTCCACCTGGATACACCTTGATACACTCATGGGCTCCGTCACTCCTCCCTCCCTCCCTCTCCCTCACTCCCTTCCCTCCCTCCACATCACTCAAATCTCTCATAGACTTCCTTATGCTCCTCTTTTCCTTGCTACTCATTCTAGCAGGCAGGGACAGCCTTAGGGTATATGGCGCCCATAGGCAAACTTGCCAGCGGTGCCCCCCCCTTTTTTTTTAAGTTTTCTCACCCCAACACAAACCATGACATTCTTAATGGCAGATCAAGTTATTAAAAAATAATTAAGACCTCACTCTTAGTCCGACTCCTGAGCATTAGCCAAGACCAGCCTTAGCCATTGTGTGCCCCTGTGCAGCCCTCTGCCCTGTCAGACCCCACTGGTTCCTGATTCGTCCGCTCCAAACGTCCTACTGACTGCCACAAGCGTTGACACCATAGAACTCGAAAAAAAGAGACTAGTTGAATGGGAACAACACCCCTGAGTCCCTCTGTGTCTGTGCTGTGTGACAACACTAAGGGTGAGGTTGGCTTGCTACCTGGCCTGGGACGCCACCATGACATGCGTGTCACCTGGGAGGATGGATGGATACCTCTTCTCTCTGACTGCCTACTGGGGTGGGAGATGGCCAGGAGTGGGATGGACCCCAGTCCCAGAGGAGACAGACTAGACATCACATCATACCACTACGTAGAGGGGGACAGTCAGTGCTATAGTACTGATGCTGTCTGAGAGTGATAGCCAGAGCCTGAGACTCAGTCAAACAGAGACCACCAAACAAACAATGAATTTTTCACTCTGTCTGTGTAACTGTAACTTTTTAACAACAAAACATATTAGCACTAGGCTAGAATAGTTGTGACTGTCTGGCTGGTAATGGCAACAACTTCATGAAGCAACAAGTGAACAAAGCTGACAGGTGTCTACAGGTGTGTTGAGGTGGAGGCCAAAACTGGCATGGCCAACAATACACACACACTTCAGTTCAGAAATTGAATTTATAACAAAAAAAAAAGGTAAAAACCTACTCACTCGCCTGCCTCACTCCAGCCTCAGGCTGTGTACAGACAGTGAAAGTCCAGACAGTTGTCGTTGACAACAACGATGGTCATCAGTCTCTCCTCATCTGGTCTGGACCTGGATGAACTAGTCCTCCTCCTCTCCTCGGCTTCTCCCACCATCGACGAATCCGATGTGGTGGTGGACGTGGACCATATGGACCTTTTTTTTGATGTGCTGTCAATGTCGAGTTTGTCGGCCTTACCCCCACCCCCAAAAAAATCCACAATCTGCTCCCAAGTGAAGTCCCTGGCTACGCCTGTCCTATCAATTTAACCCTGTCCCTGCCGTACTTAAATCGGGGCCCTCGGGGTATCGGGATGCAATCGGGTGGGGCAACAGACTGCTCCTTGAGTCCTTCCCTTCCTTCCAGTTCCACACACGAAGCAGTCATGTCAGGAGGAAGGATACAGTCTGAAACAGTCAAACTATCGTCTACCACTGGCACCAATTTGCGGTTTGGGGTTCGCGATTCGTATGGTCATTGACGATCAATCGAGCCTCAGCTCAAGGACCCCACCTGCCAATCCACCAGTCTGGTTTCTTGTGCACTGAGTGAGTGACTGAGGAGGAGGATTCTGCATCAGTGTGCACACAAGGCAAGCCCAACAGTTGGCTGCCTGGGTTTCTGGCAGCAGTGGCAGGCAGCATAAGAGTGGCTGGTGCACTGTAGTAGGGAGGGGCTAATGTAACATGGGTGGGTCCTGATGTTCACCGTACATGAGGTTCTTCCTTGGCTTGTTGCTTAGCAGCCCAAACTTTGCTGCCACTTCCAAATGGAAATAGTCAGATAGCTGTCTGGAGGATGGAGGAGACAATTAGACTGGAAGGCACCTGACCTTGCCACCTGCCACCACCTCCCTCCCTAAAACATACACATAAGATTTTGTGCTTTCAAAATCACAGCCATCAGTGCCCTCCCCAAAGAAAAGGGACAGAAAAAAAAATTGTTCTGTAACACTGGCGCCCCCTGCTACAGGGCGCCCTAGGTGACCACCTAGTTCGCCTATCCTTAAGGCCAGCCCTGCTAGCAGGTGATGTTGAACTCAGCCCCAGTCCTGCCTGTCAACTGCCTCTCCTCTCTCCAAAGGGCTGAGAGTAGCCTATGTTAAAATCTGGAGTCTCCTTCCCAAAACTGACCTCCTACAATCCCTAATGGTGAACCTCAATCAATCAATCAATCAATCAGTCAATCAATCACTTTATTTAACCAGGCATAAACACCATTGAGCAAGTTCATTTTCAAGGTGGTCCTGGGCATAAATACAATACAGTACACTTCATAAGATTACAATTACGGTGGACAATGGTACAAAAAAAAAAAACATTGTGAAGGTGCCGGTCAATATGGGCCTATACATACCGGTCAACATAATTAACATGCAAAGGTGCATAATGATAAGCTTTACTGAAATGAGAAGAGACAACAATCCCATATAGTCTCTGCAGAGTAAGAGCTCATACCTAAATGATAAAAAATAAGGAGGTATTAAGGAATAGGGTAGAAATTGGGGTGAAAGAGTAGGCAGCCAAAGGAAGGCCAGAATAGGTAAAAGGTAGAGAATAGGCAGGGTCATCTTGGATTAAGGAACTAGGCTTGTAGGTCCTAGGTTTCTGTTGTTAGGAATGTGGGTGGATGAGATACTTAGGCGTAGGATTTGAGAGTGGCACCCGAGGCTTAGGGGTCATCGGCATCTGAAACAGTTGCATGATTCCTTCAGATAATCCGTTAATAGAGCTTTGAATGTGAAAATGCTAGGAAGTGAGGATAATTTTAATGAGTCTTGCATAGTATTCCAAAGTGATGGAAGTGAGAAGTTGATTGCTGCTGAGCCAAGGGTAGTTTCCACTCTAGGAATCTGGAAGCAGATTAAGGAGAAGCGTCTCAGGCCATAGGAACCTTTAGCCCATTTGAAGATGTTCGAGATGTATGCAGGAAGGTTATCAGATAATGCTCTAAAAAACCAGAGGACAGCATTCCTTTTTCTTCTAGTTGAGAGTGAGGTCCTTCCTGAAACCTGGTATAGATGACAGTGATGTGTACTACGGGGTAGATTTAAGATAAATCTTAAAGCCCGTGATAAAGGGTGTCCAGTTTGTTTAGCATCGTTGATGGGCAATGACTGTAAAGGAAGTCAGCGTAGTCCAGTATAGGTAGGAATGTAGTTTGTACTAGTCTCATTCTGGCTTCTAACTTGAGTAGGTGTTTAATGTGATAGAATAAACCTAATCACTGTCTTAGTTTCTTCAAGGTTTCATTTAAGTGGCACAGAAAGTTGAGCTTGTTATCCAGCCAGAACCCTAAGTATTTAAAGGTATCAACTACTTCAAGGGGTTCATCTAAGAGTGTTCGGATCTGTGTGATATGTCGACATCCGGAAGTAGACTTTGGTGAGAGAATCATTGCTTTAGTCTTTTTGGCATTGAGGAGGAGCTTATGAGTGAGAAGGTTGTATTGGAGGGTGCCTAAGTCTTTCTGTAAGTACTCATGGGCCAGATCCAAGGATGAATTTGTGGTATAGATTACAATATCATCTGCGAATAAGTTCACATTTGCTGTGCCCAGCTGCGAGTCCAGATTATTGATGTATATTGCAAAGAGGACAGGGCCCATGATGGAGCCTTGTGGGACTCCTCGTAACAAGGATTTTTGTGGGGACAGATCTCCTATGGCTTTGACTTGCTGTAACCTATTGGTTAGGCAGCTGGTGAACCATTTAATGGCAGAACTATCAAGTCTGATGTTACTCAGTGCAGTAAGCATGATGGTATGATCCACAGTATCGAAGACCTTACTTAGATCAAGGAAGAGGGCAAATACATGCTTCTTAGAGTCCAAGGCCATTTGCCAGTCTGTAGTTACTTTGGCAAGAGCCGATATTGTACTGTGTTTGGCTCTGAAGCTGGACTGAGCCGGGTTTAGCAACTTTTGTGAATCCAAATGTTCTCTAAGTTGGATGTTGACAATTTTTTTAAGTAATTTAGAGAGGACGGATAGCATAGAAATAGGCCGGTAATTGTTCAGATCACTCGGATCCCCAGTCTTGAATAATGGTAGGATGTGGGCAGTTTTCCACAAGGCAGGTAGCTCACCTTTAATCAGAGAGGTGTTGAATAAGTGTGTAATGGGGGCGGTCAGATAGGTATGGACAAGTTTTAGGAAGTAAGGTTCAATATTATCTGCACCCGCACTTCTTTTTGTATCCAGAGAAAGGAGGAGGTTCTCCACTAGCTAGAACATAATTGTGAGGAAGCTGAAGGGGGTGGGATGCGGTTGGTTATGGTCGTGATTATCAGTGAAGCCAACAGTGTAGTCTCTTGCCGGGCTAAGTTTGCTGATAGGTGAAGTGTCAAAGGCAAGCCCTCAGTGGCAAAGTGATCATTAAGCTTTTCTAGTATATCAGCTTTGTCCATATAGGTGGTACCATCAGACACAATTTTGTTTGGAAGGGGTGTTGCAGTGGACTGACCTTCAACTTCTTTGAGGATGTTCCAAAATTTGGCAGAGTTGTTTTCATTGTCTTCTAGTTCTTTTTGGAAGTACCTAGCTTTTTCTGACCTAATTAGCTTGGTACAAGCATTCCTAGTGGTACAGAATGCTAACCAATCAGCCTCCAGGTGGGATTTCCTCGCCTATTTCCACCAGTAGTCCCTATCCCTAAGTGCTTTCTTCAGGATGGGAGAGAACCAGCCAGGAGTTTTATTTTTTGATTTGATCAGTCTTAGTGGGGCGTGTTTGTCTATTAGCTCCAGTAAGAGGCTGTGAAAGATGTTAAATGCCTCATTAAAGGTGGGGGCTAGGTAGAAATCCTGTCAACGAATGTTGCTTAGATCTTTCAGGAAAGTGTACTGGCAGAACTTTTTCAGGCATCTTTTCAGTTTGAATTTGGAAGCCGTTTTTATTTGGGAAGGATGTCTGATGCAGGCAGTAGCGCAATGGTCACTTATATCGTTGAAGAATACTCCAGTATGTGAGATAGTGTGAGGTTTGTTTACTAGGATAAGATCTAGGAGGGTGCTGCGCTCAGGGTTTTTTCTGTTAGGTCTGGTTATAGCAGTCACCATTTGTAACAGTCCATTAACATCGCATAGATCCTTCAATTTCTTAGAGCTGTCATCATTCCAATTTAGATTGAAATCCCCCATTAGAATACACTCAGTATCAGCAGTGTCAAGAAGGTTTTGGAGGTGTGGCAGAAGTGCCCAGCCACCAGACGGTGGTCGGTAGCATGCTGCCATAAGGAGTGATTTCTCGCTGGAAAGTGATAATTTTAGAGCAAGGCATTCAAATTCCTTAGCCTTTGAGGTACAGTCAAAGACTGTGACTGTGAATTTGCTTTTGACATATATTGCAACCCCTCCCCCTCTAGTCGGTCTATCACAGTGGTAGATGATATATCCGGGTACGTTGATAGATTTGTCCAGGGTCGAGGGTGTGAGCCAGGATTCAGTTATCATGAAGAAATCAGGAGATGCATGTAGAGCCCAAGTCTGTATAGAGTCAGTCTTCTTTAGCAAACTACAGACATTGATATGGAGAAAGCTAATCCCTTTATAATGAGGGAGGTCCACAGGGGCGACCAGAGAAATAGGTGGACCTGGGTTTAATTCAACATTTCCCGAACAGAGTAGGAGAAGCAGTAGTAGTTTTTTAGGGTGGTGTCTTAGCCTGATAAACATTCTTTTGTTACTCCTTCAACATTGATGTCCTGGTGATCTCTGAGTCTTGGCTCTCCCCTAAGATCCCAGATACTGCCACAGCCATCCCTGGCTTCTTAATTATCCAACAGTATCATACTAAGAAAGGAGGGGTAGAGCCATCTATCTTTCTGTCTGCACCCCATTCAAACCTGTGCTGTCCATCTCCTCCCCTTCCACCAAAGAGATGATCCTCCTGAAACTCTTACTTCCCCTTTTTTGTCCCCATATTCACTGCTGATGTCTACTGCTGCCTGGCATATCCCCTCCCTCTGTCACTGAGCTCCTCATCACCTTGTCCTCCCCCATGCTTCCACCCGCAAACTGCTCATCCTAGGTTATTTCAGTTTCAGCTGACTCTCATCCTCCCATCGTAAATTATGCCAAAACATAAAATGTCTCCAACTTACCCAACTGATATCTGATCCCACTAGACTCAACCCTAAAGCCATAACCACTGCCTTTGGGATTAGATGCTTTCCTACCATTCTCACTGTATTGTTGAAGCTTAAACCCTCCCTGACACCTCAGTGACCATCATATGGTCTACTGCATGTATAAGATTCATGCCTTAAAGCCTCCCCAATTCATCCAGATTAGACCCTTCCAATTGCTGAATCTATCCTCTTTGCTTGCTGACCTGATGGCAACTAGCTGGTACCCTATACTTTTTTATTTTATTTATTTCATTTTTGTTGACCAGGTAAGTGCACTAGACAAATCCTGCCTATTTTCAGGCACGACCCGGCGGAGGGGGATAATGAATGCCAACTGACCTTGAACCAGATTAAGCTGTTGGTGGTATTTTTTTAGTGAATGAGGGGACATTTGGCCAGGACACCGGGGAAATTCCCCTACTCTGCTTCCTGTGAGCAGAGGGGAACCTTTTGCTGGTGACTCCAAGATGGCTGCTGTTCCAGATCCTGGTGGAAGTGGTGGAAATGCTGCTCTCTGTCCCCAGGTTCCAGCTCCTGCTCTTCAACCTACTTCTCCTGCTATGGATTCATCTGGTTCGCGAAGGAGGATGGACGCTCTGAGAGAAGGATAGCAGCTGTCGCGCTCTGCCTTGGATTCTACAGTTTTACCTGAAAATAATACCGGATGTGCTAATAAAATATTGCAGGATACAGAATTACCAGCACCTACAATGAATGAAGTTCTACCTGTTTTTCAACTAAGTAATGCCGTGTTTAATACAACTCCTAATCAAGCAGCTTTACAGGAACAGCTTAAACTCCAGCTTGCCGTTTTGGCTAAAGAACAAGACAGACTCCAGCAGCAGCGGCGTGTAATGCATTCCTCAGCAACGCCTGTCAGTACTTCCAAACAGGCTGTCATTAGCAGTGATTCTGAGCTGTGCAGAGAACTTACTGATTCCGGTGAGTCTGTACAAACTTTAAACACTGTTAATGACTTGCATTCTGCGCCTGTGTCGGCTGGCAGTAACGAATCCACAGCGATTCAGTGCCTAGAGCCCTCACAACAGTTATACGAACAGCAACCTGGCTTAAACTTGCCACCCGCTGATCCTGTGCACCCTAAAGACCCGGATAACATTACCATAGCTAACGAAAGCTCCGATCCTCAGCCTTTCTGTATCACACTTACAAAAACTGCAGGGTTTGTGTTCTGCAGTTCATTACCTGTTTCTTTGACTGATAGCCCTACTTCTGATACCTTCTGTGTATTTCAAACTACCCCCCTAAATCAAGATGGGGTTTCTGAATTTCTTTTTTCAACACGGCAACAATTATTACAGGATAAGATGGGGGATGAAAGTAAGGACAAATGAACTGCTCTTTTTTTCTCTAAACGTAATATAGGTACCAGCGTTACTGCAAACATCTCCTCTCCTCAAGGACCTTCAGAACTTTCCTCAGGGTCACTACCACTCGACCCCCTTTCACAACCCCAGGCTACAGAGTTATGGTCCCCCAAGAAAGTTCTCAGTGAAGCAGGGTGGACCTTGAAAAATGGTACCTGGCATCCAGCACCTGGTTGGGATCCGAAATTGAATTTGTCCCAAAACGAGCCAGCTTGGAAACCCCAGTCATCTCCTGAAACATTGTCAACTTTGTCAGCTGCAGCTTGTTCGGATGCTTTCCCTTCTGTAAGGCCCTTAGCTGCGGCCTCCCAGACCATTGTTCCTGTAGCCACTGACACTTCTGATTCAATTATAAATTCTGGGACTGAAAATCTTTCTACTCTTTCAAAAAATACACCTGATTTAGAGAAACCATTAATGTCAGATTTGTTTTCTAAAATTAAGAAGGAAGCTGCACCTCGTAGAAATGCAGTTAGACTGCATTATAAAGGGGGATTGGAGGTGAGGCCAGATAGACATTATGTGGGGAAAAAACTATTAAAAGACTCTGCAATTTTCACCTAGAGAAGTCTTTGCTTTTATTAACATTTCCGGTGAAGATAACTTCGATGTTAGTTATCGTTCTGCCTACGCTTTAGATTTATTTTGGGAAAGATATTACCAGGTAAAATTTTCTCCCATATGGACCCCTTTTTTTGTTATTCCCTTATCTAAACCTTTGGTTAAATATGTAACGATTATGTTCAGGAATGAGGGGGTTCATGTGGATGATTGCCTGTTATTGGTTGTCCCTAAAAGTGGACGTCTTAAGTTCCCCTGAAGCCATTCTCGATTCTGAGCAGTTTTGGACTGGAGGTTGGCAGTTTAAGGTGAAACTTCGACAAACAGATAATAATAATAATAATAAAATTTATTTAGTTAAACGCCTTTCAAATATTTTAAGGCGCTATACAAAACATCATAGCATCAACACATCAATACATACACTTACAATACAGCCAATAGCAATATTTAAAATAAACAATTACAGTACAACAGGGAATGCCTGATTCCATAAAAATGATAAAAAAGATAGTGGTATAGAACACATCCCCAACTCTTTCCTCTTAGGGAGAGATAGGGGGGTTTGTTTTTATGCTGGACAGCCTAGGGCCTGTTATAAATGTGGGTCTCGTACTCACTTGTCCAGTTCTTGTGACAGGCCCCGTTGTGATAATTGTGGGGAAATAGGTCACATTGCCTTTCAATGTGCCAATTTTACCAAATGCGACCTATGCAAAGACACTGGGCATGTCTTCTCAGAATGTGTATGGGCAGCAAAAAATAAAGCTTGTAGTGGCAGTCCTGACCTTCTTATTCAGAAAGCTCAGGACCTAGCAGATAGTTCTCCTCAGACAACTACAGCTACCTCTGTGGATGTGGCTGACCCACATATGGATTCATCCCACACTATGGGGCAGTCAAAAGACCAGGCCCTTCCCAGTTCTTCTGACCCTTCCCTATCTTCCCCTACTCTCCCTATTCTTCTCTCCCCTGTGTGTTATAGTTCACAGCAGGAGAATCAGGTACCAGACCTTCTGGCTCCTCCACCGGTAGTTGTAGTTCGGAGGTCCTCAAGGAACCAAACCCCCTCCCTCAGGTGGAGATTGAATCTAGCAATCCATTCGCTGTTTTATCCACTCAGTGGGGGGATACTGACATGGACTGTGGTGAACCTGAGTCACAGACACTTCAGGATAGTCCCCCTTCCCCCTTTCACCCACAGGAGGGGTACAGAGGGAAAAAGAAAAAACAAAGGAAAAGGATGGTCGATCTTCCTTTTCTATTAAATGGGCTTCACAGTCGGTTCCTTAAATGTCCATAGTTTATTGAATCCAAGTAGGCGTCAGACTGTTTATGATTATATTCACAGTTCCTCTATTGATATATGTCTTATTCAAGAAACTTGGATGATTACACTGGATCAAGCCAGGTTTTTTCAAAGAGAATGGTGTTGGGGCCCTTCCTACTGGTCTTTCGGTCAACAGACTGCTAATGGTATAGGTTTTCTTTTTAAGTCATATAATTTTTCTCTTTTAAAAATTATTGATTTGATTCCAGGAAGACTAATGATTTTGGATGGAAAATGGAACTCCATGGTTTGCCGATTTATTAATGTATATTGTTCCCAGATAAAGGCAGTGAGGGTGGCCCTTTTTTCCATGATTCGACCCGTTTTAATTACTTCATTTCACTTTTTTTTATGCGGTGACTTTAACTGTGGGTTACAGAAAGTGAAGGGTGGACTTACAGATAAGGGAAAAAAAAATTATTGTGACTCCAATGCTTTATTTCAATTACTGGATACGTCTGGCCTAGTAGATAGTAAACAATTTCAACAAGGGGGTCCAAAATTTACCTATAAATAAAAACACCCTTACTTCTACAATTGATTATATTTTCTTGTCAAAAAACCTCCTCCCATGTAAATTTTATACATACCCTATGACTTTCTCAGATCATTTACTCCTTCAATGTAAAATGTTATCCAGTACAGTAATATCTCCCCAAAAACCAAGGTGGAAATTAAGTTCTCCTCTGTTAAAAAATTCAATTGTGTTAAAGGCCATAAAATCATTGCTCTGTGCATGACTCTGTCGCTGTTCTTTATGACGATTTAGGTGACTGGTGGAGGGAGTCAAAGGAGGATTTAAAATGACTCCTTTCAAACCTTGGCAGATCTAGAGAAAATGTAAAATTCCTGAATTATTTAAAACTACGTCAGCAGCTGTATTATTTATTTACTATGGCAAACACCTCCAAATTTGATTACTCATCCCAAATTGCAAACATAAAACAATAACTACAGGAGGTACAATACAACAGGGCCAATACTATGAAAAAGACAAAGAACCTCTGTGTGCAAACACTGAGGCAAGGGTTACCCCAAAGGGCATTTGGCTGGGAAGCCAAGTTTCAAGAAAATACAAGAATCACACATGCCCCCACAATGCAAAGCATCATGGGCTGCATATGCAAATCACCACAGAATGTTATGCTTGTCCAACTTTAAGCAGAATTGCATGGTGCCGAAAGGCCTCTCACACTGTTTGCAAAGGGTGCTAACAGAAGACATAGACATGTGTTTCATCCTACCAGGACTCATCAGTATGCCTTGTCTGTTTGACACCCCAGTGGAATGGACCAGCTACCCTTAAGGCAATGTGCCTTGGATATATTGTGGTGAAGCAATTCTGCTTAAAGTTGGACCAGCATAACATTCTGTGGTGATTTGCATATGCAGCCCATTATGCTTTGCATTGTGGGGGCATGTGTGATTCTTGTATTTTCTTGAAACTTGGCTTCCCAGCCAAATGCCCTTTGGGGTAACCCTTGCCTCAGTGTTTGCACACAGAGGTTCTTTGTCTTTTAAATAGTTTTTTATTTTAATGGGTTCACCACAATATATCCAAGGCACACTGCCTTAAGGGTAGCTGGTCCATTCCACTGGGGTGTCAAACAGACAAGGCATACTGATGAGTCCTGGTAGGACGAAACACATGTCTATGTCTTCTTTTAGCACCCTTTGCAAACTGTGTGAGAGGCCTTTCGGCACCATGCAATTCTGCTTAAAGTTGGACCAGCATAACATTCTGTGGTGATTTGCATATGCAGCCCATGATGCTTTGCATTGTGGGGGCATGTGTGATTCTTGTATTTTCAATACTATGAAAGTGCTTTTTCAAGAAGGCACTCTGAAACAGCCTTATGGGGATCCCTATGAGGCCTTTAAACAATATAAATCAAAAATTACAATGTCCTCTTTAATGACACAGGATGGGTGTCAAGTTTAGTATATAACTAGGATTCATGCCGCAATCAGACAATTTTTGGAATTACATAACCCAGTGGAGCCCCCTAGTGTTGAGGAGATGGAACTTTTTTTAAAATGATTCATCTTCCCAAAATTAATTTTGATATGTTTAATTTAATTACCCAAATAACAGCAGCAGAAATTGAGGTTGCAATAAAATCCCAAAAGAATGGGATTTCCCCAGGAATTGATGGAATAACATCAGAATTATACAAAGCATTCCCCTCAGAATTCTCAAAATGTTTGGCTTTGGTATTTAATTTTTTCCTCTCAACCCCTACATTCCCCCTTTGGTTTTCAGAAGGCCTGTTGATTTTTATATTTAAAACAGGGGATAAAAAGAACCTGGAAAACTGGAGACCAATTACACTTCTTAATTCAGATTATAAATTATTGACTAGCCTTTTAAATTCATGACTTAGGATCTTTGCAAACATGGTTATATCACCATCCCAATATCGTGGGCACCCTGGCAGAAACATACAGCAGGCCCTTATGATTATCAGAGATTTAGTTGAATATCTTTCATCACATAAGCAGTCAGGATGCATTCTCACCCTAGACCAAATGAAAGCTTTTGATCGGTATATCATCCTTTTTTGTTTCTAACCTTGCAACATTAGGGGGTTCCATCTTCCTTCATCCACTGGATAAAAACACTTTATGATACTGCTATTATTTATCCAGTTATTCATAATTGCATTACAGAGGGCTTTCACATAGCTACAGGGGTTCGTCGGGGGTGTCCATTAAGTCCGCTATTATATTTATTTACAATAGATACATTAATACAATCATTAACACATTATCCGCAGTGGAAAGGGGTATTGGGATCCCCCAGTTTGGATGCATTATATTTACAAGCCTATGCAGATGATGTTTGTGTTTATTTTCTCAGATTACACTCAAATTTCAATTTTTTGGGGGATTTTTTGGTCTCATATTCTCATGTTTCTAATTCAAAAATTAATAAAACAAGAAGTTGGGGTGTATTTATTGGGGTCAACTATCCTGCTGAGATTTCCATTCAGGGATTTCATATTTCTTCAGCTCCAATTAAGATTTGGGGATTATACTTTGGGCCTCAGAATCTCCTGACACTAAATTGGGAACTTGCTTTCTCCTCTGCTAATACTAAAGTGCAAGTTTGGAAACATTGGAGATTGGCCAAAACAAAAAGGGTGCAGGTCAGGTAGTTTTCAGTTTCCACATTTTTATATACAGCACTGATATTTCCACCCCCTCAAGAATTTGAAACCAGACTATACAGTCTATTTTTTCAGATGTTTTGGGGCAATAAGATTAATCCCATAAAAAGGCAATATACCTATCTGGAAAAAAAAAGGGGGGGACTAGGAATGGTGGACCCAATCACATTTTTTATTACTTTATTTATTTCTCAAAATGTCAAAGTGGGATTATTACCATCAGCATCTCGGTGTAGTTCTCTATTACAATGTATTCTTAATCAATATTTTTCAGTTTGGCATACTACCTCCCCGAAACTATCACAAAATTTACAGGTCCCATTATTTTTCAAATAATAGTAAAGAAACTCTACAAATGGGGTCTTTCCAAACAAATTATTAAAATGAATACAGGGCCCAAATTATATGACATAGTTAAGTTGATATTATATCCTTCAGTGCCAGCTTTAAAAAACTGTCCTACTACTCTAATACCAGGGGTGCTTTCTCAGCTAAATAATCCAAGATTGCTGGAACAAATGTGGGAATTTTTATGGTTAACTGTATATGGAAGATTGGGGTACGGGGAAATGCTAAACACAAGGTTGAAGAGGAAAGGGTATGTCCTTTTCCTGACTGTATCAATCAGGAAGAAACCGTAGAGCATTTCTTCTTTTTTTGTTACTATGCTACTTCCCTTTGGAAATTCCTGGCTTTAAAATGGCATATGAGATGGTTGTTGCATATGAACTATGATATTTTGGTTTTGGGTAACTTTCCTCAATTTGGGGCCAGTTCCGATATAGAAACCTTACAGATTTTTTGTTGTTGTTTAAAATTTTATTTATGGCACGCTAGATGCCAATGGGTTCTTTATCAAAAGGTGATGTCTTATGAGACAATCAGTTTACTGACAAAAGGGGCTATGGAGAAAGTGTATTTAAAAGATTTACAATTTGGAACAGCACGAAAGGTGACTAATTCGTGGAAAGGATTTACATTATTTATTAAATATAAATAGATCAAGAGTGTTGGGGGTTGGTGGGAATTATTTTCCAGCAGTGTGCCAAGGGGTATGAAAGTAGGTTTCTTTATGTCTATGGCTCAGTGCCGGGTTAGGATTGTGATTAATATTGTTTATAATGATTTGTATGGTTCCCCTTCATTCAGATTTATAATCAGTACTCATTGTTCCATTTGTATTTTTGTATTTTTTTCTATGATGTTATTATAATAAAAAATTCCCCTACTCTTTTCAAGAAGTGCCATGGGATCTTTAACATCCACCTGAACTACCACCAATTCGGGCAGATGAGACCTCAGTTATAAAACGTCTCATCCGAAAGATGGCACCTCAGAAGTGCAGCACCCCTCTCATGCTGCACTACAGTGTCAGTACTGGGATATTAACCCAAGTGCCAGATGTGGGAACTGAACCCACAGCTGTCTGATCTTCTGGCCTCAGACATGAGTATGCTACCTACTGAGCCACTGACACTGACAAACATTAAAACAGCTCCCAAGTTTCTTAACTCCAAATTCTTGTCAGCCTGGGATCATCATGCCCACCTGAGGAAAACTCAGGTCTGTGGTTCACACCTCTGCTGGATCATGATGAAGTTGCTGACCTGTCACCGCGTACGTGACCTTGCTTGGTGGACCCACAAGTCCACTTCCTCATCAACTGACCTTACTAAATATAGGTGATTTTAACATTGACTGGCTTAGTGGCAACTCTAAAAACACTGAACTTGCCCTTAACAAATTACAGCTCCACCAGCTCATCTCTTAACCCACTAGAAGGGCAAATAATGGCCAGACCTCAGCCATAATTGCTTGAATTCTCACCCCTCAACCTGATAGAATTACCTGCCCTGTTATCTTCCCTGATATTTTAAGTGACCACTCCCCCATTTACTGTGTCTGGAGGGCTAAGGCCCCTAAGGCCCCCCTCAAAATCATATAATTCAGAGATTTCTCAAAGCTTTACTCCCTCTGAATTGAAACAGGAGGTTGAGAGTGCAGATTGGTCACAGCAGTGGGACACTAACGATGCAAACCAACCCTCCTTGTCATCAATGAGGTCCTAATAGAAATCCAAGACAAATATGCTTCCTTGACCTACAGGCAGGTTGCAGCCCCATCACTAAATGGCTGGATCACCCCATGCTGGCCCTTAATAAACAAAGGTATGCAGCTAGTCTAAAAACAAAGCCACCAAGTCTGCAAGTAATTATGCTAGCTACACAGTGCTCAGAAATGGATTAAGAAAGCCATCCAGCATAGTAAAAGTCTTAATTTCAAATTCCTGTTTGATGCTCAGCTGGAAACCCAAGATATTGTTGGAAAAATACCAAGCAAGTCCTAGGCCAGTCTAGTGAATATTGATGACATTAACTGTAACAATCCTTTCAGTATAGCTAACACCTTCAATCAAAGTTTCACTGACCTCTCTGATTACACTGGGTCTTCTGCCCCCTCTCTTCCCCTGGCCCTTCCATCACTGATGCCTGCCCCTCTCATCCCCTTTTTACCTCAAAGTGGTCATCTATAGCTGGTTCACAGACTCCTTATGCAAATCCCTATATCAAAGTTTGCCAGCTCTGATGAAATAGACCCTAAAATACTGAAGATTGCTGCCACAGAGCTTTTCCCTTCTGTCAGAAGAATCTTTGGCCTGTGCCTTACAACATGTATGATACCTGATGTCTGGAAAATCTCACGTTGTTCCAGTTTACAAAAGGTCACTGTATGAACATTGGCAACTATAGAATAATCACAATACCACCAGTACTCAACAAATTGCTTGATAAATTGGTTGTCTCCCAACTGACTGAGTGCCTCATTAATCATAACTTCCTGTCTCCTGCACAGTACAGCTTTAGGAATGACCATAGAACTAATACTGGCCTCCTGTCACTAACCTCCTCCATCTGCACTACCATGAATAGGGGTGAGGTCTTTGGTGCTGTATTCATTGACCTTACTAAGACCTTTGATTTGATCAACCACACCCTATTCAGTGGGAAACTAAGTGCTTTGGGCATCTCCTCTACTGTTCTGTCATAGTTCAAAAGCTGGTTCAAAAGCTACCTGTGTAATAGCCATTAGTGAGTGAAATTTTATCACTCTCTGTCTGACTCAGCTGCTACTATAGTTGGAATCCCCAAGACTCCATAATGGGGCACCTCCTTTCCTCCTTACACATAAACTCAATCCAGACAAGTCTTAGAGACTGCACTCCAATCTTATACGCCAATGATCTTGTCCTCTTCACAAGCTATTGCAACATCCTAGATTTAAATTGTCAACTCTCTTCTGACCTTCATGGCTCCACTCAAACAGGCTTCTTATGAACACTAATAAGACCCAAGCTATGCTTTTTGGTTCAGCCCCAAGGATAAAAATTCACCATACCTCCCTAGCAGTAGGATGTATCGATGAATCCTGTCTTACCACAGTCACCTCCTTTAAATACCTTTGAGTTTCTTTTGACACCTTGTTGGACTTCTCAGCTTATATCTCTGCTGCTTGCAATGCTTTCTGAACACCAGACTGGGGCTCTGCTATAAGATTAGAGACAACCTTACCCAAAGCCCATATTGCCCTTGCCTGGGGCATCCTGTGCACCAAACTCTACTGGGTTAATCCGCAGTATGAACAAAAGCGCATGTCAAAAATGCGCAACACAGAGAGCGTGGGTGGGAATAGCTACAGGGTGCAAAACCGTTAAATGGTCTATGGGTGGCTGTGCACCCTGTCACTGTTCCCCAGCAGAGGATAAGTCCTCTGCTGGGAGAAGGGTCCACCAAGCAGCTGCCATGGCTTGAAAGGATGTGCCACAGGCAGCAATGGAGGTGGTGTGTCTGCGGACCTGGTATTGAATCCCGGTCCCAGACACATGAAATTTTTCTTTATTTCACACTTTGTGTGATTTAAGTTTACAACCCCCCCCCCGGAGTTGATTATTTAAGTTGGGAAGGGGTTCAGGAGGTACAGCCCCCCGTTAGGGGAGTGCAGGGGGGAAGATGCCCCTTCAAAACATAGAGAAATGCTGCTGGGCAATATATTGTGCTGTATTGACAGCGTGGTATATTGTTGCGCTATTTTGTTATGCGATATGATGACCACAAGCCTCCCTAAACTGACCTATGGGTTGGCTGTCTACTACCTGGCCTCCAAAACTGATTTACAAAAATGGAACATGGTCCATAATAACATTTGCAGATTTGCCTTGGCCACAAAGAAATACACACACCCTTGTGACCTTTACAACATACTAAGATGGTTTTCCCCACCAACCTTGTGCAAATTTACCATGGGAGGCGTGATACATACTGTGACTTGTGATTCACCCATGTCCCTCTCAGCACTACTCATGCATGATAGTTGATCCTATCCCTCAAGATCTAATATTCTCTGTTGCTTGAACCTACCTAAAACCAAGACAAAACTATGAGAAATGTCCTTCTACTACTCTGCTCCCACATTTTGGAATTCCATCCCAATTATGATCTGTCAGTGTTCATCCAGCCTAGCCTTCAAAAGATAGTATTACACTCTTCTTAATCAGGCTTAAGTATGTACCTGTCCTTAAGCTGCTAGGAATTATGCATCCTTACCTTTTTCAGCTGAACACCATACTAATGAATGTTACGTATCACTCTATCTTGATTGTACTGTATACTGTTGTACATACTGTAGTACTGTATCTTGCACAATGCCCTTCATATATTGTATCTTTTGTATTATTTCCCTTGCTCTATTTCCCTGTACTGCTGCCTCATTATATGTACTGCACCTTGTTTCTTGTTATTTGTATACTGTTGTGATGACCTCCTATGTTGTAATCTCCAGGGTTGTGCCTGAAAATAAGCAAATGTTTTGTTTAGTACACCTACCGGGTAACTAAAAACTCAATAGATACTGTAAATAAAAAAACATGAATAAATCACTTACCTGAACCAGAGGTACTAGGCTTGTGAAGTCTGACTACTCTGAATCCACACTCCAGAATAACCTTAACCACCCCTCAAAGGTCTTTAAGGTTATGCACACCTTCTTCTCCTAGCCTTCCCAGTCTCCTACCCCCTTCCTCATGGGTGTGAATTCCTATCTCTGATCCTGCAGCAGTTTCCTCCTCTTTTAACTCCTTTTTCATCATTTGTGCCCTCTCCCTCTCTCCTTCCTTTCAGATCCCCCTTCCCCACACCCACTCCCATTTTGCTGCAACCTGCCCCCCCACCTTCCCTTTTCATTCTCCTCTGCCAGTCCCTCTGTGACCTTCAAGGCCCTCCTTGCTCTAAACCCATACAAAAGAGGGAGCCCTGAAGGCCTTGACCCCATACTATAGTCTCTCTGTCCTTCCTATCAACAACCTCCTAAATCACTTCTTGTCACCTGCCTCTGTCCCCAGTCTGTGTAAGCAGGTCACAGTTATCTCCCTTCCCAAAGGGGTGACCCCTTCCTTCCTGGCAACTACCACCCCATCTCCCTACTCCCCTCCCTGACTAAACTTTAGGAACATCTAATCCTTTCCTAACGCACCCCTTTTCTTGGCAATTCCTCCTTCACTCTCTACTAGTCTGGTTTCAGGAAATCACACTTCACCACCGATTCCCTCCTTAGGCTCACAGACTCCATCCTTTCTGGCATGGGTAAAGGGCTGGTCACCTCTTCCATCTTTGTCAATCTGCTCAAAGCTTTCAATAGTCTTGCCCACCCTATTCTCCTGGACAAGCTAAAAGTGGCTGCCCCCTCCTTGTCCTCTGCTGAGTGGTTTCGCACATACCTTGAGGAAAGAACCCATTCTGTCCATATTGGTAATGCCATCTCCCATTTTCTCTCTATCTGATCTGACATACCCAATGATCTGCCCTTAGTCCTGTTCTGTTCTCCATTTTCTAAATGACTTTCACCTCACCTGCTCCTCTGTGTCCAGTTACATGTGCACAGATGATATGGTTCTCTTTATAGTAGGTTCCTCTGCCTCACACCTCATGGTCTGACTCCAACTGGATTTCAACAACATCCAGCATTGGTTTTGGGCAAATCATCTGTCCTTCAGTGCCAAAAGAAATGGTCTCCATGACCTTTGGGACTATGCAGAGGTTTGATAAGCTCTCCCCCTTTCTAGACCCTTGATGGTTTTGTGATTAAGGATCTCCTCTCTTTTACATACATTGGAGTATGGTTGGATTGTCATCTTGACTTCCTACTCATGTGGACACCATTCACCAGAAACTGCACCCTAAACTTTTGGCACTTAATGGGAACAAAGCAAGTATCCCACATCCTGCCTGTAGAGAGAATGTCACAAAGATGATTCTATCTTTGATTAAGGCAACAAGAGGAAGTACAGTACAAGTCACATTAAACTGTTCCTCCAATGAGTTTATTTAGCATTTCTGACTAAGTTGCATAAGTGTTGCTGGATCCAGCACAAAGCCCTTCACAAACTGTTTCTTAAGAGTTAAAACTCAGTTTTGCATTGCATTGTGACTGGACTGCAGATGCAGTCCAGCGGAGTTGCAAAAACATTTTACAAACATTGCTCTTGAGCTGGTTAAGCACTGAAAAATAATGTAATATGAATTGCCAGTGCATTGCCAATTGTAAAAAATAATGCTAAGCCAACTCATTGGTGGAGCAGTTTAATGTGACTTGTACTGTAGGTGCTGCTAGAACTTTACTTCTCCACTACTGGGACTATGTAGTCTTCCCTACCTTCACAACCACCCCCCCTCCACTCTTAGCCAGTTTCACTTTTATAGGCACTGGATTTGACTGACAACAGGAACTTCCTGTTTGGGAGCAGGAAGGGAGTGATCACAGAGGCACAAAAGACTCACCATCCTAGAAGGAAAAGAGTAGCTCTCCCTCCCCCCCAGCTACTGAAGGTCTGACTCTGAGCAAGTAAGAAGAAGACTACTGAGGGATACAGAAACTTCCTGTCCCAGAATAGGAAGGCCAGGAGCTGTAAGGGCACGAAGGCAGTAGGAAAGTAGGGAGAAAAAAAAAGAGGAAACAGTAAGAGGAAAGAGGAAGCATACAAAGCAACAGGCGATGGGCCACAAATAAGGCATGATGGGAGTAGTGTAGTGCAGTGGCTGTGGAACAGCAGCCTTCCAGGAGACTTTCTGGAGGATGCAGTGTTATCCCATCTGCAGACACCTCTCTGGGCTGAGGGAGGAGGTTGCTCATCTGCAGGCTGAGTTGGCCAGGATTCAGGGGACCTCCTCTCCCACCAGGGACTACCAGGGCTGCTGCCACTGCCTCAGAAGTTGCTAAGAAGGAGGAGAAGCAGTTGGACCACAGTGGGCTCAGGGAGGGTGAGGGTGGATGAACAGAGGTGCACCACTCCTGTTTTACCTCTCCACAATTCAAACACTGTTCTGGTGGAGCATGCTTCACCCCACGAACCCCCTACACAGGGGGCTCTGCCCCCATACCCCCCATACTTATGGATACCAACTCCAGGTTGGAGTTGGTTCTGGGAAGGGGAGCAAGATGGGGGAAGGTGTTGCCAGGTCCTGGGCATATCCCCTACAGTGACTTAGCACTGTTGTCAGCAGTGACATAGGTTGCTGTAGGGGGTTTCACTGTGGGAAGTGTATACCAAACTGGGGGAGGTAGGGGCGGGGAAAGGGAGGTAAGGTGACTTCCCGGTGCCATGGCTTGGAGGGACAGGGAGAGAATCCTCAGTATCACTAGAGCAGCAGTGCAGGAGAGGGAGCTGGACATCATTGTCCACCTAGGAACAAATGACCTGGCTGGGAATCCCCCCCGACAAAACAGTATAGTTAACGAGGCAAACACCAAGGTAAAGAACTCCATAGGGAGAAGGACAGGGGTAAATGGAGAAAAAGGCAAAGACAGTAAGGACAGGGATGGGACTAAATGGGGTAAGGCAATAAAAATGGAGGGCAATGAGTACAAAAGCAAATAGTCTGGGTAACAAGCTCCCTGAACTAGTGGCCTTGATGGAAGAGGGACGCCTGGATAATTTGGCAGTCACAGAAGCATGGTATCTAGAGAACCATGACTGGGATGTCAGCATACTGGGGTACACAATCTACAGGAGGGACAGGAGGGTAAATGAGGAGGAGGAGGAGGAGAAGTAGCTCTCTATGTAAAGGAAGGGATCAATGCAATGGAACTAAAGGGTAAACGGGGAGGAGAAGAGGCACTGTGGGTCACCCTGGAGACAGGAAATGGCACTGCATTCCGCATGAGGGTTGTATACAAACCCCGTCTCAGGGGGAGGAAATGGACAAGGAAATGATAGAAGACATACTTAAGATGGCAGAAAAAGAGGAGATATTGTTGATGGGGGACCTGAATATGCAGATGTTAAATGCAGCACCTTTGCTGCAGCCACATCCAAGAGCATGGTCATTCTCGATGCCCTACAGGGGGCATACCTCAGGCAGCTAGTGTTGGAACTCACTTGGGAGGAGGAAACAGTCTTAGATCTGGTACTCTCAAATGGGGATGGACAGGGGATCTCAGATTACGAAGTGGGTCACCATCTGGAAACAAGTGACCACCAAACAGTGTGGTTCACGATGAACACAACCATAGAGTCAAGCCATACAAAAGCGAGGGTACTGGACCTTAGGAGGATTGACTTTGGCAAAATGAGAACATGCCTCAGAAAAGCACTAAGCAAATGGGCAAAAAGGAGGCGTGGAGGAACAATTGGGAAAAATCAAAATTGCCATCACAGAGGCAACAAGCCTTTGTGTGAAGCAAATAAACAAATCAAAATGAAGGAAATAAACACTATAGTTCTCAAAAGAGGTGGCGGTGAAGGTAAGGGAGAAAAAGACAGCATTCAGGAAATATAAAGAAACACAGAAGGAGCAGGACAGAGAACCTTACTAGTTAAAGCAGAAGGAAGTGGGGAAGCCAGTCAGAATAGCGAAGGCCCAAACCGTAGGAAAAGATAGCTAATTTATCAGACTTGACAAGGGCACCTCCTGCTTGCTTCCCCCCTTGCTTTCCCTCATTCCCCTGCTACCTGCTTCACCCCCACCCTTTTTTCCATACTCCCCCCCTTCCCACTTTTGCTCATCCTCTCTTTACTAGCCCAGGAGACAACATCTTACTTGTCTGACTGCACCCCCACTCACTAATTCTCTCTATCCTGCCGCTCCAGACTCTACTCTAGGTACTATATCCCTTCTGTATTCCTACACTGTTCCACTTACTAGTGCACTTTTCCTGTAAAATATGTAAACCAAATGTTTATGTATCTTTGTCGCCTTTGATAAATGTTTTTAGCTTCATGCCTGTATTTTTGTAACTCTAATACTGTCTGTAATATATTCTGTATTCTGTATCTGATGTGGAACCTTTGTAAAAGAATCTCTGGTTCAAAGGTCCGTAATCCTAATAATCAATCAATGAATAAAATAAATAACTCAGTTAAGAAGATAAAACCTTTATTGGTACATTAGGGAGTGAAGAGAGACCAAGGAGGGATAGTGAGTCTTAAAAAGTGGAGGGTGGGTGGGCAGAGGGTGATAGTGAAAAAGCAGGGATACTTAATGAATACTTCTGCTCAGTATTCACAAAAGAAGAGGAGGAGGTACCTAAACCAAGTAATAGGAGCACATTGGATCTGGGGTCAATACCAATCCATTCACAGAAGAAAGGGTCCTGAAAGAACTCCTAAAACTGAAGGTGGACTAAGCAGTGGGGCCTGATGGGATTCATCCCAGAATTCTAAAAGAACTAAAGAGAGAACTAGTGACACCACTAACTACCCTTTTTAACAAATCATGGGAGGATGGTGTGGTACCTGAGGACTGGAGGAGGGCCGATGTGATTCCCCTTCACAAAAGTGGGAGCAAAGCAGAGGCAGGAAACTACAGATCTATTAGTTTGACCTCAGTGGTAGGGAAAATGATGGAATCGCTTCTGAAGGAAAGAATTGTTGCGTATCTAGAGGGCAGTGGGGCTCAGGGCCCAAGGCAGCATGGATTCACAGTGGGAAGGTCATGTCAGACAAATTTAATAGATTTCTTTGACTATTACCTCCTCCTTCTTTCTGCTGTGATTTATTGGTCCCCTATTCCGCTTGGACTTTTCCCCATTGTACTCGCTATCACCCTTCCCTCCATCATTTTACTGCCATAAGCACTTTGTTGAACTATTGCTTTTCATATGGTATGTTTTGCATTACTTGATCGCTATACCTCTTCTAAACTGTATGTTGTGTACTTTTATTTTTATTTAATAATTAAGCAGTATACCACAAGAGGGTGTTGGTGATGACAGGATTTACTCACACCTTGTGTGCTGGTTTGCTCATGAGGCCACAGGCTGAGTGAGTAAACCACACCAGGCGTGGGTAAATCCTGTCGTCACCCACACCCTCTTGTGGTATATTGTGATTATACAATGATTTGTTTTAGGTAGAGAGTATTTTTTTGTGTTTTGAAATTATTTTATTATAACTCGAGCTATAGGTTTGATCCTTCTGAGAAAAAAGTAGTTCTTAGATTGAACATTTCATTTTATTCTGAAAAGCGCAGAAAAGGGAGTAAACAGAGCAAGTTTTAACATTTTGAACAGTGGAAACTTGTGTTTTGTCAACATTGCAAGTTCTGATAATTAGAACAGTGGTAGTTTTGAACATTTCAGCAATGACACAAGGTAAACTTTTGTACTTCTGGTTGTTTTCTAGCTGTAATTCTGAAAAGCAAAGTAAACGTTTATGCAAGTTTTCAGCATTTTGTATGCTGCAAGCATATGAAAGTTCAGGCAGTCTGGGCTTTCTAAATCAATTTTTAGGCTTTTTGGAATGATCTGCTGTGTTTTGCCATTTATCTGTTTTCTTATCAGTTCAATTTTATGAAGGTCTTGTGGTTCTTTTGGTTGTTGCAGGAGTTGTTTTTACTGAGTGAAGTCCTTGGTTTTGTTCCTGTAAGACATGAACGGGTTTATTAGTCTTTTTTTTTTTGTATTTACTTGTTGAAGTTCTTACCTTTGGGGTTAGTTAGTGGTGCTCCTTTAAGGCATCCATTTTGTTGTGGGTGGGTGTAGATATTTATTGTTTCATAATTGATGACAAATGTTTGATTATACCTGACCTTGCTGTGGCAGGGCTTGGGAAGGTAGCAACAGTAGAAAACTGAGAACAGTGTGGTTGTGTGGCAGACTCCTTCTCTGACCTCAGTTAAATTGTTTTTTCTTTGCTCCTGCCTAACCTGTTTTGAAATCTCTTGCTAGGGGACGTGAAGTGACAGTTCAGGAACCAGCATCAGATATTCAGCTGGTGTAGATGAGAGCAATATATTAATTTCAATTTTTCTGCTGTTATCTGGTGGGGGTTTCCTCAAAACAGTGCTTAGACATGTTTTATCTAGGGGTTTTATTATGTTTTATTTGATAGGATTTTTTTCCTGCAACCCCTGAATGCATGGGGCTTAAACTATCCAATAATATTAATGATTTGAACCTAAAATTTGGCTCCTTTACTGAAAATAATTACTCTGGCCTGTGTTCTTGCCTAGTAATACCTAATAAATGGCTTAGGGATAGATTTGCACAAGACCATAGAAGATTGCATCAGTACATTTTAATGCAAACATTAAATAGCCTGTTTTCTTGTGTTCATCAGACAATGTTGCATATTAGAATTACTTGCCCTAGGCAGCAGCTTCATGACTTATTAATCAAGAGAAGTTTGGTACTTCTCTTATTATTAATATCTGTCTCTGTACATCCTAATCCAGGACCAGTTGGAGGTATTGATTCCCCACTTCTGTTTCCAAAACATGCCATAAATATTGCACATTTTAATATTCAAAGTTTGCTTTCTAAATGGGATAATGTTACAGCTTGGATGACTTATTGCCAGTTTGATGTTGTTGGTTTATCAGAGACCTGGTTAACAAACAGGGTCCCTGATGTAATGATTACTCTTGATGGTTATAAGATATATAGATGTGTCAGAGGGACTAGAGAGGGTTGGGTCTCTTTTATGTAAGGAATCATTTTAATGTGATACAAGATGCCATTATTGAAGGTCCTTCCTCCTGTGAGTACTTATCATTATCTTTATATTGTGTAAACAAAATATTCTTACCATGGCAGCTATTTATGCTCCACCAGGCTCCCAGGAGAATGTCCTCAAATTACTGGAGAACATTCGAGGAACATTGCCCAGTAATAGAGAACTTATTGGGAGATATGAATATTAACTGGTTGGGAAAGGATGAAATGAAGTTTAGGGTGACGATTACTAATCAAAGGTTAACATAACAATTGATGTCCCTACATGAATAAATTATAAGACTGGTTACTCATCACTAATTCACTGGGTTATGGTCTCTGATACCAACAAAATTGTACAACAGGTGGTGCTCCCAGATGGTATCATCAACCATAGCCCTGTCCGTTGCTGTTGGTCAGCACAGAAAAATTCTATTCCCCGTTTTTGTTCTTTTTTGCAACTTGAAAAGACCGGATATAGATGGTTTTAGGCAGGCGGTAGTTAATATAGATTGGTTCAGAGTGGTGCAGTGTCAGGAAGTGGATAATGCCCTAAATATTTTCACTATATTATTTAATTATGTATGTGATACATTTGTTCCTTTGAAGAAGCTTAGGATTAGAGGTAATAAACAAGAATGAGTTATCTCTGAACTTCTGGACCACAAGAGAGCTTGTGACAGACTCTGGAAGGCCAATAGGAAGACCCTTCGTCAAACTACATTAATTTCAAATAAGCAGTCTTGAAATAGGTGTAAAACTTTGGTTAGGTGCTTAAAGAGGAAGTATTTTCTTGAGAGACAGAAGGACTTCTGGGGAAAGAATGCTTCCGAGTCTTGAAAGTTAATCAATGAACTTCCTGGTAAAAAACATATATCATCTATACAATGCATAAAAACTAAGGACGGCACTGCAACTGATCCATCTGTAATAGCCCAGGAGCCGAATGCTCATTTTACAGATTTATCTATGTACTCTCTTGGGGACCTGCCAGAGCAATCTAGCATGACTCAACAGGAAGTGAATTTGGCTTTACCAGAATTTTACTTTTAAATTCTAACTCCCGATGATGTTCTAAAACACCCCCCCCACACACACACAACATAGCATATTTAAACTTTCCACTGCCAAAATTGCCTATATTTACTTTTAGCTCTATATGAGGAGTGTCACAAATGCACTCAACAGGTCAGGACCTCTGCTCCCACAGTGCCAACCTCAGAGTGCAATAGTGTGAACAGGTCACAGACAGGGTAACCCTACTGTCTGCTTTGGGTCCAAATCACCTTTAGCCTCAAGTTCTGTGGGTATTAAAACTGTGAACCTTGTGCTAGCATACCCAATGTACAGGCTCAGATATGTACCCTCCTAGGGGATTGCGGTACAGTCCTTTGTCAGGGGCACCTAGCCAGGTTTCCAAAATGAACCCTTAAAACTCTGTAAGAGACCTTAGGTATATTCTTACCTTTTTCAAGCTTAGTAACACCATCAAGCTTTTTAAACAATTGTCAGACTTAAAATACAGGCACTTCACATGCAAAAAGAAACTGAGAGGACACCCAGGCAGTATCTTAAAGAAAATGTGATTTGTTAGAAATATGATAAAAACAGGTAAAATAACATACAGAACAAATATCACAAATCTCACAGTCATCTACAAATTAAAAGAAAAGTTACAGAAATCCAAACTCCTACCACAGACACTTAATTCTTCTCTATCTGTTTCCTATAAGTGCTTGTTAAATCAGAGAACTGTCTTTCTCTCAGAGTCCCAAGAATGATATCGCACTTTTCAGAAACGATACATTTTCAACTCTATTTCCCCACTCCCTTGGTGAGTTATCTAGCTCCTCCTTTTAGAATTAATTCTTACAAACATAATTTCCTACCAGGAGGTATTTTAAAATTAATGGTACATCAGAAGAAAAAAAAACATTTCCTAAATATAGCATCCTTTAATTAAACATTTTCCTTTGATCTTAACATTCTCACATCTGTCATGTCCCTTGGCTGATTTCCTGTGCCAGTGAGATCTGAGGTATTTTATGACTCTTCAGCTAGTTGCTAAATGGAGAGGAACTAGCCCAATTACCTTTCTCTTGAAATATCATAAAATTTGTATTTAAGTTTTAACTTCAAAAGCAGCAGCAGGCAATAAACTGTCTCTGGAAGGATGTCTCAATTAATTGTTTTCCTCCTGGTCTGTTTAATTACATCCTGTAGTTCTCAGCCACTGACACCTTGAAGTTACAGGCCAAATTCTTCACACACTGAAATGTCATACACAGACCATGCATTTATAATACCAATATCATACAATAATCATAAGCAAGGGGCAGAGCATCACAGGGAGTGGGTCCTCTTAGTTTCAGACTGGAATTCCAACGTGAGTAAGCTAAATCACCAATCTGAGACCTTTGATTTAGTTCCTAACTTTCCAATGCCTCAATGGCTAATGTATCTAATTGGCTCCTTTTATACACTGTGCTCCCATCAAGGATTTTACACAGGTATTCAAAGGGAGCATGCTAAAAAGGAACACCACAGACTCCAGAAACTCAAACAAATCTAAAATAGCAAGCTCAAACCTTTTAAGTTGGTTCACACACTAGAATCTACATTTCTTCTAAGAGGTGCTGCTGGATAGTGACACACAACAAACAATCCAAAAGTACTACCCCCCCACACACACACAACATAGCATATTTAAACTTCCCACTGCCAAAATTGGCTATATTTACTTTTAACTGTATGTGAGGAGTGGGTCCTCTTAGTTTCAGACTGGAATTCTAATGTGAGTAAGCTAAATCACCAATGTCAAGGTGTAACCTTTGATTTAGTCCCTAACTTTCCAATGCCTTAATTTGTTGTTTGCCACTATCCCACAGAACCCCTTAGAAGAAATGTAAATTCTAGTGTGAGAAGCAACTTAAAAGGTTTGAGTATGGTATTTTGGATTTGTTTGAGTTTCAGGAGTCTGTGGTGCTCCTTTTTAGCATGCTCCCTTTGAACACCTGTGTAAAATCCTTGATGTGAGCACAGCGTACAAAAGGGGCCAATTAGATACATTAGCCATTGAGGCATAGGAAAGTTAGAGACCAAATCAAGGGTCCCACCTTGACATTGGTGATTTAGCTTGCTTACATTGGAATTCCAGTCTGAAGTTAAGAGGACCCACTCCTCACATGAAGCTAAAAGTAAATATAGCCAATTTTGGCAGTGGAAAGTTTAAATATGCTATGTTGTATGTGTGTGTGTGTGTGGGGGGGGGTGCTGGTACTTTTGGATTGTTCGTTCTAAAATACCTCCTGGAACTGGACATTCATCAATCTGTAGGTAAGGATGGAATATATTATCGACCCTTGAGGACCACTGCTGATCTTCTCTCTTTTTCTCTTTCTGCTATCTTTAATTTATCCCTTTGCCCACCTAATTTTCCAAAGATTTGGAAAAATAATATTGCTGTTCCTATTTTTAAAGCTGGAGACATTGCAGATAAAATTAATTATCGTCCTGTTTCTTTACTAGCCCCACTTTCAAAGGTTTTGGAGAGAATTATTTTTGACCAGATCATGGAGTACATGTCCAAAAATAATATACTTAACATCAGCACAGCATGGCTTTAGGCCAGGGCACAGTATAATGACTGCCTTGGTGGGGTCCATGAGCATGGTTCATATGGCACTTGATAAAAGGCTTTATTCAGGGCCATGTTCGTGGACCTCACCAAGGCTTTTGATTTGGTCAACCATTGTCTTTTACTTTCTACATTTACAAACTTAGGGATATCTATGGAGGTTAAAGATTTGTTTAGGAGTTATTTAAGTAATCATACTCAGGAAACAAAAATTAATGGACAACTTTCTCTTCTTGCTGCTTTTTCACTGGGTGTTCCACAAGGCTCTATTTTAGGACCCCTTTTGTTTAGCCTTTTTCCTAACACTCCTCCTCTTGTGTGCACAAAATCACAAATCTTTTTATATGCTGATGATGCAGTGGTCCTCATGAGTGGGTCTCATTTTGAAGAAGTTCAGAATAATGTGGCAGATGACTTTTTAAAGATCCAAAATTGTTTTAAAAGACACGGGATGGTTCTTGATGAAAAAAAAAAACAAGTCTATGGTGTTTGCAAATTCAAGAAAAAGATTGATTTCAGATCTTTCATTATCTATTTGTACCATTATAGGAACAAACATTGAACAAGTTAAACAATTTAGGTATTTAGGCCTACTAATTGATGAGGGCTTAACCTATGAGCCACAGATTATTAACATGACAAAGGTAATACATCAGAGACATGGGGCATTGTATAGACTATCACTCTTTTTGACTATTTCTACTCAACATTAACTAGCATGAAACTTTTTATTGCCTTTAATTGACTATTGGTTGTTGTTTTATTTTTCTGCAGAAGTGCATATGCTATCCAAAGTTAAAGTACTCCTTAATTCAATTGTTAGGTTTGCTACTCAATCACCACATAGGATATATCATTACTGACACTGTAGTGCAGCATGAGGGGGGTGCTGCACTTCTGAGGTGCCTTCTTTCAGATGAGATGTTAAACTGATGTCCCATCTGCCTGGATTGGTGGTAGTTCAGGTGGATGCTAAAGATCCCATGGCACTTACTGAAAAAGAGTAGGGGAATTTGTTATTTAGAAATCATACAAAATGACCTTACAAATTGTAAGAGCAACAAACATCCAGTTCATATGCAAATTATTTACAATAACTGTCACATCCATAATAAAATAACAAAACAATAAAGTCTTACCCTATCTCTCAAAATTCCTCCTCTCACATCTATTTCATGTTATTGGCACATCATTATCAGTAATCCACAGCAAGTTTCTCCAACAGCATTGTAGTCTCCTACTATCCATATATTTTGCCTTCTTAAAATAAATGCCTTCCAGTTCTTTAAGAATTCTTTTACACAGTTCATCATAGGTAAAATCTATCTGTTGTAAAGTAAATAAACATCTTGAATTCCAACTATACCATTTAATCACTACAAACATAATTCTTAATGTACCCTTATCCCATTTCACCCAAGAATGTGGATACTCTCCATATATTAAAGAGTTGTAAGAAACCTGCTGAAAAAATTCCTCGTTTGTTTTTTCATATAAAAAATCCCAAAACTTGGAAATATATGAGCAAGTAAAAAACAAATGTGTTATTGTTTCTAACAAATTAATACACTTAGGTCTAGAACAACTTCTTTCTTCTAATTTTTTATGTTTTTGGTTATCTTTCATGTTTAATCTTTCATGCCATGTCAACCAATGCATATCCTTAAATTTTACAGGGATCCTTTTTTCTGTAACAAACTCCAGAATGATTTTCTTATTTTGTAAAGGACATTTGGGAAAGGTGTCTCTCTCTCTCTAAAATGTGTTTCACATATACATGTATAGCTGCTTCTTTGTTTGCAATAATATCCTCTCCCTCTTAAACCCCCATAATCTAAGTTTTTTAAAAACTTCTCCTAAATATGGTGGTGTCCAAGTCTGGTTTTCAATCTGTTTTAGCTGGTCCTTCTCCCAATCTAAAAACCAAGGCGATATTGTTTATATAAGGATGTCGTGCCAACACTTATCTGTCTGTATAAGTAAAGGTTTTAAATTTGCATGCAAAAATTGACAAAAAAAGAAAATTATAGGATTAATCATATTTTGTCCCCCTTGGTTTATTGGTAAATAAAGCAAATTACGTTTAATTGGATTTAATCTGCTTCCCCCAAAGGACTGAAAAAAAAAGATTATAAAGTTGGGCTTCTCTTGATTTGGGTACTGGAAATACTGCACTAATAAATATGAATATAGGTATAGGATAAGTTTTAATGAGATACACTCTTTTCTGAAAACTCATTTTCCTTTGGTTCCAGGTTTGCACCATCCATGCCCCAATTTGTATGTTAGCATCCCAATTATCAATATCCATTTGTGTTCCACCAAAATCTATCCCTAAGATTTTCACACTTCCTGATGTAACAGAAATTCCAGCTATACTATCCTGAAAACCTTCCCAGTTACCCAAAGGCTTCCCTGTATTTTTATGAAGATTTAAACAATTACCTGAGTAAGTTCCATATTTATTACATATATCTACAGCATTTTCAGCAGAGCTAACATCCCCTACCAGTATTACCACATCATCTGCATAGGCCATGGCTTTATATGGGACATCTGCACTTGACAAATGTAGAGACCTAATCTCTACTTCCATATTAAGTAACTTTAAGAGGGGGTCAACACTAAAAACATACAATGGGGGGCTTATTGGACATCCCTGTCTAACCCTTTTTGTATATGTATATGTATATATGGACCAATAAAACCATTTATACAAGGCCTAGCCCTGACAGTTCTATATAGTGCTTGTAACCAGTTTACAAAGATGATTGGTATACCATAACATAATAAAGTTTGCCATAAAAAACTATGATTTACATTGTCAAAAGCCTGTTTTTGATCTAATGATAATACATAGCCTTTTAATGTTGATAAGTTGTGTCTATCAAATAATTCTCGCAATAAAATCAACTGGTCTGTAATATTAGTGCCCGGCACTGTACATGATTGAGCAGGTGTTAGTACATATTTAGCAACTGCCAGCAACCTTTTGTTTAACATTTTTGTTAACATTTTAAAGTCATTATTTAGGAGACTGATGGGCCTCCAATTAGACAACTCTTTTTTATCCCCTTTTCTATGCAGGAAAACGAGAACTCCAGAAGCTATATCTAAAGGTATCATGCCTTTTTGTAAAATGGCATTATAAACCGTAGTGAGTTCATTCAGAATTTCCTATCTTAAAATGTTATAAGGTTCTGAGGTTAACCCATCCTGTCCAGGAGATTTTCCTTTTGCTAGTGATTGAATGGTTTCCAATACTTCCAGTGTAGAAAAAGGTTTAATTAAATCATCTACCAGATCTTGAGAAATAGCAGGGATTTTTAATTTCCAAAATAGGGGTTCAAAGTTAAAACATTCGTTTTCAGATTTTTTGAACAAAGCTTTTGAATAATGGGACATGGTATTCAAAATATTAGATCTAGAAGTTAGAATCTTCCCCTGTGTGTCATAAAGTGCCTTAGTTACTTTCTTTTAATCCACTCCTGGTTTCTAATGAGAGGGCATATGTTCTCGAAAGTGCCCTGTATACCATATTGTTGTTGTTGTTTAAGGCCTTCTGTTAGTTTTTCATGATACACTAACATTTTCTGTTTTATATGTGCTATTTGTTCAGTGAAATTATGTTTTGTTGTTTGTGAAAGCGTATACAGGTGTTGCAGCTGTTTCCTATCTTTTAAATATGCCACATAATCTCCACATTTTATTTCTTTGCTATTGGACATGAGAAGGGCCCTAATCTCAGTTTTTGTTTCCAGCCACCAATTAACTGGGTCCTCGTACAAATCAAACAATGATTTTTTTACATATAAGAAAATACGTGATATTTTGTAAACATGTAGCTTCCAATAAAATTTTAGTGTTAAGCTTCCAATACTGTGGGCCAATTATTGCTTCTGGGGAACCACAATCAATATATGAAAGTTTATGGTCTGAGTATTTCACCAAATCTACTGATGATTTTTGAATGTGTATTGGCTTAGTTATAAATAAAACATAAATTTTTGTAGATAAATTCCTTTTAAAAAATGTTTGATCCCTTTTTCCCTTATGTTCTAGCAAAGCATATTTTAAATTGGCTATATGAACCGCCTTGTTTAAAGCTGTCATGTCTCCAAATAGTTTCTCTGTTTTTGTATCCAATCCCCTATCTAGCCCACAATTGAAATCTCCCCCAAAAATCACGTTCTGAGCTGTATGTAGGTAAGGGCTAATTTGTTTACATATAGTTGTACGGTCAGCCTTTAATTGTGGGGCATAGATATTTATAATATGAAAGGACTCATTCTCAACTCTAAAATCAAGTAATAATACCCTGCCAGGTAATAAATCTAAAAGTTTAACAATGGTAGGTTGTAACTGGTGAAAAATAATACCTACCCCGAACATCTTTCCATACCTATAGAACAAAAAGAAACTCCTGTGTACCATTCTTTAGTTACTTTTGTAATTTCTGTAATAGTATGTAATCTTATATCTTGGATAAGAAAGACCCCAGGGGGATAAGTTTGTAAAAGATGAAAATCTGCCCCTTTTTGCAATTATTTTTTATGCTATTAACATTAGATGTTAGGACTGTAAGCGATGATGCTAGAAACATTGAAAGCATATAAGTACGAGCTACCTTCTTTTTTTTTAACTTTCCCTCTTTGATTTTTTCCCCCAGGTTCCATTTTTTTCCTCAGATTTTTGTCCTTCTAACAAATTCTCTTGTGTATTAGATTCTATGGAGGAACCCACTGATTCACTATCTGAGGCCTCACCATCAAATAAAGCCTGGTATCTAGTAGAAATTTCAAGTGGTGCAGTTTTAGGGACTTTGGGTATTGGCTGAGACCAAGCTTGACGTCTTCTAGTAGACATCCTTTTTTCTCTACTATCATCTTCCTTGGGGAGGGGGGGCATGGAAGCTATGGAACTCAAATCTTCCCCAGGACATGCTTCTGCCTCTATTACTCTAGATTCTCTGTCTTCCATTTCTGCAATAGGAGTTGAAACATCACCCCTTACCTCTAAGTCAGAATCTAAGATCTTTTCTCTAACAAGCGCTAGGCCTTGTTATTATATCTTTTTGGACTGAGGACTCTAAGAGTTTTTCAAATATCCTTTGCTTATTGTATTCTCTCTGAGCTGTAGTGATCAGAAGTTTTTGTTCCACACTATCAGATGAAGAGTGTTTACTGTGCGCAGCTTCAGGACAAGCTACATATAAGTGACTCTTATTCCAACACAAATTACATTTTACTTTACTCTTGCACTGACCACTAGTATGCCCTACCTTTTGACATAATGTACATTTAATCCTATCACACTTACTACTTATATGACCCACTTGACCACATTTATAACATGTCTTCGGCTGTCCAGAATAAAAAAGGACCCCTCTGCCCCTCCCTAAGCAAAAAACAATTAGGCAAATGTTGAACCCCTTCCTCTCCTGTTCTCAAAATTACATGGATTCTCCACCCTCCTGTCCAAATTCCCTCTGTATCAATATAGCTTCAGGGTTATCTGCCACAGTACATCTCTGCTTTAACCAAAAAAGTAAATCAACAACACTAACTCTCTTATTCCTGAATAGAACAGTGATGGTTTTATGCTTTGGTCTAGATAAAGGGATTACTTCAAAAGGGGCCCATAGTGATGAATTTTTGACCTGATGATACCGGACCCAAAATTTGTCTAGTCCACTCCCCAATTTAAAACTAACATCAAACACATTTTCTCCAGACACATCTATAAGAGCATCTAATTCTGTAACAGTGAAATGCAAACGTTCTTTTAACAACGTTTTGCCTATATAGACCCTATCCGGAAAAGTTTCGAAACCTCCTTTATATATTAGTCTAACTGCACTGTGTCTTTTGGCTGGGTAAACAGTATTTCAAAAAAAGGAAGCATAAGATTTTTTATTCTGTTCTGAAAAAGTATGTGAAAAACTCTCCTTCTGTAAAGGTGCAGGCCTATTCCTAATTTCAGCTGGTATACAGTTAGTAATATCTGAATTATCAGAAAAGTCACTCATGGGTCTTCTAAAATCTCCTGTGCAGCTTCTTCTTTTCCTATGCTTTGCACTGTTACCAAAACTGGGTGCTGTGTTAGTTCTAGTTCTGCAGGTAAAGCTAAAGGTGAAACCAAGTCCTCCCCTTCAGTCATTAAACATCCTATTGTTTGAACAGTGTCAACAGTAATATTTTGGGATCAACCCTTTTTACTCACTGGAGTAGAAGAAACTGTCAGTGGCATTGAAACCCCTGTTATCTTTATAGGAGCAATGCCCGAGATCCATTTTGTTGTGTCTGGTGAGCGAACCCACCCTGCCGCTTTTAAGGATCCTTCTGCCAACTACGAACTTTCATCTGCAGGTGGTACATCCACCCATCATAATTTACTAGGCATACCTTTTAGTTTTGCCCATTATTTAGGTTGCATCCCCTCGGTCACTGAAAATGTGAATGTGGTAGCTGCAGTTTGGTCACAATCTTTTCCCCAGTATACAGTGTCCAACTCACTCCATGCATCAGTATGATCCGGTTCCATGACAACCATTGGTAGCTGATGTCCCGTATGCAAACTCGAGTCTCTTCTCTGATCCTTGTCCGGTGGAGAGAAGCATTTCAACAACGGTTGCTTCCTTTGCTGAAACTATTTTTTTTCTTGCAGTAAAAGATGCTGCAATGTAGTTTCCATTGCTCCATCTTTCTCACCTTTGTTTAGCTTGTCAGTATTTTTATTAGGTAGGTCCACAAATTTTTTTGCCTCCTTTTGTGCTGATTCTGCTGCTCCAGCTAAAGGCATATTTGTTTTTGCATCAAAAAACACTTCAGTCTCCATAAGATCATTAGCCAAGGAGGAGACCAACTCCCTGACCTGCTTCACAACCTTCTCACATGTCAGCCTAGAGACTGACTCAGCCATCATGAAACGGCCACAGGTTCCCCCTACTGCAGAGTAGGAGAATTTCCCCGGTGCCCTGGCCAAATTTCTCCTATTCACAAAAAAAAAATACCACCAACAGCTGGATCAATTTCAGTTGCTTACCATCTGTATCCCCCCTTCCCCAGTCTCCCCTGAAAAAGGGATTTCTAGGCCCAGTGGGCTTACCAGGTCAACAAAATTCAATAAATAAATAAATTGCAACATGCTTGAACAAGCAGGTTGGGTTTCCTTAGATGGTAGATACAAATTTCAGTTAGGTTTATTAGCTAACAAAGTGACACTCAATAAGGTGCCTGTCTCCCTATTATCAATATTCAAGAAGTAGAATACATCCGCCATGACTCGATCGTTAGTTTCATAGTCTTTTGCCATTCCAAAAATGCGTACTTCAATGGGTTAGAAGACAATATTTTATTCTCTTCCTCTTTTTTTTAATTCACTGCAATCCGCCTTCGACTGTATTAATGTCTCTCTTTCCTTTTTCAGACAACAGTTGAACGGGTATCTTTTTACTGAATGTAAATGTAACTGTTTTGTATAATCTGCCTATGAATGATACACAAGTTTGCAATATATTTTTATATTTTTGTACCTTTGTCTATATGTTATATTGTACTGTTGTCATTTGGACACTAGTCACAAATGAAAATGGGTAGTTTGACCCATGTTCCTAGCAGTATAAATAAATAAAATGAACAAATGGCTGAATGCCAGGGATATAGGAGGTGGTCTTGCTGTGGATTGGCTCCTTTGCTGTGTGTGATGTGTTGAGAGGTAGTCTCTCGGGCAGGTCTGGCTAGCTGGAGCTGGTTCATGCAGAGAGTGACTTTCTTCAAGGTGGAAGTTGAGCTCTTCATGGAGATTTCTAATTAAGATTTGTTTCTGCTGAGTAAGCGGCACTGTTTATGTCTGTTTGTAGGACTTGGCTGCTAATTTCGGCAGTTGTGGCTTCAGATTCTGCAGTTGTTTGTATGATATTGTTTGACTGCAGAAGATTGTGGTTGCTGTTATTGAAATGTGTTTTTGTTGGCTTGGATATTGTATTGTAACGTGTTCTTCGTTGGGTCCTGTTTGGGGCTGAGATATCTCTTCATCCGAGGAGGCACGGTTGCTTTCTTCTGTTATAAAGTAATCTTTACTTGCTGACGGAGTGTTTGCGTGCTCATTGGAAAAGTACTGTTTTTGGGGGGTATTTTGGGGAGTACCCTGTTGCTGTTTTTTCATTTCTTCTGACTTTGTTCCAGAGATAATTGTTCCCCATGTTATGTAGTCTGAGAGGTTTGGCTCCCAGTAGCTTCTTAGGGAATCTTTGTTTCATTGGCTGGTGATAGACACTATTTTTGTTGCTTCCATGTCCGCCTCGGACAGCAGGTTTACTGCCATAGCCCTAAGAGAATGGTTCATATAGTAGGTTTTCAGCCCTGCCTGCTGACATATCTTTGGCAGCATTTTTCCAAGGTAAATTTACACCTAAGGGGTCATTTGTGTACCCTATGGTGTTTTTTTCCAGGTCTTCTTGTTTGAGTTTTTTAGGATGACAGAATAGAGTTTTTGGGTTGGGGGAAATTTCAAAATATATTTTAAACAGCTTGCTGTGGGACAAAGTGGTCCCCTGGTGACACAAACATGAATCCCCATGATGTTTGTCGTGTGGGGTCTTGTATGAGTGTAGGATTTTTGGGGTCTTTGTTGAATGATTTGGTTAAATAGCATATACCTTCCTCTGTTTGTTTTGGCTCAAATGATGTGCTCATGAAACTGCATACCCCCTCATTCCCTCTATGGGTGAGGTGAAGCTGAATATCCACCCAAACATTCTGTAGTAAGCCTGTTGGTGTATTGGGAGAAAGCGCCTCAGAATTTCTAAGAAGAGTTAATTCTGTTTGAGACGGAGGGGGATGATGGTTCTGTTTGTCCTGCAATGTGGCAAGATAAGGCCATATTTCATTATTTTGGGTCATGTTTTATATAATTATTATGTATATAATGCATCAGATTGCCAGGATGGCCCAATGTAAGGGCAAGGAATCATGGGTACAGGCACATGGGCCCTAGAATAATGTTGGAACTCTTGTTACTGGGCAAGAACACTCTTTTGTTACTAGCTAGGAAACTGGAGTTAATTAAATTATCTAAAAGGAGACAAAAGGGGGCGTGGTCAAACTCTGAACTGACATGGATGCTTAGTCTGCTTGCTCTCCGAATGTGGGGATAAATCTGGTGGTATCCAACAATAAGATCCTCCCTATCAGCACAAAAACAGATCCGCTACAAAGAGGAGTCCCTGTGGCACTAACTAGCAACATTGTTTACTGCGAGTGCTTCCTAATCCTAAGAAACTGTTGTATCCTTACCTTGCATTGTCGGATGACAGCATGGCCTTTGCATCGCAAGCTCCTGGGGACCTGACAAGAAGGGAGCTCATGTTCAGCCATTTAATGGCCCAGATGGCTCAGCTCACCACTGCAGTCAATGCTACAACCCAGACATTGCAGGGTATTGAGGTACAGATCCTCCATAGCGAGAGCTGACTTGGATTCATGATGCTGCCATACAAGATCTGACAGCCACCCTGAGGGAACAATCCAAGATGATTCATTTACTTCAAGATAAGGTCGATGACCTTGAAAACCGTAGACGCCGCAACAATCTGTGGAGTTTCTGGAGGGTGCTGAACAAAAGAGTGCTGCTGTATTTATGCAGAATACCCTCCTACAGCTGTTAAATCTGCCTGATGAGTCCAAGCCCCAGACTGAATGGGCCCATCATTGGCTTGCTCACACACTGCGGCCTGGAGAGCACCCTTGCCCTCCGCTTGTCAGATTTCTAGATTTCTGACAAAATAAACAATTGCAGTGGCCACTAGAAGCACTGGTCAAATACTCTGGCATGGACATAAAATACAAATTTTCCAAGATTATTCTAGAGAGGTATCCGAATGCCAGAAGGAATACTCCCAGGCCTGGAAAATCCTGCATTTAAACTTAATTACTCCTACTCGCTCTGGTACCCGGCAACCATGCAGGTCATCTACAATGGGCCTCCCCTGCTCTTTTATACTCCTGAAAGCCTCATGGATTTTCTTCGAGCCAGACACCCAGCTGAATTTCATGGGTCAGACATACCTGGAAATCTGGTGAACCACTCTCCCTCCCCAACTCCTGTGGACGTATCTCTGGCACCAAAGGAAGCCCCAGTGACTCCCAAAGTCAGGGTTTTTGAAGCCTGTCCCCCCCCCGAGGTCAAGGAAGAGGAACCCCTCCTCCTGACACGCTCAGAAACAACACACTGCTGTACAAATCAAATCCCAGAGCCAGAAGATAGAGGGGGGTCTCGTATGCAAGATGCCTCCAACCTACAAGCCTTCTTCACCCCTAATCTGTATGTGGCATTACAACCCACATCTTTGGATTTACGGGTTGAGCCTGAAATGGATC
The DNA here is from genome assembly GCA_016271365.2 of Neoceratodus forsteri. Taxonomy (NCBI): domain Eukaryota; kingdom Metazoa; phylum Chordata; order Ceratodontiformes; family Ceratodontidae; genus Neoceratodus; species Neoceratodus forsteri. The sequence continues at coordinate 454,042,611 of CM057452.1, read as the reverse complement.
AAGTGCCATGTGAAGAACCCAGGCCTGCTACATCTACCCCTGTGGGCAGATTCTGGGCTGATGTTGCTGCAGTCAGCCCTGGCATGTCAGCCAGACAATCACTATCGGGATCCCAGAACTTACCCCTGGACAATGCGACTAAGGAACTCTCGACTGTTTCTAGTCCTTCGGACAAGCTGGACACTCCACACTGACTCTGATTTAGCTAAGTAGATGTTTTCTCTTTTGGTGTACTGTGGTGACCGGGCAGTAGAATCTGTTGGGTACTGTGATGCCCCCCCGAGGCCTAATACTGGATGGTCCTCCACAGTGGGTACTCCCTTAAAAAGTCCTGCGGGAGTTTACCAGGATGTGTGGTCCCCTAATATCCTCCTGCATTCCCACACCTCCCAATTTTAGGGTATGGCTATTGGGTGTAAAAGCTAATCAACCTGAGCACAATACTTGTTGGGGATTCGCTGACTGCACACTGATGTTACTCTGTCCCCCTAGGTTGCCAGAGGTGGGTAGCCCTCTCACTGCAGGGGGGCATACGCCTTTCAACTATCATATCCCCATTTGTTCTGGGCTAGAATTAGCCATTGGCTCCAGAATGTGGCCCAACGTTAATCCCCCCATGGAAGCCAGAGGGCGTATTGCAGTCTCGGCTGCTGACCCTATGCCTCTGAGTCTCCTAGTGGCCATGATGTGGTTGAAACTTGTATATAGTTCCGTGTTATATAGTAGTATTAGGCACTGTTTACTAATTGCTTGTATGTTCTTTCAATGTTTCCAGATCACAAGTCTCGGTGGATGGGTGGGGTGCAGGGTTTCTGTGGGCTGCCCTATGGGCCTGAATATTGGCACCTTAGGCACCATACTGCCTCCGCTCCCAGCCTCGGATTACTATCTCCACCCTCTTCCTTCAGGATTTACACTCCTGTATGAGGATTATGGATGACATTTGCCTTACCACCTGGAATGTGCAGGGCCTTAACACCCCGGTAAAATGGGCCCAGGTGTTGACTCATTTTAAGAGTCTGGGAACAGACCTAGCCTTGCTGCAGGAAACTAAACTCAGGAAAACTGACAGTGACAGGCTGAAACAAACTTAGGTGGGCCAGGTTATTTCCTCCTTGGCCACCACCGGCAAATGGGGGGGTTGCCATTTTGCTACATAAATCCCTTAAATGGTCACAGGCTAAAGTACAGCAAAATGCAGAGGGCAGATGGGTTGCAGCACTTATGGATACTCCCCCTGGTGATTGCCAATATTTATGGCCCAAATGAGGACCAGCCGGAGGTGTTCCATTCTCTGGCCCAAGTCATCTGCTCTCTAGCCTCCCCTGATGCCCCAGTGATTTTATGGGGCGATTTCAATCTTCCCCTAGATTCATTCCTAGACTGGAGCTCAGCTGGCCTGGATCATCATCAGAAATCCCGTCTCTCCCTCTTGCAGCTGGTGGCTGACATGGGACTCCAGGATCCCTGGCACATCTTCCATCCTAGGAATAAAGATTATACATTTTTCTCCCCAGTGCACAATTCATACAGTAGATTGGACTACTGGCTGGTCTCCCCTTAATCATGAACAGTTCAAATAATTCTGAAATCCTCCCAATGATCATCTCTGATCATTCTCCAGTTCAGCTCCACATAACAAGAGGACCGTCGACATCCCGCTCCAAGGGTTGGTGTTTTGATCTGCTGTTGATGCAGGACCCTGACTTCCCACCTTGACTCCGGATGCAGGTGGCTCATTTTCTGCAGGATAACCCATTTACCTCTGTCTCCCCGGCACTGGTCTGGGAGGTGCTGAAAGTTACTATCCGTGGAGTCATTATCGGGTATTCAGCCTACTGTAGGCAGCAGAGAGAAAAACAGCTTAAATCACTAGAAATTCATCTGGCTGACTTAGAAGTCAAGTTTAAGCAAACTCCCCAAACAACCCTTCACTCTCCTCTGGGCTGAGAGATTGTCCATACTTGGATGCAAATTAATGATCTTTTGGCTAAGAAGGCAGAACTGGCTATTCTGAGATTAAAGCACAAATATTAGGAAGGTGGGGAGAAGTGGGGCAAGATACTTGCTTTCCGGCTGCTGAAGCAAAGGGCTGAGCACCATATTCCAGGACTTAGGAGGCATGGAGGCCCATCAGATCAATGACATAATGGTAGATTTCAACAAGGAGCTATTTGCCTCTTCTCTGACTATGGATGCCCAAGGGGTGCTCAACTTCTTGAGCTCTCTTCCCCTCTTGCAACTGTCCTTGCAATAGGTTGCCAGCCTAGAAGCCCCATCACACTTCTGGAGGTGACAGCAGCACTCCAAGCTCTAAAGCATGGGAAATCAACTGGAGGAGATGGTTTCCCCAGGAGCTCTGGGGTCTAGTTGTACACCTAATAGCCCCCTTTCTCAGTGCTTTCTTTAATTTGGCCCTTACCACCGGCTCCTTCCCCTTATCCCTGAGGGAGGCCATCATTACTGTGTTCCCCAAAAAAGGGAAAGATCCCACACTTCCCTCAAGCTACCACGCCGTCTCACTTATAAACACCAGTATTCAAGTGTTTGCAAAAATTCTTGCTAAGTGGCTGAATCCCTTCCTTCCCTCACTTGTTCATCCCTTCCAGGTAGGTTTTGTTCCTGGTCACTATGGCAGAGATCATATCCACTCCATGATAAATAGTCTGTCTTGTGCAGGTGGATGTCCTATACCAGCTGCTGCAGTGGCCATCAATTTTGAGAAGGCTTTTGATTCCCTGGAATGGGATTACCTTCAGCAAGTTCTGGCAGCCATGGGTTTTGGCCATAACTTCAGGCGCTGGGTGGCAACCCCCTATAATAAACCTACAGCCTGGGTTCTTACCAACTCTACCCTGTCTGCTGCCTTCTCCTTGGAAAGGGGCACAAGGCAGGGATTCCCCCTCTCCCCCGCTTTTCATATTGGCTGTGGAACAACTTGCTTTAGTCTTACACCACTTCCCCATTATCAGCGGGTTCCCTATTGGTGACAATACTTTCTCCACTTTCATGTACGTGGATGATTCGCTGGTACCCCTGGCAGATGCACCTACATCTCTGCTGCCCCATTATCCCTTCTCTTGGACTTCACTAACCACTCTGGCTTAAAGATCAGCCACTCCAAAATGGAGATCCTACCACTCAATGCACTGTGCACTCAGGCACAGATATCCCATCTTGACCTTCAACGGGATCCACATACCCTTGTGTACTTGGGAATATGCCTAACCCCAGATCTGACTAAACTTTGGGATATGAACATTAAGCCCCTCCTTGCCAGTATTAAAATGGAGTTTGACCATTGGCACGGGCTTCATCTAACACTGGTGGGCAAAATCTTCTCATTAAAAATAGTGGCAGCCCCTAAACTTCTGTATGTCATCTCTCACATCCCCTGGAGTTACCAGTTACTTGGGCTAAGGCTATTAATAATACCTTCTCCAACTTTATTTGGGAAGGCTCCAAGACCCGGTACAGTAGGAACAAGTTAAGAGCACACTGGTCACAGGGGGTTGGAGCCTCCCCGGATGGAAGGGTATAAGTGGGCTGTTTCCATTGCCCAGACCCTGACATCCCAGCTACTGAGGAGACACTGCAGTGGGTACACATGGAAGCTGCCATAGCCCAGGTGCCCTCTCTCCTGGTCCTGTTATACAACCCCCACCCCAAACTATTGCGCCAGCATCCTATTATCTCTGGATCAGTGCATACATGGCATTTAGTGCACAATAAACTGCACGCTAAGCCATGCCCACTACAGGCCACCCACATATGGGGTAATAACTCTTTAAGGGTGGACAGTAAAGCCCTTCTTTGACTAACATGGCAGGAAAAGGGCATTACCACACTTATAGACACACAGGCCAATGATGGCACCACTCCAAAATCCTTTCAAGAAATGAACCATAAATTTCATCTAATAAAGTCTGCCTTTTGAGAATATCTGCAACTCCACAGGTCTATCATAGCCTACACTGAACACCTCCCTGCTGCAAAGCATGAAGGGACCTCCCTAATGCACAAATACCTGTCTCACAAGGGAGGCAGAACTAGCTTTATATACACTAATCTTTGGGAACACCTCCCCTCCCAGTCAACACTAGCCAAATCCAAATGGGAACAGGCCCTTCAGCAACCCCTCTCAGACGCCCACTAGAAACTATGTTGGAAATCTGCTCATTCAATGTATCTCAATGTGAGAAGCAGTCTTATACAAAACAAGGTCCTGTCTCATTGGCATCACACCCCCTCCTTCCTTTACCACCTGCATCTAGTAGATAGCAACCAATGTTGGAGATGCAACTCTGCAGTAGGTGATCTCATGCACATAATCTGGTGCTGCCCACTATTGTACTCCTTTTGGACAGCTGTTCTGGGCCTTATGGAGCAGGTTCTTGGTCCAGGCCTGGCTCTAAACTCACTGGTTTGGGTCCTGGGCCTACCTCCCTCATTGGTCAGGTTATCATAACAGCAGCTGAGGTGGTTAGCTCTACTCGGTCTTCAAGCCAAGTGGCTTATACTCTGCCACTGGAGGATGACAGTAGTAACCACTATGTCTGAATTACTCAACTCTTTCTCAAAGGTGGCAGCCCTGGATCGCCTTTCTCATGTGATAGCTAATACCCTCCCACAGTACCACATACTGTGTACTGGGCCCCCACCTGGCTCACCTCTCCCCATGTGCTGGGATAGGGTGAGCCCCACAGCTGCTGTGGACTGGTCTAAATTGGTCATGATGGAATACACCTGTAGATAAGGTTTCCAAGGTTTCCCATGACCCCCTCCCCCCACTGAGACACATTAGGTAACCACTATCTCCCCTTAACTGCTAGATTCTGTGATCTGGATATTTCGTTTGTGTTTGTGTTTGTTCTGTTTTCTATCTTGTTTTTTGTGCTCCTCAGACAGAGATAATGCACCAGGACACCTTTAGGGATCTGTACAGCGGAGCTCACCTTCATCCTAATCTCCTGCACTTCTTCTAGTGACCTCAGACTTTGGTGCTTTGCTTTTAATATCTCCTTTGGACTTTTGGCTGCATAATCTTTACCAACATGTTCAACATATGTCCATATATGTACCACTCTCAGAACCTGGGAGCACTTGTGTGCGGCTGTTTTACATACTTAGATTATCCTAAGTTCTAATGCCTTTGCTGCACTGTATGTATTTTGTTTCTTCTGAAACCAAAAAATTCAATAAAAGTATTAACTAAGGAGGCAAAAAAATGATTAAGCCTAGCTGGGAAGCAAGGTAGGCCCATTTGTTTGTGAAAGGACAGGACCTCACGAAGAGTCGGGATGTCTAGGCATCCTAAGTGATGAGAGGTCTGCAGTAGCTAAGCTTGTTAACAAATGAATAGCCTACCATTTATGTAAAACAGCTGTATTTAGGGTAGATTAATGATAGCTATCTCCTACAGGGAGATTGAAATGTTCTCACAGAAAATCTGATTTGAGCTGGGTAACCTTATGTTTTTTCTTCTATAGTCAGAAAACTGAATATCTGTGTTATAGTTATAAAATACTGAACTTTAATTGGTTGGATAACCATAGAAACTGAAATGCTAGCCCACCACAGGGCAGCCACCTATCGACTAGACCTGCCCCCCCCGAACACCTTTAAAACCAGGATGCAGAGGGGTATATGAGCCTTTTGCTGCCAGTTGTTGCCATCTTGCTTGAAGCAGTTGGGACCCTGCCTGTCTTGGTGCAGAGACAATTTTCTCCTGGATCACTGAGAGCTAATACTTCATCTACCACACTTTTTAAGGACACTTCTGCATTTCAAAATCCCAACTAAGGATTCAAGGTAGACTGTTAACCTCAGAGTTTGGAGTGTAGGTTTTTATGTATAATTTTCCTTTTATTTTCAATATCCTGTAACCAAGGTCTAAATTATTTTGTATTTTCGTTATTTACTGTTTTTTTATTAATTTAATTAGTAAAGTCTTTGGCTTATTTAAAAATAATTCTTCCTATGTCGTTTGTGTGTGTGGCTGACTGGGTAAAAGTTGTTCAAATGATACCACTCCTGTGTGACTGTTTTAAGGCTAAATGCTAACAGAGTAAAGTACCCTTAGGGGCTTAATGATGAAAGGAGGGGAGGAAATATGAAGGGTCTCAGGAGGAGCCTGTGGTGGGATTTGAACCGAGCACTGCATTTCTGGGGAAAGACACATAATTGGGTGTATAAGACCCCCTCCAAAAGCCTACACATGCCTGTGGCTTTCTGGTTTGTGGTGCAGTGGCTGAAAGGGTTCTACCCCAGAAACTGACTCAAGACTGTATTGGTATCCCTTGCACAGAGAAAGGGTATGTCTAACCCCATTCTTCCTCCCTCCTGTCACAAGAGGAATTTGCTGTGATGCAGAGAGAGGGATATCCTGCCCCACAGGAGTAGGCTTGTGACAGATTTGGTGGCAATGGTAGGATTGGTGAACTGTTTGAACAACCATACAAACAGGGCAGCAAATTGGAAAAAGGACAAATTGGTTACTAGATATAATTTCCCACCCTGCATTATAATTTATTTTTTGCTGAAAGACAGACTAGTGGTAGCACTGATAGTGTAGGGAAGAAAGATGCCTTCAAAATACAGCGACTGCCCTGTAGAAGAGCTGAAGCAGCTGTGCCAGGAAAGAGGGGTCTATTATGAGGGGCAAAGCAAAAAGAACCTTATGGAGGCTCTTGTGGCAGCTGATGAGCATGCAGCTGTCCAGGACTTCAAGTCACAGCCAGTGACTGAGAGAGACCAGACCTTGGGAGTGGGGGTGCCAAGGGGTTTGCAGTATCCAGTCTCAGGGAGGAGGAAAGAGAGACCAAAAGGAACCTAGAGCCACAGCAGCAGGGGAAAGTTACCACACAGCTGGGACTAGAAGGGGATCAGGCTGCAGCTGGAGCTGAGGAAACTGGAGCTGGCATGTGAGCAGAGAAAGTCTGAAGCACAGCTTCAGAGAGAGAATGAGAGGCCAAAGAGAAATGTCACCAACAAGAAAGGGAGCAGAGGAGGTTTGAAGTGGAGATGCAGGAATGAGAAAAGGAGTTCCAGAGGGAATTCAAGCTGGAGAATTTGAGACTCCAACGACCAGTGCCAGAGGAGGTAAGTAGCAGGGACAGACCTAAAAATCTAGGGCTGGGGTATAAATTAAGTTCCAAATTAACAGCGGAATTTGAAGAGGGGGAGGATATGGATGCATTTTTGAATTTGTTTAAAAGGGTCTGTGTCCAGGCCAAAATACCCAGGGAGTCCTGAAACTTTCAGCTATCCCCGTTACTTACTGGGAAAGGGCATGAGATGCTAGGCCAACCGGACAATGATGATTGTCAAGACTATGAGAAACTTAAAGCTGCTTTACTTAAAAATTATGAACTGACTCCTGAGGCCTACAGGGTTTCATTCAGTATACTCTGAGAAAGCCCTGATATGAGTTTTGAAGAACTAGCCACACAGCAATGGCAGTTTTTAAAGCGTTGGTGGGAGGGAATGGAAGCAAACTCTGTGGGGAAAATTGAGGAGGTCATACTTTTAGAATAGTTCTTTTCAGCTTGCCCAGTGGAGCTGAAAACCTGGCTGGAGGACTGGGATCCCAAAACAGCACAGCAAGTTGCTGAGCTCTCTGATAACTATGCCAGGAGCAGGCCTGCTCTGAAAGGAAGTAGGGGAGCAGGTGCTGCAGGGCAGAAAGGGAAAAGTGTGCCTTCAGGGCAGCTAAAACCCTCAATGTCTCTGCAAAAAGGGGGAAGCCCCAAGTTACCAAGAAGGGAGGGTATGAAAAAAAGAATGGTGAATGCTGGTTTTTGTAACCAGCCAGGGCATTTGGCTAGACAGTGTCCTAAAAAGACACAGAGTGGACAAAGTATCCCTCACAAGGAGGTGGGTGCACTGTGTATCCCTGAGAGTATGCTCATGAACATGAGGGAACACATGCACCCTGTTACTGTAAATGGGGTGCAGACCCATGGGTTAAGGGACACAGGAGTGTCTCTTACCCTGGTAAAAGATGATTTGGATGAGCCTGAACTGCTTGTACCAAATCAATTTGTCACTGTGAGGGGAATCACAGGGGAAGGAAAACCTTGCCACTAGCTAGTGTTCTCCTGGATTGGAGTGAGACAGGGGAGAGGGTACAAAAAGTGGCAGTGGCAGACAACCTTGCTCTGTTTGTGATTATAGGGAATTATATACAGCAGGAGGTGGTGTGGGTGGTTACCCATAGTCAGACAGCTAAGGCCCCTTGTATTTCTCTGAACCCTACAGAAGCCCATGTGGAAGAGAATAGGAGGCTGGTCCCACAGCCTGTGTCTCCTGAAATAGAGACTAGTGAAAGGGAGGTAGGACTTCCCCAAGTATCTATGCACCAAACAACTACAGAAGGTTACTCTGAGGAGGGAGAGGTAACAAATGGTCAGCAGGTTAGGGATGGCAGTGACTCTGAATACCCTGATGTTAATGCTATGGACTCCAGTTTAGGCACTGAGGGGGACATTTCCCATGCTTTCAGAAAATGTGAAGATTTTGCAGCTGCTCAGAGGACTGACCCTAGCTTGGAGAGGCTGAGGGCTTGTGCAGAATGTGATGGGACACAGGGAGGTGACATGAGACATAGGGTATTTTGGGACAATGGACTGCTGTATACACAGGACATGAGAACCGAGGGAGGGGTGATGGGCAGGTAGCTTGTCAATCCCCAGGAGTATAGTGAGTAGTTGCTCAAGGACGCCCATGGTATCCCTATGTCTGGACATTTTGGAATCTCATGCACCATGCAGCAGCTGGCCCAGAATTTCTATTGGCCCAACTTTACCCAGCAAGTGAAGGAATATTGCAGATCTTGTCACTGGTGCTAACAGATAGGGACGGCAAGTAGTAAAACAAAAGCTGCCCTACTTCCCTTAACCATGGTAAAGGGGCTATTTCAGAGGGTAGGAATGGATACTGTGGGACCCTTGAATACCCCAAATTCCTGTGGAAAAAGATATATCCTGCCGGTGGTGAATTACACCATCCGATACCCAGAGGCGGTCTCCCTGTCTTCCATTAAGGTATCCAAAGTGGCAGACACCTTGCTAGGGATTTTCTCCCATGTTGGGTTTCCACAGTAGGTTATCTCTGATTGAGGGGCTAACTTTATGTCAGACCTGATGCAATCTTTGTGCGAGAAGTGTGGGGTGATGCAAAGACACACAATACCTTATCACCCACAAGCCAGTGGACTCATGGAAATATGTAATGGTACCCTGAAATCAATGCTCCAAGCCTTTGCTGAACAGCATGGGAGGGACAGGGAGAAATACCTTCCCCACTTGTTGTTTGCATACAGGGAGGTGCCCCAAGAGTCAATGGGGTTGTCCCCCTTTGAACTCTTATTATATGGACGTAGGATGCGTGGGCCCCTAGACTTGATCCAGGGAGACTGGGAAGGTAAGCATACCACCTAGGGAACTCCCATAGTAGAGTATGTCCTTAGGCTGAGGGAGAAGCTGAAGTAGCTTATGGGGATGGCCCAAAGCAACCTGTCAGCTACCCAGCAGAAGCAAAAAGTCTGGTATGATTGCAGAGCCAGAGCTCACTCATACAGCACAGGTCAGGAAGTAATGGTCCTCATTCTAGTCCGGAAGGACAAGATGCAGGCCCAGTGGGCGGGGATATACAAGGTAGTCCAACAGGTAAATGACATGAATTACATTGTAGAATTGCCTGACAGGAGACATACACATCAAATGTACCATGTTAATATGATGAAGCCATATGTAAATCGGGCAGACATGGTGTTTGTTGTTTGTAGCCCTGGGGAAGGGATGGAAAAAGACGACCCCCCCTCCTGGACTTTCTAGAGTAAAGAAAGTAGGAATCATCAGTGGAGACAATCAAACTGTCAACCAATTTGACCCCAGAACAAAGCCAGGAAATGAGGAAGGTCTTAGAAGACTTTGCCCCTTTATTTACAGCCAAGCCCGGATGGATCCCCCCCTTAGCAACCCATGATGTGGACACAGGGATGCAAGCGCCCATACGATAGACAAACTATCAGGTGTTTGAGGCCATCCAAAAAGAAATTAGGAGGGAGGTGGAGGAAATGCTAGAGTTTGGGGTGTCATATGTGGGACAGGTAAAATAGAGCTGCTAATGCCAATGCAGATGGCCCATCTCGCCAATTGGAGTAAGGGGAAGAACTGTTGGAAACCCTTACTAGAAAGGGGTGTGTTCCCCCCATGTTCTGTTAAGGAGGGAAAGTGTGGCAAGATAAGGCCATATTTCATTATTTTGGGTCATGTTTTATATAATTGTTGAATTTCTCTGGTGTCCTGGCCAAATTTCCCCATTCACAAAAAATACCACTAACAGCTTAATCTTGTTCAATTTCAGTTGCTTACCATCTGTATTCCCCCTCCCCTGGTCGCCCCTGAAAAAGAGACTTCTAGGCCCAATGGGCTTACTGGGTCAACAAAATTCAATAATAATAATAATTATATAATGTATCAGATTGCCAGGATGGCCCAATTTAAGGGCAAGGAATCATGGGTACAGGCACATGGGCACAAGAATAATGTTGCAACTCTTGTACTGGGCAAGAAAACTGTTTTGTTGCTAGCTAAAAAACTGGAGTTAATTAAATTATCTAAAAGGAGACAAAAGAATGATTAAGCCTAACTGAGAGGCAAGGTAGGCCAATTTGTTTGTGAAAGAATCAGACCTTGCGAAGAGTCTGGATTTCTGGGCTTCCTTTGTGTTGAGAGGTCTGCAGTAGCTAAGCTTGTTAACAAATGAATAGCCTACCATTTATGTAAAATAGCTGTATTTAGGGTTGATTAACGACAGCTATCTCCCACAGGGGGGCTGAAATGTTCTCATAGAAAATCTGGTTTGAGCTGGGTAACTGTATGATTTTTTTTTCTATACTCAGAAAACTGCATATCTGTGTTATAGTAATAAAATACTGAACTTTGAGTAGTTGGGTAACCATAGAAACTGAAATGCCAGCCCACTGCAGGGCAACCACCTATCGACTAGACCTGTCCCTTGAACACCTTTAAAACCAGGATGCAGCGGGGTATCTGAACCTTTTGCACCAGTTGTTGCCATCTTGCTTGAAGCAGTTGGGACCCTGCCTGTCTTGATGCAGAGACAATTTTCTCCTGGATCACTGAGAGCAAAGACTTCATCTACTACACTTTTGAAGGACACTTCTGCACTTCAAAATCCCAACTAAGGATTCAAGGTAGACTGTTAACCTTAGAGTTTGGAGTTTAGGTATTTATGTATAATTTTCCTTTTATTATCAATATCCTGTAACCAAGGTCTAAATTATTTTGTATTTTTGTTATTTACTGTTTTCTTATTGTTTTAATTAGTAAAGCCACTGGCTTATTTAAAAATAATACTGCCTATGTTATTTATGTGTGTAGCTGCCTGAGTAAAAGTTGTTCAAATGAGACCACACCTGTGTGACTGTTTTAATTAAGGCTAAATGCTACCAGAGTAAAGTACCCTTAGGGACTTAATGAAAGAAGGGAAGGAAATACAAAGGGTCTCAGAAGGAGCCTGTGATGGGATTTGAATTGAGCACTGCATTTCTGGGGAAAACACAATATCAGGTGTATAGTGCCCCTCCGAAGCCTATACATGCATGTGGCTTTTTGATTTGTGGTGCAGTGGCTGAAAGGGTTCTACCCCAGGAACAAAGACTTAGAGACTGTATTTGTATCCTCTAGCATGGAGAAAGGGTATTCCTGACCCCACCCCCCCATCATAAGAGGGATTTGCTGTGATGCAGAGAGGGAAATCCAACCCCACAGGAGTGGGCTTGTGATAGTCTCACCCTTCATTTCTATATAGAAACATAGAAACATAGACTTTGACAGCAGATAAGGACTGCTTGGCCCATCTAGTCTGCCCATTTCCATACCTACAGCATAGGCCGAAGATCCTAGTTAACCAACAGCCTATTTCTTCCTACCCCCCACAAGAATTGCCTTATGTCTTTCCCATGCATTCTTGAATTCTCCCACAGTTTTAGACCCCACAACCTCCTCAAGAAGGCTGTTCCATGCATCCACTACCCTCTCTGTGAAACAATACTTCCTCACATTTCCTCTGAACTGCCCCCCCATCTTTAAATTGTGTCCCCTTGTTCTTGCACATCTCTTTTTCTGAAAGATGCTACCCTCTTGGACTTTGTTGATTCCACTGAGGTACTTGAAAGTTTCTATCATGTCCCCCCTCTCCCTTCTTTCCTCAAGGGTATACATATTAAGCTCCTTTAGTCTCTCCTCATACAGCTTCTCTTGCAGACCCTGCACCATTTTAGTTGCCCTCCTCTGGACTGCCTCTGTCCTGTCTATGTTCTTGCAGAGATGGGGTCTCCAGAACCGGACACAGTACTCCAGATGGGGTCTCACCAACTGTCTGTACAGAGGGATAACAACTTCCTGTTTTCTGCTGCTGATGCCGCTCCCTATGCATCCCAATATACCCCCAGCCCTCCCAATTGCCTTCTCACATTACTTGCTAACCTTAAGGTCATCTGATGTGATTACCCCCAGGTCCCTTTCCTTTTTTGTTGTTGTTACTACCTCGCCCCCATTGTGTATTCTTCCCCTGGGTTCTTGTTTCCCAGGTGCATTATTTTGCACTTCTTTGCATTGAATCCTAGCTGCCATACTTCTGACCATTCCTCCAACCTTGCCAAGTCCCTTCTCATCCTTTCCACCTCCTTGTGTATCAACCCTGTTGCAGATCTTTGTGTCATCTGCAAAGAGGCATACTTTTCCTTCCAGTCCTTCTGCAATGTCACTTATAAAGACATTAAAAAGGACTGGACCCAATACTGAACCCTGCGGTACCCCTCTAGTAACCCCTCTTTCTTCAGAGTGGACTCCATTTACAATTACCTTCTGTGTCCTGTTGCCCAGCCAATGTTTTACCCAGGCTACCACCCTGGGACCCACTCCCAGGCTGGTTAATTTGACTATTGATCTTTTGTGTGGGACTGTGTCAATATTTTGTAAGTATTCCTTTAAAAACATTATTTGCAGAAGTTAATGTAGTATCGTTCATTAGGTTAACTGCTCTTGAATTTGGTGGCTCATTTAAATATCTGTTTAAGCCAGACCATAAGCCTATGTAGCTGGTCATTACATATTGCTCTTCTGTTGAGTTTCTAAGAGTGGCATAAAAATGCCTTAGTACTTCATTCAGTTCTGTGAGGTGGATAGTTTTTAAATCAATTTTGAGCTGTTTTTGTTGACACCAATCATTAAATACATTTACTGGCTACTTGGTTTGCTTTAATGTTGTGGGCTCATGTCTTTCTGTTTCTAATAACATAAGTTGAACCTTACTTTCACTGCTGTGAAGGTCTGTATTTGTTTCTTTAGGATTGTCTGGCCTGCTAGTGGGTGTGGAGCAGCCTGCAGTGTGTTACTGATAGGTGCATCACAGCCTGGTGGATGCTGTGGTGAAGGTATGGGATTTCTGGGTTCTTGCTACTGTGGCATGAGGTGGTCAGCAGGTATGATATGTTGCATATTTTCAATAGTTTGGGGCATTATGTCAGCATTCAAAATATTGGCAAATAATTCTTCAAGCTCTGCCTTGTCTATTAAATCAAAAGAACAACTCATTTTTTTTTTAAATATCCCGTAGTTTGAAAGCAAGTGGAGGAATTATAGAGGTTGGAGTCTTTGATGTTTGAGATCATAGTGATGTGCGTGCAGCTGGGCAGGGGGAATGGCTGGCTGGCACTTTCTACTGTGGGGTCCTTGCATGATTTACATGTTGTAAATCATGCCAGCCAGCCAATCAGGGAGTAGTATTTTTAAAGCCATTGTATAATTAAGCAATATACCATGACAGGGTGTGGGGTATCCTAGGATTTACCATGCCTGGTATGTTATTTGGTTATGAGCCCACAGACTTAGTGAGCAAAACACACCATGTGTGGCAAATCCTTGCATTATCTACACCCTGGAGTGATATATTGCGATTATACAGTGTCCTCTTTTTGTGTGAGAAAAAAAATAAAGAATTTTTTTATTTATTTTACTCTATTTTTATTGATTGTATTGCTCCACCACAAAAAATAGTTCATTGTTTCTAGGGATGTCCCTTTAATTTTCTCCTTGCTGCAAGTCTGGAATGCTGTATCAACCCCCCACCCCTACCCCTGTCTGCTGCAACCATTTGTACCACCCCCTACATAGCAGGAAAAGTCTCTACCAGAGGTTGTGCCATTGTTATTCATCCTCTTCTTGTTTAGTGTGTCTCTTGTTGGCACTGCTACTGCTGGATGGGTCACTGAAATGCTAAGAGGGTACTGTACACCTCCCACTATCCCTGTTCAGCTTAAGAAACCTTTTAAAACAGCCATGAATGCTGAACTAGGGAAAGTGTTTCTAAACATAAAATGAGGGCAGAAAGTTATAAAAATGTTGCTTGAAAAAACCAAGCCATGATACTGGGTCTGCAGCTATGCATATGCAGAGCTGTGTGCCCAGAATCATGGCTCAGCTTTTTTAGATGGGAATTTTATAACTTTTATCCATCATTCTTTACTTACAGTAGAAACACTTTCCCTGGTTCAGCATTCATGCCAGTCTTAAAAGGTGTCTTTAGCTGAACAGGGATCGTGGAGGTGTGTATGAGCTGCTGCCAATCTTTGGATCGGGTATAGCCTGCTGTACTTTCAGCATATTTTTTTTTTTATAATGAAGGATCCATGGAGGCACAACTGACCAGGAGTGAGACACTGCTAGCAAGTGTTGTCAGAGTTTTTTTAACCTTCTTTCAGGTGGTTTTATGGGAGCACTAAGGCATTGTTACAGGAGCTAGCCCAGACTGCCATGAAGCTGGTGGGGATAGTGTGTGTTTGGTGATGTGGTTTCCAGGCCACTAAGAAGCAAGGAGTTGCCCAGTCTTTGCCACTCCTGGGTTTGTCATTGTCGGGGTGATTTGGGGCAGTGGCTGACGCAACTCACTGGCAGCTGGCACTTTTACCCATTGGTAAACTGTAGGATTTACAATGGGGAAAAGGTGCCAGTCAGCAGATCAGAAGGCAGGATCTTTCTAAGCCATTGCATAATTGTTATTATAATTGTAACATTACTTGTTTGGCTGTATATTTTGTTGCTTCATCTTGTTCTAGCTTTTAATATATCTTCAATAAAGCTTAAAAAAAATAATTGTAACATTATTGATGTAAATGATTGCACTCTCTCCATCCTCTTCCCCCAGGTGCATCTGGAAATGAGCTGTTTATCTCAATATCATATTCTGTGGAAAACTCTTAAAATAAATAAACATAACCCCCCCCCCCCCATGACACTCCTGGAAGTGAGCTGTCACTGCTCAGTACTCCTTCTCTGGTCAAACATTGCAAACTAATAAATGTATTTATTAATAAAAGTGCTGTTGATAGGTTTACTATACTATTCACATATGTATTTGAGCACCCATAGTTTAACACAAATGTTCTTTTGATTAAGATGAACTAGAATGCAACATAACCTGCTACCTGGCCATTTGGGACTCAAGGGACATTAGAGCAAACAGCATGTGAGCTCTAAAATGGAGAACATAAAATGAACTGTGACACAAAGCAAATTGCTTAGGAACAAAAATGTGCCAGGAGAATCAACACTGGGAGTTGCAAAAGGTGTGCAAAATGAAGTGAATATAACAAATGTCTTCTAACATGAACTGCCTGTTTAATAAGGCACAGGTAGAGTCAGAGAAAAAATGTTCACATTGTTTTTTTTTTGTCTTGCTCCTCCATTTTGACAAAATGGGGGAGTGCCTAAGGCATGCACTAGCAAATGAGCAAGAAGGAGGGGTGGAAGTACAATGGGGAAAATCAAAACTGCCATTGTGTGAAGCAAATAAAGAAAACAAAACCAAGTAAAAAAACACTATGGTTCCCAAAAGAGGTGGCAAGGAAGGTTAGGGAGAAAAAGACAGCATTCAGGAAGTACAAGGAATCACAGGAGCATGACAGAGAACTGTATCAGTTAAAGCAGAGGGAAGAGTGGAATGCAGTGAGGATAACAAAGGTCCAAACTGAGGAAAAGATAGCCAGCTCAGTTAAGAAGGGGGATAAAACCTTTTCTAGATATGTTATGTAGTGAAGAAAGACCAAGGGAGGGATAATGAGGCTTAATAAAGAGGAGGGGAGGTGGACAGAGAGCAACAGTGAAAAGGCAGTGATACTGAACAATTACTTCTGCTCAGTATTCAGAAAAGAAGAAGAGGGGGAGGTACCTAAAGCAAACAACAGAAGCACTCTGGACAGGGGGGTCGATACCAGTCCATTCACAGAAGAAAGGGTCCTGAAAAAACTCTTAAAACTCAAGATGGTTAAAGCAATGGATCCTGATGGGATTCATCCCAGAATTCTAAAAGAACTAACGTGAGAACTAGTGATACCACTGAGTACCCTTTTTAACAAATCATGGGAAGATGGTGTGGTACCTGAGGACTGGAGGAAGGCAGATATGATCCCCTTCACAAAAGTGGGAGCAAAGCAGAGGCAGGAAACTACAGACCTGTTAGTCTGACCTCAGTGGTAGGGAAAATGATGGAATCACTTCTGAAAGAAAGAACTGTCAAGTACCTACATGCTAGTGGGATACAGGACCCAACGCAGCATGGATTCACAGTGGGAAGGTCATGTCAGATGAATCTAATAGAGTTCTTTGACTGGGTAACCAAAGTAGTAGACCAGGGAGGGGCTGTGGATATGGCCTGCTTAGACTTCAGCAAGGCATTTGACACAATTCCACTCAAAAAATTAATAAACAAGTTAGCCAGCCTGGGAGTGGATCACAGGGTGGTAGCCGGGGTAACAAATTGGCTGGACAATAGGACACAGTGAGTAATAGTAAATGGAGCACACAGTGGAGAAGGGGAGTTACTAGTGGGGTACTGCAGGGTTCCATATTGGGACCGGTACTCTTTAATGTCTTTATAGGTGACATTGTGGAGGGGCTGGAAGGAAAAGTATGCCTCTTTGCAGATGGCACAAAGATCTGCAAAAGGGTTAATACACAAGGAGGGGTTGAAAGGATGAGAAGGGACTTGGCAAGGTTGGAGCAATGGTCAAGAGTATGGCAGCTTAGTTTCAATGCAAAGAAGTGCAAAGTGATGCACCTGGGAAACAAAAACCAAGGCGAAGAGTACACAGTCAGGGGGGTACTAACAACAACAACAAAAATGAAAATGGACCTGGGAGTACTCATATCTGATGACCTTAAGGTAGGCAATCAGTGTGAGAAGGCAGTAAGGAGGGCTGGAGGGATTCTGGGACACATAGGGAGAGGCATCACCAGTTGAAAGCAGGAAGTTGTTATTCCTCTGTACAGACAGTTGGCAAGACCCCATCTGGAGTAATGTTTGCAGTTCTGGAGACCCTATCTCCACATGGACATAGACAGGATGGAGGCTGTCCAGAGGAGGGCAACCAAAATGGTGCAAAGTGTGCACCAGAAGCCGTATGAAGAGACACTAAAAGAGCTTAATATGTATTAATATGTATATGGAAAGGAGGGAGAGGAGGGACATGAGAGAAACTTTTCAGTACCTCACGGGAATCAACAAAGTCCAAGAGGGTAGCATATTTCAGAAAAAGAGATGCACAAGAACAAGGGGACACAATTTGAAGATGGGGAAATAACTCAGGGGAAAAGTGAGAAAATATTTTTTCATGGAGAGGGTGGTGGATGCATGGAACAGCCTTCCTGAGGAGGTCATGGGGTCAAAAACAGTGGGACAATTCAAGAATGCATGGGACCGACATAAGGCAATTATAGTGGGGCTAGAAGGAAGTAGGCTGCTGGTTAAGTAGGATCTGCAGCTTATCCAATAGGTAGGGAATTGGGCAGACTAGGTGGGCCATGCGGTCCGTATCTGCTGTCAAAGTCTATGTTGCCATGTTTCCCAATGAGACATGTAACGATGTGGTTTAGAGAGAGAGATGAAGAGAGAGAGAGACTGAACCCAAACAGCTGAAATCTAATAAATACTGTAAGAATAATGTACCTTTAAATGGAAAATAACCATTATCAGCTGTTGTTAAAAGATCCTTTATTAAAGAAAATTTGTGGGATCCAAGTAGCTTGAATAAAATGTAAATCTGAAAAGGGAACATAAACCCTGATGTTTACATTTTTTTAATAAGATTGTAAATTTGGACAGGGGAAGTCTGTGTAATAACCCCACTGTATTGTGTTGTTGGCTTTGAAATATTTCTGATTTTTTTCTATTTACAGTATGCCTTTCTCCTGCCTTAAAGCAGTGGTATGTATTAGTTGCAACAAATTTCATTAATTTGTTTTTGCAAAAATGTATTTCTGGCATCCTTGGATTCATAATAAATGTAGTTCACATATTTTCAAAACAGCTTTTACAACAAATGTTATGATTAAGGAGCTAGTGGATCCAAAACAAGCAGACAGGAAAATAATACAAATTTTAAGTAGAAGTCAGTTGTAACTTTTTATTTCTGAAGTTTTTTTCCTTTTTCTTTTGCTCATCAGAAAGTCTGCTATGTGATAATATTGTGTTTTTTTTATTCAAAGTTTATTAACAGTTCTACAATAATACAGAAGACAGAAATTTTGAATAGGAAAAAGTGATATATATTCTGCCCCCCCACCCTCCATCCCCCTCCCACCCATTACAACAGCATCACCAAGAAACATTCCAGCCATATAACTAAGACATATTATTAACATCACCATCGATAGTAATTAGAGTGTGTAAGGGATCCCATATTCACCTATATTTCTGTTGCCTATTGTGTAGACCCGAAATGGCTTTCTCCGTTCTGAGATTAGCTAAAATGTCATGAAGCCATTCCTGATAAGATGGGCCAGTATCGTCCTTCCAATGCTTGAGGACCACTTTTTTAACAGACATAGCTATCATGGAAATATGAAATCTCCGGGTGTTAACATCAATAGTGGATAAGTCCCCTAACAGGCAGATTTCTCGGGTGAAGCAATCTTGGAGACCCAACAGGGGGTCCAATTTGGCCTTGATAGTATTCCACAAGGGGGTTACCTTTGGACATTGCCAAAAAATATGGAGAAGTGTCCCTTTGTCTTGGGAACATCTAGAACATAAGTCAGAATCCAAAAGGCCCCAATTAGCAAGTTTTGGGGCAGTATAGTAAAGGTTATGTAAAATATGGTATTGCATGAGCTGCAGTCTATCCTGCAACACAAACATGTGGCAGTTCCGACATAATACAGGCCAATCAGAAGTATGTTGGGGAAAAAGTAAGGACCAATATTTAGTGGGACCATAGGAACCTCCAAACTGCCATTGAAAAAGGGCTTGGTATAGCTTCAAAATTACCTTGGGAGGGCTTAACAACAGGATAAGCTCCAATAAGAAGGAGAATGTGGGGGGACAGGGAGGGATATTACCCAATGTTTTAGCAAGAAGATGTTTAAGTTGGAGAACCTTAAAGTAACTGGATACTGGGATATTAAATTTAGAATTAATTTTGGATGAGGAAAGCCATGTCCCATCATCCCCAAGGAGAGTAGATAGAATCCCTTCTTCCAGTTGAGGTAACCATTTACAGGGAATTTAGATAAGTCCAAATGGGGTTTATAATGCAGAAAAGAGCAAAGCTGAGCATGTATTCTTAGTGATGTTGCTAGCGTTGGACATTTTCGAATGTCTTGTAAGGAAGAAATCTTGGCGAATAGCAAATTTGGGGGGGGTCAATACCTGTGGACTGGATGAAGTCCAATTAAATTTTGAGCCAAGTCTGCCTCAGGCTATGGGGATCTGGAGTCAACCATTTAAGGCACTTCTATAAGTGACTAGCCCAGTAGTATATACCCAGATGATGATGAATACGGAGACCGTCATTGAGTTTCTGAGCTGCCAATTTATTTTGTTAGACCAAATAAAATTATCAAATAAGCTATGCATTTTATGAAACCAGTACAATGGGATGAATGAGTTAAGTGATAAAGGATAAAAGAGGTGGGGAAACACATTCATTTTAATTAAATTAATTTTGTCCAATTATCAAGGTCCTGAGTAATGACCTGAGTCAGGGCTTCCAGGTTCTTTTTGAACCATAACGAGCGGTTATGTGTAAGGTTATGCCAAGATATTTAATGGAGACCGGTGACCAAGATAGACCTAGAGGAAGAATATTATGTTTAAACACCTTGTGGTTGAGAGGAAAGATAGAAGATTTGTTAGGGTTTAATTTATAATTCAACAGGCTACTAAACTTAGTAATTGTAGCAAGCATAGTAGGGATATATGAGTCCGGATGGGACAAATGAAGAAGGATATCATCTGCATACACAGTAACTTTAATTGTGGTATTGTGTATCAGTATACCTTGGATATCCAGGTTTATTAAAAGATTATGAATGAGTGGCTCTAAATAGACGTTAAATAACAAGGGGGAAAGGGGACAGCCTTGCCTCATTCCAGAGTGTAAAAGAAAAGGCCCTGAGAATGTACCATTCCCTGAAATCCTGACAGAAGGAGCTCGATATAGGGCTCAGATCCAATGTATAAATGTAGGAGGAAAATCAAATGCATAAAAAGTATGAAATAGAAAGTTCAAGTTCACATGATCAAATGCCTTCTCGGCGTCCAGGGACACCAGAACAGCTGGGTAAGAGGCACCCCTGGACTCAGAGAAGACATGGGAAAGAGTTTGAAGGTGGTCCAATGAAGATCTTCCTTTCATGAACCCAACCTGTGGCATTACAATGAAATCAGGAAGAACCAGGGTGAGCTTATCAGCCAGGATCTTCAAAAGAATTTTAATATCCTGATTTAAAAGGGATATGGGCCTGTAACTCTATATCTTTTCTAGGGCTTTATCAAATTTAGGGAGGAGAATGATTAGGGCTTCAAACAGGTGAGGATCAGAAGCAGCTCCAGATAGGATATGGTGAAACAGACTATGAAGGGACGGGGCTATTTGGTCCTGGAATTTTTTGTAAAATAGTGATGAAAAGCTGTCCGGTCCTGGTACCTTATCCGAAGGAAGAGCCTGTATCACTTCAGTAATTTCAACTATGGAGATAGGAGAAAAAAGAAGCAACTTGTGAGTCTCTGGCAAGGAGGGAAGTTGAGACTTATGGAGATATGCATCTAGGGTCTCCAGAGAAGGGGGATAGTCCATGTTATTATATAACTGCTGATAATAATGCACAAATTCCTGTACAATCTCTGAGGGGGATGATCTCAGGGAAACATCTATGTGAGACCGAATAGGTGGGATAAACCTAGCAGATTCCTGTTGCTTAATCCTTAAAGCCACAGGCACCCAGTTTTTTCACCTTGGTCTGTATAAACAGCCTTGGTGAAAATGATTGCCAGCTTGGCTTTGTCCTTCAGCAAGTCTAAGTACCTGTCTTTAAGAGTAAGTCATTTCTGCCTAGATTCCTCCGGAGTTTGAGAGGATAGGTTAGCCTCCAGGGTTTGAATTTGTGATAGTAGAGAGAGGAGCTCTGCTTCATGGGTTTTTTTCTGCTTGGTAGCTAAACTAATCAAAATCCCCCTCATATAAGCCTTAAAAGCACTCCATGTGACATCTGGCGTAGTGTCTTCCATGGAGTTTACAGTGAAGAAAAAGTCTATCTGGTCTTTAATCTGCTTGAAGATATGTAAGTCTTTAAGTAGTTGGTCGTTTAGTTTCCAACAACTCGGAGGGAAAGTAAGGCTAAATGACACATCACCAGAGAATGATCAGATGAGGGACCTGGTTGGATTGAAGATGACATCACCCCTGGAAGGAGAGACTGGGATATTAATAAATAATCTATACGAGAGTGTGACCTATTGACTGGGGAAACAAAGGTATACTCCCTACTATTGGGGTGTAAAACTCTCCAATCGTCACATAAACCACACTGATCCAATAAATCCCTAACTGCTCTCTGCCCAGGTGAGAGTCCCTTTAGTGTGGGTCCTGACCTATCTAAAAAAGGGTCCAACGCCAAATTAAGATCAATCACCACTCATTACTATCAGGATAGGAAGCAAGGGTAGGAGAAGATTTATTAGCTTCATAAAGAAGCTAGGATTATCTGCGTTGGGACATATATACTACAAAGTAAAAGTGGTATAGAGAAGAGTGTACCTTGGACCATAACATATCTACCACCAGGATCCCAAAAGATCTGCATGGGGGTAAAGGGAATATTCTTATTAATAATTATCATGACCCCACAACTGTTAGTAGACCCTTGGGCAGCAAAAATTTGCCCAATCTGTTGTCTCCATAGTTGTAAAGCCTCAGTTTCTAATAGGTGGGATTTCTGTAAAAAAGTAATCTGAGATCGTAAAAGATTCAAGTGTTTTAAGTATTTGGTATTGTTTGGGTTTCCTCCTGATCCCTTTCACATTCCAAGTAGTGAAATTAACGTTGTTAGCCATCTTGCATTATAAAAATGAAACAGGCATAAAACATGTGAGTGGTGATGAAACATTTAGCAAATAAACAAAATTCACTGAATACTGCTGTACAACCCCCTTTCCCCTCCCTCCTTCCTAACCATTTACAACCAACCAAACTTACTATTAACCTCTCTTACCTCCTTTTTCCCAGCCCACGCCCCTCTACTTCCTATACAGCAAAACGTTCTGCAACTTCCCTTGTCTCCTCTACTCCCCTCCAACCCTCCTTAGGCAACAAATTCCCCATTGTACAAGGGTTTCCAGCTATTAATATGTGGAGAGAGATTGAAAAACCAGTAAACACAGCATAAATGATTCCTTCTCTCCCAAAACATCCTGAAACCCTGAAAATAAATCCACAGGCAGTAAATTGTAGAAAATCCCCCAATATCTTATACATTACTCCTCTCATGTAGTTAAAAGGAAGAGCTGCATAAAAATAAATCACATACTTTTTTTCAATTTAAACTTTATTAACAGATTTTCCACAGTAAAAGGCAGTTAACAAGAAAATTGAATCAAGAATACAGAAACTTATTATGTTAAAACTGCCCCACTCTCCCCTCCCTCCCCATACAGCAGTAACATATCCGAGTGTCACATGAGTACAAAATCATTCTACAGGGGTCTACAGGGCAATTTGGCCTAGATCACAACTAAGTCTGAGCAGCTAGAATTAGAGAGTAAAGGGGATCCATATTTGAGTATAAACAGATAATCTGTTGTGGAGGTTGGCAATCGCTTTTTCCATACGCAGGTTAGCAAGAATTTCATTCACCCATTCCTGTAATGTCAGAATGGACTTGTCTTTCCAGTGGAGTAAGACAAGCTTCTTGACAGATAAAGCTATCATAGAAATATGAAACTTTCTCACTTTAACTCTTGTAGAGGACAGGTCCCCTAGGAGACAAATGTCAGGCGTAAAGTACTCCTGTAAGCCCAGTAAAGGATCCAGTGAACCTTGATAGAGTCCCACAAAAGAGAGATTTTGGGACAGGACCAGAATAAGTGAAGAAGTGTTCCTTCCTCCCCAGAACACTTAACACATAAGTTAGACTCCAATAGACCCCATTTCTGTAATTTAACTGGAGTATAGTACATATTATGTAAAATGTGATATTGCATAAGATGCAACCTGTCTTGGGAAACATATTTATGACAGGACCTCTATAAGGTTTGCAAATTAGGATAATATTGAGGAAGAATGTAGCTCCAGAACCTCGTCGGTCCAAAAGAGTCCCCATATCTTTTGTGAAACAACACCTGATATAATTTGGATACGATACCCGGAGATCCAAGTACAGAAGATACTTCTGGGATCAGGGCTGTAACTGTCTGGTAAGGAGGGGTATTGCCAAGGACTATTGTGAGTAGATGCCTTATCTGTATGACTTTAAAATGTGAGAAAGCCAGGATATAAAATTTCTGAATGATATCACCTACTGACAACCATTTCCTCTCCTCATCCACAAAAGAGAGTACTTTCCCATCACCCAATTGGGGCAGCCAAGTGTGGGGAATCTGCTGCTTGTTCATGGTGAAAGATGGGGAGTTCCAGATGGGTCGGGCCAGATCTAACTGAGGGGTATATCGCAAAAAGGAACAGAGTTGTGCAGATACCTTTAATGAAGTAGATACTATGGGACACTTCTCAGCCACATGCAACTGAAACATTTTAACATAGAACGGAGTTAGGGGATCCAGATTCATAGACCGAATTACATCCAATTCTATTCTAAGCCATACCAGTAGCCCTTTTTCAGGGCCGGGACATATCCATTTCAAACATTTTGCCAAGTGGCTAGCCCAATAATATATAACCAAGTGGGGAATTCGCAGGCCCCACTCAGATTTTGGAGCGGCCAACTTATAGTAGGCCAATTAAGGGTATTTATCAGACCAAATAAACCTGGTAAAATTACCATGCAACTTCTTAAACCAGAATAACGGGATAAAAGTATTGAGGAGAGATAGAGGGTAAAAAATCCTTGGGAAAAAATTCATCTTAACTATGTTGATCCGGCCCCATAGTGAGATAGGGAGCTTAGACCACCTATCAAGAACCTGAGTTATAATCTAGGAGAGAGAGATTCAAAATTTTCCTTAAACCATACTAAGGGGTTACGCGTTAGTTTGATGCCCAGATACTTGAATGACCTAGGGGCCCAACATAAACCTAAGGAGATAATATCAGCCTTGAATATCTTGTGATTTAAAGGAAAGAAGGAGGATTTATTAGCATTCAGTTTGTAATTGGATAGGGTGCTAAATTTAGCTATTTCACCCAGCAGAACAAGAACAGAAGATACTGGATGGGATAAGTACTCAAACAGATCATACACATATCCAGTGATCTTAACTTCACTATGCCCAACCCCAATGCCTTGTATTAACGCGTTATTGAGAATGTTTTGAATAAGAGGTTCAAGGTACAGGTTAAATAAGAGAGGAGATAGGGGGCAACCCTGTCTGGTACCTGAATGGAGTGAAAAGGATTTATAAAAAGCACCATTCCCAGAAATCCTTGCTGTGGAGGTTTTGTATAATGTAGCGATCCAGGATATGAATACAGGAGGGAATTGGAAAGCTTCCAGAACTTGAAACAAAAAGTTCCAATTCACACAATCAAATGCCTTCTCGGCATCCAGGGAGACCAGCCCTGCAGGAAAATCGGCTTCCCTGGTAGCTGAGAAGACATGAGAAAGGGTACGTAAATGGTCTGATGACGAACGTCCCTTCATGAATACAACCTGGGTCATACCTATTAGGTCAGAGAGGACTACAGTTAACCTATTGGCTAGTATCCTTGAAAGGATTTTAATATCCTGGTTTAGAAGGGATATAGGTCTGTAACTTTGAACTAAATCAGGATCCTTATCTGGTTTAGGGAGAAGAACAATCAGGGCCTCAAATAGGTGGGGGTCTGCCTCTACTCCAGATAGAGTGTTCTGAAATAAATGATAAAGTACTGGTAGTAAAAGATCCCGAAAAACCTTGTAAAATAGAAAGGAAAACCAGTCTGGACCTGGGACTTTGTCTGTGGGTAGTCCACCAATAAGCTTGGAAATCTCCTCCTGGGATATGGGGATAGCTAAAAAACCCTTGTGTTGCTCTGATAGGAAGGGCAGGTGGGAATCCCTTAAGTACTTCTCCGTAATCCCAGGACAAGGAGGACTTTCCATGTCACTGTACAATCTTTCGAAATACAGAGCAAACTCTTGTACTATCTCGTTAGGGGATACTCTCAGGGACCCATCTGCCACTGCCCGAATTGGTGGGATAAATCTTGCGGATTCCTGTTGTTTTATGCGCAATGCCAGCAGGCGCCCTGCTTTCTCTCCCTGATCCATATAACTGGCTCTGGTTCAAATTAGAGCTAATTCTGCTTTTTCCCTTAACAGCTCTAGATATCTGTCTTGGGCCACTAGAAGCCTCTTCTTGTCCTCATCTGAGACACTAACAGAATTATTCACTTTGAGGGACCGAATTTGGGACATTAATGAAAATAATTCTTCCTCCTGTGCCCTTTTCCTTCTAGCCGCCATACTGATAAGGATCCCCAACATGTATGCTTTAAAGGCCCCCCATAAAATATCCAGTTTTGTACTATCTAAAAGGTTAGATGAAAAAAAGAACTCAATTTGCTCCCTTTTGAGCTTGCAATGTTTGGCATCCTTAAGGAGCTGCTCATTGAGCTTCCATCTGGTTTCCCTTTTAGGTAAGTTAAAGAATGCCAAATTGCATAACACAAGGGAATGATCGGAGACAGGGCCAGGTTGGATCGAGGTGGCCTTGACCCCGGGCAAGAGACCCTGAGAGATAAATATGTAATCAATGCGAGACTGCGAGCTGTGCACCATTAACCTGAAGGTGAACTCCTTAGAGTCAGGAAACAACATGTGCCAGACATCACAGAGCCCGCACTGATCTACCAAATCCTTAAATACCCTCTGCCCTGGGGATATCCCTCCCAATCCACTACTTGACCTGTCCAGATAAGAATCTATGACCTGATTGAAGTCGCCCCCCCATAATAATCCTGATGGGAAGGATTGGAAGAATAAATTATCAGACTCATAAAAAACCCTGGGTCATCAGTATTGGGACCGTATATACTACCAAGTAAAAGTGGTATTGACCAGAGAGTGCCTTTAACTAAAACAAATCTATCCTCTGGATCTTTGATAACCTGCGTAGAAACAAAAGTAATGCCTCTATTGATAATAAGTATGACCCCGCAACTTTTAGTAGAGCCCTGAATGTCGTAAACCTGCCCCACCTGTTGCCTTCTTAGCTGTAAGGCTTCAGAATCAAGTAAATGGTATTCCTGCAAGAAAGTTATCTGGTAATGTAATAGACTTAAATGTTTGAGCACCTGATATTGTTTGGATTTTTTCCCTGATCCCCTTAACATTTCAAGTAGCAAAAGTCACATCATTAGCCATCTAAATAGAATTAGTGAACTTAGTACATTTAGCCCTGTATAAAAATCACAAACATTCAGCCATAATCCCCAGGTTACTGCTGTAAAACTCTCCTTCCCCCATCCCCTCCACAATTATCCCTTCCCCCTCCCCCCAAATGTGCCCCATCCACCTAACAAAACCCAGCATGTACTACCTCCCACCCTACCACCCCCACTGCCACAAGCAATGTTTAGCACAGTACTGGGTCCCTTCCTCCCTCTCCCACCCCCTGAATATACCCCTCTGCTTCCAGCAAATGCACCAGTACCCTCTAGTAAATACAAAGCAGCATTACTATTTTAACAACCCATAATAACTTGAGAGTGGTCCTGGGCTTCCAATTTAAGTGCACACGAATACATTAAGATAATGATAAAAGGGGAGCAGAGTAGCCTGCAAAACACATAGATACGCCCAAGAACCTCATGGAACCGAATAGAAAATAGGGCCTCTGTTGCCCTGCGGGAAATGTCTACGTGAACCAGAACCAAATCTGGAAACTAATGGAGGGGAATTACCCCTTCCAACCAGAATATGACCAGAAAACCAGAGAAAGACACTAACATCTTGGGGCCCCAGGCAAAACATGATGAGAAATGAGATCTCTGTACTGGGGCATTTACCAGCCCCCAGGCCCAAGAGCCCCAGTTGCAGTGATTTACTGCCCTAAACTCGAGACAAGAGACACAACTGAGGGAGATCCTCTCTGAATTAGGAACAGCACTAAGTTATTCTTCATGTGTATGATGCTCCCTCTTGTGGCCACCGTCCGATCCTGCCAAAATAACTATATGAAACTACTGAGAAAGCCCAACACCGCTCCCAATTCAAACAATCTGTAAAGTGAGATATTAATCCTAAACAATTTAACACAGTCTTTCCCTCACTAGTGCCAACTTATATAACTAGATACATTGATACAAAGAACTCCATCCCCAAATAATCAGGCCCAAACATTCCAGGAGTCCTTGCCCTTAACAAGAATTCGCATTGTTGAATTAGGTCCTGAAAATCTTGCAGCAAGTAGACCAGATAAGTATTAACACAGTCCAGATGAGAAACAAGAACTTCCAGATGCACCCCATCGATACTATCTTCATAAGCAAATAAAGAGATAGCAATCTCAGTGTGGCAACACCAGACATCCCCTCATCTTGTAGGCGAAGCTTCTCAGGGCTCTCGGAACATATCCAGTAACGCGGTTTTGAGACCTGAAAGGGCAGATTCTGGGTCTTCATAACTTAACCAGGATCCACTTACAAGAACTTGAAGCCTGGCCGGGTACCCTATCTTAAATTTAAGCCCCGCAGCAATAATCTTGGACACGATGGAGTGAAATGCCTTGTGTTTTAAACAAACCAATCCTGGCAGATCTTGTGCAATTCTCAATTTGGAATTCTCCCAACGGACCTCCTGCAGAGCTCTCACTTTCTGCAAAAAATGCTGCCTTTCTAAAAAATTTAAGAATCAACAAATAATAGGTTGAGGGGCAGCCTCTGGTAAAGGTTTCAGTTGCAACGACCTGTGGGCTCGCTCAATAATATATACAGGGCCGAGGGGAGAGGGGCCAGCAACCCGTTCCACCAGCTTCTGTATGAAAGTTACAGCATTCTGACCTTCTTCTCCCTCTGGTAGCCCTAATATCACAACATTGTTCCTGTGGCTACAGCCCTCCAGATCTTCAAGTTTTTCTTCCACACGAGAAAGCTTCTGCCGCATAGACACTACCTCGGGGTCAACTTTCTCTAGTCGTTTCTCCAACGAGACTATTCTGGCAGTATTATCGGAGGCAGTTAACGAAACTTCATCCAGCTTTTTTGACAGAGTCTTCAGGTCGATCGCCATCCCTTTCATCTCCTCACAGAAGGGTTTAAATTCTTCTAAGAACCTGTTAAGCATTAAAGGTTCTTACTCCCCTACTTGACTCGATGGATCAGGCCTATCTGGTCCACCCGAGGCCCGAGATTTCTTTGGGGCCTTCTCGGGAGTAGTAGGTGGGGTATGTTTTTGCAGGGCTTTCTTTATGTGAGCCTCCATCAGCAGACTAAACTCTCAAAACAAGCGCTCTAGGTGTTAAGCAGACAGAAAAAGTTAAATGCAGAGGGTTTTATAGGATTAAAACATCATAAAAAGATGATTATATGATCAGGAGGCTGGAGCTTAGCGGAGGTGCTTCTACTCTGCACTCTGAATCACGTGGTCTCATATAAATCACATACTTAAAACAATGAATTGTATTAAAAGTCCCTCTAATGCAGACCATTCGGCTATCAATAACAAGGAAAAAAGGAAAATGGAGTCCCACTCATCCAAAACGAGATGAGATACAATGTCCCATTCAGGCAAAACAAGACAGTGAAGGAGGGCGACCCCCTATCGAGCCAATCTTCAGATTACACCGTCCATAATCTATCCTTTTTTTAAAACAAATAAGGAGAAAAGGCACTCTGCAAAGAACTATTTTCAGAAACATGATAGTCCCCTAAGTCCAAAATGCCCGTTGCAATCTGCAGTATTACGGGAACCCAGACAGACTAAATCTCACAACCCAGGGCCACTTACTTAACATGTTGCTTCTTATTGCGCTTATCATGACTTCCGAACACTTCAGGAGCCCCAAAACAGATCTGGAAGAGCTGCCTTGAGACCTGAGCTAGCTACTTCCACCTCCTCAAAGGACAACCAAGTCCCCAAAACCAGAACTTGCTGCTTATCCGGGTAGGGTAAATCATTTGGAACCGGAGACCCGCTGCGATGATCTTGGATATGAGAGGGTGAAAGGCTTGTTTATGCTGCCGGATTATAAGAGGGAGGTCCTGGGTAACTCGGAACTTCTTTCCTTCCCACTGGAGATCCCAAACATTGTGAATTTTAGATACAAAATCTTGCCTTTCCAGGTAGTTCAGGAATCACAGAATCAACGGTCCAGGAGGTGTGTCAGGTCAGGGCATAGGTCGCAGGGCTCTATGCGCTCTTTCAATAATGTAATTGGAGCCACATGGGGAAGGACAAGCCACCTTTTCAACCAGCTTCTGGACAAATAAGACAGCATTGGGCCCCTCATCCAACTCTGGGAGCCCGAAGATGACAATGTTTTTCCGACGGCTGCGCCCCCTCTTAATCTTCGATCTTTTGTTCCATTTTAGTGAGCTTCTGGTACAGTCCGATGACCTCCAACTCTGTTTTGTCTGCCAGCTTTTCTAAAGAGACCGCCCTGGCCTCGTTGTCTGTTAATCTCCTCGCTGTGTCTTCCATGGCCACTGACAAGGACTTGATTTTAGTGGCCATACCATGTAGTTCATCCTGGAATGGACAAAATTCAGCGAGGTAGTCTACAAGCGTAAGTGGTTCCAGCTCTGTTTTGGCAATGGAGTGTACTGCTGCAGTTGAGGTGCCGTGAGCCCTCTGCTTTTTTGGGGCCTTCTCAGGCATTATTGGAGCTGTTTACTGAGGCCTGCTTTCTTCATTTCTACCTCCATACTGCTCGGAAAAATCCGGACTTGCTGCACTGTAGGTAAGAAGGAGTTACGGATCGATAAACAGACCCAGTTACTTAGAAAAGGAGGCTTTAAATGAAGTGTTAATGCTAGGAGGGTCGGAGCTCAGGAGAAAGTGTCTTCTAGGCAGGTTGCATCATGTGTCCCCCTATGTGATAATATCGTGCTGGAAGTGTGGAACAGCTCTTAGCCTGACAGCTGACATATATAACTCTGCTGCCCCACACTACATCATCAGCATTGTGATCTCACTGACTGTGACATCACAGGTGAATGACCTGGAAGTCACTTACTTGCTGTTCCTAAGTAGCAGTGATGTCACAGTCAGTGAGGTCACAATGCTGATGATGTAGTGTGGGGCAGTAGAGCAAGATATGTCAGCTTCCAGGCTAAGAGCTGTTCCACACATCACACCTAATAACATCAGGTAAACAATCTTCTAATTAAACAAAAGGAAAATAAAAAGTGCCTCAGATATAAAAGGTAACGGTTGGCTGCTTTTAAAATATAATATTAGTATTAGGCAGTACATTAACTCTTTAATGACTCAAGTAAATAAAGATAGCCACCAATCACAATTATAACAAGGAGATGATTACACTGAACTGAATTCTTAATTTTGAGGCCTATGTAAATATTTTAGATAGAAGTCAATGTTTTTTGTTTCTCTGTATTTGGGGTTGACTTTACTTAGTGTCACTTTTATTTGCTGAGGAGGAAATCTAGCTGGGAGAATATTTGCGGTCATCTGTGACTAGACCTGATACTTAAACTCAGTGAAATAGGTGTCTGAAAGGAAAGATGGCATTCACCAAGGTAATGGGTCAGAGATGTAGTTGATTATTTCTGGAGGGCAAGGGCTTAGTCCCACCACCTGCCCCAAGTACATCATTTCCTTTATCTCAGGGGTTCTGACATCACTTACCCAAAAGTGCAAAGAACATACACCTGTTCATATCCTTAACAGCACAGTACACTGAACAGGGGGTAAACACACTCACATAAACAGAAAACAAACAAACAAAAACATCTTAAACAGGAAGGGAGACAGACGTGGGGAGTGGTGTAATGCACTGACTGTGGGGTGGCAGTCTTCTGGGAGACATTCTGGAGGCTGTGTTGCTGCCCTATTTGCAGGCAACTCTCTGGTCTGAGGGAGGAGGTTGCCTGTCTCCATGCTGACCCTGCGATGATTTGAGAAACCTCCTCCTCCACTCAGGGACCACCCAGGCCACCACCACTGTCTCAGACATTGCCAAGAAAGAGGAGTGGTGGGCTCAGGAAGGGTGAGGGTCTTGGAACAGAGGTGCATCCCTCTATTTGTGCCTCTCCACAATTCATTCACCATTCTGGCTGAGCATGTTTCCTCTATGGAGGCACCTGCAGTGGAGACCAAGGAGTACGCTGGGAACCTCCACAAAGGAGATCCACAGGAGGGTGGCACATGACCCCACAGGGGAAGGAAACAACTGGTGGGGGACTCAATCTTTAGGAGGGTAGAACTGGGGAGGGAGGGGAGAGGGAGGTAAAGTGCCTGCCTGGCACCAGGGCTTGCAGGGACAGGAAGCGAATCCTAAGGATCATGGGAGGAGCCTCATGGGGAAGGAGCTGGATGTCATTGTCCACCTATGGACACATGGCCTGGTTGGGAATGGTATCAGAGCAGTGCAGCAGATGTTTGTGGAGTTGGGAAGGGGCCTTAGACAAGTAGTACACATGGTAACTTTCTTGGAAGTGCTGCCTGTCTATGGCATGGGTGAGGCTAGGGTACTCCACACCATGGGATTCAATGACTGGTTGAAAAACTGGTGTGGAGCACAGGGAATTGGCTTCATTGGGGACTGGAAGTCCATCTGGAGGGATATAGGCCTATACTGGTGTGATGGTCTTCATCTGTCTGGGGGGTGGGATCCTAGGTGATTTGTTTAAATACTTCTTTGGGAAGCATTTAAACTAGCCAAAGGGGGAGGCACTGAAGAGAGGCAGGGAAATCCCAGCCCCTTGTACAAAACAGGGTAGTTAGTGAAGTATACACAAAAGTAGAGAGGTCGATAGGGACCAGGACTGGGGTAAATCTAGAAAAAGGCAGTAAGGACAGGGATGAGCCTAAAAGGGATAAGGCCATCAAAAAATGGAGGGCGATGAGTACCAATACCCATAGTCTGAGTGAGAAGCTCCCCAAACTAGTGGTCTTGATGGAAGAGGGATGCCTGGATATCATGGCAGTTTCAGAAACATAGTATGCAGAGAACCATGACTGGAATGTCAACATACCTGGGTACACAATCTACAGGAGGGACAGGGAAGGTAAAAGAGGCAGAGGAGGAGGAGGAGTTCTCTACATTAGGGAAGGAATCAAAGCAACAGAACTAAAGGGTAAACAGGGAGAGGAGGAGGAACTGTGGGTCACCCTGGAGACATGATATAGCACCACAATCTGCACATGGATTGTTTACAGATCCCCATCTCATGGGGAGGCAATGGACAAGAAAATGATCAAATGAATCCTTAGAATAGCAGAAAAAGGAGAGATATTGTTGATGGGGGGGGCCTGAATAGGCCAGATGTTAACTGGAGCACCTTTACTGCTGTCACATCCAAGAGCAGGGTCACTTTTGATGCCATACGGGGGAATATCTCAGACAGCTAGTGTTGGAACCCACTCTGGAGGGAGCAATCTTAGACCTGGTACTCTCAAATGGGGATGGAGAGAGGATCTGTGATGTAGAAGTGGGTAGCCATCTGGGAACAAGTGACCACCAAACAATGTGGTTCACAATAAACACAGCTGTAGAGTCAAGCCATACAAAAGCAAGGGTGTTGGACTTTAGGAGGGCTGACTTTGGCAAAATCAAGCACTAGCAAACAGACAAGAAGGAGGAGGAGTGGAAGAACAATGGCGAACAATTCAAAACTGCCATCACAGAGGCAGCAAGCCTTTGTGTAAAGCAAATCAACAAAACAAAATGAAGGAAAAAGCCACTATAGTTCTCAAAAGAGGTGGCAGGAAAGGTTAAGGAGAAAAAGATAGCATTCAGGAAACATAAGGAAACACAGAAGGAGCAGGACAGATACCTATATCAGTTAAAGCAGAAGGAGGCAGGAAAGGCAGTCAGACTAGCAAAGGCCCAAACTGAGGAAAAGACAGCCAACTCTGTTAAGAAGGGTGATAAAACCTTTTATAGGTACATTAAGGAGTGGAGAAAGACAAAGGGAGGGATACTGAGGCTTAATAAAGGGGATGGAATGTGGGCAGAGGGTGACAGCGAAAAAGCAGGGATACTGAACGAATATTTCTGCTCAGTATTCACAAAATAAGAGGGGGGGTACCTAAACCAAACAATAGAAACACTCTGGATAGGGGGGTTGATACCAGTCCATTCATAGAAGAAACGGTTCTGAAAGAACTCTTAAAACTGAAGGTGGACAAAGCAATGGGGCCTGACGAGATTCACCCCAGAATTCTAAAAGAACTAAGGGGAGAACTAGTGACACCACTGACTACCCTCTTTAAAAAATGATGGGAGGATGGGGTGGCACCTGAGAAACAGAGGAGGGTGGGTGTTATTCCACTTCACAAAAGTGGGAGCAAGGCAGAGGCAGGAAACTACAGACCTGTTAGTTTGACTTCAGTGGTAAGGAAAATGATGGAATCACTTTTGAAGGAAATAGTTTTTGAGTACCTATAGGCAAGCGAGGCATAGGACCCAAGGCAGCATGGATTCACAGTGGGACAGTCGTGTCAGATGAATCTAATAAATTTCTTTCACAGTGTGACCAAAGTAGTAGACCAGGGAGAGGCTGTGGACATGGCCTACCTAGATTTTAGCAAGGCATTTGACACAATCCCACACAAAAGATTAATAAACGAGTTAGCCAGCCTTGGAGTGCATCCCAAGGTGGTATCCTGGGTAAAACATTGGCTGGACAAAAGGAGGCAGAGGGTAATAGTAAACGGAGTCCACTCTGAAGAAAGGAGAGTTACTAGTGGGGAACCACAGGGTTCAGTATTGGAATTGGTCTTCTTTAATGTCTTTATAAGTGACATTGTGGAGGGACTGGAAGGAAAATTATGTCTCTTTGCAGATGACACAACGATCTGCAACAAGGTTGATACACAACGGGGAATGGACTTGACAAGGTTGATTGAATGATCAAATGTTTGGCAGTTTAGATTCAATGCAAAGAAGTGCAAAGTAATGCACCTTGGAAACAAAAACCCAAGGGAAGAGTACACAATGGGGGTGAGATACTAATAACAACAAAAATGGAAAGAGACCTGGGAGTAGTCATATCAGATGACCTAAAGGTGGGAAAGCAATGTGAGAAGGCAGTAAGGATGGCTGGGTGATACTGGGATGCATAGGGAGAGGCATCACCAGTAGAAAACAGGAAGTTGTTGTCCCTCTGTATAGACAGGTAGTAAGACACCATCTGGAGTATTGCATGCAGTTCTGGAGACCCCATCTCCAGAAGGACATAGACAGGGTGGTGGCTGTCCAGAGGAGGGCAACTAAAATGGTGCAGGGTCTGCACCAGAAGCCACATGAAGAGAGACTAAAGGAATTTAATATGTATACCCTTGAAGAAAGGAGGGAGAGGGGGACATGATAGAAACTTTCAAGTACCTCAAGGGAATCAACAAAGTCCAAGAGGGTA
Source organism: Neoceratodus forsteri (assembly GCA_016271365.2). Lineage (NCBI taxonomy): Eukaryota > Metazoa > Chordata > Ceratodontiformes > Ceratodontidae > Neoceratodus > Neoceratodus forsteri. Next base: position 454,007,549 of record CM057452.1, on the reverse strand, counting down.
GCATCTTTCAGAAAAAGAAATGTGCAAGAACAAGGGTGCACACTTTAAAGACAGAGGGGGGATGGCTCAGAGGTAATGTGAGGAAGTATTTTTTCATGGAGACGCTTGTGGATGCATGGAATGGCCTTCCTGAGGAGGTTGTGAAGCCAAAAACAGTGGGTAAATTCAAGAATGCATGGGACAGGCATAAAGCAATTCTGGGGAGGGGGGTAGAGGATGTAGGCTGTTGGTTAACTAGGATCAGCAGCTTATCCATTAGGTAGGGAAATGGGCAGACTAAGTGGGCTAAACAGTCCTTATCTGCCATCAAATTCTATGTTTCTACATATGGGGCATTGTACATTATGAGTTCTTTATACACCTGAGGTGTGTGATACCACATAAACCATTAGTGTGAAACACAAGTGGTTTGTGATGGTATCACACAACTATGGTGTGTAAAAACTGATTAAGGACAATGCCACACAGTTTATTTTATATAACTGCTGTTCTGCAAATCATATATCATAGAAGTCACTTTTACTTTTTTATGCTCGGGTAGTCCACTTTAAATTGGTGTACAAGTATTTGGAAAAATCGCCAATTTGAGAGATGCACAGAAACAAAACAAACAAGCATTTGTCAATGCTAGATGTTCGTCACTGGTTTAGAAGCCCTGGGATACTGGATGCTTTGTTGTACACTGTGTGGGTTATGTAATACCAAAGTTATGAGACTGCATTTGTAAATTTGAATGCAGACTCATAAAGTTATGTTTTAATATTTTTGTCTCAAATTGTCAACATTGCAGTCTTTATGTTCCCATCTTATGAACAAGTGCAGAGAACATTTTTGACTGCTGTCTGAAAGGCGATTTCATGCAGGGACTGCAAAATCACCACTCAGGATGTAGAAACAAATTTTGGGCAGGATTTGAAAACTGACAGCTATCACATTCATGAGGTGCTGCAAAGAAATGACAATGTTGTAAATTTGGGACACAAATATTGACAGTTACCAAAGTTACGATCCTGTGTTTGCAAAATTAAATGTAGGCTCATAACTTTGCTGTTTTACAATATTTTTACACCAATTTTTCAACATAGCCTTCTTATGACCCCACCTCATGAGCAAGGGTACAGAACATTTTGAGCTCCTGCCCAAAGGGTGAATTCATGCAAGGAACATGAAATCCCCTTTTGGGGGTGTGAAAATGCATTTTGGACGGGATTTAAAAAATGACAACTGTCACATTCATGAGGTGTTGTAAAGAAATGGGTATGTTGTAAATTTAGGGCAAAAATACTGAAATTTACCAAAGTTATGAGCCTGCATTCACAAACTTCAATGAAGGCTCATCACTTTTTTTTTATATATATATATATTTTTATGCCAAATTTTCAACAGAGCTTTCTGATGACCCCACATCATGATCAAGGGCAGAGAATAATTTCAATTCCTGCCTAAAATGTGATTTCACACAGTGACAGTGGAATCACCTTCTGGGACAGATTTGCCTAATGTTTCTGAAATTGTTCATAAGGTAGGGTCCCCAAAAAAGCATGTTCAAAATGTGGGGCAAAAATATGCACAAATGGCAAAGGTATGCCACTAAGTTCCAAACCCCATTGAAATACATTAATCCACATACCTGTTTCTTTAGTTCACTGTCTGGATTTGAAGAGTGAAGCTGTGTCTCTGGTCCACAGAAGATGATGGTGTTGGACTCCCAGTGGAGAAGTAAGGGCTTGGGGGATGTGAAGTGGTGGATGCTGAGTGGGAGGGTCAGGTAGCGGGACAGTAATGGCCACAAAAGACATCAATGGATGTTTTTCTTTTCACAGGGTTTAAATAAAAGCCTGAAGGATGTGTTTTTCTTTTCTTTCTGATCCTGATACTGGGGAATTGGGCACCCCCAGTGTCACTGTTATGTTTGGGGGGGTGGCAGTGGTGAGTGGGAGGGACAGGTAGGTGAGATTACAAAAAAACAAAACAAAGATGTGACCGCACATGGGAGGGTGCAGTACTGGACCACAGAAGTTCACTTATGGGGTGGGTACACTGGGGATTGGGCACCCTCGGTGTCTGTGTTATGTTTTTTTTTGGGGGGGGGTTGCTGAGGACATTCATGGGGGGAATAAATACAAAAATAAATGAAAAAACAAGGAGATCTGACAATTCATTGGGAGTGGCACAGTAGTATACCAAGGGGGTTTCAAGTATGAACTGGTGACAGTAGGGGAATGGGCACCTCCAGTGTCAGTGTTATGTTTATGGGGGGTTTGAGAGGGAGGGATGGATGTGGGGGACAGTAAGGGGGCCACCACTAAAAGACATCAATGGACAGTTTCCTTTTACAGCTGGCATGCATTCCAGGCATTTCAGGCTGACCAAGATGGATCAGCTTGACTTGCTAGGTGGCATACCTCAAATGGAAGAGCTGATCCATGATTGGGCTGGCTCTTTCTTTTGATATACATGAAGTTTCCACCCAGCAAGCCAAAACTCCATCATGATCAGCCTGCCTGATGATTGGTGTGGCACAGACTTGCCCCTAAAACACTGCCCTGTATTGGGCTTACAATGTCATACCCATTAAGAAGCAGTACTATAGCAATACGTTTGCTTGTGCATGCACGTACGCATGGCGAGCATAAGAAAAGGAATACATCAAACATAACTGATACTCATGACATATCAACTAGCTGATTAATATGGATAGAATCCAGTTAATATGGTATTTGAAATTAGTACCAGTGCAGTCAATAAACACACTGGCCTGTAATTATAATATTGGGCAGAAAAAGGCATAATAAGGGATCCTAAATAAGGAAAAAAACAAAGACTATTTCAAAACTAACATAAAAAAAAAAACAATACACTGGCATTATTAAACAATGATTTTCCAGCGTATTTTCTCAGAGTCATGTCTGTTATAACTGCTACAACTGGACAACGTATGACAAAGCTAAAGGCACTAGGATTTTTAAGAAGTACTAAATGTGAACCAAACTAAAGAATGAGTCCGATATATTTCCACTCATTATCACTTGGTATCTGTGAAAATAAGTCACTTTCCTATTTCAAAAGTTTGTTTCCTAGATTATACATTTGGGGAGCCAATACTTAATGTTAAGTACCTGCACAGTGTCTGTCTCATGTCCTGTGATCTTTGCTAACACTTCAAGCTAAACTACGGCAGATAGAAATTCAATGTTTTCCAGCAAAATATAACAATATTAACTGCACTAACATGATTTTGTCAGTCATGTACTGTAGATCATATTATGCCTTTAACTAAATTATTAATAATCTGTTTATAGAATAACTGAGTATTCTGTGTGTGCCAGCAATTTGTAGTGTATATGCAAAACTCCTATGTAAGCTTTTTTTTCTTTAAGCACTGAGAGGATACGATTGCCACGGTTATAAAAACAGGCTTTGATTTGTTGCACCCAGGATAAGTATAGAGCAATAAAAAGCATGTCAGCACCCTTTGTACGTGTACCTAGAAACCTGTATTAGGACTGCCACTTATACTTTGTCATAAAAATACTAATTGCTTATTGACCAGCACTGGGAGAAGGCATATGACATTGGCATACAAACATCTAAATTCAAGAAATAATTGATCGGCCATAAGAACTTATTGTCCATTTGCCATTTCAGTATTTTATATATGTTTGCTCTGGCCTTAGGTGTTACAACCACTGCTTATGAACTTGGTACATAATAACAGAAATAAGTTGATTAAAAACCTACTAAAGTCAGCTATTTGAGTTTTTAAGCACATCACTTAGGGAGCTATGACTGAACACAGTGGTTTTTGCTAATTTATACAATGTGGTTGGGAGTCACACCTTACAGATACATGGTTTCTATTAGCCACAGAACCATTATAAATTAAGATTAATCATTTATCTCCATATTGTCTTTATTTATCACAGGTCAGAAAGGACTCAAACCAATGAAAAAGCAAGTAGATCAGTACCTGATGATATCATACCCACCTCTGCTGCTTTCAAAACAGAGCAGTGGCATTTGACACTGCTACCCATATCCTCCTGCTGTTGAGATATCTAAACTTGGTGCTAAATGGTTCAGATCCTACCTAGCAGACAGGTATCAGGCTATCATAATAGGTTACTCCCTCTCCCTTTCTTTTCCAGTCAGATCTTGTGTTCCTCAAAGTTCTGTCCTTGGCCCTATCTTCTCACATTTGTTTTAGTGAACATCTAAAGCCTGTGGCTCCTTTTAAATTCATATGTATGCTGAGGACCCTGTAATCTTACTAGTAGACCCATTGACCCTGACCTGGTTGTGCAACTCTAGCATGACATTAACAGTGTTCCGTGCTGGTTCTATTTTAATCAGTTAACTATGTTAACGTCCACCAGAGACTCTCATGTACTGTGGTCATTAGGGAGGCCATACCTTCCTCTGACAAATTTCAGCTGGACAAACTATTATTCCCCTCCTTAGAACTTATATTCATTGAGATTTTCTATGCCATTACGAACATCTCACATTCACCCCTGGTTGACTGTCTTTCCACTATTGCCTCTCATTCCTCCGCAGGTGAACTCATCCTTCTCGGGGATTTCAATGTATCATAGGACTGAATCCTTTGATTTGTCCCAGGTTATCTCAGAACCCACCTAGCTCCCCCCCCCCGAAAATCATACCATTTTGGACTGGGTTCTAACCTCCCAGCCCCCACTGCACTGCTGCAGCAGGTATCTTGCTAGATTCTTTTAGCAACCACGGTATGACATTCTGTGTCAGCAAAATTATTTCAAGGCCAACCTCAAGACTATTTTAATTCCCCAGCTAAATTCTGGAAGGTTATTCACTCCTTGTTTGACCCTCCTGCCCAGTCCACTCCCCAGTCCTCGTGATAAGTGGTTCACCTGTGTCTGACCCTACCTCTGTTGCTACTCTCTGCAATGACTTCTTCACAACCTGTGCACTTACTTCCTGTCCCCCTCTTGGCTCCTATCTTTCCTCTCCTCTCCTCCTCCATTCCCCATCCTTCATTAGGTTTCCACTTCCCCTCTGTCACTATACAGGAAACCCTCCTTACCCTTTCCTCCCTCAACTTGTGTAAGTTCAGCCCTGATGGAGAGGACACCAAGCTCCTCCACTTCCCAGCATCTGTCACTGCAGCTCCCCTTACACATCTATTTAATCTTTCCTTCTCCCTCTGTGCCATTCCTTCATCCTGTAAGTTGGCTAAAGTTATTCCACTTCACAAAGGGGGTGAACCCTCCTCCTCTGGCAATTTTCATCCCATCTCCCTCATTTCCTCCCTCTCTAAATTACAAGAGGAACTGGTCCACTCAAGACTCCTTGACTTCCTTTCATCCTCAGACTTCCTGTCACCATCCTAGTCAAGTTTCTGGAAGCACCATTCATCCGTCTCCTTCCAGCTGTGTGTCATTGATGCCATCTTCTCTGGGATGGATCACGGACTCATCACCTGGCCTAATCCTTCAACTCAGTGTCCCATCCACTCCTCCTGGACAAGCTGATTTCTGATGTCCTCTCAGCCCTAGTAATTGCTTTTTTCCATTCCTACTTAATGGGCTGACAACAGTCAGTACAGGTCAGCGATGCCCTGTCATCTCCCCTTCATATGCATGCTGGGATCCCACAAGGCTCCATCCTGGGTCCCATCCTTTTCTTCATCTTCCTCAATAACCTCTCCACTGCCTATGCCAACTCACATATCCACATGTACTGTATGCAGATGGCACAGTCATCTTCGCCTCTGGTTCCTCAGCTGCAGCTGTGGAAGACCAGCTCCACTGGGACTTCAGCAATGTTCTGCACTGTTGCCATTCTAACCAACTTAGAGTCCACAATAAGAATATAGTGTCCATAATTTTTGGAACGAGTCAGAAACTAGCCAGGTTCACTGCCCCATATTCACCACTCTGGATGTCATCTCTCTTAAAGTGATTCAGTCCTTCAGATACCTGTGGATGTGGCTAGACAGTATGTTTGACTTCTCAGCCCACATTAATGTCATCCATGTTAAGCTCTGTCCTAAGCTAGATGCCCTATACCATAAGAAAGACTGCTTATCTCTATATGCCCACAGGGAGCATGTTACCAAAATGGTGCTCCCTGTCTTTGCCTATGTGGATATGGTCTATGGGACTGCCCCTTCCACTTCCCTAACCAGACTGGACACCATCTGCAACTTGTTCTGTTATTTTGCAATAACCACCCCCCCCATACACTCCATTGTTTACTGTATTCACCCCTATACATCCTTCCTCTTCCCTCTCGTCACCAGGCTCGTTGCTCTTCCTTCAATTCTAAATGCTTGTTTGGTTCACTTCCCTCATACTTTTTCTCTCTCCTGTCCCTGCATTCTGCTGCTGCTATTCCAGGGTTCCAGGGACCATCACACTCTTGCCACTCCTAACCCCAGCCCTCTGCTGGGCAATCTGTCTTCTCCTATCAGCTTCTCTTACTCTATAATAGTCCCCTCTGGTTCCCTCCATTACTCCCTATCCCCTGGTTACCTCAGGCACCAGCTGAAACTTCAACCTCACCCAACCTGTTTCTTGTACCTTTCATCCTGATAACTCCATGGTAAACCTTAATCCATCAGGGTTATTGTTCTTGGTACTATTTATTGTTGCCAAATTTTCATGGACTGCTAGATGTTATCTGCACTTGATCATCTGTACTTGCAATTTTGTTTAATATTTATTCTAATTTTGTATCAGATGGTACCTTATGTTTGATCAGATTGTTTTCATATTTTATATTGCCTGCTATTTGTTCCACTTTCCCCTTCCTGGGATCACACCTGGAAATGAGCCTTGGCTCACTGTGCCTCTCCTGGTTACTAATTTCCAAATAAATAAACAAAAACAATCAGCTTAATCCCTTAATGCCAAAAATGAGTTTTGCCTCCAGGCAGTGTTTGATTAGATTTCAGTAATAATAACATAATAGGTCCCCTAGTTTGTAACAATAGGACTATAACATCCAACATGGAAACAGCTTAAAAATTAAACAAGTATTTTTCATCTGTTTTCTCTCCAGAAACTATTAATACTGTACCCGTCATAACAGACTTTAATCTAGAACCGTATGAAATTCTCTTCCAGGATATACAATTGGTCTTTGACACTCTAAAACAACATACTAGTTCTGGTCCTGACAATATTAGCTCTAGATTTCTAATGGAGACAAAATATACAATAATCCCCCCTTTGACTATTATTTTCAAAAAATCACTTTATGAATCCACAGTTCCAATTGACTGGTGCACAGCCATTATCACACCGATCTTTAAGCAAGGCTCCCATTCTAAAATTGAAAATTACAGGCCTATCAGTCTCACATCAATACCATGTAAATTCATGGAGAAAATAATAAAAAATTAACTGGAAAAAGAAATGCCCTTATTAAAAATTAATGATAAATATCAACATGGCTTTTGAACTGTTTTTTCATGTACCACAAACTTGATCACTTTTTACAACTACATTACCTCTAATTTGGACAGAAAAATACCCACTAATGTTATACTTTTGGACTACAGCAAGGCGTTCGACAAGGTGTCACTCAGTATTTTGATCAATAAACTCAACTGCCTGGGCTTTTCTGCACCCATTATATCTTGGATAAAGAGTTGGCTGAGTAACTGAACGCAGAGAGTTAGGGTAAATGGTGTGCTATCGGAGGTGGGAGTTGTGGCAGTGGTGTGCCACAGGGTACCGTTCTAGGCCCAGTGCTATTTAATTTTTTTATTAGTGATATGTACGTCTCATCAAATAATATAATGGTCAAATTTGTGGATGATACCAAACTTGGAGGTAAGGCCAACACCCCTGAAAACTGTCAGAAGTTGGCACAGGATCTTGCACAAATTGAACAATGGCCAGTGTGAACAAAATGTACTTTAATGTAGCTAAGTGTGCAGTTCTCCATTTTGGGAAAAATAATCCTAGACAAACGTATTACTTGAACAACAGCATTATTAGGACATCTTCAGTGGAAAAAGATCTAGGTATTATGATTAATGATAAATTATCTTCATCTTCATACTGTCCAAAAGTTGCAAACCAAACAAATGCACTACTGAGAAGAATAAATAAAACATTTATCTCCAAATCAGAAGAATGTCTTCTAACTCTGTATAGGTCTTACATTAGGCCATATCTGGATTATGGTTCTCCACATTGGAATCCCTATTTAAAAGCAGATATAGATAAAATCAAACGAATGCAACATAGAGTCACCAGATCAATACCTCACCTAACTCATTTGGATTATAATAGTAGATTGAAAAAAAACTGGATTACACTCTCTTGAACACAGGCGAGCTAGAGGAAATCTTTTACAACTATTCAAAATTCGTAACATACCTGAACAAATGGAACAATGTGGTATTGTTTATTCTGTAAGAAAAGTTGTACCAAGATTTCATAATAGACAACTAGAAGTCCAAAAAGTTAATAATAATAAAAGGTTGAACTTTTTTTTTTATTAGATCACCCAGACTATGGAACAAACTACCTCAAGATATCGTTGATTCTAAAAATATTACTACATTTAAACATAAACTTGATAAATGGATGAATAAATGGGACACAGGTAAATGATCCACCAATGTGGAGGACAATCCCGATGAGCTATTGGCCTTCTTTTGTCCTAAAAACCAAGTAAACCAAAACACTTCTGTTCTTCATTACTCTTGATGGTTCCCTGACCCAGGAAGCCTCATCTTTTAAATAACATGGGTGTTTACAGTGTTGAGTAAGTTACTTTTTCTATTACTTTATATTTCTTTTAGAAACTTGATCCAGGAAGCTCCGTGCAGTCACTAGCAAGGATGGTGACGTACTAGAAAAAGTAATACACCTGACAGTTACAGTACAGTTACTTATTTCTTTTTATACAAAAACAATACAAAAATAATAAAAGAACTATAACAGATGACATTTATTTGAAAGTAATAGGTTAGTTACTAGTTACTTTCAATAAATATGATCAGTTACAGTTACGTATTACTTTTGTATAAAAAGACATAAGTAATTGTAACTGTAACGTATATTACTTTTTCCAGTATTTCTCCATCTTTGCTAGTGACTGCACAGATCTTTCTGGAACAAGTTTCCAAAAGTAATAGAAAGTAATAGAAAAAGTAACTTACCCAACACTGGGTGTTTGAATAAAAAAATCATCTTGATTTCTTCTACCATAATGATGCCATAAACAAGAAATTATTATGTAAGCTTGCTGCACTTTAGAGGAAGAATACTTATATTCCTCTCCTTCTCACCAGGAGATCCTTAAAAAAATTATTCTCCTATCTTTTGATTACAGGGATGTGGTGTATTGCACTGATGACAATTGTGCACTTGCCAGGCTGGACCTCTTTTCAATTTTTCTGATGATCAGCCATTGATTGTATTTACCACACAAATTTTTATTCCCTTTATTCATCTCTCTCTCTCTACCCTCTCCTTAGGGTTGCCACCATTTTTATTATGTCTCTTTCATCTCTAAAGTCTGGTGCAGTTCCTTCCCTTCTGACATTAGCTCCCTCATGTCCTGTCCCCCTCATTCTTACTATTTCATCTGTTCTTCAGATTCCTGTTAGTTCCTTTTGCTCTATGCATAGGCCAAGGCAGGATAATCTGCTTTCTTTTCAATCAATCAAGTCTTTATTTAACCAGGCGTTCATCATTGAGCAGAAGCTCATTTGCAAGATGGACCTGGGTGGAGCATGAACAATTGTATATACAGGTCAACACAGGTATTTACAAGGCAATACAGATAATACTGTTTACAGAGAGGAAGAAAAAGAAGTTCATATGTACATAGAAATATACAGATATTATACAGATTACCGGGTATTTACATACATAGAAGTGTCTATAGGAAGATAAACAGGTTATCTAAGGTTGCAGGAGGAAGTAATGGAAGGAAAAAAAAATAAAAATATACACCAGGTAGAGCGAAGGTGGAGGGGGGAGGGAGGGAAGTAGGGGGAGAAAGGCTAGGAGGGCACAGTTGACAGAGAGGAGTTGGTAAAATGGGATGTAGAGAAGGTGGATGGAAAAAAGGATTATGTGTGAGCCCTGGGACTGAATGCTTTAAAATACAGGGCATGGTACAATGTCACAACCCAGGGGTAGTGAGCTCCTATCCAACGTTGGGAAAGGAAGGATAAGGGGATGGATGGGCCTAGTGTTGATAAGACAGGGGGATAAGAGAGAGAACAATTAGGCTTGTGAGGAGCAAGCTGGGGGTCAGTACTTAAAATTGGGTCTAGGCGTGGCTATATACCAGTGCAGACACCGGTACTGGGTCTGAGTGGGTGAAGCTATTACATACTTCTCTGATTGTATGGAAATAAAGCATCTTGAAGACATTTATACCAATTAAAGTGCTTAATCTGAGGGTTTTTTGTAGATTGTTCCATTAGGTAGGTAGCACGAAGCTTATGGCTGCCCTGCCAAAACGGGATTTTGCTTTGGATACTTTAAGTGTAATAGCTGAGTAACTTCTTAATGCGTATTTCCCAATTATACTCAGGGGAAGACAGCAGGAGATATAGTAAGACAGCTTATTAGAGATGGCTATATAGGTCCAGAGAGCGGCATTTCTGTGGCACCTGAACTTTAGTGATGTCCACCCCACTGCCGCATATAGGATGAAGTGATGCATGTCGAAAGGAAGTCCCGTTATAAACCTCAGTGCTCGATGGCAGAGTGAGTCCAGTTTAGCCATGTAAGAGTTGGGGCATTGGCTGTAGAGGAAATCAGCATAATCAACCAATGATAGGAAAATGGATTGGACCAGTTGTTTCTTGGCATCTCTGGTGAGAAATTGGTTGAGTCTAAAAAACAGGCCAAGCCTTTGCCAAAGTCGTTTTAGCAAGTCCTCGATATGTTCAATGAAGGAGAGTCTTTAGTCTATCAAACTCCCAGATACTTGAATTTTGTAACAAATTCTAGTTTTCACCTAGAACTGTGGTAATTTGGGAACTGTCCCACTGGACACAGGGTTAGCTGTACAGATGAAAGGAGAGGACCATCACTTTAGTTTTTTTGGAGTTAAGGAGTAGCTTTTTTTGGAGGAGTTGGCTTTGCAAAGGTTGAATTCTGACTGTAGGTCATTGCAGGCAGCTTCAGGTGTTGGGCGACTCATGTAGAGAACTGTATCATCTGCAAACAGATGGATGTTGGCTTCTTTTATACAGTAGTCTATGTTATTAATGTAGATTGCAAAAAGTAAGGGCCCTAATATAGAACCTTGAGGTACCCCTCTTTGCAGAGTTTTTAAGGGGGACAGGCCACCTTTGGCTTAACTTGTTGAAGGCACCCTGTAAGATAGTCAGTAAACCAGTGCAGAGAGGAGGGGTCCACACCTATAGTTTGAAGGGAGGAGAGGAGCAGACTATGGGCGACGGTGTCGAAAGCCTTGCTTAGATCAAGGAAAACAGCACAAATAAAGTTTTTGCTCTCAAGATTACACTGCCAGTCATTAGTAACTTTGGCAAGGGATGAGATAGTGCTATGTTTAGCTCTGAATCTGGACTGCATAGCATTTAGCAGTTCCCTAGACTCAAGGTGAGTCCTCAGCTGTGCATTTACAATTTTCTCTAGGAGCTTGGACAGGACCAGAAAAAGAGAAATTGGCCTGTAGTTATTGAGATCACCAGGGTCACCTGATTTGAACAGTGGTATGACATTTGCTGTCTTCCATAGGTGGTAAGGTGCCCTGAGACAGGGATAAGTTAAAAAGGTGCGTGACTGGTATTGCTAGTACGTGGTAGGCAATTTTTAGGAAGTAAGTGTCAAGGGTATCGGCCTCAGCACTTTTTCTAGTATCCAACGGAAGCAAGAGGCCCTCTACCTCTTTCAGTGATGCAGGTTGAAGTGAGAAAGGTGATGAAGCTATCAGAGTTTCAGGCAGTTGACTGGCAGTCTGGGAGCGAAATATGTTTGCAGGGGAGTTATCAAATACCATGCCTGCAGTAGCAAAGTCGTTATTGAATACATCAGGTATATCCATCTTTTCGGTTATAGTCAAGTTGCCAGAGGTAATCTTGGTGGGTAGTGAATTTCCTGGGGAGTGGCCTAGCAGATCATTGATTGTGTTCCAGAGTTTGATTGGGCTTTTTGTGGCAGAGTCGAGTTCGGATTTGAAGAAGGTGGCCTTCTATTCTCTGATTGTTTTAGTACATAAATTTCATAGTCTCCTGAACTGGTTCCAATCCTCTGCAGTGTTCAGTCTGCACACTTTTTTCCAGAGCTTATCTCTTTCTAGAAGCAAGGACTTGATCTGAGGGGTGAACCATTTACAGGTTTTGGTCCTAGTTCGAACTTTAATCAGGGGAGCATACTTATTAAGGGCCCTCGATAGAATTGTCGTGGAAGATATTGTAAGCTGACATAATCAGGTAGAAATCTTGCCACTGAGGGGAGTACTAAAGCTTGTTTAGGTAGGCATGTTCATTGAAGTTGCGCCTGGATCTCTTCATAGAGAACTTGCTGATGGGTGCTGGGTTATTGGTGGTTCTTACTCCCGCAATAAAGCAATGGTTGCTGGCGTCTGAGAAGAAGACATCAGTGTGGAGAAGAGATGAGGTTTGCTCACCATTAGCACATCCAAAAGTGTACTTTTACTGGGGTTCTTCACGTTTGGGCGTGTTGGTTCAGTAATAAGTTGCATCAGCCCATGTTCATCACAGAAGGATGCAACGGGGGCAGCTGTGTTAGACAGCCAGTCAAAGTTGAGGTCTCCTAAAATAATAGTTTCTGGCAGCCCCTGTCCCAACTTGTAACTTAGATATGACACAAGCTGTAGGCCAGCAGACGGTGGTCTGTAGCATCCTACTATGCAGAGTGTAGTAGTCTGTGTAATTTCCACTTTGAGAATTAGGCATTAAATTCGCTGGCGACAGATGCTGAGGATAAGCAGAAGGTAGAAAATTTGTCTTTAACGTAGATAGCTAACCCTCCTCCTCTGGCATGCCTATCAGCTCTGAACAAGGCATAGTTGGGGATGTTTACTTCTCTATCAGTGGTGCTGGGTCTAAGCCTAGTTTCGGAAATCACAAGTATGTCAGGAGAGGTATGATTTACCCTGGTTTGTATTAAGGTTATCTTTTTAAGGAGACTACATACGTTAATATGCAAGAAGCTTATTCCTTTGAAATTTGCTAGTTCTACTGGTGAAGCAATAGCTTCTGGGGGGCCAGGGTTGAGTTCTACATTGCCTGAACATAGCAGGAGGATAAGTAGGATTTTTCTAAGAGCGCTAATTATAAACTTGTAATTCCTGCCTTTCTCCCGTCTAGTAGATCTGATGTTTTTAGGGACTGGAAAGTAGCCACCATAGAACAGCTGATCTGTTGTACCAAGAGCTAGTACCCCTACCGCAATAGGCAGGGATGAGACAGAAGTCTGCCTGGTGGGAGGTGGGCCTTGTGGTGGGGGAGTGTTATAAGTACTACTGGTATGTGTGGTCCAAGAGCAGGGTTCGAGGTATTAGTACTTGGAATCACGGAGGCAATTGAAGGATAAGTTGCCATGTGGTATACAGCACAAGGTGCCATTGTAGACCAAACATGATGGTAGTTCAGGTGTCCAATGCTGGGCAGCTGGTATCAGCAGAAGAAGGGGCAGTATAAGGAGCCATATAGGGCCTGACATGATGGTACCTCAAAAAAGGAGCCACTCAATTAGCCCAGGGGCCAGTGGGGTTTCTGGATTAATGCAGCTTGTCAGTAGCTTTCTGATCCAGGTCAACCCAAATTTGATAGCTTTAAAAATATTTAGTGGTGAAGGCACAGCCAAGGAGAGCCTATGCATTTTAGTAAGGTGAGGCCCTGAGAATTGGATCCCGTAGGCTGGACAGAGAAGAAGGGGATCACGAGCTAAGTCTCTATTGGTGGGACACTGTGCCAGGGGATGTGGACTAATATTTTGGTGGGAGCTACTGTATTTAATAATCAGCGAAGGTGGGGGGGTGGTCGAAAAAGTTGCAGCAGTTGCCATACCTTGTAGGGCCTTGGGTCTGTGTCTACAGTCTCGAGCGTCGGCTAGAGGGGCACTGACCGCCTGGTAGCCAGGAATCCCGTGGCTTAGGATCTGGGAGCCTGGGTGGCAGTTCCTCAGCTGAGGAAGAGAAGGAGAGTGAGGATTAATAAAGGGGATTCACATAAAGGGTTAGACAGAACAGCGGGGAGTTCAAAATTTGCAGAACAAAAGGACGTGTATTACTTTGGCACCCAAAAGTGTCTAGGGCCAGTGCATGTATGCAGAGAAAGGGCTGTAAACACTAGATTTCTTTCCCAAACCACAATTCAAGTCCTTTCAATTGCAGACTGGGTTAACACTTCAGCTTTTTAACATTTGTCCCAACATAAACATTTTTAGGGTTTTATATCAAAGAGCAGAAGCCAGCTTTCGCCAGGGACCAATCAGAGCGTGGTCTGAGAGGGCACTTATAATCCAGTTGGTTGTTGCAGTTGCCGTACCTTGTAGGGCCTTGGGTCCATGTCTGCAGTCTCGAGCATCAGCTAGAGGGGTGCCGACCACCCAGTAGCCGTGAATCCCACGGCTTAGGAGCTGGGAGCCTGGGTGGCAGTTCCTCGGCTGAGGGAGAGAAGGAGAGTGAGGATTAATAAAGGGGATTCACACAAAGGGTCAGACAGAACAGCGGGAAGTCCAAAATTTGCAGAACAAAAGGATGTGTATGGTACCAGCAATGCCAAAAGAGGTAGTGACGAGTAGTAGTAGGTGGTTGCACCCCATGGTAGTTTGTTTGGTGTTGCTGGCCTGCTTAATTGGTAGCTGGTTTATAGTTGAAAGGGTATATAGTCGAATTAGGGTGAGGTCCCTAACAATAGGGCAGGTATAGCAGTAATTGAGAGGAGTTAGATGGAGTGGCTGGAGAAAAGGTTGAGAGCAAATGTGTGATCCTGTGGGTAGGACTGCTTTAAAAAGGGGTAGTGAGAAAGTGGGTCAAGTCAGGTATTGAAGACAGGGAGGCCAATAGCATGAAAATGTGCAGCAGTGGAGTGACCAATGATCAGTTCCCTTGCTCTTGGTCTAATCTCCTCCTCTCTGCTCCTCTTCCTGTCCTGCTGCTTTGAAAGTCCTACTCCAAGGACAATTCTCTCATAGACTGCAACTGTTTCACCATCTTGGGAGTTCATCTGCTGGGCAGCTACATCATGTATGCCTGTATGCCAGTTTCCGAGGTATTACAGTCTTGATGTGCCAAAGTCCACCAATGCTGTGTTTGACAGGTGAGTGCCGAGCCCCTTTGTATAGCACTGACATTCCTAGTTAGGGACTACTTATTAGGGCCCATACCATAGGAAGGGGGTACTACCCTAGTATAGATCCCAGGTTGGACCATGCTTAGAGTACTATGTGCACTTTTGGAGCCCACACATGAAGAAGGACAGAGAGAAGCTGCAGCTGGTGCAGAGGAGAGCAATCAGAATAATCCAGGGTTAGCAAGAGAAGTCACATGGAGAGTGGTTGGAGGTAGGGCTGGGCAGAATTCAAAAATTCTGATTTAACAGAATTGAATGGAAATTTTTTGAAAATGCAGAATTTCTCAGTATTTCACAAATACATTTATTTGATCATGACTCAGTCATCTGTTGAGCTAAAGAGGTTTCAGAATTTAGCTATTTAATTATTTGTGAAATGTTGAGAACCCTTTCTATTTATGCATTTACTTATTTAAAGTTGGTAACTTGGAGAAACACACTGAGCCAAGGCTCATTTTCAAGTGTGACCCAGGGAAGGGGAGAAAAGGAGCAACTTATTCATGAGATTCAAAAAAGAACTACACATAACAGTGAGTCATTGTACAGGTAGAAAGCCAGCGGTTACATAGTAATGTTTTTAAGGCATAACAAAAACTTACATAGAATGAGTTCCTAACATAGACAAAGAAGGCATTTGTAAATAAGTGCAATACAACAAGCTAAACAGCAGAAGATGAAGCTATATCAGGAGATAGCAAGTTATGTGATAGGCAGGGGTAAGATCTAGCATGAGCAGGTGTCAGAGAAAAGAGAGTCTTGGATAGGGCTCTATTGAGGACTAGTGAGGAGGAGGAGGAGGAGGAGAGACGAATGGAAAGAGGGAGAGCATTCCAGAGAGAGAAAAGCCTAAAGGAGAATGCAGCAGAGCCAGCATAAGAAAGGGGACATGGAAGGGAAAATGTGTGGAAGACTCTAGACCGGAGAGGATAGGAGAGTTCGGTGGCAGGGGAGAGGAGAGAGGAGCGGTAGGAGGAGGGAACTAAACTAGAATTTGGAGACGAAGAGAGTGGAATGCAGCATGTGATGGCAGTGAAGTAAGGAGAGGGAGAGGGAGGAGTACAGACTAGAATGCAGTGATGGGTTGCATGTAGGGGCATTCAAGGCAAAGCCGCAGAAGGCACTGTAATTCTAAAAATGTGCATATTTGTAAATTCCTTGCTATTGTAAGAATATATCTGTAATTAAGCATGCATCCATACCCCCTGTCTATGTATATAAGGATCTGTTAACACTGGAGTTGTTTGGTATGGTAATTTTCAATTTATAGAGGAAGTACCATCAAATACTAATTGACAACATTTTCTCAAAGATTTCATTGTAGCATACTAAGTAATGCTCCGAGAAGTTTACTTGTAGAATTTTATTTTCAGAAAGCATGTAGAAACATACAAATACTGTACATAATCTGTGGGCAGAAAATTATCAATTTACCCACCCTGTCTGCCCAAATGTTGCCTGCCTAGTCTGTCCCCACAGACCCTAACAGGTCTCTGGTAACTCTCCCTCCTCCGTGCCTATTTACTAATATCCCCTATGTCTATCCCATACATGTTTGAAGCCCCCTACTGTTTTCACCTCCACCACTTCTGCTAGTAGTCTGTTCCAGGCATCCACCACCCTTTCAGTGAAGTGGTACTTCCTCACATCTCTCTTAAACTGTCCCCCCCTCCCAGCTTATTCTCATGCCCTATTGTCCTGGTGCTCTTTCTCATTTGAAAGAGACTCCCATCCTGTACTCTGTTCACTCATGAGGTATTTGTAAGTCTCTATTATGTCCCCTCTCACTCTCCTATCTTCTAGGGTGTGCATGTTGAGATCCCTCAGTCTCTCCTCTTATGGCTTTTGATGCAACTCCTGCACCATTTTACTTGCCCTCCTCTGGACTATGTCTTTTATGAGGTGCAGCCTCTAGAATTTAACACAGTTCTCCAGGTGGGGTCTCACCAGCAATCGATACAGTGGCAACCCCACCTCCCTCTTCCTGCTAGTAGTACTTGTTGCTATGAATCCCAGCATCCCACTGACCTTACCCACTGTTTTGTCACACTGACATGCCAGTTTGAGGTCATCAGTTATGATAACCTGAAGGTTCCTTTCCTGCTTAGTGATTTTCAGCATCCCCATCCTATGCTCTGCTCTTGGATTCCTATGCCCTGAGTGCATGATTTAGCACTTTTTGTCATTGAAGCCCAACTACCATGCACTTGACCACACTCAGTTTTCCCAAGATTCCTAAGCATTCTTTCCACCTCTTCTTTATTGTCCATCCTATTACAGATTTTGGTATCAGCTGCAAAAATGCATACATTTCCTTCCAATTCATCTGCAGTGTCACTTATAAAGACAATGAAGAGGCCCTTAGTAACAAAACACCTGAGGCCTAATTGCAAAAGAAGTTAGAAGGACACAAGCCACTTATGTCAGGGAGTAATGACACAAGTGGCAAGTTACACCTGCAATTGCAATATTCGGTATTCCAGAAGGTGGACTGCGCCAATGCTAATAATGCCTGCACCAAAGAGGCCTTGCAACCAACTTGTGTCCATAGACCCACAACATCAATGTGTAATGTGACTTGTGACATGCGTAAACAACACCTGCACCCACAGTAGTATTCCAGAAACTGCAGACAAGCAAATTGTGTACATCTAAGCAGCCAACATTTAGACCAGGGTGATATGGTCTAAACAGACTACAACATAAAAAAAACCCTGCAGAGACACATACTGTAGCTGAGCCATTGATGAGGCAGCAGTGTGTACTGAGACACACAGCAACAGGGATAATGACAGCACTACTAGCCCTACTAGACATACTGATGGCAGCATGGCAGCAACAAAGGCATGCAAGGCAGCATGGCAGGATCCAGGAGAAAGGTGAACTGTGGGTGCAGAGGAGATTGCCGGGAGGAACTGTGCCACATGTACTCCGCACATGCAAATCCTTTGAGGAGCTCACTGAGGAGCAATGTATTGCATGGTACCACCTCAACAAGACCACCATAAGGGAGCTGTGCCAAGAGTTGGGGGAGGACCTGCACAGTGTCACATACAGGGCACATGCAATACCAGTTGAGGTAAAGGTCAATGCAGGGCTATGTTTTCTAGCTACTGGGAGCTTCCAGACCCAACTAGTGATACAGTGGGTATATCCCAGTCTGCTGTGTCCAAGTGCCTGAGGAGCTTCCTGACAGTGCTAATAAGCCGCACCTCTAGGTACATCTGTTTCCAACAGGAGGCAACACAACAGCTGCATATTAAGCAGGCCTTTTACACCATGACACAGTTCCCCCGTTTGCTAGGGGCCATCCACTGCACACATGTGTCCATCAGGGCACCAGCATCAGAGGGGGAGGTATACATCAACCCCAAGGGTTACCATGCCATGAACATACAGGAAGTATGTGACAGTGACTGCCACATACTGGATGTAGAAGCCCAGTTCCCTGGATCCTGCCATGACTCCTACATCTTCCACCGCTGTGGTCTACATGAGGCCTTTGAGAGAGTGTACATAGCTGGTGGATGGCTGATAGGTAGGTAGCAGTGGTAGCAATGGATGCAACTGTGACAATGTGTACATGTCTGAGGGACATGCACACACAGTTTGGCCATGCATGCATGCACAATGCAGCACCAAAGGCCTGCAGGATGCCTGGACACTGGTGATGCTGGCACAGGATGGTAGGACAGGCCGATCATACAATAGCACTGGGACGCATACAGGGCCAGCAGGAAGGGACAGGGACAGCTGCATGTGCACTACCCATGGGCATGAGGCACTCTATGCCTTCAGAACTGGCAGGTGGTGGTGGCTCATGTGAAACAATGTGTGTGTCTCCACAGACAACATACAGATGGTGCATAGCACAACAGACCAGACTAGTAAAGCATTACATTCCCCTCCTCAGCAGGTGACAGTGGATACCCACAACTGCCCTGGCTGATGATCCCTGTGTGACATCCACAGAGTGCAGCAGAGGTGAGATATAATGAGACCCTATCCAGTATGAGGTCTGTCATCGAGAGGATGTTTGGACTCCTAAAGGCATGCTTCAGATGCCTTAACCCCTCAGGTGGGGCACCTCAGTACAGTCCAGAGATGGCCTGCAGGATAGTCCTCACCTGCTGCATACTACACAACCTTGCACTGTCATGATGCATGCCACTGCCAGACTCTGAAGCAGTGAGGGTGGATGGTAATGGACAGGACGGGGATATGGATCATGACAGCATGCCATCCCAAGCAAGACCTGGAGGTGCAGCTCATACAAGACTGTACCTAATCCAGCAACACTTCTGAATAGGGACACTGACACCTCAAGGGGGGGGGACCGGCAGCAGCATGCAACAACATGCTGGTGGCAGGAACATCACCACTGTGGGACCAGCAACACTGTCCACATGCCAACACAGGACGGAATACTGTCTGCCCAGTGCCAATCAAAATATATGGCAGCACTGCAGCTGGACTAGTGCCCACATCCATTGGGTGGCATCTGGCTGGCATAGCCACTGGCAGTGAGACACTCAAGGTGCATGGTGTGATGGCATGGGGAGGCACTGAGGGACAAGATCCCACAAGGTGGAAGAGTGCAACGGAACAATATGCAGTCAGGATGGGCTGACGTGCAGGTGTGGGTGTGCATGCGCACAGGTGGTTGGAACACACATATGTGCCTGTGTACCACTGTAATGTGGGAACTGTGAGGGGGATTCAGTGCCCTAACCGACATGGGCTTGCACAAGGGACACATGTGGCACACAGATGGACATAGTTGCAGCATGCCACAGGGTGCAGTGGGTGGTGATGCTATCATAGCAGGGACAGACAGGTGAGCAACAGTGGCCGACAACATGAATGGGGGGCAGGCATGACAACAGATGGTAGACGAAGCAGAAACAACCATTGGCACATGCACTGATGCCCATCAAATATGGCATGCCACACACACATGAGGCACCTTGGAGAGGGAAAACATCACTGACCCCATTGGGACCACAATGTAGACAGCCCTACTGCCCTGCATGGACAAGTAGTCCCAAATAGCAAAAAACACTGGGACACAACACCCGAACAAGCCTGCAGGTATGCCATCATGGCACAGGACATGTCACACATGGTGCATACACATCACACAGGAAGGCACACATGTAGGGGACAGGGGATGAGCATCGGATGCCACAGCACTCACAAACCTGTGAGACTGCAATCCCGCACCACATGGTTCCACCAGTGACACTGTGCACAACACTGAGATGGCAGAGACAGCACTTGAGGCCTACTGAGCACGTGCAGCACACAAATAACACATATGCATGATGCATGCCATTGCAGATAGCAAAAAGCATCCTGAAAACTACCGCACATGCAAGTTGTGTGATGCCACATGTTTGTGCATAGCTGCGTTCTCAGGAACACTGATGTTGCGGCACATGTGTTTGGCAGCTGTTCTACATGCTGCACATGATGCAGCACTGCAGCACAAGGCCCAGATGCTTGCAATTCAGTAACACACCACTGTGCTTGTCACACAAAAGCTACAGGGGAGGCAGAATGTCAAATCTTAGTGGGAGAGCCCGCGACTTCACCCCGCAAGAGACTACTGCCTCCAGCAGTCTCACGCAGCAGTGGAGAAGGATCCTCCTGCCACTTGGGTGCAGGAGACACACCCCCAGTGAGCAGGACAGGGTGTGGTGCTAGATAGGTGCTCACCTCGAGCACCAAACTGAGGTCCACAGAACACCACACCAGCTGAAGCACTGCTGGCAAGACCCAGCGAGGCGTGACCCTGGCCTGCTAGAGAGGATGCGCTAATTGCGCAAAAGGCAGATGTGGCCATGAGAAGTGGCCAGCATGCATCAGCAGGTAAGTGACACAGGCCATACAGTTGTAGGACAATAGGTAGATGGCACAGTGGCATGTTTGTTTGTTTGTTTATTTACCACATTACAGCCACCATGCACGAAAGGGTGCAGCTGAAGTTGTATACACACATTTCATAACAAGAATATAATAATACACAAAATAATAAAAAATACTACATACAACCAAAAACTATAAAGAGGAAACATTTTTTACCCAAAGGATAAACACATTAATAATATTAACAATCATTTAAAAATATCATAAAAAAAGAAGTCTGATATTTAGTTGTTCTAAACACTGGTTTTTGCCATCTAACCTGCTTTCTTAGACCATAAACTGCTACTTCTCTGTGTGGTAAGAGAGTATGCAATTTATGTTGGGGATTACAAATTTCATAAAACAATTTATTTGACATTTCAGTTCTTCTATCATCCAGCCTTACTAACTTACAAATCTTCAATGCATCATCATATGGCATCTCACTACCTAAAATAATCCTCAGGGATCTCTTCTGAATTCTTTCCATCTCTTCACTTTCTACCATAGTTAACCCAGCATCCCACACTATAGCCCCATATTCCAAGGTGGGGTGGACAACTGTACAAAAAAAATACACTAAGCCTTCCTGACTCACACCTGTTTTCTTTAACATTGTTGAGAAGTACACTCTGGAATTAACCAGTCAACAGATGGTCACAGTGTAACATGTGCCTCCTATTGTCCCACACAGGCCGTGATGGTGCAGGACAGGCAATGACATCCAGGCATGGTGGTGACCAGGACCGTGAAGCAGCAACACAGGTGCAATCAGGACACACAGCACAAGGTAAGTGTCACACATACATAAAACACTGTGGTGTACATGGCACACCATGTGTGCCTGTGCCACAGTCACAGATATGCTTGGGGTATACAATAGCGGGCATGATGGCAGGGCACAAATGTGTTCATATGTCCACCCTGCCCATGTGTAGTGTATGTAACAAGTACATGTAGACCTCAGTGCCCATTGCAGGCACATGTTCCAGAAGAATAGCACGCGTGGGTGCCAGACACTGCAATGCCATGGGACTGTACTGTGTGCTGGACCACCGTGGCCCCATGCAGCATACCATATCACAGTAACTGCATCATGTCTGCATGGCTGACACCCACATACTGCCCCTGCCCAGGACAGCGGCCACCATTGCCAGGGGTTATAACCCTGGGTGGGGCCCCAGATGGCCATGCGCAGCACAAGGCAGGTGTACCTATGGTGTGGCCAAACACCATGGTGGGTACTGGGAGCAGAACACCCCACCAATGGTTGACAAGGCCAGTGCAGAGGGGGATGCATATGGCAACATGCCTGGTGGAGACACATGTGGTCACCATTCCATGTGTCAGGGATAGGCTGTGGACATGGGGGTATAGAGGGGTACAGGGCTACCATGGGGTATCAGGATCATCGTAGGACACTACCATCAGTGTTGACAGGGCTTTGCACCACAGAGTCAGTACACATAGCACAGCAGACCGTAGCATGTCTGGCAAGTGTCAGGGTAGTGATGTACTACACTGTAGCACAACATGTCAGCACATAGTACTGCACACACCCACAACTGTGTGGAGATGATGCATCTGTGCATGTAGCCATGACAGTGTGGGGATGCTGATATGTGCATATGTGTCTCCATTTAGGGCACCACCATCGAAGAGAGTCCATGTCCCATGGTGACAGTCCCCAGGCCAGGGCCATGTTACATGCAATACGCCTACAGAAGAGGAAGGACACCCTGGAGTATGAGGAGAGGACATGCAGCTGCCATCGACATGTCCCACGGCTGCCATCAACAGAGGATGAGGCAGAGGAGATGGGAGGATGAGGCCTGCCAAGAATTACCTGGGCCACAGGAGATGGACACTGCCAACACAGTCCCAGGACTGCAGGGTGAGCATGGGCAGACTGTGTCAGACAAGGGCCAGCACAGTGTGGACAATATAATTGACACATATGTGTGCACCACTGATGGAGTCATTGCACAAAGTGCTGGGACTATACAGACTGCGCCTGACAGTGCAAGGGGAACTGTTGTGTCAGACATTGTGTCAGACATTGCTGCAGACCATGGACACAGTGATGGAACCAGTCATTCTATGGGTGGCATATCACCAGGCACTGTTACCTTCAATAGTGTGGCATTTCGTGTCACTAGGGCTGTGAGTGGGCAACCTGAGGGGGACACACTCACACACACTGGGGTGGCTGACACTGCCAATGATGATATGTGCAGGGCTGGGGGTGGACAGGATGAGGGCTACACCAGCACAACCACTATGGTGGCAGACAGTGCCACAGATGCTGTGTACAGGGATGGGGTGAAATGGCTGAGGATGACACAGCCACACACATTGGGGTGTCTAACACTGACACATAAGCTGTGTATGGGGAAGGGAGTGGACAGAGTGAGGGTGACACCTTCACAGTCACAGGGGTGTGTGACAGTGCAGCAAGTGCTGGCTATGGGGCCATGGGTTGGCAGGGTGAGGGGGATGCCCTCACACACATAGGACTGTCCTGCATAGTGGCAGCCACTGACGATATGTCTGAGAGTGGGCCACATGGTTGGGAGGAGGTCATGGGCACTCAAATGACCAACAGTGATACTGGGGTGTTGCATGGGGGAGGTGCAGTGGACAGCCTGGGGATGTGTACGCCACAGTGTTGTTGCCTGCAGTGGCACCTGGTGAGGCCAGTCCTGATGTACTGGCAACTGGGGAGGTGAGCAGACATGGCAGCTTGACATGACAGTGGGCTCTGTTACTGGTATAGGTGTGACTGTGGACAGCTAGGCTGCACAGGCCCAAGCTCCCCCCCAGTGCAAAGCTTCAGGCACTGGTTAGGCTAGGGAGGGCCTTCCAGATGGACTGTGCAAGGATGCAGATGTCTATGCAGGCCTTCCTTGATGCAGTGCAGGAGTTCTGGGACATGTAGGCCACACACAGGTTGTACATATGTACTGCCACCAGAAGTGGCAAATGTACAGGCATACATGCACATATGACCTGGACGGGGTAATGCACCCCAACCCCAGTCTGTGGTGCACACACACACACACCATTCCTATGTGTGGACACTGCGTGTCTTGTGTGGATATGTGTCTACACCAGGGTGGGCATTGTTCTGCATGGTGTCACAGTGAACACCTGTACTATTCTGCACTGATTTGTTCACACATTCACTCATGGTTTAGTTGTTTACTGTAGTTGTATTTCACCTTGCATGCCACATGTTCTGTTCTGTGTTGTAATATCCCACCCAAAGCCTTGGACAACCACCCACCCCCCCTTGTGTCAATAAACATTTGTATTTGTTTTGCAGTATATTGTGTCAGCTGTGATTGTCTGTTGTGTGCATACCTTGGCATGTGCAGTGTGCTTATCACATGGTACTATTGTTCATGTTGTGTGGTATGCCAGTAGCCATGGTCTGTGGTATCAGGCCCCCAGCTAGATGCACAATCTGCACCTTTCGCAATGCATGGCATGCCCATTATGGTCGCTGGCCACTGTGTGGGCCACAGTGGTCATATCCACATGGCCTTGCATGTCCTGGTGGTGTGCCCACCATAGCATGCAGCCATAGCCACACACATGGCACCCCAGTGGCCAGCCATGAGCTACACTGATGGTGACATGGCCAGGGAACATGGTCTGGCTACAGGCCAGGTATGATGTGTGTCAGTCATTGGGGCTGCACACAGTGGGCAACATGCCACCACAGCTGTGCAACAGAGGGGCCTATGGCTGGCCGGCCCATTGTCTTGCATGTCAGAGGTGGGTTGTTATGGGTTCATAGGACACACATGGCCATGTTGGTGATAGGAGCATGTTGGGGGACAGTATTTGTCATGGGCTTGGTGTATGGGCGTGCACATTGGCCAGACACAGGTTGCCTGTTGTCCCAGCATGTACACACATGACTATGATGTCACAAGCAGATGATTACTGTATAATTCAGGAGATGCAAGGAAGTATGTGACACAAAGATCCTGTTTTTATACACTACAGATGTGACAGCTAGGGCTTGAACAACATGTGACTATCACAACATGGGGGTGGTATTTTAGATCTTTTTTTTTTTACTTACTATTTCTCCCTGTGGCTCCCAGTCGGCTCCTGCTTCTAGGCATCCCATTCTTCTTTTTTCTGGCCACTGTCTGTCCCACATCTGTCTTCAAATCAGGCCACCACCTTGCTACCCCCACGGCTTACACCCCCCCCCCATGGCGGGGTAGCAGGGAGCCCCCTAACTCCCCACCAGGACCAGATCCAGTACAGGTAGTACCCTCAGAGACAGTGCAGTAGTCAGATGGCCATCAAGCTGCTTGACCTGGCTGCCATTTTCCTTTTTCTTCGGTGACGGAGCATGCAGTGTCAACAGTGGGCATGCCACAAAGAAAGGGGGGAACAAACATTGACAATTAATGTAATATAAGCTGAATTGTGATTGAGTATTTTATTCTTTTATATGTTCATGAATACTGTAAAATGCTTTAAAACCATGTTTTCTACATTGTCCTGTTTTTTATTTTCATTTTAAAAAGCCACACATTGATGCTGCAGATAACAAAGGAAAGTTCACCTTAGCATTCTACAGTATACTCTTAAGAACATGCTCCAGATATGATCCTCCTTGTTTATTATTCAATGAAAGGAAGCCTAATGATGATCTATTTCATTTAAGCAAGAGTTTTTTTTTTGCAAAGCATAATCCTAAATATTTGAAATTCTTTTCTATCTCCTATCTGTTAAAGCCATTATACAAAATGCTGTGTCAAGCATCTGCCAATAACTACCATGTTTTTTTTTTTTTATTTACAACAGAGATGTTAATCAGCAGCACATTATCTATACATAAATTGTTTAATATATTTACAGTAGTTGTCTCTGGACTGCAGTCTAGTTGTTTGCAAAATCAAAATTATATAATTGACTTTTACCAGACATAGTACTGGTCTATTCAAGTTTCAGGTTTTATTTATATACAGGGTATGATCATAAGGCATTATTCCATTCTCAAGATCATCCTATCTGCACATGTTACAGAAGTCTAGCTAAACTACAACTAGAAAATTGCACTTTTTTTCTCTTTTATGGAACAAATATCAGAATCTCCTGAAAATTATTGACAGGATTTTAAAACAAAATAAACCATTTTATGTATTATTATATGGAAGTTGTTATAACAGTTACATAATATATCCATATAGCAACATACCAAACTGACTTCAAGCTTTCACTAAAACAAATTCAGTTCCTAATCATAGCAGTTTACAAGTTAGCCCATTTTAAATAAATCACTTTTTGAAAAGTCTGGAAATGTTAACTATTAGGGCTTGAAACATAATTTCTTTTTAAAAGAAACATGGAGCGAGACTGGTATGCACACCTATAAGTCATACCAATACAGCTTTCATATGTAAATACATGTATTTTAAGTTATTAATTAAAGGTTCCACATATAATAAGGATTTATTAAGACTGAAGTGTTGTTTGCAAGAAGGTCCTGATTTTATAAAACTTAAGGGGCTTGTTCATGAAGGTTGGAGTAAGCAGCACCAATGGCAGCATGCACTGATTGCCAGTGTACCTGGGACTTTGTACCTGAATCACTATTGGGCAGGGTCCAGTGGCAAAGTCCCACAGTCTACAGCAACTGTGGCCATGCACTGAACAGATGGTGCATCTGCGAGGTAACAGTAGTATGAAATTGTATTTATATACATTATGAATAGGATTGCTCGCTAATCTCAGGTTGGTCAAGGCAATGGGACCTGATGACATACATCCCAGGGTATTAAAGGAGCTAAGAGTGGAACTAGCAGTTCCATTATCGGAACTGTTTAGTGAGTCTCTGAGCACAGGAGAGGTCCCAGAAGACTGGAGAAGAGCTCATGTAATCCTGCTCCACAAGAGTGGCAGCAAGGAGGAGGCAGGGAACTAAAGACCAGACAGTCTTACCTCAGTAGTGGACAAGATTATGGAGGCACGCCTTAAGGAGAGGCCAGTGTAACACCTGGTATCTATAGGAGCACAGGATTCAAGACAGCATGGGTTTACAACAGGAAGGTCCTGTCAAACTAATCTCAAAGATTTCTTTGACTGGGTAACCAGAGTGGTGGACCAAGGGGGTGCAGCTGATGTTGCCTACCTTGACTTCAGCAAAACTTTCAATACTGTTCCAAATAGAAGATTGATTAATAAGCTGGGTAGGCTCAGGTGAGTCAGAAGTTGGTCAACTGGGTGGCAAACTGGTTGGCGGGCAGAAAACCGAGATTGGAGGTAAATGGTATACAGTCAGAAGAGATGCAAGTCACAAGTGGGGTGCCTCAGGGAGTAGTCCTGGGGCCAGTCCTCTTCAATATCTTCATCAGTGACATTGCAGATGGACTAGAGGGTAAGGTTTTTCTATTTGCAGATGACACCAAGATCCGCAACAGAGCAGATGATCCAGATGGGGTGTGCAGAATGAGAAGAGATCTGGATAAACTGGCAAAACGGTTAGAAGAGTGGCAACTAAGGTTTAACACAAAGAAGTGCAAGATCATACACACAGGGAAGAGAAACCCTGAAGCTACTTACAGATTGGGAGGCGAGTTGCTGGAAATCACAAGGGAAGAAAGAGACTTGGGCATCATCATCATCACGGATGACCTGAAATCATCCAGATCACTAAAGCAGTAAGTAAGGCTAGAGGGATGTTAGGGTGTATTAGTAGAGGTATCACAAGTTGTAAGAGGGCAGTAATAATCCCTCTTTACAAGACACTGGTTAGGCCCCATCTGGAGTACTGCATGCAGTACTGGAGGCCACACCTGCACAAGGATATTAACAAAATGAAGGCAGTCCAGAGAGAGGCAACCAAAATGGTGCAGGGTCTGCATCATAAAACATATGAGGACAGATTAACAGAGCTCAATATGTATACCCTATAGCAAAGGAGGGAGAGAGTTGATATGATCAAAACATTCAAACATCTTAAGGGCATTAACAAGGAGAAAGAGTCTAACATGTTTCAATATAAGAAAAATAGCAGGATAAGAGGACACAGCATGAGATCAGAGGGAGGCCGATTAAGGGGTAATGTGAGGAAGTTCTTTTTCACAGAAAGGATAGTGGATGCATGGAACGGCCTACCTCAGGAAGTGGTGGATATGAATGTGGTGCAGGGCTCCAAACAGGCAGGGGATAGTCATAAGGAAGCAATACATATGAGTATGACTTGATAGGCCATTGACAGAGTAAAGGCCTATGGCACATTCATAAGGCAGAAAAAAATGGGCATACTTGATGGGCCTTGTAGTCCTTATCTGCTGTCAACTTCTATATTTCTATGATTGATGTTACAATGCTCCATTGAGCAATGGCTCATTTCAAAGGCAGTCCTGTGTCACACTTGAACAATTACTAGTAGAATAATAAAAGTGTAGAATATAATATTAATTATGAACTGGGGATCGTAAATAAGGCAAGCTGATTGGCCGAGACTACATCATCACGGCATCTCGGGTCATTGGACGCACTCGGCCAGCAGCCTCGTGCCCAACCACCCGAGGTGTGATGATATCCCATGATATACCACACCCTGTCATGCCTTATTGCTTAAATATAAATTGAGAAACAAAGGTTCCCTACAATATACAAAACGCAATCAAACATAGTTAGAGAGGTTTACACACATACAACAATGAATACAGAACAGGAACATAGCATATACTGTAATGTATATTAATCTATATTTACATTATCAAGTTATTCCCTCTGTGCAGCAATAGAAACATAGAAACATAGACTTTGACAGCAGATAAGGACCACTTGGTCCACCTAGTCTGCCCATTTCCCTACCTAGAGGATAAGCTGCAGATCCTATTTAACCAACAGCCTATTTCTTCCTACCCCCCACAAAAATTACCTTATATCTGTCCCATGCATTCTTGAATTCTCCCACAGTTTTTGACCCCACAACCTCCTCATGAAGGCTGTTCCATGTGTCCACCACCCTCTCTGTGAAAAAATACTTCCTCACATTGCCCCTGAGCCATCCCCCCTCTATCTTCAAATTGTGTCCCATTGTTCTTGCATATCTCTTTTTCTGAAAGATGCTACCCTCTTGGACTTTGTTGATTCCACTGAGGTATTTAAACATTTGTATCATGTCCCCCCTCTCCCTCCTTTCCTCAAGGGTATGCATATTAAGCTCCTTTAGCCTCTCCTCGTATGGCTTCTCTTGCAGACCCTGCACCATTTTAGTTGCCCTCTTCTGAACTGCCTCCATCCTGTCAATGTCCTTGCGGAGATGGGGTCTCCAGAACTGGATGCAGTACTCCAGATGGGGTCTCACCAACTGTCTGTACAGGGGGATAAAAACTTCCTGTTTTCTGCTGGTGACGCCTCTCCATATACATCCCAGTATCCCCCCAGCCCTCCCTACCGCCTTCTCACATTGCTTGCCAATCTTTAGGTAATCTGATATGATTACCCCCAGGTCCCTTTCCATTTTTGTTGTTGTTACTACCTCCCCCTCCATTGTGTAATTGTCCCCTGGGTTTTTGTTTCCCAGGTGCATTACTTTGCAGTTCTTTGCATTGAATCCAAGCTGCCATACTTCTGTCCATTCCTCCAACCTTTCCAAGTCCCTTCTCATCCTTTCCACACCTCCTTGTGTATCAACCCTGTTGCAGATCTTTGTGTCATCTGCAAAGAGGCATACTTTTCCCTCCAGTTCCTCTGCAATGTCACTTATAAAGACATTAAAAAGGACTGGACCCAGTACTGAACCCTGCGGTACACCACTAGTAACCCCTCTTTCTTCAGAGTGGACTCCATTTACAATTACCTTCTGTGTTCTGTTGTTCAGCCAATGTTTTACCCAGGCTACCACCCTGGGACCCACTCCAAGGCTGGATAATTTGACTACTAATCTTTTGTGTGGGACTGTGTCAAATGCCTTGCTAAAGTCTAGGTAGGCCATGTCCACAGCCCCTCTCTGGTCTACTACTTTGGTCACCCAGTCAAAGAAATCAATTAGATTCATCTGACATGACCTTCCCTCTGTGAACCCAGGCTGCCTTGGGTCCTGTGCCCCACTGGCCTCTAGGTACTCAACAATTATTTCCTTCAGAAGTGATTCCATCACTTTCCCTACCACAGAGGTCAAACTGACAGGTCTGTAGTTTCCTGCCTCTGTCTTGCTCCCACTTTTGTGAAGGGGAATAACATCAGCCTTCTTCCAGTCCTCAGGTACCACACCATCCTTACATGATTTGTTATAAAGGGTAGTCAGTGGTGTCACTAGTTCTCTGCTTAATTCTTTTAGAATTCTGGGGTAAATTCCATCTGGCCCCATTGCTTTGTCCACCTTCAGTTTTAGGAGTTCTTTCAGAACCCTTTCTTCTGTGAAGGGACTAGGATCAACTCCCCTCTCCAGAGTGCTTCTATTAATTGGATTAGGCACCTCCCCCACTTCCTTTTTTGTGAATACTGAACAGAAGTATTTATTCAGTATCCCTACTTTTTCACTGTCACTCTCTGCCCACCCACTATCCATTCTATTAGGCCTCACTATCCCTCCTTTTGTCTTTCTATGCTCCCTGATATACCTATAAAATGTACTATATTGGAGCCATTGACTCTTTTATGAACCATTTTTTTTTTATCAAGCCTAGCTTTATAGGTTGATTTATGTGATGTAGGGTGATGGACATGGAATTCCGTGACATTGGTCCCCTACACCAAACAACTGATCTTCCTATGTTCAGATTGCATCTAGGGACAATATATTTCAGGCATTGAGCTGACCTTAAACTCCCTCTTATCCCTCTAATTGTGAAAAATGCCATTATGTAATATGGCAGTTTTCCTTCATATACTTTGAACATACTGTATATGTCAAAAGATGCCAATCTCTCCTGTCATTAAGCCTCATCCAATTTCAAGATCTATACAGCTCACAATGATGAGTCTTCCTGGGTGCGACAAGTATGAAGTGAGCCTGCCTGTTATATATTACATCCAGTTTGGCAAGCTCAGCACCTGAGGTCCCAGCATAGATAGCATCTCCATAATCTAGTATAGGAAGTATCATAGTACAGTCCAACCTCAATTATCCAGACCACTCAGGGATATCGGTATTGTCCAGATAATTGAACATCTGGATAATCAGAAATTTGGAAAAAAATACTGGTACAGAAATACATAAAGCAACTCTTTATTTGACACAAAAAAAGGTTAAAATTAAAATGTCGTTTTAAGTTCATATGTACCATGCCCATGTCAGTCTAGTCCAGTACAGTACTGTATACAGTATAATAATAATAATAAAATAATAATAATATAAAAAAATAATAAATAAATAAATAAATAAAAAAATAAAATAAATAAAATAAATAAATAAAAAAATAATAAAATAAAATAAAACTTTATTTATTTAGCACCTTTCAAGCACCAAGGCGCTGTACAGATGAGTCATAAAATCAAAATATACATATAAATCAGCATTCACAGCAACATCAATCCACGAAAGCCTTGCTCCACAAAAAAGTCTTAAAATCCCGCTTAAAGGATTCCACGGTCATGCATTCCCTAAGCTGGCGAGGCAGAGAGTTCCAGAGGGATGGGGCCACAAACACAAAGACCCTAGTCCCAGAAGACTTCAGTATAACCCTCGGAACCTCTAGCAACCTCTCGTCGGTTGAACAGAGCTGTCTCAAGGGGCGGTTAGAAATCAGAAGCTCTTTCAAGTAGTCGGGGCCGAGTCTGTGCAGGGCTTTGAAGGTCAAAAGATCTACTTTAAAGGTGATCCACCACTGTATAGGCAGCCAGTGCAGATCGCACAGCACAGGGGCAATATGTGTCCTTCTTGTCACCCCTGTCATTAACCTTGCTGCAGCGTTCTGCACTAGCTGCAAGCGGTGGATATCAACCCCAAGAAGCCCCAAGTAAAAGGAGTTGCAATAGTCAAGGTGAGATGTCATGAAGGCATGGACCAACTCAGGTAAATCGCTGGACAGAACAAGGTGTTTCACCCTGGCAATGTTCCTAAGATGGTAGAATGTGGACTTAACGACTGCTGACACCTGATGACGAAGAGTCAGCCCGTCGTCAAGTACCACTCTCAGGTTACACACTCATTCAGAGGTAAGGATCAGATCCCCCCCCAGTAATAAGCCAGAGGACTGACCAGCCCCCAATCCCCCTGTCCCATGACCCGGGTCCACAACCATAACCTCAGTCTTACCAGTGTTCAACTTTAACCAGCTCGCATTCATCCAGTCCTGGATTTCACCGAGGCAGCTATTAAATACCGAGAGAGCACTAACCTGGTCGGGGGCAAAAGATAGGTAGAGCTGGGTATCATCAGCATAGCAGTGAAACCTCAGCCCATACCTTCTTACAATGTCTCCGAGGGGCAGCATGTACACTGCAAACAACATGGGGGAAAGCATCGAGCCCTGGGGGACACCACACTGCAGAGGAAAAGGGTCAGAGGAAAAAATCCCCAACACAACTCTCTGTGTTCTCCCAGATAGAAAATATGAAAACCATCTGAGCACTGTACAAGACAGTCCACAGATGGACTCCAGACGTTCGAGCAGAATCCCATGGTCTACAGTGTCAAAGACTGAAGAGAGATCAAGGAGTACCAGGATAGAGCGGTTCCTCTGATCTCTCGCCATCAAGAGATCATTGAGCACCCGAACCAGAGCAGTCTCGGTACTATGCCTCTTACGAAAACCAGACTGGAGAGGTTCATAGATACTATGGATGGTCAAATGGTCCTCCAGCTGTTTTGCCACTACCTTCTCAATAACCTTCCCAATAAAGGGAACGTTAGAGATCGGTCTGTAGTTGGAAAAAATATCTGGGTCCAGAGAAGCCTTCTTCAAAAGGGGAGTCACCACAGCTTCCTTTAGGGAGCTAGGAAACTCACCCAATTCTAGGGAGCACCAGATTATTTGAACCAGAAACGGGCCAACGATCTCAACACAACCAAATCAGGGAGGTAGGACCCGGATCTAAACTACAGCACGTAGAGCACATCCCCTTGATGATCTGCATAATATCACTGAACGTCAGCAGGTCAAAGGAACACCAGGAGGCAGAGGATTCCATGATGAAATGCCGACCAACAGCTTCCCCCTTAGAGTGTGTCAGACGGATCTCGGATCTGATGTCAGCAACCTTATTCGCAAAGAATTGAGCGATCTCGTCACACTCCTTTCATGAAAAGGCTCGACGGAGCTGGAGACAGGCTGGGTTGCACAGCCTGTCCACAGTTCTGAAGAGCTGAGCAGGTCGATTCTGTGCAACAGAGATCTCCCTGGACAGGAATTCTGCCTTCTTATGGGAGATCTCTGATTGGTAGAGTCAGTAATGCTGCTCCAAACTAAGGCGGTCAGCATCTAGAGCAGATTTCCTCCAACGGCACTCTAACCGTCATCCCACATGTCACAACTCCCTCAAGGACCCATCGAACCATGGGGCCCGAGGGCGGAGAGAGAGGGAACCAACACGGACAGGAGCAATTGAGTCCAGGGCCAAGGAAATGGCCTGATTATAAGCCAAGACCATGGCCTCTGGCCCCAAGCTGGCAATCGGAAACTCTGAGAGGTTCAACACTGCCATCAGGTCTTCAGGGCGCACATCCCATAAAGGGCGGTATCGAACCATCTCCACAGGGGCAGACCTACGAAGGGGAGCACAAAAATTGAAGCCCACAGTGTAGTGATCAGACCAACTGACAGGTTCCACCACCAAATCAGAGGCCTCAATCCCCAGGACAAAAACTAAATCCAAAGAGTGACCGTGATTATGAGTGGCTGAAGAAACAATCTGTGTAAGGCCCAGTGATGTCATCAACTGGAGGAAGTGCTGACCAAAGGCAGAAAGTTCATCATCAACCCAGGCATTGAAGTCGCCCAGAACCATCAGTCTGGGCAACTCCAATGCCATATCGGCGATGAAGTCTGCCACTTCCTGCAGGAATCGTCTCTCATCTCCTGGTGGACGGTAGACGAGGGCTATCCTGCAACCCACACCAGCCACTACGGTACACTCAAAGGATTCAGCTTCCTCAACTGGTACAACCGTGAGCCCCAACCTGGTCTTGAAACAGACCGCTACTCCCCACCCCCCGTGATCCAATCTCGGGCGGTGAATCACCGAGTACCCAGCTGGAACAGTTGCCTCCAAAATGGGGCCAGCATTTCCATCCAGCCAGGTCTCAGTGATGCAAGCGAGATCAGCTGTCCCAACAAAATCAGAAAAAACGGCTGATTTGTTTTTGATAGATCTGGCATTGCAAAACACCGCCTGAGTTGGACAGGGCTCTGGAGCCGTCCTGACTACTTGCCCATCCAAATAGGTGGAGCCCTTGGGTATGGAGACTAGACATGGATGACCACGTTCCAGACTCCATTTCACCCCAAGGCGTCTTCTGGGCTTAACCACCCCTATACGAAAGGTCCGTTCATTCTCCCTACGAGTCCACGACCCCCACCACCCCCCCTCCTAAGAGCAATACCAAGAGCCCGACAGTGCTGGTAGGTGGAAAATGGGAGGGGAGGAGGGCAAAAAGGGTGAAGGGCATGGAGGTCGGAAGACGAATAATGCATGACCGGGGTAACTAAACAACACATAACAAAAGCGGGAAACAAACTAGCTGCAAACAGGTAAATAAAAATCCTGAATACCTCTTAAATAAAATACCCACAATTACAATTAGACTAAAAGCCCACCTAATAACATAGTCCAAAACCAAATAAACAAAACAAAACTAATAAAACCTACCAAACTACACAACCATAAATAATCTGTAAGCAATTATTAAAGAATCCAAATATATAAGGACAGGGAGGCCCTCTCACTGCACACACTGTCCTTCATATGATGAAACAGGATCCAAAAAATGAAATTGCAATTATTTTTAGGCACACTCACTGCCAATGAATATAATGTTGAAAGGTCCAAATATGTAAAGACAGTGAGGCCCTCTCACTGCGCACACTGTCCTTCCAATAAAAATCAGTAGTGTTGCGATAAACTAAGACAAAATCCAAAATATTCTAAATATACATTCAAAAAACAACAGAATGCAGACTCAGTGCAAATTCATGGATGGAAGGAAAAAATGTCTCTTGTAAAGTTGAAGATAGCTATCGACAACTGTAAGGCACAGGAGGCTCCCCCCCCCCCACAACACCCCCAAACTGCCTAATCAGGCCCAGTTATACCACTGAGACCCACAGCTTCAGATACCCCAGACCAGACTAATAAAAGGCGGGCCCTAGGTAACTAGAAGCCCCCAACAACCCCAACTCCTTGAAGGGAACAGGAGAGGCTCCTGCCTGGTCCCAGACAGCACAACACAAAATGCCCAGGCAAAGAGAAAAAAGGGGGGGGGGGTATAATCTCCCAAAACCAAGACCAACAATGTGGCAGTATTACCCCAAGAGACCTTAAACACAGCTTAAAGTCAAATTTAGAGTCCCAGAGAAACAGAGGAAGTCGATGATGAATCGAGTCCTAGTACTCACGATACATCTAAGACAAATAAATTATTCTTTCATGCCCAAAGTCGTATAGCAGTCACAGCAAATGACGCCAACTAATCCAGGTCTTCACCAAGTATGACACTGTAGAAACCTTCACAGTATTTCCAGCGTCAAAAAAGAATACATCCTGTATCAAATGATGACCATTAATCCCTGGCACTGGGGCCAGCAAACAATCAATAGAGCCGAAAACTCCCACACACAGAAACGCCAAGGGAGCAGCTGTAAAGCGGTAAACTGGTAGCAAAATCTGAATCCCAGCAGAAATTCACTCGCTCATCTCCCCGAAGCTCCCACACACAGAGACGCCAAGGGAGCAGCTGCAAAGGTGATGAAATGGCAACAAAATCTGGTTCCCAGCAGGAATTTGCTCGCTTGTATCCCCAGAACTCCCACACACAATAACGCCAAGAGAGCAGCTGAAAAAGCGATGTGGTGGCAGCCAAATCTAAATCCCAGCAGGAATTTACTTGCTAGTT
The DNA here is from genome assembly GCA_016271365.2 of Neoceratodus forsteri. Lineage (NCBI taxonomy): Eukaryota > Metazoa > Chordata > Ceratodontiformes > Ceratodontidae > Neoceratodus > Neoceratodus forsteri. Next base: position 453,971,304 of record CM057452.1, on the reverse strand, counting down.
TCTCCGAAGCAAGGGCAAAAATTATTTAAATAAAGCTGCTGTAGGGAAAGCGAAACAGGCAGTCAACTAAAGAAGGGGTACAAGTCCCCCGCTAGAACGCCCTTCAGCCACGACCACACCAGGACAGGCGCCGCAAAACATAAACATGGCAACGCAACACTGCTAAAACTCGAACGTAAAAAACTAGAAAATAAACTGAACTAAACATATAAAACGTATAAAACGTATTAAAACAAATAAAACCAGGTTAAACAAAAGCGAGGTGGAGACGAGGTAAAGGCTAGTCCAGCATGACCGCCAGGTTTGGGTTTTGCTCTCTCTAATACTGCTGAATGCCTCTCTGTGCCGGTATTAATCAGTGGATTCCATTTTGAAACATTCATTGATTTTCTCTGCTTTGCATCACTATATTTCTTTGTGGACACCAGTATAAGCAGGTGGTTAAGGGTGATCAGATGAATGGGCTCGGCATCGGACTGACATTCCAACCATGCGATAGACCTTTTAAAATGCTGCATAGCCTGGCAGTTACTGACGACCCCCTCCTCTGCAACACAATCTTCCTCTTTGTCCTTGTCTGACTTGGCATCCACAGGTCTCCGTTCTGTGACAATTGTGACAATGAGTAGCTCAAGATCTTGAGCGTTTGGCTCCTCAATGTCTTCTTTGAGTGCTGTGTCTGAAGTTCCGCTCTCCTCATCTGGCTGGTCAAGGTTGAGGAAGGTCTAAATCGGGTACTGTAATGAAGACACAACAGCAGAAGCCAATAAAACAATCTATAAATGTAGATTAATGACTCAGCAGAAGTGTTTAACAGTGTTTAACACCTGTTTAACTGTAACACCTTGTTAGGTGATTGTAGCATTGCTGTACCAGCCTGAGCATCTCTGCTAATCCTGCAATTAAAAACCGCTGAAGCGCTAAGCATTTCTTGCTAAATCAGTGATTATGTCAGGATCATGATGGGAGTCTGCTCGAGCGAGTAGTCAAGACAATCGAGGTAGAACTGTATTGACTATCCTCAGTCTAGTCTCAGGTGACATATAATGCTTCACTCTATACATCAGTCCCAGTTTCCTACTTATATTTTGTGCTAAAGCCTCAGGTGGGGTATCCAATTCAATTTTTCATCTAGAAGGGCGCCAAGATATTTATATCTACCAACTTGCTGTATTTGAGTACCATCAAGTGATTTGATCTCTAGTTTATTCACCTTACTTGCAGTCCAGTATGCCACAAGCAGTAGGTGGTTGGGCGGCAGCTGCACCCATGGACAGCGACCAGTACACCAAGCAGAAGATATCCCCTCCCTAGTGCCTAACAGACCCCCCAAGCCCTGATCAGCCCATAGAATAAAGTATATTTCCATGGTGCTCTAGTGGACCCCCCCATGCCCCGATCTGCCCATAGAATAAAATATATTTCCCTGATGGTCTAGCAGATCACCATGGCCCGATCCACCCATAGAACTTAAATATTTCATTCCTTGGTGGTATAGAAGAGCCCCCTCCCTATCCCCACTCTGCCCATAGAATAAAAATGTATCATTCCCTAGTGGTCTAGTGGACCCCTACCCTGGCAGGCAGTACCCCAGCACCCTGCTCCCCATCCCATCCCATCCCCAAACCAGTGACCGGCGCAGCCCTTTGCTCACCACCATGGCTTGAGAATTAAGTGAGTATGTACTGTACACAGTATGTGCTCATTGAATGATAGCTCAGTTCAACTGTCAATCAATGGGCATGTGTGTTGCCTGTGCATGCACACACTGCATGCCTCAAACCACAATGGGCAGAGTGGATTCCCCATGGCCCCATGGTACATACTATAACACATGCACCACTGTCCTTGTGCGAGCAATCTTCAGTGTGGGCCGGACTGTACATCTAGGAGTGCCTCACCCTAGGTGGCCATGCTGCCATGCCCCCGTGACACAGTAACCACACCATTGCCCTTCCCACTCCACAATCCCACCCAAGCACACTGACTTTGTAAACAGTTGTGCCCCACCTCCCTTGTTCATGCTTTCCCCGCATTTCCCCTTTACATATCTGTTAATAGTTTTTTACTACTCTTCCTTTCATTGTTGTTTGTTTTTCCTGATTGTTCATGTGTACTGATTGTTGTTGTCTTATGCTGTTACTCCATTTTTATACCTTTCAGTAAATTTGATTCTCTGACATGAATGTATGCATTATTTTCTTCCTTTGGTATTGTTGCCAGGTTTATGGCACATGTGTCACGTATTCACTATGAGAGTTCACATTGTGTCTTTGTCCCTATGTTCCCTGCATGGATTGCATAAAACATAGAACATAGACTTTGATGGCAGATAAGGACCACTTGGCCCACCCAGTCTGTCCATTTCACTACCTATTGGATAAGCTGCAGATCCTAGTTAACCAACAGCCTATTTCCTCTTACCCCCCCACCAGAATTGCCTTATGTCTGTTCCATGCATTCTTGAATTCCCCCACTGTTTTTGATCCCACGACCTCCTCAGGAAGGTCGTTCCATGTGTCCACCACCCTCTCCATGAAAAAATACTTCCTCATGTTGCTCCTGAGCTGTCCCCCCTCTATCTTCAAATTGTGCCCCCTTGTTCTTACACATCTTTTTTTCTGAAATATGTTACCCTCTTGGACTTTATTTATTCCCTTGAGTTACTTAAACATTTCTATCATGTCCCCTCTCTCCCTCCTTTTCTCAAGGGTACACATATTAAGCTTCCTTAGTCTCTCTTTGTATGGTTTCTGGTGCAGACCCTGCATCATTTTAGTTGCCCTCCTCTGGATTGCCTCCATCTTGTTTATGTCCTTCCAGAGATGGGGTCTCCACAACTGCATGCAGTACTCCAGATGGGGTCTCATCAACTGTCTGTACAAAGGGATAACAACCTCCTGTTTTCTACTGGTGAGGCCTCTCCCTATGTATCCCATTATCCCCCCAGCCCTCCTTACTGCCTTCTTACATTGCTTGCCTACTTTTAGGTCATCTGATATGACTACCCCCAGGTCCTTTTCCATTTTTTTTTGTTGTTAGTACCCCCCCCCCACCCATTGTGTACTCTTCCCTGGGTTTCTGTTTCCCATGTGCATTACTTTGCATTAACATAGACTTTGACCTTGCAGGAAAATAAGGACCACTTGGCCCACCCAGTCTGCCCCTTTCCTACCTACCTACTGGATAAGCTGCAGATTCTAGTTAACCAACAGCCTACTTCCTGCAACCCCCACTATAATTGTCTTGTGTCTGTCCCATGCATGTTTGAATTGCCCCACTGTTTTAGACCAACGATCTCCTCAGGAAGGCTGTTCCACGTATCCACCACTCTCTCCATGAAAAAAAATCTCCTCACATTACCCCTGAACCATCCCCCTCTATCTTTAAATTGTGCCCCCTTGTTCTTACACATCTCTTTTTCTGAAAGATGCTACCCTCCTGACTTTGTTGATTCCCTTGAGGTACTTGAACGTTTCTATCATGTCCCCCCCGTCCCTCCTTTCATCAAGAGTATACATATTTAAGCTCTCTCAATCTCTTTTCATATGGTTTCTGCTGCAGACCCTGCACCATTTTAGTTGCCCTCCTCTGGACTGCTTCCATCCTGCCTATGTCCTTGCATAGATGAGATCTCCAAAACTGCACACAGTACTCCAGATGGGGTCTCACCAACTGTCTGTATAGAGGGATAACTACTTCCCCTTTTCTACTTGTGATGCCCCTTCCTATGCATCCAAGTACCCCCTGACTCTCCTTACTGACTTTTCATATTGCTTACCTGCCTTTAGGTCATCTGATATGACTACCCCCAGGTCCCTTTCCATTTGTGTTGTTGTTAGTACCTCCCCTGCTATTGTGTACTCTTCTCCTGGGTTTTGTTTCCCAGGTGCATTACTTTGCACTTCTTTGCATTGAATCTAAGTTGCCATATGTCTGACCATTCCTCCAACCTTGCAAGTCCCTTCTCATCTTTTCTACCCCTCTTGTGTATCAACTCTGTAACAGATCTTTGTGTCATCTGTAAAGAGGCATACCTTCCTCAGACCCTCTGCAATGTCACCTATGAAGATGTTAAAGGACTAGACCCAGTACTGAGCCCTGAGGTACTCCACTAGTAACCCCTTTCTTCGGAATGTGTTCCATTCACTATTACCTTCTGTGCCCTGTTGTGCAGCCAGTTTGCTACCCAGGCTACCACCCTGGGACCTCCCAGGCTGGATAACTGATTATTAATCTTTTGTGTGGGACTGTGTCAAATGCCTTGCTAAAGTCTAGGTAGGCCATATCCACAGCCCTCCTGGTTCTATTACTTTGGTCACCCAGTAAAAGAAATCAATTAGATTCATCTGATGTGACCTTCCTGCTGTAAATCCATGCTGCTTTGGGTCCTGTGCCCTCGCTAGCCTCTAGGTACTCAATAATTCTTTCTTTCAGAAGAGATTCCATCATTTTCCACCACTGAGGTCAAACTTACAGGTCTGTAGTTTCCTGCTTCTCTTTGCTCCCACTTTTGTGAAGAGAATCACATCTGCCCTCCTCCAGTCCTCAGGTAGCCCCATCCTGCCATGATTTGTTAAAAGCGTGGTCAGTGGTGTCACTAGATCCCCTTAGTTCTTTTAGGATTCTGGGGTGAATCCCGTCAGGCCCCATTGCTTTGTCCACCTTGAGTTTTAGGAGTTCTTTCAGGACTCTTTCTTCTGTGAATGGACTGGTGTCAACCCCCCTACCCAGAGTGCTTCTATTGCCTGGTTTAGGTAACTCCTCCTCATCTTCTTTTGTGAATACTGAGCAAAAGAATTCATTCAGTATCTCTGCCTTTTCACTGTCTCCCTCTGCCCAACTCCCATCTCCTTTATTAATCTTCACTATCCCTCCCTTAACCTTTCTATGCTCCCTAATGTACCTATAAAAGGTTTTATCCCCCTTCTTAACTGAGTTGGCTATTTTTTCCTCAGTTTGGGCCTTTGCTAGTCTGACTGCCTTCCCCACTTCTTTCTGCTTTAATTGATACAGTTCCCTGTCATGCTCCTTCTGTGATTCCTTATACTTTTTGAATGCACCCTTTTTCTCCTTAACCTTCCCTGCCACCTCTTTTGAGAACCATAGTGTTTTTTTATTCCACTTTGTTTTCTTTATTTGTTTCACACAAAGGCTTGTTGCCTCTATGATGGCAGTTTTGATTTTTCTCCATTGTTCTTCCACCCCTCCTTTTTGGTAATTTGCTAGTGCATTCTTCAGGTATTCACCCATTTTGCCAAAGTCAGCCCTTCTAAAGTCCAGTATCCTTGTTTTTGTATGGCTTATCTACATGGTTGTACTCATTGTGAAGCACACTGTGCAGTGGTTGCTTGTTCCCAGATGTCTACTGACTTCTAAATTTGTGATCCTCTCTCCATTTGAGAGTACCAGGTCTAGTATTGCTCCCTCCCGAGTGGGTTCCAGCACTAGCTGTCTAAGGCCTGCCCCCTGCAGGGTATCGAGAATGACCCTGCTCTTGGATGTGGCTGCAGTACATGTTATCCAGTTAAAATCTGGCATATTCAGGTCCCCCATCAACAGTATCTCCCCTTTTTCAGCCATTTTGAGAATGTCCTCTATCATTTTGTTGTCCATTTCCTCCCCTTGAGATGGGGGTCTGTATACAATCCCTGTGCAGATTGTGATGCCATTCCCTGTCTCCCAGGTGACCCAGAGTGCCTCTTGTCCTCCCCCTTTACTTTTCAGTTCTGTAGCCTTGATCCCTTCTCTTATGTATAGAGCTACTCCACCTCCTCTTTTACCTTCCATGTCCCTTCTATAGATTGTGTACCTTGGTATGTTGACATCCCAGTCATGGTTCTCGGTGTACCATGTTTCTGTAACTGCCACAATATACAATTGTTCATCTTTCATCAGGGCTACTAGCTCAGGAAGTTTGTTTCCCAGACTACAGGCATTGGTACTCATTGCCCTTCATCTAATGTTGGCTTTATCCTTTTTCCCCCATCCCTGCTCTTATTGCCCTTGTCTATTTTTCCATGTACCCCTGTCCTGCCCTGTGTTGAGCTCTGTACCTCAGTGTTTACCTTACTACCTGCCATGTTTTGTGGGGGGAGGCTTGAAATTTCCTGCCTTTTATCAGCGCCTCCCCCCTTGGCTAGTTTAAAAGCTTGCCAAGGAAGCATTTAAACCTGTCACCTAGAAGTTTGGTTCCCTTCGTGGACAGATGCAGACCATCATGCCAGTATAGACCTTTATCTTTCCAGGTGGACCCCCAGTCCCCAATGAAGCCAAAGTCCTGTGCTCTGCACCAGTTTTGCAACACTTCATTAAACTGCATGGTGTGCAGTACCCTAGCCTCACTCCTGCCATGGACTGGTAACACCTCTGAGAAGGTTACCGTGCTTGCTACCCATCTGAGGCCCCTCCCCAACTCCACAAATTCATTCTGCACTGCACTGATCCCATGCCTAGCTAGGTCATTTGTACCAGTGTGGACTATGATATCTAGTTCCCTCTCCTGGGATGCTGCTTCTGAAATCCTGAGGATTTCCTTCCTGTCCCTCCAAGCCATGGCACCAAGCAGGCACCTTACTTCCTTCTCCTCTCCCTTCCCCAGTTTTACCCCCTTAACAATTGAGTCCCCTATCAGAAGCTATTTCCTTCCCCTGTGGTGTCCCTTGCCACCCTTTTGTGGGTCTCCCTTGTGGATGTCCTCAGCATTCTTCTGGGTCTCCACTGAGGGTGCCATCATAGAGGAATCTTGCTCTGCTGGAATGGCATATGATTTGTGTAGAGGTACAACAAGGGGGCTATGCCTCTGGTCCACCACCCGCACCCTCCCAGAACCCACTGTGGTCCAACTGCTCTTCATACTTGGCAACCTCTGAGGCAGTGGTTGTAGCAGTGGTGCTCTTTGGAAGGGGGAGGCCTCCTTAGTCCTTGCTAGTTCAGCCTGGAGGTGGGCAGCCTCCTCCCTCAGAGCTGATAGTTGCCTGCAAATAGGACAGCAACGCAGTTTCCAGAATGTCTCCCAGAAAACTGCTGTCCCACAGCCAGTGCATTGCACCACTCCCCACATGTCTCTCTCCCTTATAATATTCAATATGTAATATATATATACATATATATATATTATTATTATTTGTGGTGTGTACCTCCTCTTTTTGCACTATGCTGGGTTATTAAGAATATGACAGTTCTGCCCCAAGACCTGTTGAGGAAGTGATGTCAGAACTGTGGCTATAAAGGAAATGCCACACCTGGGGTGGGGTGTGGGAAAGGGTGGGTGGGTAGTCCACAGCCACTGGTGACTGTTAGAAACAATCAAATACACAACTGCTCCACCACCCTGGTGAGTACTGCCCTTTATAGTAATTCAACTAACACCACAATTTACTAGACCATGGCTCCTACATAAACCACTCTACTGAGTCCAGGGATCAAAATGCAAAAATATCCTTCCAAATCCTAGGTCTCAACCTCAGCAATCAAGCAAATTCAGTTGTATCTCACTCCCTCTGGTTATAAAATTACTAAAATTACCAGGTTTCCAGGTCCTAAATGGAGTTATAGTTTGTTCTTTGCAGTGTAGCAAGGTTCTCAGCTTCCAACAGACAAATCAAGGTCAGTCAGACTGGCTTCTAACTGTGAAGGATGCCTAAGACAGCACAGTGATGAAACCCCACCCAGAGCCAATTGATTGACTAGTGACACCTGTGATGTAAGCATGCCTTTCAATGTAAGCACTCTGCTATGTCTGATTCCAATACACAAAACCTTTCAGTGAAACCAGGGATAAAAACTTAACTTCTCAGCCAGCAGGACACTTAAAATGTTGCAAAAATATCCTTCCAAATCCTAGGTCTCAACCTCAGCAATAAAGCAAATTCAGTTGTATCTCACTCACTCTGGTTATAAAATTACTACACTTTTAATGGAATCCTGCAATTTTCTGCTTAATGCCAATAAGGGGAAAAAAATGAAACTTTTTTGTAGAAAGCGTAGCTCCCCTTCTTAACAAGTTCCCGCCAGTATTATGCCTTACCAGGTTTCCAGGTCCTAAATGGAGTAATAGTTTGTTCTTTGCAGTGTAGCAAGGTTCTCAGCTTCCAACAGACAAATCAAAGTCAGTCTGACTCACTTCTTTGCATTGACTCTAAGCTGCCATACTTTTGACCATTCCTCCAACTTTGCCAAGTCCATTCTCATCCTTTCCACCCCCCACTTGTGTATCAACTATTTTGCAGATCTTTGTGTCGTCTGCAAAGAGGTAAACTTTTCCTTCCAGTCCCTCTGCAATGTCACTTATAAAGACATTAAAGAGTACCAGTCCCAGTACTGAACCTGGTGGTACCCCACTAGTAACCCACCTTTCTTCAGAGTTCAAGCTGCACATCTGTCTTTGTGTTCCTGCTTGCTGATTCCCTGTGGTGGCATTGTGCTCCTCTGTGGTGGTGGCATTGACCACTACTTTTGACCCTAAGTGCCCGTGTGGCTGTGTCCTACACTGTTGGTGGACATGTCTCATTGTCAGTGTGTGCCCCATGTGTGTGCTCCTGTTACATGCCATTGTGGTTGTCACAGGCATGTCTGCAGCAGTGTCACTCTGCTTTGGCCATGTCCATTGGTCATGGACTTTTCTGTACTCCCCCCCTATTTGTGGCCTTGTGTGCCAGCAATGGCTGTGGTGCATTGCCTTTCATGTGGATGGTCACATCTGTGTAGTGCACTGTGCTGGGCACTTGATGGCTCAGCTTTGGGGCCTTTTGGCCATTGTGAGGTGACCCTGTGCCTCTCTTGTCCCCTGGGCTGCTACTCTGTTGCGCCCCTTCCCTTCTCACATGCACCCATGCATTGTGCTCCATGCACTTTTTGTGCATCAGTCCCTGCCTCTTGTGCGTGGTTCCCAATATTTAAATGTGCCCTGCTGCGTCACACATCTTCTGTTGGGTGATCATGCATGTTCCCTATATTCAAGGCCCCTAGAATTCTGTGGCCGCAGAATTTTGCGCAGAACTTGCAATCTACTGCAGAACTTCTGCGGTGCCGCAGAATTCACTCTTCTTGGTGATTTTTTATTAATATTTCTGTTTATACATAGAATCTGATTCCCTTCCTCTCTTTTTATATTCAACCCCCTCCCATATGTTCAGAATGTGAAGTTATCATTGCTATAACATCATACGTTAGCTAATGAAATGGCTGCATTCTGCAACAGAAATGAACAGTCACTTATCTACCACAGCTCCCACTGCCAGAGATGGTGGCACAGCACATCATGCATGGTGATATTTGCTCAACCTGCACTACAGTCTAATACAATTTTCAGTCTTACATTGTTGCACTAGGGCCAACTTAAACAAAACCTTGTCAATAGCACAGACCTATTAAGTCCATACCTCACTTTGTACAAACCTATTTGTGCCTTTAAGGTATAGAGACGCTATCTGAAATGAATAACTGGTAAAATGAATTTACTGTCTAAATTTTTAAGAAAAATAAAGTAATTATGCCCAGAAAAGTGAAATATAATAATGTGTAGACCTTTTGAAAGAATAGACCTGTTAAATAAATAATTGTACTGTACGTATTTTTTCCAGGGTTATTGATTACATATTGTCATTGGTTGATAGAATCACCTAAAAGTTATTGAGAAATGTTGTGTGCAGGGACAGCTGTTGGGCCAGAGGGTAGCATGCTGTTTTTCCCTGCCGGCAACTCAGGTTCAGAGATTAGCTCTGGGAGCTGGCTGGGCAGCACAAGGATTGGTGGAACACATCACTGCTTGGAGCCTGGGAAGGTATGGTGCAGTGTTCCGTCACATGGTGGACACATTGTGATGGGCCGGAGAATTGCATCTCACAACTGGTTCACATGCATGTCATGGCCTGATGGTGTTACGCAGTGTGTCAGGGAAAGCAGATTGGTATGAAAAATGAGTTTTGGAATAACTCCTCCATTCCATTTCCAAAGGGACCTGTATGAATGAGGATGTAAGTTCATGGAAATTAAAAAAAACCCACACATATATATATTTATAAAATGGGGTGGTAATATCATACAAATTCCACTAACATGATTGGACAGAATGCATCACATGACCGTGCATTATTTCCCAATGACCGCACACCTCCCAGCGCGACCGCACGCTTGAACTACTTTTTATCCTCCAAAACCTTCTCACCAGTACTCGCATCATTCCACATCTACCACAGATAGTCACCCACAAACCAAAGTTCAAACTAACACTGACTTAAAAAAAAAAAAAAAAGAGCTTTGTATTCCTATTTCTTTTCAGTTACTATTCTTACAATAAAGCCGTCCTCTTTACAGAGAGGAAAACGAGTAGGGACCACTTTCGCTTTTATTAGTTACATGTAGCATGACCGAGCGTGGTCAATAACACTACCTAATAACCACCCAGACACTGAAAGCATGTCCCTCAGTGTGAATAAGTAAAGTAACTGCATTTTACCTTACTATTATTCAGAATTGTTTAAAAGAAGTAGCCAGCTCAAGCGAGTTGCAGACAGGACTTTCAGTTTTATGACTGAGGTGTAGCGTGACCAAGCATGGTGAAAAGGAAAGTTAATGTGCAGCCAAACAGTAAAAGTAAGTAACACTGTGTACTAGAAAAGCAAAGAAACTCTGCATTTGAGCTTATTTAAATTTAAAAGCATGTAAAAAAGCTGCCGTGGGAAGCATTCGGAGAAGTAGTGCAAACCGAGAGTGTTGGCAGCGTCGGAGACGTTACGTAGGACAGAGCGAGTGTTGCTCTAGCAACAGTTGCTAGAGCAACACTTGCTCTGCCCTACATTCGTCCGGCGCTGCGCCATTACTCGATTTCGCGCTTACTTTCCAATCCTTCCCACGCGCTTTATACATGCTTTAAATTTAAATAAACTCAAATACTATTCTAATACACAGTATTACTACTTTACTGTTTAGCTACATTACCTTTCATTTTCATCATGCTCGGTCACGCTACATCTCAGTCATAAAACTGAAAGTCCTGTCTGCAGCTCGCCCACTGCTTCCCACGGCAGCTTTTTTACATCGTTTTAAATTTAAATAAGCTCAAATGCAGAGTTTATTTCCTTTTCTACTACAGAGTGTCACTTACTTTCACTGTTTGCCTGCACATTATGTTTCACTTTCACCACACTCGGTCACGCTATACGTCAGTGATAAAACTGAAAGTTCTGTCTGCCACTAGCCTCACCTCGCTCCTTCTTTTACACAAATCTAAATAAAATAAGGCAAAATGCAGTCCTTTTACACAAATCCAAATAAAAATAAGCAAAATGCAACAAACCTTTTTTTTCTTTTTTTTTTTTAATTCTTATGCCACACAGGGACTACTTTTTTGTTCTCCCACAAAAACATTTATTTCCATTTTATAAGATAGATATACCACTCTAGGATGTGCGGTCACGCTCTGATATACACACACTTGGGTGGTTGAACGCACTCGGCCGCCACAATGCACGGCAGAATATCAGAGCGTGATCAAGACACCCTAGAGTGGTATATCTATTACATACATATATATATATATATATATATATATATATATATATATATATATACACACACACACACACACACACACACACACACACACACACACAGTATCTCTGTCTCTCACCACACACACACACACACATTTGTATGTATGTTACAGATTGCATATAAGTGATACACAGTGGGAACCTCATGAGTGGTGTAGAAAGCACATACAAATATATAAGTGATAGACAGTGGAAACCTCATTAGTGGGATAGATAGCATGCATATAGAAATACCTTATTTATCACATAAGATCCCCTCTGCATATGTCATTTATGCAACAGGCTAGGACCTTAAGGGAGAGACATTTGTTTTGCTTTTTTAGGCATAATATTATTTTATAAGTCTGTTATTTTTTGAACTAGTGTTACTGTGCTTTCCACCATCATGATTGCTATAACCACTGCCATGAAAGTGAAGTCAGGATGACAAGCTGACACTGTGATGTGGTAGTTTGTTAGTGCTGCAGAACTTCCGCAGAAATTACAAACCACCGCCGCAGAAGTTCTGCGGCAAATGGTAGTCTTGCCACAGAATCTGGTCCCACTGTGCCGAAGAAAAGTAGGGGCCCTGACTATATTCAGCCAGACATAGACAATCGAATTTCCTGGCACATTTTCTGAATGTACCTTTTTTTTCTGAATGCACATTTGCGATGTGCAGCAAAAGCTTTTGCTCGATGAGGCTGGCAACTTTTGAATATGGGGCCCTAGATTTAAAAGATAAATCTCTAGATCAAATGTGGGACATTCTTGTTAGCAAACTAGGCACTTTAGTCAGTAAGCAAGTTCCAACTAAGAAAAAGTATAATAGGTTAGGTAGGATTCCTTCTTAGATGATCTACAATTTAAGAAAGAAAATTGATCATTCAGTAAGTACACTGCATATGCAAGAGCAAAAAAAAAGCATGTCATAGTGCAACTGGGAGATGTACAAGAGCTTACTTAAAGAATGTAAAAAGTTGACTAGAAGATTAAAAAAGGCATATGAGCTAAGCTTGGCTACCAAAATAAAAGACAATTACAAATGATTTTATAATTATATCAATTATAAAAGAGGGTAAAGTCAATGCGGGTCCCCCAGAAAATAAGAATTGGGAATTAATATTGGATGGCAGTCTCATGTCACATATGCTTAATGAATACATTAGTTCAGTTTTCAACTTTAGAACTAAGAGTGCTAAATTGCATAAAATAGTTAATCTTGCCCATTTATAGTGGAGAATAAGGATGTTTATGAGAGATTGTTCAGAATCAACACTTATAAAGCCCCATGCCAGGATGGTGTCCACCCAAGGGTGGTCAGAGAAATGGTCAGTGAACTAAGTAGTCTTCCGGTAAAACTTTTGCAGTTATCATTTGACCAGGGCATGGTGGTGGACTGTTGGAGATGGGCCACTGTGGTCCCTATTTTTAAAAAAGGGAGAAAGAAAGAATGCAAAAACTATAGACCAGTGAGCCTGACAATGGTTGAAGGAAAGATCTTGGAAGGAATCATAAACAACCGTGTAGAAAAGTTTATACCAACATCTAGTATTGGTGACAATACACAACATGGTTTCACCAGGGTCCTTCATGTCAGACCAACCTGCTAGAATTTTGTAATAAAGTTAGTGAAGCCTTAGATCACAATTCTCCAGTGGAGGTTTTCTTTTTGGACTTACTAAAGCAGTTGACAAGTTACCACACTGTGAATTAATTGATTCACTGATCAAAATAGGGATACATGGTAATATAGTACATTGGATAGATCTGTGGTTGACTAACAAGAAACAGCAGGTTACCATCAGGGGCACAGCTTCAGATTGGAGAACAGTGACCAGTGGGGTCCCCTTGGGCTCAGTTTTGGGACAAAGTCTCTTTAACCTATATATATATATGCTCTATGAGATGTAACGAGGAGGTCTGGGCTGCTAATTTTGCAGATGATTCTAGATTTGGTATACCAGTGCACAACACCACAAATATTAACACCTTACAGAGTGCTTTAGGTGAACTAGAGCAGTGGGCAATCTCGCACAGGCTGGAATTTAAATTGGATACGTGTTTGCTCATGCAGTTTGGCAGAAATAACACTCAAGCCTCATATCAGCTGGTGAGCAAACTGTTAAGAGAAGTAACCCAGGAGAGATATTTGGGTATTATCTTAACCAATTATCTAAAATTTAATAAACATTGTTTAACTGTCAAACAGAGGGCAGATCGCATTTTGACCAATATTACTAGACACATAACAAGTAGGGACCGTGAGTTCATTGTATTTTTCTTTTCTCCGACCACATTTTGTATACTGTGCTCAACTCTGGGCTCCAGGCACAAAAGCTATGATCAGGACAATTGAGGGGGTTCAACAAAGAGCAACAAGATGAACTGGTGACCTAAAAGGCCTTATTACAATCAAAGGGCTGTTTAATTTAGGGATGTTTTCACTTAAATATCGCAGACTGAGTGGTGATATGTGTATGTTTTTTCTTACACTGACCAATGATAATTTATGGGAGTGCCTGGGACTTAGCCTCAGACATTAACTATATGACAGTAGATCACATGTACTGCAATTAAATGGGGAACGTTGTTACTCAACTAGGAGATCACACTGGTTTAGTCACAGAGTGGTGAGACCTTGGAATTCGCTACCACTTCATGTAGTATGTAGTAGGGATACGAATAAATATATGACCGCTTTGGATAATTACTGTGTAGGTCATGAAATAAGTGGATTTAGTTACTAAATAATGCGAGCATTATGAACAATATGTCCTCTCTGCTTTGTATTTACCTATGAGACCTATGAGATCTATCGCCATTGTCCTACTGTTATCAGGACACCAACTTTTTGTGGCAGCACACTGAAGAAATACAGATCAAACTGCTGAAGTTTCAAACTTTTAATTCATCAAGTTCAATCACAAATCGTGGCAAATTCAGGCAGCACAGCTTGTACCCCTAGTGCCTCGACTCTCACGAGTCTTCAAAGTGAGTGAGGCTGTTAGGAACACCACTGGCTTTTATACAATTTTCCTTAATATTCATGCATTTTAAAGCATTTGCATACTTACAAGTAGGAAACAACACTTATTTATGAAAAACAATTAGCTGAATATACGCATGAACAAATGAATTAAAAAAAAAAAAAATATATATATATATATATATATGTTTTTTAGTCCAGATCCCCCTCCACTCCCCGGAGTGAGATCAGACCATGACTGCATGCCATCCTCCCATGCCCAGGCTTACCCCCTGGTTGGGGCCGCCAGGTGGGTGCCACCTCCCCATGGTCACTGGTACCTTTCCATGGCTTACACCACAGGGTGGGGCTACAGGAGTGGGGCTCCCCCAGCAGACACTTGTGGCAGCAGGGACGGTGTTGGATCAGGGCATCATGCCTAGGGGACCGGTAATTTTTGGCTTTTGTAGCAATCTGGGGCAGGGATATGCAATGATGACCAGCATCCGCCCCATCCCCCTGATGTTACAGCATTGGCACAGTGGTACCCCCAGCCTCTGCCAGAGGTCCACAATGCACCAGACACTCTCCCCCCTCCCCCTGGAGAAGTAGAGCAGTCCCTAGGATACTCAATCCTTCTCTCCCCCGGTTGGCTCTCTGACTTCCCAGGTTCGTTCCCAAATCCAGGTTTTCGGCATCACGAGTGGAAATCCAACCACTATGCCAGCAGGCCTACTGTGAATTCAAAATATTAAAAATATATGCTCTAAATATCACTGCTAGAATAAACAATTCTTTTTTATAGCAAGAAACTGTTACTTAATTTGAAGCAAAATTAGTTTGTAACAGTAGTGTGACATTAGTTCATCTCATGTAAGCTACTATTTGAAGTTTGTTTAGGAAGTTTTATTTGGCCAAAGAGATGAAGGAAAGAGGGAACTGGAGTTTTAAATTTCTGGGCTGAATACTGATCTAGTATCAAGGCTTGCAAGTTCAGGAATCCTTATCAATTAAGTACCAGGTAGATGGGAGACATAGGACAGTCCAGGATAGCTCCTATTAAAGTGCTGAGAACAACTAAAAGCAATAAAATGATATACCAAGGTACTAGTTATTTCATAGTACTTAGAAAAAACTTTACAGAAAACATCACTTTATATAATAAAAAAAATCACTTTTGAAAACTCAGTTTACTGGATCATGGATTAGACTGCTAAATGACAAATTATTTTCTCAAGAAGGATTTAAGGTCCCATTGGTCATTAAGGCCAATGGGTTTGACGCTATTCAACTTAAAAATCCATTTATCTGCCTTTTAGAGTAAGGTGTTCACCCTATCACCTCCTAATTGGGGGGGGGGGGCACCCATTCTATACCCATAAACTTAAGACACTCGGGATGAATTGTGATTCATGGTAACTTGTACCCCTACTGGTATGTCCTGGTGGTTACTGATTTTGGACCAGACGTGTTCCTGAATTCTTTACTTCAGGGGATGTACTGTATTTCTCACATAAACAGGTCCACAATCACACCATAGTGCATATCCCATGTATGCTGTGTCACACGAGAGCAACTCGCATATAGCTATGCTGTTCTCAGGAAATCTAGGATGTTGGAATTTATTATTAACATCTGCATATTTGCAGATATTACATCTCTGGCATGTGTAGAATCCTTTGGGTCTAGTGGGCAACCAATTCAGATTATGTTTGTTTGTGCTTTTATCCATCTAACTATAGACTGATTTATCCTTTAAAGAGCTACTGACACCTCAAAGAAAACTTTGAAAAACATAATAATTAGATACAATTCTGCTTTTGTTCCATATATATTCTAGCTTTCTCCTCTCTGTTATTTATTACTGAGAAAATGTGCATGAATACATGATTTTTTATCCCTTGCAGTTACTTTAAAGTTAATCTGTCTCTGTAGCTTACTCCCTACTTCAAGTCATAATTCTCTGTTGTGACATCACAATCTGTTGCCATGAGAGTAACTGTGATGCCACAAGCAGTGCATTATGACCTCAAGTAGAGAGAGACAGCAACAGAAATAAATGAACTCTTCAGTATCAAAAAGCCTGTTTTCATGCAAATGACCTCTGCAACAAATAATGGGGAGGAGGAATAAAGAACTAATTTGAAATACAAGCTGAACTTTATCTAAATATTATGTTATGTTGAATTTCACTTGAAAGTGTTAGCTGCTCTTTAAATTCCTTGCCCTACTGAAAGTTACACTTGGTTTAGGGTCCACCGCACATCTCACCTCCTTGTTGCTTAATAAAATCAAATAGTTCCTATGTATTATATTGCCAGTTTGGCCTGCCATGTGATTGTACTTAATAACAAAAGTACAGGGGATTGTCTCAGTTCTGTCAGGGAAGCGATCAGTCAATAAGGATTCCCTGGGAACAGTTTCAACTTTGTTTTGGATAGTAGTAGGAGGTTTTTATCATATTCTCTAGCCACAAATCAGTTCAGGTGCCTGTTTATTAAAGTCCTCACTGGTGCTGCAATTTCACTTCAACCTCAGGAGCTGGCTATAGGGGACTGATCTTTTAAAGCTTGATGGATATGCACTATCTGAGTGCAGTACAGAGTTAGTGGCTGAGGGTTTCCTGTATGTCTTAGTGTTGATAATGGTACTATCAGTTGCCGGAATCATGCAGTTAAAACTGCATGGTCAGGAACACATCAGGCAAAATAGCAATGGGGTAGAATAGTGTTCAGAAACTACCGCTACCCCTCTCGCCATTCAGCATAAGCAGGAAGCAACTGAAGAGGAAGAAAAGCTGTCCCACTAGTGTAGTGGATTGAGTCAGTAGCAGCTTGGCCCATATGGAGTAGCAGGCCAGGGTTCAAATCCTGGTCTCCCCACTTGGCAGTTTTTTTTTTCCTTTTTGTAAAAGGGTCATTTAAACACTAATTCCACAGCCCAACAAATTTCATCTTTGCCCCATGATCCGCTCCCCCTTGGAGTTGGATCTTTTAATTATGGGTGGTGCTGGGGGCAGAGCCCCACCGCATCAGGGCGTGTGTGGGGGTGGAACCCCCTACATAAAACTACAAGCACTTTGGTTGCTGCTTGGTGCTGTGTTTACTGGTAGCATTTTGTCTTGCCACTATTTTGGACAGCACAGTCAATACAGTGCTGTTTTGGACGGCACTGTTATTGATTGTGCTGTTCAGACCTAGTGCCATTTAATTTATGCTAAGTGTGGGGTCCAAAAAATCTAATATTGTAGCATCTGCTGATTGGGTAAAGTGCCGGTTGAGAGTATTTTGATTGAGTCATTCCATGAATTTTGATGTTTAATTGATTTTGCCTTGCCATATACAGATGATGTTATCTATAATGTGAAACCAATGCTTAATGTTCTGATAGAAGGGGTTAGTGTTGGGGTCAAATATTATTATCTGTTCCGACAATCCAAGAAAAAAATTGGCATAACTTGGTGCCATGGTGGCACCTGTGGCAGTACCACTTAATTGTATGCAATTGCTGCCCTCAAATTCAAATTTGTTACACACAAGAATAAATTTTTACAGTTTCAAAATGAAGTCAACAGGTATATTATCAATCTCTTGGTACTTCTCTAAGAAAAATTTTGTAGCAGATATCCCTTGTTTGTGAGCATTGAAAGTGTATAATTACTCTGCATCTATATCCAACCACTTAAAACTGCGTGCTGTCCCATGTACGTCCCTGTAATTTCCTGAGTAGGTTTAAAGTATCTTTGATTTCAGGCCTGTCACACTGACTTGCAAAAAAAAATCTATACATTTTCCAAGGTTCTGTGTAAATGACTCCACCCCAGACACTATTGGTCTAGCCAGGGTTTTTTCCCTGTTTTTGTGAGTTTTAGGGAACTACAGTATATAAAGGCCTGGGTGACCAGATACTGTTACCAAATATATCTGTACTCTGATTCTGAGATATTCCCTTTTGCTAAAGCATCAGATAGTAGACAGTGCAATTCTTTTCTAAATATGCTTGTTGGATTTGAAGGCAATTTTTTATATTGGTATCCTTACAGGATACTGAAGCTGAGGGTTCCGACATGTATGGGCCGAGAATCGGTATCCCAAAATTAAGGGTGCTCAATATTTTAGCCCAACAGTGAAATACTGGGTTACGTCTGCAAAACATTGTTTCTCAGGGTGTAACCATTTGAGGATGGTGGAGAGAGGTGCTGGCTGAGCTGCACCATGGTGTGGAGTGCTAATACTCCTATAGCTCTGCCAGAAAGCTGTTGGGGATGGGGTTCTGTTCCTGCAGTGGGAACTTTTTTTTTAAACACAATTTTGCACTCCCCGACACTAATACCCAACTCTGAGGTCCAATCCCCTTCGGAGCTAGATATTTTAGTTAGGGGGGTGCGGGAGCAAAGCACCCTGTTTAAAGCAAACACTCATTGGGATTTTGAAATTCAGTCGCCCGACCTCGGCATAATGTAAGTCAGGAGACTGAATTTTGGGATTCCATAGATAATCCTTAATATTTCGTTTCATCCCCCAGCAATGTTAACACTATGTTTCTATAGTGATCTTGTTACAAAATAACAATATTGCCCCCCCCCATCAGCTGGATTAATTACCACTGATGTCTCTGTAGTGAGTTTTTCTAATGCTAATTGTTCTTTTTGAGTTAAATTATTTTTATGAGGGGCAACATTCTTGCTTTATAGACTGATGCACTGTTTTTTCAAATGCATCAATGACCGTATTATATGTCTTAGGACAAAATGTTGATTTAATCTTAAAGAGCCACTGATGTCTTGAGAAGAATTTTGGAAAACATAATATCTGAACACAAAGCAACTTACATTTCTCATTAGCTCTGTATTTCTTATCCACATTATTTTTTACCGAGATTACAAGGATGAAAACAGGAGCGCCATTCCTGGAGGGTTCATCAGCTCCCTTTTGCTTCTTCACAACCTTGATGTCATAATACTTTGCTTGTGACATCACAAATATTCCCATAGCAACAGATTGTGATATCACTACACATCATTATTATTTCAAGCAGGAAATAAGCTAGAGAGGCAGATGAACTCTAAGGCATAAAGCTCTTGCTTTTGTGGGAATTTCATCGGTAATAAATAATAGAGCAGAGAAATATATAAAAAACATGTAAAATACAACCTGAATTCTGTCTAAATGTTGTTATTATTTTATGATTTCTTTATCATTTTAAGTGATTCAAGAATGTGTTTGGAACAATAGTGTTTTAAACATGCTGTGGACCTTGTTGTAAATGAGTGTAACTCAACTGAGACAATTCCAATTCATATGAATCTTATATGAATACAATATTTTACTGCTGTACTACTACTACTAAATGTTATGTTTTTCAAAGTTTTCCAAAAGATGTCAGCTGCTCTTTAAATGCTAACTTTTTCAGTTTTGTAATATTGCTATTAGTTAGCAAAATAACTGTTCCTCCTACCTCCTGGGAGGTCAAAAGGTCATATCTGTCCTCATTCTCTAACCATAAGGATTCTAAGGCAGAAAAATCAATGTTTTGGTCTCCAAAATGGGTAGTCCCAGCATAATGTAAATCTTCAGAAGCCTGTATATCAATTCCGGTGTCATGGGAGTCACGTGGTGATGTTGCCATTGTAGCCGAACAAAGTTCAGCCACTTTATATTCTGGTATATCTGCCATGGCTCTTAACAGAAAATCCAAATCTTCCACAGGGGGTGCTACTTCTTAAGCAGTCTGACCCATGTCTATTATGTCCTCTGTGCAAGTTGTGTTTCTGAGAAAGAACAGTTTAAGTCTCAATTTCCTGTAGAATTTGTTTAAATTCACAAAGATCTGGAAGTCATTTATTGGGAGTGTAGGTATAAAACTAAGTTATTTTTGTGTTCACCGTGTGTGCAAGCACAAGAGAACGCATTGATATGAGAGTGCTTTTTGAGGGGTGTGACACTGCCCACCCAATGCAGAGCCATGTTGCAGGGGTATGACAGTGCCATGCCAATCAGCACCCAGGCTGACTTATGACATAGTTTCTGGCTTGTTGGGAGGGGATGGTCACCAACTTCAAAAGAGGCCACCATCTCTTTGATCTGCACCACCCAGCAAGCCAGGCTAATCTGTCATGGTCAGCCTGGAATACATGTAATGGAGTTTGCCTTTTAATGGGCAGACCAGGTTGTCCTGGTGCACCCCTTACCTCCAGCGTAGAATGGTTGTGCTCAGAAGGGGAAGGGTGAAGGAAGGGGAGGGCAAAGCCAGGACAATGGACAGGTACCAGGAAGGGGAAGGGCAAAGGGAGGTACATAAGGGACAGCACAAGGGGGCCTCAGCCACTTTTTGCTGGAGTTTTGATCTACATCAGCTGCAGCACGTCGGATTAGCAAGAAAACTTTTTGGAGGTTTTTTCACCAAGAGGGAGAGGTAAGAAACGAAATATTACAAGAAAGAGAGATAAAAAAATTATATATATATATATATATATATATATATAGCGAGAGAAGAAGAGGAATATAAAAAAAATGACGTATGGGGCTGGTTAGAAAGACTTTTGATGGTTTCTTTGGTTAAAATTGATGTGAATATAGGGGGAAGAGCATTTTAGTAATAATCAAGTGAAGAACAAAGACCCCTTTTTAATGTAGGCATTGGTGTTGCTGCTTTCTGCCCAATTGGGCCAGTTTGCATGATTATTGGGGCCAGAGAGAGCCCGTAGGATGGTAGGAGCGAGTGGAAGCAGGACCGCATGGCGTATTGACCTGTTGCTGTTGTTTGGCTGCATTGTCCCAGAATCGAGCAGTTGGGTAGGTCTATGGGGGCCTGAGAGAGCCCATTACGATGGTTTGGGGTGAGTAGAAGTGGGGCCCCGTGGCATCTCGAATTGGTGCTTTTGGTTTGCTGCAATTCCCAGAAAATTGAGCTGTCTTGTATGTTCAGGTGGGCCTGAGAGAGCCCGTAACAAAGGTAGGAGTGAGTGGAAGTGGGACCATGTGACATGACATCACACGCCACATGGAGGGTGAAGAAACAACCCTTTTTGGCTGGGAGCAAGTGGTGTGTAGTAGCCGTGAGGGCCATAACCTTTGGGTATGTCTATGTGGGCATGAGAGAGCCCGTAACAATGGCTGGAGTGAGTGGAAGTGGGACCGCATGGTTTTTCAAATGGGTGTTTTTTTTTGGCCACAATTAAAAAAAAATGAGCTGTTCTGTAGGCTCAGATGGGCCTGAGTGAGCCCGTAGCGATGGTAAGGGCGAGTGGAAGCAGGACCGTGTGGCGTGACGTCACATGCTGCGTGGAGGGTGGGAAAAAACCCTTTTGTTGGGAGCAAGTGGTGTAGTAGCCATGAAGGCCATAGCAAGTGGGGAGGTGATGGAAGAAGCCTTGGAGAGGCTCGGAGGGCATAGGCCATGTGGCGTGTTTTACGCATCGCTTATATAAAAAAAAAAAGAAAAAGAAAAAGGAAGGAAGCAAAAGCCTTCTCTGCTGGCAGTGGGGGTTTGTTGGCTGCAATCTTACTGGTTGTGGGGCTTTTGTGATGATTAATGGGGCCGAGGAGAGTCTGTAGAGATGGGGGGGGAGAGAGCAGAAGCCAGGCCCAGGTGGCGTGATGCCACACGCCATGCAGGGGGTGAAGGAAACCCCCCCTTTCTGTCATGGCATTCAGTGAAGGTGCTGGGAGTTTTTGGTGCTGTGGGTGAGGTAGATAGCCCGGGGAACAAGGCAAGGCCTCGAGGAAGCACCAAAGCATGGATCGCATGGTGGGCATCGTACACCCCATGAAGGGGCCTGCTGAAGAGCACCGGCTGAGCTCAGGCTAGAGAGGAGCATGGTGGGGCAGTGGCTCAATTTTAGAACTTGCAGGCAAGCTGGGCAGCTGGGAGGAGCAAGGGGGAGGACCGCAATCCAGGTCAGGGGAGGAGGAGGTGAGAGTTTAGGGGATTCAGAGGGGAATCCTAATATGCCCTGGTGGCATTATTTTATTTTTGGTGCCCTGAAGGGGATAGGCCTGTATGAGGCCCCTGGAGTTACCACTGCTGGCATGACATCACACGCAAAAAGAGGGGTCAGATGGTGTTATTGGGACTGGGTAGGGTATTGGATTGGGGGAGCAAGGGTTATGGGCTGGGGAAGGGCTTTTTAAAAAACACAAAACAAACAAGGGCATGGGGAGGCCAGGGGGGAGGGGAGAGATCGTGACCCGGGTCCTCGAGAGTGAGGTCCCATGCCATGAAGGGGTCACATGGGAAGCTATGGCAACCACTAATAAGGCATCACCTGGTGTTTGGGCTTCCCCCCTCCTCCCCTTGTTCGGGCAACATGAGGGAGCAAGGTTTGGAGCAGAGGCCCGAATTCGAGGAAGGTACCCCATTATTGGACCACACGATGTCCATTCTCTGGGGGGGGGTTCAATCACGGAGGTGCCTTAGCCCGTTTTCCATTTTGCTATGGGCGTGTGGTTTAAGGGACAGGATGAAGGCATTGCAAACAGGTACAGATACACAAATTAGCCCATGTTTTATCTTCCTGCAGTTGTCTTCACAGAACAGAGAAAGAACGAAATGGCACCCAAAAAGAGCAGACCATCAAAGGAGGAGGCTTACAAGGCTATAAATGAATTGGCAGAAAAAGCAAACAGAATGTGGGAGCTGGTGGAGGGGGAGGAACCAGGGAGACCCAGGGACAAGAGAAAGGTGGGCCAGGGAAAGGGCGGCAAGGGGAAATGACCAGCCAAGGGGCCAGGTAGTCCCGCTAGGGTAGCACTGGAAACAGTGGGGCCCGCCAAGGCAGTTGATCCAGTACCTCTGTGGCCCGTGGACCCGGTGACGCCAATACCCCCACTGGATCAAGGTGGGATCTCCACGGGCAAACCCAGGCACGACACCCAGAATGTGGTTTTCCCTCCACAGACCCCAGTTGTTCCCACTTTTTCTCAGCCACAGGGAGAACCAAGGGAAAGTGTGGAAGACTCCAGGCAACACAGCCCGGACAAGGTTACAGGTAACACATCCAGTGCAGTGGGTGATAATATAAAAGAATACATAGGGCAAATTGTGGTGGCACTGGGAACAGGAGGTTTGGGGCAGATGGAATTAGCTCTGGCAGACATTAGGAAGGAAAAAGAGGGTCCGGAAAAGAATGAAAAGGGAACAGAGAAAGAAGGAAAAGGTACAAGGGAGATAGGGGTGCCTGGGATGAGGATAGGCGAACATGTGCCACTGGTCACAAGAGAGAAAATATGGAAAGGGGAATATGCGGATATATTCACTTTAGTGAGTCAGAAGGCAGCAGCCAACTTTTGAGGAAACTGAAGGCATAGGCAAGAGTGAAATGGCAGCCGCCATAGTACTTTTAGGAAAGAAAGAGGATGACAAGTTCACAAAAGGGAAGACGTGGGATGGATGGTTCCTAGGTTTTGCCACTTTCTCAGCCATCGTTCTGGAGAAGAGGCCGGAACTAGGCATCCCGCTCATTACCTATTCCTTGATAATACAGAGAGCAAAAGCAAAAGGCGGGGTTGGGTGGTTATACTATGATGAATTCTTTCAGCAAAGAATGGCAACATTTGGGGACGTGAGATGGGACACCAAGTAGATAGATTTGTGGATGGATTACATAACAGATCAGTTCCCGTGCGAAGGTGATGGGGGCAAAAAGGGTTTTACGCCCCAAAGATGCTGCTGGGCTTGCAATAGGGCTTTTTGCTTGTGGCCTCAATGTCGTTTCCAGCATGCTTGCTCAAAATGTGGGGGAGGGCACCCGGCAAGCAAATGCAGAATGGCATGGGCACAAGGGACATAAGGGCATGGAGGGCAAGGATCAGGTCAACAGTTTTTTCGAGAGGGCCAAGGGTTTAAAGGCAAACATGGAATAGGGGAGGATGGGGAGGGAATGCGAATAGAGGGGGCAGGGCCACTGAAAGAAAGAAAGCAGGCAAATTGAGGGGAAGGGAGAGTAGGGGGAACACAACAGAAAACAGTTTAGGATGGCCAGAACCTCCATCAACTTGAAGGAATGGATGACTTGCCTGAATAGATATCTGGACACAAGCGTGTGGGACATGATTCTGAAGGGTTTTAACACAGGGTTTTCATTGCAGTGTAGGGGACCCAGGCGAGCGATGGAGGCGAGCAACCTCGGGTCAGTAAAAGGGAAGGAGGAAATGCTAAAACAGAAAATAGAGAAAGAAAACGTGGCAGGTAGAGTAGAGGGCCAGTTTAATACTCCCCCATTGCAAAACATGAGGATTTAGCCATTGGGTTTGGTACCCAAGAAACAAGAGGGAGAGTACAGGGTGATCCACCACCTGTCCTACCCAGAGGGGGAGTCAGTGAATGATTTCATCAGCGAGGAGCATATTAGGGTGACATATGTGACACTAGAAGATGCTTTCCGGATGATATGGGCCACGGATGATGAATGTATGGCAAAAACGGACATAGAATCCGCTTTTAGATTGCTTCCAGTTAGGAAGGAAGACTAGGAACTATTGGGTTTTAAAAGTGGGGGGCAGTATTATTTCGACAAGGCAATGCCAATGGGTTGTTCCACAGCATGTGCTACATTTGAGGCTTTCAGCACCTGCTTACAGCGGATATTCCAAGAAAAAATGGGTTATAGGACGGTCATCCATTATCTGGATGATTTTCCTTTCATTGGGAGGGGAAGAGGAGAGACACAGAGGATGTTGGAGAAGTTTCAGGAATTGTGCCGGGAGCTAGGGGTCCCACTGGCACCAGAAAAGACAGAGGGGCCAAGCAGGATTATAGAATTCTTAGGGATCGAAATAGATGTTTCAAAGGAAATATTTTGATTACCGGACAAAAAAGTTAAAACAATTGAGGGAGTTAATCCAAGTACACACCAGAAGGAGATGGGTACAACTAAAAAGGTACAATAGGTACTTGGGCACCTGAACTTTGCATGCAGGGCCATTGGACCGGGGAGGGCATTCACAAGGAGGTTAGCTAGGGTTACAGCGGGGGTCACCAGACCACATCATTTGGTGGACCTGACACAAGGGTTCAGAGAGGATTAGGATTTTAGAATCTGGGAAGAATTTCTTAAGGAGTACAACGGGTGCTCGTTCTGGCAAGACAAGTGGTGATACAACACAGACCCCGACCTCTACACAGATGCGGCTGGGGGGCTAGGCATGGTGGGGCTACCTGAGGGGCAGATGGTTCACAGAACCGTGGCCTGCCAGTTCGGTAAAGGAGAAGAAAGTGAGAGATACAACATTACTGGAGATCATGCCTATATGGGCATGTACTTTGGTCTGGGGGGGGAGGAATTATGAGATCAGAAAGTGACTTTTTGGTGTGACAATAGGGCAGTGGTGGATGTCCTGAACAACAGGGGAGCTAGGTCAGGCACAGTCATGCAGGTATTACGGCTGTTAATTCTAAAGGCTTTGCAGCTGAACATGTCATTTAAAGCACAGCACATAGAAGGGGTAGGCAATACCCTGGCTGACAGCCTTTCCCGTCTGCAGCTGGACCGTTTTCGGAGGCTGGCACTGACAGCAGAAGAACAAAAAACACCTATAACAACAAACATCTGGGACTTTGGCAAGAAGGAGCAGAACTGCTGTTTCACAGCTCATGGGCGCCTCAGACTCTGAGGGCCTACGATGGGGCCTGGCAAGTGTTTCAAACATTCAGGGCAGAGCACCAGATGGAGGTAAGTAGGCCACTCACAGAGGAACAGCTGGGAATGTTCACCATGGAGCAGTGGCAAAAAGGCACAGCCCACACCACAATGGGAGTCTATCTGGCAGGAATTAGTCTTATCTGCAGTCTAAAGGGGTGGAAGGACCTGACAAAATCATTACTCATCAGAAGAATGATATAAGGATGGGGCAGGTTGAAACAAGGACTAGCAGATAATAGAAGGCTGATAGGGGGAGCAGTGGCTAATAAGGCTGAAGGATGTGCTCCAGCAATATGCAGATTGAAGGCCAAGGCCCAGCTTTTTCACACAATCTATGGGGTAATGTTCACTGGGGCCATGAGAGTGACCAAGGTGGTAGGCCACGGGATGGAGGACAAAGAAGGGGGGTTAGAATGGGAAGATGTAAACTGGGGGGTGACAGAGATACGGATTAAGATTAGGAGGTAAAAAAGCGACCAGAGAGGGCAGGGTTGCACTGTAGCGCTGAGAGGGTGAACAGAGGGTGCAATATGCCCTGTACAGGCTTTGTGAGCCTTCGCTGCAGAGCAGGGGAACAGGACGGGGAAATTTTTTGTGCATGGTGATGGGAAGAGAGTCACTGGCTACCAAGTCACGGCATTGCTCAAAAAGGGCATGCAATTCATGGGGGAAGACCCAGCTCATTATTCATCCCATTCATTGCGGATTGGGGCTGCCTCACAGTGGGCAGCAGCAGGAGAGACCGTGGATGGGATATTGGAAAAGGGATGCTGGCGATCAACCAGTTATAAGAGATATATTAGAGCACTGAAATTAAAAAAAAAAAAATGGGAGGTTTTTGAAGGTGGTGCTCCTGGCTTGCAACTACAGAAACGAGGGGGAGGGAGGGGGCAAGAAAGGGTGGAGAGGGTATAGGAAAAAAAAAAATAGAAAAGAGATGCAGGTATGACACTGAGAGCATGTTTAAAATAATGAATTTTGTTTGAACCCATTAAATAGAGGGAGTAGCATGGAAGTCTGGATCTGTAGCCATTCCTATATTTATTGGGCCAGAGAAAGAGCAGAAAAGAAGGCTGGGGGAAAGCAGCTGTACCAAGATGCGAGATAGTGTAGGTTGGTTTGGCATGGCATATGGGGGATGAGATGGGCACAGCTACTCCCCACCCTGAAGGAACTCAAGGGATGGCAGCCCAGTCCAGATCTAATTATTATACATTTAGGGGGCAACGACCTTGCAGGCAGGCCTTGAGTAGATACTTATTTACAAATAAAACGGGATCTAGGGAAAATATGATAATGGTGGCCACAGGTAGGCCTCTCCTGGTCTGACATGATACCAAGGAGGGTTTGGAGGCAGAAGCACAGCCACAGAGCGATAGAAAGGGCCAGGAGAAAGATGAATAGGAGGGTTGGGACACTGATAAGGCAGATGGGAGGGCAGGTGATACTGAGGGGGTAGAAGAATGGGTAGAGGATTTCTACAGGTCTAATGGCATACACCTGTCGGACCTAGCCATAGACATGTTCAACACAGAAACAATGGGCTTTATAGAAGCATGGTGGAAACATGCGAGGAAAGGAAATAAAAAAAAAAGGAAATGAGGAAAAGTGAAGTGGAATGAAAGAGGAATTAAAGGAGCTTCCCTGAGGTAAGGGAGGCCATTACCCTAAGGATGGGGGAAGCAAGCCATCCAAAGCAAGCTGGAGACTGGCTAGTGGGGAAAAGGGGGGGAACGACGGGGGCAGGGAAGAAAAAAGGAATAACACAAGAAGAAGAGGAGGAAGATGAAGGAGAAAGCGGTCTCAGTTTTCACCATTACCTAACAAAAAAGGAGAAGAAGAAGGACTCAGGTTTTCACCTGGGGGAAGGAAACTCAGAGATTGATATATGAAAAAAAAATGAACAAAATGTGGAAAATATGATAATAAAGAAATGGAAATGGAATATGGAATTATGAATATAAATAAATTAATTGCCAATCTGAGCACAACAACAAACAACGTCTCTGTCTTTTGTGAGGGAAAAGGGGTGAATCCGGGACAATGGAGTTTGCCCTTTAATGGGCAGACCAGGTTGTCCTGGTGCACCCCTTTCCTCCTGCGTAGAATGGTTGTGCTCAGAAGGGGAAGGGGGAAGGAAGGGGAAGGGCTAAAGACCAGGACAATGGACAGGTAGCAAAAAGGGGAGGGGCAAAGGAGCTACATAAGGGACAGCAGCAAGGGCAAAGCCACTTTTTGCTGGAGTTTTGATCCTCCCACCCACCCTACTAACCAAGACAAGAGGGGAGACAGTCAAGATGGGACTGTATGGTGGGTCTGTCAAGGTGGATGACAGACGCATCTGGTTGCACAGCTTGGACTGCCAAAGGTGGATGGCAGGTGATATTATGGTTGTGGACTGCCAAAGGTGGATGGCAGGAAATAAAGAAGGGGAAAGGGAAAAGGGGGGGATGAGGGGAAGGGGAAGAAAAAAGAAATAACACAAGAAGAGGAGGAAGATGAAGGAGAAAGCGGTCTCGGTTTTCACCGTTACCTAACAATAAAGGAGAAGAAGAAGGACCGAGGTTTTCACCTGGGGGAAGGATAATCAGAGATTGATATATGAAAGAAAAATGAACAAAATTTGGAAAATATGATAATAGAGAAATGGAAATGGAATATGGAATTATGAATATAAATAAATTGCCAATCTGAGCACAACAACAAACAACGTCTCAGTCTTTTGTGAGGGAAAAGGGGGGAATCCGGGACAATGTGTGCTTGCAACAAAACTGTCCATTGATGTCTGTTGCTGGTGGCCCTAACTGTCTACTGCTGCCATGGGTCTGGAGCCTTGTGCCATGCAGGATGAAGGAGCACTAGCTGTGAATGAATGAATGAATGGATTGTAGGAGCGGGCAGAATGGTTGGCTTTCTGAAGCCATTACTGAAGCAACTATGGTCTTGCCTGGTGCCAAGCATGGTACCAATGGGGAACAGTTCCTGGTGAAAGCCCATCCTTCAGTAGAGTTGTCACCGGCACAAGATGCCCTTGAGGTGCACAAAGTATGTGAGGGGTGCCCCTCTGCAGCCACCTCTCAATTTATTCCAGTCTTTTGCTCCATGAGCCCGGCGAGTCTGCTGTAGGAGCTGTGGCCTTCAGAGCTGATGAAAAGCCATGCAAATCCAGCTGCAAAGATCCCAGGAAGCCCCTGACCTCAGCCATCACAGTAAAGGGAATGTACAGACTGCACAAGCACTGGGATGAGGTTCAATATCCCGAGTGGGAATGCAGTGCTGTCAGTGTCTCCCAGCCATCCACTAGTGATATCTATAGCAGCTCTCCTGAGTACAGAACCAGCATGGGGATAGATTGTTGTCTCTGGTAAGTTGTACTATCAGTTCCCCTTGGCATCAATCCACTCCTGCTTTTCATAACTGGAAGTTAAGTGACTTCTTAGGGTCACATACGATTAGCCCAGCTGAGATGCAAGATTTTATTTTCATTGCTGTTCTGTTTTACGCATTTTTGGAAAACTGGCAAGTTAATTGACTTGGTCACTCAGTGATAGCCCAGCTGACATACAATATCTCATTTTCACTGGGGTCCTGCTTTTCTTAACTATTTCCACAGTTGTGTAGGAGTCAGGGCTGGAACTCTGGGAGCTTAAGTGACTTGCTCAGGGTCACAGAGTTATGGCCCAGCTGAGAGGCAAAATGTTATTTTCATTGGGGATCCTGCTTTTGCTAATTTCTGGAGCACTGGGAGGTTAAAGAACTTTCTCAGGGTCATGGAGCCCAGTTGAGATGCAGTATCACAATTTCAGTGGGGTCTTGCTTGTACAAAACTGTCCCTGAAATAAGGAAAACTGACCCTCATTGTTTTTTGTTTTAAAACCTGAATAAACTAAAACTGTCCATTGTTGTCTGCTGTGTCATTAACCATCTCCCATCTCACCCTCCCACTAAGGACCCACCACCCCCCAACCCATCCCACCCCATACTTACCCACTGGAGGTCCATCACCGTAGCTCATCTCTGGACCGCAGACACATCTTCACTCTTCAAAGCCCAACCGCGAACTGAGGTAAGCGCTTCAATGTATTTCAAAGGAGTTTTCAGTTTCAATGTACTGTATTTCAATGGGGATTTTCAACACAGTGGCATAAGCTGGCCACTTTTTTAATATTTTTGCCTCAAATTTCCAACATACCTTTTTGGGGACCCCACTTCATGAACAATTAAGTTACGTAATGCAATTCTGTCCCGAAAGGTGATTTTGCGGCTTCTGCTTGTAATTGCCTTTCAGGCAGGAGTTGAACATTTTCTCCACCTTTTGTTTATGAGCTAGGGTCATAAGAAGGCTATGTTGAAAATTTGGTGTAGAAATTTAAAAAAACAACAAAGTTATGAGCCTGCATTACAAATTGCGAACGCAGGCTCGTAACATTGGCAATTTTCAATACTTTGACCCCAAATTTCAACATAGCCATTTCTTTACAGCGCTTCATGAATGTGACAGCTGTCATTTTTCAGATCTTGGCCAAAATGTTTCTGCATCTCGAAAAGTGATTTCACAGTCGCTGCATGAACTCACCTTTCAGGCAGGAGTTGACATTTTTTTCTGCACTTTTTCATGAAGTGGGGTCATAAGAATGCTATGTTGAAAATTTGGTGCAAAAATATTAAAAAACAACAAAGATATGAGCCTGCATTGAAATTTGCAAATGTGGGCTCATAACTTTGTTAATTTTTAATATTTTGGCCCCAAATTTTCAACATTGCCATTTCTTCACAGCACCTCATGAATGTGACAGCTGTCATTTTGAAGATACTGGCAAAATGTGTTTTTGCATTCTGAAGGTGATTCCACAGTTGCTGCGTGAAATCATCTTGCAGCCAGGAGTTGCACATTATTTCTGCACTTGTTCATGAGGTGGGGTCATAAGAATGGTGTGTTGAAAATTTGGGAGACAAATATTACCAAACAAGACAGTTTTGCTGCCTCCATCATCACTTCTGCAGTACTTTGTATTCTTAAATGTTAATAATATGATTCTTTCACTGAAGCAATTTTCAAACACACACCCCCATGACACCAGTGCACACGGTGAACATTCCGCATTGGCAAATGCTTGTTTTAGTACTGATTCCTGATGCTTTGTAAACGAGAGCTATAATAAATTCAATATTTGTAATGGAGTTCTTTTTTCCTCTCCCAGAGCATGAGCCATGCTGCTGCTGGAATTTGCTACAATTTGGGTTTGAACTTGAAGGACTAAAAGTTTGAAATTTCAACAATTTGATCTGTATTTCTTCAGTGTGCTGCCACAAAACTTTGGTGTCTTTGTTTGTGTTGGAGGTGAGCCACCTCCATGGAAAACACTCATCTCCTTTTGTTTTTCACAGCTATTTGTTGGATTTCCTGCTGTTATTATCTGCCTTAATCATATTTTGTAGAATGTTTTGTTATGTAAATGTTGCTCGGGGGGTGTCCCCCTTTTTGGGGAGTACCTCTAACATTTCATAGCTAATTCTGTTTATGATAGTTTAATTGGTACACTTATGGGCTATGGATTAGTAGACTATGCTTCTTCACAATTTACTGCCCTTTTAACTTGTGGATTTTATGGTTTAAACAGCAACCTTGGGTTGCAGTAAAAATATTTCTTGAAATACTTACCTCTACTACCACAGTCATTGTCTTGGCTGGTATTTTGGATCATATTATCCTTTTGTACTGTATTGATTTATTTTCACAATTTCCTTGGTGTAAAGAGCATGGGGTAATGTTAATAATAATGTACTTTATTTATGCAGCACAATATAAAGTATATGTAATGTTCATTATATGTGAAATTTTACAGATGAGGTTTTTCTCTGTAACCTTCCAATATCTCATATGACTACTTCATTGTATCAGCTGGTTCAGTTGAAATAAATAAAAATAACATTTTAAAAAAATTAGATCTATAGGAAGCTTTGGTTTTAGTTAAGCAGAACACTCAGTTTGAGACATCCCTAAGAAAATATTTAGAGGAAACTGAAAAAAGCTTGAATTGAAATATGGAGCTTTCATACCATTCAGACCAGCTCTGGTATCGTGCTAAGGCTACTAGCATCCAGACTGATATCCAGGCCTACAAAACAGCAAGGAATGTATGCACCAGAGCAATCCGCCATGAGAAGGCTAACTATTACATGAATGCCTTAGCCAGCATCTGGAATGACTGGAGTAAATTCTGGCATAACCTTGCTGAAGTGACTGGAAGGATCCCAAAACAACACCCACAATGTTGAACATAGATGATACCATCACTCTTGAACATGTAATCATTGCTAGTGCATTTAACACCACTTTTGCTGACTTTAGTCATGTGCTACCCCCTCTAACTTTTTTGATCCCACCACAGTAAACCCAGCTCCTGTTAGTTCAGGTTTGCCACCAGGGCATCCTCCTTTCCATTTCAAAGCAATCCCGGAAAGCCTAGCTAAAAAACACATTTTTAAAGTGCTTGGAAAGTCTAGGGTCAGTGGCGATTCACTGGATATGAAACTTCTCGCCCTCACCATTGACGAAGTCCTGCTCCCACTAACCAAAATCCTCAACCATTCCCTCATGCTCTCCCAGTTCCCCCAAAAGTGGAAACTGGCAGTGGTGACTCCAGTCCATAAAAGTGGTGACAAGACTCTCATGAACAACTACAGGCCTATATCCATCCTCCCTCCTCTTTCCAAAGCATTGGAATTGATAGTGGCTGATCAGCTCACAGAGTATCTTGTAAAATACAGCCTGCAATGTTCCTAGCAGCATGGCTTCTGCAAAGGGCACAGCACTACCATGGCACTCCTTGAATTCACTACACATATCCATCATGCACTTGATCAGGGCCAGTTGGTCGGCACCTCTTTTATTGACCTGACTTAGGCATTTGACACTGTCAATCATTCCAGTCTCCCCAAACAATTATCCCTCCTTGGTCTTTCAAGTGAAACTACCCTCTGGTTTCAAAGCTACCTCAGTAAGGTGACCCAACAGGTCAGGATTGGTGAATTCCTCTCGTCATCCCTACCAATCCACTCTGGAGTACCCCAAGGTTCTATCTTGGGTCCCTTGTTATTCAGCATATTCCTGAACAATCTCCCTGCCTCCTGCCATTACAGAATGTTACTGTACGCAGATGATGCAGTAATCTTCACTTGCCACATTGACCCCACCTCGCTTTAGTCTCAACTACAGAAAAGTTTCACAGAAGTGGAAGACTGGGTTTGCTCACATAAACTCATCCTTAACCAGAAAAAACTAAAACAATGTTGTTCCATGTAACCCACAACAAGTACAAGGACAATGAGCTCATAATTAACAACCACAAAGGCATCGCTCTTGAACAGGTGGATATGTTTAAATATCTGTGCCTGAACCTTGACTGCTCCCTCTCGTATACCAAACACATTGACAATATCGCTAAAACTGTGAACTCCCATATAGGACTACTATACAAGCATAAACATTGCCTAACGGCTGAAGCCTTGAACCTCACTATCCAGAGCTCTGTTATCTCAACTATTGACTACGGGCTGATTATCTATGGATCCGCTACTGATACTGCACTCTGGTGCATAGCTGTAGCCCTTAATTAGGCATGTAGACTCCTTATTTCAGCTGCCCACCTTTCTCACACATGTGACATTTATGAGCAGGCTAACTGGCTCAGCTATCTGGCAGGCTAAAGTGCCAGACCTGCATCCTAGCTAAGAAGACCTCACTGGGCCTTATGCCCCCTGGAGTGCAATCAATATTGACCCCACAGCATGTCCATCACCTAACTAGAAGATCAGACAGTCTAACCTTTACAATACCTAGCTGTCGGACCTCTCAAGTTCAGTGTTCTTACCTTGTCAGAGCCTCCACCTGGTTCAACTTGATACCTACAGAAATCTCCAACATTGCCATGATTGGTGCTTTTAAGTATAAACTGCATCAACACCTCATGGCTAGTGCCTTCTGTGATTGCTTCTTATAATCCCCTCCAGGCATACTACCCTCAAGCATCCCTCCTCACTGCCTCAGCTCCTCCTCCTCCTCTCCTACCCCCCCATTACTGGGTATAAGATGAATCTGTCTCCTTTTCCTTTTCATCCCTCCCTTTCCTCCTCCCTTGCTATTTCCCATCTACCACATACCCAACGCAATGCATTCCCCATTTCTCCCCTCCTCCCTCTCCCATACCACCCCCTCACCACCACTCTTCTTTCTCTTTTTCCACTAACCCACACCTAACAAAGCACCACTGAGCCACCTATGACTTGTACTGTATAAGTTACTCGCAACAAAATTCCTTAACAATGCCTTTGGCTGCTATTATTGTAACCTTGTCTTTTTTTTCTAAGTTCCATTGTAATGATCATGTTATGTTTTGTACCTTATTGTCCATATTGCCTTGACGTGGAACCTTTGTAAAAGAGCCCTCGCCTCAAAGGTGTCATCCGAAATACAAATAAATAAAAATAAATAAATATATTTGTGAACTTAAAAGTATGTATTAAGTTGTTAAGATACAAAGGAAGCCAGTTAGGTTGAAGAAACATGGCACTGGTGTGAGTCAGCGGATCACAATTCAAGATAAAGTAGGCAGGTTTGTTGTAGAGGACTGCCAGAGTTTGCAATGCAGTTGGGTTTGCATGATGAGAAATACCATCACTCTAGGCATGATTGTGGGAAACATTTTCTTTTTACAATTGGCAATTGAGAGATAGTCCCTGACATGATAAAATCTGCAAAAGTAGGACTGGGCTTTCTCAAGAATGCTTTCAATGTGGGGTTTGAAAGTAAGTGATGAATCTAGAATGAAACCCAAGTTTTAAAAATACATTATAAAAGATAACAAAATACAAAGTGAGCCAATTTTAAAAAGGAGAGGCAGAAGATCAGGAGAGAAAAGATGGTCACCCAAACAAAATGGTCTGGGTCTTCTATTTTGTTAAGAACCAAGAGGTTCTCTTCAAATCAAGACTGAATGTTATCAAACTACAATTAAAGTTGAGAAGTAAGGGATGTCATGGAAGAATAAGAGTAATAAATAATGGGAGAGAGAGAGAGAGAGAGAGAGAGAGAAGAATCAGGCCCAAATTTGAACCTTACCTGGGGGACTACCATCGATACAGGCAAAAAAGTTGAAGAGGCGCTATTCTATGAGACCAACTGAAATTGTCCTAATAAATAGGAAGATAACCAAGATGTAACATGTCATCAGAACACACAGTGTTGTAATCAAGAAAGTAAGATATTTTGGTTGAGAAGGTTAAAGGCTTTGGACAGATCTATGAAGATGGCCACCACATGATTACCTCTGTCCAAAGCCTGAAAGACCTTATCAAGAATGTTAGCCAGAGTAGCCGTGGTGGAATGTAGAGGATGAAACTCCAAATAAAAGGAGAAGAGTACCTTATTATCAGAAAGGAAAAGTGAAACATGGTTGTGCACTACATGTTTAAGAAGCTTTGGGAAAACTAAAAGGAGAGAGCTGAGGTGGCTGTTATCAGTGGAATAGATAAGGGATATGTGTTGGGCTGTGGAGGAATACACTATTTATCTGCATGAGTGCACACTGACCTCCTTCACGAGTGGCAGGGAATAGCGAAGTCATGAGTGATGCTGAGGTCAGTGTGCATGAGTGCAGATGAATAGTGTATTCCAACGACAGCCCAACACATATTCAGTTTATACAGTAGGAGTGAAAGGATATTGCACTGAAATGTGTTGTGTTGTTTACTTTTTGCAGTGTGGTTTCTGTGTGTTTAATATTTATTGCCCTGTGTCTCATATTTTTTAGAGGTTTCCCTTAGTTGAAATGTTTTTCTCCATAGTAGTTTAAAGTTCTGCATTTTGTTTCTTCATGATGCTTCTCTTTCTGCTCTTGGTATCTATCTGTTTGCTTGGGTTTTGCTTTCAGTTTCTAGGTGTAGCTCTTTGTTGAAATGTGCTTTTTGTGCAGGTGTGTTGCATTTGGTTTGGGGGGTTCAGGTGTTTTGAGATTTGTTGCTTTCGGTGACATAGCTACTATGTAGACAAATGTAGCTACTGTGGAAATAAATGCTTTTTATTCCACTGTAGCTACATTTATGTCATGGTAGGTCTGCTAAGCATGAATCACTCATTTTTATCCTGCTACTATGGTGGATATGCTGTTTTATCCCATGGCTTATCCTTTCACCCCTATTGTATAAACAGATCTACCTTCTTTAAAAAACATTGTAAAACAGTGAAGTAAAAGTATGTGAGAAACAAAAATGGAATTCTTGTGTTGCACATTTAATAGGAATAACAGGACCTTTTCCAAGTAGTATGAAATATTCTAGAACCTGCTGTACACAAGGAGTGTTGGACTAATCGGAGAGATGCTGTCTGAAGCAAAGGGAAGGATTCTGCCTCAACCCAGCCTGTCATTAAGATCACAAAAGGAAGTAAGTACCACTCACGGGTAACCTCAGACCAGATGTGTTGGTGATCTCGGAATCTTTGCCTTCCTCCAAAATTCCTGATGCCTCTGTTGCCATCCCCAGTTTCATCATTGTTCATCAGGATTGAGCAAAGAGGGGTGGTGGAGTAACCATCTGCTGCTCTTCAAATAATCAGTCTGAGACTGTGCTCTCCATCTCTATCCTCTCTGCCAATGAGATGCTTCTTCTCAAACTTTCACTCTTCTTTTCTGCACCCACATTGTTTGTTGTTGCCCTGGCATGTTCTCACCTTCAGTAATTGAGCTACTCAACACCATCTCCTCACAGGCCTCCTCTGGCGAGTTACTCATATTAGGTGATTTTAATTTAAATTAGTTCTCTCCCTCTCTTCATAAATTTTATCTTAACGTGAAGCTCCTCCTTTGAACACAGCTCATTTCTGCCCCTACTTGCTTTAATTTCAAATCTCTAAATTACTCCCTCTTGGACTGAATCCTCTCCTTCCATCCCCATCATACTGTGGATGCAAATACCTTCTCTGATGCCATCAGAGACCACCATATGGTTTACAGTCTTCATAAGATTCATCATCCCAAAGCTTCCCCAAATTCATCCAGATCTAATCTTTCCATTCGCTGGACTTGTCCAGCCTTCATGCTGACCTGGTTGCTACTAACGTGTCTCTTATTTTTATAGCTGGTAATGTGGACAATGTCCTCAAGTTCTTAACTTCTAAACTAATGTCTGTCTGGGATCATCACACACCCCTTAGAAAAACCAGGATCAGAGGTTCACATGTCCATTGGATCTCAGCTGAGTTGCTGGCTTGTTAGCATGTGCATGACCTTGCCTGGATGACATACAAGTCCTCTGGCTCCACTTCTGCCCTTACTTTTTAGCGGACCCTTTGTAATATCTGTACAACAACTACTAGGCTTGCAAAGTCTGAACATTTCACATCCACTCTTCGGAATAACCTTAATCTCCCCCCTCTTAATTCTGGAAGGTAATTCTTGTACGGTACTTTTCTGTCCTCCAAGCCAGTTCTCTTCTCTCTATTCTCAAGATGGGCAATACTCTTATCTCTGAACGCATTGCAGTTGCCTCATCTTTCAGTTCTTTTTTCACCTCCTATGCCCATACTCTCCTGTCTTCCTCCTCCTCTTACCTCTCCTTGTCTCTCTCCTTCTCTTCCCTTTCATTCTCCTGCTTTTCCTATCCTACTGCCCCCCTCCTCCCTTTTTTCTTTTTCTCCCATTATTCTTGCTGATGCTGTTAAGGCCCTCTTCATTCTAAATCCACATAAGGGGGAAGACCTGATGCTCTTGACCACAGACTGCAATATCTCTTTGCTTATGCCACTGTCCTCCCTATTACATACATCCTCAGCCTCTCTTTCTCCTTATCCTGTGCCCCTAACTCTTGGAAGTTGGCTACTGTCATTCCCCTTCTTAAAAGGGGTGACCTCTTTTTCCCTACTAACTTCCATCCTATTTCTCTCCACCTCACTCTGTCTAAACTCCTTCTTCTCTTCCAACTCACCCCCTTTTCTTGACTCAACTTCCTTCTTCACTCCTTTCCAGTCTGGCTTTAGAAGGTAACACTGCACTTCCACCTCTTTCCTCTGGCTCACTGATAATATCTACTCTGGCATGGATCGGGTCATTGTAACCGCTGCCATTTTCTTTGACTTAGCCAAAGCTTTTGACACTGTTGTTCATCCCATTCTCCTAGACAAGCTTAAGGCATCTGGAGTCTCAGCTTCTTCGGTTGTGTGGTTCCATTCCTACCTTGAGAGCAGGTCACAAATTGTTCGTATTGGAGACTCCCTTTCCCCAACTCCACGTCAACTCAGGCATCCCCTGATGGTCTGTCCTTGGCCCAGTTCTCTTCTCTAGTTTTCTAAATGCCTGCTTCTCTGTGTTCCTTCATATGTATTAATTCGTGCCTGAAAATAGTCATTTTATGGCTAGTGCACTTACCCGGTTAGCAAAAGCTAAATAAAATGAATGTATGCAGATGCTGCAATTCTGTTTTCCTCTGGATCCTCTGTCTCTAACCTCATAAACCCGTTCCAATTGGACTTTAACAACATCAAGCTCAGGTTTTAAGAAAATCAGTTATTCTTAGAGAACAGTCTGTATGACTTTGGGCACCAGGTGGAGGCTTGCTAGAGTATCCTCCCTTCCCTACTTTCATACTCTTGATGGTGCAACTATAGAAGATATCTCCTCCTTCAATAACTTCAGGGTCTGGCTGGATCACCACCTTGATTTTTCTGTTCATGTGGACTGGTGCGTTATACAGAAATAAGAGGAGCATTCCACTTCCTGCACATTCAGAAAACCTCACTAAGATGATTCTCTACATTTATGACTACAGATACATTGTTTACAGTGCTGCTCCAAAGTTGACTTTAGCTAGACTGGCCCCTTCCTTTCATGCCTTCTGTCACTTTGCCCTTGACAAACCCCAGTGTACTCACCACTGTACTCTGTAGTCGTCCCTCTACCTCCCCTCACTTGATGCCAGATGTCTTACTCACTGTGTTTCCTTTATTTCTAAATATTTGTTTGGTTCTTTCCCTTCATATCTTGCTTCTTTCCTCTCATCCACCCTTTTACCTGTTACTCCCTTTCCAATGCTTGCTGTCACTCTCTTGCTTTCCCACCAATGAAATGTACTGCTGGCCAAACTGCCTTCTCTTTCTGCTTCCCTAAATTATGGGTCTCTCTTCCCCCTTCCATTCTCTCGTATCCTTCCTTTCCCACTCTGAAGAATCTCCTCCATGATTTCTCTGTTCACTCTTGCAGTCACTTCTGATATTGGGGAGGACTCATATTCACCTGCCTTCCACCTCTCACTGTCACCAGCGCTGCCCCCCAAGTTTCAGTCCTTTCTCCCTGTTTGTTTTTATTCTGACAGTTCTATTTAACAGCTCATTAGAAACAGGAGTGGTTCTGGCAGATTGAAGGAGGATGGAGGAGGATGGATATAGTCTGACTGTACAAAAGTGGTAGCAGGGATCTGGCAATTATAGG
Organism: Neoceratodus forsteri; assembly: GCA_016271365.2. Classification (NCBI taxonomy): domain Eukaryota; kingdom Metazoa; phylum Chordata; order Ceratodontiformes; family Ceratodontidae; genus Neoceratodus; species Neoceratodus forsteri. The sequence goes on along the minus strand of CM057452.1, from coordinate 453,931,680 downwards.
CCAATCAGTCTTACATCAGTGGTGGAAAAGTTCATGGAATCACTGCTGAAGGAAAGGATTTGGTATTTGGGAATATCTTGAATCCAGTGAGTTACAAGATCCAAGGCAGCATGGTATCATAGGTGGAAGTCATGTCAAATGAATCTGATAGATTTCTTTGACTGGGTGACCAAGGAACTAGATCATGGTGGAGAAGTGGACATGGTCTAACTAGATTTCAGTAAGGTGTTCGTCACCATTCCACATAGGAGACTATTAAGCAAGCTTGGTAAATTAGAAGTAGATCCAAAGGTAGAAAACTGGATAAGACATTGGTTAGAGGATGGGTAACAGAGGGTGGTGGTAAACTGAGTTTATTCCAAAAAAGGGAGAGTGACCAGCGAGGTGCCTCAGGGATCAGCTTTGGGACTGCTCCACTTTGATATTTTTATAAGATATACTGCAGAGGAGCTGGAAAGTAAGGTCTGCCTCTTTGTGGAAGACACCAAAATCTGCAATAGGGTGGATACTCCAAGGGGGTGGAAAGGATGTGCAGATACCTGAGAAAACTAGAGAAGTCATCAAGGGTTTGGCAGCTGGGTTTCAATGGAAAAAGTACAAAATAATTCATTTAGGACACAAAAACCCAGGAGAACAGTACAAAATGGGTGGAGTGATATTGATTACCACCAAGCAGGAAAGAGAATCGATCCTGAGCCAAACGAACAGATGGACCCCCCCATCAGGTGGATGGTCGCGAGGGCCAGTGGTGTAGAGCCCTCCCTCCAACAACAGCAAGGCACGTTCGAGGGGTGGAAGCCAGCCACGCAGCTCACTCTGAAGGAAGGATCGCTGGTGCTTGGTGCCATTTATAAATTTTAATCTGGACGGCTTTTTTATCGGCACACGAGTGGAGATAGTCTCCTGGTTAGTGCTTGGACTAATCAGGGATCCTGAGCCAAATGAATGGACGGAAACCCCCCATTGAGTGGAAGGTCATAAGGGCCAGCAGTGTAGATCCCTTCCTCCAACAACAGCAAGGGATCCTGAGCCAAACGAACAGATGCCCCCCCCCATCGGGTGGACAGTCGCGAGGGCCAGCGGTGTAGAGCCCTCCCTGCAACTACAGCAAGGCAAGTTCAAGGGGCAGAAGCCAGCCACACGGCTCACTCTGAAGGAAGGATCACTGGCACTTGGCACCATTTTTAAATTTAAATCTGGACGGCTTTTTTATCGGCACACAGAGTGGAGATAGTCTCCTGGTTAGTGCTTGGACTAATTTAACATAGCAAATCCGCCTCTTCATGAAGTTACTTTAATTTCCTGAAGGGAAACAGCTCCTAGTCATTTGTAATTTGTTAATCTACTTGTTTAATGCTTGGATTGATGCTGTATGTTCCTTCGACAGTAACACAGGGGATTGTAGTCTGGAAGCAGTTAGCTCCTTAAATTTTATATAAGGGATTACAGGGATTTGAAGTTTCTTTTAATTCAAGCTCCTTTGCACAAGCCAATGCTGAATTTAGCCCCACAAATCCCTTTATCTTTTAAATGTGAAGCCTGAGGTGTATAGATCACTAAGTTAAACTGCAGAGCAGCCCTCTCTCCTGTGCACTGCACCCCGATACTCAGCTGTTTATTCCTTTCCCTCAGCCCTCTGCCTCTGAGACCTCCCTTTTTTGTTCACTCCTCCCCTCTGGTAGAAACAATTGGAGCCCTTACCATTCTTAACCTTGTCCTCTCTCTCCGTTTCTCCACAGCAGGGATCCTGAGCCAAATGAACGGATGGAACCCCCCCCCGTCGGAAGGACGGTCGCGAGGGCCAGCAGTGTAGAGCCCTCCCTCCAACAACAGCAAGGCAAGTTCAAGGGGCGGAAGCCAGCCACGCGGCTCGCTCTGAAGGAAGCCCTGCCGCCCCCACCACCACCCTTGCTCGACTCTCTCACTTATACCATTGATCACGTGCATTTCTTAGCCTATCAGCTCACTTCTCCCTTAGCAGTTTATAAGCTTCGGCCACTAGAGTTCAGCAACGCTACCTGGTCTGTCTAATGAGTACTACGGAACTCCACTTCACGCTCCTCTCGCAGTCACACCAGTCTTATTTCACCAAGTGAACAGCCAGTTCCCCAGGACCCAGACCAGATCTAGTCTGCCACGGAGACGAGAGTGGGAAACTATAAGTGCCCCTGGGTAGGAACTAATGTACAATCAGCTCCACCAAGGAATGTTACATGCAAGGTCCCTGTATCACTGCTGTATTTTTAACTGTGGCATGATTTCCCTAGAATTACCCTCCTTAGCAATTATATACTAATAACAAAAAGAGTAAAACTCTCTACAGGCTGTCCGCAAAGAGTTGCAATCTCACATTAGGCAGGTTTATATGTAGAAACATAGAAACATATACTTTGACGGCAGATAAGGACCACTTGGCCCACCCTGTCTACACATTTCCCTACATATTGGATGAGCTGCAGATTCTAGTTAACCAACAGCCTACTTCCTGCAACCCCCCACTATAATTGCCTTATGTCTGTCCCATGCATGTTTGAATTCCCCCACTGTTTTAGACCCCACATCCTCTCCAGAAAGGCAGTTCCATGCGTCCACCACTCTCTCCGTGAAAAAGAATTTTATCACAATACAACTCCAGGAATACTTCCACAAGGTTTCTGCTAGTGGATTCTCTGCCTACCTAAACTCAGTACCACCACTAGCACAACACCTAAGTTCCCAACAGGATCGGGACAGACAGCCAGAAACTCGCTACCCCAAGGAGCCCATTACTCGTATTTCGGCTGTTTTTCAGGCAGGATTCTGCTGCAAAAGCACAACCAAAAGAAAAGTCAGTAGTTAATCCATGCACAATAATTGGCTGGTTACTGCTCTAATAAGATGGCCCCCAAGAGACTTCCAAAGGGCCCTGGGGTTCTCTGCCACAATGCTCATTGTGTAAACAAGCCACTTCCTTCTCTCTTAACAAGAGCATTCTCCTGGCTATTCTCAACATAATGTCCCTCCTCTGGGTGGACAGGAGCATAGAACAAGGATACTTGGATGCCAAGGGGCCACAACACAATGACCACTCTACAACCAGTCCTTACAACTGGACATCGCCCCCTAGGACCAATGCCTTTCTGATATCCCATGAGTTGGTAAGAAGGGGCGTATACTACAAGGCTCTTTATGCCACCCGTAGGTGGCTACACAGCTTCTCCATCCCATCAGTCAGCCCCACACTACTTTGCCTATTGGCTCTCCTGCTGGTTCAGACAGGAGGCATACAGTCTAACCCGGGCCCTCCTATTGTAAATCACCTAGTTGCCTCCCCTCAAGACCCGCACTGGGCATCTTCAAAGGGGCTCAGGATTGCACATATGAACATCTGCAGCATAAGACCAAAGATTCAGGAGATACAAGCTAGGATCGACCAATACGAGCCTGATATCCTTGCTATCTCAGAGACCTGGCTCAAGGCCCACATCCTCGACCATGAGATTGGGGTCCTAGGTTACAACACCTTCTGTAAGGATAGGATGAACAAAAGAGGTGGTGGGGTCCTAATCTATGTGAAGGACACCCTCATGGCAATGCAACTGACACTGAACCCGGGAAACAGCAAGGACAGTGAATCCATCTTCATCCTGGAACAGATTATCTAAGAACCAACCATGCTGAATCACAAAACTGGGAACCACTCCATCTTGGACTGGGCTCTGGTATCTAATCCCCTCAACATAGAAACATAGAAACATAGAATTTGACAGCAGATAAGGACCGCTTGGCCCACCCAGTATGCCCATTTCCCTACCTGATGGATAAGCTGCAGATTCTAGTTAACCAGCAGCCTACTTCTTCCTACCCCCACCCCCTAGAATTGCCTTATGACTGTCCCATGCATGCTTGAATTCCACCACTGTTTTTGACTCCACAACTCTCTGAAGGCTGTTCCATACATCCACAACCCTCTCTGAAAAAATACTTCCTTAAATTACCTCTGAGCTGCCCCCCTTCTATCTTCAAATTGTGCCCCCTTGTTCTTGCACACCTCTTTTTTTGAAAGATGCTACCCTCTTGGACTTTGTTGATTCCCTTGAGGTACTTGAAAGTTTCTATCATGTCCCCCCTCTCCCTCCTTTCCTCGAGGCTATACATATTAAGCTCCTTAAGTCTCTCTTCATAGGTCTTCCAGTGCAGACCCTGCACCATTTTAGTTGCCCTCCTCTGGACAGCTTCCATCCTGTCTATGTCTTTGCAGAGATTGGGTCTCCAGAACTGCACGCAGTACTCCAGATGGGGTCTCACCAGCTGTCTGTACAGAGGGATAATAACTTCCTGTTTTCTGCTGGTGATGCCTCTCCCTATGCATCCCAGTATCCCCCAGCCCTCCTTGCTACCCTCTCACATTGCTTGCCCACCTTAGGTCATCTGATATGACTACCCCAGGTCCCTTCCATTTTTGTTGTTGTTAGTATCTCACCCCCATTGTGTACTTCTTCCCCAGGTTTTGTTTCCCAGGTGCATTACCTTGCACTTCTTAGCATTGAATCTAAGCTGCCATACATTTGACCATTCCTCTAACCTTGCCAAGTCCCTTCTCATCCTTTCCACACCACTCTGTGCATCAACTCTGTTGCAGATCTTGTGTCATCTGCAAAGAGACATTCTTTTCCTTCCAGTCCCTCTGCAATGTCGCTATAAAGACATTGAAGAGGACCGGTCCTAATACTGAACCCTGTGGTACCCTACTGCTAACCCCCTTTTTCAGAGTGGACTCCATTTACTATTACTCTCTGTGTCCTATTCTCCAGCCAATTCTTACCCAGGCTGTCATCTTGGGACCCACTCCCAGGCTGGCTAACTTGTATATTAATCTTTTGTGGGACTGTGTCAAATGCCTTGCTAAAGTCTAGGTAGACCATGTCCACAGCCCTCCCTGATCTACTACTTTGGTCACCCAGTCAAAGAAATCTATCAGATTTGTCTGGCATGACCTTCCGTTGTGAATCCATGCCTTGGGTCCTGTGCCCCTCTGGCCTCTAGATACGAACAATTCTTTCCTTCAGAAGTGATTCCATCATTTTCCCTACCACTGAGGTTAAACTAACAGGTCTGTAGTTTCCTGCTTCTGCCTTGCTCCCACTTTTGTGAAGGGAACTACATCTGCCCTCCTCCAGTCCTCAGGTACCACCCCATCCTCTCATGATTTGTTAAAGAGGGTAGTCAGTGGTGTCACTAGTTCTACCCTTAGTTCTTTAAGAATTCTGGGATGAATCCCATCAGGCCCCATTGCTTTGTCCACCTTCAGTTTTAAGAGCTCTTTCAGAACTCTTTCTTCTGTAAAAGGGTTGGTATCAACTTCTGTATCCAGAGTGTTTCTACTGTTTGTTTTAGGTACCCCTCCTTCCTTTGTAAATACTGAGCAAAAATATTTGTTTAGTATCTCTGCCTTTTCACAGTCACCTCTGCCCACCCTCCTCCCCTTTATTAAGTCTCACTATCCTCTCTTGGTCTTCCTTTGCTCCCTGATGTACCTATAAAAGGTTTTATCCCTTCTTGACTGAGTTGGCTATCTTTTCCTCGGTTTGGGCCTTTGCTGTTCTGACTGTCTTTCCAGCTTCCTTTTGTTTTAACTGATACAGTTCTCTGTCCTGTTCCTTCTGTGATTCTTTGTACTTCCTGAATGCTTTTTCTCTTGAACCTTCACTGCCACTTCCTTTGAGAACCATAGTGGTTTCTTACCTCATTTCGTTTTGTTTATTTGCTTTACACAAAGGCTTGTTACCTCTGTGATGGCAGTTTTATTATTCCCATTGTTCTTCCACCCTCCTTCCTGCCCATTTGCTAGTGCATTCCTTAGGCACTCACCCATTTTGGCAAAGTCAGCCTCCTAAAATACAGTACTTTGTCTTTGTATGTCTTGACTCTATTGTTGTGTTTATTGTGAACCATACTGTTCGATGGTCGCTAGTTCCCAGATGGCTACCCACTTCTACATCTGTGATCCTCTCTTCATCTCCGTTTGAGAGAACCAGGTCTAAGATTGCTCCCTCTCGAGTGGGCTCCAATACTAGTTGTCTAAGGCATGCCCCCTGTAGGGCATCTAGAATAACCCCACTCTTAGAAGTGGCTGCTGCAACTGCACTCCAGTTAACATCTGGCATATTCAGATCACCCATCAGCAATATCTCCCCTTTATCTGCCATTCTAATATACTTATCATTTCCTTGTCCATTTCCTCCCCCTGAGAGGGGGGTCTGTATACAACTCCTGTGCGGATTGTGGTGCCATTGCCTGCCTCCATATTGACTCACAGTGCTTCTTCTCCTCCCTGTTTACCCTTTTGTTCTGTTGGTTTGATTTCTTCTCTTATGTAGAGAGCTACTCCTCCTCCTCCTCTTTTACCCTCTCTGTCCCTCCTGTAGATAGTGTATCCTGGTATGTTTACGTCCCAGTCATGGTTCTATGTGTACCATGTTTCTGTGACTGCCACAATATCCAGATCTTCCTCCTCCATCAAGGCCACTAATTCAGGAAGCTTGTTACCCAGACTACAGGCATTGGTACTCATTGCTCTCCATTTTTTATGGCTTTACCTTCTGTAGTGGCAACCCCCACTGACCTTTCTACCTTGGTATTTTCTCATTTAGTACCCTGTTTTGTAGGGAGGGCTGGGATTTTCCTTCTGCTTATCAGTGCCTCCCTTGACTAGTTTAAAGGCTTGCCAATGAAGCATTTAAACCGATTGCCCAAAAGACTTGTTCCTTCCTGGACAGATGCAGACCATCCCGCAGTACAGGCTGGTGTCCTCCAGGTGGAACCCCAGTCCCAATGAAGCTAAACCCCTGTGCTCCACACCATTTTTTTCAACCATTTGTTAAACTGCATGGTGCAAAGCACTCGCCTCACTCATGCCACTGACAGGCAGCACCTCTGAGAAGGATACTGTGTGTGCTACTTGTCTTAAGCCCCTCCCAACTCTACAAAGTCCTTTTGCACTGCTCTAATCTCATGATGAGCCAAGTCATTTGTCCCTAGGTGGACAATGATGTCCAGCTCAGACTCCCGTGCAACTGTTCTCGTGATCCTAAGGATGCGCTTCCTGTCCCTCCAAGCCATGGCACCAGGCAGGCACTTTACTTCAGTTTTCCCTGCTCCCCCCAGTTCTACCCCCCTAATAATTGAGTCCCCCACCAGTAGCTGCTTTCTCAACATCCAGAAGGCAGGCATAATGGCCGATGCTCTTAGTGATCATTCCCCTATTTTCTGCATCTGAAAGAACAGAGCACCAAAAGTTCCACCTAGGATACTCACCGTCTGTGACTACTCAAATTTTACGGTAGGACAATTTAACAACTATCTAAAAAAAATGGGACTGGAGCTCGATCAGGCTCCTACCAACTGTGGATAAGGACCTGGCATTCTTCCAAGACTCCCTCCTCAAGGCGGCTCCCATCTTTGCCCTGCTCAAGAAACTCAGGACAAAGGGAAGCTGCTACAAGTGTATCTCCCAATCTGTAAAATCTATGATGATTAGCCGGGACAAGGCCTAGAAGAAGTTCCAGTGGTCTGGTCTCCCGGCAGACCTCCTGGCTTACAGATCTCTAAGAAACAAGTGTAAGAGATCCATTATATTTGCCAAGAAGGAGTACGTTACACACCTACAATGTACCAACCTAGGGAATCCAAAGCTGTTCTGGTCCCACATCAATGAATTACTCAGGGGCAACTCCAAGGAGGCACCCTGCCTAATAGAGATAAACAGACAGCTACAGAGTGAAAGCCGGAAAATAGCCACAGAAATTAACAATCATTTTACCAACCTTGATGACTACAAGGCTGGACTGCCTCCTGCTACACCGGCACAGTTATTGAAGAACACTCCCACCTAAAAAGACCCCAATTCCACCTAAGACTTGTCAAGACAAAAGAGGTCCTTCCTCCCCTCAAAGCTCTGAAAATTAAAGGCATAGGAGGTCCTGATGGCATCAGCCCAAGGTTACTATTGGAGGGAGCACAGTCCCTCGCTAGGCCTCTGACCTGGCTCACCAGTAGATCCCTACTGGAAGGAACTGTTCCTCACCAATGGAAGCAGGCTAGTGTGGTCCCCATTCACAAGGGTGGTTTGAGGGAACTCATCAGCAACTATAGGCCCATCTCCCTGCTATGCACTCTTGCAAAACTGCAGGAAAGGCTGGTTTATGGGTAGCTGAGGGACTACCTTGAGTCCCATCAACTCCTTGCCCCCATTCAGCATGGGTTCTGGATGAACCATGGCACCGAAACAGCTCTCGCCCATCTCACAGTGGACATCCTCAGTGCAATGGACGCAGGCAAGCCTATGGGCGCAATCTTTATTGACCTGTCCAAGGCTTTTGACCTTGTGGACCACAACCTCCTGCTATCTAAGCTCAACAAAATAGGTCTTGATACCCACTCCCTGGGTTGGTTCTAGAGCTACCTATCAGGTCACTTCCAGTGGGTCATCTGGAAGGGTAAGCAGTCAGATCCTCTACCTGTTAAAGAGGGTGTACCTCTGGTCTCAATTCTTTGACTCCTCTTGTTCTCTCTCTTCACAAATGACCTCAACCTGTACTGCGGGGACAGCTCTGTTGTTCAATATGCAGAGGACACTGTAATCTACTGCTTAATGGACAACCTGCCAGACCTAGGCCCTCTCCTCCAAGCTGACCAAAAGACACTGGAGGTCTGGCTCACTTCCAATAGAATGGTCCTCAATGCAGGTAAAACAAAAGTTATGCTATTTGGTCCCACATCCTTAGGGCAGGATAGGTCCAGATTCCTTCAGCTTAACTCTTTAGCGGGAACAACCATAAATGTGGTGGAAACCATAAAATACCTTGGGCTTACAATTGACCAAGTTCTCACCTACAAGTCTCATGTAGACCAAGTAACCAGGACCATCCACTGTACACTTGGCACATTATACCGGCTTAAAGGCCAGCTTATCCCTGGGGCAAGGCTTGCAATTGCCTCCAGTGTTCTGCTCCCAACTCTTACCTATGCTGCCCCTGTCCTATGGGGTATGCCAAAACAAGAGTTCAACTGGCTACAGGTGTTGTACAACAAGGTTGCATGATTTGCCACCCAAAATCACCCCAGAGGTCATATCTGCGACTCCCTCACCCAGCTGCAATGGCCTTCCTTCGCTTCACACCTTCAGTACCCCCTGCTCCGCCTAACATTCAAAATACTGAGTCCGGCAGCTCCCCCCAGTTTAATAGGGACTACCTCCCTTAGTCACAACTCTCGGACACTCAGGACCACTGGTTGGCCTATACTAGCAACCCCCAGAATCAGAACAAATGCCAGCGGCAGATCCTTCTCCTTCACCACCCCCTACCTGTGGATTAGGCTTTCACCTTCAGTTCAGGAAGCCCACTCCCTATCAAATTTTCGCAGTAGGTTTAAGGCTTACATGTTGGAGACCAGTACCTGCCATTGGCAAGGTATAGGGTAGTATTTTCCCTTCTTCAATAAATATCACCACCCCTCTTCCTGTTCACCCAATTAGTCTATTAGGCTTGGCCATGACTCAATTATCACAGCTAGATCATCAAACAAGTTCTCAGATGTGATTACTTACTGTGAACTGCCGCTATTACTGTGTTTCTGCCCTCAATGTAACTTGATTATGAGCGCAATATCTCTGTAACAGGCTGTACCCACAGCACCTAATAATTTGTCATTGTACTGTATCCTGGGTTGCCCCTGAAAAAGGGACCTTCAGGGCTCAGTTGGCTCACCCGTTAATCAAAATGTAATAAATAAATAAATAATGATGGCCATGCAGTGCGACAAGGCAGTAGGGAGGGCAAGTGGGATGCTGGGGTGCATAGAGAGGAGTATAACCAATATAAAGAGAGAGGTGGTGTTGCCTCTATATAGATCATTGGTAAGACCCCAGCAACAGTATTGTGTCCAGCGCTGTAGACCACATCTCCTGAAGGACATAGACAGAATGGATGCGGTCCGGGGGGGGCAACAAAAGTGGTGCAGTGTCTGCATCGAAAGCCCTATGAGGAGAGACTAAAGAACCTCAATATGTACACACTAGAACAGAGGAGGGAGAGAGGAGATATGATAGAGACTTTTAAATACCTCATGGGGATAAATAAGGTGAAGGAGGGGAGTATTTTTCAGAAGAAAAGGTGCTCAAGAACAAGGAAACATGCTGTGAAGCTGGAGGGGGGTAGATTCAGAAGAAATGTGAAGAAGTACTTCTTCATAGAAAGAGTGGCAGATTACAGGAACAGCCTTCCAATGGAAGTGGTGGGGGCCAAAACAGTGGTGGGGTTCAAGAATACATGGGATTAGTCAAAGGAATCACAGTGGAAAGGAAGGCGGTATGGAGAAAGTGCTGTTGATCGGCACAGTCTGATGTAATAGTGTAGATAGGGAAAAATGGGAAGACTGGATGGGACAAATGGTCCTTATCTGCTGTCAAATTCTATGTTTCAAAGAAGTTTACCACTCCCCACCATGGCTCATTTTGTAAACCAACAGGTTATGCCCTTTATATGTCAGATATTCCTTCTCTCTTTCACCAAAGCCGGGTAAATAAGCACACTACAGGCACACTGCATATACTGAAATCTAGTTTACCAACTTCCCTCCCATCATGCAAAGCTGGTTATCATCCACTCACATAGAGTGAGCTGTAGGGGTGGGCGAAAGTTGTGAATTCCACTTTTGAGGAACTTCCGTGAAATTTCAGAACTTTCGCCATTGGCGAAACTGGGATTTTCCACTGATTTTCACCAGGTTCCGAGGACTTTTTTGTGAACTGCGGAAAAATGCATGTAAACTGCAGAAATTATTCTATCTACAGTTTAATGAACTATCAGTGAATGAGCACATGCTTGTACAACCATGCAGTCATTCACCGACAGGTCAGTGGGTCACTGCTAGTGGAGGAGAGTAGAGGGCTACGCCGGTGGCCCACTCAGGAGCAGGGTGGGGGGAGCGGGGGGGTGGTGGATGAACTGTCATGGTGGGGGGGTCCACTAAACAACAGGGAATACTGGGAATAGAGGGGATGAATCAGTGGACTGTCGGTTGTTTTTTGTGGATTAAGGAATCCAGGATAGGGGGGGGTCCAATAGACACCATGGAAATAAAATGTTTTTGGGGGCCGTGATCAGTGGGGGGGGGGCCACTAGACACCAGGAAGGGATCAGAGTTTTTGTTCCTTCTTTACCGAGAACCACGGCCGTGATCCGCCGGTTGGGGTGGGTGGGAACCACTAGACACCAGGGATTAGGGAATTTTTACTTGGGACCCACGATCGGTTGGTGGGGGCCACTAGACACCAGGAGAGTCCAAGGGAGGGATTGGGAGTTTTGATTTATTTATTTATTTACTGGGACCCCTGGTCAGTGGGGGGGTGGATTAATGAATTAAACTGCAGTTAAAAAAGCCTCAGAACTGACCACTAGCAGTGATCCATTCTGGGGATTTGTTTTCCTGCAGTTTAATAAATTAACCTGCAGTCGGTATATTTATTCTGCAGTTTTAAGATGGAATTTCCATGAAAGTTGCAAAAATGATCTCTGAACTTTCGCAGAAGCTAAATTTGTACTTTCGAGAAAATTCCACTGGCGTTTTTTTTTCCGCACATCCCTAGTGAGCTGGGTGAAAAGTGTATATAGTACTTCCATGGCAAGGAGCATAAAGCCATGAGTTAAGTGAATTTTCTGCCCCATGTGAGAAATCCACGGCAGAGGAGAGGAGGGATACCCACACCCACATCATAACTTGACTGTGGCCACCTAGCCAGATGGGCTGGAGACAGGAGCACCCCTAAGTAGGCATCCCTCAATGACATTTGGGAAGCAGCACTGCTTGGGGAGATTGGCATACTTTATTCCCCTTACTTCAAGCTAGTATGGTTACATTCAGATTGGCTGCACCAAGGTGGGAAAAGTGCCAGGAGAATAGATCCTCACCAGTAGGGAAGCCACAGTCCCACCCACAAGCAGTCACACCCCCTCTGAGTTAGCTTTGGGTTGCTCTTGGCAGTGTGGACCACCTCCCCCACCCAGTGCTCCAGGTAAAGTGTGTGCAGAACTTAGTTACGCATGAAAAAAGGGGCATTTATGAGACATCTTTAAAACAGTTTGCATACAGAATGCACAGGTTGTTTAATGTTTAAACACCCTTACTGCTGCTATCCATCTTGTGTTTGAGTTTCTCTTTCAAAATCATGCCTGGTACCAGAATTCTGTTTTATATAGCTCCCCCACAACCATCTGAGTCTTCTGTGCACTGATTGAACTTGTGCACAGTGCCATGGAAAAAAAACCCTGCTGCCTTGCTCTGGCTGTACTCACCACTTGACCTGTAGATGTGTGCAAGGCAGCCATTTTGTTAAGAACAAGAGCAAGCATTACACTTTGCCGAAGCAAGGGCAGGCAGACAATCAAGCAGCACAATCTACACAATTTCAGCCTCAGTCAGAGGAAGTTGGAGGCAGTTCAGAGGACCACACTGGTAAGACAGCTTTATAACTTCAAAGTGTATAGAACACAGCGGCCACTCACGAAACTATATATTCAGGTTTTAAAAGGTTTATGTGTGCCATAAAAACACCCTAAAGCCCACCAACACTTTGGGGTGTCCAAACTACTCCTTCCTCAGGCTGGAAGATGGCATTTCTGGAATTAAGTTAGAGAATATTTATTTTCAATGTCCATAACTTTTATCTCAAAATATACACATAAATACATACACCAAGTGGATAAACTGCATACCTTATGGCAAACAAGATATTTTTACTGCTTCCTGCAATAAAGTTTTTCTGCTAATTCTTTTTTTTTTAATTTACAGTTCTCTGCTCCTGTCTTCCTGACTGGCCTTCCTTCCCGCCAATCCTCCCAGCCCCATCACCCTGGCTTCTCGCAGGACTTTACCTCTCGCTGAGTCCCCCAGAGCTTGCCCTTTATGGCAGGGTGGTAGTGAGTCCCTTTAACCCACTGAGGCCTGGATCCAGATCGAGAAGAGCCTGAGTCACCAAGTACAGGGCCTGCAGAGGTCAGCAATCATCCTGCCAGTCGGGTGTTTTCCGGTCTTTGGCCCCTATGCACTGCCAGTCTATCCCTCCCCACAGGAATGCTGATGGCATGCTCATGCAATATGCAATACGTGTCTCTCTCTCCCCATGTCCCACATGCATTACCACCCACACATCTGTAGGTGGCAGTGCTGTAGTGGGACATGGCACCCCCCCCCCAGTAGAAGGAAAGCGTTCTATCGAATGCTCGACCCTCCTTCCCCCTGAGCAGTTCATGATGATCCAGGCTCGTTCCTGAACCTGGGTCACTGGTGTCATGTGCAGTATCTCCCATCAGGGAAATATGTCCAGAATGTGATGATACCACAAAGCACATCATCCATGTCTTGGCATGAAGATGAAGATGAATCCTAGCCATGCCTCCAAACCAGCCCAAATCGCACTGGTGCTTATATGGTCTAGTGCAAACCACGAGAGGGGAGCAAAAAAAAGTTTAAATGCTCTTAGATTCTTAAATTATATTAGGGGCTTCCCTTCTGGGTTTTCAGTACTAATATTTGTTTTCTCAAGGACAACAGTGAGCTGACCTCCCTGAATATGAGCCTGCTCACACCAGAGAGGTCAACAAGATCATCAGAAGTGGCCCTTTTAGCATATTATGATTTGTAAGCCTCCAAAAAGTAAGAAATTACTCCATCTCAAACGCTACAGTTAAATCCATTTGTATCTTATTTCTTTCTTAAACGGGACAAGCATTTATCTTCATAGTCAATAGTTTCAGAAATGCAAATGGGGGGGGCAATTAAAAAGGGAGGGCATGGGACATTGAAGGTGACCAGAAGGGTATAAAAATTTTGAATGTATTAAGTATCAATAAAGAATAAAAGGGAGGGGGAGAAATTTTTAAACTATAAGCAGAGGTGGTGGGGGAAGAAACACCTAAACTTACCTTAAAGTATTGCTAAATTGGAAATAGATAATGATTCAGTTACCTGAACGGTAAAAGATAGAACCTATATTAGGTCAAAATTTGCCTCCCAGGGAAGTAGGAAAAACAGAAGTTGGACTTAGAAGAGAACAGAGGGTAAAAGTTAAACAAGGGTATACAAGTTAGCCAGCCTGGGAGTGGGTCCCAAGATGACAGCCTGGGTAAAGAATTGGCTGGAGAATAGGACACAGAGAGTAATAGTAAATGGAGTCCACTCTGAAAAAAGGGGGGTTAGCAGTGGGGTACCACAGGGTTCAGTATTAAGACCAGTCCTCTTCAATGTCTTTATAAGCGACATTGCAGAGGGACTGGAAGGAAAAGTATGCTCTTTGCAGATGACACAAAGATCTGCAACAGAGTTGATGCACAAGGTGGGGTGGAAAGGATGAGAAGGACTTGGCAAGGTTAAAGGAATGGTCAAATGTATGGCAGCTTAGATTCAATGCTAAGAAGTGCATGGTAATGCACCTGGGAAACAAAAACCCAGGGGAAGAGTACACAATGGGGGGTGAGATACTAACAACAACAAAAATGGAAAGGGACCTGAGGGTAGTCATATCAGATGACCTAAAGGTGGGCAAGCAATGTGAGAGGGCAGCAAGGAGGGCTGGGGGGATACTGGGATGCATACGGAGAGGCATCACCTGCAGAAAACAAGAAGTTATTATCCCTCTGTACAGACAGCTGGTGAGACCACATCTGGAGTACTGCGTGCAGTTCTGGAGACCCAATCTCCGCAAAGACATAGACAGCATGGAAGCTGTCCAGAGGAGGGCAACTAAAATGGTTCAGGGTCTGCACCGGAAGACATATGAAGTGAGACTTAAGGAGCTTAATATGTATAGCCTCGAGGAAAGGAGGGAGAGGGGGACATGATAGAAACTTTCAAGTACCTCAAGGGAATCAACAAAGTCCAAGAGGGTAGCATCTTTCAAAAAAAGAGGTGTGCAAGAACAAGGGGGCACAATTTGAAGATAGAAGGGGCGGCTCAGAGGTAATTTAAGGAAGTATTTTTTCACAGAGAGGGTTGTGGATGCATGGAACAGCCTTCCAGAGGAGGTTGTGGAGTCAAAAACAGTGGTGGAATTTAAGCATGCATGGGACAGTCATAAGGCAATTCTAGGGGGTGGGGGTAGGAAGAAGTAGGCTGCTGGTTAACTAGGATCTGCAGCTTATCCATCAGGTAGGGAAATGGGCAGACTGGGTGGGCCAAGCGGTCCTTATCTGCCGGCAAATTCTATGTTTCTATGTTTCTAAACAATGGACAGCTAATCTATTTCTTCATCCATCCCGTATTTTTTATCGGTTGATTTAGACAAATCAATGTAGAATGCTTATCTCTCATGAGCAGCTTTTCTGCCAGATTACCTCTTCTACATGGTAAAGTTACCTTCTCAATACCAAAAAATCTAAGGGCTGGGATGGTGTGTCCTTCTCTTTTGAAATGCCTTGCTACAGGGAAGTTCAAATTCTCATTCCTTACATCCCTCTTGTATTCTCCTTTTCTTTTCCTGTCTATCTAGGTAGGGGGAGGTGACAAGTGGGGTCCCACAGGGATCATGATGGGAACAACACTCTTTAACATTTTCATAAGTGACAGAAATGAAAACCTAAAAAATACGACCATAAAATTTGCTTATGACACTAAATTGGTGGGTGAAGTCTATACAATAGAAAAACATCAAACAATCTGCAGGGATGTGAAAAAACTCGAACACTGGTGTATGAATAACAAAATGACACTAAATCAAGATAAATGTGTCGTACTTCATTTTGGTGCAAAAAATCCTAAATATTTATACCACTTAAACAATCAAATACTTAAATCATCTGTCAAGTAACATGATTTAGGAATAATAGTAAATAATAGTCTAACATCAAGGGATCAATGCAAAAAAAATTGCCCAGACTGCAAATTCATTACTGAACAGAATCAAACGCACCTTCATAAATAGAAACCAATCTTGCATTATCTCCTTGTATAGAACATATATTAGGCCATATCTGGATTCAGGTTCCCCTTTTTGGAATCTCCACCACATTAGAGACATAGTTATTAGAATCAAAGAAGCAGTATAGCACAGTGGTTTAAGGCTTTGAGCTGCAAAACTAGAGACTTGGGTTTGAATCCCACAGCCCCTACTTACAAACACGAAATTTGCAAGCAGATAAAGGCCTAGAGGTCTATCAAGTCTGCTCGAATGTGCAGCTAGCACCCCTTATTCTACAACTGCCCCTCCCTTCCACCTTGCCCTGTCCGATCTCCTTTTGAAGTAGTCTGCTGTTTTACTGCATACCACTTCTGCAGGTAACGCATTCCACCCAGCCACCACCCTCTCTGTAAAAAAGTGTCTCCTCATCTCCCTCCTGAACCTTCCTCCCTCCAGTCTCATATCATGGCCCCTGGTGTCCCTCCCCTCTCTTACTTTGAACAGCCCCTCTACTTGCATACTGTGTGACCCTAAACAAGTCACTTAACTTCCTTGTGCTCCCAAATTGCACCTGTAAACAAGCTTTCAGCTTAGTGTGTCTTTTCTGGTAAAATAAAAAAAACAAGTTAATTCCATCTTTAAGAAAGCTGCCCTATGAAATGGGACTACAAAGGATGGACTGCTAGTCTAGAAGACAGAAGATATAGGGGTGACTTGATGCAGCGATACTAAATCTTAAATGATAATGAATTAGCAGAACAATGTGAATTTAAGTATGTTTCAAGGAATGTCCACCTCTGAAGCCATAATATGCAGCTCCATATTCAAAAGGCAAACACATGTAAGAGAGGTTGTTTTCACACTACTACAGCTCCAAAGGCTTGGTACTTCCACAGGAGGTGGTCGACCCAAAAAACTTCTTAAATTTTAAAAACAAATTAGATAAACATCTAAACTGAGCTGGAACACACAATAACTAATACATCCACTAGGAATGGGAGACACTCATGATGGGCTTTTAGCCTTCTTGTGTCTTAAACTACAGAGTAAACCCCAGGATGTTAACATTACGACAAAATGTTATACTACTCTTTACTCAACCTCCCGATGTCCAGGTCCTACAGCTATACAGGCATCTTTTGTTGAACTCCCTCGCTTGTACCCCCAAGAAGCTGCACTATTAGGTGCCCCACTGTCAATGACAGAGGTATCAAAGGCCCTACTTTCCCTGAATATTGGCAAAGCCCCTGGAAGAGATGGATTCATACTAACATACTAACATACTAAAATGCCAGCAGAATAGGCCTAATGGTCTTTTGTGTCTGCTCGTTTGGTCAGCCCCCACCCTGGGTGCTGACCTTTCTGTCCCCCTCGCCTTCTCTGGCTTCTCCCTTCCCAGTTCCGGATATTCTTGCTGCATTGGATTTTGCTTCCTGAACCCTTCCCCTGTACCTGTCCCACCCCCTCTTGAACCCCTCCACTGTCTCTGCCTCCACCAGCCCCCTAGGTAGTGCATTCCATGGCTCTACCACCCTCTCGTGAAGTAGCACCTCCTCCTTTCTCCCTGAATCTTCCCCTCCAGCTTCCACCCATGCCCCTAGTGGCCCCTCCTCCTTCCTTCAAGCACCCTCACTGTTCCTCCCCTATTTACCCTGTTCATGTACCTGAAGACCTCTATCATGTCCCCCGTCCCTTCTCTTCCAAAGTGTACATATTTAGTTCTTCGAGCCTCTCCTCATAGGTCCTGTCCCCAAGCCCCAAATCATTTTGGTTGCCCTCCTCTGGACCCTCTCCAGGAGGTTAATGTCCCTCTTTAAGTGCGGCCTCCAAAACTGCACGCAGTACTCCAGGTGCGGCCTCACCAAGCAGTTATACAGAGGGAGTATCATTTCCCTCCTTCTGGAGGTGATCCCCCTAGCGATGCATCCCAGCATCCTGTTGGCCTTGGCTGCTGCCTTCCTACAAGTCTCAGAGTTGTTCATCTTGACATCCACCACCACCCCCAGGTCCCTCCCAGCCATTGAGACTTGTACTATTTCCCCCCCAGGGTGTACACTTGGCCTGGGTTTCTGGCCCCCAGGTGGAGTACCTTGCATTTCCCTGCATTAAACCTCAGCTTCCACTTTCTAGACCATCTTTCCAGAGCTCCAGGGTCCCCTGCAGGCCACCTCCCTCCTCCCATCCACCACCGCCCCCAGTTTCGAGTCATCTGCAAAGAGACTCATCTCACTCCTGATTCCTGTCCTTATGTCAGATACGTAGGCGTTGAATAGAAGGGGCCCAAGGACTGATCCCTGTGGGACCCCACTAATGACCCTCCTTGGGGAAGAGACTATCCCACCAACTACGACCCTCTGGGTCCGGTCCTGGAGCCAATTGCCTATCCATCGGATCATCTGGTTTTCCACCCCCATTTCTCCTAGTTTATCCAACAGGCCCACGTGTGAGGAACAGAGTCAAATGCCTTGCTGAAGTCTAGAAAGAGGACATCCACTGGTCTACCCAGGTCCAAGGCACTTGTCACCCAGTCATAGAACTCCACCAGGTTTGTCTGATATGATTTCCCCGGGATGAATCCATGCTGTCTATCGTCCAGGCACCCTGACTTATCCAGGTCCACCCCT
This sequence comes from Neoceratodus forsteri, assembly GCA_016271365.2. Taxonomy (NCBI): domain Eukaryota; kingdom Metazoa; phylum Chordata; order Ceratodontiformes; family Ceratodontidae; genus Neoceratodus; species Neoceratodus forsteri. The sequence continues at coordinate 453,913,122 of CM057452.1, read as the reverse complement.
AGCCTCTCCTTGACAATGCCCTCCATCACCTTGCCCACCACTGATGTCAGGCTGACAGGCCTGTAGTTCCTGCCACCTCCTTGATCCCCTTGTGGATAGGCACTACATGCGCCACCTTCCAGTCTTGGGGCACCCACCCTGTCCTCAGAGAGATGGTGAAAAGCTCTGCCAGGGTTTCGCGACATCTGCAAGTTCCTTCAGCACTCTAGGATGTAATTTATCCGGCCCCGTGCTTTCTTAGTCTTAAGGGAGCTGAGGGCTCCTCACCTCTCTGCTGTGATTTCCACTTCCAGTACCTCTTCTCCTGCTTAGCCCTCCCCACCTGCTAGTGATGCCCCCTCCCAGACCTGCCGATTGGTAGGGCCCCTCCTCATTATCTCTGTCTCCTCCCATGTATGATGCAGCATCCCCATTTTCCCTGGTGAAAACTGAGTGAAGTACTCATTTAGTACCTCAGCCTGTTCCTCTGGGTCTTGTGCCCATCTCTTCCCTGATTTAATCCTGCTAATCTGCCCTTCACCCTTCGTCTTTCCCCAATGTATCTAAAGAACCCTTTTTCCTCTCCTAATTTCCTGGTCAGGTTCTGCTCCTTCCTTGCCTTAGCCACCCTCACCACTCTAGTGGCCCTTCTAGCCATCAGCTCATACTCCCCCATCCTTTCATCCTTGAGCACTTGAATTTCTTATAGGCTGCTTTCTTTCCCACCACCTCCTCCTGGACCTCCTGGTCCACCAACAGGGTTTTGGGCCCTACCGCATTTTTGTCTTACTCTTGCACAGGTGCTGGTAGCATCCTGCACCCTCTCCTGATGATTTCCACCTACTATCAGCGTCCATGTCTGACCCAATCCCATCCAAATGCTCCTTAGGATCCTTCCCATTTCCTTAAAATACACCCCCCTGAAGTCGGTTACTTCCGTCTTTGTGCAGCCTTCTACCCCTCCTAGGTCCAAGCAGAACCAGACCGTGGCATGGTCACTCCCCGGCAATGGGTCCCTTACCTCCAGGCTCCCTGCAGAATTCTTAAAGTCACTAACTACCACAATTTCCCCTGTATTAAGCAAGGTATATTCAGAGGTGGTAACCTTGGGCATCCCCCCCACCCCACACACACAACCTTAGAGAGGCAATTATCATGGTGCTTCCTAAAAACAGAAAGGACCCCATGCTAATGGGAGGACTTCCCGAGGTTCAATGTGGGGGAATAGCTCCTCCCACTTCCTCTTCAAAAGCACACCTCTCACAGCACTTTGTGCTTAGGAAACTGAACCTCGGCTTTCGTTTAGTTTCCCCTGAGCCCCTCATCAGCGTCTAGCTTCTAGTTCTCTGCTTTACTTAGTTATGATTGCCTTCCTCATTTGTCATCTCTACTCCGGTGGACTCGTATTGCTGCTATCCTTGGTTGCACCGCTGTTTTCTAGTGCTCGTTGTCAGCTGTTTGCCCCCCCCCCGCCGGCCCGGCTGGTTGGCTCCATTCGGCCTGCTTCTCTGCCTTCGAGCTTCTCAGTCCTCCGATAAACATATTATTTTGCCCTGCCTGCCTTGCATATTTGTTTTTCATGTCCCTTCCCTGCCCCCAACTTACTCGCTCCTGTACCCGTAGCGCACCCGCCAATGGCATGCGCCATCGCTTAGGTCCTCCTTCCTGCTTTCCCGCTGTAACCCTTTCCCCTGTGCAGCCACTTCACATCCCACATCCTTTCCAGGGTTCTATGCTCTGTGACCCATGCTGCTGTGAACTGTCTGCTGTTTTTAGCCATACTCAGCTTTAGTTACGTCTTCTCTGCCCAGCAGTATGGGAAGCCTTGAGAGGGGGTTTCTTATATTTCCCTAGTATTTCCTGCACCTGCTTCAATGCAGTCTATTTGGACCCTTCATGCTGTCTGAGCCAGGAACCTAGTTCATTGGGATAGTTTTACTCCAACACTGAACTGTACAAAAGGCAGCATTTCTAATAAGAAAAAATTTGCATATTTCTTGCCTGACGGCATTTATCCCACCATCCAGTACTTTCCTTTTGTCTGCATTATTGTGCTCCTGAGCTTTCCTGAGACTCCGTTCGAACCCATCTCAGCAAGAAAATCACTCTTTAAGATTGCAAATATGTTTGCCCACATAAAAAATGCAGTGCCTTGTGAATATCCAAAACTTTCAGTCCTACATCAATCAGCCAAGCAATACAACACTACCTGTATTAGCGTTGTTCTTTACTACTGGGATCAATTTAAAAAAAAAATTAATTTTCTGCTTTTCCTCTTCCTCATCCCTTGCTCCTTTTCTTTTTAGGTTAGTGGTGTATCTCTTCAGAATTCACTGTACCATCCCTGTAGCTTCCTCATCCTTCTTTTTCCAGGCCAGGATCCTGCCTTCGGTGGTAAGTTCTAGTCCCTCCCATCTGCATTTCATTCCCATTCTTTCCATGCTTTGATGTAGTTCCTTATTCTCATCCATGCTTCTCTTCCCCTCATTCTAGTCTTCCCCTGTCACTTCCCATTGCTTCCACTCTTTTCTTTCTTATCCCTATGTCTTCTTCCTGACTATGTCATCCATCGATGATCCATCCATTGAAGATCATTCTACAACTCCTCTACCCTCTTCTGCTCCCATCAGTCGCAAATGTACTTCCAAATCCCATTATTCCATGAAGGACTGGACTGTGCCTCGCCTCTTGTCGGATGTATTATCAGAAAAGGCATATCTTACTCTAATTCTGCTTGAAAGCAGGTGCTCTTTGACCTCCTTATGGCATCTATATCATGACCTGAACCTATCCCGGGCCCCAGCCAGCCTCCTCCTCCTCCTCCTCAGCCTGATTCTGCTCCCCTTTTGGGCATTCTGGACTTCATGGCTCAAATCACCACTTCTATCTCAGATATCCAGACTCACCTTTCCTTGCTTGAAGCCCGCCCTTCTGTTCCTCAGCCTCCTCCTCTGGCTCCTGTCATGCCTGATAGTGTGCCATCCACAGGCCTCCTCTTCCCTCCAGATTCCAGTCTCCCTGTGGTAGTGGTTCCTTCTCCATCCCTGCCTCCCACGGTTCCATCAGGTTTGTTGCTCTCCCATCAGCCTCCATTTATTTCCCCTGTCCATCTTGTGCTGACTCACCTCCACAAGAACATCCTGGATGGTAAGGATATCAACCTGGCCTCACTGCTCATCTCTTCTCATGATGTAGTGGACAATCATATCATGTCCTGTGGGGACGTCTCAGTCATCCTGAAGTCCAAGGATTCTCGTCTCCTTCGCAAGATGACCATGGCCAAATTCGTGCTTGCATTCAGTCTCTACCGTGATATTATTTGTTCAGCCTTCCCGGTGCACCGAGAAGAACTTGACATCTATCTTTATCTCCTTGATGACCTCAGTGTCTGTTATAGGGGGACGCATTTCTATGATTACCATCGTTCTTTTTCAGCAAAGGTGGCATCGACTTTATCACACTACAACATCAAGCTCAGTAGGGCTGTCTTGGACAACAAACTATTTTGTCGCCACTTTGCTGGACAATGTGCCTACTCCTGTTCCCTTTGTGGTGCATTTAATCATTTCACTCACCTTTGCCCCATGGTTGTTTCTCCTCCACCCACACCATCCCTCCCAGGGCCTTCTCGCCCTTCCGAATCCACTTCTTCTTTGGGTGTAACTTGCCATGTCGCTGATCTCCATGCTCACCTCGACTGGCATGGTCGTCCCATCCATAATGTTGGAAGCAAGTCCATCTGTAATAACTTTAATGACCATGGTTGTTTTACCCCTAAATGTCAATTCCTCCACCTCTGCTGCATTTGCAATGATACACACCCTCTATATATTTGCCCCAAAGCTCCATGACTATCCAAATGATGCCAGATCCATCTACCCCTGTGGACATCCTTGCCCTGGCTTGCCTGCTGACCACTCATCCTGACCAGGATTCTGTGCATTCTCTCATCTCTGGTTTCACTCATGGTTTCCACACCCGTGTCTTCATTCTCCCTACTTCCTCCTTCATGTGTGCTAACCTGCAATCTGCCATTCAGGAACCTGATGTGGTCTGATCCCTTCTTCAAGCCGAAGTTGCCAAAGGATTTATGTTGGGACCTTTCTTTGCACCATCAGTTTCCTATTTACAGGATCAATCCCATTGGTGTTGCCACTCGGAAGTTTTCTGGTAAGAAGCGGCTCATTATTGATCTCTCTGCTCCTTGCCGCTCGTCCTCGCTAAGTATCAATGCCCTCATTCTGGCTGATGAATATTGTTTGGCCTATGCTCACATTGACAATGCCGTTGCCATCATTAAATGTTCCGGCCATGGCTCCTGGCTGTCCAAAGCTGACATATCGGATGCCTTCAAGCTCCTCCCCATCCATCCTTCTCTCTCTGGCACCTCTACAGTATTTCTTGGGATTCCGTTTTCTATTTTTCTGTCCGCCTTGCCTTTGGATGCCATAGCAGCCCTAAGCTATTTGATGTTTTGCTGAATTTTTGTGCTGGGCCCTCCTCAATGTCTGCTGCCGGCCTGCTGTGCTTCATCTGCTGGACTATTTTCTCTTCATCGATCTTCCACACTCCTCCTCGGCTATCAGCATTTCCATCCTTCTTTGCCTCTTTGATGAATTGTCTATCCCAGTAGCAGCTGACAAAACATCCAGACCTTCTATGTCCCTTGAATTTTTGGGTATCATCTTGGATTCCGATCGCATGGAAACTCACCTTACGCTGGATAAACTCTCTAGGATTCAGGACCTGGTCTCTTCTTTTTCTACCCGTATGGAATGCACCAAGCAGTAATTGCTCTCTCTTTCAGGGTACCTATATTTTGTAATGAGAATTATTCCTCAAGGTCGCTTTTTCATATCTTACCTCCTCATTCAAGCATCATCCATTCAGGAGCTCCATCATCATGTCCGTATTTCATCATCTGCAAAATCCGACTTGGCTACGTGGTCCCTTTTTCTTGCAAGATGGAATGGATGCTTTATGTTTCATAATGATCCATCAACTCAAACTCACATATTCATAGATACATCTTCTAATAACGGATACGCAGCCATATTCTCTCAGTCATGGATCACTGCCCCTTAGCCTCCAGATGTCTCTTCATTGACAAATTCTGATTTTACTTCTCTGCTATTTGAAATAGATCCCATAGTAGCAGACACTGTTCTATGGGGGCACCTATGGTCCCATCAATCAGTTTCAGTATTTTCAGATAATCAGTCTACAGTAGACATCGTGAACAAAGGTCGAGCATCCTCACCCTCCATCATGTTGTTTATGTGGAGGTCAACTTGGCTTTCACTCATTCATGATTTCACTATTACTTGCTATTATATTCCTGGCGCTCAAAACCAAGCAGCTGATGCTCTTTCTCAATTTCATTTTCAGGAATTCTTCTATCTTCATCCTTCAGCAGATCCCATCATGACTCCTCTGCCATCAAAATAATGACATTACTTTCTATCAGTCTCAAGCATCTCTCATCATGTGGTCAACATTGGCCTTATCCAATAGAGCCATATATGCAACAGCCTGGAACAAATACGTATCATTCTGTGCTTCATCATCATCCCAACCAATTATCATTTTGGTTGCTCGAGTTCTGGCTTTCCTGACATTCTTCCATCAGGCCTTACTTCTTGCACGTGGTACCATGAAATTATATCTAGCAGGCATCCAGTTCTTTCTCTCTCAATATTCTCCATCTTCACCATCTTTATTCTCTAATCAATCAATCAAGCTACTATTATTGGGCTTTCAAAGACTATCCATTTCAAGTTCTCCTCATCACCTTCCAATCGAAGGACCGATATTCAGAAATCTACTAGACTTACTGAATTCAAATCCATTCGAGCATCATTCAAAAATCATGATGTCATCAGCAATCACTCTTGCATTCTATGGATTTCTTCGCCCTGGAGAATTCACTGTAGCATCAGCTCACTCATCTGATTTTCTCAGAATTTCTAACCTGGAAAAGTATAATGACAGTTTCATTCTAAATCTATCATCTTCAAAAACTGACAGACTTCAATCCAGAACTTCCATAACTTAGTATTCTACATCAAACAAATGGTGCCCAATAGTTATACTGTCAAAACCTATGAACTTTCATATCAATTCCAATCCCTCTTCTCCTCTACTAATTTCTTTTTTTTCTTTTAAACTCCTTTTTATTAAGTTTTACATTAATGGATACCTACAAACACATATCCCCTGAGTCACTCAGGGGCCACAACCACAAACTGGTTATAGTCACTATGTACATAAAAACTATGTACACACGCAGGTGTACTTCATCTTCTATCTTAACATACTATGAATCTCTTCAACTTATATCTTAGGCAGGAGTATACATTCTACAGAAAACAAAAACATCATTAATCTCCTACCTGCCCATCCCACCGTGGGCTGTTAAGATATCCAGTTGCTAATTTCCTGCCATAAAACTGTTTACACCTGCATCCCCTGAAAAGAGAGAGAGTTCCCCCACCCTTATAATATAGCAAAGCCCAACAATCAGTTTATGTCTGCAAGGTTTGTGCAGTACTAAGAGTATGAACATTTGCCTTGAAGGAATATATACCCAAGAATTAAGCAAAAAGTAAGAGTAAAGTATAATAAACTAAACATAGATTTGTCCAAATATAGAAACTTCTATGCTCCAGCCATTAGTATTGACTACTTACAGCCTGACAGACAAACCTTCAATTGGTCACTTTCGACCTGTATAGAATAAAGTACATCCATGACCATCCGTCTTTTATCATATAGCCCTTTCTTACCCTCCATTAGCATTTGGTTCTTTATTCTTGCCAATACCCTAATAAGGTCTCTCACCCATTGGTCATAGGTATAAATAAGGTAATTTTTCCAATGGGTTAAAACAAAGGACTTAACTAGAGCCAACATTAAAGATCAATGATATTTGCCCAATGCCCCTGTAACCTGATTCATGTCACCCAAAACACAAACCCCTGGTGTTATAAATTCTGAATAATTCAACAAGGGGTCCATGTTTTGTTTAATTTTAACCCACAAGGGCTGTATTTTGGAACAGTCCCACATCACATGTAGAATATCCCCTGGTTCCAAATCACATCTAAAACATAGGTCTGTCTGCCTAAGACATCTAGCACATAGTTTAGCAGGAGTGTAGTATAAATTAGAAGAAACAAAAAATTGCATAGTCCTAAACTTGGGTATAGAAATATGTTTGCAACTCCTCCATATACTATTCCAGTCTGGCCTCAGAGGAGCTATACTCTTGTCCAAATATAAAGTGTGGATCGGCAGTTCTGGGCCCACAAAATCCAGTATCACTCAATAGACTTGTGATAGGGGTCTAGATACATAATTAACCTCCCTTAACTTGTCCCAGTTAAACAATAGTTCCTGGGTGTCACCTGGCACTCCCATCTCCTTCCCCACTAGTTTAGCAAGCTGCACTCTTTTGTAGAAATCCATCTTGCTACACCTTGATGAAAGGACCACCCTACCCTCTATTATAAAATCTGCTAAATTGAGGTCAATCAATAGAGGTGACCATTTTTTAGTAATTGTTTGTCCCCCAAAACAAAAATTGGGGTTACCCAAGATAGGTTGCACTCAAGCTCTCACTTGTGCTTTTCTCTGGGTTGGGGTTAAAAAGGACCACCAAGCCAATACTGTTTTATGTATTGGGGTAAATTTTACGTTCTTGGGCAATCTCTCCAGATTTATGAACAACAACACCTCCAGGGATAAACCTGCTTCCCCCAATATCTTCTTCTCCACTTGTAGCCAGGTAGGATCATACTCCTCTCCCTCCTGTGTTTTACTCCACCTTCCCATTAAACCCAATTGCCCCACCACATAATACCCATAAAGGTCTGGTATTTTAAGACCTCCCATCTGTTGTAGAAGACACATACATTTATACTTTTTCCGGGGAGGCTTAGAGTTCCAGAGGAAATCCGATATTAGTTTTTGAACTTTAATAAACCATGCTTTGGGAATAACATATGGAGCCAAATAAATGGGATATAAGAGTCTAGGTAATAAATTCATCTTGATCAGTCCCAACCTAGCTGTAAAATTTAAAGGGAGCTTATTCCACTGAATAACATCTGATCTGATTATATTCAGTAATTTTCCTGAGTTTGCTTCCACACCATCTTCCGTATTCATAGTAATCCAAATGCCCAGATATTTAATCTGTTGTGGAGCCCAGTGAATCTGCAGGAGCTCAAAATCCACTTTATATATATGCAATGTAAGGGGTAGTACATGTGTTTTAGTTAAATTCAGTTTATAATTTGAAACCTTGGAGAAACGCTCAACAATTTCTAAGGCTCTTTTAAAACTCTCCACCGGTTCTTGTAAATACAATAGTATATCATCTGCAAATACCAAGAATTTCAGTTCCTTCCCCCACCTCTATTCCCTGTATCAACAAATCCCTACTCATTGCTCATAAAAGAGGTTCCAAATAGATATTAAATAAAATTGGTGACAATGGGCACCCTTGGCCAGTCCCATTATGTAGAGGAATTTCTTGTGAGGCATACCCATTACATAAAACTCTCACTGTGGGGGATGCATATAAATTTTTTAGGCCCCGGAGAAGGCCCTCAGGGAAACCCATCCTCTTCATAACAACAAATAGAAAGGGATGGGATACCCTATCAAAGGCCTTCTCAGCATCCAAAGAAATCAATGCCATGGGTACTTTAGAACTAGTTGCACAGCAGAGTACATACTGAAGCTTCCTCAGAGCATCATGAGCCCCTCTACCCAGCATAAACCCTACCTGGTCTTGACTAATCAATTCAAGAGCCACCTTAATAATTCTATTAGCCAAAATCCTCTTGAGGATCTTTATATCCTGATTCATCAAGGCAATAGGCCTATAGCTACCTGGGATTTCTACTGGTTTGTCTGGTTTTGGGATGTGTTATATATGCCTGGTACAAAGGGGGATGAGGAACTCCCTCCTACATAATTTTGGTGAATAAATCCTTCAACAGGGGAAGAACAGTAGCAATATGCACTCTATAAAATTGAGCTGTAAGACCATCTGGTCTTGGGGTTTTACCATTTGGCAATGACTTAACTACCTCTAAAATTTCCAAATCCCTTATTAGAGCTGCTAAGATCTGTGCCTGCACCTGATCAAGTCTAGGCAAAGCTATACTATCTAAAAACCCCTCAATTTCCTCTGTAGCACTAATAACCCCGCCTTGATAAATCTCTTTATAGTAAAGCGCAAAAGCATCAGCCATCCCCTGAAGATCAGTTATGACTTCCCCTTTAAATGCATTAGTGTGATAGTACACAATGCTTCTCATTCATGAACTCTAGATGCAAGAAGATGACCAGGAACATCCCTCTGCAACAGATATTTAGCTTGAAGCCTTTCTAACCAATAGTCTACCTTGCGATAGACTATATCCGCCATTTCCTCTCTCAGGTCCTTAAGCTCAATGTCCAAACCCCTTGAAGAGCCTTCCAAATGAGTGAGCGAATTTATAGCCCCCATTATAAATTCCTCCCACGCCTTTCTCATGTTATTCCTTCTAGCTGTATATCCTTGGGCTATTCCTGCATATAATACTTTACATACTGGCCAGGCCAGCCTATTATCCTGCAATGTTGGAGCTGGGTCTGAGAAATCTCAACCAGAGCCTGCTCCAACCTAGTGACAAGCTTATCATCTGCTAGAATTGAGTCATCTAGTCTCCATCTATATGGCCGAGATGGAATAGAGCCAATCTCCCAAATCAACTGGATTGGAGCATGATCTGATAAAACTCTACCATGTGTGGGCAGCTCTTTAACTCCCCTTAAGACCTCATTGCTCACCAAGAAGAAGTCTATCTGGGTCTGGGTTTTATGTGCCCCTGAATAAAAAGTCATATGGTAGTCCCCCTTATTATGTGTCCTATAGGGATCAACCAACACTGAAACCTCTAATAACCTTCGGTATGTAGAGCTATTTGGGACACAGATAATGGCCTCTTGGATGGTGGTTTCCTATCTATCTAGTTATTTAAACACATATTTCAGTCTCCTGCTAAAATGAGAGGATGTGTTGGCATCATAATCAGGTCCATCTCTAAAGATGCATAAAATTCTGGGTTGGATGGTGTAGAGCCATAGACAGAAGCAATTAACTCCTTACCCAGAAGAATACCTGAGACATAGATACCTCTACAGTCCTCTCGCTCCATAACCTGTGTTACCACAGATGGACAAGCCTTCCCTACCAAAATTGCCACCCCTGAAACTTTAGCTTTACCAACTCCTAAAGCCTGACCCACCCAGAGTTTGTTAAGAAGATTCAATTCTTCCATCAACTAATGCATCTCTTGCAGTGCTACAATAGCTGTCCCCATTTGCTGAAGATGTTTCAAAACAACTAGTTTTTTTTTCCACCTCTGAGGCCTTTAAAATTCCAAGAGATAATTTTAATTATCACCATTTTGCATGCCTTGCTTTCTCCTTTCATAATAACCTTGGACTCTCTCTCTCTTTCTCCCAACCCCTGAATCCACCCCCACCAACATCCCCGATCCTTCGATTGCCCTCCTTTGGAACACAGACCCATAGATGAGCTCATCCCCATGTGCTCCCAGGCCCCCCCTTCCAGACAAGAGTCTATCTTGGCCTACCATGGATAATGGGCTCTTTAAGATCTTGCAGGCCTCATTATCGATCCTCCTCTGACTCCCGCCTTATTTGGTCATATGGGATTTCAAAAGAATAACTGCTCTATCACTTATTAATTAACCAACAGACATTATTAACCAATAAAACATTTTGACCCAACACTAAAATAAATCAGGTATGCCCTGGGGCCAGAGGGAACCACTTTCAAACTCCAGCCTCATAACATCGAGCAGGGGATAATTACCTCCCAAGAGGAGAGGGGAACATATATATAGGACCCTTTAAATGCCCAATAAGCTTTAAACCAATAGTAATTCCCCACTTTATATACCAACTAATATAGTTTAAACGTTAACCACAATCATAAAATGAAATTGGCTTGATTCTGTTGTCCCCAGTTAGTCATAAAATGTAGGTCTAGTCCCTCCCTCAGCATTCACTGGGTCAAACTTTAAGGCCCCTGGTAAAAATCAGAACCCAAAGAATCAAACAATGCGAGTAACTTAACAATGTCACTAATTAACTTTCTCTACAGTTACACAAACCTGTTATTATTTAGTCCAATAAGAAAAAATAATCACAGTTATGGCCATAGCACATAAACTTTGAGCTCTCCAGTTTCCATGTGATCTTACTCAGCCTTCCCACCGGTAGCATTACAAGTCCTGCCGAGAAGAAGACAAAAATTCCCTCCTTCATACAGATTCAGGTCATTGCCTTAAAAAAAGCTGGGAGTTCCACCTTCAAACCCCCAAGAGCATCCCTCGCAGTCAAATATTTCCTCTGTCCCGACTGCAGCTTCACCATCTACGTTGCTGGATGCAGAATTCTAAATTTTACCCCCGCAAGATAGAGCTTTTTTTTTTAATATCGCCATACTCCTTCTGCTTTTCCTGAATAGAGGGGGTTAAATCTTGAAACAGACCAATTACTGCTCTATTCCAATGGAGATTTTTAAGAGTTTTAGCTTTGCTGAGCACATGAAGTTTTTCCTTGTAGTTTAGAAACCTCATTATGAGGACCCTGGGACGGGATCCTGGTGGGGGGACTTCTCTCAAAGCTTGATGCACCCTCTCTAGCTTATATGCCTCTCCAAAAGGAGTAGGGCCCAAAGGTTTCAGTAGAAGATCCTACACAAAAGGCAAACAGTCCATTCCCTCAGTTCTCTCTCCGGTGTTCCAGCCATTAGACGGTTATTTCTCCGACTTCTTGCTTCTTGATCTTCAACATGATCCTCCAGTTTCTTAACTTGTCTACACAAGGTAATCACTTCTGAATCCATTACAGACATTTTCCTTTCCTGTAAGGTGACCCAGGTTTCCACATCTCCTATGCGCTGAGCTAAAGCTTTCAAGGTTGGTTTAACAGCTAAGAAATCAATCAGAAGCCCCTGCAGCATCTGTTTTACCTCTAAAATGTCATCCGGTGCCGAATGACTCCCCTCATCTACCTCTGGCTGAATCTCTGCGGCATCCGGAATTGGTGATTGGGGTTTTAGATGTTTCACTGCAGGGCTTCATGCAGCCAAAGGCTCCAGGCTTCCACACTCCATTTAGGCCATCTTATTTGTCTCTGTATCTCTGCTTCTAGTCCCCTCCAAAACACACCATTATGCGCCTTTTCTTCAAGCAAACCACTCGGTGTCACTCAGAGGTAGTGTGTCAAGCTTGGTCTATCACAGGTGCTGTATATCCTAAATGGGTTTTGAAATAAAAAAACATTTAGCGATGCCTAGGAGCACCACTGAAGATGTCTTCTCGGCTTCAGCTCATCACATGATCTCTTACTCCTCTGCTAATTTCTGATACCAATGTACCCATGACATCAATATGGTTCATTGACCACACAAGAAGCCTCCTTCAGATACTGGGACTAGATTCATTTTCCCATTCAGGTCATTCATTCAGAATAGGAGCAGCCACCTCAGCATCCCGTCATAATATTACAGTTAACATTATCAAAAGACTCGGAAGATGGAAATCATCTGCATTCGAGGTATATATACCCAATCCAACTTCCGAACTCAGAAATGCTATTTCTATTATCTCCTCTTAGTTTGCTCAGAGGACGATCAGGTTAGTAGGCATGGGTCCTCAGAGGTTTTCCCCAAAGGGATTTTTTCCTCTCCTGAATGCTCCTGATCACACTCTCCGGAGTTGGAGGAGGAAATCTTTTTGGGACTCTATTCCCTATAGCTACATAGCTCATCTACCAAGGGTGGGACTAGAGAAAATCCCTATTATAATTCAATATCAATATACTTACAAATCTCAGTATCACCAAGCACTACATATTTCACCAACATTGAACTGCTAGTTATAGACCCATTTCCCTAATTAATGTGAATAATAAGGTGTCTGCCAAGGTACTGGCCAACAGACTTAGCCCACTTCTCCCACAATTAAAACATTCCTCTGAAGCCAGTTTTGTACAGGGACAGAATAGTGCAGATCACATCTGTTACCTAATGAACCTCATTCATACAGCAAAGAGCCTTCTGTCGCCTGCTGATGCAGTCACAATAGACTTTGAGAAAGCATTTGATTCTTTGAATGGGATTGTTTGCAATCAGTGTTTGCCCACTTGGGCTTTGGAGATTGTTTTCTGTCATGGATCCACTCTATCTGCTCCCTTCCAACAACACGAGTCCTCACCAAATCTCTCTCCTATCTGCCCCTTTTCATTAGAGAGGGGCATGTGACAGAGATACCCTTCTGTCTCTGCTCGTCTTCATCTTTAGCAGTGGAGCCACTGGCTGCAGCCATCAGACAACATAAAGAGATTAATTGTATAGAAATAGGCCAACAACTGTATTACACTCTTATGTATGCTGACAATGTTTTTAGTCCCCTTAACTGACATAACCCTGTCCCTGAAGCTCCTTCTAAGTTTGGTAAACCATTTCACACAACACTTCAGATTAAAAGGCAATTAATCTAAAATGTAAGGCCCCTCTTTAAATCCAATTTTCCAATCGAACACCATAACTTCACAAGGCTTAAGATGGTCCCCAGCAGGAATCACTTACCTTGGAATCAACCCTCTCATGACTATGAGAATTAAACCTGTAACAACAGTTGGCTACCATAAGAACAGAATTTGAACACGGGAAACTACTCCAACTCACTATGGCTGGAAAAGTCACTGCCATCAAAATGGTGACTGCCCCTAAACTATTTTACTTGTTATCCCATGTACCAGTGGACCACCCAGTTAGTTGATATGCAAAGACAGAAAAAACTATTGGAAATTTTATATGGGAAGAAAACAAATCTAGTTACAGTCGCAATAAGCCAAGAGCACACTGGCAGGAAGGATGATGTTGTCTCCCATGGCTTTAGGGATGCAAATGGGCCTTTCAAGTAGTGCAAACAATACAGTGGTTTAAGCAGCAGGCTGACAATTCCCTTCAATGGGCCTGCATGGAAGAGGATCAGGGTAAGTTGCTTTCCATCCCCTTACTTCTCTGTGCTATATCTCCTATGAGACTGTCATCTCACCCCACTATTTAGCTTATACACAGATATTGGTCCCAGCTCCACTGAAAGCTGGGCACAAACCCAGCTTCTCTACACCTCACCTGCTCATGGGGTAACACAGCCATATCTGTAGGCTGCAAACCCCTTCACAGGCCCCAACAGGCCATCAAGGGAATTCAATGTCTAAATGACATACTGGAACCTAGAAAACTATGGGTAACTACTTTCCAAGACTTACAGACTCATAGGGGCCTCTCCACTGCAGACATCTGGAGATGCCTTCAACTCAGACATGCGATACAATCCTTTCTTCACGCCAGACCCCAGAACAGTAAGCCAGCTCCATTACTCAAGTGGCTGCCTTTCCCCAAAGGCCAGACCAGTAAAATATATTCGGTGATTCACAACACCCTGCCAAGTCAATCACAGGACTCCAAGGCCAAATTGGAAGCTGCTTTTTACAACATTATATCTGAGCAACAGTGGTTTGGTTGCTGGAAGTTTGGGAACAATGCCTTTCCTGATGCTAGGAGTAAGTTGATTAAAACAAAATCCTCCTGTCCTGGTATAGAACCCCCACAATCTTTTATACTGCAAAGCTCTTCAGCACAGATATATGCTGGAGATATCACACAAGGGAGCTCTATATAACATATTATGGGCTTCCCCCACAATTCAACCCTTCTTGTAGCAGGTATGCCATCTAGGTACCAAAATCCTTTGTAAATGGATACCTAAGTCTGCAGCCCTGCTGTTACTAGGTGTGATGTCCAAAGCATCCCATCTTAATGCACAGGATTAATGTACAGGAGCACAGATGTCTTGCCTTACTGAGTATGCAAGCCAAAAGACATATTCTGTGCAGATGGTGAACGATGGGGTCCTCACCATTCATGAACAGTTAACTTCTGTAACACATCTAGCCACGCTAGATCGAGTAACTCATATGGTTGCTAACACCCTTCTGGCTCATTATCACTGTTGACAGCCATTTACAGTACAACATGTGTTAAACCCAGAACAGGAATAGGGTAACTTTACCCTACTGAATTACCCTTACCCTCTGATATGTTATGGGGATGATCTTTGTACCTCTGACAAATTAACTTATTTCTTCATTATATCTCTGTAATGTATATACTTGCATTGAGTGTCTTTGTTTTCCTTTTTTTCTTTGTGGTTGCTTATGTTTTCTTTTCTAGATCAGGATGTCTCTCTTACTTCCAACATAGCTAGTTATCTGCTCCACGAGGTGCCAACTGTTTGAGCTGGCACGCCAGATATTTCTGTGGAAGTTTGTATTATCTCCTTCTTGACTGCATACCTGTATTTAGTGTGTATCAGAATATTTTAATGTATCCTGCTGTTTGTTTGTAAAAGAAAAAAATACAATAAAAAGTTTAACTGCAAAATTTCAAACCATCTGCTCTGTTGACAATGACAAATACAGTAGCAAAAAACCCTGATTATTCCTAAAAATTATCTCAGAATCCACACATCTGAATGGAACCAAACTTGACAAATCAAGAGACCTTGCCCCCCAGACTGTGCATGCAAAGTTCCATACAATTCCATAGAATGGGGCAAAAGCTATTAAGGTATAAAGGTATTGGCTATGCACCAACTCGAACCTTGACCTTATCAGGCCCATCTTGTAAATGAGCCTTGCTCAATGATGATCGCCTGAATAAATAAAGATTTGATTGATTGATTGATAAAGTTAGGGGTTTAACATTAAACAGCCTACTGAACCCTAACTTCACCACTATAATACTGTACATAGATATAAATACTGTATATAAATGTATTAATGGAGTTGCATGAAAGTTTGTATGTACAGTCTGGCAGTCTGGGTATCTTGAGTTGCCAAGTTTCGTTCCAGTTGGATGTGCAGATTTTAAGATCCAGCTGCTGTTGTCTTTGTTCATCACCTACGACACAAATGGTCTAGAATGTTGGTCTGAAATTTTCAGGGTAGAAATGGCTTACTCCAGAATGGTGCCTTTTGCTGGTTTGGTGAAAAAATATTAATCCATACCCAAGTTATAAGGATTTGAAATGTTGGTTCTGAGCATGCTCAGTAATATAACAAATGTCTATCCAAAAGACACTACTGAACATACTCAGAACTGAAATTTCAAATCCTTATAACTTGGGAATGAATTAATGTTTTTCACCAAACCAATTAAAGGCACCATTCTGGGGCAAACCCTTTTTACCTTGAAAATTTCTGACCAAAATTCCAAACCATCTGGGCTATAAGTGATGACAGAAAAACACCAAAAAGAACCCTATTTTTCCTAAAAATGCACCATCTGGATATCAGAATCCATACATCTGACTGGAACACAACTTGGGAGATCGAGACCATGTTCTCCACCAGACTACGCACGCAATATTCTGTGCAATTCCATCAAATAGGAATAAAGCTATTAAGGTGCATTGCTGGGGGATAACATTAAACAGCCCACTGAACCCTAACTATAGTGGTGCTACTGTGCCACCATAATTCTTTTTTTATCATGTCATATTTTTTGTCACCCCAGGAGGCCCCCATCCAACCGACTTCCCCAGCCACGTCACCCGGAATTACCGGGGCTTACCTTTTACCCGGCCTGGGTGCTGCACCTGCAGGGAGTCAGTTCTCATCCTGCCACCTGCTTTTTCAGCCTCCATTTTCTCCCAAGGGCCCCAGGAGAATGGCTTATGTGCATGGAGATGCTCATGCACCTTTGGCTCTGGTAATGACCCCGTTCTGCCCACCCAATTGGCCTAATGCCAGGCACTCTGTGGTCTGTGCTGTCTCCTGGCCTCCACTAGGGGCAGCCATTGCTGAGGGATGCCTCATCCCCCAACCCCGGAGAGGAGAGCTGCCTGTCAGCAGCTCCATCCAGTCTGCTCTCCCCCCCATGCTGACCTCTGGCGGTCCGGACTTGTTCCCAAACCCGAGTCACCGTCATGGGTCAAGATAAGGTGCCAGTGCCTCAGCCCTCTATGCCAACAGACTGGCATGTCACCATAATTCTTGATGTTCACTACTCTATTCATGTCCTTCTTGTTTCTTTCTCCTGTTGTTCTCAATAAGAATGTTTGTCTCTAAAAAGACAGACCCCATTGTTATAGGCCTGGAAGCCTAGAAGGAGGAACAAAGAGTGGAGGAGGGAGAACTGGCAACCAATGGGTGGGGTTTTTGAGAAGTGTGATAGGGGGAAGGCCAGGGAAAGGGGGGGGCTCAGCTCCAGAGAGGGTGACCTCACAATATGGGATGAGGCATTAAGAAAAGAGAGCCGGGGATAGGTTGTAGGGAGAGAGAGAGAGAGAGAGAGAGATAGAGAAAGAGAGCAAAGGGGTGGGTCCAAAAGGAGGGATATAAGGGGTTGCACAGGGAAGCTCTCCCTCACTTCTGCTAGGCAAAATTTTGATTTTGTTTAGCACATCAGTCGGTTTGAGTTCCTGAAGTTTGTTGCAATTTAAAGGGTAAGGTCAGTTATTAGTTGAGTTTTGTTTAAAAAAAAAAAAAAAAAAGAGTACCTGCCTAGGCAGGCTGCAATTGCACAGTATAAGTCTAGTGAAGTAATGCAAAACCTATTAAGGTTACAGTTGAGTGAAAAATGTACAATTTAAAAAATGTGTATCTGCATTTGTCATTTTAAGTTATCTGCATCGGCTACATAGACTGTATATATCAGCCTATATTTGACTGGCTTACCCCTGGTATGTACGTCAGGTTGTTGAAATATCCGGGGGGGAGCAATTTTTAAAAAGGCACACTGAACGCAAATAGGAATTGATGAAAAAGCAATCAGTCGTCCAATAGGACAGGAGCCGGAGCGCGGCGGTGTTGCAGTCGCCAGAGGGATAGCTGAGGTTTCTCAGGAGCAAGGTTTTTGCATTAAGGAAGTCCAGTATGGCAGCTGAGGGAGGGTTGCAGTGCTGCAGGCAGCAGGAGACCTCATCAGAGAGTAACCGGGAGCAGGAATGGGGTCCTGGGAAGCTGCGGGTGGCAGAGGGTTTTCACTTAGCAAATGGCATGGGAGGAGGCCACGGGGAAGCAAGGGGACCGGAACGGGCTTTTTGGCTCTGTTTTGTAGAGTGTTTGCAAAACTGTGGAGCTGCAGAGGGTGTAATTTTGAAATGGGAGAGCTTGGTGTACCCAGAGAAGGGGAGCAAAGAGACCGGAAAACAGCTTTGGGCTTTGTTCTTAGAGCACTGCATGGGACAAGAGCCAACCAAGTAGAGGAGCTAGCAGCAAGACTGGAGTTCGAGAACACCTGTGGTTTACTACAAGACCGACAGTTGGGGAGGGAGACAGGCTTGGTGGGCGCAGGGATGTAGACCAAAAATGCCATGTGGAGGCCCACCAGGTTGGAATAGGGTAACGGAGTGGCAGATGCCATTTTGGGAACACAGGCAGCCAGATAAGATGCGAGTTTACTGCAGGTTTTTTTTTTAGCGTAACCACGTCAGCACTAATTGGCAATAGGTGCTGCCTGCTGTTTTATTATTTGGCGCTTCTAGCATTATAACATGCAGGACTGCGAAAAGCTAGAATCACTGGTGGCCTATGCTGAGCTATACAGCCTGTGGTTAATGGCTCTAAAGTAAAAGTTTTTGTGTTGATCAAAGGCAAAAAAAAATAAAATTTATTTGGAAGCTGGCGGTAAGAAAAGGGGGTTCTTTTGGGTTGAATTGGCAACAGAGCGACTGGGGGTAGGGGAGTAAGGGCCGCATAGGCCCTCCAAGTTTAACAAGGGAGACCGTGTGTCATGGAAGCTAAAAAAAAAAAAGAGAAGGTCCACGTGGGCCCGTTTACGGGCAGCATGGCCAGTTTTTTTATGGCAGGGCAGACACCAAAGTTTTAATCAGAAGGGTAGCAAGCGACCGCATGGTGTGAGGGCGAAGGTCCAGGATCTCTGGTTGTTTAACAGGGACAAAGACAAGGGTACCTGAGGAGAAGACGCAACCAGGAGGTCTTGGATAGGGTGGGGAGTAACACATGGAGGGAGGAGGCCTTATCTCCTGAATTTGTCACGGTCCGTATCTCCACTCCAAAACACAAGGAAGTAGACTGGGGAGGAGTGGATTCCAAAGGAAGTGACAGGCCAGAAGCTATGCCACTGGAAGGTCAGATATGAGCAGTGAAGAGGAATGCTGATGAAATCCTACATACAAGACTGTTGTACATTATACAAGGCAGAAAATCTTTTAAGAACACAGTAGTTCTTGCAGGTTAGTTTTATTTGAAATTTTGATAGGAGCTGCTTTATTCCACATTCCTAATTTCAACCTACAGTGGGTCAGGTGTCAGGTTCAAGCCTTGCCTCAGCAGGATGTGGCAAAAATGTGGTTGATCAGGTGGGGGGAAAAGAAAAAAAAACAAAAAAATAAAATAATAGCCAATGAGCTTTGGGGGGGCAGGTCCTGCCCTTACTGATCATTAGTTGGAGGGATGACTCATCTTGGGGGAAAAAAGGGGAGGTTGAGCTTCAGCAGTAGTGCCAGGCAGAATGCTTTTGATGTGGGGACAACACTATGGAATAGAAGGGGAGTTTTTCTGAGAATGCAGCAAAAGGGCCAAGCAAGTGGTCGTGTTGTCTCCACCATTTTGTACCTTGCCATGTGGTGGCCACCATTTTGTACAGACTGTGATGCGGCCAGCATATTTGGAAAATAAAAGGGGGGGATCCAAGGGTTCACAGACCCAAGCAATTCAAACTGAATCATAAATAATAATAAAATAATATAATAGAAAGTGGTCTTTTCACTTCACTGGGGTCACAGTGACCTCAAGGGATACTGACTAGATTAGCATGCTATTGAATGAAGGAGAGAAATAGGTTAACAAAATAAATCAATAAATAGCCACCGCATTGCTTCCATGGCGACATGCTGCAGTCACAGGACGTGAGATATTGTCAGTGAGCTTCATTGGGTTGAACGCTGCCTTTAAGGATGGATACCAGCCATCTAACTCTTCTGTAGGATGGGATGACTTAAAAAAAAATGTTAGCAGTAGAATCAGTGGACTCAAACAGCCCTTGCTATTATTTGCATATGCTGTCTGGGGGGGGGGCTTTATCTTTTCCATTGTTTCCCTGTAAGATAGTTGTGTCCTTGGGAATTTAAAGGGGCGGTGCCCAAGTATACTTGGAAAAAGAGGAGGTTTAACAAAATTTATCAATAAAATAATGGGTTTACCCTTCACTTCTTATCTGACAAGGGGGTTTCCCTTTGAAAGGACACAAATTTGGGAACAATAATCCCAGTTCAGTACTGGGGTAATTAAAGGGGGGGGTGCCCAAGTATACTATGGAGATGGTCAGTTTTTAACTATTAAGACTGGGTTTAACCTGCAAATCATATCCTATGGGGGGGTCGAAGAGGGCACATTTTGGTGACAATATTCTCAGTTCAGCCGGTGGTAGGCCAGTACTAATTGGTGTTAAGAGTGCAGGTTAGTTTGTGCTAGATTCTTGTGGTTAAGGTGACAAGGGGAGACCATACAACAAGTCTGAAATGTAGGTTTTTTGGCCCGATGTTTCTGTGGGTGGGACACATCTGCTTGGGAAGAGAGCCAATATATAGAGTGAGGTTAGGGGGCATCACAGCAAAAAAAAAAAAAAAGGAAAATTGACCATATGGCAGCAGCTCCATGAGGGCCTTGGGGGGGGACTAACTGCTCATGAGAGAGTATTTGATTCCCTTTACACACAGTGCAGTACTGGTTCCAATGGTAAGGCCAGGCCCTCAGCCAGGACAGGGGTAATCAGGACATGGGGGGGTTGCAAATTGCCAGAGGCCTGTGGAGGTGGGTGGACATCACAAGGGTCAGTTCCCAAGTGTCTCTCAGATGTTCAGGTTTAATAAACAAAGTTGTATTTTTAACCTTATCTATTTCTTTGAGTACTGGGACACCATTAAAAGGGGCACATGTTTTTTTTTTTTTTTTTTTTAAAAAGGGGACCAGTCCCGCTTGCCACTGCTAACCAGTGCCATTGTCATGACCAGGCCCTCTGCAGGGTAGGTCAACAGGACTAATGCTGAGAAGTGTATGAGGTTTGCCAGCATCTGCTGCGATAATTTTGCAATTAGTTATAGATCACGTTCCTGGCACCACTGCACAGTATTAGATTTTATACCCAGTCTTAAAGGCTAGCATCCAGGTGGCTCATTTAGTGAGAATTATTGGTCTGGAGTTGTGACTATTCAAGGTTGCTGTTGAGAGGGTAAGACAGATCAGGCACTGTATAGTAGAAGGGACAAATATTCTTTATAGGTGAATTGTTTAACATGAGGCCAATTGGGAAGAGGAACAGTTT
The DNA here is from genome assembly GCA_016271365.2 of Neoceratodus forsteri. Classification (NCBI taxonomy): domain Eukaryota; kingdom Metazoa; phylum Chordata; order Ceratodontiformes; family Ceratodontidae; genus Neoceratodus; species Neoceratodus forsteri. The sequence continues at coordinate 453,891,695 of CM057452.1, read as the reverse complement.
TGGAGTCTCCAGTGCCAGATAGGAGGGTGAAGTTGAGGACAATTGTTACGGAGAGCTAGTGGGGCTAGATAATCTTATTTTCAAGGTGCTGCTTATAGGGAGCACAGCAGTGCCAACCTGAGCATTATGTGGATGCAGGGTGCGATTACAAAATTGAAATCTATTGGGGGGGCATATGGATATCCCTGATCATTACCACCAGACGGAAGTGGAGTAGAGCTTTATTTCCACCTCAGAAGAGCATGCAGGTGTTAGAGTACCAGCTGGCAAGAGATGATTTAGCAGCACTCTTAGGAAGGATGGAGGGTGCTGGTTTGGAACAACAGGAGATCAAACAGACTGGTTGTTCAAGCTACTGATCATAAGTTGTGTATGACTGGGGAAGTTTACCATTACCCACTTACCGGTGGCCACCAAGGCCCAGGGCAGAGAGCAGAACTATATTCTTACTCCCACTGCATCTAGGGAATCCAAGAAAATTTTGTTTTCCTCATTTCAGGAGTGGAAGCTGCTATGGCCAATTGTTGGACCAGAATCATAGAGTGTAATGGAAAAGATGGTGATGACAGGATGGCAGCTGGGGACGGAGGAGAGCAGGGAGCAGAGAGCCTACAGGGGAATAGTCATTGGGAAAATTGGTAGAGGTGCTGCCACAGGTTTTTCTACTTGACATCCAAGTTGAACAGTGCAAGGTAGGGTGCAGGGGAAGCTATGGGGGTTCAATCTGGGGGGGAGTCATTAGGCCCATCAGCAGAGTGCCTCAGAATCAGGGTTGCAAGAGGGACTGTCTGCTGGAGCAGAAAAGGATCAAAATGCTGGTATATAAAAAAAGGGGGGATCAGATAGAAAAAGGGGATCCATCTGTACCACCACAACAGCACAGGAGAGTGGATCATTGCCCAATTTATGGAAGGTGCAAGAGGAAATCATGAAAAAAAAGGGGCATGGCCCTGAGAGGGAAACCTGAAAAAGAAATCATTACAGGTAATAAGATGGTAACAGCCTCGGAGGCTGCAGCCCAATGGGTGTTGAAGGACGGCTCGAGAAATTTGAATGGGGGAACACCCAGCTACAAAAAAAAACATCAAAAGGGGAAATCGCTAAGGAAGGGTCTCATCTATCCACAGAAAACTGGACAGGTGGGGGGGTAGTATACATATAAAAATAAATGGTTCACATGATTTGTTTATGTGTTATAGAGACCAGCCGCAGGATAGAAGTACTGGAGCAGGAGACATTTCAAATATGGTGTGCCAAGAGACAGGCCGAACAGAAGCCGGGGGGTGGACAATTGATTTTGAGCAACAAAAGGTATGGATCCGGTGAAAGGGCACTGAAGGAGCACATTGAGGACCCTGTTATTGCCATTGAAGGATGGAAGCTGCCAAACCAATTCAGAACCTAACTGCATTATGGTATACCTGAGGACAAGTGCCATAAGTGCATGTTTTGTGGTTACTCATATTTAATCAGATGCGGGATGACCAGAGAGTCCAAGAGGGGAGGAACCTAGAGTCAGATGGATAGATGCAGTAGGAAGGGGATGGGAGGCATGCTCAAAGAACAAAAGGCCATAGAGAAGGGCCAGGCAAAAAAAAAAAAGAAAGGGATGATCAAGATTGGATGGTGAAAATGAGGACGGCTGGATGACATAGGTAAAATAATGGATGGATGGTATAGAACAGAGCCCAACTGGTAGAGAGGGGTAAACAAATTATCATCACAATAATCAAGAGGGACATGGATGCAGGGTTGAGGATTTCGCAGGAAGGAAGGAGTTTGGGGGGGAAGCCCGCCTTCCAACGCAAGCTGGAGATGGGCTAGTGGAAGAATGAGAGAGCAAATATTCTCTGGAGGGGAGGGGGGAAAATTCTGCAGTTACACTAAGGTGGGGTGTAAGAGAAAAAGGGTATGGACACCCAGGAATAAAAATGGGGGACAGGAATTGGACCTGGCCCAGACAAGAGAAAAGGGTAAGGACACTCAGAAATGGAAATGGAGGGCAGGAATTCGACCTGGCCCAGATATTAAGAGATAACCCCTCAGGTTTACATCGGGGGGGGGGGATGAAAGAAAAAATGGACAAGAAAGAAATACCTCTTTGGGTTTACATCTAGAGAGTGGAGAGGGAAAAAAATATGATATAAAAGGTGATAAAAATGCGATGAAAATATTATATAAATTGTGATAGTTCGAATAAAGAGAATATGAAAATAAATGTTTTAAAATATGGCATGTAAAGAAACTCAGTATTGTTGATGAAAAATTGAATGACAAAGTTTAAATAAATGCTATACCAACTGAGCAACCAATCCAATACAGAGTGTGGTGTCCTTCTTTGGGTGAAAGGCTCTAGAACAAATCATTCTTTTCCATTTCATTCGCTCTCAAGCATACATTCTCTGTTTTTTTATTGCAATTCCTTTATGCAAATTGTTGTTCCATATCTTGTGCTGCCTTTATACATTATTCTTCTTCCTCTATACAGTTCCTTGGGCCCTCAGACTTTGTCCCATAGGAATATTCTGCAAAAGTCTCTGTGGATGGAAACTACTGGCATGTAGAATATAGTTTCTGTCTCTTGGTTTACAGTATAGCTTGGTGCACTGTTTTTTATTATTTTTGTAGATTTCTACATCCAGATAACTGATTGATTCCCAACTCTGGTTCTTAAAGAAAATCAAATGTTTCATTCTATTGTTCAAATATAGATGAAATTCCTTCAATTCCTTCTCTATTCCCCTCCAGATTACCAGAATGTCATCTATTCATTTCCATTCTACAATCAAATCTACAGTAGGTATTTGTTTTGCTCCCTCTCATAAATGTGCCTTCTCTCAAAAGTATCCATGCAATTATTGGCATACGATGGGGCCATTGTCAAGCCCATCACCATCTCTTTTTTTTTTTTTGCCAATAAAAATTGTTCTCAAATAAATAATAATTCTTAGTGAGTACTATGTCTGCAAACCTTACCAGGTACTCATTCTGGGGAGTGCACTGTCCTCTCTTTTCTCTGTCAGTATTTCTCTCAATTCATCCAGTCTACATAGAGGAGGTAACCTGGAACAAAAGTTGCTCATGAAAGAAGCCTTCTACATTGATTTATTTAAATTAACTAATAAAAAATATGTATTGAATGAAGAAATAGGCTGGCTGCCCATTATTTAACTTTTACTCTTTGTTCTCTTCTAGGTCCAACTTCTGTCTTTTCTATTTTCCTGGGAGGCAAATTTTGACCTTCTACAGGTTCTGTCTTTTACTGTACAGGTAACTTAATCATTATCTACTTCCCATTTAACAATACTTTAAGGTACAGTTAGGGGATCCCCCCCCCCATCTCTTCCTATAGTTTAACCCCCCCATGCTTTACTGATACTTAATACTTTCTGAATTTTTATATCTTTGTCTCGTTCAGTGTCCTACACCCTCCCATTTTAACTCCCCTCTCATTTATACTTCTAAAACTATTGGCTATGAAGGTAAACACTTGCCCCTTTTATGAAAAAAAAAAAAAGATATGAATGGGTTTAATTGTAATGTTTGAGATGGGGTAATTTCTTACTTTTTAGACATGTGCAAATAATAATATGCTCAGGGAGCCACTCCAGATGACCCTGTTGACCTCCCTGCTGTAACAAGGCTCATACCCAGGGAGGTCAGCACACTGTCATCCTTGGGAAAAGAAACATTAGTACTGAAAACCCAGAAGGAAAGTCTATTGTAATTTGAAAATCTAAGAGCACTTTAACTTTTTTGCTCCCCGCTGCTGGTCTGCATTAAAGCATATGAGTGCCAGCATGAATTGGGCTGGATTGGAGGCATGGTAAGGATTCATCCTTATTTTGATGCCAGGATGTGGACTACACATTTTGTGACATCATCACGTTCTAGACATATTTCCCTGATGGGAGCTAATATAAGCAACCAAGCCTTATAGCAAAGAGCTTTCTCTTGAATAGTTAATGAGGAGCTATGATGAAATTAGCATTTATAAAGGTAAAAGTTGGTTAAAATATTTTGAAATGTGAAATGACTTTGTAAGTTCTGCTTATGGCAAATGTTGCATTTTATTTAAAGTGAAACTATAGGAAGAGAGAAACACGCTGAGAGGGCAAACTAACGATTCTAAAATATGAACAGGTTCTATTGCAATAGATATTTGGATGGAAATAGTTATATACTATATGTCACATAGTCAAAACTTTTAAAGTGAGGCACTAGAAAAAGGTTGACAGAGTTACAACTGCAGGAACAAAAGAGAGTGGGAAGTGAAATTAGTTACTTTTTCATTATATAATTTCTGATGGATTGAATTGTATAAAGAAATAGTGAAAAGGTTCATAGAGATATAGCAAGTAAGGCTTTTAATTTATTTTTCTATTTTTTATATACTTTTGGTCTACATGTTACTTTGGATGTTTATAGAAGGTTAATGGAATCTTCCCCACTTTTTTCATGTATTGTATGTAAAAGAAATAGCACAGAAACTTTATAGCTGGAAGCATTGAAAATATATTGTTTGCCATAAGGTATGCAGTTTATACACATGGGTGTATGTATTCTCGTGTATTTTTTGAAATGAAAGTTATGGACATTGAAAATGAATATGCTCTGACTTAATTCCAGAAACACCTTCTTATACCCAGAGGAAGGGGTTATTTTGGACACCCTGAAATGTTGGTGGACTTTGGGATATTTTTATGGCACAAATAAATCTTTTTAAACCTAAATATATAGTTTGGTGATTGGTCACTGTAATAAATAATAATAAAATATATTTAATAAAGCACCTTTCAAAATTCTAAGGTGCTGTACAGAATTAATTCAGATAAAACATACACAAGTACATAAAATCACAATAAAACTGGAAATGCCTTTCCCCATAGAAAAGTTTTTAGTGCCTGCTTAAAACTCCCCACTGTCCTGCACTCCTGGAGCTATGTTCTTATGCACATTGTAGTTTGATTTGGCATTTATAGGAATGGACTACTTCCTGATCAAAGTTTTTTTCCGCATAGGGTATAACTGAAAGCACGTCTTGCTGAAAAAGACAGCTTTAAGAGCCACAGCTGGCAGGGCTGTACACTTGTGTGTGTACACTCAGGTTCACTGGGTAGTTTGGGGCAGACTCCATTTGTTGGGAAGTAGAGGTGGTAGATGCAGTGTGGTGCTGTTGATGGCGTAAATATAAAATAAAAAATACAGATGATAAGAGGATGTATTGTCAATAAATCCTCTTTATCACCTGTACTGTTAATGGGTTTATAAAATGGGCAAAAGAAATCCTCAGTCATGATTGTCTAAAGCAGCCTTGCAGCTGGGTCCTTATCAGGACATAACCTTACAACTGGCACTAGCTGAGACCAAGCAAATGCAGCACAGGTAGAAATCAATGTGTTCTACTGTTCTCCCTGAGAAGCTCCTCAGGATGCTTACAATGAAACTGGGAGAGCAGAGACACAGTACAATAAAAATGTCCAAACATCATCATCGATATCCCATCAATACCTCATACAAGCAACAGTCACAAGTACGCTGGCACCAGCAGACACCACAGAAGTGCCACGATGAATGTTTACTTTTTAAAATGTGTTATACTCACATCTCGAACAGTTTCCTCGCAGCACTTTCAGCTGTCAGTACCGCTGCTCAATCCTATTTTTAGTTTCTCGAGTTAAACCACCACAGTACATCCCCCCACCACCCCCTCTTCCTCCTCTCCCAGAAAATGGAGCCTCAGCAATAGATTCGTGGGAAAAAAAGCATCACATTACTGTCCAGTTTAAATGGCATTCCTTGTTTTCTCAGTAACTGTTCCAAACCATGAAGCAGGAAACATGTGTTACAGTGGAAGCTGAAGGACACACTCGCTCCCACTACAGCCAACAGTTTAATTTAATAAAACAAAAAACTGAGTCAATCAAGGAGAGAAACATGTAACTAACTAATTAACTAACTAACTAACTAACTAACTAAATAAATAAATAAATAATTAAAAGTACACATTAAAAATGCACCTTGCGAAAGCAGGGGTTGCAAAAACATCACAAACTACCTCACACAATATGGGGTTTGCCCTGTCAGTCACTCTAACTGAAACTGGGTGACCAAAGAAATATATTAAAAAAGTAACAAATAAACAAAATAAAATATATTACTTTATGTGCTTTTCTTTGTGTGTGTTTATGTGTACTTCTAGAGAGTGGAAAAACAGACAATCACGAGCCTTCTCTAGTGGCTTACAATGGAAACACATCCAATTCAAGACAATGACAAGGACTATTTTTTTGTTTCTTTCTACTGATCATATTTTTATACTCTGTTTTATATGCAGTTTGTATACCTATTTTTTTTAATCAGCTTCTTTATTGGGGCCCCATTTTATAAGCACTATAACACATTCCGAGGTGTGGGCTATGTCCTGATAAGAGCACGCCCAGGTGCATAAGACATTCGGCGCAAGCGCCTCAAGCCTCATGAAGCACATGGGTGTGCTCTTATCAGGACATAACCCACACCTCATTGTGTGTTATTGCTTGCTTGGCAATATGCTAACGCAGGCAGTATGTACTGCACAGCTGCTGGGTGAAGATATTTCAGTCATGTTGTCCATCAAGCATGTGCCCTGAAGCAAGTGTGGCACCTATTTTCTAAGATAAAATGGGACACTGTTTGAGGGGAGAATGGAAATTTTAACTACTGCAAGCAGCAGCTAAATCATTTTGTGGTTTGGGGAGGGAGTATGCTGACTAGGAGTCATCAGAGTCAGAGAAAGCATGTGACTCAGTGTGACTGGGTGAGAGGAGATGCAGGGAGCTTTTGTTTGCCTGTGTGTTTGTGTGTGCACAGTGCATTGCCTGTTCTAAATGTTTTGTGTGTGGATACTGTAGATATGGAAAGGAGTTTGGGATGGACCAGGGCTCCATGCTGCTGTAGTCAGGAGAAACAAGTGCAATAGGCATACACTGCATATTGCTGGGCTGCTGCAACAGACTGTATTGGAAGTACTGCCTATACAATATCATATGACCTGTAGCCTATCTGTGTTGTCTCTAGCCCTTCCTTTCCCCTGCAATATTACCTCTGACTGCCAACTGTGCTGCTGGCTGCTTTGTTATTCCTGTCCTGTTTGATCAATGTGTGTTTTTTTTTTACTTGATGGAAATTGAAATTGTGCATTGTTGTACCTACACTCTCGACATTGTATTTGTAAACATCTGAATTTGGTTTTACTCACCTCACTTTAGAAATGAGGAGTACAATACTCACTTAGTGAAATCTTATCTGAAGCCCTGCTCCTGCCCCAGCCCAGGTAAAACTGGGAACATTAAATGTAACAGCAATCCATGAAATGGAGAAATTCCTCACTTTTAGTTTTTTTTTCTTAGCATCTCTAACTGAAAATATGATGAAAGTTTCATTTAAGTCCTGAGCTAAACAAAACAAATACTTCACAATGTTCGGGCACCTCAGCCTTCCAAGACAGTAGATCTGGGCTGTGAGGATATTTCTGGTCAAGAGACCGGGGCAGTCCCTATGTCACTGGCATGTTGGGCCTAGATAATATCCAACACATGTAGCTGCTTCTTTTGCCACAGCAGTGCAAGGAGAGTGTAAGGGCTGCCAGGCTTGTCTGTGAAGCTCCTTTGCCTGAAAGGCTTTCAAAGGATCTGGGTGGTCACTGCCTTTGGACAGCAGAGACTATGAACTCTCTGTCAAATCATTATAATGATGTGGTTCCCTCAGGCGTAATGGTTTTAAATCTAGCTGGATATTTGACATATGTTTTGGCCCCTTTTTGTTTGAGTTCCTTTTGTACCTTTAGCCACTTGTGGCACTGGGCAATGGTCTGAGGGGAAAAACTATGTTTGAAAAAAAGACTTAAGTCTCCAAAGAGGATTTCTTTTTAAACCCAAGCAAAATGTAGCTCCCCTTCTTTAGCCCTGAGGTCCATGAAGGCCATTATGAAGGAACCAAGCAATCTTTTGGATCCTTAGCCACAGCCACCAAGGAGCAGTGTCCACAGATGATATTAAGTTCTTTATTTGGAGATAAATTTATTTTATGAAACTGTCAGTGAATTTAAGCAGGTCACCAGATTTTTTTTTAGCAGACCTTGAAACCTGATGTTATTTCTCAGATGGCAATTTTCAAGCTCCTCCATGTGCTCTGCTATGGCTTGTTCCCACTGGTGCAGAGAGAGTAGTGAAGTGTTGTGGATATCCACAGAGTCTCAGTAGTTGTGGGCTTAGGCCTCAAGGCCTGAGGTCGGCTTTTCAGTGAGCCATAGGTCCCTGCGATCTTCCATTGCCTTACTCTCTATTCCTTTTTAAGAATCACTGCTATTTTTGAGTGTGGAGCAAAACATTTTGGATATTACTGTGTAATTTTCCTCCCTTTCTGAACCACTAAACAATGGGGAAGCAGCCTTGTTACACATGGAGGGGTGCATGCAAGCAAGCAAGGTTTTATTTATTAAGCACCCTTTCCCTGGGGCTCAGGGCACTGAACAGAATACAGGCAGATGAGAAAATTATAATCGGTGGAAAAAATAAGAAATATCAGCAACAAAATCAAGAAATAAAAGAACAATAATTCTAAGACCCAAAGGTTTGCCTGAAAAAGTACACTTCCAGACCCTGGTTGAAAACTTCCACTGATGGGGCCTCCCTCAAGGACCTAGGAAGCAGGTTCCAGAGGATTGTGCTTTCACCTGAAAGGCACAATCTCCAGATGTTTTCAGCTGGGCCCTGGGAGTCACTAGAAGACCGTCTTTGGCAGAATGGAGAGAGTGCAAGGGGCGGGCAGGAGTTAGGAGGTCTTGTAGATAGCCTGGACCTGAACCATATAGGGCCTTGTATGTGAGTAAATCCACAGTGAAGGAGATCCTCCACCTTACTGGCATCCTTATGCAGGCACCCCAGAACCTGGGTCACATGACAGAATCTCAGGAGGCCCATCAGCAACCTGGCTGAAGCATTCTACAACAGCTGCAGGCATCACAAGACCCTTCCCCTGACCCAAAGATATAAAGCAGTGCAGTAGTCGAGTCTGGACATCATGAAAGCATGCACTAGTGACAATAGGTTGTCAGGAGAGATTAAGGCTTTAATCGGGATGATATTCCTCAAATGGCAAAAACTAGTCTGGACAACAGATGACACCTAAGCCTCAAGTGTCAATCTGCTGTCCAGGATCACACCCACATTTTTCACCTTCATGGACACCAGAAGAGGAACCATCCCAAGCATCAAGGCTGCTTCAGCCCTCATAGCGTCTGTCTCCCTCTGGTGGCCTGGCTTGATCACCAGCACCTATGTCTTACCTGGGTTGAGCCTCAACCAGTTAGAGGACATCCAGTCCTGGATCTTGGCCAGGCATTTGTTTAGCACTGCCACTGTATTACATGTCCCAGGTACAAAAGGCACGTACGTTTGAGTATTGTCTGCACAGCAATGAAACTCTACATTAACATCTAATGATCTAACCCAGGGGAAGCATTTACAATGTGAACAACATGGGTGGGAGAACAGACCCTTGGTGAAATCCACAAAGCAGGGGCTTGGGGTGAGAGGAAAAACTTTCCAACACCACCCTCTGAGTCCTGCCTGTGAGAAAGGACTCAAACTAGCAGATGACAGTGCCACTGAGTGCACATTGCCCCCTCAGGTGACCCAATAACACTGCTTGGGTCACAGTGTGAAATACTGGTGATAGATCGAGGAGGACAGGTATTGACCACTCTTCTCTATTTCTAGCCCTGAGGAGATAATTTTGCACCTTGTCCAATGCAGTTTCAGTGCTTACTCTGGACCTAAATCCCAACTGCAGGGGCTCATGGATGTCAAAGGCCATGAGGTGTACCCTGAGCTACAGAGCCACAATTTTCTCAATATCCTTACCTAGGAAGGGAAGGTTAGAGACTGATCTATAATTTGCCAAGACTTCAGGGTTGAGTGGCTGCAACTTCCACCATGCTCCACAGGTTGCAGGTTTCCCAGCTCAAAGAGGGTGGAAGCCACAATATATTTCAGTTGCTGTTGAATAGACATTATGATGTAAGCAATTTTACATTTTTGGCTCAAGATGTCAAGTTTTGCACATGGATTGCTATAGATTATGGGGAACAGAGCTCTGAAATCAGTCAGCCATCTATCCATCCGCTGACGTCACTGAATGTCACCACACATGGCTTTTATTGTCTTTTATTTTCTTTAGTAAACCTCCCTCCCACCAGAGTACAGCCTACTCAAGGTCTTCAGAATTAAAATGGAAGCATATTTCAAAAAAAGATCCTAATTTTAATCTTTTCAAATAATTTCTTCTTATATTTATCCATTTCCAGTCACCTATTTAAATGTAATTTTATATACACAAAAAGACACTCCATGGTGTGTCATTTTGGTGACATAATTGCACTTCTCAGGTACGGTACCATTAACGGGACTCGACTTCACCTTTTGTCTAACAGTGCACCTGATGCGTGACACTATAGCACCATAGTGAACATCCTGTCATGTCTATTACTTACATATTCTAGGCACTCTTACTTCTGAGGATGTCTCAGACTAATAGTTCTAAAATTCTGAAGTTTTAAGCTCATTTGGCATAGTTCATTTCTCTCTCAGGGGTTCCTCTAATTTTCTGCAAATTAAAACATTTTGATTTTAACTTTAAATTGTATTTTTTAGCATACATCTTCAACCTGATTGATATTATTTTCTTATGTACAATTCCTGCGTCTCTCATGGTTCTGAATTTCTTCCAAAGTTCTTTGTGTGCCAGAAGTTTTCAGCTGCACGTTATAGTTTTTCACTCAATAGACTTGAGAATGCACATTTACAACAGTAACTGACATTGCAACTGTACATATAAACATACAAATTATGACTGATATTGCAGATTTAACACTGAATAGTAGATTGTTAATTATTGGCCCTCCATCTTTGTTCTGTCAACCCATTATGAATATATTATCTGTTTCTGTGTTTCAAAACTCATTGTAAAGAATATAGGGTTTCTTTTCACTTCACCCCAACATTAACTTTAAATAATCTCATAAATATAGAGATCAATTAAAGGTTGTGGTGATGTTAAATAATTATTATTATGAAGAGATTATGAACCAGTTGTCAGATATTAAGTGCTACAGGAAACTGAGCAAGAACTCAACGTCTGTATTTAAATCACAGACAGATGAACTTATAGATAAAGCTTTGTGGTCAGGCTAAATTTCCTCTGCAGAGGCAGCATTTCTGAAAGTAAAACATCTCACTATTCCAATATCCCACTGTCTTACTTACATGCTAAGTGTTAAATGGAAGATCTGGAGGGGGTAGTGACAAGGCAGTATTACCAAAGACTCATTTCAAAGCTTGAATGGTTATTGCAAAACTAATGTGTACACCTAAGTTTCCATTACAGCACTCAAATATTCATTGTAGTATCTGAGTATTTATCACTGCACCAATTAGTGCATCATAACCCTGAGTATCCATTATAGCACCCAGGTATTCATCATGGTACCTGAGTGTTTAATTCAGCACACATAGTGATGCATGCAGGTGTTTGGGATAGAACATGAATGTTATTCATATCACCGTAGCATTTTACACTGCACACGAGTGTTTGGTAAAAACATAGAAACATAGAATGTGATGGCAGATAAGAACTGCTTGGCCCACCTAGTCTGCCCATTTCTCTATCTACTGGATAAGCTGCAGATCCTAGTTAACCAACAGCCTACTTCTTGCTACCCCCCACCAGAATTTCCTTATGTCTGTCCCATGCATTCTTGAATTTCCCTGCTGGTTTTGAACCCACAACCTCCTCAGGAAGGCCGTTCCATGCATCTACCACCCTCTCTGTGAAAAAATACTTCCTCACATTGCCCCTGAACCGTCCCCCCCTCTATCTTCAAATTGTGTCTGCTTGTTCTTGCACATCTCATTTTCTGAAAGATGCCACTGTCTTGTACTTTGTTGATTCCCTTGAGGTGCTTGAACGTTTCTGTCATGTCCCCCCCTCCCATTAGAGTTTCTTGCCATCTCAACATGTTTTGTACAGTAGCCATGCACTCAGTGCAGCAACTGAGAGTCCAGTACCAAACCTGAATGATCATTATGTTACCAAGTGTTCATTGCAACACCCAAGTTTTTTTGTATAGCATCTGAATGTTTGGTATAGAACCTGAATTTTGATAATGGAACCCAAAAGGTTTTGCACAATACCTCAGTGTCTCACAAAGCATTTAAGTGTCAGTATAGCACCTAAGTGTTTGTTACACCACCTGAGTGTTTTACACCATATCTGGGTGTTCATTATGGCACCTTAGTACAGTATTTTGCTTAGCACTCAAGTGTTTGGTACTGTACATTATTATGTTGGCTGGCGCGCCAGCCAACATCTTGCGGTAGTAGCAGATTTTGAGGAGAGGTCACTGTTGGGTGAATGCAGAGCACACATCAGAAGGTGTGTCCCTCATTCCCAAATCAGCCAGCAGCAGGCACTGACCTCATTCATGCCTAATGTGGCCCCCAGAACAAAGGAAAGGTCCACTGCAATGAGAGTGAAGCTCTCATGCAGCATGACCACAACACACCTCCCGATGTGCAGGCAACATGGCGGCAGTGACTACCACTGCTGCCTGTCACAATGTTGATGGGGGAGCACACTCCCCATTGGCATAATGTGCCCCCTCCCATTCCCAATCCCCCTCAGCATCATGCGCCCCACCAACAGTTTTTCTTTGCCAATGAGGGGCCCAATCCCCATCGGCGTTGATTCCCCCTTCTTCTTTTAGTTTGCTGATGGGGGAGCCCAGTCCCCATTGGCATGTCTCTCCCTTCCGCTTTAGTTGTGTGCCGAGGAGGCTGCCCAATCCCCCTTGGCTCATATTCCCCCCTTCAGTATCTGCCAATGGGGGTGCCCAATCCCCCTTCTGCTACAGCATCCCCCCCATAAAAACACTAAGTTGGCACACTGGGAGCCCACCCCAGTGTGCCCAAATCCCCTGAAAAAGAAAAACAGTCCCACAATGTTTTTTTTTTTTGTTTTACAACCTGTAAAAAAGGAAATGGTCCCTCGCGGTCTCCCTACCCCCTCTCGCAACCAGCGCTCACCCACTGCACACCCTGCCTCCCCACACCCCCTCACCCCATACTTACCTCAGTAGTCCAGCGCGATGATCTTCAGTGGACCGGGAACACATCTGCACTCTTCAAAGCTGACTGCGAACTGACGAAATGCCGGTAAGCTGTATAATGGCATAAATAGGGTTTTTTCAACATGGTTGCATATCTCAGCCATTTTTGGGAATTTTGGCACCACATTTTCAACATGGGGTTATTGGGGCCCCTCCTCATTAATTCAGACACTGTCATGCTGTTATTCAGTCCTGAAAGGTGATTTTGTGGTTACTGCGCAGAATCACCTTTCGGGACTGATTAACGAAACGACATGCCACTGTTCATGAGGGGGGCTCATAAAATGACTGTGTTACAAGCATGCATTGCACAGTTTCCACGCACCCTTGTAACTTCACAAATATGCAATGTTTTCATGCCAGATTTTCAACACTGGCATTTTTTCACACCTCCTTATGAACAGTACAGCTGTCATTTTTCACATCCTGCCCAAAATGTATTTCCGCACATGTGACGCACTATGACATGGTCACTGTGGGAAATCAACTTTTGGGGCACATTAACAAAATCACAGCACCACTGTTCATGAGGGGAGGTCCCAGAATGCCTATGTTGAAAATGTGACTAACAGACTCTCAAAAATAATTGGGTTACTGACAGGTGCTGCACAGTTTCTATGCATGCTCATGACTTCACCAATTTCTCATGTTTTCACTCCATATTTTCAGCATTGCCATTTTTTTGCACCTCCTCATGAACAATACAGTTGTCATTTTCAAAAGGGTTGCGCCATGCGCAATGGGGTTGCTCCAGCACACGTCCGAAAATGCGCCATTCTGTGATATTCAGTGGGAGGCAGTTGCGCCCCCCAAATCACACTGAGCAATGGCGCAATGATAATGACTGTATGCGCAACTGAAGGGGGAGGAACCATGCATAAATGGCGCAGTGTGATATTCAACAACATGCACCATGCACAATAGGGGAGCAAGTAGAAGTTGCGCGATAGTGGAAATGAGCCAAAATAAAAAGGAACAAGGGAGAGGCGCAAGAACGCTACAGGGAAGGCACATGAGGCTGAACCATAGCTGCACAAACAGGACAGGAGGGACACACAGGGCAGGCTACGGAAAGGGCACCCTGAACAGAGAGGCACAGGGAAGGTGTGGGGAGCCACAGCCAGTGCAGAAGGGGGAAGTGCCAGACAGCACAGAGGTCACCACATTTAGGTGTTCCTGGTGCAGGGGAAGTAGCAGCCAGGACAGCGGGTGGAACACAGAAACAGCTACCGGGGGGGTGAACACAAGCCAGGGACATGGTCAGTGCCACCATCCAGATGGAGGCAGTAATGAGCAGGATGAGAAGGTGGGCAGCAGGGGGGCACAGCTGTGGAAGGGCCCATCGGCGGTATGCACCCAACAGGCAGTACTGAGCCCCCACCAGCTTTGAGCTGTACAGTGATACTGAGATCGTGGGCCGGTACCACCTGAATGGGGCAATTCTGAGGTGGCTCTGTGAGCTGTGCAATGATGTGATGCAGGCACCCACACAACGGAGCCATGCTCTGTCAGTGGAGACTAAAGTGACAGCTTGTATGTGCTTGCTCGCCACGGGTACCTTCCAGAGACCAACAGTGGACACCACAGGCATAACCCAGTCGGCCGTGTCATGCCACCTTACCGAATTCCTCAGCGCACTGCTGCCACATGCTGCGGAGTACATCCATTTCCTCAGCACACTGGTGGAGCGCACAGCAAACATACAGGAGTTCCACAGGGTAGCACGTATGCCTGGCGTGCTAGGGGCAATAGACTGCACCCATGTGGCCATCCGCACACCACCTGGCCCCAAGGGGGACGCATATATTAATCAGAAGGGCTATGCTAGCATCAACTGCCAGGTGATGTGCAATGCCAGGGGAAGCAAAATCAATGTCCGTGCCATGCACCCTGGGGGAGCACACGATGCCTTCATCTGGCACCAGTCAGCACTGTGCCACAGACTCGAGAGTGGGGATATCCCCACTGGCCACTTAGTGGGTGATTATGCAAACCACATGGCAAACATATGTCTTGGGTGGGGCATGGTCAGAGGTGACATGGGTAGTGGCCTACATGGCCCGGGGCAGGGCGATGCTGATCACCAAACTAACCTCCACCCTCTACACACAGGTGACAGTGGATCCCCACTCCGTCCCTGGCTGCTCACACCATATTGGCAGCCCGCGACCCCATCGCAGCAATGCTACAATGAGGCACATGCCACCACATGTAATGTCATCGAGCAGGTGCTCAGTATGCTGAAGGCACGTTTCCATTGCCTGGACACCTCCGGCGGTGCCCTACAGTACAGCACCTCAAAGGCCTGTGGGCTATTCCTGGCCTGTTGCATCCTGCACAACATGGCCAACGAATGTGGGATAGCCATACAGGTCGAAGAGGGGGACAGTGATGGGGACAATGAGGACACTGGTGACAATGGTGATGGGCAGCCCCCCCTTGGGTGATGGGACCCCCAACTGCTCTGGCTGGCACAGCTGTACCGGGGCACCATCACGGAGGAGCACTTCAACCAACCCAGGTAAGTCATGGGGCCATGTGCAACCACCAGTGGCAAAGGCACAGCCCACAAACATGTATGAACACACACCAGGGGTGTATGCCATCAAGGGAAGTGGCCGGGCATGGAACCGCACACACCACCAGGGATGGGTGAGGTCTAACATGGCACATGGTCAGACACACACACACACACACACACACACACACACACACACACACACACAAAACTCACCAGACATGCACAAAGGGTAGGAGGCACACCGACCCAGAACGCTGCCCCTAGCCACATACGTGTCCACAGACCACCACGCCAACTGCCTGTCATTGTGCATGTGTCAGACACTGGGCACCATTGCACAGTGGTGTACAGCACAATGCAGGCATCAACATGCACACACAACTGCAGAAAGCAGCCAGGAGGGTGTGCAGATAGAATGTGTGTGTGTGTGTGTGTGTGCAGGGCCGGGTACCCACCCGTGCATTGCCCGCTGAATGACACAATGCACACAGGGCAGCATCAGACAGTAGCCACTCTGGGAGACTGGTCAGTCACACGCCACAGTGCCACAGCCTCCACAGATGCGTGGGCAGCCCAGCCGAGCCCTGCCAGCAGTGACAGGATGACCACTGGCCTCATGGGGTGGCACTGACAGTCCCCCAGGGGTTCCACTGCGTGAACGCTACCATGCTTGCGCAGGGGTCTGAAGCACACTGAACATGCCTGCGCCAGGTGTGCTTGGGATGCCCACAGCTGAACCCGGTGTCAACAAGGATGGTGTCGCACGACACCAGAAATGGGGGGTGGACAGTGCACTGCCTGGTGTCTGCGACGCATGGTCAAATCACTGTATTCCCATTGTGGCCATGACAGCAGTGAATGCCTGTGTCTGCCTGTCAATGGCAGTGGTCACATCCTCCCGCAACCGGTCCATCCCTGCCAGGAGCAGAGAGGTGTCTCTGCTGCGACACTCCTCTGCCTGGTGCAGAGCCGCACTCAGTGCATCTGCCACTGTCACAAGCCACATCTGCTGATTGACAGATGCTTGCAGTATGTGGGTGTGCTCATCCAGGAGGTCATCTGCCTGATTGGCTTGCTGTCCCTCAGGGTGTTCTCAGCCCTGATGCTCATCACCCCTTGAGGGTGGGTGCTGCACACCAGGGCCAGGCCTGGGCATGTCCACAGGTGGTGCACTGACGCAGCCCCCTGACACTGTACCCCCATGGCCATTGGCCAACTGCTGATACTGCCCCTCTGGCTGCCACTCCCCAGGGCTCAATGGTGCCACCGCAGTGGCCGCAACAGTCCAACTGTCCTGTACACACACCAGTGCTGCCCCACCGGTGCTGACAGGCACAGGCTGGGACTGTGATGACACACAGGCCTCCACGGTGGCACCACCCACAGCCATGGCCATGATGTAACCTGCTGTGTGGCCATCCTGTGGCACACACATGTCACTGCCCATGATGTTAGCGTCATCATCATCGGTGATGGATCCAGCACCAGTCCAAGTCTCAGCATGCTGGCATCCATGGACACTGGCAAGCTGGGACATGGGCAGGGCCTCCTCCGCACCTGCTCAACCAACATCAGTCTGGACATCCAGGTGGGCCCACTGTCACCCTGACCCACATATTCCTGTGGAGGTGGATGGGCTCTCCTCCATCTCCATGTGACTGGCCTCAATGGAGAAGCCCACCACCGCTGACCCATGCAGACGCTCAGGAGCTGTAAGGGAAAACAAAGTTGTGTTACTGCATGTGACCTACCCTGTCCCCCCCCAATAGACAGACCATGACCTACCATGCAGTGACGGGCTACCACCTGTCTGGAATCCACCACCCGGAACACCCTCAATGGTGCAACGCTGCATGCTGCCAGCAACCCGCTCCTCCTGTGGGGTCAGGCGTAGCACCTCCGGCTGTCCCCCACCTGTCACAGACCATGCTGCCCTGATGGCAGCCACCTTCTCCTTAATCCTCCACCTGTCTGTGCCCATACTTGCACTCCTGCATGGAGCACTGGTGGCTGCAATGCAGGTTTACAGCACATGCCACCTCCTCCCATGCAGCAGCACGGGCCTATGGTGTTCCCTGGAGTCCGCTGAGAAGTGGCTCCTGGCTTAGGTAGGCCTCGAACAGGGCATCTGTCTTGGCCTTAGTGAAATTCGGCCTCCTCTTCCTCCCACAACTCTGTTCCTCTTCCTCCACCACACGCTCGGTCATGATTCAGCCTGTGAGAATGACTGGTGTTACCTGTGATTGTGCAGTCCCATGCATGTCCCAAAATCCGCAGTCCACACTCCCAAACAGCATGCAACTCACCGCAATAGACTGCTGTAACCGACTATGGCCAGTGCAGCACAGTGTTGCACTTTTATAGCGCAACCCATGCAAATGAGGTGAGGTGCATCTTTAGGTAGATGCAAACGCAGTGACTGCGCCATTGAATGGCTGATTAGCTAATTTGCATATGCCGGTTGAATATCATGCTGTTGCGCTTTGTGTAATTGTGTTGAACGTGCTGAGCCAAGGGTGCAGTTCTGTGACATGCGCAGTACACACCTAACTGTGCATGCCCAGGTTGATGATGCAGGTGTCTGCTGCGCTGCTGATGTGCTGTGCATGGGAGGCAATGCAGGGCATGGCCACCATTGTTCCAGTGGCACTACAGCGTTGTTCACCTATATGGCACTGTGGCACTGGGGCGTCGTAGGCGCACTGGGGCAACAGTGCGGTAGGCCGATACAGGAGGTGGCACACAGGAACCCAATCATGCTACATGCATTGGGTTCCAATCGCACTGTGGCTGTCCGTGCGCCAGAGACCCTTGACCCTGTGCCTGATATTTGCCCCCTAGGCACCATGCATCAGGCATGGGTGCACCACTATCGTGCTGTTCAGTGACAGCATGATAGGGAATGGCAGCGCTGTACCGTGCAGCATCTGCACGTGGCAGGACTATGCTGTAGAGTGCCATTTTGACTGAACTGAGCAGCAGAGATGGCGTGGAGGCATGCTGTACAGTGAAGCCAGGTCGAGCTGGCAAACCTTGTGGCCATAGTGGAGCCACATGTTGGGCCTTTGTTTGGGGAGGCACCCGTGGACAGGGCCAGGAGTCAGGTGTGGCAGGAGGTGGCCGACACCCTGGAGAAGGCCACCGGTATGGGGCGGATGGCAGAACAGTGCCATCATGATATGGGGACCTGAGGCACAGGAACCTGGACCTGCTTGCCCACTTGCGGGCACATGCCAGGAAGGGCACGGTGCCACAGCCAGGTTGGTACAACATCCATACACTTTTATCCACATTAAGGGAGGAACTAGTGAAACCACTGGCTACTCTTTTTAATAAATCATGGGAGGATGGTGTGGTACCCGAGGACTGGAGGAAGGCGGATGTGATTCCCCTTCACAAAAGTGGGTCCAAGACAGAGGCAGGAAACTACAGACCTGTCAGTCTGACCTCTGTGGTAGGGAAAGTGATGGAGTCACTTCTGAAGGAAAGAATAGTCGAGTACCTAGAGGCCAGTGGAGTACAGGACCCAAGGCAGCATGGGTTCACAGCGGGAAGGTCATGTCAGATGAATCTAATAGATTTCTTTGACTGGGTGACCAAAGTAGTAGACCAGGGAGGGGCTGTGGACATGGCCTACCTAGACTTTAGCAAGGCATTTGACACAGTCCCACACAAAAGATTAATAGTCAAATTAACCAGCCTGGGAGTGGGACCCAGGGTGGTAGCCTGGGTAAAACATTGGCTGGACATCAGGACACAGAAGGTAATTGTAAATGGAGTCCATTCTGAAGAAAGGGGGGTTACTAGTGGGGTACCGCAGGGTTCAGTATTGGGTCCAGTCCTTTTTAATGTCTTCATCAGTGACATTGCAGAGGGACTGGAAGGAAAAGTATGCCTTTTTGCAGATGACACAAAAATCTGCAACAGGGTTGATACACAAGGAGGCGTGGAAAGGATGAAAAGGGACTTGGCAAGGTTGGAGGAATGGTCAGAAGTATGGCAGCTTAGATTCAATGCAAAGAAGTGCAAAATAATGCACCTGGGAAATAAGAACCCAGGGAAGAATACACAATGGGTGGGAGGTAGTAACAACAACAAAAAGGAAAGGACCTGGGGTAATCATATCAGATGACCTTAAGGTTAGCAAGCAATGTGAGAAGGCAGTAGGGAGGGCTGGGGTATAGGATGTATAGGGAGAGGCATCAGCAGCAGAAAATAGGAAGTTGTTATCCCTCTGTACAGACAGTTGGTGAGGCCCCATCTGGAGTACTGTGTCCAGTTCTGGAGACCCCATCTCCGCAAGGACATAGACAGGATAGAGGCAGTCCAGAGGAGGGCAACTAAAATGGTGCAGGGTCTGCAAGAGAAGCCGTATGAGGAGAGACTAAAGGAGCTTAATATGTATACACTTGAGGAAAGAAGGGAGAGGGGGACATGATAGAAACTTTTAAGTACCTCAGTGGAATCAACAAAGTCCAAGAGGGTAGCATTTTCAGAAAAAGAGACTTGCAAGAACAAGGGGACACAATTTAAAGATAGAAGGAGGGTGGTTCAGGGGCAATGTGAGGAAGTATTATTTCACAGAGAGGGTAGTGGATGCATGGAACAGCCTTCCTGAGGAGGTTGTGGGGTCTAAAACTGTGGGAGAATTCAAGAATGCATGGGACAGACATAAGGCAGTTCTTGTGGGTGGTAGGAAGAAATAGGCTGTTCGTTAACTAGGATCTGCGGCCTATCCTGTAGGTAGGGGAAATGGGCAGACTAGATGGGCCTAGCAGTCCTTATCTGCCGTCAAAGTCTATGTTTCTATGTTTCTATGTTATCGTTCATATGGGTATCACGGTTGCACGTGTCCGTCACATGGGGGGGCTGTCTGGTGTTGGTCGTGGTGGTGGTATTGGGGTGCGGGGTGGGAAGGTCTGGCTGTGTGGGATTGCACACACATGGGGGTGGGGGGAAATTGCTACAGGATTGTACTGATGTTCCTCTCTCTCTATGTTTTGCACCTTAGGGCCTGCAGAACGCCAGCAGGCCAGAGACCGGAGGCGCTGCCTGGAGGAGCAGCAGGCCAGGCAGGTTAATGGTGGTCAGCGGCGCATGGACCACCTTGATGATGGTGAGTGCCTTACATCCATGATTACTATTGCACGCTGTATAACTGGGCGGGAAGCAGGGCATGGCCACCATCCATTGACACTACTGCCATGCACGCAACTTGTTACAGTCAGCACTGTCCAGTGGCACTGCACATCCAGGAGTGCATCAATGGTGGTCCATGCGTGCACCGGGCACATGGCTGTGGCACTGCCTTCACACCGCATAGCCAAGTCACTGTACGGCCATGGTGGTGCTGTGCAGGACATGGGCGGTGGGTGTGTGCAGTGGTCCACATGGCTGTGGCTGCCTGGGTAGGCAGGTCTTGTGGACAAGGTCACTGTGGGTGGTCGCACACCATCACAGAAGTGTAGCACATGGCTGTATGCCATGCACAATGGGTGGGCTGCAGGGGGCTGGACCTTCACACTTATTGACTCTGCTCCCTCATCCTTGGTGGACGGTGACTCCAGGCGCTGGAGAGGAGTGTGAGGGAGCTGCTCCAGGTGGTGAGGGCAACACTGGAGCTGTTAGAGCACATCCACTGCCACGGGATGAGGAGGAGGAGAAGCGGCAGACAGAGGCGCCATGTGGAGGAGGACCAGGGCACACACTAACTACTCCATGCCCCTACTACCACCTTTCCCCCTTTGACCCACCCTCACACCCCTTCTTCCCTCTCCCATATGTTCACCTCTGCCCCTTACCCAACCCCACTGTTATGTGTCCCTTCCCCCTCGTACATACTTGTAAATAGTTTTTGTTTCTTATTTTAAATATAAGCATTTTGTTATGACAACTGTGGTGGTCTCTGATTTTCAGTGGGCTACAGGTGCTCAGCTGCAGTGGTGTGCATGGCCTCAGGGGTGGTTCACGCATGGGCATGTGTGTATATGTGCAGAGGTGAACCGCCTATGGTGTGGGCAGGGGGATCAGTCACTGTCTGTGGTTTGTGTGTTGTACTCTGTGCACTGGATGCCTGTGTGCAGTGGTCCATGGGGCCTGCACTGTGTGCATGGCACCCCTGTCACACCGTCCATGGCCTGTGCAGCTGACACCCTTGCATGTCAGTGATATGCTCAGTCTGCTGGTGTGTCAGTGGTGGCTGTCCATGCTGGATAACAACTGTACCCGGCACAATGCCAGGTTGCCTTCCATCACCAGTATGGTGCATGTCTGCCTCCAGTGGCACTGTGGCCTCCGCTGTTGTTGTCCCCCCTCCATGCTGTCACTTGTGTCTGTTGCAGGGGATGTGCTCCAGTGTCTGTCACCTGTGCTCTGGTGGCATGCTGGTGGCATACAGCTTCATGGTGCCTGCGCAGGGTGGTTGGCACACCTGTGCAATGTAGGGGTGCTGGCCATGTGTATATGTCAGCCGTGGCCATACGCCAGTGGCTTGGTTGACCCGCTACTGTGTCCCTGTGTTGGTGTGCCCTTGGGTATGGGTGGATGTTTGTCCATGCACTGTGTTGCATCCTGTGTGGTGCATGCCTCCATGCTACACTGTGCATGTCTGTGCTGGCTGTTGTGGCCAGTGCTGGGATGGAATGTGTCCTTGGGAGGGTGTGTAGGGTGCTGTACCACTGGAGGTGGGGTCCAGGGCATGCCCTGTTGCATGTGGGGTACCACGTGTGGCAACGCATGGTCAGTCTCTCAGCTGTACCTCGGGGGGGAGACATGCAGGACAGCACTGTGTATGCATCTGTTGCATCACTGTCTGTTGCCGCCTGCTGCAGGTTGCCCATGGTGGGGCTGCCTTGCAAGGCTCCATGGTGCACAGGGTTGCATTGTCACAGTGGGGATGGTGGCATACATGGGGTGTCCTGCACTGTTGGGTGCTACTCCTGGGCAGGGTGTATGAGGACCATGGTGCAGGGTGTGCTCTGCATTGGTGGGATGGTGTGGTATGGGGTGGTGGGCCATCCTTGTGTGCCGGTCACAGCTTGCCAGGGGTTGTAATGGGGCACCATGGCCCAGCAGTGGGTTGGTTGCTGGTATCCATGGGCCGGTGGTTATTCCAGCTCTCCCCCAGTTGAGCAGTGCATGGGGTGTGGGGGGATGATGTTTGTTCTGCTGTGTATTCCTCTGCCCATCTGTGGTATGGGTTGTGGGCCCCTGCATCCCTGGTTGTGCTGTTGCATTGCTGGCCTACTGCTGGGGGCATCCCTGGTTGTGCTGTGGTGCATCTGGACTGCTCAGCTGAACATCCCTTGTTGCGTTATGGCGCATCAGATATGCTCAGCTTCACCTCCCTAGTTGCACTATGGTGCAGGTGGTGCGATATTCAGTCATCGGCCGTAGATGCATCTTGGCCTGCGCAGTTTTTGAATATCGCACTTCTTGCACATGGGCGCAGTGGACTTGTGCTTGCTCCTGCTGTTGAGCACTTTTTGGGCACAGTTTGAATATCTGGGCCAGTGTTTTTTGACATTTCTTTGTCCACCTGGATCTCAGAAACGACTTTACGTTGTGGTCTGAAATGTTCAGGGTAGAAAGTCTATGCCTCACAGATTTGGCTTTTGAAGGTTTGGTGAAAAAATGTTAATCCGTTCAAAAGTTATTAAACTTTACAGTTTCCCATTATAGCCTATGGGGGGGAAATATATGATCTGAAAGTGAAAGTAGGTAAACAGCCCCATAAACCAGTTTCTTTGCCACTTCACAGCAAGAACGCAGTCAGGAATTTTGGAGTGAAATTTGCAGGGTGGCAAGCCCTTGCCCCACAGACATGGTGAAGAAATGGACCCTGGTCCCATAATTACAGCACTCTGAAGTTGCAAATTTTACCATAAGATAACATTGTGGCAGTCATGGCATCCTTCAGCGACTATATCTTGAAAATGATTCAAGATATAGATTTTTTCACTAAATGCAGCTTAGTACACCTTAGGTACTAAGCATTCATGAAGGTGTCCAGGTCGTGAACGCAACTGCAAAGACATTTTTTCCAAAAGTTAATATGGTTACTGAGATATTGCCACATTTGCAGTACAAGGGTTACTTGGAATGTCTCTAGGCTTGTGCTATGTGTCTGTACATATGGATAAGTCTAAGTGCAGGGCCAAGAGGACCTGCATTCCCACCTATGCATACCATTTGTGCTACACTGGGAGCACAGGGCCCTCCAGCACTATGCCTCTACACTTATGGGTGGGTGGGAGTGCAGGGCCCAGAGGGCCCATGCTCCCACCTATGGATACTAGTATGCAAAACTGGTAGTGCAGGGTACTACTGTACCATGTCTCTAGGTTTATGTGTAGGTAGGAATGCAGGGCCCAGAGGGCCCGTGCTCCTACCTATGGATACCATTTTGTAGAACTGGTTGCACAGGGCTCTCCTGTGATATGTTTCTATGACTTATGGGTAGATGGGAGCGCAGGGCCAAGAGGGCCCAAACTGCCACATACAGTATGGATATGAGCAATATTACACTTTTTTTAAAAAAGAAGGGAAATTTTGAGAGCTCATGAAAAGGGATTTGGCTCATGAAAAGTGATTTTGACAGCTCCTGAAAAGGGATTTCTAAAGTTTTTAGTTTCTTTGCCACTTCACAGCAAGAAGACAGTCAGGACTTTTGGACTGAAATTTTCAGGGTGGCAAGCCCTTGCTCCACAGACATGGTGAAGAAATGGACCCCAGTTCCATAGTTACAGCACTCTAAAGTTGCAAATTTTCCCATAAGATAACATTGTGGCAGTCATGGCGTCTTTCAGCAGCTATATCTCGAAAATGATTTGAGATACAGATTTTTCACTAAGCGCAGCTTAGTAAATCTTAGGTACTAAGCATACATGAAGGTGGCCAGGTCATGAATGCAACTGCAAAGACATTTTTTCCAAAGTTAATATGGTTACTGAGATATTGCCACATTTGCAGTACAAGGTTACTTGGAATGTCTCTAGGCTTGTGCTATGTGTCTGTACATATGGGTAAGTCTAAGTGCAGGGCCAACAGGACCTGCATTCCCACCTATGCATACCATTTATGCTAAACTGAGAGCACAGGGCCCTCCTGCGCTATGCCTCTATGCTTATGGGTGGGTGGGCCCTGCACTCCCACCTATGAATACTATTATGCAAAACTGGGAGTGCAGGGTACTACTGTATCATGTCTCTAGGTTTATGTGTAGGTAGGAATGCAGGGCCCAGAGGGCCCATGCTCCCACCTATGGATACCATTTTGTAAAACTGGTTGCACAGGGCTCTCCTGTGATATGTTTCTATGCTTATGGGTAGATGGGAGCGCAGGGCCAAGAGGTCCCACACTCCCACATACAGTATGGATATGAGCAATATTACACTTTTTTTAAAAAGAAGGGAAATTTTGAGAGCTCACGAGAAGGGATTTGGCTCATGAAAAGGGATTTTGACAGCTCATGAAAAGGGATTTTTAAAGTTTTCAGTTTCTTTCCCACTTCACAACAAAGAAACAGTTAGGACTTTCAGCCTCAGATTTGCAAGGTACAAAGGGGTTGTCTCACAGATGTGACTTATGCTGGTGTGGTGAAAAAATTTACATCAGTTCCGTAGTTGTAACATTCCAAAATTTAGAAATTTCCTGTTGGATATCATTATGGTGCACTTTGTGCGTTAATAACTTTACAGCTGTTCTTGAAATTTACATCAAATTTGGAACATGCTCTCAAAGATAGATAGTCTCTTGATATGCCAAGTTTCAGTTTTATTTGGAGTGCATCTCTGGAGATACACAGTCCCAAAATGTGTACATCCCCATTTTTTGTCAAATTCTTTCTTCCATTGTTTCACTTTGTGCATTATTAACTTTGCAGCTGTTTTTGAAATTTACAACGAATGTGGCATGTACCCTCAAAGGCTAATGATCTCTTGATATACCAAGTTTCATTTTGATTGGGAGTGCATGTCTGGAGATATGCAGTCCCTAAATGTGCACATCCCCATTTTTTATCAAATTCTTACTTTCTTGCGATTGTTTCACTTTGTGCATTAATACTGTAACTTTGCACCTGTTCTTGCACTTTACATGAAATTTGGTATGTAACCTCATAGACTAATGGTCTCTAGATATAACAGCTTTCATTTTGATTGGAGTTGCATGTCTTAAGATATGCAGTCCCAAAATGTGTACATCACCATTTTGTTTGTCAAATTCTTTCTTTGTTTCACATTTTGCACTTTAATAACTTCACAGATTTTCTTGTAATTTGCTTGACATTTGGCAAGCACCCTCAAGGACTTATGTTCTCTTGATATGCCAAGTTTCATTTTGATTGAG
Organism: Neoceratodus forsteri; assembly: GCA_016271365.2. NCBI lineage: Eukaryota > Metazoa > Chordata > Ceratodontiformes > Ceratodontidae > Neoceratodus > Neoceratodus forsteri. Next base: position 453,865,620 of record CM057452.1, on the reverse strand, counting down.
TGAGCACCTCTGGAGAAATGCAGTCCCAAAATGTATAGATCACCATTTGTTGTCAAATTCTTTCTTTACCTTTATGTTACGCTTAATAGTTTGTGCTTCAATAACTTTGAAAAAGTTCAGGTGAAATGCATGAAATTTGCCGTGCCCCATCATGAAGTAGACATCTCATGAAGCTGCAAGTTTTGTTACAGTTGCATGTGAGTGCATGGAGATATAGCATCCCACAATGGGTAAATCACCATTTTTTTATAATTAGAGCTGCACGGTAGTGCAGCTATAGTTACAAAATGGGCTAAGAAATTCCTAAGCTATGATTGGCTGATAGCCCTGTAAAGGTGGGCGTCTATCAGACAACAGAGTCTGGGTGTTACAAGTGCCAGTCCCAGTCAATCTGATTACCAATATCAGGGTGCCAGTCAAACTTTCAGATTTAAAATACTGCCATTTTTCTGTCGCATACTGGTAGAATTCTTAGCTGGCCATGGCCCCATCTCAGTCATTCTCTATTTTGTTCAACAAATAAAATAACAAAAAAAACACGTGCACACACACAGAACTGCCTGCTGCTAGTGTAGCACATTTAACTTACATTTTCTTTCCATCTTTTTGATACAGCAATGCAACTGCATTTTCACCACACATGCCCTGATGCCAATCCACCTCCAGAAGGGGCAAACAAGTTATTGGAAAATACGCTGTCCATTTTCATATGCACACAACCTTGCAAATTTAAAAATGTTAGAGCGCTGATGTTTAAAAGTTTAAAAACAATAATGATTTAGACCACCGCCGGCTCCCAACATTGGTACTGAAGTGCCAGTTTTGCCTTACACTATAATCCCCTCTCCCACCAGTTTACATTACACAGCCCCTTCAGCAATGCAAGCACTTGAGGGTTAACTTAACAGTGTGGCACACGGTCACGCTGGCATTTAAGCACAACCATTCAGCATGGAGACAGGGACAGACATCTTTAAAAAAAAAAAAAAAAAGAATTTCCGTTTACCTGCTCCCACTCTCACACTGCCTCTCAGAGCAAAGAACCATGCTCCAAAGTCATGTAAAACAGCCGGCATTGTGCCCCCATTTGTGATGGCCAAGTGATGGGTAGAGAGGGATTGTCAATACAGGATAAAGACGTATACAAGGACTGAATAATTAAACCAAGTCACGGGTCTCATAAATTCCTTCTTTTCACATTGTACTGTAAAAGAAATCTGAAAAAAAGAAACACCGTCTACTACACACTATGCTCACCTGCTTAACTTACAGCTGAACACTCCCAATACATTTCAAAGTAGCTGGGAATTTGCTTTACCTCCTCTGGTTAACACAATCAAAGCAGCTCCCTGCAAACAAAACAGCAATACAGCACTGACCATTCTACCAGCAGGCAAGACACCTTCAGGGGGTTGGGGCAAATTCAAAACAAGACTACAACAGCTCCATGTGGTGCAGCCAAGTACACACAAATACAAATGCGGAAAAGGGAGTGCTTCTCAGCTAAGCTTACTGTTAGTGTGGGGAGCATAAAAGAAGCAAAACAGGGAAAAAGCTATTTTAAAAAAAAAGCAATGGCCCTCTACTGGCACCTGTGCCAGTAGAGGGACTACTTTACAAGTAAATGCTTTCATCTTCCTTTTTCATCTGAACTTTTTCATTGCCTTTTTATTTACTTATTTGTTTGCTAATATAGCAACAAATACTTATTTTCTAAGTGCAGTAATACCCTCCAGGATGGGTGGTATTGGGGAATACTGAACCTTTCAGGGGTTACAAAGCCCTCTGCCTGCAGTGTTGGGCCTCATTATGCCCCTGGGTGGTCCAGTATTCCACAATACCACCCATCCTGTCAGGTATTATTGCTTACTTAGGGTTGCATGGCCATAGCTATGTTAAGCCCAAATTTTTGCACTTTAATAACTTTGCAACTGTTTGACTGATTTGCCTGAAGATTTTCAAGCACTGTCTGCTACCATAGATCTCTGGATCTGGTGAGTTTTGTTCCAGTCCAATGTGTGGTTGCGGAGCTGCAGAGTGCCAAAAAAGTGCAAAACAACATTTTTTTTGGTAATTTTTGGCAAATGTTTTGCTCATCTCCATAGCCCGAACGGTTTGTTCATCTGGTTTAAAATGTTTAGGGTATATGGGAACTGAGTTAGGGAAGTGTCGTTTGAAGGTTTGGTGAAAAAATGTTAATCCATTCAAAAGTTATTAAAGTTTAAAATTTCTCATTATAGTCTATGTGGAAAAAATATACGTCAGGCTCGTAAGCACTTTTTACTTTTGTGAAAGCACTTTTAACTTTCGCAAATGGGTTTGGTACTTTCACAAATCTGCTATCTTGTTTTCAGTTAGCAAGGCACAAAAAACATTGTAATTCAAAAAATACTGCCCCTAGCTAAACATCAACACTTGGGTTTACCTAAACATGGCCCTAGGAACACATCCCTGGCACTAGTTTTTTGGCAGGATGCCCAGAAATATGGTTTTAAAGTTTTTATGCCATCTTAGCCATGGAACGTTTGCGAAAGTTCCTCGGGTACTTGCACAAAAGTCCTGCATCTACAATGGTGGAACTTTCGTGAAAGTTCCCCCATGTAAAATAATGGGACTTTCATGAAATTCCATGTAAGTTCCCCAGAAGTTCTGCATTTCAACACCCCAAAACATCACTTTTTTGCCTCTTCATAGCAAGCCAATGGTTAGGTCTTTCAGGCTGAAATGAGCAGGGTGGCAAGTCCTTTCCTCACACATGTGCCTTTTGCTGGTTTGGTGAAAAAATTCACACTGGTTCCAGAGTTACAGCAGTCCGAACTTGCAAATGTTCCCATAGGATAACATTGTGGCACCCGTGGTGCCTTTCGGTGCTTATAGCTCTAAAACGGTTCTAGATACGGATTTGTCTCTAAGCACAGCTTAGCACACCTATGGACACCATATGAGTAACATTTCTCTTTCTCAAAAAAAAGGAAAACTCATTGCAAAAAATGTTTAAAATGTGCCTGAAATTTTGCATGCGTGGGCTGGCATTGTTATGGATGGATTTGTGGTACTAAGTACGCATTGAGGAGGCTAGGTCATAAAGACAACTATGAAATAATTTTTTTCACATGTGCTATGGTTACTGAGATATTGCCAAATAAGCATTACAAGGGTGACTTGTAATGCCTCTAGGCCTGTGCTTTGTGTCTGTACTTGTGGGTAGGTGGGAGTGCAGCACCCAGAGGGCCCACACTCCCACCTATGCATACTATTTATGGTAGACTGGGAGCACTGGTCCCTCCCATGCTCTATCTCTACACTCATGGGTGGGGGTGCAGGACACAGAGGGCCCTGCACTCCCACCTATGGGTACAATTATGGAAAACTAAAAGCACAGGGACCCTGCTGTGCTATGTCTCTATACATACATGTAGGTGGGAACACATGGCCCAGAGGGCCTGCTCTTCCACCCATGGATACCATCTTGCAACACTGGGAGCATGGGGCCTTTAGGTGCTATGTCATCACACTTATGGGTGGGTTGGTGAGAACACAGGGCCCAGAGGGCCCATGCTCCCAAATAAACATTCTATTATGCAAAATGTAGAGCACAGTGTCCTCCTGCACTATGCCTCTAGACTGATGAGTGGGTTAGAACACAGGGCCCAAAGGGCCCGTGCTCCCACCCATGGATACCATATGAGTAACATTTCACTTTCTCAAAAAGAAGAAAAATTCATTGCAAAAAACTTTTAAAATTTGCCTGAAATTTTGCATGCACGGTCTGCTAGCATTGTTACTGTCAGATTTGTGGTTGCGAAGCTGCAGAGTGTGAAAAAGAGTGAGAAAACCTCAATTTCTGGGAATTCTTTGCTCCTCTCCACAGCACAAATGGTTTGTCTATCTGCTGTGAAATTGTCAGGGTATATGAAGACTAAGTCAGGGAAGTGTCTTTTGAAGGTTTGGTGAAAGCATATTCATACATTCAAAAGTTATAAACATTTAAAGTTTCCCATTATAGCCAATGAAAAACAAATATATGTTTTTGCCAAAAGCTTTTGCAAAAGTGCCATTTATTTATATGTAGGACTTTCACAAAAGCACACAGTACTTTTGTGAAAGTACCGCATGCAAACCAATGGTAATTTCATGAAATTTCGCTGTTGTTTCATGACAGTATGTGGAGCTTTTGCAAAACTCCAGCATGTAAACAAATGGTACTTTCGCAAAACTCTGCAGTTCTTTCAGAAAAGTCTGTGGAACATTCGCACAAGCTCCCCATGTAAACCAATGGGACTTTCATGAAATTAAGCAGAACTTTCATAAAATTACCACAACCCCAAAAGCCCAGTTTTTTTGCCTCTTCATAGCAAGACAGCGGTTAGGAATTTAGGGCTGCAATTTGCAGGGCGGCAACTCCTTGCCACACAGATATGCATTTTGCTGGTTTACTAAGAAACTTTACAATGGTTCCAGAGTTACACTGGTTGGACAACAGGACACAGAGGGTAATAGTAAATGGAGTCCACAGTGAAGAAAGGAGGGTTACCAGTGGGGTACTGCAGGGTTCATTACTGAGGCCGGTCCTTTTTAATGTCTTTATAAGTGACATTGCAGAGGGACTGGAAGGGAAAGTATGTCTCTCTGCAGATGACACAAAGATCTGCAACAGGGTTGATACACAAGGTGGGGTGGAAAGGATGAAAAGGGACTTGGCAAGGTTGGAGGAATGGTCAGATGTATGGCAGCTTAGATTCAATGCAAAGAAGTGCAAAGTAATGCACCTGGGAAACAAAAACCCAGAGGAAGAGTACACAATAGGGGGTGAGATAGTGACAACAACAAAAATGGAAAGGGACCTGGGGATAGTCATAACAGATGACCTAAAGGTGGTCCAGCAATGTGAGAAGGCAGTAAGGAGGGCTGGAGGAATACTGGGATGCATAGGGAGAGACATCACCAGTAGAAAACAGGAAGTTTTTGGCCCTCTGTACAGACAGTTGGTAAGACCGCATCTAGAGTACTGTGTACAGTTCTGGAGATCCCACCTCCACAAAGACATAGACAGGGTGGAGGCTGTCCAGAGGTGGGCAACCAAAATGATGCAGGGTCTGCATCAGAAGACATATGAAGAAAGACTAACATAACTAAAGTTGTATAGCCTTGAGGAAAGGAAGGAGAGGGGGGACATGATATAAACTTTCAAATACCTCAAGAGAATCAACAAAGTCCAAGAGGTAGCATCTTTCAGAAAAAGAGGTGTGCAAAAACAAGCAGACACAATTTGAAGACAGAGGGAGGGAGGATGGCTAAAAGGTAATGTAAGGAAGCATTTCTTCACAGAGAGGGTTGTGGATACATGGAATGGCCTTCCTGAGGAGGTCATAGAGTCAAAAACAGTGGGGGAATTCAAGAATGCATGGTACAGACATAAGGCAATTCTAGTGAGGGGTAGGAGGAAGTAGGCTGTTGGTTAACTAGGATCTGCAGCTTATCCATTAGGTAGGGAAATGGGCAGACTAGGTGGGCCAAGCGGTCCTTATCTGCCATCAGATTCTATGTTTCTATGTTTCTACAGCAGTACGAAGTTGCAAATGTTGCCATAGGATAACATTATGGTTGCTCCGGTGCCTTTAGGCACCTAAATCTCTAAATCAGTTTGAGATACGGATTTTTTTGTAAGCGCAACTTAGTACGCCCTTAGGTGTACTAGGCATGCATGAAGGTGGCTATGTCATGAATACAACTGCGAAAGAATTCTTTATGTAGTTGCTGTGGGTAGTGAGAGATTGCCAAACAAGCATTACAAGGTTTGCTTGAAATGTCTCTTGGCTTGTGCTATGTGTCTGTACTTGTGGGTAGGTGGCAGTGCAGGGCCCAGAGGGCCTGTGATCCCACCTATGCATAGTATTTATACTAAACTGGCAGCACTGGGCCCTCCTACACTATGCCTCTACACTCATGGGTGATGGAAGCACAGGGCCCAGAGGGCTCCTGCTCACACCTATGTGTAACCCCCCCCCCCGTTCTCTGGGGTTACTAAATTCCCATCAGTGTCAGCTTTAGGTAGGGAAGGCAGCTGGTGAATATCTAGTTAAATGGATTTTCTCCTTGTCCTTCTCTGCTGCTTGGTCACTGCTGAGAGCAGAGAGGTGATGTCATTTAGAACTCTTACAGCAACATAAGCCACACAGCTTGTGTGAAGGGAGAGTAGTTTAGAATTCTGGAGTCAGTCTGTAGTTGGAGTTCAGTCCAGCAGCTCAGAGAGTGAGCAACTCAGGGATTGAGCAGTGCCAGTTTTCTCACCCTAGTAGAGGATATCCTTTCCTGACTTGTGAAGTGGTGAAAACTGTCTCCAGGGGTCCCTGTGTCTTTATCCCAAATGGGATGAAGGGGACTGCAAAGGATTTTAGGGGCAATCCCCTGATCCCAATTTGAACTTTTGTGAAGCTGCCTATATGTGCAAGAACTGTGAGTAGATTCTGATTGAGTTACTCAGGATATGTATCTGCCTTTTTTCTGGGGGGGGGTGACACTGTGATAAAGGGACCCATTCACCCACTTCTGTGATGATTTTCTCAGAAGATTTGTGTTTTTAAAGTTGGCTGACAATAATGGATGTCCCATATGTTCAGGACTTTAACCTTACACCCAAGTTGTGTTCCTGATGTTAAATGTAATAAACATTTCAAGACAGCATCATTTTCTACAGTTTCAGTATTTTGGTGAGGTGTAACTCTGAAAGAATGGCTGGCTATGGACGTGGAAGTAAAAGGTGGGAGAACCCCCCCCAATCTGGAGTGACCAGTTCAGCACTTCAGGTTCTGTAAGGGTGCCTGTTTTCTGTCAGTGCACGTGGCCAATGCCTGAAGAAGTTTACCCCTTGTACAGTATGCGGGTGTGTTTCTAGTTTTTGAGCCTTTAGTGCTCCGTCGTGGCCAGTGTGCCACATCCCTATCCTATGCCATATGGGAGATATTCTAAGTACTGGCCTAGTACCTCTTTTCCAGAAGATGTTGTGTGTTCACCATGGCTTGTTCCACATTCCAGATTTCTAATCCTGCGTCATACGGGAACTGTTCTAAGTACTGGCCTAGTGCCATTTCGAGGAGAGATTTTGTGTGTTCTCTGTGGCTAGTTCCACATTCCAGGTGTTTAATCATATGCTATATGGGAGGTTTTGAATTTTTGTTTCTACAGATGTGTTCTGCATTACCTTGTGCCACAAACTGTAAACCCTTGGGGGTCTATCTTTGCTTTTGTGTTCCAACTTTGTTTCAGAATAAAGTCACACTCTAGAATCCCAACCTGGTTTGGACAATCTAGTTACTGATTCCAGAGTGGATTTACTGGGTACCCCTGTTCAGAAGTGAAAACCTAGCATAGCCCTTAGCAAATATTCTCTCCTCAGGACCTAGGGTTTGATATAGGTCTGTTTGTGTCTAGGACACACTTTTTGTGTTTTTCTTCTGCTTTAGCAAATTGCTTTGTGCCCCCACCCCTCTCTTTTCCCCTAGACAATGAGAGGTGTGCCTACTAGTTAAATAAGGGGCCAGTGGGGGTTACATATGGATAAGATTATGGAAAACTAAAAGCACAGGGACAACCTACGCTATGTCTCTGTACTTATAGGTAGGTGGGAGCGCAGGCCCAAGAGGGCCTATGCTCTCACCCATGGATACCATCTTGTAATACTGGGAGCACAGGGCACTCAGGCACTATGTTTCTACACTGATGGGTGGGTGGGAGTGCAGGGCCTGGAGGGCCGCGCTCCCACCTATGGTTACTATCACGAGTAACATTTCACTTTCTCAAAAGAAGACAAATTCACTGCAAAATTCATTAATGCATAGTTGTTGATTCAGCACAAAAATTCGGTATTTGATGTTAGTTAGCAATCCCATTCTTCTCACACCACAGGCCAACAGGTGTCAGGTATGCCTTGGGGTCATTAGGGCCTAACTCTCACCCCATTCTCCTATACTGTACCATCTCAGCTTGTTTACAGATGGAATGTGGTGAGAGTTAGGGCCGATGACTCCAAGGCACAGCCTGGTGCCTGTTGGTCTGTGGATCATGGGGGGAGTTTGGGGGGGTAGGATTGTTAACCCTAACATCGAATTTCCAGACTTTATTGCTGTGGAATCAACCCTAACTGATGCATTAACTCATTCACACCACAACAGCTCTTTGAGACTTCCACCACTTGTGCCCTGTATACTCTTAGCACTGCATCCTGGACCTTTCTAAGCAAAATCAAGCCATAATCAGCATGCCACAAACAAATGTGAATATCTCTTGAACCGTAAGTGCTACACATAAAGTACAAATGGCAAAGTTCTTCAGCATAACATTGCCTTTGCAATGGAGCTATGCAATCAACTGTAATCAATTTGGTTTTTATTTTATTCTAGCTGAAATACCAAACAACTGTATTTTTTTTCAGATTTTTTCAAGGTGCTTAGTTGAGGCTTGAGAGACAAATGTCAGCCATGCACACCATACCTTAAACAAATGCGAATAACTCCTAAAGTATACATGATAGACACAAAGTATCAGCAGCAAAATTGCTCAGCACAAAATTACCTTTCTAACAGTGCTATGTAATCAATTCTAAGCATTTCAGTTTGTTTAATATTTAGGTACAAACTGCTGACTTCCTCAGATGTTTCCTGGCCTGAGTGAAAGTCAGCTTAGTATATCTACAGGCGTTATTGGCCTGAGTGGCAATGCTTTCAGACGCCACCTGCAGGTGTATCTAGGCCTGAATGAGTCTATTTCAGTGGAGGAGGAATGCCAGAACATGGCGACATGCAATGAATCTTGGGGGGGGAGTTTAGCATAAGAGGAAATACAGTACTTCCTCACAGAAAGGGTGGTGGACTCTTGGAACAGCTTGCCAGAAGAGGTGGTGGGACCAATGACAGAGGGGAGCTTCAAGTACACATGTGGTGACACATAGGCATAATAGATGTAGAAAAGGAATGATACAGGGACATCTGTGACCAAATAGGGTCCAGACTGTAGAAATAGGTAAGAAAAATAGGGCATACTAGATAGGCCTAGCAGTCCTTTTCTGTCAACAAATTTTCTGTTTCTACATTTGTTTCCATGTTTCTATATTTGCCTAGTTACTACAGAGCTTTGACAATATTCAGCATTGGTTCTTGTCCAACCAACTGTCCTTAAATGCTGAGAAAAATGTTTCCATAACCTTTGGCTCCCAGCAGAGGCTTACCAGACTCACCTCCCCCTATACCTTTCATGGTGCAGTAGTAGAGGATGTCTCCTCCTTTAAAGAGCTGGTATGCCTAAAACACATATTAGCTTTTAAGGCAGTCAGTCATTACGTTTTTATACCTGAGGTATGTTTTCTTTTCCCTTTGGTTAATTAGAAGATTGTTTACTTGATGTTAGTAGGAGTGCTGTATGGAATAGCACCCTACCAGGCAACTAACATATCTAGCTCTGCTCCACCCATTACATCATCAGTATCTTGACCTCACTGACTGTGACATCACTTCTGAGTAGGAACAGCCACTCGGAAGCTGACAGGTCAGTCAACTGTGATAGTCGTACCTGAAAATAGACATGTGTTAGTCTAGTGTACTTACCTGGTTAACAAAAGCTAAATAAACAAATAAATCATTGTCAATGAGATCACAATGCTGATGATGTAGTCAAGGGACTAGAGGCAGATATGTCAGCTGCCAGGCTGGCAGGTATTCCACACATCAAACTCAAAATGATCACATAAAAACCTTTCTAATCAGCAAAAGGAAAAAGAAAAATATTTCAGAAATAAAAAGTTACAACCGACTACTTCTCAAAATTTGTATAATTTTCCTGCCTGTTTTGATTCCACTAGCTCTTTATGAACTGTACCTTGGAGTCTGGCTTGACCTTCACCTTGACTTCTCGGCACACACTGATAATATTCACCTTAAGCTTCACCTCAAGCTTGGTGCACTCTACAGGAAAAAAAGCAAGTGTCCTGCTTCTTGCCCACCATGGAATTGTTTTGATTATGATTCTCCCCATCTTCAGCTATGGTGATATAGTCTACAGTTATATTCCCAAATATACACTAGCCAGACTTGACAGACTTCTGGAAACCACATCACTGAAAAGACGTAGACAGTGTGGAAGCTGTGTAAAGGAGGGCAATTAAAATGGTGCAGGGTCTACATTCGATGCTCTACGTGGAGAGACTAAAGGATCTGAATATGTACACCCTGGAAGAAAGGAGAGAGTAAGGGAATATGAGACAGACCTATAGATACCTCAAGGAAGTAAATACAGGAGGGGAGTATTTTTTAGAAAATGATGCATGAGAACAAGGGGACATGCAAAGAAGATGGAAAGAGGTAATTTCAGGAGAGATGGGAGGAAGTATTTCTTCACATAAAGAGTTCTGGATGCCGGGAACAGTCTTCTGGCAGAGGTGGCGAGGGCAAAAACATGGGATACGCATGAAGTTAACTTAGTGGGAAGTGGAGGGGAAGGAGCAAGAGCCCAAGATCAGGCAGGGTCTGTGGTGACAATATAGGCAGGGAAAAATGTGCAGACTGGATGGGCAAAGTGGTCCTCATCTGCCATCAAATTCTGTTTCTGTGTTTTTTATTTTTGACTACTTTGGTCATCCAGTCAAAGAAATCTATTAGATTCGTCTGACATGACCTTCCCGCTGAGAGCCCATGCTGCCTTGGGTTCTGTGCCCCACTGGCCTCTAGGTACTCAACTATTCTTTCCTTCAGAAGTGACTCCATCACGTTCCCTACCACAGAGGTCAGAATGACAGGTCTGTAGTGTCCTGCCTCTGTCTTGGTCCCACTTTTGTGAAGGGGAATCACATCCGCCTTCCTCCAGTCCTCGGGTACCACACCATCCTCTCATGATTTATTAAAAAGAGTAGCCAGTGGTTTCACTAATTCCTCCCTTAATTCTTTTAGAATTCTGGGGTGAATTCCATCTGGCCCCATTGCTTTGTCCACCTTCAGTTTTAGGAGTTCTTGCAGAACCCTTTCTTCTGTGAAAGGACTGAATCGACCCCCTATCAAGAGTGCTTCTGTTAATTGGATTAGGCACTTCCCCTCCTCTTTGTGAATACTGAGCAGAAATATTTGTTCAGTATCCTGCTTTTTCACTGTCCCCCTCTGCCCACCCACCGTTCATTCTATTCAGCCTCACTTATCCCTCCCTTTGTCTTTCTATGCTCGCTGATGTACCTATAAAAGGTTTTATCCCCTTCTTAACTGAGTTGGCTATCTTTTCCTCAGTTTGCACCTTTGCTATTCTGACTTCCCTCCCTGCTTCCTTCTGCCTTAACTGGTACAGCTCTCTGTCCTGCTCCTTCTGTGTTTCCTTATTCTTCTGGAATGCTATATTTTTCTTCCTGACTTTCACAGCCAACTCTTTTGAGAACCATAGTGGCTTTTTCTTTCATTTTGATTTGTTTATTTGCTTCACACAAAGGCTTGTTGCCTCTGTGATGGCAGTTTTGATGATTCCCCATTGTTGCTCCACACCTCCTTCTAGCCTGTTTGCTAGTGCTTTTCTGAGGCACTCTCCCATCTTGCCAAAGTCAGCCCTCCAGTCCAGTACCCTCACTTTTGTATGGCTTGACTCTGTAGCTGAGTTTAATGTGAACCACACTGTTTGATGGTCACTTGTTCCCAGATGGCAACCCACTTCTAGATCTGAGATCCTGTCACTGCCCCCATTTGAGAGTACGAGGTCTAAGATTGCTCCCTCATGAGTGGGTTCTGAAACTAGCTGTCTGAGGCCTGCCACCTGTAGGGCATCAAGAATGGCCCTGCTCTTGGATGTGGCTGCAGCAAATGTGCTCCAGTTAACATCTGGCATATTCAGGTCTCCCATCAACAGTATCTCCCCTTTCTCTGCCATTCTAAGAATGCCTTCTATCATATCCTTGTCCATTCCCTCTCCCTGACATGGAGGTCTGTATACAACCCTTGTGCAGATTGTGGTGCCCTTTCCAGTCTCCAAGGTGACCCACAGTGCCTCCTCTCCTCCCTGTTTACTCTTTTGTTCAGTTGCTTTTATCCCTTCCTTTACATAGAGAGCTACTCCTCCCCATCTTCTCCCCTGCCTGTCTCTCCTGCAGGTTATGTACCCTGGTATGTTAACATCCCAGTCATGGTTCTCTGTGTACCACGTTCTGTGACTGCTACGAGATCCAGGCATCCCTCTTCCATCAAGGCCACCAGCTCAGGGAGCTTGTTGAACAGACTACAAGCATTGGTACTCATTACCCTCCATTTCCTGATGGCCTTACTCCTTTTTGCCCCATCCTTGTCCTTCCTGCCTTTGTCACTTTCTCCATTTACCCCTGCCCTTCTCCCTATCGACACCTCTATGTTGGTATTTGCAGCACTTACTACCGTGATTTATTTGGGGGGGCTAGGATTTCCCTGCTCCTTTCCAGTGCCTCCCCCCTTGGCTAGTTTAAATGCTTGTCAATGAAGCATTTAAACCTATCACCTAGGATCCTGGTTCCCCTCCTGGACAGATGCAGTCCATCATGCCAGTATAGGCTTGCATCACTCCAGGTGGACCCCCAGTCCCCAAAGAAGCCAAACCCCTGAGCTCCACACCAGTTTTTCAACCAGTGATTGAATCCCATGGTGCAGAACACCCTAGCCTCTCCTATGCCATAGATGGGCAGCAATAGTAGTAGAAAAATGTATTTTTAAACAGGAGAGAAAACATGTCATTTGGGCTGGGAAGCCCAGTTTACAAGACAGTCCTGTACAGTGTTCACTAAGTTACACATGTAACAATACAATAAATAGTAAACAAGACTTACATCGTAACATACATTGTATCATAAAACAAAATTATGTGCAAGTACTTGCCTGATTGCCTGAGTACAGATTTCAACACTCACATATTCATTTAGTAACCCCAACAAATGCATCAGTTCACCGAACCTCATGGACTCAACCTCAAGTCCGCAAGTGAACACCCAGATATTCATATTAGCTACCTGAATATTCATCTCGTACCCCACATAATATTACATAGAAACACAGAACTTGTCTGCAGAAAAGGACCGCTTGGCCCACCCAGTCTGCCCAGAGGTTCTCTGCATAATCTGTTGCTGCAGACCCTCACATCTCTCTTAAACTCCCCCACGTCAGCTTCATTGCATGCCCCGGTCCTGGTGCCTTTTCTCATTTGAAAGAAACTCCTCTCCTGTGCCCTGTTTGTCCCTATGATGCACTTGCATGTCTCTATCATGTCCCTTCTTGCCCTCCTGTATTCCAGGGGGTACATTTATTTTTTTATTTATTTAAGAGATTTACCAGGAAGGCATATTGAGCAGAGTACCACTCGATTCCAGATGTGCCCTGGGGTAGGGGGTTACAAGAGTTACAAGAGTGCAGTAAATAAGACAAAACAGTACATACATAATTAGCAGATAATGACAGACAGTGGCCCAGTAGGGGGTTACAAGAGTGCAGTAAATAAGACAAAACAGTTCATACATAATTAGCAGATAATAACAGACAGTGGCCCAGTAGGATGGTTGCAGTAACTGAGATGAAAAAACGGTTCATACAAATATGAAGAGTATTTTAGGCAGTGATGTAGTAGAATGGAAGAATTACAACAATTACATAGTGTGAACAAAAAAAATTACATACCATATGGGTAAGGCGTGTGTATCGTACAGCAACAGTAGTAGGTTCAGTAGCATATTGTACCATTAAAAAAAACAGAGCCCAGACAGGTGCAAGTAGAATGTTAGAATGGGGAGTGGCTGTGCGAGTAGCTGATAAGAGTTGTGCAGGGAAGTCAGCGATGGGGAAAGCATGAGCAGTTGGTAGCGAAATGTGCTTTGAGAACGGCATTTCGTTAGGGAGTACTTGTATTGCGTCTGATGTAGGCTGCTAGTGAGTTCCATAATTTGGGCAGCCTGAAACTGAAAGCTACCTGACCTGATTGGGTGGATCTGTGGGGAATGTGCAGGACCCTGGAGTCAGAGTTCCTGAGATCATAGGTAGGTGGGGGGAGGCGGTTAGGGATGTTGATAGGTAGAAGGGCACCGTATGAGACCCGAACTTAGCAGTAATTCTAGCACTGTGCAGCAATCGCCGGTTTTAGAGTGAGGGGAGGTCAAGGGATTGGTAAAGGTCGCAGTGGTGGGTATTGGGAGAATGGTCCAAGGCGAACCGGCAGAAGGAGTTGAATAGGGGGTCGAGCCTGGCTAAGGATGTTTGGGGGGGGCAGCACCGTAGATGACATCGCCGTAGTCCAAAATTGGGAGGATAATTTTTGTACAATTGGTTGCCTGGTCGGTAGAGGGATGCAAAACTTGTTACGATGGAGAGCTCCCAGCATGGGATGTAGTTTTTTGTGCAGTGCATCTACGTCCGCTGAGAAGTCAAGGCACTGATCTAGCCAGATGCTGAGATAGCGATATGTGGAGCAGGCCTCAAGTGGAATTCTATCCAAGGTATAGAATGTGGGCGCGTCAGTAAGCCGGGTTAGTTTGGCTCGGGAGCCGAAGGTGAGGGAGACAGTTTTTTTTGAGTTTAGGAATAGTTGGTTCTCAAGGAACCAGCATTGGATGGAGTCGAAATCCTTCTGAAGGCATGCTGCCAAGGCAGTTCCGGATGGGCCAGAGGTGAACAGCACCGTATTGTCCACGTACATATGGATGCCAGTTTATGTGCAGACAGCAGGCAAATCATTGAGGAAGATTGAAAAAAAGCAGTGGGCTGAGTACGGACCCTTGAGGTAGGCCACTGGTGACAGGGAAGGGGGTGGATAGAGCCATACCGATGCGCACTGATTGAGACCTACCTGATAGGTATGAGTGGAACCAGTTGAGTGCTGCCGCTGGCAGACCAGTTTGAGCAAGTTTAGACAGCAACAGGGGGTGTGAGACCGTGTCGAAAGCTTTTGTCAGGTCTATAAAAATAGCTGCGGTTATTTCCCCTTTGTCAATGCCTGTAAGGATGGAGTTGGTGAAGCGAAGGAGGGATGTGGTGGTGGAGTGATTTTTTCTGAACCAGGCTTGAAAAGGGGTGAAAAAGGAGATTGTATCTAGATAGATGTGTAGCTGGGATAGAACAAAGCGCTCTTGAATTTTGGCTAGGATGGGGAGCAGTGATATAGGCCAATAGTTTGATGGGGAGGAGAGGGCCCCTCTCTTGGGAAGAGGAATGACTGTGGCTTGTTTCCATTGTGTGGGGACAGCCTCTAATTTAAAAGACAGATTATAGAGCATGGTTAGGGGGTGGGCTATAGCTGGGCAGAAAGTTGGAGCATTTTAGAATCTAGGCCCGATAGACATTTACCTTTGGATGTGTTTAGTGAGTGCAGAATTTTTAGCACCTGGTCTAGAGTGACTTGGTGGAGCGAAAAGGAGGCCGGGGGGTGCATTAGGGAGAACAAGGGGAACTTTGGGGAGAACGAAAGGTGGGGTGGGGTGGGAGGACAATAGGGAGGCAGTAGTGGTGGAGAAGTGGGCATTAAACTCGGTGGCAACCAGACAAGGATCATTGATGATTTTGCCTGTGAGGTTGAGAGTGGGGGTTGGGGGTTAGGTCGGTGGAGTGAGGAGGGATTTTATGGACTTCCAGAATTGAGCAGGGTGGGTGTGGTTTTTGTTGAATGCCGTTTTGAAGTAGTTTGATTTGGACTGCTGTATGAGTCTTGTGCAGGCATTTCGAAGTGACCGGTATTGTTGCTGGGCCGGGTGAGAACCTGTGGCCTTGAAAGATTTCCAGGCTCAGTCTCTGGCTCAGAGTTGTTCCATGAGGCTAGAAGTTACCCAGGGTAAGTGGGAGCCTCTGACTCTGGATCTCCTTAGCGGGGCATGTATGTCCCAGATAGCGAGGAAATTAGTAGAGAAATAGCTCAGGGCCTCGTCCATGGTGGTGGCACTAAGGATGGGAGACCAGTCAATGTTGGTGAGGTTGTTTAGGAGCGCAGACAGATCCAGTGATTTGTTAGCTCTGCAGTGCAGCAAACGGGGTGGAGGTGCTGGAGGATGGAAGATTTTGCGAACTATGAAAATCATATGGTGGTCGCTAAGGGAGTCCGGTAGAAGGCCGGCTTTAAGTATCCTATGTGAGTGGGTAGTGAGTGCCCAGTCCAGTAGTGTGTGTTTATTTGATTTGTGGTTTAGGAGGGTGGATTCCCCTATTTGCTGGTGCAAATTTAGCACATTAATTTGGCAACGTGTCTTTGATGCTGCGCATCCCAGCCAGTTCTGATTGAAATCACCAAGGATGTGGAGTTCACCACCTTCTGTAAGGGCCCCCAGGTTGCCTAGGTGTTTAAGGATGCTGGTTAACGGTGTGTCCGGCGGACAGTATGACCCAGATATGTATGCTGGGATAGAGTGGGGCAGGGGGATTTTGATCAGGAGGGAATCTATGTTTATTAAGAGTGTTGGCTAAGTGATTACAGAAAACTGGAGATTTGAGGCGACATACATGCCAGTGCCACCACCCTTCTTCCTCCCCTGCCTGTCTTGGTGGATTAGTGAGAAGTCGGATATTGAGAATTCCTCGTCCCGGTGATGGGGCTTCAGCCATGACTCTGTGATGATTATAATATCTGGGCGAAGGGCAAGGACAGTTGTTTGTAGGGCAGCCATTTTATTTAGGATGCTACATATATTAATGTGGGCAATTTTGAGACCTTTGGGGAGGTGTGTGGGTGGTGCTGGTGGTTGGGCAGCAATGGGTACCTGTGGTCCAGAGTTCCATTCAACGTCCCCTGCTACGAGCAGTAGGAACACCAGGGCGTGCCTTAATAGGCGCATGATCTTTATTGGTGCACCCCTCTGGGTGGGGTGATTTGAGGGAGTTAAGTTTGCCTTTGGGGCTGAAAAGAGTGGGAGATATAAGGCAGGTGTTGCAGCATGGAAAGAGGGGGGGAGGATAGAGTCCCCCAGGATTCAGTTGTGCCCATGGTGTAAGTAGTGTTTAACTGGTGCCAAGGAGGAGTGGGGTGTAGGCTTGGGAGTTAAGATGGGAGGTGGCAAGGGGTCTGGTAGTGAAGGATTGACTGAGGGTGGGAGGGAGGATGAGGCTATGCAAAGCATAGTGTTAATTGCAGTGAGAAACTGCATTATTTATGAAGTAAGTTCCTTTTGTGCAGAGGAGGGTATGTCAGTATGCTCAGCGGTGGCTGCTAGTGGTGGAAAAATATAAGGGACTAATGGGAAAGTGGGCTGATTGGTTCACGAGCTCACGAGGTATGGGAGCACCACTATATAAAGACAAGCTGACCAAGGGTGGTGGTGGGGCGGTGGGGAGCCTGCGCGAAGTGCAAGGGGGGGGCTAGAGATCCTCTTCAGTCAGTGAAGCAGCTGCAAGAAACTCTGGCTACCTGGCTAAGGGTTCCTCAGCGTGGTCTGGAGGGGAGGGTCTCGTCTCGTTTGTTAGACTGTGGGGAGGGCTTGGGGACTCCTGCCCTCGCGACCCGACCTCAGCTCTGAGGAAAGGAAAAGAAAGGCTTTAATGCAGGTATGTGGCTTGTAGTAGGAGCATGCTTTCTAAATGCATCCAATAGCTTGTGAATTAAGTAAGCTTATTTGTAGGAGATGTGGAGCGGTAAATAGCAGCCTGGGGTCCTATTACAATTACAATCAACCCACTAATGTAGGAAAACCCCTAGATCGCAGTCGTGGATTCCTGCAACTCCCCTGGGTACAGCACACTTATCTCACACAAGCAATCCTACCCCTGAGCAAAGCTGTGCAGTTCGATAAAAAAGTAGACAATTCCCCAGTTAAAACACACTGCCCAGACTAGCAGACCTATCCCTTTTTATAATCAATTAGGCAGATAAAGGTTGGAGGCAGGGAGCTGTGTAAACGCTCGATGCACACCGGCAGTTAATTTCAAGTCAGTACTGTGTCTAAAAAAGGGGCCAAGTTTAAAATCTGTGGCGTGGTAGAGCTCCTCTTCAGTCAGTGAAGCAACTGCAAGAAACTCTGGCTACCCGGCTAAGGGTTTCTCGGCATGGTCTGGAGGGATCTTGTCTCACTTGTTAGACTGTGGGGAGGGCTTGGGGACTCCTGCCCTCATGAACCGACCTCAGCTCTTGCTAAGGGTTCCTCAGCGTGGTCTGGGGGGGGTCTCGTCTCGCTTGTTAGACTGTGGGGAGGGCTTGGGAATTCCTGCCCTCGTGACCTGACATCAGCATATTGAGATCCCTCAGTCTCTCCTTGTAGAGTTCCTCATACCACCACTGGACCATTTAGTTGCCCTCCTCTGGACTGCCTCCACCTTGTCTATGTCTTTTCTGAGATGCAGCCTCCAAAGCTGGACACAGTACTCCAGTTGGAGTCTCACCAGTAAGCGATACAGTGTCAGCATCACTTCCCTCCTCCTGCCAGAGATCCCCCTCCCTATGCACCCCAGCAAACCCACTAGCTCTACCCATTGCTTTGTCACACTGCCCTGACACTTTGATGCTGCCAGCTATGATAACCCCAATGACCCTTTCTTGTTTATTGACTGTCCATACATCCCCCCATCCCATACTCAGATTCTGGGGTTGTATGTCCTGGGTGCATGATTTTGTACTTCTTGGCCTTGAACCACAACTGCCACACTTTTGACCACTTCTCAAGTTTCCCAAGATCCATGCAAATTCTCTTCACCCACTCCTGCATGTCCACCCTATTATAGATTTTGGTATAATCTGCAAAAAAGCATACCTTTTCTTTTGGTTCTCTTTTACATTGTCACTTATGAAGACATTGAAGAGGACTGGTCCTAGTACTGACCCCTGTGAAACCTCAATGGTCATTCTCCCTCCATTAGACTGAATAACCCTCTGTCTCCTTTCTGTGAGCTAGTTTCTAACCAAATTCACCACGTTGGATCCCACACCTAGGCTGCTCAGCTCCTTTATCAGTCTCCATTGCAGCACAGTGTCGAAGGCCTTGCTAAAGTCCAGACAGGCCATGTCCACTGCCCTACCCTGATCTATGTCCACGGTCACCCAGTCAAAGAAATCTTTTAGATTCATTTGGTGTGGCATCCCCCCAACCCCACCCCATGAATCCATGCTGCCTGTGGTCTTGCAGCCCTTTGGATCCAAGATACTCTACCAGTCTTTCTTTTAGTATGGCTTCCTTTAATTTTTCCCACCACTGAAGTAAGACTGACCAG
Source organism: Neoceratodus forsteri (assembly GCA_016271365.2). NCBI lineage: Eukaryota > Metazoa > Chordata > Ceratodontiformes > Ceratodontidae > Neoceratodus > Neoceratodus forsteri. Next base: position 453,846,469 of record CM057452.1, on the reverse strand, counting down.
CCTATAGTTGCTAGCCTCCACCCTGCTGCAGCTCTTCTGTAGAGGGTCCATGTCAGCTCTTCCCCAGTCTTCTTGAACTATGTCTGTTTGCAATCAGCAATTGAATAAGGCTGTTAATGAGGCAGCAAGGACCTCACCATGTTCATTTAGAGCTGTTTGGTGTACCCCATCAGGTCCCATAGGTTTGTCCACCTTTTAGAGCTGCAAGTCCCTTCCAGACTCTCTCCTCGGAAAATGGACTTGTGTCCACCTCCCACCCCCAATTCCTACCACTCGGTTGTGGTCTGTCCCCCCCTCAAATATGAAGACTGAGTAGAAGTACCTGTTTAGGATAACAGCTTTTTCTTGGTCCCCTTTTGCACAGAACCCCCCCCCACCTCCTTTTTTAATCCTCACTATCCCTCCCCTTGCTTTCCTATTCTCTAGTATGTATCTGAAGAAAGTCTTATCCTCCTAAATGATCCCTTTAGTGATTCTTTCCTCTGTCTGTGCCTTTTCACGCTATACCACCTTACCTGCTTCTCTCTGCTTTACTAGGTATACCTCCCTGTCCTTCTCCTTTCGTGTTTCTTTATATCACCTGAAAGCCACCTTTTTTTACCTTCACAATCTTTATCACTTCTTTAAAGACCTATCACTGTCTCTTTTTCCTTCTGCTTTTGCTCACTCCCTTCCAGGTGCACCATTTCAGATTTCAACGTGGGGTGGGGGGGCAACAACCAGTCTGAGTGGCTGTGAGGGCAGAGCCAGGGCCTAGTGGGTTACAGAGAAGGTAGCACTGGGAGGGTGGTGCTTCCAGACTGAAAGGGCAATACACATAGGAAAGGCTGAGCACTCAGCACCTCATTTATTATTCACTCCAGACAGTTATAAATCTAGCTGTAAAGCCTACATTTATTAAAAAATAATAAAAGCAAAGGATGCAGGCAACATGATGCTGATGTTGCCTGCAGCCTTTGCTTTTATTATTTTTTAATACAGGTAGTCTTTACAGCTATATTCATGACTGCCTGGAGTGATTAATAAATTAGGTCAGGCGGTGAGTGCTTAAACTTTCCTACATGTTTGTACTTAGCCCCACTCCCAGAAGAGTCAGACTCCCAAGCATGAAAAATGACATTCCCAGCCTCCACCCAGCTGGTAACAGATCACACCAGAACATCAATTTTAACACCCTCCCTAACCAAAACTAACACTCCGACTCCAGTCGTCTCCCAGTTGATGACCATCCCAAACCAAAAATGTAACCCGATTCTCCCTCCCTGTCACTAAATCAGTCATGCTGTCTCTCCCTGTACTACTTACAAAAACAAGACACTTTCATGGATACCACCAATTCATGCATGCATAAAGCCAAAAAAGCTCTCAAATCTGCACTGCAGTAGATTTGTACCCTACCATATGCAGTTGGCACTGTTAGCTGGGCTGTCCATCTTGGAGATTCAAAAATGTGACAACAGAAAAACACAGACACACAGCTAAGTAAGTCTGTGTGTGATTATAACTAGCAAGCTCCGGACGGACTTGAGATGTGGTCATGACTCCTGTACACACACAGACAACACACACAGACAACAAAATGCTCCTGCCAAGTGTCAGGGGTAACAAGTTTTCCCAAACCGCAGTAGCTGCTTCTGGTTGTGGTCACACTGGTGAGCCGGCACATCTGTGGTGGTAACCATGGTGATGGGCAAATGCTCGCCACCACCGTGCAGTCGCTCTAAGACTGAGACTCACTCACTTACTGCAGAAAAGATTGGGTAACGGTCACTGCCACAAATTATTCTGGTGACTGTTGCCAAATCAGTACACACTTAGGGTCTGAAAAAACAAGAATGAACTGCATTGCAGGGGGAGCAACTGCCCCCCCGCCCCCCTAAATGGTGCCCCTGCTCCCTTCATGCATAGCTTGATTGCTGCCTATAATTATGCCTAGGCATGGGCAGGTGCTAAAATACCCAGCCCTCAAGACCAGCCTTGGGTACCTCTAAAGTACTCTAAAAATACCCTTAAAAAAATGAGTAGTTGGGTCGGGTTGGGTAGTTACTACCCGACCCATTCTACTACCCGATTATCCAACCCTGACCATAACAACAAGTTATAGCCAGAGCCAATAAAACACAGTAGCAACTGTAAATGCCGGCATGAATACTTGGCTTCCACGGTACTGAGCCATATGCAATGCCCCCACCAACAGCACTACACAACGAACAATCATTGTGCCCATAACCAAATTATGTGGATCAGAAAAGGGAGGGGGGGGGACCAGTGCTTGTCCGCTCAAAGTGGGTTGTGAGTGGCAAGAGATTTTCAGCATACAGCTGGCTGCAAGCCTTGAAACGCAGAGGAGAAAATGGGGATGGGAGTTGTGATAACTTCAAACATCAACCTTTCACTCCTAGCATTATTTATTTCATTTTTATTGTACCCCACACCACATCAGAGGAGAGCGAGTGTACTTGTAAAGAACAGTACTCAGTTTTGCTTTCACTCTCACTCCTTTACATCTGCAACTGATGAACAGCTGCTGATTCAAGACTGCATTTTCCCACGTTTTTTTAAACACCTCACAGTTAACCATTTTTTTTTGTAACATGGCAGAATCAGTAGGACTAGTGTAATGCCATTTTTTAATATCACTGTACTGGGATATCCATTCACAGTATACTTACATGGGGGGAGTCTCTTGTCAGAACAAATGACAACTTTTCAAATAAAGAAATGCAAATGGAACACTCTAATCAGATGGAGAGTGCAAGAGTGGGCAAACCGAAATTGGCATCACCTTAAACACAGCAGATGTACTGTGTATTTCTTTATTATGAGTGAAAAAAAAATTCTAGTCCATTCAATGATCGCAAGTCATAGGAATTATGGCAGCGATTAGGGGTGAGTGAATTTGCCAGTACACTCGGAATACTAATGCATGCACATAGATTTTTGATGTCGCTCCATCAATGAAGTCAGAAACTGACACAGTTTGTGTAGTCTCAGCAAAAAATCACAGAATTGACTGTAACGCAGGTTCGAGTTCACTGTGAAAAGAATGCATATGTTAAAAATCTATAATGCTGCCCAGATAAAGAAGCTGTTAAGGGGGGGAGAGAGAGAGAGAGAGAGAGGGAAGGAGGGAGGAGAGAGAATAAAATAAGAGCATGCCAGCTCTTCACTCACTGTCTCTCACTTCTTTGCCTGCATGCATGTTAAAATATTTTATGCTGGGAGTGGTGTGGCTTTACTTTATATTTTGAATTAGAAAGCTGCTCTGAAGCTCCCTGACAATTCAGACAGCTGTGTTCACTCTGAGAAGTGCAAATAAAGTAAATACAAGTGCTGGCCCAGAAGAAAATATGTACAGAAGAGAGAGAGCAAATGAAAGAAAAGTAAATAGAAGCGTGCCTGCTCCTTGCTCTCTCTTTCTTTCTCTCTTTCTTCTTTGATGCAGCAACAGCACAGAGCAAGCGGCTTACAAGCTCCTTGTAAAGTTCACCTAGAATGCTGCCCTGACACCCCGGGCACTGTTTTGACAGACAAAAGAATGTAGTTACTTTAAAATGTACACCAGCAAACAGAAAATAAAATAAAAAGGGTTAAACTTAATTGTTTACAGCTTTCACGGAATGCCATCCACAAGATGACTTCACCGATGGAATGTGGAAGTAACATCCGAAATAGTGTGGCTTTTACTCCATAGCGGCTGATCGTGGAGGAGTGTTACAAGGTCCGTTGGACTTTCAGAAGGATACTTCCAAAAGTCCAGTGGAAGGTGCCATGATTGGCCATTTTGAGCCACAGAAAGCAAAATATCTGTAGGCTCTGCCCACAGCTGTAAAAATCATGTGAAAGACTGTTTTACTGTTACACTCTTTGTTAGGTGCCCTGAGCCATTATACCCAGGGAGAGGCGCATTGCTGAGGCAGCTACAAAAGGTGCAACTATTACGAGAGAGCCTGCTGTTGTTTAAAACAATTATACACATGGCGGGCATTGCTGAAGTAGGTATAAGAGGTGCAGCTGCTCTGAGTGAGGCTGCTGCTGTTTCCAAAAATTATATGCACGGTGGGCATCAAAGTTACATAGTATAAAACTAATGATTGATAAAAGAAAACTAAGAGTAGTGTGGCACATGTGGCTGCATTGGTGGCAGTGGTGATGGTTCTATTCATTTCATACTCAACCTAGTCATCATATTCAGTATCATCTTTTGCAAGCTGTTGTTCATATTCAGGGTCAGATAAGCATATTTCTGTGTTTAGGACAATTGGGAAGTTGTCAGCATTCATTTTGAGAAATGTAAGCTTGGCAGAAGACACCAGGATAAAGGACTGTTTGTGTGACTGGACTTCTCTACTGGGACTAAAGAAGTAGAACTCTTGTACTTGGACCTTTAATTTAGGGTAAAAAAAAAACTAACAAACAAAACAAAAAAAAGGTGTGTGTTTGTCTGAGTTAACTGGACTGAATGGTTACCTGAACAGTTATCTAGGTGTAAATCTCAGGTGATTGAAAGGACTTGATAGCTGTGACGTTTAAATTACTTGTAGAAAGATCTAGTAAATAGGGGGGAGTGGCTTAGCTAGAAGAAAGCTACATTTAAAGACTGCCTTAGAAAGATTCTGCTGGTAGCTTGGCAGAAGACACCAGGAGAAAGGACTGCTGTGTGACTGGACTTCTCTACTGGGACTATATTGCCCTCCTTCCCTCCCAGCCAAAGCTAGTTCTACTTTTATAGGCACAGGATTTGACTGACAACAGGAACTTCATGTTTGGGAGCAGAAAGTGAGTGAACACAGAGCTACCAAAGACCCACCATCCTAGAAGGGCAAGAGTAGCTCTCCGGCCCCCTCTAGCTGCTGGAGGTCTGCCTCTGAGCAAGTAAGGGGTCTTCTGAGAAATATAGGATATTCTTGTCTCAGAACAGGACAATCAGGAGCTTAAAGGGCACACAGGCAGAAAGTAAGGAGAGAGAGAAAAGAAAACAGAGGAAAGAGTGAGGACTGCAAACAGTTAAGGGTCCAGAAATAAGACATGATGGGAGTGGTGCAGTGCAGTGCAGTGGCTGTGGAGCAGCAGTCTTCCAGGAGATGTTCTGGAGGATGCTGTGTTGTCCCATCTTCAGGCACCTCTCTGGGCTGAGGGAGGAGGTTGCTCATCTCCAGGATGAGTTGGCCAGGATTTGTGGGATCTCCTCTTCCATCCAGGGACCACCAGTGCCACTGCCATTGCCTCAGAGGTTGCCAAGAAAGAGGAGCGGTTGGACCACAGTGGGCTCAGGGAGGGTGAGGGTGGTGGAACAGAGGTGCATCCCTCCAGTTGTACCTCTCCACAATTCCTATGCCATTTGGCAAAGTGTGGTTCCTCTATGGAGGCTCCTGCAGTGGAGACCAAGGAGGATGCTGGGAACCTCCACAAAGGAGACCCACAGGAGGTGCAAGGGACCCGCAGAGAGGAAGGACAACTCCTGGTGGGGACTCCATTGTTAGGAAGGTAGAACTGGGAAGGAAGGGAGAGGGTGGTGGCGCCTGCCTGGCAACATGGCTTGAGGGACAGGAGCAAAACCTCAGGATTGCCAGAGAAGCTGCACAGGGGAGGGAGCTGGATGTCATTGTCCACCTAGGGATAAATGACCTGGCTGAGAAAGGGATTAGAGAAGTTCAGGAAGAGTTTGTGGAATTGGGGAGGGGCCTTAGACAAGTAGCATGCACGGTAACCTTCTCGGAGGAGCTGCCCATCTATGGCGTAGGAGAGGCTAGGGTGTTCTGCACCATGAGATTCAATCAGTGGTTGAAAAACTGTTGTGGAGCTCAGGGATTTGGTTTCACTGGGGACTGGGGGTCCACCTGGAGTGATGCAAGCCTATACTGGCATGATGGGCTGCATCTGTCCAGGAGGAGAACCAGAATCCTAGGTGATAGGTTTAAATGCTTCATTGGCAAGCATTTAAACTAGCCAAGGGGGGGAGGCACTGGAAAGGAGCAGGGAAATACTAGCCGCCCCCAAAAAATCACGGTAGTAGGTGCAGAAAACACCAACACAGAGGTGTCAATAAGGAGAAGGGCAGGGGTAAATGGAGAAAGTGACAAAGGCAAAAAGGACAGGGATGGGGCAAAAAGGAGTAAGGCCATCAGGAAATGGAGGGTGATGAGTACCAATGCCCGTAGTCTGGGCAACAAGCTCCCTGAGCTGGTGGTCTTGATGGAAGAGGGATGCCTGGGCATCGTAGCAGTCACAGAAACATGATATACAGAGAACCATGACTGGGATGTTAACATACCAGGGTACATAACCTACAGGAGAGACAGGCAGGGGAGAAGACGGGGAGGAGTAGCTCTCTATGTAAAGGAAGGGATAAAAGCAACTGAACAAAAGAGTAAACAAGGAGGAGAGGAGGCACTGTGGGTCACCTTGGAGACTGGAAAGGGCACCACAATCCGCACAGGGTTGGTACAGACCCCATGTCAGGGGGAGGGAATGGACAAGGATATGATAGAAGGCATTCTTAGAATGGCAGAGAAAGGGGAGATACTGTTGATGGGAGACCTGAATATGCCAGATGTTAACTGGAGCACATTTGCTGCAGCCACATCCAAGAGCAGGGCCATTCTTGATGCCCTACAGGTGGCAGGCCTCAGACAGCTAGTTTTGGAACCCACTCACGAGAGAGCAATCTTAGACCTCGTACTCTCAGACAGGGGCAGTGAGACGATCTCAGATCTAGAAGTGGGTTGCATCTGGGAACAAGTGACCATCAAACAATGTGGTTCATGTTAAACTCAGCTACAGAGTCAAGTCATACAAAAGTGAGGGTACTGGACTTCAGGAGGGCTGACTCTGGCAAGATGGGAGAGTGCCTCAGAAAAGCACTAGCAAACAGGCTAGAAGGAGGTGTGGAGCAACAATGGTGAATCATCAAAACTGCCATCACAGAGGCAACAAGCCTTTGTGTGAAGCAAATAAACAAATCAAAATGAAAGAAAAAGCCACTATGGTTCTCAAAAGAGGTGGCTGTGAAAGTCAGGAAGAAAAAGATAGCATTCGGAAGTACAAGGAACCACAGAAGGAGCAGGACAGAGAGCTGTACCAGTTAAGGCAGAAGGAAGCAGGGAGGGAAGTCAGAATAGCAAAGGCCCAAACTGAGGAAAAGATAGCCAACTTGGTTAAGAAGGGGGATGAAACCTTTCATAGGTACATCAGCGAGCGTAGAAAGACAAAGGGAGGGATAGTGAGGCTGAATAGAATGAACAGTGGCTGGGCAGAGGGGGACAGTGAAAAAGCAGGGATACTGAACAAATATTTCTGCTCAGTATTCACAAAAGAGGAGGGGGGGGAAGTGCCTAATCCAATTAACAGAAGCACGCTTGATAGGGGGGTCGATCCCAGTCCTTTCACAGAAGAAAGGGTTCTGCAAGAACTCCTAAAACTGAAGGTGGACAAAACAATGGGGCCAGGTGGAATTCACCCCAGAATTCTGAAAGGATTAAGGGGGGAACTAGTGAAACCACTGGCTACTCTTTTTAATAAATCATGGGAGGATGGTGTGGTACCCGAGGACTGGAGGAAGGCAGATGTGATTCCCCTTCACAAAAGTGGGACCAAGACAGAGGCAGGAAACTACAGACCTGTCAGTTTGACCTCTGTGGTAGGGAAAGTGATGGAGTCACTTCTGAAGGAAAGAATAGTTGAGTACCTAGAGGCCAGTGAGGCACAGGACCCAAGGAAGCATGGGTTCACAGCGGGAAGGTCATGTCAGACGAATCTAATAGATTTCGTTGACTGGGTGACTAAAGTAGTAGACCATGGAGGGGCTGTGGACATGGCCTACCTAGACTTTTGCAAGGCATTTGACACAGTCCCACACAAAAGATTAATAGTCAAATTGACCAGCCTGGGAGTGGGTCCCAGGGTGGTAGCCTGGGTAAAACATTGGCTGGACAACAGGACACAGAAGGTAATTGTAAATGGAGTCCACTCTGAAGAAAGAGGGGTTACTAGTGGGGTACCGCAGGGTTCAGTATTGGGTCCAGTCCTTTTTAATGTCTTCATAAGTGACATTGCAGAGGACTGGAAGGAAAAGTATGCCTCTTTGCAGATGACACAAAGATCTGCAACAGGGTTGATACACAAGGAGGCGAGGAAAGGATGAAAAGGGACTTGGCAAGGTTGGAGGAATGGTCAGAAGTATGGCAGCTAGGATTCAATGCAAAGAAGTGCAAAATAATGCACCTGGGAAACAAGAACCCAGGAGAAGAATACACAATGAGGGGAGGTAGTAACAACAACAAAATAGGAAAGGGATCTGGGGGTAATCATATCAGATTATCTTAAGGTTAGCAAGCAATGTGAGAAGGCAGTAGGGAGGGCTGGGGGTATACTGGGATGCTTAGGGAGAGGCAACAGCAGCAGAAAACAGGAAGTTGTTATCCCTCTGTACAGTCAGTTGGTGTGACCCCATCTGGAGTACTGCATCCAGTTCTGGAGACCCTATCTCCGCAAGGGCATAGACAGGATAGAGGTAGTCCAGAGGAGGGCAACTAAAATGGTGCAGGGTCTGCAAGAGAAGCCGTATGAGGAGAGACTAAAGGAGCTTAATATGTATACTCTTGAGGAAAGAAGGGAGAGTGGGGACATCATAGAAACTTTTAATTACCTCAGTGGAATCAACAAAGTCCAAGAGGGTAGCATCTTTCAGAAAAAGAGAAATGCAAGAACAAGGGGACACAATTTAAAGATGGGGGGGTGGTTCAGGGGCAATGTGAGGAAGTATTATTTCACAGAGAGGTAGTGGATGCATGGAACAGCCTTCCTGAGGAGGTTGTGGGTTCTAAAACTGTGGGAGAATTCAAGAATGCATGGGACAGACATAAGGCAATTCGTGTGGGGGGTAGGAAGAAATAGGCTGTTGGTTAACTAGGATCTGCGGCCTATCCTGTAGGTAGGGAAATGGGCAGACTAGATGGGCCAAGCAGTCTTTATCTGCCATCAAAGTCTATGTTTCTGTGTCTATTAAGCCTTTCGACATTTACAGGACTTAGCAGTGTTCTTTGGTCAGTGTCTATTCCTCCAGCTGCAATAAATATGCATTCTGAATATATACTCTTGAAGGTGGACAACTGAGGTACATTATTGCAAGATATGCTAGATCTGGCCATATTATTGTCTTTTGTTTACAATACAGTAATCTATATGGCCCGGGTCATGCCTGAAAATGGTCCCTGGGATCAGTGTACCTACTTGGTTATTAAATAAATAAATAATGGATCTTCCTCACGACCAAACACAGTATGGTCTGCAAAGTACTCCAGGATCATTGTGCTGTATGAGATGGTTACCAGTGTGGCAGATGAACCAGCAGCACTTTCTTTACAAGATATTAGTCCATGTTGTTGCAGGTGTCTCAGAACTGATTTGCCTTTCTGACCCTGAACATAGGATGTCCGAGAAGTAGCTGTACTGTAGATGTTCTTTCCCTCGCTGATGACACTGGTGATTGTGAAGAATTGATAGATGTGCTATTGCCTGTGCCAGAGGCACACTCTGATTGTTCAGCAGGATTTTACTGCTGTACATCACTTAATGGTGTTGATGGGGCAATGTCACATTTGGTTAGCAGATGGTCTCCCCAATACTCAATGTCTTCCCCTTCAGGAAGGATGGCTTCAGTGTTCCACTTAAAGTGGGGATCTAGCAATATAGCCAGCGCATAGGTGTCATTCTTAAACATGGCATTTATTCTCTGATTGGTCAACAGTCTGAGACTCAATTCATCTGCCAGCATAACAGTGGTGGTGTCTTCTTTTGACTGAAAATCATTCTTTATGTCATCCAAGAAAATGTAAACAAATCTTACTTGAGGAATTATTTGACTCAGAGTTGTACTGTCTGCACTGACATCACATGTGGCAGCCTCAAATGGCTCCAATAAGGTGACCAAAGATTTAAGTAGAGTCCAGCTGCAGGGACTGAGTATGCCGTCTACTTTACCTATTTGATTCTAAATAGCATTGTCATGTACAGCTTTTTTTCTGTTCAAGAAGCCTTTTCAACATGTAAAATGGTGAATTCCAGTGGTTTGGAACTTCCTGCTTTAATGTATGCAGTGGTAAGTTGTTAGGCCTCTGTAGCCCCTTCAGGATTTTTTGTGCTTTCACAGAGTCGCTGAAATGCACACATATTTTCCTAGCAAGACCTAACAGGTTTTCAACATTTCAGTTTCCAATTAAGAAACTATGGATGAGAAGATTTAAACAATGTGCAAGGCAAGGTATGTGTTGATAGTTGCCATCTCTAACAACTTGCACTATGTTGGCACCATTATATGACACTATGAACTCTGGAGATAATGTAAGGAATACAGAGTAAGCCATTCCTGGAACTGTTGTTCCAGCTCCTGCAAAACATTGACAGCAGTGTAGTTTTCCTCAAAAGTGGTGACACGTTATACAGCCTGCTTCCTACTGCTTACGGTAGAGTGGGGATTATTACTTTCTGGCTGAAAACTTGCCCAATGAGCTGTAACAGTCATGTAAAGAGATGGGCAAAGTTGGGAAAACTTCACTCTGTGAATGAATCCATGAATTTAGCACAATTTGTGGATTCATTTGAAAATGTGAAGTGCGAAGTTGCACCTGTGAAGTATGGAATTTCGTTTGTGAATGGTGAAATTTCTCCATGAATGGCAGAATTTTGCCATTGGTGGGTGAAATTCCACCATTCACAGTTGAAATTCAATACTCTGTGAGCAAAATTCCACACTTCATGGTGAAATTCCCAAAAAAAACTGTGAAGTCACTTAGAAGAATTTTGAGCCTAACAGCAACAATTTACAGATTGCTTCACAGCAGTGAATTTGCTGACTTCCGCAGAACTTCACTGGTGAATTTAAACTTCGCAATATTTCTAGTTATGTAGCCACCTTTTTTGGTTGCTGGGCCATATATCTGTGGTTATGTGAACCTGCTTCACCTCAAGAGATTTTCAACTGCTTAATGACTGTAGTACATACCAAGTCATTGAACTACGGAAGAGCGTTTTTTGAGAAATATGTTCAACAGGGATCAGTGTACCATTGTTCATTCCAGTTCATGAACTTGAGGAAACCTTTTGAGGAACAAAAGCAAACAAAAGTTGACAATTGGCCAACAGCTCTGCAATGGCTCTATTTAACAGCTGGCATGTTGGATGCTTGCTGGTAAATTCTGCTGTCCTTGCAACACTTTATTTTAGTGTTAGTGGATGGAAATGATGAGATATTTAAATTTTTTTGTGGAATGTATTTTTCATGCCTTTTCACATGGAGTACTACTTTGGGATTTTGCAGTATTTTATGGTGTCTCACCAGCACCAGGTTATCACAGATATGACTTGAGAAGGTGACCGGCACAGCCCTCACTTCTCCACGACGTCCCCCCTCCTTATGAATAAAAGCAGTCAGATGCTTACTTTAGTAAAACCAGCTGATCATGTGATCAGCTGGTTTTACTATAGCAAGTACACAAGCACTTTCAATCAGGAGACGGCAGCCAGCCGTGGAGGAAGGATTATTGTGCCAGTTACCTTCTCACATTATATCTGAGATAATTGGGTGCTGTTGGGTGCTGTGTGTGTGTGTGTGTGTTGGAGGGGTCATAATGTATTCTTTTCTTTAAGTGCCGTTACCGCTTTACAAGTTGACATCAAGATGGAGACTGGCCCCTGGAGGCAGGCAGGTTGAGCCTTTCACCCGTTATTTCATTGGAGCATCTACAGAAAAACAACATGTGGGTGCTGGGGGAGAGACGGATTGTGTTTGTTTGACAGAGGGTGGAGGTATGGGGGGTTTCCATTGCTTGCTTTAGCTGTGATAGGAGGGATGGGGCTGCAATGCTTCTTTTTTTGTGGCAGAGTACCAGACATTAAGAAGACAGTGGCTGGCAGTGGAGGCGGGTGGGTTGTGCTGACCCCTTTGTGACTTACATTTTTTTAACAGTGTGGATTTTGCTGGGATAGGGAGGAGTGTGGGGGCTGTTTCTTTTCTTTCTTTTTTTTGTTTCCTGAATACCAGAAGAATAATGCCACTATTTGTTATTCAGAATCCGAATAATGAATAGTTCATTATTTGTGGTATTCAGAAAATGCTATGCAGACCATGTGCAGCCCAACCAAGCATCAGAACCAACCCCTTACTCACCATTCTTATGATGACTTCTCCAAGTGCCTTATCAAACTCCTCTCCCTATGCTAGGGGTCTGTACAATACCCAGGAATGGATGGCAGCCCCAGAGCCTGTTGCTTGAGTAACCAATAGCACCCCCGGCCCAATCTTTTCAATAATGGTGCCCCTGCACCTCCATGGTTTTGATTCCCTTCCTCACACATGAAACAAATTGTCCTCTGCTCCTCCCTGCTCTGTCTTTCCAGAACAAGGAGTAGCCAATTATGGCCATGTCCCAGTCATGGTACTCAGTGCAGCATGACTCCATTATGGCCACAAAAGCCAGGTGAGCCTCTGCCATGATGGCCTCCAGATCTGGAATTTCATTTCTAAGTCTTCTTGTATTGCTGCTCATGACTCTACACATCTTTCTCACTCCCACCCTGCTGCCCTGCTTCCCCATCCCATTCCTGCCTTTGTTTTTCCCTGAAGCTCCTACTGACTCTCCTCATCCCTTTTTACCTTTTCCATTCCTTGTCCCCTTAATCCTCTTCCCTTGCTTTTCTGTGTTTAACCCACTTTTCTTCAGTCTTGACCCATCCCTGCCTTTCCATACCCCTGCGTTTGAGGAGGTATCTCCACTCAGGCTCTCCCTCCCTGCTGCTCCATTATTGGGGAAGGCAATGGTTGCATCCCTTTGTTTTACTGCCTCACCCATTATCTAGTTTAAATGCTCATCCACGTAGCCTTTAAACCTCCCATCAAGGACAGAGCTCTGAGGATGATGTAAGTTTGATACATAAGCAGGTATAGAGTGGTGCTTACCCATTTCGACATGCACAGCAGGTGTATGGCAATCATTTTGTTGCTTTATACTTTGAGATGCCTTTTGCAGTGTACCTTTTAGCTGTAACATTTGGCTTATTGTAAGTCAATTTTAAGATCTTGTTTTTTCTGTCTGTACCTAGGCATGAAGCTTTGAAGTAGACTTATTAAGTCACTACAACACACTTGCTAATTCTTGCTGCCTAACAAAACTGGATGTGGGTCAGCATTCTTTTAAATATTTCTACACATAAATAAAGTTTTTTGTATTTTGTGACCAGTGGGCAAAATTTTTGTGCATGGTGCTGACCTTACCCCCATAAGCATGGGGGCTGTTCTGGTTTGCTTTATTTCTTTTAGCATATTAGAGAAAAAAGGAAGAAAGGAGGGGAAATAATTAAGCTATCCGAGAGGGACAGAGAGATAGAGAAGGAGGATGGGTAAAAGGCTGCTATCCTAGATGATTACTTTTGCTCTGTCTTCACTAGTGAGAATGGTGGATCATTGTCATAGAATGGCATCAAAGCAGCCACAATGGAGGTCCCAGTGAGGAGGCTGCCAGTATTAACAAGCGAAAGGGTTTAGAAAGGGCTAGCTGCTCTAAAGATAGATAAGGCCCTGGGACCAGATGCGATGCACCCAAAGGGTGCTCAGGGAACTGGCAATGGAACTGACTGAGCCCTGGAAGGGCTATTCAGTAGATCATTACATTCTGGAAGGACTGAAGAGTGGCAGATGTAGTTCTGCCTCACGGGAGAGGGAGGGCAAGGAACAGCAAGGAACACAGGCCTGTCTGTCTTACATCAGTTGCGGGGCAGCTATTGGAGTCACTAGTCAAACATGACCTTGTGGACTACCTGGAGAGCAATGGTCTCCAGGGTAGTAAACAAAATGGGTTTATGGGGGTTGGGGAGGTTTAGTCAAACTAACCTGATAGTCTTCTTTAACTGGTGTGGATGGCATTGGATACAGGCCATGTCATGGGTTTACTCTACTTCAGTGGCTCAGTAGGTAGCACACTTGCCTCTGAGGCTGGAAGATCAGAGGGCTGTGGGTTCAGTTCCTACATCTGGCACTTGAGTTAATATCCCAGTACTGACACTGTAGTGCAGCATGAGAGGGGTGCTACAGTTCTGAGGTGCCGTCTTTCAGATGAGACATTAAACCGAGGTCCCATTGGCCTGTTCTGGTTGTAGTTCAGGTGGATGTTAAAGACCCCATGGCACTTATCGAAAAGAGTAGGGGAAATTTTACTAGCGAGTTTGGACTTCATTATAATACACATCAAGTAATACCATAATTCATATTGAATCCGGCTATACATACATGAAATAAACAGAACTTTTTTTTTTCTTTACACAATGGCCCAAATAATCAAAAGGGTTGCTCATGGCACAACAGTGTTGCACCATGCACAACCCACTGATGCACCCCGGCATGATATTCAAAAGGGAAAAGTGCGCCACACAAATCCCAATGTGCCGGAGTGCATCAGTAATGTATGCAGGCACAGGTAGGGGGGGCGTGCCCATGCATAACCTGCACAGCCCGATATTCAGCCTGGGATGTGCAGAGTCATGCATGCACAACCTCTACCTGCGCCTGCACAAAGTTAATCCAAAAAAATAAGGAACACATGATGGCCACCCACAGGTGAGCTGCTGCATTGCAGGGCACAACATGGCAGCTGCCACCTGTGGGTGGCCACCCGAGTTCCTGCCGCAGCTGGCAGTGCCCCCCCATGCCCCATCACGGGCATCCCTGGAGCGAAATCTCCCACGTCTAATATCTCTGGTGGTTCAGTGGACCTCTATGTGCCCGATCACGGGCATTGGTATAGTCCCCCCCCCACATCCAATATCCCTGGTGGTCCAGTGGACCGATCGCCGCCCGATCACGGGCATCTGTAACACATAACAGACCCCTACTACCCTGGTAGTCTAGTGTACCTCCTTCCCCACCCGCCCACTGAGCCCCACTGCCCCGGTCCCCCCACTCTTTAGCTAAGATTATCCACAATTTTGGGGCATAACTACACTCTAGAAACAAATGTTGTTGTGTTTCTAAAATCTGGACACAGGACTCTCTTGAGCAATCTGTCTGATAATTGCTTATGCCTGTTGTTTCCCTTTACCCCCAGCCTGCCATAATTCCCTAACCTTACACAGTCCCACACATATACGGGAATCCTTGGGTTTACTAATTGTTTCAAAACCTGCCCCTTCAACTGCTCAGAGCATAATGGGAACTCTACTACATCCTTATGTTCATTTTTTAGAATGAGCTGGTACATCTGTTTTTGATTACCAATAATTCTGTTTTCTGGCAACAGGTCCCATTTCTAAGCCCCTTTTGTGCTATCTAAACCATACCTGTTGATGGACATCTTTTTTACTCAGTAATCTGGGCTTCTTCTGCTGCCATGGCTCAAGATTAGAGGAAACACAATAGTCCATCCATTCTTTCCAAACCACGTCTCCAGGTCTAAGACATTTCCAAAAGTTATACTGTAATCAACAAAAATACTAAAAAAGAAAACTACGGGAATAATCATCCCTACCTCCCTTCTGCCTTCGGTCTATAAGTCAGATTCCTCTTCATTGGTTTCAACCTGGAACCCCATAACCCTTGGGAAAATATACTATAAATTCTAGTCAGCACATCTCTAGGAGGAGGATAAACATAACTTATGTACAGAAATATGGGGATAAGTAAGGTTTTGAGCAACCATAACCTTTTCAATTTCCCAATGACCTTATGTCTCCATTGTGCAATTACTCATTCTGCATATCTGAGTTCTGTGGACCAAACACCACCCCTAAAATCTTCAGAGGTTCCTTTGTGATCTGTATTCCTTCTATAGTTCCTGATTCAGGTAAGGGAGTCTGGCCCAAGGGTACCCCTCTGTTTTTAACTAAATTCACTAGAGAACCTGAAGCTAAGAGGAATAACCCTTGATCACTGCTTTTAATGCATTTTCATCTGTCTGAGGGGCCAGCGTTAACACCAAATCATCTGCATATGTTAATATTTTTACTGTATGGGAATGATCTGACAGCCCTAATCTAATTATCCGTTGCTCCTGTATACACAATCTGATAAAAATATCCATAGAAAAAACATACAACAGGGGGCTTAGTGGAAACCCCTGCCGTACTCCTCTCCACACCACTATTCGCCCAATACCATCCATTCAAATTTGGGATTATAGCAGCATCCTTGTACAATAATTTATTCCAGTTTATAAATACCTCAGGTACCCCATATGCTTTTAACACAGAAAACAGACACTTACGAGATAACTGATTGAAAGCTTTCTCCTGATCTAAGCTTACTATCCACCTGGTCAATCCCCCCACCTCTCCTTGATAAAACATATCGCTGAGCAAAATTAAATTATCCCTTTGCTGTCTCCCCTGCACTGCACACATTTGAACTTCATTAATTACGTATGAAGCTATTTTAGAGAATCCTCCTAACATCAGTTTGGCTAAAATTTTTATATCCGTATTAAGTACAGCAACTGGTCATGGAACCAACTCAGCAGAAGGTAATACTGGACCTTGTGCTCACAAACAGGGACAGTATGATGGGGGTAACAGTGTAGAAGCACCTTGGGAACAGTGACCACTAATGACTGTGGTTTGAAATCACAGAAAGAGCAGAAGCAAACCACACAAAAACACATATCCTGGATTTTAGGGGGTAAGACTTTGGGAAAATGGGGAGATACTTGAAAGAGGCATTAAGGAGAATGGGGCAGGAATCAGGGGTTGAGGAACAGTGGGCAGTATTTAAAATGTGGATTACAAGAGCAACAGAATTATGCATTTAGCAGGTTAGCAAGAGGGAAAGGAAGAAGAGACCATTATGGTTTACCAAAGACGTAGCAAAGAAAGTGAATGCCAAAAATATTGCATTCAGGCAATACAAAAAGACACAGGCAGAAGGGGATATGGAAGAAGCACCAGGAGAAGCAAAGGGAGTCAGGGAGGTCAGTAAGGGAAGCCAAAGCTCAGACAGAAGAACACATTGCAAAATCAGTGAGTAGAGGGGACAAAACCTTTAACAGGTACATAAGTGAAAAAAGAAAGGTAAAGGGAGGGATAGTGAGACTGAAGGGGGATGATGACAACAGTAAAGCTGACATATTGAACAGGTATTTCTGTTCAGTCTTTACTGAGGAAGAGGAGGCTAATGGGTTTGAAGGGAGTATAAGGAGTGAGAATGGTGCAGAAATGGACACAAGTCCCTTTACACAAGAAAGGGTCCTGAGGGAACTGGAAGTAATAAGAGTTGATAAAGCAATGGGGCCATATGGAATGCACCCCAGGGTCCTCAAAGAACTAAGAGATGTGGTGGCTGAACCTCTGGCTATCCTGGTTAGCCAATCACTGGAAACAGGGGAGGTACCCAAAGACTGGAGGACAGCAGATGTAGTCTCCTTATACAAAAGTGGGAACAAAGAAGAAGCAGGGAACTACAGACCAGTCAGCCTCACCTCGGTAGTGGGGAAGATCATGGAAGCACTACTGAAGAAGAGATTGGTGGAACAACTGGTTGTCAATGGACTACAGGACCCAAGGCAGCATGGTTTCACCAGGGGGAGGTCATGTCAGACTAGCCTCGTTGAACTTTTTGATTGGGTGAATAGGGAGGTGGATCAGGGAAGGGCAGTAGACATGGCCTATCTGGACTTCAGCAAGGCCTTTGACACTGTGCCACACAGAAGACTATTACACAAACTGGAGAATATGGGTGTGGGCAGGACAGTAGTGTGGTGGGTAGGTAACTGGCTGGGCAGCAGGACACAGAGGGTGGTGGTAAATGGCTGTCACTCCACAGAGAGAAGAGTGACCAGTGGGGTACCACAGGGATCAGTGCTAGGACTGGTCCTATTCAACATCTTCATCAGTGACACTGAGCAGGACCTAGAAGGCAGAATGTTCATGTTCACTGATGACACAAAGCTCTATAACAGAGTAGACACACCAGAGGGTGTAGACAGAAAGAGAAGGGACCTGCAGAAACTTGAAGAATGGTCAGGGGTTTGGCAGTTGAAATTCAATGCAAAGAAGTGCAAGATAATGCATATGGGGTGCAAAAACCCTGACACTATATATCAGTTGGGGGGGTGAGGATATAGCATGCACCAAGCAGGAAAGGGATATTGGGGTTATGATCTCTGATGACCTCAATGTAGGGAAACAGTGTGATAAGACAGCAGGAAAAGCAAATAGGATGCTGGGATGCATAAGCAGGGGCATCACCAGCAGGAAAAGGGAGGTCATAATTCCACTATACAAGACACTAGTGAGGCCCCTCCTGGAGTACAGTGTGCAGTTCTGGAGATCTTGCCTATGTAAGGACAGGATAGACAGGGTAGAGAAGGTTTAGAGGAGGGCAACAAAGATGGTACATTGATTGCATCACAAGTCCTATGAGGACAGGTTGAAGGAACTGAACATGTACTCCCTGGAGGAGAGGAGAGGGGGGACATGATAGAGACATACAAGTATCTTACAGGGAGGAACAGGGTGCAGGAATACACTATTTTTAAGTGAAAAAGATGTTCCAGGACTAGAGGGCATGGGATGAAGTTGGAGGGAGGATGATTAAGAGGAAACGTGAGGAAGAATTTCTTCACAGAACAAGTGGTGGACAAGTGGAACAGCCTGCCAGAGGAAGTGGTGGGGAATGAAACAATCACAGGATTTAAGAATGCATGGGATAGACATAAAGGAATTCTAGAGGTCAGAGGTAAGGGGCAACAGACTTCTAGGAAAACATAAACTGAACTTACAAGCTCAAATGGGCAGACTGGGTGGGCCATAGGCCTTTATCTGCTGGCACTGTCTATGTATCTATGTATACAGGTAGACTTAAAGGTCTCCAATTATTTATATCTTCCAAAGGGCCTTTTTTATGTAAGAGGACTAGTATAGCTTCTTTCATAGATGGGGCCAATCTGTTTTTAACATAGAATTATGTAAAATGGTTAAGGCTGGTGCAAGTTGGTCTTTAAAATGTTTATAAAGCCCTGCACCTATCCCATCTGACTCTGGGGCTGAGTCTCTCTTTAGTTTATCTATAACTAGTACCACTTCTTCTACTGTTATCTCGCTAGTGAGCATATCAATATCAGCTAGATCTACATGTGGAAGTAATAACCCTTCCAGGATTCTACTCTCAGAGTTATACTGCGAACTTTCTCCAAACATCTTCTGAGCCTGGTTTTTTTTACTACCCCTAGAAGGCATAGTGGGAAAGAGACATATTCTCCTGTTTGGGAAAGTAACTTGACAATAACTCTTGCATCTACTCTCTCTCTACAATATTTATAGGGATCAATACTTTGTTTCCCTGTTTTCATCCCAAACATAGCTTCCTGTCCCAAAGATTGCACTCTATTATATTGTAGCTTTTGTAACTGAAGTTCTGGATTTGAGGCCCAAAGTCCTGAGAAGTAGTCTCAGTCAATGAAATTAAATGATGTAGCTGCTGTCTTAACTGTAAGTAGTCTAAATAATTCTCATTATTATCTAAATTTGATCTGTTTTTAAAGTTCCTGTAAAGACCTTTTTGTATCTTCCCACCACTCTGTTAGTTCCTCATAACAATCTACTACCAACAGTCTAGCACTCCAGTTTTGTTGCCAATATTTCTTTTTTTTTTCCTACCAATAACAATGAATCATTTAATCTCCATTTATTCTTTTTACACCTTGGTGTATCCTGCCATGAGATCCTTGTGCATACTGCCATGTGGTCTGAAAATTCTGCAGCCAGAGTCCTACTGGACAACACTTTAAACATTTTTGAACAAAAACAAAGTCTATCTGTGTTTTTAATTTCCCTCTAAAAAATGTAAAGCCCCCTGATGCATGTAAACGTCTATATGAATCTTTTAAGGCAGTGTTTGAGATAATATCCTGTAATGCCACTAAATCGCAAAAGAGATTCTCTGTCTGTAACCCTCTATCATTTGGATGCAAACTGCAATTAAAATCACCAACCCAAATCACAAGTCTGGAAGTGTGCAAAAAGCGGTGAATATCTTTAAAAGGTGCAGCCCTGAGAGCTTAAGTCTGTGGAGCGTAAATTGTAATAACTTGAAATCTATCTGAAAAATAAGACATATCTAACAATAATGCCCGCCCTGGACATATATCAACTAATCTAGTGACTATGAGATTTGAGTTAGCTAAAAGAATCCTTACCCATCACATAATTCCATTCCTGTTGACCAAAAAGAAGGACCTAAAGTCCAAGCTTGTGAGGCCCGAGAAAGCCCGCCCCTAGTTTTTAGCCTTGTATTTAAAACACAAGTGATATCTGAGGCCTTGTCCTGAAAAGATAACATAGTATCTGCCAATTTTCTGTACCCTTTTATACTGTTAACATTAATGGTGGTAATAGAAAGCTGTTCTGATAGGATAGTAGAGTATCTCATGGGTTAAATTGTTATGGTGTCTGTGTCTTCTGTCTTTGCCCTGTGTGTTTGGCTATAGAATCTGAACCCCCTCCCTCTTCAGTTTCTGTGCAAGAGACTACTGAAGAGGAATCCATCCTATCCCCTTCAGAATCTCCAGCTTCTGAGTGCAGAACTGCAAACTTATTTCCTTTCTTCCAGGACCCAGGAGATGTCGCCTTTTATGTCCCTCCAATTTTCCTAGACACCACCTTTCCCATCCTAGACCTTTTGGTTTGTGCCACCTCTTTAAAACCTTCACTGTTTGGGTGGGGGGGGGTGCATATCTTTTGGAGAACAACTAACATGACCTGTTACTGTGTGTGATTCTGGAGTCCGAGGCAGACCATCACCTACACTTTGCTCAGGATCTTGACCTGACCCATGCACTGGGCCTTCATTTGTGATTACAATAGGCCTATCATCCTGTAGGACTGATATTTCATTTGGTCCTTGAACCTCCACATCTCTTCTAGCACTTAATTCCACTGCCTGTTTGGCTTGGTGTAGTTGGGCCATGTTGATAAGCTCTTCATGCGAGGGGCAATCCTCCCTGTTGTGTGAGGCCCAGGGACACCTGCCGTATGCGTGACCTGTCTGCTCACATAGATTACATCTGAATAAATTTAAACATTTACCAGAAACATGCCCAAATTTCAAGCAATGAATACACTTCACTGTGTTGCAAGCTGAACAAGATGTGTCCTAGCCCCACATTTGAAACATGAACAAGGCTGCCCTGTATAAAAAATAGAGCCTCTATCCTTCCTCAAATAAAATGTACTAGGCAGATGAATGGGGCCTGTATTAATCATAATTAATTTGACTTGCACCCTCCACCCCAAATTTTTTCATTGTCTAAGGTAGGACTAGTCCTATTTAATATTTGACATCTCTGTCGTAACCAATATAGAATATCCTCGATATCCACACCCTCATTTTTAAACATGATGGTAATGTTTTTTATAGCCGGTTTGGACAGTGGTATGGCATGAAAGGGAGCCCACAATGGAGTATTCTTCAGCTTATTATATTGTACCCAGAACCTATCCAATCCTGACACATTTTTAAAACTAAAGTTAAAATTATAGTTCCTAGATGAAGAAGGGCAAAAATTTCTGATGAAAAAAAATTGAAAGATCCCTTCAGTAGTTGCCTTGCAATAAAAACCCTGTCCGGGGGCTGTACCATACTCCCTTTAGACAATAACCTTACAGAATTCCAATGCGGAACCAGTTCACCTTTGTTTTGGAATAAATCAGACATTTTTAGCATTACTCCATTCCCCCTCTCTTCATTATTAGTTAAATGTTCAGATATTCCTAACCTAACTGGGCCCTCATTGGTATTGTGCATGTCTGTAGCATCAGTAACACATGCTTGAGAATTGACTTCAGTAATATTCTCACCCCCGGGCTTGTTGGAGCTCATAGTGTCCAGGTCAGTGGTGGCCACGTCAGTATTTGCTGAGCCTACTAATGCTGCATATGAGAGGTCTGATTTATCAGGAAACCAAGTCCCTTCTGTGCCTTGTTCCCAACCAGCGTTTTCTAGTGCATGACTAGGTGACCACCCTGGGCCTCCTACTGTTTCATTCTCCTTAGTCAGATCAGAGTCTGAGGCTGAACTGTCTTCTGTTCTGACTCTTTAGCTTGCTGTGAACGAGCATTCACCATGTCAGCACTCCGCTGACTCAATGAATATATGACAGTTTCAGAGACATTCGTGACAGTGTCAGACTTGCTAACACTTTCTGCAAGTGATTCTTTAACCTTTTCAGCTCCATTAATAAAACCTCCTTCTTTTGAAACATTTTTTCTTCTTTTCAGAAGTTAGCAAATCTAACACCTTACCTTGCCCTTCATTGATGTTTTCCTCCATACCAGGCTCCCACAATGGTTGGGAAGAATCAAAGTCCAGCAAGTTTGCTGCTACCAATGCAGCATCTACAGCCTCTTGTGAATCCATGCATAGGAAGGAGGCCTGCTCCCCTGCAATCTCCACGTCCATCTCCTCCAAAGGCTCGTCCAGACTGACCATCCTGAGAATAGACAGCCAAGGGTTCCCCCTGCTGGAGAGTAAAGGAATTTCCACGGTGTCCTGGCCAAATTTCCCTCAGTCACTAAAAATACCACCAACTGCTTAATCTGGTTCAATTTCAGTTGCTTGCCATCTGTATCCCCCCTTCCCCTCGGTCACCCCTGAAAAAGGGACTTCTAGGCCCAGTGGGCTTACCACGTCAACAAAATTCAACAAAACAACTTTGACTTCAGCAAGGCTTTCAACTCAGTGCCTCACAGATGATTGCTGAAGAAGATGGAGGATCTGGGTACAGCTAGAGACTTAGTAAGATGGGCATTTAACTGGCAAAGGGGGAAGCAGCAGAAGGTTATGGTAATGGGGTCAGGTCAGTAGAGATGGAAGTCACAAGTGGGGTACCACAGTGATCCACATGGATTGCGATGAGGATATCACCAGAAGAAAAATGGAGGTAGTGTTGTCCCTGTATAGATTGCTGGTAAGACCCCACCTAGAGTACTGTGTCCAGTTCTGGAGACCACATCTCTGGAAGGACATAGACAGAGTGGAGGCAGTCCAGAGGACAGTAAATAAAATGGTGCAGGGTCTGCATCAAAAGCCCTACAAGGAGAGACTAAATCACCTCAACATGTGTACTGTGGAACAGAGGAGGGAGGGGGAATACAATAGAGATCTTTGAGTACCTCACGGGGGTAAAACAGGTACAAGAGGGAAGTATGCTTCAAGAAAAGAAGTGCTCAAGAACAAGGAGACATGCTGTATTGTTGGAAGGGAGCAGATTCAGGAGAGATGCGTGGAAGTACTTCGTCACAAAAAGAATGTTTGATTCCTGGAACAGTCTTCCAGTAGAGGTGGCGGGGCAAAAACAGTGGTGGTGTTCAAAAATGCATGAGACAGGCACAATGGAATCATATCAGAAAGGAAGATGGGGAGGGAGAAAAAGCTGTTGATTTAATAGGGTCTGCAACGAGACTGTAGGAAGGGAAAATGGGCAGACTGGGTCAGCAAAATGACCTTATCTGCAGTCAGAGTCTATGTTTCTATGGATCTGTCCTGGGCCCAGTCCTTTTCAGTATGTTCATCAGCAACATTGGAGAGGAAATACTGAGCGGGTTCTGTCCCTTCACAGATGACTCGAAGCTCTGTAGGAGGGTGGATAGTAATGAGGGAATCAGCAAAATGCAGAGTGAACTGCAAAGTGTAGAAACATGGTCTAAGATTTACCAGTTGAAATTTAACACCAAAAAGTTCAAGGTTATGCACTTAGGGAGCAAGATCCCCAGGACTGAATACTGAATGTGTGGTGTAAAACACAGCACTACAACTGATGAATGGGACCTAGACGTTATCATCAGTGACACCCACAAACAATCAAGCCAGTGCAACAAGAATATAGTAAGGTAAACAATATACTACAGTATATCAGGAAGGGCACTGACAGCAGAAGGAAAGAGGTCATTCTACCTCTTGATATAGATTTGGTGAGGCCTCACCTGGAGTACTGTGCCCAGTTCTGGAGTCTTCACCTCAGGAAACAGGCTGGAGGTTGTACGGCAAAGGGTGACTAAGATGATTCAGGACCAACAGGGCAGCTCTTACAAGGAGCACCTTAATGCACTGATCATGTAGTCACTGGAGACAGAAGGGGAGAAGGGGAATATGAAAGAGACCATCATGTTCCTGAAAGGAATAAACAAGGTGAACTGTGGGAAATTATTTAGAATCAGTAACAATTCTAGGTCACAAATGCATGATTAGAAACTGACAGGAGGGAGATCCAGGAGGTACATGAGGAAGTATTAGTTTACATAAGGGGTGGTGGAACCATGGAACACTTTACCAGTCAAGGTGGTGGTGCTAAAACCATTCATATTTTCAAGCATGTCTGGTGTAGAGAGAAGTGTGTAGTGGTTTCATGGGATGACAGAAACTGGGAAGGGATTAAGAGGTAGATAGGGTGGGGGGCACCCTGGTTGGACAATAGGTCCCAGGGTTAAATAGAGTACCATGGGCAGACTGGATGGACCACTGGTCTTTTTTCTACCATTATTGCCTACTATGTTTCATGTTTCTATGTTGGTGTTTGGTTCAAACTGAGGATTTTTCAATTCGGTAAAAGCCACACTTGGTACCCATGCATGGACTGGATCCCTTATGGGGGTGTAAATAATGCAATCCATTAAAAAGCCATCTAAATACTGGGTGAGAATGTTAAAATTACAACCTAATGTTTGGCCTACTGTATATGCTGAAATATCAGTCATATTTACCTATAGGGATGATCGCCTGATACCTTTTGATTTTACAAACAAGTGATTCTGTAAAAGCAAGCTAATGTCTGCATTTGTTAGATTTTTAGAGCTCCCCTTATACCAGATAGATAACCATTTCCTCTTTGAAGTGCAAGTCTATCTGGCAGGATTAATTGCTCTTATCACAGTTTCTGCTTTGATATATTGCAAGATACTACAGAAACTCAATCTAATCAAATGACAACTACAGCAGGCACCGCTTGATTGGGACTGCATGAAGGTTTGCAAATTGTCCCAATTAAGCAGGTGTCCTGCTCAAGCACTGCTGCTCAGTATGTTGTCAGATGCAATGTGGCAGTTCAGTACAGTACAGGAATGACTCAGTATTTATATGCAGAGGATAGAAAAGATTTTGCAACTTTATTTAATCAAACATGTAAAAGCAGTGTGTCAACCATATAACAGCATAGCTTTAAACAATTTATTTCCTGATTTAAAATAAAATTGTCCATCATTTTACTCTGTCTGCTCTCACTTACAGTGATAGCAGTTGATTCAGCAAGTTATCTCTCAAGATTCTCTGGATACATCTAAAGAGAACAAACTCTAGCCAGAGCCGATAGGGCTGTGAAAAGCTACCAAACGATCAAAGTCATTTTCTTGTTGGTGCCATATAGTGCTGTTTAATCACAATCATCACAGTGTTCCCAGATCCAAATAACAATTTTCCTGTAGCAAACTCTCATCTTTCCTGTATTTTCCCTGTAAAGACAGCATCAAATCCCTGTAGATTTTTCCATAAGCCACAAGTTTCTTACTTGTGACTTTTTTGTTTATTTAAATGTAATATGTTGGCAGCCTTTTATCGGAAAAAGGGCTCTGATTTACTGTTAAGTATTAAAATTATTTGTCAAGGTGGCCTTTGAATGATTTGGATTTATATGGAATCCATAAGGCATAATGGGGGAATTTATTTATGCGTTGAATTTTGTTGACCGGGTAGGCCCACTAAGACTAGAAGTCCCTTTTTCAGGGTGGGGGGTACAGATGGTAACCAAATTAAATTGTAACATAGCATAAATCCTTACTTGAACCAGATTAAGCTGTTGGTGGTATTTTTAGTGAATGGGGGAAATTTGTCCAGAACATAGAAACATAGAACATAGACTTTGATGGCAGATAAGGACTGCTTGGCCCACCTAGTCTGCCCATTTCCCTACCTAGAGGATAAGCTGCAGATCCTATTTAACCAACAGCCTATTTCTTCCTACCCCCCACAAAAATTGCCTTCTGTCTGTCCCATGCATTCTTGAATTCTCCCACAGTTTTAGACCCCACAACCTCCTCAGGAAGGCTGTTCCATGCGTCCACCACCCTCTCTGTGAAAAAATACTTCCTCACATTGCCCCTGAGCCGTCCCCCTTCTATCTTCAGATTGTGTCCCCTTGTTCTTGCACATCTCTTTTTCTGAAAGATGCTACCCTCTTGGACTTTGTTGATTCCACTGAGGTACTTAAACATTTCTATCATGTCCCCACTCTCCCTCCTTTCCTCAAGGGTATACATATTAAGCTCCTTTAGTCTCTCCTCGTATGGCTTCTCTTGCAGACCCTGCACCATTTTAGTTGCTCTCCTCTGAACAGACTCCATCCTGTCTATGTTCTTGTGGAGATGGGGTCTCCAGAACTGGATGCAGTACTCCAGATGGGGTCTCACCAACTGTCTGTATAGGGGGATAATAACTTCCTGTTTTCTGCTGGTGATACATCTCCTATACATCCCAGTATCCCCCAGCCCTCCTACCGCCTTCTCACATTGCTTGCAAACCTTAAGGTCATCTGATATGATTACCCCCAGGTCCTTTCCATTTTGTTGTTGTTACTACCCCCATTGCGTAATCTTCCCTGGGTTTTTGTTTCCCAGGTGCATTACTTTGCACTTCTTTGCATTGTTTCTGACCATTCCTCCAACCTTGCCAAGTCCCTTCTCATTCCTTCCATGCCTCCTTGTGTATCAACCCTGTTGCAGATCTTTGTGTCATCTGCAAAGAGGCATACTTTTCCTTCTAGTCCCTCTGCAATGTCATTTATAAAGACATTAAAAAGGACTGGACCCAGTACTGAACCCTGCGGTACCCCACTAGTAGCCCCCCTTTCTTTAGAGTGGACTCCATTTACAATTACCTTCTGTGTCCTGTTGTTCAGCCAATGATTTATCCAGGCTACCACCCTGGGACCCACTCCCAGGCTGGTTAATTTGACTACTAATCTTTTGTGTGGGACTGTGTCAAATGCCTTGCAAAAGTCTAGGTAGGCCATGTCCACAGCCCCTCCCTGGTCTACTACTTTGGTCACCCAGTCAAAGAAATCAATTAGATTCATCTGACATGACCTTCCCTCTATGAACCCACTGCCTTGGGTCCTGTGCCCCACTGGCCTCTAGGTACTCAACAATTCTTTCCTTCAGAAGTGATTCCATCACTTTCCCTACCACAGAGGTCAAACTGACAGGTCTGTAGTTTCCTGCCTCTGTCTTTGTCCCACTTTTGTGAAGGGGATTCACATCCTTCTTCTTCCAGTCCTCAGGCACCACACTATCCTCCCATGATTTGTTATAAAGGGTAGTCAGTGGTGTCACTAGTTCTCTGCTTAATTCTTTTAGAATTCTGGGGTGAATTCCATCTGGCCCCATTGCTTTGTCCACCTTCAGTTTTAGGAGTTCTTTCAGAACCCTTTCTTCTGTGAAAGGACTGGGATTGACCCTCCTCTCCAGAGTGCTTCTATTAATTGGATTAGGCACCTCCCCACTTCCTCTTTTGTGAATACTGAACAGAAGTATTCATTCAGTATCCTGCTTTTCACTGTTACTCTGCCCACCCACCATCCATTCTATTCAGCCTCACTATCCCCTTTGTCTTTCTCGCTCCCTGATATACCTATAAAGGTTTATCCCCTTCTAACCGAGTTAGCTATCTTTTCCTCAGTTTGTGCTTTTGCTATTCTGACTACCCTCCTGCTTCCTTCTGCTTTAACTGGTACAGTTCTCTGTCCTGCTCCTTCTGTGTTTTCTTATACTTCCTAAATGCTATCTTTTTCTCCCTAACCTTCACCGCCCCCTCTTTTGAGAACCATAGTGGCTTTTTCTTTCATTTTCATTTATTTGCTTCACACAAAGGCTTGTTGCCTCTGTGATGGCAGTTCTGATATTTCCCCATTGTTGCTCCACCCCTCCTTCTAGCCTGTTTGCTAGTGCTTTTCTAAGGCACTCTCCCATCTTGCCAAAGTCAGCCCTTCTGAAGTCCAGAACCCTCACTTTTATATGGCTTGACTCTGTAGCTGAGTTTATCGTGAACCATTCTGTTTGTGGTCATTTGTTCCCAAATGGCTACCCACTTCTAGTTCTGAGATCCTCTCACTGTCCCCATTTGAGAGTACAAGGTTTAAGATTGCTCCCTCATGAGTAGGTTCCAAAACTAGCTGTCTGAGGCATGCCACCTGAAAGGCATCAAGAATGGCCCTGCTTTTGGATGTGGCTGCTGCAAAGGTGCTCCAGTTAACATCTGGCATATTATTAAGGTCCCCCATCAACAGTATGTCCCCTTTCTCTGCCATCCTAAGTATGCCTTCTATCATATCCTTGTCCATTCCCTCCCCCTGACATGGGGGTCTATATACAACCCCTGTGCGGATTGTGGTGCCATTTCCAGTCTCTGAGGTGACCTACAGTGCCTCCTCTCCTCCCTGTTTATTCTTTTGTTCAGTTTCTTCTATCCCTTCCCTTACATAGACAGCTACTCCCCCCCCCTTCTGCCCTCCCTGTCTCTCCTGTAGGTTGTGTACCCTGGTATGTTAACATCCCAGTCATGGTTCTCTGTGTACCATGTTTCTGTGACTGCTATGATATCCAGGCATCCCTCTTCCATCAAGGCCACCAGTTCAGGGAGCTTGTTGCCCAGACTACAGGCATTGGTACTCATTACTCTCCACTTCTTGATGGCCTTACCCCTTTTTTGCCCCATCCCTGTCTTTATTGCACTTGTCACTTTCTGCATTTACCCCTGCGCTTCTCCCTATCGACATCTCTATGTTGGTGTCTACCTCACTTAGTACCCTGATATTTTTGGGGGGGCTAGGATTTCCCTGCTCCTTTTCAGTGCCTCACCTCTTGGCTAGTTTAAATGCTTGTCAATGAAGTATTTAAACCTATCATCTAGAATCCTGGTTCCCCTCCTGGACAGATGCAGACCATCAGGCCAGTATAGGCCTGCATCCCTTCAGGTGGACCCCCAGTCCCCAATGAATCCAAATCCCTGAGCTCTGCACCAGTTTTTCAACCACTGATTGAATCCCATGGTGTGGAGCACCCCTAGCCTCACCCATGCCATAGACAGGCAGCTCCTCCGAGAAGGTTACTGTGTGTGCTACTTGTCTAAGTCCCTCCCCATCTCCACAAATGCTTCTTGCACTGCTCTGATCCCTTTCATAGCCAGGTCATTTGTCCCTAGGTGGACAATGACATCCAGCTCCCTCCCCTGTGCAGCTGCTCCTGTGATCCTGAGGATTTGCTCCCTGTCTCTCCATGCCATGGTGCCAGGCAGGCACCTTACATCCCTCTCCCCTTCCTCCCCCAGTTCTACCTTCCTAACAATGGAGTCACCCACCAGGAGTTGTTTCCTTCCCCTGTGGGGTCTCATGCCACCCTCCTGTGGGTCTCCTTTGTGGAGGTTCCCAGCATCCTCCTTGGTCTCCACTGTGGGTGCCTTCATAGAGGAACCACACTTTTCCAGAATGGCATAGAAATTGTGGAGAGGTACAACTGGAGGGATGCGCCTCTGTTCCACCACCCTCAGCCTCCCTGAGCCCACTGTGGTCCAACCACTCCTCTTTCTTGGCAACCTCTGAGGCAATGGCAGTGACCCTGGTGGTCCCTGGGTGGGAGAGGAGGTCCCACAAATCCTGGCCAACTCAGCCTGGAGATGAGCAACCTCCTCCCTCAGTCCAGAGAGGTGCTTGCATATTGGACAACACTGCATACTCCAGAACATCTCCTGGAAGACTGCTGCTCCACAGCCATTGCAATGCACCACTCCCAACATGTCTTTTTTCTGGCCCCCTAACTGTTATTTGGAATACTCACTCTTTCCTCTGTTTGTTTATTTCTTTTTTTTCTTCTCTTCCTACTTACTGTCTCTGCACCCTTTTAGCTCCTGATCTTCCTGTTCTGGAACAAGAAGTTCCTAAATTTCTCAGTAGTCTCCTTACTTGCTCAGAGTCAGACCTCCAGCAGCTGGGAAGGGGGGACGGAGAGCTACTCTTGCCCTTCTAAGATGGTGAGTCTTTTGTGGCTCTGTGATCTCTCACTTCCTGCTCCCAAACAGGAAGTTCCTGTTGTCAGTTAAATCCTGTGCCTATAAAAGTAGAACTGGTTTAGGGTGGGGGTGGAGGGGAGGGAAGGAGGGCAATATAGCCCCAGTAGAGAAGTTTTAGTTATACCAGTAGCTCCTTCCTTCTGGTGTTCTGTCTGTTCTCTGGCAGAAACTAGCTAGGGCGGTGTTTATATCTGGTCTTAACCTGGCTCCTTCTAGCTAAGCCACTCCCCCTACTTTGCAAATCTTTCTACACTTAGTTAATTTCACAGATAACAATTCCCTTCTGACACCTGTGACAAGCACCTAGATAAGTACACAGATAACACAGATAACAGATAACAATTTACTTCAACTACCTCTGACAAACACACTAACTCCTTTTATTTTTTGTTTTTTTACCCTAAATTGAAGGTCACAGTACAAGAGATCTAGTTCTTAGTCCCAGTAGAGAAGTTTTAGTTATACCAGTAGCTCCTTCCTCCTGGTGTTCTATCTGTTCTCTGGTAGAAGCTATCTAGGGCAGTGTTTGTATCTGGTCTTAACCTGGCTCCTTCTAGCTAAGCCACTCCCCCTACTTTGCAAATCTTTCTACACTTAGTTAATTTCACAGATAATGATTCCCTTCTGACACCTGTGACAAGCACCTAAATAAGTACACAGATAACACAGATAACAGATAACAATTTACTTCAACTACCTCTGACAAACACACTAACTCCTTTTTTTTACCCTAAATTGAAGGTCCCAGTACAAGAGATCTAGTTCTTAGTCCTAGTAGAGAAGTTTTAGTTATACCAGTAGCTCCTTCCTCCTGGTGTTCTGTCTGAACGCAATGGAAATTCACCTACTCTTTTTGAGAAGTGCCATCGGATATTTAACATCCACCTGAA
The DNA here is from genome assembly GCA_016271365.2 of Neoceratodus forsteri. NCBI lineage: Eukaryota > Metazoa > Chordata > Ceratodontiformes > Ceratodontidae > Neoceratodus > Neoceratodus forsteri. The sequence goes on along the minus strand of CM057452.1, from coordinate 453,815,494 downwards.
CAGGCAGACAAAAAAGACAGGAGTGCCCCCCTCCCCCTATGCTGCAGTACATTGTCAGTACTGGGATTTAAAGAGCTAGTGGAGCCAAACCAGGCAGACAGGAAAATAATATACATTTTAAGAAGTAGTCAGTTATAAAATGTTATTTCTGAAGTACCTTTCTTTTACCTTTTACCCATCAGAGAATCTTCTATGTCATAATGTTGTGGTGGATGTGTGGAATAGCTCTTAGCGTAGTAGCTGGCATATTTAGCTCTACTGCCCCCCACTACATCATCAGCATTGTAATTTCACTGACAGTAAAATCACATGTGAATGACCTGGCAGTCACTGAATTGCTGTTCCTAAGTAGCAGTGATGTCACAGTCAGTGAGGTCATGATGCTGGTGACATAGTGGGGGCAGTATAGCTAGCTATGTCACCTGCCACACAGAGTGCTGTTCCACACATCACACATATTAACATCAGGTAAACAATCTTCTAATTAAACAAAGGGAAAATATAAAGTGCTTCAAATATAAAAGGTAGTGGTTGACTGCTTTTAAAATCTAATATAAATTTTAGGCAGTACACAAGCTCTTTAACCCACATGCCTAGTGTGGGGATAGAATCCACAGCCTTCTGATCTTCCAGTCTCAGAGCCCAGTGTGCAGGCTATTTTTTGCATCTTTCATTTGTTAGATTTTACACAAATTCAGACTTTTTTTTCTGACCACCTGATGGAATCTTGAATTAGTTACATAAATGTTATTATTTACTTCAGGGCCCTGACCCTGCAACTAAACACACATTCAGTACATCATATTCTAAAATGAGAAAAACAAGTCTTCTGTTTCAACTCCTTGCCTGCAATCTGTGCTGTGGAAAGGAATGTCAGGCAGCTAGCAATCTGCATTCCACAATATGTAATCTGACACTGAGTCTACAGATTACTTTCATTTTCACTCAAACCAAGAAGAAATGAGTCCCCTAGGTGTTAGACTGAGCTGGACAGATAATAGAAACAGCAGTTTAAAAAGGTTTTTTTTGTTAATATCCTGAGAAGTTGCGAGGTACAATACAGTAGCATCCACCTCCCCCCTTCAGATGCCTTTAACATACAGCAACAAATAGCAAATATCAGAGGGGTGCACTGTTTTGCAGCTGTGGAGGAATACATACAGATGTCTAAAATGGAAGTTCTAAGAAAAGTCATTTTAGAGCTACAGATGACAGAAGGGCTGTAGGTTCTGCCCATAGCCCTACAAATCACTGGGGCTGCTTGTGCTGCAGGAAATCTCATGAAAATGTCTTTACAGATCATTGGAAATCTTGGAAAATAACTTGTCAAATTAACTGTTACTACTATGTATACTACTTTATGACCTCTGAGGTAAGAGACTTAGGAGTTATCATCAGTGCCTCCCTAAAACAATGAAAGCAGTTTAACAAGGCCTATAGTAAGGCAAGCAGTATGCTCGGATCTATAGGAAAGGATACTGACAGCAGAAAGAAGGAGGTATTACTACCTATCTACAGAACACTGGTGAGGCCCTGTGTGGAGTACTGTACCCTGTCCTGGAGTCCTCACCTAAGGAAAGTTATGGATAGGCTAGAGACAGTGCAAATGGGGAGATCAAAATGACTGTGGGTCAGCAAAGCAGGTTTTCTGATAATCAGCTGAAGGTATTGGGCATGTACTCACTGGAGGCCTGACAAAAGAGAGAGACAATATGACTGAGATCTTCTGGTTACTGAAAGGAATGAACAAGGTAAATTGTGAGAAACTATTAAGCATAAGTAGCAGATCAAGAACACAGGTGCATGAGTGGAAACTGACAGGGGGAGGTCCAAGAAGGAAGTGAGAAAGTTTTATTTTGCAGAAAGAGTGGTGGATCTGTGGAACAATCTGCCAGCTGATATTGTATGCTCCTAAGCTATCAATGGTTTCAAACATAACTGGGACAGAATGAGGGGCTTAGTGGTTGCTCAGGGTGGTAGCGGTAGGGTGGGGAGCATAAGCTGGATAATGTGGGTTAGAACTCCTTATAGACAATAGTCCCTGGTTCATTAGGGTTTATCAACAGACTGGATGGACCAGTGGCCTTTTTCTGCCATCATTGTCTGTTTCTATATCTCTATGTATTGTTGCAGCATGTATGACATTCTCTGTGTCAGCCAGTGTCTCCTACTGAACTTCCAGTCTGTGTTGTTGGTACCATTGCATTGTGATTGATAACCACATGGACCTCTTCATTTGGGGTTTATGTGATTTTGTTGCATGTGTCCCTGGCGTTCCAGGCATATTCTGATTTGAGGTACCTTATCACACTGAAGATGTCATCCTTGTTGAGCCCAACATTAATTGACTCTTCATCACACATATTGATGAAGTCAGCAAACTCCTCTATTGTCATAAACATGGGTTGGTGCACATCAGACAAGAAGTCAATCTTAGTCTTTCCACCAGCATTGCCAGCCATCACCCTTTTTGAAACAGTTTTGGATTATGACAGGCTTTAAGAGATTCCAAGCCTGCTATAGCATATACAGGGTCTCCAACAATGGAACTTTGTGGGTTGTCCCAGTGGCAAGCACCAACTTCCTGCTGATCAATGGTGCTTATAAGTTTATTAACAATTAATGCCCTGTATTGGCCTTTCAAATTTTGTATGACTCCCATGTCTATGAGTTATATGATGCTGGTAGTGTTTGGGCGGAAAAATTTTAATTTTTCATGTGTCAGTTCTGATTAAAGTTCAGGGTGGTGCACACTGCAGTTATCAGCCAGCAGCAGAATCTTTCAGTGTACCTGTCCCAGCTTCACATCCCCAGGGAAATGCCATTGCTAAAAGATTGCTCTGGTTATCCATACATTGGCATAATTAACATAAGTCACAGTGAGAGAGTACAGGTCTTTGCGCAGATACATTTGACTTTTACTTTTTCCTGTGACAGGGAGTTTACGTTTTTCATTGCTATCCTGATAGGCACAAACTAGGATAGACACCCTGGGCTGGATTCTCAAAGACAGGCAAAAATTTTGCACTAGCAGAAAAATTGTTTGCAACACTGTGGAAGCGCAAGTGCAGCATATTCTCAGCTTGAGGTTCCACAGTTGTGGAAAATCACAATAAAGGTGATTTACGGAATTCCGCAGCTGTGGAAAATGTACACATGTGGATCCGCCGCTGTGGAAAATGCTCAGCAACCAATACAACAGGTGATCCATATTAACTGGAGCAGGAGACTTTGACAGTCTTGACTTTGATGCAGCAGACAGTACTCACAGCAAGACCAGCACCCACAACTGGGACCACAGCAGCACAACGAGTACCAGCAGGGCCGTGAACCATAATGGCATTCTGTAACTGTTGGTTGTGTCTCTCCATGGGGTGTTTGTGTTGCCTGCATCAATAGCACTCACTTGTGGCTGTTACCAGCTCTGCCACTACTGCCTGTAGGGCTCCTTCATGGGCTGCACTGGGCCATGTGGTTGTGGTTTGTTGCCTTTCAATGGAAATGTGATCTATTTTTGTTATAACAACTGATACTACTATACGGTCCAAAGGTTTGCTGTTGCTTGGCACCTGAACTCCAACTATAATTGAATCCCAGTTGTTAGTACTCTGCTTTTTGCTCAGGGCGAGTTACACCTCGCTGTCTGTGGTGCTGCATGTGCGCAAAATTTTTTCTATATCTGCAGAAAAAACAGTGGCTGAGAATGGCCTTTAAAGGGATATATCATTATTTTCAATTACTCATTTTTGCTTAGTTTTGATATACTAGCCAGTATACCATTTGCTGTATTGTATTTATTGTTTTACAATTGTTTTTCATTTCTGCTCCTTGCATTTGTTTTAACACATATACTTTGCATATTTTGCCTACAGGTTGCACATTTGGTCTTCCCCCTTCCACTGGGTCACAACTGGACATAAGCCTTGGTTCAGTGTGCCTTTCCCAGTTACTAATTTTCAGTAAATAAATACATTCAATCAGCTTTAGGCTCAAGCATTCTACGGTTGACAACATATTTACATTTTCACATTTCTATTGAAAAATATGTTCATAAAAAAGGTAGCATTATATGCACTCTTTATAGATTTCATGGCTGCCCTGGCTCAGTTGATGGAGATATTCTCTGGGAAAACTGTCAAGTTAAAATTTTGATGCAGATCTGCTTCTTCCTATCATACAACTATAAAGCTCTAACAGTACATGTTAAGGTTAAGATTTATCTCTAACCAGAGCATAAAATAAGGCTGTCATTTAGCCCCAGCCCCAGCCCTATTTAATTTGCATCTTAATAAAGTCCTCATGAATATTGATGAGCCCAATCTTTATTTACTAGATATGAGTGGTCACAGTTGTCCTGGATAGGCATGTGCTGACAATATGATTCTCTTTTCATTCTCTAAAATAAATCTTCAGTGTAAACTTGACCACTTTGGTTCACTTGCACTAAATGCAAACTGGTTGTGAACTTAGATAAAACTAAGTCAACAGTGTTTTGGAGGGGTGGAATCCACATTTTTTTCTTAAATAATGGTAAATTAGAATTGGTAAAGGATTACATTTATTTAAGGATAACCTTTACTCAAAATGGATGCTGGTCTGAACATGTAAATGCTCTGATAACAACAAATAATCAGAACACTTTGGCCATTCACAGATTCAGTATCAGATCTGGTGCCATACTGTGCTTCCAACCCTTAAGACCACAGACACCAACCATAATCCAAGCATGGTATATGGGTCTGAAGTATGGGGGCAATATTGTCCACATAGAATGGGAATTCCTTTTTCAAAGCTTTACAGATCTCTGCTTAAAGTCTCCAAATCTTACCCATAAGACTATGTAAGGGCAGAGATGAGAAAGTCCTCATAAAGTTTCAATGAAATTAAGAGTAATTAAATATTGACTTCGTATCTTAAACTCCTCCGTAAATCGATCTCCAAAGCTTTGTTTAATAGAAAAAAACTCAAATGGGCTCAAAGTTAGAAGATATGTACAAAAGCAACTCTTGCACACAGGAGTTGGGGACATAAGACACACCACAAATTATAACACTTCTTTAACTTACATTGGAGGGTCCTCACCCCTCTCATTTAATCTCAGAGCTTTATGGGGACCTAACTTTCAGTGAACCCAGATAGCATGTGTCCTGTTGCAGAGACAGGATGAACTCCAGGTACAATGCACACGGGCAATAGTTCAAAGCAATGAGGACCTTACACAAAGTAGCCACCTCACATACACTAAAGGAGTTCACCTGGAGGGTGGCATTCTGTTTTTTTTTAGGATACTCCACATCCAGGCAAAACACCAGAAAAACATGACTCCACTCTGTTGTAGAGGGTATGGCTAGAGATGCAGTGAATTTAAATTTCGCCAGCGAAGTGAACACAAAGTGGGCACTTCGTGCTGTCACGCCACTTCATGAAGTGGCCAGCATGAAATGTTCACTTCACCTTGTTATTATTACTTCGCATTTTCATTCCGCCTTAAGGCGAAGTAAGGCAGAGTGACAACAATATTGGCAGCCCCCCACACACAGTCACTAGAATTAATGTGCATCCCCAAAATGCTACTGTCATCTTGTCTCCAGAAAATTCCCCAGTGCTGATGAAGTGAAATGAGAGAAGTAACAAGAAATGCAAAGTCTCCCAGAATTAATGGCACACTCAGTCATCAGGCAGGTGTCAGACAAAGTCACCAGAATTAATGTTCATCCCCAAAATGCTACTGTCTTGTTTCCAAAAAATTCCCCACTGCTAATAAAGCGAAATGAGAGTGTAACAAGACATGCAAAGTCTCCCATCTGAGAAATGCAGTGAATTAAAATTCCACTGCTGAAGTGCCCATGAAGTGGGCACTTTGCGTTGTCACTCCATTACTCAGAGCGGCCAGCATGAAATGCCCACTTCGCCTTGTGATTTTGATTTCTCATTGTCATTCTGCCTTAACCTGAAGTAAGGAGGAGTGACAACGATACTGGCAACCCCCAGGCCCCCACACATCACATGACTTACAGTATTGTAACTCACTTACTGTACAGGAATGCGAATGCCTACAGCTGTAGTTCCCCGATGACAATGACCTGTATCACAAAACTACCCAATCTGAAAACTCATATCAATGAGTACAGTGGTGAAGTCTGGAGAGATACTACAAAACAAGCTAATATGATGCAAGTAACTAGTAAAAAAAATGAATTTTGTGATTCGTGATGTGATCGGGAATCATGACTACATTCGTGACTGTGAAATATTAATTTATTTTTCTCGGACTTGGAGCTGACGAGTGTATTGGGAACATGAATGCCTACAGCTGTACTTCCCTGATGACCTGGCTGTTGACAAAACTCGCCAGCTTGAAAACTCGTATCAATGGGTACAGTGGTGAAGCCTGGAGAGATACTACAAAACATTAATTTTGTGATTTGTGATGTGATTGTGAATTGCGTGCACCACACCAGTATTCTGAAGGGAAGCCAAAGAAACAACTGTGACTTAAGTAACAGATGGAGATTGGGCCCTAAAGAGATGCAAATGCACAGACAGATTAAGATGGCTCTGCGCACTAAAGATATGCAGACACAAAGGCACAACAACAACATGTAACCAGTGCTTACCATCAGAAATTCAAATTTGGAAAAGAATACCTTTTGCCATTGGGGAGGTAGTGCACAGCAGTAACAGTCCACTACTACCAGTAAAAATACCACAAGCAGTACAAAAAATTCATGCAGGTGCAGTGGATAGCAGGTTCATACTGCTGCAATAACTCTGTGGCACAATAAATGGTATCTGATTTAATGGCACGCATGCATCGCACACACACTCACACACACACACACACACACACACACACACACACACACACACACACACACACACACACTACAAGTAATGAGTAGCAAATTGAAAACCTTTAGTAATACAACCAAATGTTTTAAACAAACTGAAATTATACAATGCTGCACCACAACAATTAACAAAAAAAATGCAAAGAATTACTGAACATATTACTGTGTGTACATTAACACAGTTATACAAGAAAAATATAACTAAAACAGAAAGACTGCCTTTTTCTCCCATTTAATCTACCTACACCACAGATACACCCCTTCCCCAAAGCACACTTCACAGTACACAGACTGACTGTTCTAAATTAACATTAAAAATCCACACACAAACAATAAACACTCGATGATATGAGCACAGGAGGGTTTCCTACAATCAATGTACCAAATTTTGAGCAAAAAGAAAAAGGCTCAAAAAGGCTTTTTTAACAGCTTTTAGAGGATTTGAATGGCAGAGCTCTGAGAGGAAACTGTCTTCATCTTCCACTACACACACACTACACAGAACTGAAGCTGTGCAGAACAATCTAGAACCCATGTGACCTGCAGTCCCATGAAGCACTGCAAACTCACTTTGGAACTCAATAACAAGGTGAAGTGATGCGAAGTACATTGATTTCAGTGTTACTTCACCTTAGAATTGGTGGAGAAGTGGTTTGGAGAAGGTGGAGTAACGTGAAGCCATTGTTTTCAATGAACTTTGTGTTACCCATTATAACACGAAGTACTCACCTTTGCATTGCAGAGCACTCCGTGGATTCGCGTCTTCACTCTGCGAATCACTTCGTGGAGTGAATTTAGCTTACTTCGACCACCACTAGGTATGGCGAATGAAAGGTGACACACTGTAATGTATTCTGGACATGTCCTCAACTCCAAACATTGTGGACGCAGGTGGGACAGGCGATTCAAGAAGTAATCAACCAGACAGTGATGCTTATGCCTGTGAAGGTTAGTGGGTGAGACAGATGCACAGACTCAGGCAAAAGGTGTAGAATGCACTTTGCAGTATTTATTTTCCAAAATAAAATAACAAACATACAGAAAGAAAATAGGTGATTAGTCCTTCAGTTCTGCAAAAACTACACAATTCCCTCAGTGTACAACTTCCAGGCTTCATTCCAGCCTAAGGATTCCTAGCACAAGAAAACTTGCATGTACTATGGGAAACAGTGCATAGTTCCCTCAGTGCACCACTTCCAGGCTTCATTCCAACTAAATAGATTCCTAGTATATGAAAACCTGCATGTACTATGAGAAACAGTGCACAGTTCCATCAGTGCACAACTTCCAGGCTTCATTCCAGCCAAATAGATTCCTAGCATATGAAAACCTGCATGTACTATGAGAAACAGTGCACAATTCCCTCAGTTCACAACTTCCAGGCTTCATTCCAGCCAAATAGACTCTTAGCACATGAAAACTTGCATGTACTATGAGATGATTCCTCCACGACAGTCACGTCTCTCCTGACTGAGTCATCTGACTCATCCGTTTCTCATCTCAGGAGGTAGGCTTTTACACGTACCTATTGATGATGTCAGCACCAAGTGAGCTGTCTGACTCACAAGTTTCTAAGTAAACACAGGCAGGCTGACTCATCTTGAATAAACACAATAATAATAATAATAATTTTATTTATGTAGCTAATCTCTAAAATCAAAGTGCTGTACAATCATAAACAATTAAAAAAAAACGAAGAACATAGGTATCAAATACAATTAAAGTCAAGCCATAAAAATATTAAATAAACAAGCAGGAGCATTAAACACCAAATGCCTGGCAGAACAAGAAAGTCTTTAAAGCTGTTTTAAAGCTCAGCGTGGACTGGCAGTCTTGAATCTGACAAGGCAAAGAATTCCACAGGGTCAGAGCTGCAAACATAAAAGCACGTGAGCCAGAGGTTTTCAGCCGTAGCCTGGGAATCTCTAACAACCCCTCATTAGCTGAGCAGAGTGGGCAGGGGGGCAGTAAGGAACCAGGAGCTCTTGCAGGTTGCCCAGCCCTGTCCATGTAGGGCTTTTAAAGGTCAGAAGACTGACCTTGAAGGTGATCCGCCACTTAACAGGCAACCAGTGCAGCTTGCGCATCTCAGGCGTGATGTGGCTTGAATGAGGGAGCTCCAGTCAACAGCCATGCCGCAGCATTCTTCACCAGCTGCAAGCAATGGATATCAACCCCCAGAAGCTCTAGGTAGAGGGAGTTGCAGTAGTCCAGGCGCGAGGACACAAAGGCATGAATCAGTGTTGGCAGGTCACCGGACAGAACAAGGTGCTTGACTGGAGCGATGTTCCTAAGATGATAAAAAGAGGACTTGACAACTGCAGACACCTGTGAACGCAGTGTCAGCCTATTATCAAGGAACACACACAGGTCATGCACCTGTTCAGAGGAAGGCAACTTGACTATTCCCAAGCCAAAGCCCAATGGGATGCCCTGCCACCGACACCTCTATCCGGAGACCTGGATCCACAACCAAAACCTCAGTCTTATCGAATTTCAATTTCAACCAGCTGGATTTCATCCAGTCCTGGATTTCTGCAAGGCAGCTGTTGAAGACTGAGAGAGCACTGTCCTGGTTGGGAACTAAAGACAGGTAGAGCTGGGTATCATCAGCATAGCAGTGAAACCTCAGCCCATACCATCTTACAATGTCTCCTAGAGGAAGCATAAATACCACAAACAACACTGGGGAGAGCACCGAGCTCTGAGGGACCCCGCAAGACAGGGAGACTGAGTCTGAGGAAAACAATCTGGACATCACCCTCTGAGATCTGCCAGAGAGGAAAGATTGGAACCACCTGAGAACTGGACCAGCCAGGCCACAGATGACCCTCAGGAGGTCAAGCAACACCCCATGGTCCACAGTGTCAAAAGCAGATGAGAGATCAAGAAGCACCAAGATAGAGCGGCACTTCTGATCTCTAGCCATCAGGAGATCATTGAGCACCCAAACCAGAGCTGTCTTGATACTATGCCTCTTCCGAAAACTGGACTGGAGAGGATCATAGATTTCATGGATGGTAATATGGTTCTCCAGCTGCAGCGTGACAAGTTTCTCAGTCACCTTCCCTAAATAGGGAAGGTTAGAGATAGGTCTGTAGTTAGCTAAACAGTTCAGGTCCAAAGAAGCTTTCTTCAGGAGTGGTGTAACCACCGCCTCCTTCAGGGAGCTAGGAAACTTACCTGTCTCTAAGGAGCACCTCACAATCTTGGCCAGGATGGGGCCGATGGAATCAATGCACCCCAAAATGAGGCATGTTGGGATCCAGTCCAAACTACAGTATGTCGGCCACATATTCTGGCTAATCTGAACAATATCGATGGTCTCCAGCCGATTGAAAGAAGACCAAGAAAACCAAGGTGCAGTGAACAAGCACCAACCACCGTCAACCCCCATAAAGTGAGCTGGTTGGATCTCTGCCCTGATGTTAGCCACCTTATCAGCAAAGAATTGAGCAAACACATCACACTTAGATTGTGAGAATACACAACCTGTCTATGGTCCAAAGGAGCTGAGCTGGTCAATTCTGAGCTGCAGCAATCTCCCTGGACAGGAACTCTGCCTTCTTATGAGTGATTGCTGATAGATAGAGCTGATAATGCTCCATCAATCTGAGGTGGTCAGCATCCAGGGAGGATTTCCACCAGTGAAGCTCTAGACTTTGTCCAACTTGTCTCAACTCCCTCAAGGTCCCATCAAACCAAGAGGACCGAGGGTGATGGGAGAGAGGACGAACATGGACAGGAGCAATAGAGTCCAGGACATCTGCCATGGCCTTATTATAGGCCAGGACCAAATCCTCAGGACTCCTGCTTTCACCCAGTAAACCCAATAGGTCCAATACCACCAGCAGCCCATCGGGAGACACATCCCTCAAAGGGGTGGTATCTGACCATCTCCACAGGGCAGACCTATGGGGGGAGTCTGGAAATTGAATCTTATGTTGTGGTGGTCCGATCAACCGACTGGTTCCACAACCAAGTGTGTGGCCTCTAAGCCCAGGAGAAAAAACAAACTGAGTGAGTGACCATGATCATGAGTTGCAGAGGTAACTACCTGTGTGAGGGTCAATGAACACATAAGTTGGAGGAAATCCTGACCAAACTGTGAGAATTTGTCATCGACCCAGGCACTGAAGTTACCCAGTACCATCAATCTGGGGGACTCATATGTCATGTCGACAATGAAGTCCGCGAATTCCTGCAGGAACACTTTCTTGTCCCCAGGTAGATGGTAGATGAGAATGATCCTGCACCCCACACCTGCAACAATGGTACACTCAAACGATCTGAAATCCTCAACTGGCACTCCCGCAAGGCCCAATTCTGATCTAAAACAGATGGCTAGACCCCCGCTCCTGTGGTCCGATCTCGAGCAGTGTATTACTGAGAACCCAGCTAGAATAGCTGCCTCCAAAATGGGGCCAGGATTATCATCCAGCCAGGTCTCGGTGATGCAAGACAGATCAGCTGTCCCAACATGATCAGCAATAATGGCCATCTTGTTCCTAATAGATCTGGCATTGCACAACACTGCTCGAGTCTGATGAGGTACTGGAGCTGACCAGGCCACTAGCCCAAAGTCATTGGAGCCCTTGGGTATGGGGACCAGAACTGAAGGACCATGTTCTGGAACCCATTTCCCCCCAGAGTTTTTCCTGGTCCTAACCACCACAATCTGACTAGCCAGCTCAATTCCCTCCCCCGAGGTTCAGGACCCCTGACCCCCCTCTGTCTCCTCCCTACTATTCCCAAGCCCCAGCAGTGCTAATAAACTGCTGCTGGAAAGGGAGGACAATGAAAAGGGTGGAGGTCCCGGAGCTTGGAGGAGGAGTAGCACCAGACCAGAGGGGCTACCTGCCAGCACATCTTAAATACAACAAAATAGCCACAGTAAAAACCAATAATAAGTACAAGCAACAATATAAATAACACACATATCAATCAACCCAAACTTCACAAATAAAGCACAGAACATAAAATAAAAATGAAATAAAAGTACACGGGGTGAAATAAAAAAAAACTAAAACCAGAGAGCTCTCAACACTCTGGTAAACAGATAAATATAATCTAGCCCCAATGCCACCTCTCACATGATGGGGTGGGGGCCAACAATCAAATACAACAAAACAGTTTGAAAAGGTCCAAATAAATTGTGCTTCCTCCAACAACTACCTCTCACATGGTGGTAGAAAGTGCAATTAATCCACGGAATGGTGAAAAAAGTCACAGTACACAAAATAATCCACAATAATGTATACAGTGCTCACTGCTGGGTACCCAGAGAGTGGTGTCCAGAATTAAAAAATAGGAACAATTGTCCCAACACTGGAATTGTGGTTGAAAGAAAGGTCGACCAGTATTAGCCAAAAAGAACCCAAGACAGCAAATCCTGAGGCAACACCCAGAAGTAAAGAGCCACTGGCAAAACCTGCTCTAAGCAATCCTTTAACTCCTTTTAGAAAGTCCCAGGGATTGGTAGGAAGTGTAGTTACAAGGAAGATAAAACATCCCAAAAAAGCACCAACCAAACTGGCCGTACCCCAGACAATCTGAGACCTGTGGCTACAGGCACCCCAGTGGGACAGCTAGCAGCCAGACCATGGGGATGACTTAGGAGAAGCTCTGGAATCCCATCAGCTCCCCGGAGGTCAAAAATCAGGCAACTCCTGCCTGGTCCCAAACAGAAAGAGGAGAATAGCCAGGCAGCACAAGGGGCACCTCACCTGAACATCCCTCAAACCAGTCCCCACAGTTACAGCAACAAAAAGCTCACTCCAGGATCCTGAGGACATTGACCACCAGACCAAAGTCCCGTCCAAAGTCAGGCAAAAGTAACCCAGATTTCCACTGGTGCAGAAATGAAAAAAGGCACATACAACTCCTCTAGAATCCCCAAGAACCCAGCAGCCAAGGAGACAAACAAACACTGAGTGAATGAGTCCAAATCCTGCCAGCAGAAACCATAGCCACAATTCACAATTCACCTAATCCAGTGGCCCAGATAGCAACAAGGAACGCTCAGTCCAACAGTTCAGCAGCTCAGAATACGGCACAAACAGCCTCAGAAATGTGTGCAAAGAATACAAATGAAGTTAAATAAAATAAACAGAACAACTTAAGAAACAGAATTAAATTAGTAAAACAACTAAAACAACTGATAACAAACAGCAATAAGAGTAGCTGATAACTAAGCTCCATCTTGTGACGGCAAGCCCGGCATGGCCGACATAATAATGTAAATAACAAGCCAAAATTCTTTAAGTAAATACATGCAGGCTGACTCATTCTAAATAAACACAGACAGGCTGAGTCATCTGACCTTTACACATCTCTACTTCACCTAGGAAAGAATGTTTTGTTTTGGACTTTTTGCAAACCCAAAGCAGTTTACACAGAATAAAACATAGAGTGCAAGGCTCTGTGTTTCATCTCTTCGTCACCACCCATACTCCCTCTATGCCTGCCTGCAGCACAGCACAGCACAGGAGAAGGCATATAACCCACTGCTTCTTATCCCACCCACATGCTCCCTACACAGCACCTGGGAGCGGGGGTGGGGGGAGAGACCATAAGACCAAAAGTGGCCAGACACCAGCCTGTATCCAGAACAGAAAACCCACAAGAGCAGGACAGTGCAAAAGAAAATGCAGTACAAATTCAGAAAGGGGCTCTGGCACTGTCACAATGTTAAGATTCAGCCGTCACCTATGCCTCCATACCCTCATTAAGGACAAAAGTTGTACTTATTTTGTATTCTGGTAAGTTATGCAAGTACCAGCTGTGGCCTAGTGTTATAATTTGGTTGAGCAGTCTATAGAATAGCAAAAATAACACACAAACTGGATTTAAGACAATATTTATTTGATAACAGATGGAACATATGGATCCACTATATAATGCAAAAGGACCGCCATTTCAACCCATAGAAACAGCTAAAGGAATTGAACCCTGCTGGCCCATTGCATGCTCCGGCTTAACCTACAGGTCCTCTTTGTCTCCTCCTGTGTCCCTCTAATAAGTAAGTAAACTTTTATTTATATGGCACCCAATCCCTAGGGCTCTGGGTGTCTTACAAAGGATCAAACTGGCAGGGTTATACAAACAATAACGTACAAGGTCTATGATTACACAAACAAATTAAATCCTTAATAAATAATAATAATAAATAAGTAAATTTAAAACCAGCTGCAATTAGTCAGGATATGCTTCTTCAAAAAGATAAGTGTTCAGACCCCTCTTAAATGCCTCCACCAACAGAGCCTCCCTCAGAGATCTGGGAAGCGAGTTCCAGAGGACTGTGGTGGCCATCTGAAATGCACAGTCACCCAAGGTTTTAAGCCTGGCCTTAGGAACTGCTAGGAGACCCTCAGTGGAGGAGTGGAGGGAGCGCACTGGAATGACAGGTGTAAGGAGGTCAGTCAAGTAGCCAGGGCCCGAGCTGTATAGGGCCTTGTAGGTGAACAAGCCCACCTCAAAGATGACCTTCCACCTGACAGATATCCAGTGCAGATCCTGCAGGACCGGGGTCACAAGACAAGACCTAGGTAGACCCATCAGCAACCTAGCTGCTGCATTCTGCACCAGATGCAATCAGCGGAGGTTCCCTCCACTGACCCAGAAGTACGGAGCATTGCAGTAGTACAGCCTGGTTGTAACAAAGACATGTACCAGTGAGGGCAGGTCCTCAGGCAGAATTAGGGGTTTAATCTGGGTGATGTTCCTTAAGTGGTAAAATCCACTTTGTACAAGACAACACCTAAGCATCAAGTGTCAGCCTGTCATCAAGGATGATCCCCAGATTTCTCATCCTAGTGGATGCCATCAATGGGGTAGATTCCCTGGACCAACCCTGTTGCCCCCTGGAGGCACCCCATCACACCCGAGGCCAGGCTCAATCACCAGTACCTCCATCTTTCCAGTGTTCAGCCTTAGCCAGTTAGAAGACATCCAGCACTGGATCGCTGCCAGGCAGTTGATTAGCACTTCAACAGCATTATTTCTTCCAGGGGGAAAAGGCCATATACAGCTGGGTATCATCTGCAGGACATATACAGCTGGGTATCATCTGCAAAACAGTGAAAACTCAGACTGTAACATCAAATGAGCTCTCCTAGGGGCAGCATGTACATTGCAAACAACATTGGAGACAAGATCAAACCTTGGGGAACGCCACATGGCAGGAACTTTGGAAAGCAGAAGAAATTTCCAATCACCACCTGTTGCCTCTTGCCTGAGAGAAAGGACTCAGACCAGTTGATGACAGTACCAGCAAGTTCACAATACTCTCTAAGGTGATCAAAGAGCACAATGTGGTCCATGGTATCAAACACTGAGGAGAGATCAAGGAGAATGAGAATTGACCAGTCTCTGCTATCCCTCACTCTGAGGTCATTATGCACCCTGACCAATGCCGTCTCAGTGTTACGTCTAGTCCTAAATCTGGACTGGAATGGCTCATAGATGTCAAAGCCCTTGAGATGTGCCTTAAGCTGCAGTGCCACTACTTCCTCGACAACCTTCTCTAAAAATGGGACGTTGGAGATAAGTCGATAAGTCACCAAGACATCAGGGTTGAGCAATGGTTTCTTCAAAAAGGGGTTTCACTAATGCCTCCTTCATGGCATTGGGGAAGAACCCCTCCAAAAGTGAACACTGGACTATCCTGGTGAACACTGGACCAATGGTCTCAGCGCATCCCACTAGGAGACAGGTTGGGCCTGGTTCCTGTTTACAAAAGGTTGGCCACAGCTTCGAGATTGCCTCGACGACCTCAGCCACCTCTACTGGCCGGAACTTTCTCCAGACAATAGAAGCACCTGTGTTCTACCAGGCCCCCCCCCCCACCATGGAGCAGTTTACCCCATTGGGGAGATCCCAGACTAGATAGCGAACACCCTGTCAGAGAAGAACTAAGCAAACTCTTGGCACAGCATGAATAAAAATGCCCTTTTCAGCTGCAAACAGACAGAATGGAGTAGTCTGTCCACAGTCTGAAAGATGAGCTGGTCTGTTCTTCCCTGCAACAATCTCCTTGGACAGGAACTCTGCCTTCTTATGGTTGATTGCCCTTTGATAGGCATCATAGTGAAATTTCAAAACCAGTTTGTCTTCCACAGACCAGGTCCTCAGCCAGCAATGCTCTAACTTCTGACCCTTGGTCTTCATCTTCTTGTGATCCCCATCTAACCATGGGGGTCTCAAGTGAGAAGACTTGGATCATATATGGACCGGTGGAAAGGCATTGAGCACTTCAGAGTTGGCCCTATTATAAGCTGCCACTGCCTCACTTGTGCCAACCGCACATGCAACACTCATACCAGAAAAATCTACTACTGCCAAAAGTCCTTCTGGGGACAATCCACTTACAGGGCGATAGTGCTTGCTCACTCATCAGGCTTCAAGTGGCTTCCTGCAATGAGTGTGATTTAGCTGGTGAAAATGGATAATTAGTTGATGCACATAAAGATTTTCCTTAAGCCTCCTTTCTTTTTTGTTTTGTTTTTAAAATGTTAATGGGTTGACATTCTTTGTACTAGTCTTGATGATAGAATTTGCAGTATTTTAAAATGTTTTGGATTCTTTCCTTATTTGTATGTCAGGACATTGTTGGGTATGAAACTGAAAACTATTAAAATATAATAAAAAAAAAGAAAAATTCAAATGCCAACAGTTCAATGGTAAAATAGTTTGGCATTTTATGATCCTCTTTGGATGCCATCTTCACATTTATGTAATGGTTATTGTAAGGGGATTGTTATAACACCCAGTTACAGCCCATATGCTAAGAAATTTATTTTTCATTATCATGCAGAAAGGGATCTGGGGCCAATATTAAAAACTTTGCTCAGTGGGCAAACAGATTGAGCGTGCTTTGCGCATCATTTGCATGCCTGAGCTACAGAAGCAGCCACAGACACTGCCAGCTATTTCCTGAAATTTCTGTGATATTTCCAGAGAAATTTTCTGCTTTCTGTATTTCCACAGTAGGGGCAGCAGAGAGACACTCTTTAGAAATTTTGCGAAATATCTGGAAATAGCTGGCAATGTCTGTGGCTACTACTGTGTATTCGAAAACCTGATTAGTGCGGGCAAAATGGAATAGTACTTCACAAATAGATAATGTATGGTCAGGGCAAAGAGAGGGGCATGGACATGAATACAGGCACTATGCTATATTCAGCACATTAGCGCCACGCAAAGTGAGTTTGCACAGCATCATTGCACAGCACAAATACTGCCTATAAAAGGCTGACTTACTCCGGGCAAACCCTAGAGGTAGGCAGCGACACTGTAGCCAGAGTGAAAATGGTTGTATTCAACACTCAAATGCTGTTCCTAATGGAACAGGCCATGGGAAGGATTAGAGGGCAGAAGGCCACCCTGGGCCACTCTGTAGGCCATGGAGGCAATATGCTGTGCACAGATGGTACTGGCCATGAGTCTCCTTTGAGACCCTCACTGTGAACCATCTAGTGAACTGGTACCATCGCAATAGGGCCATGCTATGGCAGCTGCGTGAGCTCCTGCATGATCAGCTGCGTAGTGGCACTCAGTGCAGCCATGTCATGACAGTCGAGCAGAAGGTGATGGCTGCAATGTGTTTTCTAGCCACCAGGTCATTTCAGACACCTGTGGATGATACCATCGATTTGCCACAGTTTGCTACCTTGCACCTGCTGGCCCAAGTTCTAGGTGTTATGCTGCCACACGGTGGTGAGTTCATCATACTCCACAGCACAGCAGCAAAGCACACAGAAATCATGCAGCAGATCTATTGGGTTGTGTACCCACCTGCACTACTCAGTGCCATTGACTGCACCCATGTTGCCATGTTGCCATCCAGGCACCCACTGGTGATGGGGTGGATGCCTACCTCAAAAAAAATGGATACCACTCCATTATTTGCCAGGTATCCCGACATGGTACCCTGACAGTGCCCATGATGACATCATATGGCAAAAATTCAAGACTATGTCAGGCATTTCAAGGCAGCCAAATATCCAGTGGACACCTTGTTGGTGAGGACATGCCACATGCCCCCCCAACCCCGCATAGGGGGTACACTGTTGTAACACAGCACATTCATGTCTCACTGAGGGAAGGATGGGTGAGAAGTGGAGGGTGGACAGGTGCCAAGGATGCACCACAGACCATGGGCTGTGTTGTGGATGTGGGCAGCTACACTGTGAACAGGTGCTAACATACTGTATGTTTTCTACCTTACAGGGGACAGTGTCTATCCCTTGCACCTCTGGCTCCTCACTTCAGTCCTCCAGTTCTCAAATGTCATTGAGTGTGTCTTTGGCATGCTGAAAATGTGATTCCAGTGCCTGGGCCATTCAGGTGGCATCCTACAGTAAACCCCTCACAAGGGATGTGGCATATTCCTAGCCTGTTGCATATTACACAGCATGGCACACACCCATGGAATAGGCATGCCGGTACATGAGGAACACAGTGACAATGATAAGGAGCAAGAGGTGCAGGGGATACTGGAGCAGCTCGACATGTGTGACCCTCCATGGCCAGGAGAACCCAGGAACACAGAGTCCACATCATAAGAGGACTCACAGAGAGGAGCAGCAGGGCACCAAAATAAAATGAAACTGTTGTAGATTTCAAAACTGTAATGTAAACACAAAATTCAAAGTAGCAGTACATAAAAAGTGCAAAAGAGAGCAGGAAAATAACAGTGCGTGCAACAGGTGAGACAGTGCTAGTGGTGGTGGTGATACCTGTGAAAACAAAACCAGGACATGGGAAGGGGCAGTGGATGAGTGGGAAATGAAGGAGTGGCCCCCAAACTCAAGCTCTCCATCTGCTGTTGGTGCCCAGGGACTGGCGTCTGTGATCCCTGTATGTAGGGGTCACAGGCAATGGGGAGGGGAACAGTGATGTCTGTTGGGATGGGTCACCCAGGCACAGGCACACCCACACCTCTGGCTGTATGATGTCCAGGTTGTACTCAGGGGTTCAGGGAGTGCCAATTGATGATGGTGTTGCTGGTGTGCTGCCTGAGCCCAACCTGCCACTTTGTGAGGTCAATGTATGTCACGGGGTTGCCACTGTTCACAATCTGCAGCTGAGTGCAACTCTACAGCACACTGCAGCAGCTGCTGAGAGTCAGAAAAAGCCTGCCTCTGGGTACACTGTGCTATGGGACAATAAGTGCTGTTTAACATGGATGCTGAGTGGGAGTGCATGCACCACATCTGGGGTGGATGGCGGAGGTGACAGGGCCTCAGCGGATTTGGTTGCATGCACAGGGTAGATGTGGGATGATGGGTGATCCTGATGGCTGCCTTTGTCCACCCGTTGTTCAGGGTGGATGGCATGGGAGGTGGCAAATGTGGAGGCCACACCAGTGGTGGTGGTTGTTCTCTGGGATACTGCTGTCCCTAGCAATACAGTCCTGCTCCCAGGGATGTGGCTGTTAGCAGGTGCATCTGTACTGCAGGGCACCACCGGCTAGACAGGGCAGTGGGGGGCAGTTAGTGTGGGTAAGAACCCCCCCAAGGAAGCTATGGCCTCCAGGTATTGATGTGTTGGCACATACGTGTCCTCGTCACTGTCCTCCATTTCCTCCACAAACAGGTTCAGCGGGTTTTCATCCTGATACTCTGGCATCATCTCCAGGTGGTGCACCACGATGGATGGCCCAACCTTCTGCACCTCTCTGGATGATGTATCCTGCACTGTAAAGATAGGAGTGCACTCTCAGTGTGTCACTCTTTTCACATTAGTCAAGTCCCAGTGATAGCATATGCATGCCCCAGTGGTCTCGTTTCTGCCACCCATGGTCATTATGCAGCTGGTGACTAATGTGCAAACCACACCACACCTATACTGGCCATACAGCTACCCATGAATACTGGCTCATGCATGCATAACAGTATCCCCTAACAATGCATCCCACACATGCCACAACATGCACATTGCCACCCACAGTGAATGCCAAAATCCCCCACACAGTGGCACACAACTTGGCAGCATGCACCAACACATGCAGCAAACACCTTGGCAGATGTGAAACACACCCTATGTGCATAGGCAAATTCCAGGGCATCTATGTGCAGGTAAGTACCAGTCAGGTTGTATGTGGGTGATGCTACTGTGCTGGACACCTGATAAGCACAACAGAAGCTCCTTTCACATAGCACACCAGGCCAAAAAAAGCACACAACATGAGTGCTATGGCCATGGCAGCTGTGTGTCCCAACACCTCCGGGATCTACACATGTACCCATGAACACACTGATGTGCCGCAGCCATGTACTTACATGTCTGGAAGGACACAAGCTAGGACTCAAAGCCACCCCCAGGGACCCCTGCCACCTCCACTGGCTGCAGTGTGGAAGCCACCACCTCCTCTTTAGGGTAAAGTGGTCTTGCAACTGCTGATGGCCAGTGCCCACTGCCAGTTGCATGTTGCACATGGTGCCATGCGACCATATTTTCTCTGATATGGTGCCAAAGGTCTCTGAAGCACTTTGGCATTGTGTCCAGTGGTTGACCCCTGCCACTGAAGTATTGATTGCTGCAGTGATCTCCTCCTACACTTGCCTGATATCAGCATCTATGGCATGGTTTCATGTCAGCAGGGATTCCCTGGCTTTGTACACCTCAGCCAGGGCTTTCAGCTCCTCACAGGAGAATCTGTGTGCCTGCAATCTCTCTTCTGGACTAAAGGTACCTGTTAGTGAAGGTTAAGAGACAATGGTCAGTGCCTAGTGTGTGAGTGGGATGTGTGTGTGTGTATGTGTGTGTGAGTGTGCTTCCCCAATGTGAACCACCATTGTAGCATTGTTGTGTATCAACTACCTGTGTTGATGGGGTCAGACAATGCCCATTGCCAGCCTGTCATAGGCCACTATTTTTCCACACATGGCCAATGTGGAGCACCACACAAATGGTTTGTACATGACAAATACAACCCAACCAATGTCATGCAGTGAACAGGCAGCAGCAGCATGCCAGGAGCTCAGAAGCTACCCTCACAGACGTGGGGGCAACACATGTGTACCGTACAGGCCTGTGGTGTTGATGTTCAGTTGCAGCCCACTGCCATAGATGATGTCCTGCACTGCAGGTATATGACAGACAAAAAGGCCAACATAGGGACAGTACCTGACACCATGGTGCCTATGAGTGCTGGTTTTGCCATACAAGCACATGTGGCATTAACATAGTTCCCCCCACCAAACACATGCAGGGACCTTTTCATCCATGCCTTGCAATGTGTCTGTAGTCAGTTGAACTCTGCACCACTGGCACATGGGTTTATGTGGACAGACAAAGTGACAGTGATGCATACTGTTGGGACATGCCTGACAGCTGGGGCAGGATACTCTTTGACAGCAGCATCCTAGATTAGAAAACACACATTGTTGTAATATATTTTCTGTCACACTACTAGCAATCCATGCTCCTGCACCATGATGTATTCCACCTGTCAGCAGGTTTTATCATGTGTATGGCATGCAGAACACCTCCTTGTGCCTGTGGATGCTGTTTCCTGTGAAGACATTTTTCTCCTGCAATGTGTCCTGGTTGCAGTTCCAGTGTGCTGTGTGTAGGTGTGTGTGTGTGTGGGGGGGTGGACTTTTCCCCTTTAAATAGCCTGGTCAATTTCCACATGTAAATGTATGCATATCCAGCTATAACAACAAGCTAATGTGTTGTTTTGCCGACTGACTGCCCAGTGAGGCTTATTTGCATAGCCTGGGTGAATAGAGCAAATCTGCCCACAGTACTAAATGGTTTTGCACTTGCACATCGTGCAATGCACCGCACAAATGTACTGTACAATGCGGTTTGTGCATTTGCATGGCACAAAACATGCAAATGCAATAATGTTATGATGTAGCTGTTTGCACTTCCCATTTGTTATATTCGGAGCTGTCTTCAGTGCTGGGCAATCTTTGCCCTGCTCTCTGGGCTAGGTTTTGCACACGTCCTGTTGCCCACTATATTCAGCAGTGTTTGCCCTGGGCTAATCCTTTAAATATTGTGTGCAACTGGATGTGGGCTAATCTTGCCCGCTGCATGCCGCAAAATTTGCTTACAGGCAAAGTTTTGAATATAGCCCCTTGGTGTATATAAAAAACTTTAAAATGTCTCCTTGGTTTCCAGCCAATAAAAACTGGCATGGTTGTGAAATGTATCTTCAATTTCCACTAAGCTCGAGATCGAGAGAGAGAGAGAGAGAGAGAGAGAGAGAGAGAGAGAGAGAGAGAGAGAATTAATAACCTAAATAAGACATGAACTTATCCCCTCTAAAAGGTTAGGAAATAGACACCAGCGGGTTGTAGACAAAAGTAAGGAGTTGACATGTTTTCTAAATTGGGACATGAAGGAAACTTGTTCCATGTGCTGTTTAACTGTCCATTATATGACTCTTGTAGGAGAACCCATTTATGGGATATTATAAAAATGTATCAAAATGCATTAACTTATTGTATGGTGATTCGACTTCATTCAATAGACAATAAGTATGCAAGGAAACAAGCTGGATTCTTTGAGCTGCTGTTAAAATGTAGAAAAAGCCTTCACATACATGCTACTATATCACTGTTAATGATCACCCAAGACCTGCTGCTGTATGACTGTATACTAATACATATTAGGTTCTAGCTATGTGCAGTTTTGTTTGTTAATATATCTGATGTCATTATAATATGTATGTGATAATATGTAATTACAATATTATGTGATTTAAATATAATATGTGCATATCTTTGATTCATCTTACTCTTTGTCATGTAAACTTTTAAACTGCAAAGACCAATGGTTAAACAAATAAAAGAGGAAACTGAAACTGATGCTTTGTTCTTCAAACCTATAGATGATCCAGTGGCTCAAAGACATGCATATCTTTTGACAGTAACAGCATTTGCTGATGACCTTGTTGATGTGTCATTAACATCTAATGCCATCAGCAATAAAAAAAATCTTCTGATTCTAGGTCTGCAGTGTGACAATGCCTATGTAAGGCTAACAGGATGCTGTGTTATATCAGAAGGGGTACTGCCAACAGGGGAAAAGGAGGTACTACTATTTATACATAGGTCACTGGTGAGGCCGCAACTGGAGTACTGTGCTCAGTTCTGGAATCCACCAGACTATAGCAGTCCTCACCTAAGGATGGGAAAGGAGAGGCCGGAGATGGTGCAATGCAGGTTGATCAAGATTATTCAGGGCCAACAAGGCAAATCTTATAAAGATCGTCTCAAGGCATTGAGCATGTGCTCACTGGAGACCACAAAGACAAGGCAGAAGTTCTCAATGAATTCTTCTGCTCAGTCTTTACACAGAAAGACATTGGTAATGGCCCAACACCAGCCAGGACACTTTCCCATACCAGGGGAGCTGACATAGCCCCCTTTATGGAAGAAAGGGTCCTTGAGGAGTTGTCTAAAATAAGGGTGGATAAGGAAATGGGCCCTGACAGAATACACCCAAGAGTCTAAAAGAAATTAGGAATGAACTTGTCACCCCACTTGTTGAACTGTTTAAGAGTTCACTGGAACAGGGGATAGTGCCACAGGACTGGAAAAGGGCCACGGTTGTGCCATTGCACAAGAGTGGTAGCAGGTAGATAGCAGGAAACTACTGTCCTATAAGTCTGACCTCAGTGGTGGGTAAAATAATGGAGACATTGCTTAAGGAAAGGATAATAAACTACCTGAAAGCAAGTGGGCAACTTCACTCAAAGCAGCATGGCATCACATCAGGATGCTCATGACAAACAAATTTGATAAAATTCTTCGACTGGGTTACAAGAGAAGTAGATCGGGGGCTGCAGTTGATATGGTGTATCTGGACTTCAGTAAAGCCTTTGATACAGTCCCATACAGAAGGCTAGACAACAAACTGGAGCAAACCGGCATCGGTCAGAAAGTAGTTAAATGAATCACAAGCTGGCTGCAAGGCAGGATGCAGAGGGATATGGTAAATGGCACCTTGACCAAAGATGGGAAGGTGTCAAGTGACATGCCGCAGGGGTCACTACTAGGCCCCATCCTTTTCAACATATTCATCAGCGACATCGCTGAAGAACTGAAAGAGAAAGTCAACCTCTTTGCAGACATTATGAAGGTCTACAACAGGGTGGACACACAGGAAGGGATCGAAGAAATGGAGGCAGATCTCAGAATGCTAGAGGAATGGTCCAGGAACTGGCAGCTGAGATTCAATGCCAAAAAATGTAAAGTCATGCACTTGGGTAGAAGGAATCCATGCATGAAGTATGTACTGGAGGGGCATCTACTAGAAGAAATAAAGCTAGATTGGGTTCTTGGTGTCATGATCTCAAGTGATTTAAAGGTAGGGAAGCATTGCGAAAAAGCGGCACTAAAGGCAAGCAGCATCCTCGGATGTATTGGTAGGGGTATTGCCAGTAGGAAGCATGATGTAATCCTCCTGCTGTACAAGTCCTTGGTGAGATCTCACTTGGACTACTGTGTACAGTTCTGGAGACCTCACCTAAAGAAGGACATAGACCATCTGGAAACCATGCAGAGATGTGCCACCAAAATGGTGCAGGGTCTGCACCACAAAACATACAAAGCTGGGCTCAGCCAGCTAAATTTATTCTCCCTCGAGCAGAGGAGGAACAGAGGAGACATGACTTGAGACATTTAAATTTGTTAAAGGAATCAGCACAGTACAAACCAGGAACCTCTTCCTGGAAAACAGGGCTGCACGTATTAGAGGACACAACATGTGCCTAGTGGGAAGTAAATTCAAAACAAATGTTAGGAAGGACTTTTTCATGGAGAGGGTGGTGGACCCTTGGAATAGCCTGCAACTGGAGGTAGTGGCAGCCAAGACGATCAGTGAATTCAAACAGGAATGGGATAGACAGTATAGTCACCCTAGCAAGACAAATTGATAGTGGGGGTCTAAAACCCTGGCAGACTCGATGTACCCTAGGGTCTCCTTCTGCCGGAAAATTCTTATGTTCTTATGTTCACTGGAGATCAGGCATGAGAGGGGGATATCATAGAAACCTTCAAGTTCCTGAAGGGAATAAGCAAGGTGAACTGTAGGCAACTATTTAGCTGGAGTACAGATTCAAGGACCGAGGTCATAAGTGGAAACTGGCAGGGGGGTGATTTAAGAGGGATGGGAGGAAGTTCTATTTTATGAAAAGGGTGGTGAAATCATGGAAGAGTCTACCAGCAGAGGTGGTGAGTGCCAAGTCCGTAAATGGTATCAAGTAAATGGTGATTGTGGGGGACTTCAACATGCCAGGAGTGGACTGGAGTACCCCAACAACCAGGAACAGAAGGGAGCAGGTACTGCTGGATGCCTTCCAGGACAGCTTCCTGCTGCAAATGGTCAGTGAACCAACCAGGTTAGGGAATACCCTTGACCTTGTGCTGGCAAATGGGGACTTTGTGAGAGAACTTACAGTGGAGGAACCGCTGTCAGGGAGTGACCACCACTAAGTATGGCTCACATTGGATATGGGCAAGGAAGGAGTGGAATCTGGCACAAGAGTGCTGCACTTCAGGAGGGCTGACTTTGGGAGGATGGGGGAAGTGGTAAAAGGGTACCTGGCCAGAATTCAATCTAGTATGGACTCATAAAGCTGGGGATAGTGGAGGCAACCAAAACCTGCTGCAAGGCCCAGAGCAAGAAGGCTAGGGCTAAGAAACTGAGCTGGTTGAGCAAGGAGGTCATGGAAAAGGTAAGGAGGAAAAGAGCTGCCTTTAGGAAGTACAAGAAAACAGGGAGGGGGAGGACAGGGAGGAGTACTTGATGGAATCAAAGGAGGTGACAAGGTCAGTAAGGGGAGTGAAGGCATCTATGGAACTCAGGCTGGCACAAGGCATTAAGAAGGGGGAGAAAGACTTCTTTAGGTACATCAGGGAGAAAAGGAACTGTAAGGACCACATAGTAAGGATTAGGAAGGAGGGGGATTGGGTGGAAGCAGGGTGCGATAGGCAGAAGCAATAAATGAGTACTTCTGCTCAGTATTTACTAAAGAGAAGAGGGGGGTGACACCCAAGGGGGGAGAAATGGCAGAAACGGGGGGAGGGGCTGACAGATGGTGAATTAATGGAGGTCAGAGTTCGGAAGGGTTTGAAGGCACTGAGGGTGGATAAGGCGCCAGGCCCAGATGGCATCCATCCCATGATACTGAAGGAGCTGGCAGAGGTCCTTGCAGGACCTTTGGCAGACCTATTTAATGCCTCACTACATTCGAGGTGTGTACCTCAGGACTGGAGGATGGCTCATGTGGTGCCCCTCCACAAGAGTGGCCCCAAGGATGAACTGGGAAACTACAGACCAGCGAGCCTCACATCCATCGTGGGTAAGCTAATGGAGACTATCCTGAATGAGAGGCTGGTGCTCCTCCTAGAGGCCAAAGGACTACAGGACAGCAGACAGCATGGCTTCATATGGGGCAGATCTTGCCAAACCAACCTGGTGGAGTTCTATGACTGGGTAACTAGGCAACTGGACAGGGGCATGCAGTGGATGTCCTGTATCTGGACTTCAGCAAGGCATTCGACTTGGTGCCGCATGGAAGGCTGGGAAATAAGTTAGTAGGCACAGGGGCAGGTGTAAATCTGGTGAGATGGGTAGAGAACTGGCTTCAGGAAGGCAACAGAGGGTGGTGGTGGGTGGGAGCTCTCACGCCCAAGGGTAGTGACAAGCGGTGTTCCACAGGGCTCGGTGTTGGGGCCAGTGTTGTTTGGGATATTCATTGCAGACATATCATTGGACATCAAGAGCAAGATCAGTCTGTTTGCTGGTGATACCAAGGTAGGAGTGGTGGTAGATGACCTAGGGGGATGGCAGGGGTTGCAGGATGATCTGGCAAAGCTTGAAACCTGGTCAGACACCTGGCAACTGGGCTTTAATGCCAAAAAGTGCAAGGTGCTTCATTTTGGGATGGAGAACTCAAAGAGGAGTTACCAGCTGGGGTGAGTGCAGCTAGCCCAGACAGAGGAGGAGAAGGATCTGGGGGTGCTCATTACAGGGTCAATGAACTACTCGGCACAATGTAGGAAGGCAGCTGCAAAGGCCAACAAAATGCTGGTTTGTATTGCAAGGGGTATATCCTCAAAGAGGGAGGAGGTGTTTCTGCCACTGTACAGGTCATTATTTAGACCGCACCTGGAGTACTGTGTGCAGTACTGGCGCCCGTATCTGAAGAGGGACATTAAGTTACTGGAGGGGGGTGCAGCACAGGGTGACAAAGATGATCAAGAGGCTGGGGGACTTATCATATGAGAGGAGGCTGAGGGAGTTGAACATGTACTCACTGGAGGAGAGGAGGGACGGGGTGACATGATTGAAACCTTTAAGTACATGAAAGGAATAAACAAGTCAGGTACAGAGGGGCTGTTCAAAGTAAGGGAGGGGAGGGACACCAGGGGCCATGATATGAGACTGGAGGGAGGAAGGTTCAGGAGGGAGATGAGGAGACACTTTTTTACAGAGAGGGTGGTGGCTGGGTGCAATGCGTTACCTGCAGACGTGGCATCCAGTAGAACAGTGGACTGTTTCAAAAGGGGATGGGACAGTAGAAGGGAGAGGGTCAATTAGCGGGAAGGGTGGAAGGGAGGGGCAGCTGCAGAATAAGGGGTGCTAGCTGCACATTTGAGCAGACTTGATAGACCTCTAGGCCTTTACCTGCTGGCAAATTTCGTATGTTCGTAAGTATGTCTGAGACAGAGTAAATGGTTTGGTGGTTACTCAGGTCAGTAGCAGTTGGGAGGGGAGCAAGAAGGTGGACTGGGAGGGATAAAACCCCATATGGACATTGGTCCCGGGGAAGATAGGGAATTATGGCCAGTCTAGATAGACCTTTGGTCTTTCTCTGCTGTCATTGTCTATGTCTCTATGTTTCTATTTTTACAGTATGCATCAGATGAGATCTTTCTTCTGATGGAAGATTATCACATGGGGGCATAACAGCATGCAAAAGTGAATTTTGGTAATGTACTGTATAGATAAGGAAACCAGCCTTCCTTTAATAGCAAGATGGAGGACAAGTAAGGTTTCTCACCTAAGGCATCTATTTTCTTAAAATATTAGTCTGGAGACACTCTTGAGAAGCTTGTCTTCATTTTCTCAAATTCACCAGCCTGTATCAGACCATTATGGCAAAGGTGAGTATACAAACACAATGCCCCCTCTCTTGGGACAATACATTATTTCTGTACTTTTTTATTTGATGTTAGCCACTCTAAAACTATTTTGCCAAGTTTCTTAAAACTATTATGAATGGGTATGCTGAGTCTTTTTGTGGAAGTTTGACCAAACATCTCTAGAAAGTCAAGCTCTCAAGCATCAACCTCTGGTTCTGTTGTTGAGAGAATAACCATTTCAGCCATGCCTCTCAGGAAGGAATTGTAAGAGGAAGAAAAGGATCTGGGGGTAATCATAACAGGTTCAATGAACAACTCAGCCAATGTAGGAAAGCGGCTGCAAAGGCCAATACAATGCTGGGTTGTATTGCCAGGGGTATATCCTCAAGGAGGGGGGAGGTTTTTCTTCCATTGTATAGATTGCTGGTAAGACCACACCTGGAATACTGTGTGCAGTACTGGTGGCCATACCTGAAGAAGGACATTAATTTGCTGAAGGGGGTGCAATGCAGGGCAACAAAAATGATCCAGGGGCTGGGGGATTTACCATACGAGAGCAGACTGAGGGAGTTGAACATGTACTCGCTGGAGGAGATGAGGGACAGGGAAGATATGATTGAAACCTTCAAGTATAAAAGTTCAGGACAGGCATAAACAGGACAGGGAAGGAGGATCTTTTCAAAGTGATGGAAGGGAGGGATACATGAGGCCATGTTAAGAGATTGGAGGGGGGTAGGTTTAGGAGGGAGATGAGAAGACACTTTTTTATGGAGAGGGTGGTAGCCAAGTGGAACGTGTTGCTGGTGGAAGTGGTATCCTGCAGAACAGTGAGCTGCTTCAAAGTATCCTGGGACAGCGGAAGGGGAAGGGAAGGGTAGAGTGAGGGTGGGTAAGGGAGGGAGGGAGGGCAGCTGCTGAGTAGGGCTAGCTGCAAAATTGATCAGACTTGATAGACCTTTGGGCCTTTATCTGCTGCAAATTTTTGCATGTTCATATGTTCATAGGAATACTACTCTAATATCCTTGAAGGTGAATGAGATTGAAAGCATCCTCAGCCTCTCCTCATAATATTCTTCCACTTCATCTTGTTGGAGGGAGTATTGACAGGGGTTTTCCTGTAATTTTGTATAATTGTTTGAAGGTGTTGTCATATGTGTTTGAATTTCTCAAACTGTATTTCTGGGCCAGGCTACACTATTGGTTCTTGGTACTTTGAAATTACAGATGTCCCTTATGTGCCCTTCTTCTACAAGCATTCTGAGGTGACTCTTCAGCTGGCTTTTTAGGTTTGTGCTCCTTTGCCTCATGGAAACCATCAGTAGGAGTTTTATGTTTTTGCTATGACTTTTACCACCTTTAGAAGTCTCTGTCTTAGACTGAGACTACTTAGAAGTTGAGTCTCTCTATCTCTTCCTTTTTGTTTTGGATTCAAACACTTGACAAAACTTACAATCAGCAAGGTTGTGATTGGGACTTATAGAAAAGAAACACTGCGAGAGCTTACCTGCCTTTGGCACCTATCAATCATAGGATCAACACTTTTTAAAACCGGCGAGATCTGTCTTCATTTCTGGCTTTTTATCATGCTTGGCTTCAGACATTAAGAACCATTAGCCAATATTGTAAAATGGGTTTATTTTATGTCCGCAAGCTTCACTGTAAAAACAAACAAAAAAATAAATAAATAAATAAATACTGGCCAGAGCTGATAGGGCTGCAGGGGAAGAATTTGGGCCAGATTGGTTCCATTTTAGGATGGCGGTCCCTTGTGAAGCACCACAAGAAGTAAGTTGCCAAACCAAGCAATAGGAAAGAGAACAAAGCCAGAGATCAAGTAGGGTCTGTGGTTTCTACAGCAGGTAGAGAAAATGGGCAGACTGGATAGGTCTTGTAGTCCTTATCTGCCATAAATTTCTATGTTTAAAGTGTGGCTCTTGTGATATGCAAAATGAAAGGATCCTGATAAAAAAGTGATATGCAATCATATGGTTAAGTCTGCTTGTGTGACTATAATTGAAAGCAAACTTAATGCATAAAAACCTGATTAAACAGTACTATCCTATAGCCTCCTTTGTAAAGCAAAGCAAAATAATAAAGAACTTATTCTCAGAATGCTCCTTTACTCTCAGCATTGGGGCTATGTTTTAAGGGTCTTAAGGGAGCCTCTTTTGTGCAGTCCTCAGGATGGATGGATTATTTACAACCTAAACTCCCTTCAACAAGAGAAGTGTGAGGCAGGAATGCAACAGTGGTGTTCATCATCTTCAGATATTTTCTATGGCAAGCACAGTGCCAAGTGTCTCTTATACTAACCAGGAGGTGGCACCTGCAATCATGTCTGGACAATTTTAAGTCTTAATTAGGTTGCTATATTAGGAGGAATTGCTAATAATGGAGACTGAAGTTTTCCATAACTAATGGGAAAAACATTTTGATACCCCCGTAATGATGTCACTAGAAATACTGTGTAGCAGAAACTGTGTAAAAGAAATGTATATAATAAGGGGGTTGGTCCTAGGAGTAGGGAATAATGATATGATATATTTATGAATATTGTATTATAATTTGCTAACTGATTTTAAAAATTAAAAATTATTTGACTTTTGCATTAAGTTCCATGGGATCTTTAACTTCCACCTGGACAACCAGAAAAGACAGACAGAAGGGACCTTGGTTTAACATCTCATACAAAGGCTAGCATCTCAACATCAGTGTACTATATCCCATTCCCAGGTGCTACACTACAGTATCAATACTGGGTATTAGCCCAATTTTCTGGTGTGGCGCACTAGCCTATGTCCTTCTGGCTCCAGAGGCCAGCATGCAACCTACTGAGTCAATAACACTAAATATCTAACATGGTCACAGAAACAAAGAATTGGATATTGATGAGGATTGGATGACCCCTTAAGGCCCATCCTTTTCACTACTAATCCAGCACAGTGCCAGTGTTCATTATCTCTGCATAGGTGAGAGTAATGACTATTAACCATTCACTCCAGAGCAAGAAACATATTCAAGTTACAAAAGAGTAGTTTCATGGTTCCATCATTAAGGGTCTTGATTACAGCCATGAAATAAAATGAAGGAGTAGAGGCACCAAGGCTTGGCATTTTGGTTTCAGAGCTATGATTTGAATCAGTCCCAAATTAGTGTCTAAAATGTGTATTTTCTTGATCGTTATTATGAATGTAATGTCTATGAAAGTGATCAGATTGACAGCACCAAAGCATTAAATAGTCATTGAGTACGAATGACCCCCTCAA
The DNA here is from genome assembly GCA_016271365.2 of Neoceratodus forsteri. NCBI lineage: Eukaryota > Metazoa > Chordata > Ceratodontiformes > Ceratodontidae > Neoceratodus > Neoceratodus forsteri. The sequence goes on along the minus strand of CM057452.1, from coordinate 453,784,267 downwards.
CCACTAGAGGTGGTATCTCCCACAAAAGATTAAATGCTGGCAACAGATTCTGGGCTGCTGGAGGTATCTGACTGGATGGCAGCTGATGGTGGCTACAGGCTGGTGGGTAGTGGCTACTTACTGCAAGCTTCTTGTACATGAATCTTTGATCCTCCCTCACCCTGCCAGTCCCCGAGCAACCTGAGTCCATTCCTGACCCTGGGTCACAAGTGTGGCAGGAGGAAGGTGCCCAGTGCCTTAGCCCTCCATGCCACTGGGCTAGAATGCTAGGTGTATCTTGACGATCATTGACCTTAGGCTTGATTGAGAGATGGACCAGAAGTAATCCAGGATGCTAGCCACAGGGCAAGAGAAGGGGTCAAGCTCCCTGCCATGGCACCAAATGGAAAAAGCGCTCCCATTTGAAGGCATAGTACTAACAGTTTGACTCCTTTTGAGAGACCTCTGCATCATGGAAGACCTTGTCAGAGAGGCCCAAATGCTGGAACTCTATCCACTCAGGAACCAGTACAGATGGCAAAAAATGGCAGACTGCAGGTAATTGCAAAAGATTCAAATCATGTGATATACTCCTATCTTCACTGTTGTGTTCCTTTGTTATCAATAACAAAAAAAACTAGTGATAGTTGGTATGTATGTTCATTTTAACTAAATTAGCTCTGTTTTAATGTGGATCTGTAATTTGCAAGCTGTAGTAAATCCTAGCAGTTGCTACCAGAACAAATGGGGTTCCAAACGCTTACATCTTCTGTTATTGCAAATCCCAGAATCTCCTGCAGCTGGTCTTAGAACAGTATATAGCAGTGAGAGGTTCAGTAGCCTGCATTGTATGTTAGAGTTTATATAAGTTCATGGAGTGGGTCCAGCCCAGTTAACCTCAGTGTAAAGGAAATGTAGTTTAAATGGGAGAAGCCCAGTACCAATCAAGGCAGCCTGGAGGTGGATCCAGAATTAAAGGTGTATGCATTAATGGGGGGGGGGGTCAGGCGCTCCTCATAGGAGTGTGGAGAGTGAAAGTTACACTGCAGTTTGTATATGAAAACAAGGTTAACCAATGATGCTTACTAAAATAAAGTATATAAAAGTTGCAGGCAAGGGTGTTACCAGGCTATGTGTTCTGTAACAGGTACAGCGGGGCTTCTGACTAGGGATTCTAGGGAAAATGCATGATCCTATATGAGATGAGTTGCCTACCTATTCCTCCTCAGATGCTTGTACTGTACTGTATGATAGTTGGTATGTATGTTCCCTTCAACTGAACTAGCTGTTTTAATGTGGCTCTGTAAATTGGAAGCTGTAGTAAATCGTAGCAATCACCATCAGAACAAAAGGGGTTATTAGCACTTTTTACATCTCCTGTTACTACAAATCCAAGAATCTCCTGCAGCTGGCCAGTATGCAGCAGTGAGAGAGTCAGTAGCCTGCATTGTATGTTAGAGTTTATATAAGTTCTGATATTTTGTTTGCTGGTCCTGTCATCCTTCTTCAGCCATGTACAGTCACACAGGGCTGATCTAACTGGAGACTAAACAAAAGCTCTATCATGCAATGTGGGCTATTGAATCTCCTACTGCTGCCTAGTGTTCTGATGTAGCTGATAATGCAACCCCCCCCCCCACACACACACACATATCACAATGCCATTCACAGCAGTTGTTTTATGAGCAGTATACTTGGAGTTACTGCGAAGAAACAGGACTTGATTCTTTGTATTTTTTCTTCTTTTCTCCTCTACTTTCTACTTGAAATGAATGGGAAAAAAGTCACAATTCAAATAAGGCAGTCAGGCACAGTGGGCTGAACAGTGGTTGGAAACTTAGGAAGGAATGTGGAGCCCTTTTACTCATCCTAAAAGGCAGTCGGGCACAGTGGGTGGAACAGTGGGTGGAACAGTGGGTGGAAACCTTAGGAAGGAATGTGGAGTCCCTTTACTCATCCTAAAAGGCAATCATTCACAGTGGGTGGAAGAGTGGGTGGCAACTTAGGAAGGAATGCAGAGTCCCTTTAATCATCCCAAAAGGTCTGTAGGGCTATGCCCACTGCAGGACTAAAAATCGTGCCCCATCATTGGAATCCGAAAAAAGTCTGTTATGCTTCAAAAATAATTAAACAGAAACTTCACTAAATAGTTTTGTTCAGGCCCAATACTGAGAACTGATCATTCAGACCTTGTTAAAAAGTGTTCTACTGCATTTCAGCCTCAGTCATTGAAACCAAAGAAAAAGCAGCAAACACGAATTCCCTGGATCTTACTAGAAATCATGGAAGAACTGTTAGAAACTTTAGAGAACAAAAACACAGTGCTGAACTAAGGCTACCTGTTTTAAGTTAAAATTTAAAATTATCAAGAAAAAACAAAAAAAGGAAAGGAGGCAGTCAAGAAGGCTAAAGCACAAACAGAAGAAAGGATTGCCACATCATTGAAAAAGGGGGCAAGACATTCTTCAGACACATAAGGGAAAAGAAGAAGGCCAAGGGAGGGATAATAAGGCTGAAGGGGGAAGGAGGGTTCTGTGTGGAGGAAGACCATCAAAAAAAAGGCATGCTAAATAGATACTTCTGCTCTCTATTTACGGTGGAAGGATCAGGTAATGGACCAGTGTTAGAAAATAAGGGTGCAAGGGTATGGCTACGTGTCAAAATCATGACTGCGGAATGGTGACCCATGAAGAGGGTGCAAATCCTACAGCCCAACAAAATAGTAGAAAGCCTGTTCAGGTGGGGTGGCTTCACCACCCACACCCCCTTTGTGGGGGCTTTGCCCCTCACACACCCCTATATTTAATATTCTACAGTAACTCCAGGGGAGCATACCTCAGGGATAGCGAGAACTACCAGTCACCCAAAAGTGTCGGCACCGTGGTTCAGTCGCTCCCTTCATGGATCGCCATTCCACAGTCACCATATTGATGGGCTACCCAAGGGTATCGGAGATGGAAACACACCCTTTTATGGTAGATAGGTAGGTAGGGTCCTGAGGAAACTATCACATCTTAACATGAATAAGGCAATGGGCACTGATGGAGTACACCCCAGGGTGCTGACGGAACTCAAAGAAGAGCTGGCTACACCCCGATGGCCTTTTTAATTTGTCTCTGGAGACAGGAGTGGTTCCAGAAGACTGGAGGAGGGAGTATGTGGTCCCACTGCACAAAGGTGGAAGCAGAAAGGTGGCAGGAAAATACAGACCCATCATCCTGACCTTGGTAGTGGGCAAGGTTATGGAGTCACTGCTGAAGGAGAGGTTGGTGGACTATCTGGAGGCCAATGGGTAGAAGGACCTAAGGCAGCATGGGTTCACAAGGGGGAGGTTCTACCAGAATAACCTGGTCAATTTTTTTGATTGGGTGACCAGAGCAGTAGATCGGGGGGGGGGGGCTACCAGGACTTTAGCAAAGCCTTTGACACTGTCCCACACAGAAGGCTAGTGAACAAACTAAATGGCCTGAGGGTGGGACCAAAGGTAGTTAGATGGGTGAAAAACTGGCTAGAAGTTAGAAGTCAGAGGGTGGTGGTAAATGGTGTGCACTCCAGGGAAGGCAAAGTGACTAGTAGGATGCCACAGAAGTCGGTGCTAAGTCCAGTGCTCTTCAATATATTTATCAGTGATATTGCTGAGGGGCTGGTAGGGAAGGTGTGTCTGTTTACTGATGATACCAAAATCTGCAACAGGGTGGACACTTTGTGGAGGAGGGGGAACAAATGAGGGAGAATCTTAGGAAACTGGAAGAGTGGTCAAGGGTCTGGCAACTGGGCTTTAATGCAAAGAAGTGTAAAATCATGCACCTGGGTAACAGGAACCCTGCGGCTAAGTACAATCAGGGAAGGGGGACTGACAGTCACAAAACAGGAAAGAGACTGGGGATAATCATTTCTGATGACCAGAAGGTGGCTAAGCAATGTGACAAGGTGGTGGGCAACGTTAGAAGGATGCTGAGGTACATAGGTAGAGGTATCAGCAGCAGAAGGAGGGAGTTCATAATACCTCTATATAGGTCGTTGACTTCACCTCGAATACTGTGTACAGTTCTGGAGGCCCTACCTTCAAAAGGACATAGACTTGGTCGAAAATGTCCAATGGGGGGCGACCAAGATGGTGCAAGGCCTGCACCTGAAGCCCTATGAGGAGAGACTCAGAGAATTAAACATGTATTCTCTGGAGGAGAGGAGGGGAAGAAAAGACATGACTAAGACATATAAATATGTCACAGGAGGGATTAAGGTGCAGGAAAGGAGTATTTTCCAGAGAAGGAGTTGCGCAAGAACTAGGGGTCTTGCAATGAAGCTGGGAGGGGGGAGAAGGAGACTGAGGGGGAATATAAGGGAGTTCCCCTCTTCATTATCTACCCTCCTGCAGAGTTTAGTGTTGTCGGTGAATAGACTTGCTGTACTCTATAACCTTACCCCAGTGTCCCTGACATTTGTTTTATTTATGATTTATTTATCTGAAATTGTTTTCCAGGTAAGTTATGTACAGAACAACAGTTTCATTTACAGAGGTAACCTGCTAGGTGGGGAAAGGAAGGATAGGAAGGGGGACTAGTACAGGTTTAAAATAAGACAGCAGAGGAAAAATAATATACATATAAAGAAATCTGGCCCCAGAAAAGACCAGCATTGTGTCATTCAATGGTTGCACCCGGGTGGGTGGGAGGGCATCTGCCTTTACGATGGATGCCAATGTAGGTCTCTGGTCAGCCAGAGAGTGCATGAATGCCTGGCAGCCCATGCTTACCCATCCACAGAGCTGTGTGTCTCCCCTCTGCAGTATATCCATCCTAGGCACCTCAGTTGGCCTCAGTGCAGGATTTGGGGCTTGCACTAAAATTCTTGTCTCTTGACATGGTAGAGTGATGTGCTACTGCCATATCACTGGACCATCCCAAGAACTTATGTTTTGATCATGTTATCAACCATTTGTATCAGCTATTATAAGCTGTTTGTCTCATTGTTAATAATTACTGCCCACAGCCCTACAGTTTTATACACAAACTAGTGTATTTGTACCTGTGTGCTTATATGTCTGTTTTTCTTTGTTCAATATCTATCTCTCAGCACTTTGAAATCATGTTTAATGTACTAGATTCTTTTTGCTCTTCTACATAGCTCTGCTTTTTTTAAGTCTTCACATTTCACATAAAGATGCCTTTTCCTCAGTGCTTTCCTCTACATTTTTATGAATCTGTGTAATTATCTCCCTTTTAAGAAGAACCCTTTGCCACTGTATTGTTATCAAGTACCAGGATATTTGGTCAGTACAATAAAGAACATATGGTTATCCTGTGGTACAGAAACCCTCTTCAGTTTTTCAATTTCAGCCCTTGATGCTTTAACTGGAGTCTAGTTCCAGATTAAATCTGTAAAATCCTTTATTATGTTACCCAGTTTTCTATTGATACATTCCACCATGTGAATTGCTCCCTCCAGCCAAATCTATACTTGCTTAATGTTATGTGAATATTCTGTTCAGACCTGATATTACACTTTTACTTCTAATTCAATAAGTATCCTTACAGCAGCATGGAAAGTATGGGGCATTAGTCTGTCAAAGCATTAATTTACTGCTAGAATAGTATAATATCAATGGGTTTGTGGATAAGAAAAGAAAGTTTAGCCTGTAACTGGTTGATTTTTCACAAAGGTCCCCAACCCTCACCACCATTTTCTCATTCTTTTCTCCTTTGCGATTCATCTCACATTCAGCTAGCAGGAGCAGTAAATTGGACAACCTATATTTTTAAACATTTTCTTAGAGTGAATTTATTTACCCAAGATAGCCCAACTGAGGTTCATCATCTTATTTGCAATGGGGCCCTTTGGCTATCCAAGCTTAGAACTGAGAGAATAGAACAACAGAAAGGTAATGTGACCTACTCAAGGTCACAAAGGTCCATATTTAAGCAGGGATTTGAACCAAAAGCTCCTGAAACATAAAAAAAAATATTTATCGGGACAAACCAAAATCAATTGACTCAACAGGCTTGTCCTATATCAATGTATTGTCATCCCTGCTTATGTGCTTTCTCATCACAGCCTTTATTCCTTTCTTCAGAAGCCAGAAACATAGCTCTTACTTGTACCCAGTTCTTTACCCTAACCCCTAGGGTGTACTGTCTCCTGTAGTACTGTAAAACATGTTCCTGCCCTCAGCTGGTATACACATTTTTGCACATTCTTATAAAGTGTTTATTATTAGTTTCTTCTCACCATAAGCCTTTTGCACTTGTAAATTTTTGTTAAACTAGTTATGTTGTATGTACATTGATTTGTACTATTGTATATCTGCACCACAATCTCCACTTTGTGTTGTACTTTGTATCTTGGATGCTTGTAAATGAATATTGTTGTGCAATACGGTCACATATTGTACGTCCATGCTGTACTATATTGTCTGCACTTGTAAATTTGTACTTTGTACCTTGAATCATGCTGTTGATACTTGCTTATACTTTATGCTCTTGTGCAATTAATTGTCATGTCACTGTAATGTAATAATGCTATAGCTTCACCTTTAATATTGTCACACAGTATTAAAGGTGAAATTATAGCAGTGGGAGATTTTAATTTAAACTGGGACAGTAACAGTAATCTATTAAAAATTACTTTAATGAATTCAGGGCTACAGTAGTTAATAATATCCCCTACCTGACTTAATCTTAAAACCAACAAGCATACCTTGCTTGACTGGTTTTTGACCAATAGAAATTACCATATTATATCTAGTGGCCTGACTTCAGATTCCATCAGTGGCCATCACCAAGTTTTTGGGATATGGAAGGGTGGAATAATTTTCAAACCTCCACCTAGATATCTAGAGTTTAGATGTCACTCTGAATTGGATGTTCCCAGCTTTCTTAGTGCTCTCTCAGAAACTGACTGGTCTTATTTAAATCTTATATCTGACGTAGTCTGTGCCACAGATTTTTTTATTACTATCCTTACAGAAGTTGTAAACAGATGTGTTCCTTTAGTTAAAAGAAGAGTTAGTGGAAGGGAGACTAAGTGGTTTGATAGAAATATAATTAAACTAATGAAGGAAAGAGATACCACCTGTAGAAGGTATGGGAAAAGTGGGACATCCGTTGATTCAAATGCTTACTGGTTAAGGAAGAATTTGTATAAAAATGAAGTTAAGTTAGCTAAAATGCATTACTTTCAGAAATAGCAACAGACCAATTTTTCCAATCCCAAAAAGGTTTGGAGCACAATTAAATCTTTATTTACTCCTCCCAGTTATAGAGGCCCCTGTATGCTAAAAAATGGGGAGTCGCTAACAGACTCTGCCCTTATTGCAGAGGAATTCAATTCCTAATTCTCTAATCTGGATTCATACCACAGGAACCTGTTGGACTATACTAATCACAGTGCTTTATAAGATCAAACCAACTGCTGTACTGAACCTAACCCGAACCAGCAGAAATTCTACCTGAAAACTGTCAGGAGTTCTGAGGTGTTCAGGCTCCCTAACTAGCCTGAAGCTCAGCAAAGCTCCTGGCTGTGATGAGCTATCGTCCCAAATCCTGGCCCTTGCCGCTTCTCAACTTGCATACCCAATTAGTCTTATTTTTAATTTATCCTTTCAAACATGCCAGATACCAAATTTATGGAAAAAATCATACATTGTCCCAATCAATAAATATGGGTCACGACCTGAATTCTGTAATTATCGACCTATCTCAATTTTATCTGCTTTATCAACATTTCAAGAAAAACTGGTATACAAACAGTTTGATTATATCAAGACCCATAACTTGATCTCCCCTAACCAACATGGCTTTGGGGGGGGGCACTGTACTGAGACTGCCCTTGGTTGGGTTCACGGACACTGTCCTCAGGGCCACTGAGAGTGGTAACTTAACAGGGCAGTGTTTGTGGGCCTAGCCAAGACATTTGACCTTGTTGACCATACAATTTTACTGGATCGACTATCTGGATTGGGGGTGGGAGGTCCTGCCTTGTCTTGGTTCAGGGACTATCTCACTAATAGACTGCAGTGCTTTAAGTTAAATGGAATATGTTCATCTTATCAAGAGGTCCAGTGTGGGAGCCCTGAGGGCTCCATACTGGGCTCTCTACTTTTTTTCACTGTTCATAGACCCTATGGTGAAAGTGGTGGAGCATTGTGACCTGTTATTATAGACAGAGGATGCAGTTTTATTCACTCTTGACTCTAATGTCACCGATATTAATCTATTATTGAGCATTGAATTTAACAACATGCAATCCTGGCTTTCTCAAAACAATCTAGTGTTGAATAAGCTAAAGACCAAGTCCATGATATTTGGCTCAGAGCCTAAATTAGAAAAACATTCTGGTAATTTTGCTGTTAGCATGCTTGAGGGTGGGGTTATAGAAGTTATTAAAACATTTAAATAGCTAGGCGTGTATCTAGAACCATCATAAAAATATCATATACACGTATGTAAGGTTACTGCCAAATTACATACTAAACATGACACTGTTTATCAGCTTTCTAAATTTCTGACCAAAGATTCTCATAAAACTATTGCACAACATTGTTTATTACTGGTCCTAAATTATGCTTCTTTAATTACTGATGTTTCATCCTCTTCCTTTATTTCCCGGAAGGAAACATTGATATATAAAATTGGAAAGTTTGTATTAATGGCACCTTCCCAGACACATCACTGTAATATTTTGACTAGCCTTTAATGGCTATACTTTCAAAATACTTATAAATTGGCTATGGCATGTTTTACATTTAAAATACTACACACAGGTATTCCAACATTACTTCGAGCCCTTTTGTATCCATGTACTTCCCCATACAGTTCACGGTCATCTACTAAGACCCAACTGACCCTTCCATTGGTCCGTACAAATTCAGGGAAAAGGTCCTTCACTTATTGCACTGCAACAGTGTGTAACCCTTTACCTGATGAAATAAAGTGTTCTTCATCAATCACCACTTTCTTCACTGCTGTTTCTATTCATTTAAAAAATGAATGTTTGTGTAAAATGATGTGTTAACTGTTTATTGTATTGAATAGTTGATTAATGTATTCTATGTTGTTAGTTTGTCTGTTGAGCCTACTGACTTCAGGTCATGCCTGAAAATGGGATCTTGTATCTCAGTGTACCTACCTGCATTTACAAATAAATGAAATGAAAATGAAATGAAAAGTGCATGAATGTAACCTCCTGGATTGTCAACATGTGCTTGACCCTAGCTGATATACTGTACACTTGTTTTTGGGCTTTCTTGCATTGTATTTGATATTAGTTTCTTGTAACCATGAGGCTTTTGCACTTATTATTTTTTGTTAAACTAGTAATATTGTATGTACCTGGCTTTGTACCATTGTTTATTTCTACCCAAATCTTTTACTTTGTGTTGTATTTTGTACCTTGGACACTTGTAAATTACTATTGTTGTGAAATATGGTTACTTATCGTGTTTGCATGCTTTACTATGTAATTTGTACGTCTTAAAAACATAGACACATAGAAAGTGATGGTAGAAGGGAACCGTATGGTCCAGTGAGTCTGCCCATAAGCCTAGCCCCTGTCCCTTAACTGCTATTCAGTATTATAATACCTTTGTGCCTATCCGATGCCTTCTTGAATGATTTGACTGATCTAGTCTCCACAACCTCTAGTGGAAGGCCATTCCAAGTATCCACCACCCTCTCGGTAAAGAAGAACTTTCTTTTGTTACTCTTGAACTTACCCCCTTCCAGCTTTTTGTAAATGTGTACTTTATGCCTTGTATCATGCTGTTAATTCTTGCTTGTCCCTGGAGCCTCCTCCCAATAAAATACAGACAACATTGTGTGGGTGCTCAGTTGGCAATCATTTACTGTTTCTTTCACGGTATCCAACAAACCATAACCACCATTATTTAGACATATTTACAAATTGCCATATCACATCTTATTATTTACAGTTCAAGCATTCCAGGTAAACCTTTGTCTTCTCTTCTCCCCCAGATGTACATTCAGGGGCCTTTTCCTTCCACATCTTCTCCGTGCGGGTACAGGTGTGCACCCAGTGCCCCCTCTACCTTCCTTGCCCCGCCTTGTCCCCCCTCCCGCCCCCCTTTATCTTTTTTTCCTCTTAAGTCTCCTGATGTCCACCTTCAGCAGGTACTATCAAGATATGAACCCCTGAGTCACCTCTTTCATGGGGTTGGGTAGGCAGGGATCTTTCTAAGAAGCAAAATTTATGAGCTCCCCTGCTCTGTGCATCCCTTTTTAAACCTCTTTTGCTCTCCCACTCTCTCTCTTGTTACCACCAATCATCAGCCTTGGCATCATACCTTGCCTCACCAGTCCCCACACCCCTTACATGATGTCAGCTGTAACCCCTCCCCCCCAGGTAAACCTGGCTACTTCCCACTTCCCCCCACTCCCCTTTTCTCTTCTTTTTCTTCTTGGCCATGAGATCACCCTATTGGTCAGAGGCCCGTTGACAATAGGGTTTGCCCCTTGGACTGGGCACACTTCCTTGCCCCTGGATCCTTTTCCCAATAAAACACAGGCATTGTGTGGGTGCTCAATTGGCAATCATTTACTGTTTCTTTCACGGTAGCCAACAAACCATAACCACCATTATTCAGGCATATTTACAAATTGCCATATCACATCTTATTATTTATAGTTCAGCATTCCAGATAAACCTTTGTCTATTCTTCTTCCCCAGATGTACATCCATGGGCCTTTTCCTTCCACTTCTTCTATGTGTGGGTACAGGTGTATACCTAGTATCCCCTCTACCTTCCTTGCCCTGACTTGCCCCCTTCCTCCTGGCCCCTCCCCCTTTACCTCTTTTTCCCACCAGCTCACCTCTGCTTTATTGAACAGTGGGCTTCCCACATTCCTCCCAAAACAAAAAAAGTTGCTTTCTTGCCTCCCTTTTGTTTTTATACTAATCTTTCCTTCAACCAGGATTCCACCATGTCCCCTATCTCCGAGATACAAAGAGCCAAACCCAGACCCAAGAGGTGCACTCCATCCCCTCTATAATACTCGTCCTTTTCTTCCTCAGTCCCACTTTTGATGGTCCTACCCCCTGCCTGTGCAAATAGTTTGCTAACCCTTAAGTTCATGTGCTTATGCACCCTCTCTGTGGCCCTGTGACTATGTACATACCACCAGACCCTCCTAGGCACTATTTCAGGCCAAACAAGTATGACTTCAGGCCACCATTTCTTTATTATAGCAATGTCCTTATTTATCTAGTAGAAAATGTCTAACCATGGCCGAATTCCAAGGTCATTCCCTCCTAAATGCAATATCAGTGCGTCTGGCTTCTTGTGCTCCCCTTTCATCACTCTCAAGAGCAGTAACTGCTGCATCCATCTCAATCCCCATACTCCTCTCCAGGTCAACTTGATCAGGTTTAAATCCAAGTAGAGCCGATGCCCACCAGGTCATCTGGGTGCCTGCTTCATCAGCCAGTGAGTAAAGCAGTGGACACAAATCCACACCTCTAACCTCTCTTTCTAACCCATGGAGTACATAAGGGGACATAACGTGAGTACTGTGAAAACTCTCATCCCACTCCCCCCTTCACCCCTCCCATTTTTCTTTCTTTTTCTTTTTATATAAGCCTTATTATATGTCTTTAGTGGGACCTGCTTGTGGGAAGAAAAGAAAAAGACTGTTAATATTATCATGGCTGTACAGTACAAATATACCTTTTGAAGCAACCAGAAACCCACAGCCCTTTTTGTTTATTTCCTCCCCAGTCCTGCCCCAGGCTGCCAAGTCTGAAGCCACCCCTATTCTAAAGAAGTGTGACAAATAAGCCCTCGGATCCTCCCCTATAAACTCTATCCCTTTCTTGAGGACACCAATAGCCTGCATGCTGGTCACTCTAGACTCATCCCTGTGGAAAAATTAGGGGACCCCACCCCGTGGCTGCACTGCAGTATATGCTAGCAGTGCTACAACTAGGCAAATCAGATTATCCCGATGTTATTTCAGCTCAAGTGAAAGGCCCCTTACCCGATTGGTCCGTCTTAGCTCTCCTCAGGGTCAGCCCAATTTTCCCTGGTGTCCATACCATGTCTTCCCTTCTCAACTCCCCTATTTCATCCCTTTTCCTAGGGCCCAGCACTTCACTAACCCTAAACGCTCCATGATACATTGTGGCATAAATTGCCCTGAACAGCATCACTTCACTGCCTGATCTGCAGATTGCCTTCAGGACCCCTAATAATCTTCACAACAGCACTTCTGTAATAGGCTTCCTGCCATCCACCAGCTTCCCAGTCATCCTTAGCCAAACCTGCATCATGCTCCAGTCCTGGTTCCCTTTTGTCAGATCCTCCCATCCCTTGAGGCTATATATCAAGCTTATGGCTGCAAGGTGCCCTCCCTTGGTTGCATGCACTATTCTACGCTTCCAACCCATTACAATGAATTTTGCCACCTGATCCTCCAGTGCTGGCCCACTTACTTCAAAGCCTTGCAAATGCCCGAATTCTTGGAATACCCTCCAAGAGCCTTCGTAGGCCTTCAGGGTCCTAGGGGACCAAGAGTTGTTGAACAACCATTCTGCTCCCTCCATCCAATCTCCCTTGTATATATCAGAATCAGTGTTGGACTGAGGTCTGCCTCTGGGACAATGTGAAACTTGTCCAGCTGTAATTGGGAAAGGCAGTCAGCTATTATGTTATTAATTCTGTCGATATGCCTGGCTCTAAATGACGTGTTCAACCTTAGGCCCTGTAACACTAACTGCCTTAACATCCTTGTCATTGCCTCAAACATGGCCCTTTTCTTGTTCAGTACTTCCATCACAGCCCTGTTGACATACCAAAATGTGACCTTCTGATTATGAAGCTCCTCCCCCCCACACCAGTGTGGCTACCCAAATGGGGAAAATCTCCAAGAAGGTTATGTCCCTTGTCAGATCTAATTCCATCCACTTCACTGGCCAGGCCTCCGAAAACCATCTGCCCTGGAAAAAGGCTCCCACCCCAAGCCTCCTGCTGCATCTGTGTACAGCTGCAAGTCAGTATTATACACCCAGTCCTCTTGTCAGAAAGTTACCCGATTATATTCATTTAGAAAATTCTCCCAACTTTGCTAGTCCTGCCTGGCCCCCTTGCAGATGTCTACCCAATGGTGAGGCCTGTTGGCCCCTTTTGTCACCCACACCAGCCACCATGTAAATGCCCAGCCCAGAGCCACTGCCCTACAAGCAAAATTCAGAAGGCACAGGAGCTACTGTACTAGCTGCAGCTGTACTCTCCACCTAGCCTTGACCACCCTCACCAAGGACTTTAACTTCCTCACTTTCTTTGTAGGCAGCCAAAACAACTCCCCCTCCATGTCCATCTCTATCCCCAGGAATTCCAGCCTCTGACTTAGGCCTTCAGTCCTTTCTTGAGCCAATGGAACACCTAACTCCAGACACATCCCCCTAAAGTCATTGAACATCCTTTCTGTCACCCTTCTATTTTCCCTGATCAACAAGTAGTTATCCATGGAATGAATTATCACTCTATGCCCATATTTTGCTTGAAAAGCCAACTGAAGCCAGGTACTAAACATCTCAAAAGTAGCACATGCCACCGAACAACCCATAGGCATAGCCTTATCAAAGTAATATTACCCATTGATCTGAAAACCTAACAGGTCCCAATCCTCGAGCCTACCCGGGAGCAGCCTAACAGCTGATTCTATGTCTGTCTTTGCTAACCAGGCTCCTGTATGGCCCTTATCAGTCTCACCACTTCCTCCAAAGTGGTGTATGATACCTTAATATCAGCCTCATCGATTTGGTCATTCACGGAGTCCCCCTCCAGGTATGACAGGTGGTGTATCACCTGGAATTCCCCCACTTGCTTCTTGGGCACTAACTCTAGGGGAGATACTCTCAAATACAGGAAAGGGGCACCATGAATGGCCTCTTAATCCTGCTGGCCAACCGCTCCTTTTCTATCTTCTTTAGTAAGACATTTTCATTACCCTTAACTGACTTCAGATTCTTAGCTTTAAAGCCTTTTCTGTGGCCCTGAAAATGTAAACTGAAACCCCTCTGGAAACCCTCAGCTAGTTGTCTTGTCGCTTCTCTATCTGGGTAATCCTTTAGCCATTCAACCAGAACCACTGTCTTTATAGGCATTCAAGCTAATTGGAACACTTTGGGGCCACCTGTCTTAACAGTCTTGCTGGCCCCTATAAAAGGTGTTTCCCTTCCCCACACCACCACCCCTGCCCCTCCCCCCTGCCCCATTGCTGCCTTCTATAACCAGATTGGTTGCCCTGAAAAGGCTGCGTAGCCTGAGAGCTGTGGCTGACCCATCGCAGCCTGTCCTGCATTTCAACGTGGGATGGGCACCCCCACATCTCGCACATGCGTGTCTAAATCAGCACTGAGGCCAAGAGCAAAAGGCTCAGTTGTATCCCCCAGCAACACTTCAATGAGGTTCCCCCTTTCTTCTCTCCATCACCATCCCTGCCATTTTCTCTTGTGCATATCACCAGCCATAGGTCTATCTGTCTGGTGTCCCATCTAACATCCTTGAAATGGACCATCCCCTTTCTAAATTTCTTATTATACATCAAACAAGCATAACCCCCTTTTGCCTTATAAGCACTCTTAATTATCAGTGAATAGGTTAATAATGGAATGGACAGTTCAGGCTTCTTCTCAACTGCTATGGCTGTACAATACATGAAGCCCGTGGACCACACGTCACACGTCTTACCCTTAAAGGATTTTTCTTCCTCTTCCTTCCCTAACAGCACTACTGCTGCCGCCATGTCATTTTTTTGAACTTCTCCATTTTATCTACATTGGCAAGCACAAAGATGTCCAAGTATTCCCTTCTCCATATCTTTTCCTTTGTGGCCAGTGGCACATGATCACTGATATGAACCCGGGGGGGGGGTGGCCTATTTCCACCCACCACAAATTTTCCTTTCTCTCCTTACCACCTCTCTTCACCATTCCCTACCCCTAGCCCCTATTTAATCTCCCCAGCACCTTCTTCAATTGCCCCAAACCATTGTCCTGCATGGATTTTAACATTTGTTCTACATACTCCTTCACACTGCTCTCTAATGTAAAATCAGCATTACCTGATGTCTGGGGCTCCGGCACCAACCCAGGTGCTAACTCCACTGGGTTGACTAGCAAGGAAATGTCTTGCAGATTCAGTCACAGTCATGGCCCTGGGAGTGGAGGCCAACTGCTGGGGGCCTGGGGATTTGGCAGAGCCGCCAGAGGTGAAGGTGTGGCAGCAAGCTGGGACCAGGCTTCCAGCAAGGGCAAAGATGCAGGAAGGGGCACTCCCAGTGCTGGCTCACTGGGAGGGGCCAGGCAAGCTGGCTCCGGTGTAACAGGACCTTGCAGGGGCTTCTTGTTGTCCTTTCTGCCCTGTTCCCCTTCCAGCCTTGCACTTCTCTCCCCATCTCATGACTCAGCATCCACTGGCTCCAATAATTTATTCTCCTGCTCTACCAGGTCGATAACCACCCAGTAGCATTCCTCCTTAGTAGCCTTGGACTTCCTGGGTGCCATGGTTACATTCCACTTGTGACCTGTAACTGAAAATCACAAAATCACCATGAGGGATTCCACTTGCACATATTGTTCCATTCTCACTTATTTTTGTTTTTTCTTTTTGTTTTTTGACTCAGTGCTACACATCCCACCTATCTCCCACCACATTGTGTCCCACCTTGCATGCCCTCAGTACCTGATGATCATTAACTTATTTCTGTACTGCTCTGACTTGATTATGCTAGCATACTTTGCTGTTAAACTCCCCTCTTTCCTCTTTCCCCTTTCCATTTTTTTGAGTAAAAGCTAGCCAGGCATGCAATCTGTGCTACTCCCTGACAAAATTATCATTCTACTATAAGCTCTGCCCTATTCCCTCTAGCTATTTAGATTCAGTATTTATCACCTCAGTCAGCTTCCTCCTATATCCTGTATTGCATGCCCATCCCCACAACAGTGGGAGTGGCCGCTCCCAAAATGGCGGTCGCCCCCCCCACACACACTCCTTGTGCTGGAAGACAAAATGGCAGATGCCCACACACCTGAAACATAACATGGCAGCCAACCATTCAGTAGCTGTGTCCATCCACCGCGCCGAAATTGCCAAAATTGCTGTTTTTTACCACCACCTTAAGGACTCCCCTTGTTAGCTACAGCTTCCTATGTTTTCGGGTGCACGTGACAAAAATATCCCCTTTACCACACCAGAAATTTTGACTCCACCCACCACGTAGCAATGCCGTCCCTTCATCTGAAATTAACTAAATCCCTAAAATAGGCTATACTGCCTCAGTGGTGAAATTAGCAAAACACCCACCCTTATCCATGAGGGCAGCCCTTGCTCACTTCTTTGGCATCCCCGTGGTATAACTAATCCTGCAGTTGGCCACATGGTCAGGTGTCTTCTGCCGCTGGCTCTGCAACAAATAGACCCCATCCCACAGCATGCTAGCCCAGCTGCCCAAGGACTCAGAATCGGTCACAGCGAAATATCTTCTCCTTCAGTGCACCAGTTTACATTTCTTTGGAATTTGCTGTATTGTCCCCCGGCATCTGACTCACTAAAAAAAAACCTTGATGACTTGCCGAACCCTCCTCAGCCCATTTGGTGTCCTCGAGCCATGGCTGATCAGGGTGCCACCATTCCTGAACCTGCAAATGAACCACCAGAAAATCTCTGCCATCTCTCCCCACCATCTCCAAACCACAAAGAGGTGCCTGCTGGGCTGTCCGGAGAGTGCGTGCAGCAGTAGAGTTACCACTTGCCATCCAGAGAACCCAGGTTCGCACCCTGAGCCTGGAATGTCTGGTGCTGGCCAGTGAGGCAGTGTTCAGGTGTTCATTTTATGCCTCCCACCTTGGGGAGAGAGAGCACCTCCTTCCACTGCACAACCACCCCTTGGTGACCCAGGGGGAAGGGGTTGTTGTGAGGGGAAGGAACAATTGGTCCCTTTGGGGAGGCCTTACATTGGCATGTACCCACTCTTCTGGCAGTTGATGCAGAGGAATCACATGTGTGGGGCCAGAGTGGGGCCAGAAGGGGAGCACTGAAGGTGAGGCAGGGCTCATCCACCCTTTCAATGGCTTCGATAGGCATCTCACCAAGGCCACCGTTCAGGACCATGCCCTAGGGTGAGGGGAGGAAAAAGGAATAAAATCCCCAGCAACTCTGGGAAGATGAAGCCCCACCCCCACACCATGGCAGGGTCTCCTTGACTCCTCCCACACCTTGCCAGCTCCACATCATGGTCCCCGACTGTCGAGTGAAGTATGTTCCTCCTGGTTTGAGGGGGACTGGTAGGTCCCTCCCATGAGGAATAAGCTGTGGGGTACAGTCTGGGCACCCAGAAGGTTGTTGAGCAAAGGCTGGTGTTGGGTTGGATCACCTGGGACATTATGTGGTGGGCAGAGGGCTTGGTCAAGTGGAAGGAGGTCCCGGCAGCTGGTGAGGTGAAAATGGGGACAAAAACAGAAATAAAAAAAATTAAAAAAAACGGGGCCCACTAAACCAGGCCTATAATTCTACCCAGTGACCCACAGAGCAACCATGCTAGTGTACCCACAATGCTGCCAGGCCCCGTTCCTGGCCACAGAAATAGTCTTACCTGACCACCCACATTCCAGCAAAAAAAACCTTCAAGTCCAAGCACCCTGAGAATTTACTGATTCCAGCCAGCAATCAAATGAGTCTGCCACTTACCTTGGATCTCCAAATGAAATTCCAACTGCCAGGCTCAGTGGCTGCTACTCTTTGTACCACTATAACTTTACCTTTACCACAAATACACTGAGTGGACTAAATTTTACCATTAACAGAATACAGAAATGTGCAAAATTTAACTACAAACCAAATATCAAAGGGAAATTATATTCTCAAGTAAACCAATAAGTCAACTGACATGCTTCCTAGAGTTCTTTCTAAGAAGCAAAATTTATGAGCTCCCCTGTTCTGTGCACCCCTTTTGCTCACCTACTATCTCTCTTGTTACCATCAGTCATCAGCCTTGGCATCATACCTTACCTCACCAGTCCCTGCCCCCCCTTACATGATGTCAGCTCCAACCCCTTCCCCCTCAGGTAAACCTGGCTACATCCCACTCCCCACCCCCTTTTTCTCTTCTTTGTCTTACTGGCCCTGAGATCACCCTGTTTGTCAGAGGTCTGTTGACAATAGGGTTTGCCCCTTTGATGGGCAAATGTCCTTATACAGTACTTTGCTCTCCTGTGCAATTGGTTGTTATCTCACCATACTGTACAAACTGCATGACTGTAATCTCCCTGGCTGTGCTTGAAAATAGGCAAATCTTTGCCTAGTGCACTTACCTGATAACCAAAAATGAAATAAATAAATTAAACCAGACCTGCTTTATAGGAAAAAAATCTTGTGAAAGCATTTATTCCAATGAAAATAGTCTAAACCAGGGGTTCTCAAATGGTGAGGCAGACTCCCTTGGGAGGCCCCAACCTGTTCCAGGGGAGGCTCAAGCAAGTCTGAAAAAGTACTGTATATAAATTTGGGTTTTATATATTTTGTGTGAAGAGATGAAGCAAACTGAAAGAGGATAATAACAGTAGGTGAGTTTTATGTATTTATTTACTAATAGGTGACAAGGGAAGGTGAATGAGCCAAGGCTCATTTCAGGTGTACCCGGGAAAGGGTAGGGAGTGAATACATTTCAAAAGGTAACTGCAAAACAATCAAGAAATATAGAATGAGCAATAGTGCAAATAAATATGAACAATAAATTAATAATGAGTGGTGGTAATTGATCAATTTGTAAACTGATGGCAGAACAGCCCAAATACAAGGGTTCAGCATAGAAGTGCTAAGAGCAACAGAAGGAAGGAGCAACGTAATCCCCGAGAAGTTGCTTAGGAGCAGGGAAGGAGGGGGAGATGCAAAGCATGTAGGAAGGTTATTTCATATAGAAAGGAAACAGAAAGTAGCCTGACCTATGAAGGTACTGCAACAAAGGGTAACAATGGTTCAAGAATGAAAATAGCAGAGCAAGTAGGTTGGCCGGGGGGAGGGGTTACAATAAGCTGAATAATAATATTTGTTTATTTTATTTATTTTTCTTTCAGATAACACCTTTGAGCACAGGAGCTCTTTTTCAAAAGTTCCAAGTCAGTATAAGACAAAGAACTAAATGTAAGCCAAGTACTCAAAGGGGTTTTAATTTATTCCTGGTGTACTGTGCAAAGTACAGTGTGTTATTTTTCTTTGGGGAGGCCCAACATTATTTCAGTTTTTGGGGGAGGCTCAACATCTTTTCCATGGATTTGGGGAGGCTCACTTTGACAAAGTCTGAGAACTATTGGTCTAAACTGATCAGTCAAAACACTGTAACTATGCTATAATGAGGATAAGGCCAACTTCAGACAAAACGTTATTTCAGTATAAAGAAAAGCTGAAGCACTCTCACAAACCTACAAATGAAACCAAGAAAAATATTTCTATTGCTTAAGAAACTTGATAAATATTACCCCCTTTAAAAGTTTATTAAAATTCCATCTTGCTGCCAGCTACAAACAAAACCCACTGGGATGGGCACTCAGAAATTAGCTATCACTGCTGTTTAGCAAGAAGCTCCTCAATCTGGCAAACAAAAAGACAATGCACTCAAAGGTCAATATTATTCATCCATTCCATCTGTGACAAACACAAAAGTTTCAAAAGTGCAAATTGGTGCATGACAAAAATGTCCTTCTCAACTTAAAATAATGACACCTACAGCAGCTCATAATTCTGGAGCATACTTTCCCCACACAACCTACCTCTGTTGTCATTTAGATCTGTATAACGTTATAGCTGTATTTCTTCATTTGATCACTGCTTTGCTATATTTATTCACCGGAGCATTTTTACAGAATTTATTGGTTTGTTTTGTTTTTGCCTACCATAGGCTAGAGATGAAGAAAAGGTCATTTCACCTATTATAGCATATTGTACCACACCTAGTAAACCAAACAACTGAATAAATAAAGAAAATGCTACTATTGTCTTCATAGGTTGCACTTGTTTTACAAGTAAATCATTCTTCTCCCTAATCTGAAATGTTTCCTCTGTCTGTTTCTAATTACATGTATAGAAATCCTAACTGTGCTAAAGCAATTCATGTTAAAATCATCCACTGTCTGTAATCTAATTTAAAAACATATATAGTACCTTGTTGGTAGGTATCAATACTCTGAACCAACTGAACCTTTATATAGCTCAATAATAACTTTTTTTTAAGTCAACTGTATTCCAGAACATTGCCTGTTGCCCTGATTGTTCATTTAGTTATTGTCATGGTGTTGAAAGCTTTAAAGGGGTTAATGAGGTATTTATTCCATTATTGTTATTGGAAATTACAATATCTAGAACACTTACACAAGAAGATTAAATATAGATGATTTGAACCACTTTCCCCAGTCTGAAAGGCCATTATTTTCTGGTTCATAACACAAAATAGTACTTTTCATCAAGACTCTCATATTCTGTAGACGATTCAAAAATTCACAGACCAAAACCAATGTGAAGTATTCAGTTCCTTGCACTTTTTAACCCACTAAACATGCTGCAATTACTTTTGTCAGATGTGAGCAAATAAAAAGAGAATATTTTTTTTACAAAAACATATAAACATCTTTTGAAGGTGACATGCTTGAAAGTTTAAGTCTTCATTTTTGCTTGAAGATGATGAGCATGGAAGGGCAAAAAAGTTTGTTTCTATGCTCCAAGTTCCATCAGCAATAGACACAATTCTTTTAAAATATGACTGTTTCTTCAATACTGTGAAAATAATGGAATTTAATTTCTCTTAACTAAACTATTTTTATTGTTTCTTCTATTTTTAATTTTTTGTGTTCTCTAAACAAATAAAAAATCAGATTGTTTCTACAGTGGCATTCCCTAGGATGAAACCCAATTCTGCAGCATTTTGCAGCACTCTGCAGAATGCTGCAGTAGACCTACTGAATAATGCAATATAATTTCAATGGCAATTAGTCCCTTTTGTCATGCAGGAAAATGTGACACTGCCAGGTTGAAGTGAATGCCACAGTTTCCTGCATGACAAAAGGGACTAATTGTCATTGAAATTACATTGTTTTAGTCAGTAGGTCAGCTGCAGCATACTGCAGAGTGCATTAAAAGTGGGTTTCATCCTGGGGGACACCACTGTATATATACTTGGGAGCAGATATTCAAAAGGGTTGCGCATGGCGCAACAGCGTTGCACCATGCACAACCCACTGATGCACCCCGGCTCGATATTCAAACTGTAATTGTGCCTGACACAAATCCCGATGCTCCGGAGCGCATCAGTAATGTATGCAGCACAGGTGGGGGGGGCATGCCCGTGCATACTCTGCACATCCTGATATTCAGCCCATGACATGCTGAGTCCATGCATGTGCAACCCCTACTTGCGCCGCACAAAGTTGATCCAAAAAAAAAGGAACAGCTGGCCACCCACAGGTGAGCTGCCATATTGCAGGGTGCAACATGGCAGCTGCCACCTGTGGGTGGCCACCCGAGCTCCAGCTGCACCTCCGTGGTTGTTCCCCCATGCCTGATCATGGGCATCTGTTCAAAAAATCACATCCAATATCCCTGGTGGTCCAGTGGACCGCTGTCAGCCTGATCGTGGGCTTAAGTATAAATAAAATCAGTTTCTATATCCCTGGTGGTCCAGTGGACTGCTTTCAGCCCAATCATGGGCATTTGTATAGAAAATTAAATCCAATATCCCCGGTGGTCCAGCGGACCACTCGCAGCCCAATCTCAGGCTTAGATATGCATAAAGAAAGTCCAATATCCCCAGTGGTCCAGTGGACAGCTGTCTGCCCGATCACGGGCTTCAGTATAAATAAAATGAATCCTATATCCCTGGTGGTCAAGTGGACCACTGTCAGCCCGATCATGGGCATTTGTAATCAAAAGAATTACGTCCAATATCCCTGGTGGTCTAGCAGTAACCCCTCCCACCCACCATTAAGCCCCACCCCGCTCCCCTAGTCAGTGGTGGGCAGCAGCACCCACCCACCTGCTGCCCACCGCCTGCCGACTGACACCATAGGTAGGGTTGTACACCCATTGGTCCACAGCGTGAGTCAATGGGTGTGCATGTCTATACTACACATTCAGATATGTGAATGGATCCATTCACATATCTGGAATATAATAATATGTGCAAACTGCACACCCATTGGCTCATGCTGTGGACCAATGGGCATACAGCCCTACCTATGGTGTCAGTCGGTGGGCAGTTGGGCGGCAGGTGGGTGGGGTGCTGCTGCTCACCACTGACTGGGGGGAGTGGGGCAGTGGGGCTCAATGGACAGGTGGGGAAGGGGGTACTGCTAGACCACCAGGGATATTGGACGTAATTCTTTTTTTATTACAAATGCCCGTGATCGGGCTGACAGTGGTCCACTGGACCACCAGGGATATAGGATTCATTTTATTTATACTGAAGCCCACATTCGGGCAGACAGCAGTCCACTGGACCACCCGGGATATAGGATTCATTTTATTTATACTGAAGCCCGCGATCGGGCAGACAGCAGTCCACTGGACCACCAGGGATATAGGATGCAATTTCTATTTACTGAAGCCCACGATCGGGCTGTGGGGCATATTGCCTCACTGTGTAGGGGACGTTGGTCCCTGATGGCTGCTGCCTGGCAAGGCGCCAGGTGCAAGTCACTGGGGATCAGCGCACCTGCATGCAAATGGGGCCATAATGACATGCAAATGGCCCCATTTGTGCCTTGCATACATTATGGCCCCATTTGCATGTGCACTTTTGAATATCATAGTTGCTGCACATAGCGCAACGAAACTTGCGCTAGCGCATCCCCCTGCTCCACTCTGGCCACTTGCGCTGGCGCAGTGCCACGGTGCCATGCACACTGTGGGTGGCCAGGGTGCAATATTCAATGATGCTGTGCCATGGCGCAGATCCATTGAATATCACCCAGTCAACACCCCTGCTAAGCCAAGTTGTGCTGCGCCCAGGCTTACACCACAGCCTGGCGCAGTTTGAATATCTGGGCCTTAGTTCACAGTCCTCGTAAATCAAATCCATGAAAAAGAAAATACTAATTTTGTTGGACCATAGATATCAAGTCGGCTTACTAGAACCATTTTTGGCATGGTTCAGCAACTGCAATCCAAGTAAATGTCATGCTCAAAAGTGGAGGTGCTGCTGAGCAAGGTGGCCAACCTACTAGTAACAAACAAGAAGAAAACTCTGCAGTCATGGACCCTGATTAAACAATTGTGCAGGTGAAAAAAAATGAAGTCTTATGCTATTAATTAGTGTAGCATCAGTAGAAGAACAGGCCATCTGGGACTCTGAACGCTGGCACTTCAACCTTATCTGGGTCTTCATCAAGTGATGGATGTAATGCACACCAGGAGAATCCATCATTTACGTGGTGCACTTAAAATACACGTTAACATTTTTAATACATTTTGTATGTACACAATTCATACTTCAAATACATGTTTTAAACATGATAGGTATGCAAAAAATGAAAAAAAAAATACAAAAGAACCCAAAATTTGCAGCTTATAAATTGATACTGAGAAAACTTTTTAAACTCACTTGCATTCTGTTCTGTACATCCAATAGTATAAAAAAGTAAAATTATAAATCATTATAAATCTTCTGAGTTGTAATAATATCATGGTATTCCACTAGGCAAATAAGTCTAAATTTTTAGCTAATAAGTAAGCAATGCTAAGACTAAAGCCAGATGGAAAATAGTGCTAAAAAGTGCATGAGAAAAAAGCAGGGTTTGATGAGAGTTAGAAAGACAAATGGAAGTAAATGCCTTCTATAATCTATAGCAAAGGAGGAAAATGAAGACAGTCTATAATGCAAAGTAGTAAGTATGTGTGTGTGGGTGGGGTGGGGGTGTTAAACAGTAAAGCACAAAATCCAAGAGATGAAGTAGGGAAGGTACAAGGGAAATAAGAGCAGAGGATGAAAATACTGATTAAGCACTAAAGGTATGTGTGGCAATTAGACCTTTAGATGGTTATAACTGAAAGACTTAAGCCTGTGGCTCAAGGAGCTGAAGCAACAGCCACACCTCCATGCCTGACCTATTTAAACTTTGTCTTCCTGCTTCATTCAGAAGCATTTTTTCCTTGTGGCCAGAGGCTCTGCCTGACCTCTCCCGGGCTCTGCCCCCCCTGCTGTGTTTGTCTCCTACCTTCCCTTGTGCTTGGATGACTGTTGGCTTGTGTTGGACTCTCTGCCTAGTTTGTGCTTCTCCTGCTTCTAGGTCACTATTTGCCTCTGCTTGCAGTCTGTCTGTCTGTGCTTCTATCTCAGTTTTTTTGTTTCTGCTCCCTCCAGCTCCTATGCTTGTGCTTGCTTTTGTTTGCTTCTTTTCTGCTTTTCTCATTTTTATAGCATCACATTTATTTTTATACTTTTCCCAATCCCTCAGTTAACCTGCAATTGTTCTCTGTGTGCATCCACTCAACCTATTGTTTCCCTGTCTCTGCTGTCTCCTGTGCTTTTCCACATTAATTTTTTGCACCTGGTTCAGGCCTCATCTTGCTCCCAGCTAGCTGCTACTCCCTGCTGTGCTATGTTTGCTGCTCAGCACCTTTGCTCTTAATCCAGTCAGTGCTAGCTCCACTCCAGCAACTACAGCTCCCTACTTTTAAATTCTTTTGTCTGCTTCTATCATATTCCTTGTACTCTGAGGCATTACTATACCAAAAATTTCAGCTATTACATTGACATTTCATACTTTTACTGAACCGTACTTTACCAAAACCACAGCAATCCATTTCTGACTTCTACCCATGCTGAAAAACTGAGTGGAAAATAAAGAGCACCTGTACAATTTTTGGAGTTTCCTGCCCTACCATATGAATTACACTCTATCATAAATTTAATGTTCTCCTAGTACTATGAGCAGGACTCATCTGCATTTGTCATCATAAATCAAACTCTCATTACTTTTGCCTGTGTATTCAACTCAAGGTATGTCAGCCTGGCTTACAGCTGATGGCATTTAAACAGTATGTTTCTAATTTATATAAATACTGAAATGTTCAAGTCATTAAATTAGCTGTTTGGTATCATGGTGCTCAGCCTGTGGCTTCCCCTGTTATTCTCACAGTGGGGGACTGTGATGTCACAGTGGGGCATTGTGGCTCCAAGTAGCAGGATCATGATTTTATGTAAGTTTAATGAAATTTGTCCTGTTCCTGTGCCATATTCCTGCATACTCCTCATCAAATTAATGATTGGCTCTAACCTGCAGCTGCTGGCTTCACCCGGTCTCCTAATACTGCTCCTGAGCAGCCTAAATGCCATTTAAGGTAATCATACATAAACCATATCAATTCGATTACCCAAACCTCATTGATTCAATTACTGGAATTAGCAGCCTCCTTCTACCTAACCAACATCCACTGGTTTCACCACCACTCCTACCGCGCCTACCCACATCATTATTACCTACCATCATTTAGTATTTCAATGTCATCAATATTAGGCTTCCTTAATGGAATCGGTTAGCTCGCTTACTGCTGGCTTTGCTCCTACTTCTAACCTCCAGCTGCTGGCTTTGCCCGGCCTCTTCCTCACAAACCATTACCTAACCTCCAGCTGCTGGCTTTGCCTGGCTTCCTCATCACAAACCATTACCTGACCTCCTGCTGCTGGCTTCTTCCAGCATCACAATACCTAACTGATGGCCACTGGCTTTGCCTGGCCTCCTCATATATAATGCATCATAGTTGACTGTATGCTTTCATTCATAAATCGGAGGCAAGCCAACCATGACCATTACTTTCTATTGCTCAGGAACTGCCCTGCAGCAAATGATCTTACTCTGTTCCCACGAAGTCTGCATCCCGAGCATGCAAAACTTGGGGCAGGGTCCTTCTCATCTGGCAATGAGACATAAACCTCTAGCACTGTGAACTGCAAGAGAAATAAGTCAAAATTGTAGCAAACTTAGTAGTGCTCTTTATTAAAAACACATATTGCAAGATAAGTAAAACATACCAGGTTGCACAAAGCACCCCAAAACAGGAACAGCACAGTGGGACCCACAAACCTCCTACTGGTTTCTTTCTTATCTGGCCCATAGTGGGAATGTCCTCACTCCAGGTGAAGCTCTAGCCATGCAGACATATCAGTGGTACCTCTTGTTATATAATTTAAGACTTCAGCTATGTGGGATTGGGCCCTCATGCCGAAGAGAGCTCCTTTAGCCAGATGAATTGGGTTCAGTGGCACCTTCTACTCTATTCTCCCCACAACTACCTCTGGTTCACCTGGTCTATTTCTAGTCTGTAGGTCAGCTGAGTGCCTCAGCAGCCATCACTCTCCTCCTCCTGCCTTGGGGGTCCCACTCTCACTTAAGAGTATTCAGTGTTGCAGAGTGTGCTTGCAACCCTTCATGGCGTTCCCATTAGAGGGATCATGAGAGCTTTCCACCAAACTGGAATATTTTCCTCCCCTTGGACTAGGTTTCTAAATTGCAGCAGCAGAGCCCTCACTAAATAAAACATTCCAAGCCTCGAGGGAAGACGACCTAGGCCTTGGATCCCCAGAAGTTTCCTCCTCAAAAGGTTTTTTCCTCTCCTCCGTGCCAAAGGTCATAATATCTAGTTCAAGGTCAAGGTCAAGTTTTTTTTTTTTATTTATTTAATATACTTTATTCATTTAATATTTTTTAAGCACAATCAGAGCAGACAACTTAAAACTGCTGTTAGAGAGAATACAACTGGTGATAGATAATCACATGAAATACAGTTAAGTTGCCTGCCACCCCCCTCCCACTTCCCTTCCCAACCCCCCTTCATCTGCCACATGCTCTTATAAGGGACTATTGTAAAGAATATAGATATAACAATACTGGCTTCAGGATTATACCCGATGGATACAACCTACATTTAACACACCAGTACAAATTTAGTAATAGTGGAGACTATTGTACCGATATAAGAGTGTGTAATGTTTCCCATCTATGCTTAACTTCCCAGTCTATTTTTGGTTCCAGCGATTGTGTGTTCTGCTTGTAAAGCAAACATGATTTCCTTGAACCATTCTAAGTAAAGTGGTGTGGATGAATCTAACCAGTGCCTTAGTATTACCTTCTTAGCACAAATAAAAATTAAAGCAATATGGGCTCTCTGCTGTGAACCTGGAACCTGCTTGAAATCACCCAAAATGCATACTTCAGGGTTGAAGTTATCAGCAAGTGTAAGTAAGGGGTTAAGATGATTTCATATATCCATCCAGAAAGAGTGGATATTCTCATAGGCCCATAATGTATGAAATAAATCAGCAGAATCTTTTTGACATTTTGGACACTTGCTGGAAGATAAGGCCCCTATTTGATGCAGTTTGGATGGTGTATAATATAAACTTTGGTTAACACAGAA
This sequence comes from Neoceratodus forsteri, assembly GCA_016271365.2. Taxonomy (NCBI): domain Eukaryota; kingdom Metazoa; phylum Chordata; order Ceratodontiformes; family Ceratodontidae; genus Neoceratodus; species Neoceratodus forsteri. The sequence continues at coordinate 453,756,873 of CM057452.1, read as the reverse complement.
CTGTGTAAGTCTGTACCTATCCCACTTAATGTTTTTATATAGGTGTTTCCAGATTTTGGTCCAATTCCTCTGGGGGGGTTCGGATTTAAAATGTTGCCCCACCAATAAACCGTTGACCTTCAAGAACAGCAATTTTCTTGAGGAGAAATTTATGGTCAAGTTTATTTAACAAGTATGTGTACACATTACATCACATAGAAATGGTTACATTTAAAAAGTTCATAGTAAAACTTTGCAATGTTTCACTTAAGAATAATTATTACAATATATCACAAAAGTGCTTCTAAGAGGGCAATTTAAAATAGGAATACTAAATAATATGAGTAGGAATACTAAAATGCTATCGTATTTATTTTCCTAATAGTATTCAAAGCTAAGTTTGCCATGGTGAAAATACAAGCAAGATCTTCTAATGACATAAGAGTTTTAAACAGCTCTTCTCTGGTCATAAAGTGCCTACTGCTGCAGAGAGGGCCTATCCATCTATTTCTTTCCTCCCTTAATGAATCACACTCTAATAATAGATGGAACATTGTGAGTCTTATATCTTGTGAGCATAAACATGGGGAGCTAATTCTAACTATGTGTGACTTCCAATTCTTCCATAGTAGACCAGTCCTAAACCTGGTTAGAGCTTGTCTTTGCCTGATGTTATCGCAGTAGAGCAAATATTTTTCCTCACCCAATGTTGTTTTAACTAGCTTTTGAGTTGTTAAAGTCATCTAGTTCATGGATGTGAGCTAGAGCCTTTTGGGCGGCAATATCTGTCATTCTTTGTTTTGCGTAAGCAAGGAAATGGAAAAGATTGCCCTCAGGTGAAAGCACATAGTCTCTTTACATTCCTGAATTATTCAGTATACAATTCAGGTTCGTAAGCCAGAGGAATTTGCCCTGATAATTTAGGTTTTCACAATTGAGGTGTGTGTTATTTTACACAAAAAAGACAGACCATGTATCATTATTTTGGTATTAATATCTAAGGTGGCAGTCTCCACATGAACAATTGCATTCAGTGTGTACATTGGAATTCCCAGTAAAGTTTTTAAATATAAATTTTGAGTCTTTTCCAGGTTTAGGACATTGCCAAATTGACCCCAAACCTCTGCAAGGTACAGCATCTGGGCATTGATGTTTGCCACATAGCATCTTATCAGGGCCTTATAAGAATGACCTCCATATTTTCCAGCAAATCTATTTATTGCTAACACTGATTTTTTTTTTGCCAAAGATGTAATTAACTGAATATGCTTTTTTCAAGAAATACTCTTATGGAATATAACTCCCAGGTACTTATATTCATTGACCACCTCTATTTTTTTGTCCAGCGATATTCCAGGAGCTGCCCTTAATAGTGTTGCTTTTTGACCCAAATACAAGTATTTTAGTTTTGGATGTATTAATTTCTAATTCTAGTTTCAATAATGAATTGTAGATAGAATTTTAGGCCTCGCTGTATTCCTAGTAAGGTTTGTGCCAAGACCACTGTATAATCTGCATATAATAATATCCATATTGGAATTTTATTGATATTTGGGAATAGGTATCACAGTTCGAGATGTCCTCAATTACTGTATATATATATATATAGAACAATGCAGGGGCCAAGATACAACTCTACTTTACTCTGTAATCTGTACTTGCTGGAGGGGGTAAGTGCACCATATTTTCCATATCTGACCTGATACTTAGTGTTAGTATACATTTTCTTAATTATTTATCTATTTGTTTTTGTTAACTGGGTGAGGTGCACTAGCTAAGTAAATTACTATTTTTGGACATGACCAGAGAGGTTACAAAGTAGTGGTACAGAAATACAGGGCAAAATCCGATGCAGTACAGAAACAGTGACAAAGCTCATTGGCTTGAGTAACGCATAATGCAATAGGCAAAGTGAATATAATACATAATGGTACAGCTTAGCAGCACAACATAAGGTTCATAATGTACAAGATAAGTGCCATCAATAAGTACAAAGCAAGTAAGGCAATTACAAAACAGAAATTCAACAGGATTCCCAATAAGATTTAGTAGAAGTTAACAAACTTGGAGGGGCATACAAGAAAAAGTTGGGTAGGGGTGGAGTGAGGAGTTAAAAGGTACCTGTAGGAAGGAGGGAGTTAGCTAATGAGGGGAAATGAAAGTAAGTGATATTCATGGGGGATTGGAGCAATCACATGACAGGATAATTAGGGGGGATTAAAACATTTGCATTGCACACCGGTGGTGAGAAAAGAACAGTGTTTCTTTTTAAATAGGACAAGAGTGGGTGAGAGCCACAATTCAAGGGGTAGTTCATTCCAGTATTTTGGGGCAACATGAGAGAAGGCACAAGCACATTTGGAGGTTTTACATCTTGGTATGTGAAGCAATGCATGGTCAACAGACCTAAGGTCGTAGGAGGAGGACTGGGGGAGGAGCAAGGAGGCAAATGAAACAGGGGTGTTGTATTTCATAATGCTGCCCAACATGGTGCCAAGGGCAAGATTCCTGTGGACAGGGGGCAGTTAAGGTCAGCATAGAGTTGACAGTGGTGTTTGAGCCGAGAAGATGCAGAAGCATAGCGGCAGATATTATTAAAGGTAGTATCCCACTTATGTAGAGAAGCCTTAGAAGCATTAACATAGGTAGCTGCACCATAGGTGAGAGATGGGAGTAGGATACCCCTGACAAGTGCCAGCCTCACTAAGGGTGTCAGGGCATAACTAGTTTTGTATGCTACCCCAGTTTTGGAGTTAACAGATTTACAAGTTGCTAGAATATGTTGCTCATAGTCTAGAGCTCCATCAAGTAGATTTCCCAGATACTTAAAGGAACTTACTGTCTCCAGCACAGAGACATCAAGGCAGGAGATTTTTAAAGAACTCTGATAGGCTTTGAGTTTAGCTGTGGAGCCAAAGAGTATAGCTTTCGGTTTACCCACATTAAAGACCAGTTTCTGTCTGTTTAGCTAAGATTGGATATTGTGAAAGGCTGCAGGGAGACTGAGCTTGATCTCAGACACATCTTTCGAGCAGTGGTACAGGACCAGATCATCTGCATAAAGGAGGGATGAGCAGAGTGGGGCGTTATGTGCAATCTGGTTTATAAAAATGGAGAACAATAGGGGACCCAGGATAGAGCCCTGTTGGACACCTATGTTGACAGAGGTATTGTCAGATAGGGTCAAGTGGAATTTTACAACCTGGGTTATGTTTGATAAATAGTTTTTGAATCACCACATAGCCTGCGGTGAGAAGCCCAGGGATAGGAGATTGGTAAGAAGAAGCAGGTGATCAACAAGATCAAACACTTTAGTAAGATCAGCAAAGATGGCACCTGTCAGTAGATCAGAATCCATGGTGTAGATCGTGTCATTCGTGAACTTCAATATGGCAGTTATGGTGTTATGCCCCTTATGGAACCTGTGTTGGTCATGCGAGAGGAGATCATACTGTACTTGGTGAGATAATCAATGGCTTGATGGCAACTAGTTTTTTGAGGATTTTGCTCATTACGGAATGGATAGCTATGGGTCCATAGTTAGAGATTTCTTTGTATCACCCTTTTTGAATACTGGAGTGATTCTGGCAATTTTCCATATGTCAGGGACTTTGCTATGGCAGAGGGACAGAGTAAATATTCTTGCCAGGGCGAGTGAATAAAGGGGGAAGCAAGTTTTGGAAGTTTGGGTTTGAGACAATCTGAACCAACAGCAGTATTGTAAGATGTAGTGTTTAGAAGTTTTAATACTTTAGACCTGTATATGGCCTTAAAATGAAATGGTGGATTAATTGGCCTACCAGCTAGGTGCATCATCTAGGAAAGTCTGGGTAGGAGGGAATAGGGATGTGAATTTTGACAAGTCAGAGAAATGTTGATTGAATGAGTTTTCAATAGTTACAGGATCTTTGCAGTGTACCTCATTTAAGACCATGTCATTAGCTGTATGTTATTGAAAGGAGCAGAGGAAGGATTTGACATGGGCCCAGAATTTTCTTGAGTCCCCTGCAGCCTCCACTAGGAGGTCTTTGCAGTAGAAACTTTTCACCAACCTGATTTGTCTTTTGCACATGTTTCGCAGCTTCCTATTGTCATGGTAGTCAGCTGGTAGAGCTGTATTTTTAAAATGTCTCCAACATTTATCTCTCAACTGGAGTAAGGAATGAAGCTCTCTATGAAGCCACCTGGTTTGTTTCCCATAAACAAAATGTGTAGTAAGAGGGTGGGGTGTATTTATCCTGCAGTGCTACAAACTGAGAAAAAAAATAATCAAGGGCAGATTACACATCCTACTGTTCTTGCGATAGTATTTGAACTGTGCACTTTTTAGTGCTTTCTCTTTTACTGTATTCTTTATTATGTGTAAGTGTGTTTTGTAATGTATTCAAAGTTATTGTCTAGTATTCTATGTCAGGCATGACTGAAAAAGGGCTGTGTGCCTAGTCATTTTCATGGTGAAAATAAAGAAATGAAATGAAAATGAAAACATCTTGGGTCTGATATAAGTAAGACCAGTCAATAGATGAGATATCCAGAAGGAAGCCCGCTTGGTCAAGATTGGCATAGTTTCTAAAGGTTATATATCATGGTGGAGGTGGGGGTACTGGGAAGGGCTCCAACACCAAAAGATGGGAGAGTAGTTACTGATAGCATTGACAAGAGTGCCAGCAGTCATACTTCTATCAACACGGTTGGTCAGTATCCAGTCAATCGCGGTGCAAGAGGTAGAGGAAGGTGTAACCCTCATAGGGTCTGTGATAAGTTGGTGAAGGTTGTTGCCTTGAATTAGGGAGAGAAGAGTATTGTACATTTTATCTGCCCAATTAAGGTCCAGGTCACCAAGGATGAGCACTTCATTATGTCCAGAGACTCAAGCAGTCTGGACTAGTAGCTCCTCAAGGCCCAAGAGGCTGCTCCGTGGTGGAATGTAGGCACAGTCTATATACAGCTTCTTTGCACCTAGAAGCAGGGTATTGTGAATGGATTCACAAGACGGGAGATTTGGAGTAGCAGAGATAGTGAGATTCTGGTGAGCCTTGTAGTGGATGGCAACTCTCCCGCCTCTTTTGGGTGATTGCCTGTCACACCTGATTAAGTTATAATTAGGTAGGGTGCAAAAAGAATCAGGGATTGAATGCTTGAGTCAGATTTCAAATAAACAGAGAATGTCTGGACAGTATTGAGCTACCCATACCTCAAGCTCAGCAAGGTTGCATAGTAAACATCTAATATTTAGGTGGGCAATGCAAAGACCTTTCAGGTTGGTCCAGTCAGCATCTGAGTGTGTATAGTGGGCCTGAGGGCCAGGGGTTTGTCTCCACATCACCCAACAGTAAGAGGGCTAGTAGGAGAATGTACTAGAGTTTGCAATGGGTAATGGAAGACAGGATAAAAGCTGGGTGGTGCAAGCATCTCCTGAGGGTAGTGCTGGCAAGGAAGGAGTAATTCTTAAGGAGTAGTAGGGGTGTAGGATCACCCAGTTTTGACTGTTTTAGGAGTAGATTAGAAAAAGAGAATTCCTTGACATTTGGCGGAGATGGTAATAGTTTTAGGTTTATCCCTTTGGCTTCCATGATTGCTCATAGGGTGTTTCTATTAATGCTATCAAAGGCAGGGCGAATATCTATGAACGCAGCATATAATGTTTTAGCCTTCTGGATAACATATTTATCTAATAAATGATACAGTCTGAATATGTGGTCACAGGTAGAGCACCCCCTTCTAAACCTCACCTGAAACATTGATAAAATGTTATTGCCTACAATTCATATTTCCAATCTATACAGTATTAAACGTGACAGAATTTTTAAACAGATGCCAAGTAATGAGATTGGACGATATTGTGTAGGGTCATTTTTTGGTCCCTTTTTATGTATGGGAACAATAATAGAAGTTAAACAATGTTCCGGAATAAGTTCTGATTTGCATATAAAATTATAGCATGGGCAAAGTAGTTCAGCCCACCAATCAATATCTATATGATAGACTTCAGCTCGAATTTTATCCACCACTTTTTTTTTTTGCATTTTTATTACTGCTATTACCTCATGTATCAAGAAATCTTGCCACTCAGTTGCAAATCTTAGAAGCAGAAGACTTAATTGCTGATATGGACTCAAAGGAGTTTATTTTCAGGCCAGGGATTGGTTCTGTTCTGAATATTTTCTTAAAATGTGATAACCATGCTAATGGAGTAATCATGGTTTTAATATTTGTTCTGTTTTTATCCTCTCCTTTGGCAACAAGTGGCCAAAAAGATTTTTCTTCTTTCTTCAAGATTGCCTTATGTGAAGTAACCCACAGATATTTTTTATAATTTGCTTTTTTTGTCTATTATATGTCTGTATTCCTGTCTTAAATAAAAAAAAAGCTACTCTGTCTGCAAAAGTTAATGTTTTATGCATTCATCTGCCCTGTTTGTACATGTTCCTGTGGCATTCGGTGTCATACCATTTATCTCCTACCACAATGCTTTTCTCCACTACCCTGTGAGATGCTCCAATACCCTTTATTATTTGTTTTCCAGGTTGGGGACAATGTTTATCAGTTTTTTATCTATTATTATAACTTCCTTATCAAGTCCAATAATAGCAATTGCCTCCAAGTGTTTGATAATTGTACATTTAGCCATATCCATGTTCTGTATTCTGTGAGAAAAGACCTGTTCAGTGTAGGAGCTTCATTTGATTCTCCTGCAGTTACTTATTACCATATGGGTATTGGCTTCCAACTTGTATACTCGGTTGTTTAATATATTGAGGGATTCCCAGCTTATTTCCATGAGAATCAGGAAGTGGTCACTGTCCCAAATAGGTAGCACATAAAAATTATTTATCTTGCCAAAGGCATATATATATATCAATAATAAAAAAATCAAGAACACTACCACCCCTTTTGGTTAGGAAGGTCCATTCGCTAAGCATGTCCTCTTGGCGTTGTCCATTTACTATTCTAAGGTTATAATCTTTTAATGTTTTTAGTAATTGCCTTGCCCCTCTATTTATGTACTTATCCTTGAAGTTTTTTATAGGAATATCTAGAGCATCATCCAATGACCATGTAGTGATTGGATTTCTGGGGTATCTCCCACTGGTAAATTTAGGTCACCCCCTAAGATTATTAGCACATCTCCGTAGTTTACTCCTACTGATGCTAGTAAGGTATCTAAGCATGAAAGTGAGTCAGTAATGAAGGCTAATTTGGCTCCATGGTTTAGATATACATTAATCAGAATACCACAGATTTTATACCAAGTACTTAATTCCAGGCATAAAAAAAAACACTTGGAGATGCTACCAAGAATGGGGCATGTTGATAAATTTAGAGAAATATCAGTTAGTGTACAAATATCACTGGAGGCTCAGCCATATTTCGAATCTTTGTAGGCATTTATGTTCCATGCCTGGTAGCCTTCCAGAACACAGTACATGAGTCCTGCTCTAGGCTCCAGGTTTCCTGCAGCAGAATGATTTGGAACTTTCTTAAGAAATTTAGATAACCACTGCCTCTTAATTGTTTTGCCATTCCAGCTATAATCCAGCTAAGAGGCTTTATGTTTGGGCTATCTTTTGTTGAACTACAGAGTCAATCAGAAATCATCATGGTTGATTAGCTCTGGGAACCATCTGCTCCTACTGTGCAGTCTTGTTTACTATGATATCCCTTATTTGTTTTTATATTCCTATCATGAACTGAGGTGGTAGATTCAGTTTTTGAGAACTCATAGGGGTTTTCTGCCAGTATTATACTTCTATCCATTCTAGTGCCTAAATGTTTTCTCCCTCCTATATACAGTAGGAGTCTTTTATAGGGTTCTTTTCTGGACTGGAGGTCAGTACATGAACAGTTTCTATTAGCTCAAGATATATGGTTATTCTGCTCTGTTTTATTTAGTTTTTTTTCCCTGTTTAGCCTTTCCTGGGGACATCCCAGGGTACTTAAGGAGCTAAAGGTGGAACTAGCAGAGCCATTAGTAGAACTGTTTCAAGTTCAAGTTTATTGCAGGAAAACTCCATTGAGCAAGCTCATTCACAAGGAGGTCCTGTGACATAAACACTTAAAGTACAAACACAGATAGGTAATAACAGTATATACATGAAATGCACGTTACATGATACAGGCTGGATATACATACAAGGGTACCACATAGGGTGACCGCAGGTGGTAAACATTGATATGAGACAGGGAAGCAACTTACAGGTTGCATACTGGTAAATGAAACATGATGACTGGTGTGTGCAATACATATACAGTATTTTGGCAGCTAGAACAAACAACAGTCTACAACTGATATGGGGGAGGAGTGATTTGATAGAGTAGCAGTGGAGTGTAAGCAAAGATAAAGCCAGGAGTAGAAGGGAAGGGAAAGCAGTTAATATGACAAATCAATTATACCTTACCAGTGGATAAATATGGTACACATGGGGAAGGAAGAGACTTAATGACAGTTACAGGTGTCTTTTATTTTGGCTGAACTTAGCGATTTGTAGAAGTTTATTGAAACTGTGCTAGTTAGTTTCAGTACGGTTTGTAATTGGTTCCAAATGGAGGGAAGGGCATATGCAATAGCACGTTTACCAAAGGAAGTCCATGTCCTTGGTATGTCAAGCTTAATAAAGTCAGATTTTCTTAACGAGTATGCACTATGAGATACTAATAAGGGAAGAGAGATAGCTTGGCAATTTCTGCAGGAGCAGTTTAAGAGTACATAGCCCAGCATGGAGCAGGCGTCTAGTAGTAAGGGATGTCCAACCAACAGCTGCATATAAGTCACAGTGGTGTGAACGGTAAGGGGAGTTGGTAATGAACCGTAATGCACGGTGATAAAGGATGTCCAGTTTACTTAGATTTGCAAGAGTGGTGAAGGAATAGATTACATCACCATAGTTGAGTAGGGGGAGAAAAGTGGCCTGTACAAGCTTGTTTTGAGTTTCAAGGGGGAAAAGGGTCCTATTTCTGTAGAAGAAACCTAACCTTGCTTTTAACCTTCTAGAGACATCTTCGACGTGGTCACTGAAAGATTATTTATTATAGATCAGATACCTAGATATTTAAATTTGGTTACAACTTCCAGAGGCTCGTTTAAGCGTGGTGGCAATGAAGTCTTGGGCAAGGATATTAGGCGGGCCTGAGACAGCACTGCGGAGAATATCATCGCTTTAGTCTTCTTAGCATTGAGCAGAAGCTTTGCCTTTATTAGATTATGCTCAAGTTGTGGAAGTCCTGAAGCACTCTCTTGACTTCAGATAACGATGAGCCAGAAGTATACAACACAGTATCATCTGCAAAAAAGTGCAGATTGGATGTAGATATGTTAGCATCTAAGTCATTAATGTACAGAGAAAACAAGATAGGGCCTAATATGGATCCTTGGGGGACTCCTCTTGCAACTGGCAAGGCAGCAGAAAAAAATCCTTCCGCCTTTACTTTTTGGAATCTTCCAGTTAGGTAGCTAGAGAACCACTGGGTGGTATGGTATGTGGCACCCAACTTTGCAAGGCAATTGACTAATAGTTTGTGATCAACAGTATCAAAAGCTTTGCTGAGGTCCAAAAGACTGCACCAGTTACCTTCTTAGCATCTATAGCAGAGATCAATCATTGGTTACTTTTGCTAGTGCAGTGATTGTGCTATGATTAGCCAAGCCAGATTGAGCTGAGTTAATGAAGAAGGTTTCAAGTGAGATTTTAACTGAATATGGATCAGTTTTTGAGAACTTTAGAAAGGATAGGCAATATGGAATGAGGCCTATAGTTGTTTACATCGCATGGGTCCGAGATTTAAATAGAGGGAGGATATGTGCCGATTTCCAGCAGGACAGCACAGTAGCAGATGTAATGGAAAGATTGAAGATGTGGAGGTGGGGCAGTGAGATGAGCAGCCTGACCTTAGGAAAAGGGTTCCAAGCCATCGTCCCTGCACTTATTTTGGTGTCTAAGTTAAGAGAGAATCTTTTACTTCTTTATAAGTTATCTCACGCAGTTGGAAGGGCTGGGTGCAGGACTAGATGTGGTGGGAGGGGTATGCTGGCTCACCGCAGCACCAGCATAAGGTGACGAGTCAAAAGCTAATCCAACTGTGGCAAAGTGGGAGTTAAGTTCCTCCAGGATTAGGGACTTGTTTTCCACAATCTTGCCACTTGCAACTATCTTTGTTGGGACAGAGGGGGCCATGGGCCATCCTTCTATAGCTTTGATAGTCTTCCATATTTTATGAGGGTTACCTTTAGCTTGTTCGAGAGAAGAAATATAATACTTAGCTTTAGCAGAGCAAAGTTTTTTCACACAGTTATTCCTGGCTGTTCTAAAGGCCTGCCAATTTGAAGATTCTTTGGAATGTCTAGCTTTAGCCCAGAGCTTATCTCGAGCTATCAGGGCTGCCTTGAGATCCGAGGTGAACCAGGGGTTGGAATTGTTCCGTACCCTTACTTTGATGAAAGGGGCATGCATATTTATTATTGTAGTGAGTTTGTCATTAAGGATGCAAGCTGCCTTGTTGACATCTTTGGCTAGGTAAAGATCTTGCCATCTGATCATGCTCAGGTCAGATAGGAAGTTTACTGCACTGAATTTGCGAAAGGATCTTTTTGTTATAAAGATGGTTGCGGCCGGGCCTTAATTTGAGATCTTATGCAAGCAACAATTCCATGATCGCTCATGTCGTTGTGAAACACTGCCAAATGAGATATTTTGTGTGGATGGGTGGTTAGTACCACATCTAGAATGGAGCTGTTGGCAGTATTTAGAGTGTTGTTCCTAGTAGGTTCACTGACTAATTGCCCAAGACCTAGCTCGTCACAAAGGGATTTGAGGCCGTGTGATTTAGTTGACAGTCAGTCCATATTTAGATCTCCTAGAAATATTGTTTCAGTTTTTGCATCTAAGAACATGGATTTCAAAAGATTAAGGACTTCATCACCACCAGACGGAGGTCTATAGCCACCTAGGATAGTGATACATTCCGAGGAGGGGAGATGAAGGCTCAGCGAAACTAACTCAAATTCCTTGGCTAGAGATTTGCAACTAATATTGGTGACCAAGTACTTAGATTTGGCATAGATAACCACACCCCCGCCTCTAGACTCTCTATCTGCTCTAAATAAATTGTAGCCCTGCAGTGATATTTGTTGATCAGTGTTCATCTTTTTTAACCACAACTCAGTAATTATGATAAGGTCTGGGTTAACGTGTGCAGCCCAGGCTTGCAGCTGTACAAGTTTTTTAGGCAGGCTTAAAATGTTGACCATCATCATTTTGAGACCTGTAGCCTCAGCAAAATCGATAGGCGAGGTAAGTTGTAGGGGGGGGGCCAGGGTTAAGCTCCACATTTCCTGAGCAGAGAAGAAGCAGAAGTATAACTTTCTTTAAGGAGCTTATAAGAATGGAGACTGCTTTTTTATTTCTCCGCAGCAACCCATATCGTGCTGCGCAAGAGACGGCACCACTGTAATGACAGTTGATCGTGATCAATGTAAGTGCTTGGGAGACATAGGTGAGGACAGTAGCAAGGGGTGTAGGCTAACCGGGGAATAGGCTAAAGGGAGAGGAGAATGACATAGTGTCTGCATGGTAGACTGTTATAACATTAGGTATTGATAAGGTACATTGGAGAACTGAATTGCATTGAGGTACTTGAATTGTACTGTATTGCTGAAAACTCTGCACCTTAGAGCAATAAAAACACAATAAGGAGAGCCATGGTCCCAGATTGAGTGGTCTCTGATTTGTATTAGTGCAATATTTTCTAGGCAAGAAATTTGCCCACCTAGGTACTCACTTAAAACCTAGATGAGAAAATACAGCAGAAAGGAGAACAAGGAGAGCAGGAGCAGCTTAGTTAGTGGCCATCCACCCTTCAGACTCAAGTCCCCTTGTAGCAGAACCGGGAAAGAAGTAGAATGATAATGCAGGCCATATTGCCCACGAATGAATACAGTGATTTATGTAGAAGACCAAGAATCCCTCTAGTGGCAGGTCTGTATAACCTGCTAATGGAAAACTAAAAAAAAAGGTAGTTAGACTTATCGGCACCAAGGCAGAATGCTTGGATGGGGGGGGCGCAGCAGGAAGAGCAGTCAGACAGAAGAGGTGCGAGCACTTTAAAACAGTAGTAGAAATTACAATCCAGCTAATACAGTTGAAAAACTCCTAATAACACAGTTGAAATGTGCTTAGTTCTATCGAAAATCTAATAAAGTGCCAGGTGTCTATAGCAGGGGAAAACTCCTGCCAATCAGAGTGGGTTTGCTGGAAGCACCCGTGTTCTGATTGGCTGCACTGTCCCATACCTTCCAAGGAGCTGCAGGCAGGTGTCCTGGTCTTGGTCGGTGGCTGGCTGGGTGCCGGCCGACCGTGGGTGAGCTGGAGCAGCCCTGTTCAGGGACAAGCAGCTAGAGAGAAGAAGACAGAGCAGGTCTTAAATAGCATAGAGATAAAGGGGGTTAGATTTGAGCAGTTTAGTAAGACAAAAGGTAGTTAGACTTATCGGCACCAAGGCAGAGTGCTTGGATGGGGCGCTGCAGGAAGAGCAGTCAGACAGAAGAGGTGTAAGCACTTTAAAACAGTAGTAGAAATTACAATCCAGCTAATACAGTTGAAAAACTCCTAATAACACAGTTGAAATGTGCTTAGTTCTATCGAAAATCTAACAAAGTGCCAGGTGTCTATAGCAGGGGAAAATGCCTGCCAATCAGAGGTGGGTTTGCTGGAAGCACCCGTGTTCCGATTGGCTGCGCTGTCCTGTACCTTCCAAGGAGCTGCAGGCGGGTGTCCTGGTCTTGGTCAGTGGCTGGCTGGGTGCCGGCCGACTGTGGGTGAGCTGGAGCAGCCCTGTTCAGGGACAAGCAGTTTCCAAGGAGCTGCAGGCGGGTGTCCTGGTCTTGGTCGGTGGCTGGCTGGGTGCCGGCTGACCATGGGTGATCTGGAGCAGCTCTGTTCAGGGACAAGCAGCTTCCAAGGAGCTGCAGGTGGGTGTCCTGGTCTTGGTTGGTGGCTGGCTGGGTGCCGGCCGACCGTGGGTGAGCTGGAGCAGCCCTGTTCAGGGACAAGCAGCTTCCAAGGAGCTGCAGGCGGGTGTCCTGGTCTTGGTCGGTGGCTGGCTGGGTGCCGGCCGACCGTGTGTGAGCTGGAGCAGCCCTGCTAGTTCCACCTTTAGCTCCTTAAGTACCCTGGGATGTCCCCAGGAAAGGCTAAACAGGGAAAAAAACTAAATAAAACAGAGCAGAATAACCATATATCTTGAGCCAATAGAAACTGTTCATGTACTGACCTCCAGTCCAGAAAAGAACTGTCTCTGAGCACAGGAGAGGTCCCAGAAGACTGGAGAAGGGCTCATGTGATCCCGCTTCACAAGAGTGGTAGCAGGGAGGAGGCGGGGAACTACAGACCAGTCAGTCTTACCTCAGTAGTGGGCAAGATTATGGAGGCACTCCTTAAGGAAAGGATAGTGCAACACCTGGAATCCATAGGGGCACAGGATCCAAGACAGCATGGGTTTACAAAAGGAAGGTCCTGTCAAACTAATCTCATAGATTTCTTTGACTGGGTAACCAGAGTGGTGGACCAAGGGGAGCAGTTAATGTCGCCTACCTTGACTTCAGCAAAGCTTTTGACACTGTTCCACATAGAAGATTGATAAATAAGCTGGGTAGGCTTGGGGTGGGTCAGAAGTTGGTCAGCTGGGTGGAAAACTGGTTGACGGGCAGAAAACAGAGAGTGGTGGTAAATAGTATACAGTCAGAAGAGATGCAAGTCACAAGTGGGGTACCTCAGGGATCAGTCCTGGGGCCAGTCCTCTTCAACATCTTCATTAGTGACCTTGCAGATGGACTAGAGGGTAAGGCTTGTCTGTTTGCAGATGACATCAAGATCTGCAACAGAGTAGATGATCCAGATGGGGTGGGCAGAATGAGAAGAGATCTGGATAAACTAGCAAAATGGTCAGAAGAGTGGCAACTGGGATTTAATGCAAAGAGTGCAAGATCATGCACATAGGGAGAGAAACCCTGAAGCCACCATAGGCTGGGAGGAGAGTTGCTAGCAGTCACAAGGAAGAAAGAGACTTGGGCATCATCATCACTGATGACCTGAAATCATCAAGCAGACCTCTAAAAGCAGTAGAGGTAAGGCTAGGGGGGTGTTAGGGTGTATTAGTAGGGGTATCACAAGTCGTAAGAGGGAGGTAATAATCCCTCTTTACAAGACACTGGTTAGGCCCCATCTGGAGTACTGCGTGCAGTATTGGAGGCCACACCTTCACAAGGACATTAACCAAATTGAGGCAGTCCAGAGAAGGGCAACCAAAATGGTGCAGGGACTGCATCAGAAGACGTATGAGGACAGATTAACAGAGCTCAATATGTATACCCTTGAGCAAAGGAGGGAGAGAGGTGATATGATCAAGGCATTCAAACACCTTAAGGGCATTAACAAGGTGAATGAGTCTAACATGTTTAAATATAAGAAAAATAGCAGGACAAGAGGACACAGCATGAGATTAGAGGGGCTGATTAAAGGGGAATGTGAGGAAATTCTTTTTCACAGAAAGGGTGGTGGATGCATGGAATGGCTTACCACAAGAAGTGGTGGCTATGAATACAGTGCAGGGCTTCAAACAGGCATGGGATAGGCATAAGGGAGCAATACAAATGACTATGAATAGATAGGCCACTGACAGAGCAAAGGCCAATGGCACATTTATAAGCTAGAAAAAAGAAATGGGCAGACTGGATGGGCCTTGCGCTCCTTATCTGCCATCAACTTCTATGTTTCTATGTTTCTATGTTTCCTTGTTCTCCTTGTTTCAAATGTTGCTCTTTACTTTTTAAAGAGAACAGAATAGAAACTTCTTCTCTTAAGTCTATACTTTCAAATTCTGCTCAGGATTGTAATAATGCCAGTTTTTGTTCTTTTGTTTTAGTGACTAAACAGACCCAGCCTCTCTGGCTACGCCCTATATCTATAGACTGACCAAATGTCAGACCATGTGAACATAGTGCCCAAAATTTCCTTGCATGTATTATAAACTGCAATTTTAAGTGTCTCTCTGGACTCAAATCATGTTTTGGCATGCCTTTAAAAAAGACTATTGGAGCTTTCCATGTCTTCTCACCCTGCTTTCTGTTCAATCTTTTAGTCTTCTTTTTATCTCTTTTTTCGCTATCACTTTTACAGCTCTATGAACTCAAATTCAGTCTCTCTTACGTGTGTTGTATTCATATTTTCCTTTAAGTCCCTCTTTGCTTTGTCCTTTACATTCAGACCTTTTTTTGACTTAACTTTTTGGTTTTTATTTTGTACATTGTTATTTTTATTATATGTATTCTTTTGTTGCATTTGTGTAGCACTTTTTATGGCAGTCTGTCTGATTCCTTTTTGTGTTTGTCTAATTTCTTTTAGCAATTGATTTTGTTCCCTTAATTCTCTGTCACCAATCTCGTTTGTTATTTCATTTATTGAGCTTTTCTTTTTTATTGGAGTAGCAGTCATTTTGTTGTTATTTTTTGACTCTTTTAATTTGTTAGAGTAAGTAAATGTTGCCTTATCTTCATGTCCCCTTGGCTTTGAGGTGTTTTTTTTTTCGATTTGCCTAATCTGTAAATATCTAAGGCTGTCTCTAATTAAGTTTATTAATTCTTTTAATAATTTATTACCCTTATTAATTTTTTTTTTCTGATGTTAATTAACTCTTTTCCTAAACAACCATTTATTTGGTCAACTATTTCTAAATCTGGGGCACTATGTTCGGTCTCTGTAGCCCATGAGTGGGGGATATCTGGAGGACATTTTGTTGGTGAGTCCAGAGCAACTTTCTTGGCATAAGGTGTTATAAACTAGTTAAATTCATGTAAATAGGTATTTTGGATAGAGGCCTCCTGGTTATTGCTATTATTTGTAATATGACTCTCAGACTTAGTTGCTAAAACCTCATGATGAATTTCTGCAAGTACTTCAGCCTGATTTGCTTTAATTTTAATTGTGACTGCTACACTGTTTTAGTCAGTTTTCCTATATTTAATTTATCAGTTACAACTATGTTGTTGAAATTTTTCTCAGTTCCCTGAGTCCCTTCCAGGTTAATTATTGCAGCCATAAGAGGAAATTCATCTATGTTTGACTGGGTCAGACCAAGTTCCATTCCTGTTATAGTGAGAGATGTGCATAAAGGTTGAGTATTTGGGGTTTTAAAAATGACTTCTGGATTTTCAACAACCTGTTGATCTACAGGTTGTTTTACAGGACTCTTGAAAAATTTAGTAATTTTAATCTCATTTGGGTCTGATTTCTTGTTCCCCATTTTTTTTATTTTTAGAATGTTTGACTAAATTTAATGATTTAGACAGGCACTTCTTAGAGAGCCTCATTTCTGTCATAGTTAATTATTTCAGTGTCTAATACCCAGGAGAATAAAGGCACAGTCTAAACTCACCAATCTAAATTAATTAAGTTCAATAACTGATGTTACAATAAAATTAGACCACTTCTGAAATGAAAATGTTAATGTCTATGCAAAGTAGGAAAAAAAAAGAACCTAGATTAAACAGTGTCAAGCAATATCAAATAAAAACAATTGTTAATAGAACAAAATTCAGTCAGTCTAGTCCATAACACATTTTGATGTAAAGTTCAGAGAGCAAGCATAGGGTACCACTGGCAAACACAACTAGCTAAATTGTGTGAAAGTCACTTCTTACTGTGTCAACAACCAGCCAGGTATACTCAAGTCCACAGGAGCTCCTTTTTGACTGTGGAGCAAGCAGGTTTTTAAAATGCACTCCCTTTGCATTTTTCCTTCAGGATTTCAGTAGTAAGACAGGACAGTCAATTCTTAATAGTACACTCCAACCACTGAAGGTCAAGTTCGAATCAACAAGTTTCCCAATCCAGGGCACTAAAGATTTGGGGTCAGAGAAAAAACAGGTGCCATAATATCAAGCTATTGTAAGTGTGTGATAAAATTCAAAAGCTTATAAGATGACCACTATACTATTGAATGACCACTAAAATAATCAATAATAAACTCAGCCCAATATGAACGTTAGAAATAGCTTGTCATATTAATTTAACATAGTATGAAACCCAAGATGTAATAAAATTACTTACCAGTTAGTTCATGTAATAAGTTATTGCATACATAAATGTTTCAACAGGTAGGCACATATAAGCAACCAACAATGCAGTTATAATAAACACTGTGCATAGCTAGCAGAAATTTGGCAATCGCTAAAAGTTTTTACATCTTCTTCACTAATGGAAGTCTATTTGCACTGCAACCAACACAGCCTGGTGATGATAACTTAATACACTCTGGCTAAGAGGACTTTTGATGGATACAACTAACGTTATCTGGATAACCAAGTAGAAGTAAAGTCACTCCAGATTAATGGGCCAAAGAGGTGTGTCTTAGCTGCACAACCAGAATCTGAAGAGCAGCAGACCTTTCACTGTTTGAATAAATTTATAGTAATTATAACTTGCGTGCTCTCATGATCTACTTAAGAAATATCCAGACATGGCCAATTAAAGGACATTGGTTTTCCCTGCTTATCTTAGTTAATCTTAATTGAAAACACCGAGAGCCAATCAGTTTACAAGAACCCATAGTCTTTTCAGGGGACACTTAAACTTGTATGATCAATTAGGAGTCATATGTTGTCCTGTTTTACTTGTGTTACTTATTAGCCTTATTCATTTATTTATTTATTTATTTATTTATTTGCTTTTGGTAACCAGGTAAGTGCACTAGGCATAAGGATGCCTATTTTCAGGCATGACTCGGGAGAACACAGTTTAGACATACATAATTGTAGATGTGACGCAGCACATGAAAAGCAGTACAGTTCAGAGTCAAATCAAAACTTCAGGTATGGGGAGACCAATTTTGCAAAAAACACGAGTAGGTTTAAATGGTATGATGCAGTTACAGAACAGTAGGACAAGTAACACAAGATCAATACAATGTAAGAACACAGGCATTGCAATAGAGGGCATACATAGAGACAAATATATCAAGTCACATCTGGAGTACACTGTGCAGTTCTGGAGACCTTACCTACGTAAGGACATAGACAGGGTAGAGAAGGTTCAGAGGAGGGCAACAAAGATGGTGCATGGATTGCATCACAAGTCCTATGAGGACAGGTTGAAGGCACTGAACATGTACTCCCTGGAGGAGAGGAGGGAGAGGGGGATATGATAGAGACATACAAGTATCTTACAGGGAGGAACAGGGTGCAGAATGCACTATTTTTAAGCGAAAAAGATGTTCCAGGACTAGAGGGCATGGGATGAAGTTGGAGGGAGGGACGATTCAGAGAAGCGTGAGAAGATTTCTTCACAGAGCGGGTGGTGGACAAGTGGAACACCCTGCCAGAGGAAGTGGTGGGGGCTGAAACAATCACGGGATTTAAGAATGCATGGGATAGACATAAAGGAATTCTGGAGGTCAGAGGTAAGGGGCAACAGACTTCCTGGAAAACATAAACTGAACTTACAAACTTAAATGGGCAGACTGGGTGGGCCATAGGCCCTTATCTGCCGACACTGTCTATGTATCTATGTATGTAAGTCACAGTGTGGTGGTTAAAGAACAGGGAGGAGAGGAAGGGAGGGTGATAGGAGAGGGGGAGAGAGAGAGAGAGGGAGGAGGGAGAGGGAGGGAGAGGAGAGGGAGAGGAGGGAGGGAGGAGGGAGAGGGAGGAGAGAGAAAGAGAGAGAGAAGAGAGGAGAGGACCTGAAAGAGGGTGTTGAGAGAGGCGGGGAAGAGATGTCAGAGAAGTAGATTAAAACAGGGCAGGGGAAGAAGAGTAGAACTAAGGTGGATTAAAGCAAGTGCAGGGGTTGGTATCGCGTAGGTGCTCTTTGTGAAGTTTCTTAAAAGTGGCATGGGTGGTTGCTTGTCGAAATTATTAATCTTATTAGTCCTCATCAATAAGCATCGGGTGTTAGATTTTTGCATAGTATTGATAATGTAATAATGTGACAGCAATCTAGTAACAGCAATCAACGATCAGCAGGAAACTAGCAGTCATTTAAACTTTAGTATAAGCTTTAAGTAAAAACAATAATTAAGAAAAGATATACATCTTATCTAAGGCCACAGTTATTAAAATAAGATACATATCTTATCTAAAACCGCTCTCTCAGAAGGATTAAAATGTCTATCTATACATATACATATATACATATATATATATTTAGAAATATCGCATTACAACATATGCAGACAAGTACAAAATTAAAGAGGCTGCCGAGGCAGTAAAAACTAAAAAACTAAAGGACTAAAACCCAGATGGCTGTTAAGGTAAAGAGATAAAATGGAAAGTCAAAAATGTCCTATTTCAATAAGTTTCTATCCATTTTTTTAACAAAGCCCCCCCAAGCTGGGAACAATAGGGAACAGAAGAAGCAGTGATTTGTTCAGCTTTTAGTGTCCTGAGCACTTTCTATTAGACTCCACCGAGGAGCTGGCTGCTCCACCGCTACCGCACTCCAGGTCCTAATGAGCAGAGTGGAACAAAAGCACTGCTAAAATCCAATGCACAATAATGTCCGGAAAGGCCGTGCATGTGCCAACAGGTAAGGCAATGGTGGTATACCTGTTATAGGCAGAACATTCACATTATACAGCTCCTACTCCCACAGCTCACTACTCAACTGTGTAAAGTGCAGCACCACCAGATACATCCTAGGTTACTTAAGTGGGTTTCTGCAGTTATTTAGGTAGGTTTCCGCTGTTGGATAGAAATGGATGGTTGCCCTCCTTTGTCATTCCCTCTCTCCTTGCTAACACACACCCTCTTGTTATAATTCATTTGATCTACTTAGGTCATTACACAATTCAGTTATCTGCCAACCATTACCATTATCTCTCCTGACATATGTGAAGGTTCAAATACTGTATACCATCTCATTACCTCTGCAATACTTCAGATCTACACTCTTTTTGGGCTTTTTCCAAAGCTACCTTTAGTCTAAGGGACTACTTCCTGTGACACCTCTAGGGGTGGAACCCTCCTCCAGGGTTCCTTGCTTTCAGCATCCCTACAGGGTGGTATTTCTGAGGCATAGAGAAGTGAACGGTCACAACAAGGTTTATTCAACAGGTTGCATAAGAACAACACCAAGTTGATAACCATATTGAATCAAAAGGCTTAAGTCTGTTGTTCAAGGGACTGATGCAACAGCCACACCCCACCACCTAACGTATTTAAACATTGTCTTCCTGCTTCATTTAGAAGCATTTTTGTTTTGCCTCACCATCCTCCTCTCCTCCTCCAGTGGCTAGCCTCTCTCCTCGGGGCTTTTCCCTAAGCTGCCTTTAGCCTAAGGGAATCCTTCTCATGGCACCTCTAGGGGTGGAAGCCTACTACAGGGTTTCTTGACTTTGGCATCCCTACAGGGTGGTATTCCTGAGGCACAGGGAGGCAAATGGCCACAACAATGTTTATTCAACAAGTTGCATAAGCACAACACCACACCAAGTTGCATAAGCACATTTAATTGTAGATCCTAATGGGATGCACTGACAATCTCCATTTAGGTAAGAGTACAATCACCAGTTACTATGGCCTCTTTCTCTGCTGCACCGGTGCTTGTGTTAATCAGTATTTTCATCCCTTGCTCTCTTACTACCCTTCTACGTTTCTTGCTTTCTTCTCTGTAATTTTGTGCTTCACCTTTTTACAGAACCCCACCCCTACCCCACTTATTACTTTGCCTTAGAGACTGTCTTTATTTTACCTCCTTTGCTATAGATTATAGATGGCTTTTACCTCCATTTGACTTTCTAACTCTCATCAAACTCTGCTTTTTTCTCCTGCACCTTTTAGCACTATTTTCCATCTGGCTTTAGTCTTAGCATCGCTTTCTTATTATCCAAATATTTTGACTTATTTGCCTTTTGGTATACTATGCTATTATTTCTAACTCAGAAGATTTATAATTTTACATTTTTTATAGTTTTTTGATACTTTTAGATGCATAGAAGAGAGTGCAAGTGAGTTTAGAAGGTTTTCTTAGTATCAATTTAATAAGCTACACATTTTGGGTTATTTTATGTTTTGTACATCCACTATAGTTTTTTTTTGCATATCTATCATGTTTAAGATGTGTATTTGGAGTATGAATTGTGTACATCTAAAATGTATAAAAATGTTAACATGTATATTTCACTTTAAATGCACCACATAAATAGTGGATTCTCCTAATGTGCACTTGTCCCATCTCCTGATGAAGACCTAAATTGGGTTGAAGCACCAGCACTCAGGGTTCTAGTAGGACTGTTTTTCTACTAATGTATGCTAATAAATAGAATGAAACTGTTTTTTTTCTTTGCCTGGACAAATGCTAAATCAGGGTTCACTAGTTCAGAGCTTTCATCATGTATGGTTCAGCAACTGCATTAAGTTTTTATTTTTATTTTATTTATTGAAGTCTCAGAATTACAACCTTTGAGCCAGGGGCTCATTTACAAAGACTTCACATCATAGAAGAGGGAAACAAGGACAATTCCATGGTACAATAAACAGGATGAGAGGTACAGAGTCCAAAAATTCATCAAAAAGGAATACAAAGTAAGTGTTTCAAAGGTTCCAATATTTACATGGCTTCAGTTACTTGGTACATTTTACATATGTGTCAATAGTTACATGTACCATATTACCAACTTTGTACACAATTGCAAAAGTGGCCAGAGGGATAACCTTGTCATGGACCTCTAAGATATGAACTCAAGAGTAGGCCTAGTAAAGGAAGTGTATAGAGACCAGGAGGAGGGTGAAAATAATAGAGCATCCAGAGATAGGCATTGTACTGGAGGGTACTAGTACTAGTTCCTCTAACATAGGTGCAGAGGAGGGGAGAGGAGACTGAACGTGGGAGACAGAGCAGGAGGGGATTGTCTGATAGTAGGAGACAGGAGAATATGGGGACGGTTTTCCAGGGGTGAGGGTAGGTGTAGAAGAAAGGGAGGGGGGGTAAGACAGGAGAATATTAGGGATAAAGGGGAGGAGGTGTAGGCAGGTGTAGATGCAGGGAAGGAAGGGGGTAAGACAAGAGAGTACTGGGATAATGGAGGGGAGACAAAAGGGGTTTAGGGATGCAGGGTGAGGCAATTCAAAACCTGAGTAATAGCCTAGAGTTGGGGGTGGGGAGGATAACAGCACAAAGCTGGGAATGGGACCAGGGTAGGAAAGAATGAAGGGGGAAGAGGTAGGGAAAGAGTAATGGAATAGTAGTGGGAATAGGGAGAATGGTGTTTTTATTCATTGATTTCATTTCTGAATTACAAGTACCTTTGAGTTTATTTTTTTTAATTTTTTAGTTGTTTAACCAGGTATAGCACACTAAGCTGAAAGCTTTTTTACAGGAGCGACCTGGGAGCACAAGGAGGTTAAGTGACTTGCTCAGGGTCATACAGTATGCAAGTGGAAGCTGTGGGATTCAAACCCGTGTCTGGTCTGCTGGATATCACCAGATTTGCAGCTCAGAGCCTTAGACCACTGCACTATACTGCCTCCATAATGTTAATGAACTCATTTACAAAGTTCCATGTCATTACATGAAGCAACATAAAGTAACTGTATAAAACAGGAGAAACAGTACAACTTTCCAAATGGGACAGTCATATAAGGGATCAAGTAGAGTTGCACAGGGAATAGAGTATTAATACGGATATGTAAAATTAGAGAGAGAGCTATGTTAAACAACCCAGAGGACATGTTTCAACAGTACCACCAGTTAGGTAACACATGGTCGTAAAACACAGTAGCAAGGGGCAGTAGGTAGGAGTGGACAGCCAGAACCAGTCTTTTCAAAAGGTAGAAAGGTATGTTAGAGGTGATAGTAGGGGAAAGAGGGGATGGACATGGAGAAGAGAATAGGAGGGCGGGTGTTGGGGGGAGGTTAAAATGGTCAGGGTGGAGGAGGGGAGTGGAAGTAAGTGCTGGCAGAAAAACGACAGGTGCAGGAGAAAGAACAAAGAAGGGAGGAATAGTGTGTTAGGGGAAGCAGTCACAGTTACTTTCTCTGGAGAGGTGCTGCCACAGTTTGAGTTTGAAGGGACCCAACTTGTTTTCAAAGGTGATATCACTAGGTAGAGCATTGAGCCAAAGAGGAGCTCTGCAGGCAAATGATCTCTGTTCCTGGGAAGAACGGCAGTGTGGAACCTGTAGTAGCTGGAGTTCGGAGCCACGCATGAGGCGTGTTTTTAGGGAAGGGCTCAACAGTGCTTGCATTCCAGTGGAAGGAGACCCATGAGAAATTTCTGAGCCAGCTAGCAACTTTGATACTTTATGCACCCTGTTAGTTGCAACCAGCCAGTTTTGGCATACAGGTTGTATGTATGGGTGTGACTTGGAGTTGATTTAGGAGTAAGTGCATTTAGTACCAACTAATCACTGGACTTGTTTGCAAGGTTTGGAAAAAGACAAAATATCTGCATCATGATGAATAGTGTGGAGTAATTCTTGTTGACATACTTCTTTCAATTGTGTTTAAGCTGTGAACAAGAGTGTGAAATATAAACAAGGCTAAAATAAAAAAAGGACCAAAACTACTGTATAATAAAGTACAATTCATCCCAGGTTTTTACACTAACCCATATTCAAATGGTTAGCACAGAACTAACCAGGTTACCATCACGCTAACCATAACTAGTGCCAGCAGTTAGGATGGGGGCCATATTTAGAGGCCCCCAGGTGGGCCAAGATATCCTGACAGTACAACTGTGCAGAATATTTCACTGTGTCTATGCAAATGAGAGATCCTCCATGCATACTAAATGCATTCACTAAAAATACCACCAACAGCTTAATCTGGTTCAAGGTCAGTTGGCATTCATCTGTATCCCCTCCCCCGGGTCATGCCTGAAAATAGGTAGGATTTGTCTAGTGCACTTAGCCGGTCAACAAAAACTAAATAAAATAAATAAATACATGATGCAGCGATATATTCAATAGTTTTGGCAGTGCTAAATGGCTGCCATCAGAGTGCTGTTTAACGCTACTGAAATCTAGCACTTAAACTGGTGCAAGGGCTGCATCCCCCCCAACCCGATTGCCAGCTCCATGGTAGTGTAATTTTGCCATAGTGTCTAGTGCCCCCCCGATCACCTGTGTTGGGCTTGACAAATATTATTCCCTGCAGTTCAGTGGCTGCCTCACCCCCAATCACTCATATTGGGGTTGAAAAACATTCATTCCCTGGTGTCTAGTGGTCCTGCCACCCACAGATCAATCAATCAATCAATCAATCAATCAATCAATCAATCAATCAAGTCTTTATTTAACCAGGCGTTCATCGTTGAGCAGAAGCTCATTTGCAAGATGGACCTGGGTGGAGCATGAACAATTGTACATACAGGTCAACACAGGTATTTACAAGGCAATACAGATAATACTCTTTACAGAGAGGAAGAAAAAGAAGTTCATATGTACATAGAATTATACAGATATTGTACAGATTACACGGTATTTACATACATAGAAGTGTCTATAGGAAGATAAAGCAGGTTATCTAAGGTTGCAGGAGGAAATATAGGAAGAAAAATAAAATAAAAATATACACCAGGTAGAGGTGAAGGTAGGGAAGAGGGAGGAAGTAGGGGAGAAAGGCTAGGAGGGCACAGTGCACAGAAAGGAGTTGGTAAAGCTGGATGTAGAGAAGGTGGATGGAGAAAAGGAGTATGTGTGAGGCCCGGGATTGAATGCTATAAAGTACGGGGCATGGTAGGATGTCACAACCCAGGGTAGTGAGCTCCTATCCAAGGTTGGGAAAGGAAGAATAAGGGGATGGATGGGCCTAGTGTTGATAAGACAGGGGGATAAGAGAGAGAACAATTAGGCTGGTGAGGAGCAAGCTGGGGGGGTCAGTACTTAAAATTGGGTTTAGGCGTGGCTATATACCAGTACAGACACCGGTACTGGGTCTGAGTGGGTGAAGCAGTTACATACTTCTCTGACTGTATGGAAATAAAGCATCTTGAAAGCATTTATACCGATTAGAGTGCTTAATTTGAGGGTTTTTTGTAGATCGTTCCATAAGGTAGGTAGCACGAAGCTTATGGCTGCCCTGCCGAAGCGGGATTTTGCTTTGGGTACTTTAAGTGTAATAGCTGAGTAACTTCTTAATGTGTATTTCCCAATTATACTCAGGGGAAGACAGCAGGAGATATAGTAAAGGCAGCTTATTAGAGATGGCTCTATAGGTCGAGAGGCGGGGCGTTTCTGTGGCGCCTGAACTTTAGTGATGTCCATCCCACTGCCGCATATAGGGTGCAGTGATGTGTGTCGAAGGGGAATCCCGTTATAAACCTCAGTGCTCGATGGTAGAGTGTGTCCAGTTTAGCCATGTAAGAGTTGGGCATTGGCTGTAGAGGAAGTCAGCGTAATCAACCAATGATAGGAAAATGGATTGGACCAGTTGTTTCTTGGCATCTCTGGTGAGAAATTGGCTGATTCTAAAAAACAGTCCAAGACTTTGCCGAAGTCGTTTTAGCAAGTCCTCAATATGTTCAATAAAGGAGAGTCTTTGGTCTATCCAAACTCCCAGATACTTGAATTTTGTAACAAATTCTAGTTTTTCACCTAGAACTGTGGTAATTTGGGGAACTGTCCCACTGGACACAGGGTTAGCTGTACGGATAAAAAGGAGAGAGGACCATCGCTTTAGTTTTTTTGGCATTAAGGAGTAGCTTTTTTTGGAGGAGTTGGCTTTGCAAAAGGTTGAATTCTGGCTATATGTCATTGCAGGCAGCTTCAGGTGTTAGGCGACTCACGTAGAGAACTGTATCATCTGCAAACAGATGGATGTTGGCTTCTTTTATACAGTAGTCGATGTTATTAATGTAGATTGCAAAAAGTAAGGGCCCTAATATAGAACCTTGAGGTACCCCTCTTTGCAGAGTTTTTAAGGGGGACAGGCCTCCTTCGGCTTTAACTTGTTGAAGGTGCCCTGTAAGATAGTCAGTGAACCAACGCAGAGAGGAGGGGTCCACACCTATGGTTTGAAGGGCGGAGAGGAGCAGACTATGGTCGATGGTGTCGAAAGCCTTGCTTAGATCAAGGAAAACAGCACAAATAAAGTTTTTGCTCTCAAGATTACGCTGCCAGTCGTTAGTAACTTTGGCGAGGGGCTGAGATAGTGCTATGTTTAGCTCTGAATCCGGACTGCATAGGATTTAGCAGTTCCCTAGACTCAAGGTGAGTCCTCAGCTGTGCATTTACAATTTTCTCTAGGAGCTTGGACAGGACCGGAAGGAGGAAATTGGCCTGTAGTTATTGAGATTGCCACGGTCACCTGATTTGAACAGTGGTATGACATGTGCTGTCTTCCATATAGGTGGTAAGGTGCCCTGAGACAGGGATAAGTTAAAAAGGTGGGTGACGGGTATTGCTAGCATACGTGGTAGGCAATTTTTAGGAAGTAAGGGTCAAGGGAGTCGGCCCCAGCACTTTTTCTAGTATCCAACTGAAGCAAGAGGTCCTCTACCTCTTTCAGTGTGGCAGGTTGAAGTGAGAAAGGCGGCGAAGCTATCGGAGTTTCAGGCAGTTGGCTGGCAGTCTGGGAGCGAAGTATGTTTGCAGGGGAGTTATCAAATGCCATGCCTGCAGTAGCAAAGTGGTTATTGAATGCGTCAAGTATATCCATCTTTTCGGTTATAGTCAAGTTGCCAAAGATAATCTTGGTCGGGAGTGAATTTCCTGGGGAGTGGCCTAGCAGATCACTGATTGTGTTCCAGAGCTTGATTGGGCTCTTTGTGGCAGAGTCGAGTTCAGATTTGAAGAAGGTGGCCTTCGATTCTCTGATTGTTTTGGTGCATAAATTTCGTAGTCTTCTGAACTGGTTCCAGTCCTCTGCAGTGTTCAGTCTGCGTGCTTTTTCCAGAGCTTATCTCTTTCTAGATGCAAGGACTCGATCTGAGGGGTGAACCATTTACAGGTTTTGGTCCTAGTTCGAACTTTAATAAGGGGAGCATACTTATTAAGGGCCCTTGATAGAATGTTGTGGAAGATATTGTAAGCTGACGTAATCATTTTGGCCAGGTAGAAATCTTGCCACTCAGGGGAGCACTTAAGCTCGTTTAGGTAGGCATGTTCATTGAAGTTGCACCTGGATCTCTTCATAGAGAACTTGCTGATGGGTGCTGGGTTGTTGGTGGATCTTACTCCCGCAATAAAACAATGGTCACTGGCGTCTGAGAAGAAGAGATCATCCATATTGTTAGTATCCTTATTTTCCCTGGCGTCTCATGGTCCCCCCCACTGCCTGAACAGTTGCCAGTCACCTCTCTGGACCTGACCACTCTGTGCCCACTGCTCCATCCCCCTGACACCGTCCATACTCATGGACAGCAACGGCAACCAGCACAGCCATTGGCTCACCTTCTCAGCTGGCCAATGATTGACTGCCAGTGAGCAATCATGAGTAAAAAACATTCACAATCATTCACTGACAGTCAGATGGTGACCAGCCAAGGAGGTGAGCAGAGGGCTGTGTCAGCTGTTCTTGCTGTCCATGTGTATGGACCAGTGTCTGTGGTGAGGGGGGCTGAGTGGCAGTGAGTAAATTATGGGCAGGTCAGAAGGGGTGATTGACAACTGTTTGGGAGTTTGTAGTACCACTAGACTCAAGGGAAAATGAGAATACTATGAATAGATGTGTTCTATGGGTGGGGGGACCACTAGACACTAGGGAAAGTAAGAATACTAACAACATGGGTGATCACGGGATGGGGGGACAACTAGATGCCAGGGAAAATAAGAATACTAACAACATGGGTGACTGGTGGTGGGGGATTACAAGACTCCAGGGAATCAGGTATCCTAAAACCCAGAATAGGCACTAAGGGACTGCTCAGCATGCTAAGCTCATAACAAGCATACAAATGTCCCCTTAGTATCTTTCATGCCCAATGGGCTCATTAGTATGCCAGGGTTGAATATGACCCACACAAGACCTGGCACTATCTCATTTAGGTACCACTCTCTCCAATGGGTTCCCCATGGGCCATATTCAGCTCTATCAGTGCAGTGTATAATCACTATGCACTGTGCTGGCATAGCCCATACACAGAAAGGCAGCACACTACAATGGAGTTCACTGTCAGAATATTGCACAGGGCCAGTTGAGAGCCATTTGCCATGCAGCACTGCTTGCTGCATGCCACTAATGGCTGGCTCTGAATATGGGGACCATAGTCTTTTGCCTACGTATTCCTATCGTATTTAAAATCCTCTGTTCTTTTTCATAGCAAGCCCATACAGTATGTTAGATCTTTGTCAATAGTGTTTCTGATATTACTGTAACCTCCTCCAATTTAAAGAATTCTGGAAAACATATGTATGACATATATTACTTAAAACTGTATTGTACTGTAGTGCATCACTGTCTTGTTTGTTAAATCATTACCTGCTGTTGGAAAACATTGAGGAAAATCATTCTGCTTATACAGGCAACTACAGGCTACTAAATGTAATCAGTTACATTTTATCTGACTCAAAATCAAAATTGCCTTGAATGTAAAAAAAGATAACATATTTTAAAAGTGATAAATTGAAACAAAACAATATTTATAGATGACAGGGAGCAAGTAATAAAGGTCTGTACTGGCCACTATGTCTCTGTGACTATTTCATCTTCCATGGTAACTTAAACACCAGACAAAAGCCTTTACAGTTCAGGGCCCACTGCCTGGCCAGAGGAGATTGAGTGAGTTGGTAATAATTCATAGACCTTTCTGTTTCACTTTTCTAGAGTTGAGGAATTACACCCATGTCCGCCATTAAAATGGCTCTGATATGAAGAGCAGGGCAGGGTGGTGCACACATTCTGTTATTTTTATCACAGACAAATGTGACACTATGGAGCATGGGAGACTATGAATGGAGAAATGCTCTATTGTTCCAGAACGGTCATGATTAAACAAAACTGTGATTTATTTTGCATCATGAAGTTGGCCTTGCAAAAACACACCTGATATGCTGATATATTTTTAGCAATCTTTGCCAATAAACTGTGAAGATGTTTAATTCTTGGGTAAACCACTTCCTGCATGCTAGAGTAATGAGTTGAAGTGTGAATCTTTTTGGGGGTGGAGCATGGTGAACTGAATTTGTGGTTGTGTCTCTTGATTAAAACACATTCCAGGAAAATGTCTATGAAACACTAAATTCAATAAAATATAAATTATTTTTATATAGTGTCTTTCATACCAGGTATTACAAAATGCATGTGTTATCATAAGAACATATACAAGTAAAATATCTATAACTATGTGTTTGTTGATATTTATAACCATGTGTTTGTTAAAAATTGTATATATCCACCACTGTTACAACTGGACAATTGAACACTTGTGAAAACGGGCAGTTTTGTCCACATGCCTTTCCAGTATAAAATAAAAATGAAATAAAAAAAATATTAACAGTAAAACTAAAAATGGCAGATAATATACAAAATAAAATAGCTGAACTAGTGCAAATAACAAATAGTGATGTAGTAACTATCTTACTAAATTATAATTACTGGTTTCATGCAATATAAACCTAAAACCAGTACAGCAGCTGGAAAATCCTGTAATACATGGTTGTGAAACCACAATTGTGTACTATGAGATTTTCAGAATGTTCATAATTGAAAAACATCTCCATGTTGCCATTATATAGCCCCTACATTTCTGACAAATGTTTTTTTTTTATGCACCAACCAATTATCAACCCCTCTGCTACTCTTCATTCAAAAAAGCCACAGTCATTTAATTTAATAACTAACCTGGTTGAGCCTGCTGTGCTTTGATTGTTTATGACACTGAAATTAGAAAGTTTAGTCACACAGTGCTCTCTTTTACTCACCACGTGAAATGGGAAGAGCAGCATGGGATGACTTAGTGAGTGTGTTCACCATAGCAAACAAACAAAACATGACCAAATCTACCAGATACATTTTCTTATTGAACAATTGTGGGTTGTATTGCTGTAGGAAAGCGAAGGGTTGGATATTTGGTGGGGGTACTCAAATGAACTATATCAAAACTGATGGGGGGATCTGTACAATGGCAACCTCAGAACTGAAGGAAATTACTTTAAAAAACAGCAATTATAAAAAAAATTAAAGGAGATGTGTTGCACACATATTTTTACACATCCTCCATGTGTGATGCCTTCGTAAACCCATTGAGCTTAACTGTTATTGCTTCTCAACTTGTATATTGTATTTCTGCTCTGTTTCTGTATTTAAAAACTTTGTGGATGAATGCAGCCATCACTGTAATTATCATCCCACCCCCAGCTCACAACTGGAAACACGTCCTTTGGCCTCTGCTTGTTTACCTGGTAAAATATGTTTAAATAAATAAATGTGGTCACATCTCACACCTTGGGTGTGTAAAAAAACTTATAACACTTTGACCATTTTACGAATGTTATGTAAGCAATAATACCCAACAGGGTTGGCAGTACTGGGATACACCGGCCTCCCCAGGTGTGTAATGAGGCCCAACATCACATGAGGAGGGCCTTATAGGCCCCAAAAGGCCTGGTCTATCCCAATAGCACCAACCCTGGAGGATATTATTGCATTTAGAAAATGGTAACAATTTTTTCTAATATATAAAAAAAATTAAAAATAAATAAAAGCAGTTAAAAAGGACTAAAAAGTCAGTATTGCTGTAGAGTAGTTACTCTAGTAGTATGTTTGGCATAGTTGCCCTTAGAGGGCACTGCTGCTGTTGTCAGCCAGGTGCATGCCCCCCCCCCCAATTCTGTTGATTTGGGAAAGTGATACCATTTCATTTGTGTTCTCTTCTGTGGAAGTCAGAAATCATCTTTCAGCCTGTTGCTTCTCACAGGCTGTTACTTTTGTGGTTCCATTGGTGAAGGAACAATGTTCCTTCTGAACTCCAAAGTGTGGAGAGCAGCAGTCCGTGATGTCCATCCCTCAACAGGTTCAGTGCATTTTTTGGTTTTTTAATGTTCTGAACAGGGGAAGGTGACATTGGGGAAAGTTTTGTTTATGGGGATGGGAGCTGGGGCCAGTCTGGCTCAAAGTTTACTGAAGTGCTCAGTAGGAGTTGCACAGAGCATGCGAGGTGCTGTGGTAGCGCTGTATTAACAAAAAAAATGGAGCAGAGTTGGGAAGGCTGTTTTAAAGAAACTGATGCGTAGTTTGGAGCACAGGGTTTGAAAAACATGTGGTCTGAGGACTGAGAAGGGTGTTTCTTTCTCTCTTTTTCTCACTCACTTGCTTTCTTTCTCACTAAGTGAGAGAAAAAATGGGGGCAGATCAACTTTGAAAATTTGGGGTGCCCAATGATACCCTATGTAATAGGGCACCCCAAATTGGTACTTGTTTTTTACTGGGCATTATTGAAAAATAAATGCATGCCTTGTTATGGCTTTTAGCCAATCAGCATATTTTATTTTTCAAGTCCACTTTCAAAAAGTGTAATAAATGACTCATGGTTTGCTTCAAGTGCTACAATAACCTCATTTCCTGGGTGACTGAAGGCCCTCACAACACACCCAGGTCATTCTTATTGTGCTCATCTGTATACTGAGTATTTATATATATGCTGTCATTACAATCATTGCACTACTGCTGGTGTGCCAACTGCGTAATAAAACTTCCACAGCGAAGAACATCACAGCAATAGATACTGACAGAAAGCGTTGGGTCACTGTGATGGTCTTCACTGACACTGGCACTGAATCTCCTGGTGTTTTGCTCCCTTCCCAATACAACTCTGACTTGGAGTTGGATAAATAAATAAATATCAGGGGGTGTGGGGTTTGTGGGGCACAGCTCCCCCCAAAGAAAACACACCGGCATCCCCGACAGTACAATGCCAACACTTGGTATTGTGTCTGTCGATGTCAGGGATGTCGGCGATGTAGATGTCGCTGTGCTATAGGTAAACCATTACTACTACATGTCCTCATGTTATCTCCTATGTAACAAATGCTATTGTTTATTATTCCTTGTAACCAATGGTATGTGTCTATTGCACTTATTTTTGCTGTAATACCTTTCTTGTTGCACTATATCCTCTGTACCCTTCCCCCAGGACACATCTGGAAATTAGCAATTTGCTCAGTATTTCTTCCTGGTGAAACTTTTAAATAAATATATAAAATTCTGTTACTACAATATGTAATAAATAACATGACAGGGTGTTGGTTGTCAGGGATTAATGCACACCCAGATGCATAGTGAGGCATAAGGCACTTGCACTGAGCGCTTTTAGCACCTCAGAGTTCATTAACTTCAGACAGCCAAGCAATGACCTGGAGTGACATATTGTGCTTATAAAATGGCTAAACAGAAATAATTAAAACAATGCCATTTTACAAAAAAAACAAAAAAAACAGATGTTTTCTTTTTTTAACTGTAACTGGTAAAAAGGAGTTCCTTCCTACTTTTCTGTCATTTGTCTTTCCACACATTGAATTGATGGAAGGTTTATTTATGATGGAACACTGGGATTCATACTGCTGCAGAGTTCCTCTGTCTGAATGTTCACCCTCACTCACAGCAGAAGGCCTTATACGGAGCCAAATGTTTATTTTCATAAACCAACAAATAGTTTTTGAAGCAGTGCAAGCAACAGAGATTGCCCTGGCAAGCTAGAAAGAATAGATGGAGCATTTCTCATGGTCACCAAAGAAACACTGGGAATTAAAACTGAATAGTACTTCATTTTTTTAAGTTTGTTTATGTGTGTAAGGAAGGTATCATGAGAGGAAAGAATGTTCAACTATTTACCTGTTTTGGTTTTTTTAATTTAAGGGGAATTTACTTTTTAGGGCCTTGCTTATGGCTTTCATTGGGTAAAGGTGGTAGCCATGTTTGTAGTGGCAATCAAGGATGAGTGAAGTGACGAGAATTATGTATATGATTGGCCCAAAGTCCAATTCTCACTGCCTGAACTTGCTCCAGCCTGTACATTTCTAGTGAATTAACATACAGTATGGGTCTCAGAACGTATGTAGCCAATCAGGGAGCAGAACATTTCCAAACCATTGTTTAATGCTGCACATCAGACTGTGGGTTATTCCTTACTTAACACACACATCTTCCTGTGTATTATTCCATACATTATAAATAATGCTATAATAAGTGCTATTAGTAGATAAAATAATCATGTATTGGTATAATATACATTGGTAGAGAAACTCAGGAGCTATGCACAGGCAAGACAAATAAGTATGTTTTGAGAGAAGCTTTAAAGAATGTTGGAGAGTCAGTTTGTGAAGGCTGGCTATTACAGATATGGGGAGCAGAGAAACTGAATGAATAACCAGCAGCAACAGAGGGAAGAGAAATAGGGAACGACTTAAGCAGATATGCTGAAAAGGAGTGAAGGAATCAAATAGGTGAGAAGAAGCCAGATCGTGAAGTGTTGAGAACACCAGGGGAGCTAGGGTCTGGTAAAATAAAAGGTTATGCATGCGAACATTTGCTGAATTTCATTTTCTACATTCACAAAATATGCAGATTTTAGGGAAAAATGTTACCCAGTCAGCACTTGCAAAATTTTGTGGACTTGCAGAATTTTATTTTCCACAAGTTGGGAACTTGCAGATTGTTTTTTACTCGAAAGTTGTGAACTTGCAGGAAAAAATACCAAGTCCACAACCTGCAGAAAACAATTCTCCAAGTTATGGACTTGCAGAAATGTTAACCTGTAGTTTATGGACTTAGTATATTTTTTTCCTTTCTTTTTTGATTTAGTAAGCTTTGTCCAGTGCCAGTTCTCTGAGAAGCTCAGTCCCTGCCCCTCCCGATCGTGGCCTACGACTGGGGCATGCCTGGTAATCCACATTCTCAGCTTGTGAAAAGTCAACAAATATTGCAGATTTTGTTTCTGCATTTCACAAAACATGCAAATGGAAACATGTTCATGTTCCCCAGTCCAAGTTTCTTTGGTTTTATAATGGATATGAAAAAAGATAGTGAGCCTGTGTAGATTTCTGAGAATAGATGTTACAGTGGTAACCATCACCACTTTCCAAGATACTGTACATTATAGCACACAATAGTGTGCAATTGGTTCATCAGTGTGCCATCCGACATCAGAGGAGCAAATGCTGAATTTGTATTTTTTTAGCTTGTTGCTAGGTGTCTTGTGATCCATTGCTCAGTTTGGTGTGGTTGCATAGCCACTGGAGATGCAGAGTACACATTTAAGATGTGATGCCTAATAACTAATACACATTTGTGTCTGATAGCCTTCATTTTTGTACCTTTTGTAAGGTCACCCTTGCAGCCTTTCTCCCTCCCCCTTCTCCCTTCCTGCACGTAACTATAGGTAGAACACCAAGCAAAACATCAACAGCTACATTAAAGAACAAGTGATTAATAAGAGTGCTTTTTACTAGTATTGTTAAAAGCAAAGGTGAAAAGCCCATGTGTCAGTGCACTATCAAATATTGTATTATAAAATGTAAACAAGTAACTACAAACACATCAAAATACTATACATGAGTCAGTTGTCTATCTATTAGAAGTAAACACCTGGGGCCCAATACTGGAATGTGGGCAAAAGCAGAGCACAAAGGTTTGCACTGCACTTGCCCATGCCAACGACTCTGAGAATGCTACACTCAATTGGACAGCACACTGGCACTAGCTGACTAAATGTAGGGGCATGTCAGCACAGTTTAATGTTGAATAGCACTACCCTGGCAGGGATTTGGGCTGTGTGCAGCTCATAGGCATGGACAGAGAACAGCACCCCCAAACCTGATAGCACCAGAAGCCCCCAGCATGATATTCAGCTGATAACATGCAAATGAGCCCATTGGGCATGCATGGCACTAAGCAGTCATATATCCATTATGGGCTCATTTGTTTAGGAAGTCACAGAATGTTGCACCCCTACAGAGACAGCCTGTCACATCAGACAGGTTGGTAAGTGCACCCCACACCCTGAATGCCCAACAAACAAATTATATGAACTCCCTGGTGTCCAGTGGCACCTTTTCCCTCTGTTCATCATCCTACTTGTAGAGCAGGTATTCCCTGGTGTCTAGTGGCAGCCCCCCACCCTCTGATCATCATCCTCATAATAGATTAAGTATTCCCTAGTGTCTAGTGGCATGCTCTGCCCCAAGCACCCATCCCAGCTGACAGCCCATACTCCTTGGCATCTACTGACCCCCGCATCACCCACACTGAGTACACCAAAGTGCCACTCCCCCATACCTCTGTCATTGGTGCTGCATGAATGCAATAAGGAACTCACTGCTGTCCCCCCATACCTCTGTTTCCAGTGCCATGCAGAAGCAACACAGTGACTGGCACAGCCTTCCTCTCACCACCTCTTCCAGCCACTGTATGCAATGACAGGGAGCATGCTTATTGTCTACAGTATAAGAAATGTGCTTCCTGTACTGTAGAAAGTATGTGCACTCCCTGTCATTGCACATGGCGTCCAGCTGAGGTAGTGCGAAAAGGGTTGTACTGGTCACTGTTTTGGATCCGGGCAGCACTGGTGACTGAGGTAAGGGAGGCAGGGTGGTGTGCCCAGTGTGAGCAGTGCAGGGGGAACCACTAGGCACCAAGGAATAGGGTATGTCTTCTGGGATGGTTGCTTAGGAGATCAGGGGTTCCAATGGACACCAGGGAAATCCTGGTACTGCAGCAGTGTATGATCAGTGGGGTTCCACTTTGCACCAAGGATGATGTACACAGTAATGGGAATGGGGACTGGGGGGTGCTACTAGACACCAGAGATATCTGTTCTTATATAGTAGTGGGTGACCCGAGGGTCGGGGTGGCACTGGACAGCAGTGATGTCTTTACTACTATGGGGGCTTGTGAGCAGAGGGCATTCCACTAGACACCAGGGCATAACATTACAGTTATGGGGATGGGGATCAGAGGGCAGGGGTGCCACTAGACACCAGGACATGCATAGATGTAGCAGACTGGTGTCAGGGGATGGAAGTGGCTGCCTGTATTACCATTGCTCACCACCTGGTCCATGAAACCTGTTAAGATGGGGTTTGCAAATACGGTAACTTGTACCTGTTCAGGTGGCATTTACTACCTATGCAAACCTCACATATACTGCTGCACCCATACGCAGGGGGACCCCTTCATTTGCATGGGTGTAGTGTTGTACGAAATGCAAAAATTTCGCTAAGCAAAATATTTTACATAATTCTTGCATTATGTGAAATTTTTCACTTAGGCGAAATGTAATTTCACCACAGATGACAGTTTCACATAACCATGAACTTTCGTCCATTTCATTGATGTTTTTCCAATTTCACCTGCCAATTTTTGCTCATAAGGTGAAATTTGCAATGGATTGTGGGTAAATAGCTGAAATACCACGTGCAGGCTGTTTTCTGCACAGCATATTGTCTATTGAGTTGAAGAGCAGTTCAGTGTGGTGCATCATAGACAATAAACCCTTCAAAAACTTCTTTATTTCTTATTTTGTGAGCTAATTGCTCCCAAAATCTAAAGTTTGTTCTTAGTGGTGCCTGTGAACATTTTCTTCTTTTTGTATCTTTGGATAATACTTAGTTAAACTTAGGTAACATTTTCAGTTTTCTCTGTGTCTGTGGCTGTGAAGGAGTTGAGTGGGGGAGGGTCAGTCATGTGTGTGTGTGCATGTGTGTGTGTGTGTGTGCGTGTGAAAGCAGAGCAGGCTAGCTCCTAATATTTGGCAGATTTCTCACAAGTTGTGAGTCAGTTTCTGTTACTTCTTTTAAGTCTCCATATTTTTGTTTGTGTGCTACTTATTTGTAATATTTTTCTTACATATTGACCCATTTTTGGGTCACTTTATCTGAACAGTTACTCATTCTGAGTTGTTCTGTTCCTGTTACCCCTTGTTTAATCACTCTTCTTCTTTATTTTTGTATTGGAAGTATTCATGGACAGTTGAACACTTGTCCATATCCAGACACACTGCTTTGTTGAATTGGTCACATAATTTAATAGTGTGATCTAGCCACTGCATTGCAGCATTCCTCTTTTTCTGTTTAATTTGCTTATCCTTTCCCTGTTACACCATTGGTGTTTACGACCTGACCCATACTCTATAGAAAACGACATAGTTTTCAAGAGACTGGTTATCCTTGCAAGATTGTTGGAGGTGACTTTGTTTGTTAATTTTAAAGCTTGTTGTCCCTTCTGCCTTATACAGTATATCTATAAGCAAAACTTGTATTTAGTGAGATACCAATACATTGCAGTATTTGCCTTATCCAGACACCACTTATCCGTAGGTCCATAGATCGTATTGTGACTGTGAGTTGTTCTGTATGGTTGGTTTTCAATTTAGTTTGCGTAAACCTACCTGTACCTACCCAGTTATTATCAAGTTGTGTAATAACCATTCCATTTAAAAACTGACATTTTATTAATAACTACCTTAGTAGTTTTTAAGTGTTACTGCAGCTCCCTGTTGTGGTGGTGTTCTTTGTTGGTTTGGTATTAAAAGTCTTTTATTTCTGTCCTATTACCCTATGTTACTTAATTTGTGTTTTAACACTAGAATAGGCTACAGTAGCAGTTGTAGGTAGTTGTATAGACTACAGTGCTGCTACCTGTTCTGATTTCTGTTTGCCCTTTGCAGAAAGCACTCCAGGTGTTATTCACACTTAGTAAATAGAAATATATTATCATATACAGTACTTTCAGAGAAAGTCAAACAGAACAAGCATATAAATATGCCTGCCAATAGATGTTCCAGTTCAGGGAAAGGTGACAGGGTGGGAGGTGGCCCAAAGAAATCTGTTGAAAAAAGTAGAAATGCAGTTCCACTTCCAGTAAGCAAAAGTATTTCTGCGTCAGTGGCTTCTGCGGGCTCCGGTTCTGTGGCAGCCAGTGCCAGCAAAATAGAAGTTAGAAGTGGCTTCAGTGTGACTCAGTCTTTTATGACCAAATCTGCAGCTACCATGCTTGTTGGGAATGATACTGAGAATAAGGAAGACACTCACACTGATGCAGGCACAGAGGTCCAGGAGGAGGTGGATAAAGTTGTTGGTGTGACTGTTGCTCCTGTTCATGGTGGAGTTGGCAGTGGTCATACTGTCCAGCTTAAGTCTGTTTCTCTTGGAGAAGGAGATATGGAAAATCAGCCCCCCCCCACCAGTGAGGAGATGCCAGAGAAAGAAAATGTTTCTGTGGAAATAGACAGTGATAGGGAGAAGGAGGAGGATGTAATCAGCTGTCGTCCAGATGATGATGAGGTGTTGGATCCCCTGCGGGAGCCAGAGTTGAAAAAGCTTAAGGGTGATGATGTTTCCCATTTAGATGCAGAGCCTGAGGGTAAGACTATCAGCAAGCCTACAACAAGCAGTCAAGTACCCCCCCCAAAAAAAAAACTAGTACTACTGGGTCACCTGCAGTATTGGATGAAACAAAGGCCCAGGGAGGTGAAGATCTTGGCTACTGGGGGCCGGGGATGCTCCAGATGATTCCCCAGGCATGGTCTCCTCCTGCTGCCAGGGAGGGAGCATGGTCTTCTGCTGCTGCTTGGGTGGGGCAACAGTCTCCTGCTGCTGCCGGGGGAGGGGGCACAGTCTTCTGCTGTTGGGGGGGGTGGGGACAACAGACTCCTATTCCTGCCACTGTGCAGTCTCACTCATAGGTTCCACAGCACGTTGTGGGGTTGTAGCCTGACTAAATAAAGGCTGAAATGCTTGCCTGTCAAGGTGACGAACAGTTGTCCCATTGCCTCTCCCTTTACTTCAATTGGTGGTTTATCCACCCAACCAAAAAAAATAGTACAAAGAAACAGAGAAAGACAGAGAGATGGGGGGGGTCACACACACACACACACACACACACACACACACACACACACACACAATCTACAGATACAAAAATAGGAAGTAATAAAAAGGCACACCAGAAAAACTAAGAAAAATATCATAAAGTGTTTTCTAAGTAAATCTGCTCTCTGTGTTCAGAAGGATTCTAAGCTGTTGCCTGCTTCTCTACAGACACATAGGAAAGGAAATGAATCACTCACTTCCTGCCTGTTTACAGTCACCCATGTGACCTGCAGAATGTAAGTCGTATGAAAAGTCCAATTACACCTAATTTTGCCTAATTGCAGCGCAAAGCGAAATTAATGGTGAAACTGGGAGGTGAAATTTCACCATAAGGGCTTAATTTCACAAAATGTTTCACAGGCAAAATTTTTGATTTCGCCAGGATTTCACCGGCAAAATAAAATTTCCCAACATCTCTACATGGGTATAGCAGTAACTTAGCTCTTGGGCACTAACGGGTTTTGCCCGCACTCTGGGGGTGTCTGAATATAGACCCCACTAACAAATCAGGCAGAAAACCTAGTTATCACTGGCAAACACCCCTTAGCACCCGGGCTACATTTGAGTTTTGACTATCTGGCCCATGGTGTTTAAAAATAGCCCATGTTATCCCATCCCTGTTTTTGCTATTGCTATATTTCTACCCCCCCTTAATTCATGGTGTGTTAAACCGTTATTATCTTAAAAAAAAAATTTTGTTCCCAAAGTAGCTGAAAAGTTTGATTCTGTCAAAGACTTTTCTTTTCAAACAATCAAACAATATTGTGCAAGCAAAAATAAAAACACACAATACCACACACAAATACCCTTATCAGGATATTACGCAGCATAGACCAACACTTTTACACACACATTTCAGGGGCAAATACAACTGGAAAAAATATTTAGAAGTCAGTAATGAAAATATTCATTTCATGGGCAGATGGTGCAGTACCATGTCAGTGGGTGTGTTTCACCTTTCTGCACCATTCATAGCTGTTCATTTATTCTGTTCCTTATTTTCACAAGAAATGGTGGTGTTAAATCAAAGTGCCACCTGACATGGGTCAAGATAACATTGATCAGGTTTCTGGGCAGCAATTCTTTGCCCCTTGAGCCATCATACTTTAGTTACCAATTGGAGTTATGTGTTGTATGGCACAAGGGCACAAAAAAATCAGTGCTACAAAACATTCAGGTTTGTCTGAGATCTGGCACCTCAGATACCTTTCTTTTTTGCTTGTGAGAGGCACAATGTCCATATCTGACAGAATGTTTATTGTACCCTTGATGTGAACATGGACTGCTCTCAGTGGAAATGACACAGGTACCCTTTATATACCATTGCCTCCATCACTATGTTATCGTCTTGCAGTGATTTCCTCTGCATCTACATTGTTAATGTCTGCTGAAAGACTAGCTGTACTGTGCCTCTCCAGTGGTGTTGATGTCCATGGCACTGACATTGGCTGCGGCGTTTCCCTCATTCCCTTTTTCAGGTCTTGAATCATTGTAAGCAGATGGAGTTGCCCTGCCTTAAGATGTTCCATGATCTTCCTCACCTGTTGGCATTTCTGCTTGAGAACATAAGAACATAAGAATGTGCCAGCAGATGGGGACTGTGTGATCCATCTAGTCTGCCCATATGAATATACCCCTCCCTGGTGGATTCATTGTTTCAGGTTACAGCAATGCCTATCCCAAGAAAGTCTGAATTCCCTAACTGTCTTTGTCTCCACCATCTCTTGTGGTACCCTGTTCCAAGGCTCCACCACCCTCTCAGTGAAGAAGAACATCCTGATGATGTGGCCTCTAGTTCTTTGTTCATTGTTTTCTTTGAATAGGCTCTGATCCTGCACTAATTCCATTAAGTTATCTGAATGTTTCACTTTACCACTATCCAGTGATTTATCGAAGAGCTCAGCTAGTGGAACAGTGAGTTCCTTCCTAAACTCCTTCAGAATTTGTGGATGGATTCTGTCAGGCCCCATGGCTTTGTTAGTTTTTAACGTATTGAGCTCCCTGAGAATTCTCTCCTTGGTGAAGCAGCTTGTGTCTACCTCTGTGGTGCAGTGTCCCTTTCTACCCAGTGTTGGTCTGCTTCCATTATCTTCTAGTGTAAATACTGAGCCGAGGTAGTCATTCAAAACTTTTGCTTTCTTAGTGCTGTCCTCTACACATTGACCCCATTTTATTTTTAGTCTAACGACTCCCTCCTTGGTCTTTCTCTTTTCACATATGTATCTAAAGGAGGCATTGCCATCTCTTTTTATTCCCTTGGCAATCCTCTCTTCTGTTTGTGTTTTTGCTACTCTAATTGCCTGTCTGCCTCTTTTAGCCTAGCTCTGTATACCTTTCTATCATCATTGTTCTTTGTTTCTTTATATTTCTTTAATGCGTTTTTCTTTTCCCTAATTCTTGATGCCACATCTTTTGTGAACCAAAGAGGTTTATTTCTTCTTTTTGATTTGCTGATTACCCTTGTACATCATGATGTAACAAGGTATAATGCTGTCTTTAGAGCCTTCCAGCTTGCATCAACATCCCCATGTGTCACGTTTTCATGTATGCTCCTAAAGGTGGATCGCATCTTGTTGAAGTCAGCATTCCTAAAGTTGAGGATCTTCAGGCTAGTGTGACTGATATTCTTATGTCTGTTGACAGTGAACCAGATGGACCTGTGGTCACTGGAACCCTTATTGACCCCCACTTTAACATCTGAAACCCTGGTGCTGTTTTTAAGCACAAGGTTCAGGACTGCTTCTTCTCTTGTGGGAATATCCACCATCTGTGTCAGACCTGCCCCCTGCAGTGCAATGAGGAATTCCTAACTTTTTTTTGATGTGTCTGTGTAGAAGGAGTAATTTACATCTGGCAAATTGAAGTCTACTACTAGCAGCAGCTCTCCTTTGTCAGCCATCATTAGGATGGATTCAAGAAGTTCTTTGTCTTTTTCTTTTCTTTCTTGAGATGGTGGTCTGTACACAATTCCCACCCTGACTAGGGCCTTTTTCCACTTTTTCAAGGGTAACCCATAGGGTCTGGGCCTTGTTGTGATTTATCTGTATCTCAGTGGCTTTGATGTCTTCTTTGTTACATATTGTAACACCCCCACATTTTTTTCCTTTTCGGTCTCGTCTGAACAGAGTGTATCCTGGGATAGCGATGTCCCAGGTGAGGTTCTCATTAAACCACGTCCCTGTTACTGCAACTCAAGCTAAATGAGCTTGTGTCATCATCGTACTAATGTCTGGGATTTTATTCACCAGACTGCAGGCATTAATACACATTGCTTGCCATGCCTGGCTTCCCACTTTTACTGTTCTGTGCCTTGTGTCTTTTAATGGTGGTCCAGTTGGGACTATGTGCTCTGTGATTTTGCTGTTGTATACCGCGTGATGACTTAAGTGTGCCTTTTTAGGCTCAGCTGGCTGAAAAGATGATGTACTGGGTGGTGATGTGGGAAGGGCAT
Organism: Neoceratodus forsteri; assembly: GCA_016271365.2. Classification (NCBI taxonomy): domain Eukaryota; kingdom Metazoa; phylum Chordata; order Ceratodontiformes; family Ceratodontidae; genus Neoceratodus; species Neoceratodus forsteri. The sequence continues at coordinate 453,714,652 of CM057452.1, read as the reverse complement.
CAGCCATCCCTCGAGGCACGTTGGATGATGATGCCCTCTCTCTTTGTCCTATGGATGCCTTAGCAGGCTTAGCAAGATGAAAGAAAGATTTCGGCGGGGGAAGGGCATCCACTTTCCCTTGAGGCACGTTGTGTGATGATGCCCTCTCTCATTGTTCTACAGATGCATTAGTAGGTCTAGCTGGATGAAACAAAGATTTAGGGGGAAGGGCATCCACTTTCTTTTGAGGCATGCTGGGGTGATGATGCCCTCTCCCCTTTTCCTAGTTTAAATGTTCCCAAAAAATAACAAAATTGTTGGCCTAATGCTCAGGTTCCCTGCTTAGTGAGATGTACTTCAGCATATTTGAATTCTGTTCTTTTATGCTTCTCCACATAAAATTCTCCAATCCGACTCTCACCAATTATGTTCCATGTTGTTTGTGTAGCTGTTTTCACATCGGACCCTATTTCTTGTAGATCTGTAGCTGCTCTTTCCCCTTGTATACCCTCCATGTGTTACTTTATTGATTCGTAGTCCTTTAGGCCAGCCTGCTGCTCAGACGATTCCTTCTCTTCTGTATTTTTCAGCAGCTCTGGTGCTTCTGCGTCCTCCAGATGGGTCAGCTGCTTGGGTGCTTCCATATCCTGTGGATGGACCAGCTGCTGTGGTGCTTCTATGTCCACTGGATGGGCCTGCTGCTTGGATTCTGCCCTCTCCTGTGCTGTTGTAACATCCTGGGACTGTGACATGAGGTTTTCTTCAGGCTGTTTACAAAAGTATGGTTCGTTGTCCCTGGTGATGATATCATACTGTTTTGAAACAATAAATGCAGTTAGACTCTAAATATTTAAAACAGAATATTGCCTGGCTTCCTGTCTGCAAACTGTACTTATCAGACTCTGACTGATAACTAGGACCAGGCATACATTTCAACTGTCTGGGATTTTTAGGGATGTCCCTCCAAAAATGTGGGTCTCTGTGATTGAACAGTTGGGATTGTAAACACAAAATAATGTCAGACATTATAGTTATAGTTATAGACTTGTTCTTGTTCAGAAAAAGTGTTTTATACTAAATCTCCTATTCTACCAGCTTTCTGAGTGCATATCACCAATGTTTAAGCTGTGTCCCTGATTTTGGACCGTTCTTCCTGATTAATGAGGCAGGGGCTTGAGGGGCATGGAACCAAGGGCACACCTAGGAAAATAATTATTTTAAAAACTGTGGTCCACATTTGTCTAGAGTTAAAGATAGTTTCTATCAAGTTACTTAACACTATAATGCACATCAGTGACACTGTACGAAAAGCATTGCAGTTAAGATCTATAGTATTTTTTTTTGTTACCAGGAGAGACACACTAAACTGAAAGCTTGTTTACAGGCACAACCTGGCAGCACAAGGAAGTTAAGTGACTTGCTCAGGGTTACACAGTATTCAAGTGGGGCTGTGGGATTCAATCCCAGGTTTCCAGGTTTGCGACTCAGAGCCTTAAACCACTGTGCTATACTACCTCCTACTATTTGAAAACCTATTATTCAAAACAACAATACAAAACAATATTGTCATACAATGTACTGTACTTCTTGAACCCTTTCTGAAAGCTTTTTTTTTTACTGGTGGTGTGGCATTTTCCTTTCCCCCATCTTTCTGCTCAAAGGTATGCTGATTTTCAGATATGTTACCACTTTTCAAGTAATGGCAGGTCTGCTTACATCTGGTGCTCCATAAACATTTGCGGTTCTGAATCTGGTATGTCATGTTCAATCCAGTATACAGTACAGTGACACAGAATATTGCCTGTCAGTAAGATGTACATTTTTCAAGCTAAAAAATTGATGTACTGTTCTCTGACTTCGAGACAGCAATCAGTTTAGAGCTGATTGGCTAAAACAGTTTCAGATGTCATAGTTACAGTGTGTCATGCTTGTTGGATCATCAACATCAAATGTGTTGGTTCCTTAATCCCCAGCTCATGATTTGTCATAATTCCTGACCAAGTCTACTGTACCTGTCCCTGTACTATATAAATACTTTGCATTTTTATTTCATTTATCCACATCTTTTGGAGAAGATTTCCAGACTGAGAAACCACCAACTTTACACTACTACTATGATCAAAAAGCTGGAAGCCAGACATAGCAATGTCATCCTTAAAATGCATGCTAATTGGACTCCAATATTGGATATACAGAACTACCTTGCAGAAGCTGGCATTATGATTTCTGTCTCTGCCCTCTATAAATGCATTTGACCATGCAAAGATCATTTACACAAGAAGACAGTGTGCACTAGGTGGGTATTTTTGAGTGAGCCACAATATACTACAAGTGAGTGAAATGTTCTGTGCTGCTTCTGTGGCCTTGAGCAAACCACAGTACAATACAAGGCAGCAAATGTTCCGGGGCTGCCCCTATGCCTTGAGTGTCATTAACTAATGTGTACTGTTGTTGTTTTGCAGTGAGGTTTTCCAAATTGTAGATCAGCTAGCAATGGAGGAAGATGAGAGCAGTGTAGCAGAGATCCATCATAAACTAGCAGAATGGGAGTACTCAGTATCTGAATCATCAGTAAGACAAATGTGACACCAAAGCAGATGAACATATGAACATACGAATGTACCTGCAGAAACAGACCACTCAGTCTACCTAAGTCTGCTCGAGTGTGCAGCTAGCACCCCTAGTTTACAGCTGCCCCATCCCCCCTTCCTTTTGTCATCCCACTGTCAACCCTCACCTCCCCCACCCTCATTCTCCCCTGTTCCCTGTCCCATGCCTTTTTAAAGCTGTGCACAGATGGTGGAGTTATGGCAGACCATGGTAGGTACAGTGCATGCTGCTTATAGCGGATTGAAAAGTTTAAAAGTATTTTGTCCACTATAAGAATTGTCCATTTAATCAAAAATAAAACAAATTACTGAAACCTGAAAGAATAACATATACATTAGTAGGATGATGCAGCACAGCATTGGAATTGCAGCTTTTTTTTGATTAAGTTTCATTTGCTGTGCAGGCATCCTGTGCATTATGGTGCGTTCAGTAAAACTTAACTTTTATTCAATTTTTAAAAGCAGCCTTCACCCTCTCTTTTTCTCTTCCTCTCTGGATTTTGATTGGAATGCCAGTCAGTTGTAATCTGGTCTTTGGCCTTTAACAGGTCACATAGTGTTGATTTTGGGATGCTGAAGTGGATTGCCAGATCTCAGAGGCTAAGTTTTGGCAATGTCTCTGTTTCTTTCAGGAGTTGCACTTTCCTGGATAATGTCAGGCTACTCTGTTTTATTCCTGCCATGTTAGAGCAGAACATAACAACCACAGCAACAAAGGATACCAGCACAATGCTTTAGCAATGAATATGTGGGATTTCCCGGCCCAGTGGCGCAGAGGGTTGAGGCACTGGCACCGTAGCTTGAGCCATGTTGGTGACCTGGGTTCAGGAATGGACTCGGTATGCTGGGGGCTGGCAGGGGAAGGAGTAGATTGAGCATCCGTAGGACTGCCCTCCTCTTCTGGGGGGGTACAGGGTGACGTTGCTCTGCAGCTGCCCTCAGTGGGGACCGGAGGCACTGCAAGATGCAATGGAGGGACTGTCATGAAAAGTGGAAATACTCACTCCATGTTCAGCTGGATGATGGCTGCCTGGCTGTCCAAGGCCATCAAAGTCCCCTGAGCCATCTATTCCAGCAACACCCTGGGGCCAAGCATTAGCACTGGTCTGTCCCCCTGACCGGTGCCTTTCCCCTCGGAAGAGGGGACCCGTCCCATGAAGGGTTATGTTGGGGTTACCCTGGGATCAGCTGCTATCTGGAATGGTGACTCAGGGAGTGAGATGGGTTAGATTCAACCTTGGCTCATGCCTGAAGGAGTGGCTGGGATGGGGCACGTAGGAGGGGTAAAAAGATAAAAAAAAAAAGAATGTGCGGGGTTTTAAGCACCCGTTAATTGAGATCACTTAAAACCTGGCAGACCAGAGTGGCCAGGTGTTAAGTGAGCACTTGACAGAGAGGGTGGTGGATGTATGGAACAGCCTTCCAGAGGAGGTTATGGAGTCACCTTGCATGGGACAGTCATAAGGCAATTTTAGGGGATGGGGGTAGGAAGAAGTAGGCTGCTGGTTAACTAGGATCTGCAGCTTATCCATCAGGTAGTGAAATGGGCAGACTGGGTGGGCCAAGTGGTCCTTATCTGCCATCAAATTCTATGAGTGTTCGGCTTCAAAGTGGGCGGTGTAGGCGGTGGCCAAGGTTTGGCTAAATGCTATTAATTAGTACATTGGCAATAGGGAATGGCTTTTGGCAAAGTGAATCTGTACAGATATACCAGCGGTCTGGCTTCTCAATGGGTATATTAAGTGGTGCATACTGTACTGTGCTGTGGCCACTGCATGTACATATGTAATCAATTTTTCTAGGAAGTGAATGGCAAAAAAGCAATTTAAAGCCTGCCCATATCTGTAAGCTCTTCATCTTTCGCTAATTTACTGACTGACTGTCTAAGAATCTACAATATGTGTTGTACCATATGTACTGTAGGTAATGTATTGTACAGTACTTCAAAAGTGCAATATACTGATAGCCCTTCTCCCCAACAGTATATGACCTTTTGTTCATGAAACCAGCAAATATAATCAGTTGGAACAGACTAAGGTGTGGATGGAAGAAAATTATCAATTTGCAGTTGTTCTTTTTACTGATGAGACTAACATAGTAATGCAATCTGTGTGCCCCATGGCTTTCCAGAAAAAAGAATTTCTAGTACTGAAACCACAACACAAACACACCTGAAAATATACATCTGGGTGCCATCTCATGCCATGGGCCAAGGTAGATACTACTATTCAACGGCATCATGAAAGGTGATTTCTTCTGAAAGGAGATATTATCCACTATACTGGTGCACTTTATTGAATGAATTTTTGCAGACGTGCATTGCTTTTCCAAGGTTCGAGACTGAGCAATTTGCAATTACAGTTTCTCTGTGTTCCTGGTGATGATATACAGCAAAAGTGTTCTATGTATTTACTTATATGTGTGTTCTTTCTCCTGTACAGGTAATGACACAAATCATACAGCATCTGGGGTGTATGTAGAGGTCCATGGAGTGAAGTGGGTCAGGATACCTCCAGAATTGCCAAACCTGAATCCAATAGAGATGGTGTGGCATCAGAAGAATTATTACATTCAAAAGAGTGTAAAGCCAACCATGCTCAGCTAATATGTGGCATAAGACACTTTTATAGGAGATTGCTGACAGTTGAAGAATCTAGTAAATATATTGATCACATAGAAAAAGTGATGCCAGCCATTGTTTGTGCCAATGGTTGTGCAGCTACAATGTAAAATAATGATAATGAAATTGAACTTTGTTTTTCTAGCAGTAAGCGTTTTGCATTTTTTTAGTATACAACATCATTGCTGTGTCAGTATGTAACACCTGCTCTAGTCAAACACCTGACCTCACAGCATCTGGAGGTCTTATCTCAGGTTTGTAAATCACAGCTGTGGGGGATGGGTGTCAAAGAGTCTGAGGACCCACTGAATAGGTAATGTTGTGTTGCGGTGTAATGTTCCAACACCTAGCAGGGCAGCATCCAGAGGTGTAACTTATGGTTTGCTAATCCTGACTAGGGGGTGAGGAAACAAAGGTTTTAGGAGTCATTCTGAAGAGTGCTGCAGACTGAAAGAAAAAGTCCAGAGAGAAATATGTCCAAGTCCCTAAAATTATCAGGATTAAAAAATAGAGAGTAAAGTCTGTGCACAGCTAACTATTGTACTGTACAGTGTAAGAAACTAACTACACACAAATCAAAATATAATAAATAAAATAGTCAGTGGTCTATTGATTAGCTTTTTAACTAAAATTAGCCCATGCTAGCCCATCCTTGCATTTGCTATTTCTATATTCCTATAGTAATTCATAATGTTTTAAAGATAGGCAGGTACAGGGTACTTTTTATCCAACATCCTGTTTCTAAAATTTATCATGCATATGGAGAGACTGTCACAGGGACCTAATGAATATGACTGATTGAATTTAATGTTCTAGAAATGTATTCCTAAAATCATTTAAAGATGGGGAAACATTTGTTCTTTAATTCTAATGGTTTTAGGAACATGGACTGGTGCTATAAATAGCAGGGGGAATTTCCAAAAAGTGGCCTTCAGAAGGGCTGAGACAACTTTACAAAAATACCTCAGGGATGCCCTGGTGGGTGGTAGGACAAGGGTGGAGTGAAGGTACAGTGGGCAAAACTAAAACTGGCCATAGGGAAGACAACAAACCTTTGCATCAGGCAAGTAAGTAAAAGCAAGAGGAAAAAGAGACTGCTATGGTTCTTAAAAGCAGTGCCTAGGAAGGTAAGGGCAAAAAAGTTAGTATTCAGGAGACATAAGGAGGTGCATCACACAAAGCAGAGGCATGTAAGGAAAGCAGTCAGGAGTGAAAGGCACAAATGGAGGAGAAAATAGCCCAGGCTGTAAAGAAAGGAGATAATATATTGTTCAGGTATGTAAGTGAAAGGAGAAAAACCTAGGGAGGGATTGCAAGGTTAAGGAGGGAAGGGGATGACTGTGTGGAGGGGACCAGGAAAAAGCAGACACCCTGAATGAATATTTGTGTTTAATGTTCTTGGAGGCAGGGGAAGGTGAGGGACTACAGATAAGTGACAGGAGCATTAAAGGAAGGGAGGGAGGGTGACACTAGTCCATGCATAGAGGAGAGAGTTCTGAAGGAACTCAGAAATCTGAAAGTGGACAAGGCAATGGGGCCAGATGGGATACATCCAAGAATATTGAAGGAGCTCAGACAGGTGCTAGCTGTACCTCTGACAGTTCTGTTCAACCACTGACTGAAGATGATAGTAGTCCTGGAGAAGTGGAGGAGAGCAGCTGTAGTCCCACTTTACAAAAGTGGGAGCTGGGAGGAAACTGGCAATTACAGGCCATTCAGCTTAACTTCAATGGTGGAAAAAATTAATGGAATCACTGTTGAAGGAAAGGATTGTGGAAAATCTTGAAACCAGTGATTTTTCAGGTTTCAAGGCAACATGGATTCATTGGTGGAAGTCATGTCAAATGAATCTGATAGATTTCTTTGACTGGGTGACCAGAGAAGTAGATCAGAGTGGAGCGGTGGATGTGTACTACCTAGATTTCAGTAAGACCTTTGACACAGTTCCACATAAGAGACTAGTAAACAAACAGGGCTGCCTGGGAGTGGGTTCAAAAGTGGTAAACTGGGTAAGGAATTGATTGGGGAGAGGTGTCAGAGGGTGGTAGTAAACAGAGTTCACTCTGAGAAAGGGAGGGTGACCAGCAGGGTGCCACAAGGATCAGTACTGGGAACGGTCCTCTTTAATGTGTTTATTAGTGACATTGCAGAGGGGCTAGAAGAGAAGGTATGCCTTTTGAAGATGACACTAAAATCTGCAATAGGGTAGACACTTACGGGGTGGAAACAAATACCATGGATCTAAGAAAGCTTGAGAAGTGATAAAGAGTGTGGCAACTAAGTTTCAATGTGAAGAAGTGCAAAATCATGCAATTAGGGCATAGAAACCCAGGAGCTGAGTACAAGATGGGGGTAGTGGGACTGATGACCCCAGACAGGAAAGAGATCTGGGGGTAAACATATCTGATGTCTTAAAGGTGGCTAAACATTGTGGCATGGCTGTAGGAAGAGATAATGGGATGCTAGGGTGCATAGGGAGAAGTATCACCAGCAGAAAGAGAAAGGTGGGGATACCACTGTATACATAATGGTGAGACTTCACCTAGTGTACTATGTCAAATTCTGGAGACCACATCCTCAGAAGGACATAGACAGAGTAGAGACAGTCCAGAAAAGGGCAACTAAAATGGTGCAGGGTCTGCACCAGAGACTCTATGAGAAGAGACTAAAGGACCTCAATATTTATACCCTGGAGGAAAGGAGGGAAAGGGAAGACATGACAGAGACTTTCAAATACCACACGGGTATAATCAAGGTACAAGAGGGAAGTATTTTTCAGGAAAAAAGATGCTCAAGAATAAAAGAACATTATATGAAGCTGGAAGGGGGTAGACTCAGGGAAAATATAAGGAAGTACTTTTTCACAGAAAGAGTGGTGAATAGCTGGAATAGCCTCACAGTAGAGGTGGTGGGAGCAAAAACTGTAGCAGAATTCAAGAGCACATGGGATAGACATAAGGGAACCTTAGACATTAGGGAAGGTAGGGCTGAGCAGGAGATCAGGTATGGTCTACGCCTGTACTGCATTACAGTAGGTGGGGAAAATGAGCAGAGTATGAGGGCCAAGTAGTCCATATCTGCTGTCAAATTCTATGTTTCTATAGCAAAATGAGGAAGAATCCCTGAAAATCGGAAAGACTTGGAAGTTTTACATTCTTTGATAAACATTTTTCAAATTCAGAAGAGCAACAGAATAGTAACCCAGACTGTGTTGTGGTGTCAAGTTCAAACACCAACCCAAGCAACATCCCATGGTATGATTTCAGCTTTGCTAATTCTGTAGGTGGGAGTTGGAATTCACCCCCCAAAAAAGCACTTACTGTAGTTTACTACTTTCTGCTATGAAAGTTCTGGCATCAGTTTTAAACTCATTTAAATGCTGAAATTCTATGCATTTAACATCTAAAGTTCTAATTAAATGGGGAGTGTAGGGCAGTATACAGCAGCTAAATGTACTATGCAAACACAGAGCAATCTGCTTCAGATACACAAGATCAAGTTTAATCTCTGGATCTAGCCCCAGGGGTGAGGTAACTCTGACTGTAATGTAGAAGCAGTGTCCCACATTGCACACTATGCAATCACACACCATCATGCCCAGTAATATACTGTAGTGCCTGCTGGCTGCTGCTGCTGAGTTTAGTTCCATCTACTGTATTTATGAAAGGGGGATGCTGAGACAGGTGCAAATATTGGTACAGTCACTACAACATTGGTAAAGGAATTGAATGGCTCCACTATCATTATACATTGCTGAATGGTTGCGTTTAACTTTAATAAAACCATTTCCCCCAAAATGTCACCCCCATAATATGAATTCCACAGAATGTCTCACCTGCATGACCTTTGGCATTCAGAATGCTGTCACAGTTCAATTCAGTAGTTTGCATCAAAATTGCTATGCAAGTACATGGTGTGTTAGTGCTGAGTGTGGGGAGGCATGGGGTATACCCCTGAAAGTTGTGGAGAAAGATAGAAACATAAACTGTGATGGCAGATAAGGACAGCTTGGCCCACCTAGTCTGCCCATTTCCCTACCTTTTGGATAAGCTGCATATCCTAGTTAACCAACAACCTACTTCCTTCTACCCCCAACTTGAATTGCCTTATGTCTGTCCCATGAATTCTTGAATTCCCACACTGTGTTTGACCCCACTACCTCCTCTGAAAGGCTGTTCCATGTGTCCACCATCCTCTCTGTGAAAAAATACTTCCTCATGTTGCCCCTGAGCTGTCCCCCCTATATCTTCAAATTGTGCCCCCTTGTTCTTTCACATCTCGTCTTCTGAAATATGCTACCCTCTTGGACTTTGTTGATTCCTTTGAGGTACTTGAATGTTTCTATCAGGTCCCTCCCCCCTTTCCTCTAGGGTATACATATTAAGCTCCTTTAGTTTCTCTTCATATGACTTCTGGTGCAAACCCTGCACCATTTTAGTTGCCCTCCTCTGGACTGCCTCCATCCTGTCTATGTCCTTGCAGAGATGGGGCCTCCAGAACTGCACACAGTACTCCAGATGGGGTCTCAGCAACTGTCTGAACAGAGGGATAACTTCCTGTTTTCTACTGGTGATGTCTTTCCTTTTGCATCCCAGCATCTCCCCAGCCCTCCTTACTGCCATCTCTCATTGCTTGCCTACCTTTAGGTCATCTGATATGACTATCCCTAGGTCTCGTTCCATTTTTGTAGTTGTTTGTACCCCCCATTGTGTACTCTCCCCCTGGGTTTTAGTTTCCCAGGTGCATTATTTTACACTTCTTTGCATTGAGCCTAAGCTGCCATACTTTTGACCATTTATTTATTTAAAGAGTTTTACCAGGAAGGCATACTGAGCAGAGTACCACTCGATTCCAGATGCACCCTGGGGGTATAGGGGATAGGCATGATACAGAGTTAATAGAATTCTACACATGTGCACATTGCACCAGTACAGACATGACAAAATAAGCAAATACATATAAATAAATAGTAAATATACTACAGGGTAGTAAAGGCAAGGTGGCTATATTCACATAATTACAAAATTACACAACAACCAATATTATAACAATAAGCAGGGTTGGCAACAGCAGGGTAACATTCAACAAGGATACTAAACAGCTGCCATCAAGGCTGAAAGGGCTTCAGCAGGCCAGAATGCATGAGCAAGCAGTGGAGAATTTAGTCTTGAATAGAGCAATGCAGTGAGGAATGCTGGAGGTATGTCTAATATCAGCTGTCAGGGGATTCCATAACTTAGGTATCCGGAAGCTAAAAGCAGCCTGCCCAGACCTGGCGGACCTGTGGGAGATGTGGAGTAGCCAAAATTCAATGTTCCTGAGTGAGTAGGCTGGAGGGGGAAGAACATTAAGGGTTGTCACAAGGTAGGAGGGGAGGGTCTGCGACCAGAATTTCGTGGTGGTTCTAGCACTGTGTACCAATCTCCGATTGTGAAGAGAAGGGAGGTCTAAGGAATGGTAGAGGTCGCAGTGGTGTGTACTGGGAGGGCAGTCCAGGGAGAAACAGCAGAACGAGTTGAATAGAGGGTCTAGTTTGGTCAGGGAGGATTTAGGGGCTACACAGTAGACTACATCCCCGTAGTCCATTATTGGGAAGATCATCTTTTGAATGATAGCCAGGTGCATGGACAGGGGGATGCAGCTTTTATTACGGTATAATGCTCCTAGCATGGGGTGTAGTTTCTTATGAATAGCGTCAATTTGTGTGGTGAAGTCAAGATGCTGGTCTAACCAGACCCCGAGTTATCTGTAGGAAGTACAAGCCTCCAGGGCGGAGCCTTCCAATGTGTGGAATGTTGAGGAGGCTGGGAGATGGGACAGTTTTGCCCGAGTGCCGAATGTTAGGGAGATAGTTTTATTTGGGTTCTGGAATAGCTGATTTGAATGGAACCAGCATTGGACAGAGTCAAAATCTTGCTACAGGCAGACTGCCACGGCGGAGGGGGATGACCCGGAGGCATACAGCACCGTGTCGTCTGCATACATGTGGATAGACGTATGAGGGCAGGCTGTAGGCAGATCATTGAGGAAGATAGAAAACAATAAAGGGCCTAAGACTGATCCTTGGGGGACGCCGGTGGTAACAGGGAGTGAGGTGGAGATGGCCAAGCCCATTTGGACAGACTGGGATCTGCCTGCCAAAAATGACTGGAACCAGTTGGTGGCATGCTTAGTCAGTCCAGCTTGGGTGAGTTTGGACAGTAACAGAGCATGAGAGACCATGTCAAAGGCTTTAGCCAGGTCAAAAAAGATAGCCGCAGTTATCTCCCCTTTATCCATGCCCATGAGGATGGTGTCGATGAGACCAAGGAGAGAGGTAATAGTGGAGTGATTTTTTCTAAACCCAGCTTGGTAAGGAGTGAAGAAGGAGGTGGAGTCAAGGAAGTGGGAGAGCTGGGCAAGTACAAGATGCTCCTGGATTTTGGCAAGGATGGGGAGTAGCGCTATAGGTTGGTAGTTGCACGGGTAGGAGGGGTTGCCTCCTTTGGAGAGGGGTATGACTGTGGCATGTTTCCATTTTGTAGGGACGGTACCAAGTCTGAATGACAGGTTCAAGAGATTGGCTAGAGGATTGGCTATGGCTGAGGCAGCAAAATGGAACATTTTGGAATCAAGGCCCGAGGGGCATTTTCCTTTGGCGGGATTTAGAGACCAAAGTATTTTTAGTACCTCTTCTTCCAACCTTGCCAAGTCCCTTCTCATCCTTTCCTCCCCCCTTGTGTATCAACCCTGTTGCACATCTTTCTGTCATCTGCAAAGAGGCATACTCTTCCTTCTAGCTCCTCCACAATGTCACCTCTAAAGACATTAAAGAGGACTGGTCCCAGTACTGAACCCTGCGGTACCCCGCTAGTAACCCCCACTTTCCTTGGAGTGGACTCTCTTTACTATTATCCTTTATGTCCTATAGTCTAGCCATTTTTTTACCCAGGCTACCACCCTGAGACCCACTCCCAGGCTGGCTAACCTGTTCTTTAATCTTTTGTGTGGGACTGCGTCAAATGCCTTGCTAAAGTCTAGGTAGGCCACACCCACAGCACCTCCCTGGTCTACTACTTTGGTCACCCAATCAAAGAAATCTATTAGATTCACCTGACATGTCCTTCCCACTGTGAATCCATGCCGCCTTGTGTCATGTGCCCTGCTGATCTCTAGTTACTCACCACTTATTTCTCTCAGAAGTTGTTCCATAATTTTCCCTACCACTGAGGTTAGACTAACTGGTCTGTAGTTTCCTGCCTCTGCCTTGCTCCTTCTTTTGTGGAGGGGAATAACATCCACCTTCCTCCAGTCCTCAGGTACCATACCATTCTCCCATGATTGGTTAAAAAGGATAGTCACTGGTGTCACCAGTTCTCCCCTTAGTGCTTTTTAGAATTCTGGGGTGAATCCCATGAAGCCCCATTACTTTTTCCGCCTTGCGTTTTAGGACTTCTTTCAGGACCCTTTCTTCTGTGAATGGACTGGTATTGACCTGCCTATCCAGAACGCTTCTATTGTTTGGTTTAGGTATGTCCCCCTCCTCTTCTTTTGTGATTACTGAGAAATATTTTTCATTCAAGATCTCTGTCTTTTCACTGTCAACCTCTGCCTACCTCCCTTCCTCTTTATTAAGCCTCACTATCCCTCCCTTGGTCTTTTTTTACTGCCTAATGTACCTCTAAAAGGTTTCATCCTCCTTCTTAACTGAGTTGGTTATCTTTTCCTCTATTTGGGCCTTTGTTATTCTGATTGCCTTCCCTGCTTCCTTCTGCTTTAACTGATACAGTTCCCTGTACTGTTCCTTCTGTGTTTCCTTATACTTCCTGAATAATACCTTTTCCCCCTAACCTTCCCCGCCACCTCTTTTGAGAGCCATAGTTATTTTCCCTCATTTTGTTTTGTTTATTTGTTTCACACAAAGGCTTGTTGCCTCTGTGATGGCAGTTTTAATTTTTCCCCATTGTTCCTTCACCCCTCCTTCCTGCTCATTTGCTAGTGCATTCCTTATGAACTCTCCCATTCTGCCAAAGTCAGCCTTCTTACAGTTCAGTACCCTCGCTTTTGTATGGCTTGACTCTACGGCTGTGTTTATCGTGAATCACACTGTTTGGTGGTCACTTGCTCCCAGATGGCATTTCCAAATCTCAGATCCTTTCTTTGTCTCCATTTGAGATTATCAGGTCTCCCTTCCAAGTGGATTCCAACACTAGCTGTCTGAAGCATGCCCCCTGTAGGGATTCAGGAAGAACCCTGCTCTTGGATGTGGCTGCAGCAAATGTGCTCCAGTTAATATCTGGCATATTCAGGTCCCCCAACAATAATATCTCCCCTTCTTCTAAGGATGCCTTCAATCATTTTCTTGTCCCTTTCCTCCCCCTCAGACAGGGGTCTCTAAACAACACCCTTGTGGATTGTGGTACCATTTCCTGACTCCAAGACGACCCACAGTGCCTCCTCTCCTCCCTATTTACCCTTTAGTTCCATTGTTTTGATCCCTTCCCTTACATAGAGAGCTACTCCTCCTCCTCTTTTACCCTCCCTGTACCTCCTGTAGGTTGTGTACCCTGGTATGTTGACATCCTAGTCATAGTTCTCTGTGTATCATGTTTATGGGACCGCCAAAATATCCAGTTGTCCCTGTTCCACCAAGGCTACTAGTTCAGGAAGCTTGTTACCCAGACTACAGTTATTGGTACTCATCACCCTCCAGTTATTGATGGCCTTACCCCTTTTAGCCCCATCCCTGCCCTTACTGCTTTTGCCTTTTTCTCCATTGACTCCTGTTCTGCTTCTTATCGACTTCTCTACCTTGGTGTTTACTTCGCTAACTACCCTGTTTTGTGGGGGAGGCTGGGAATTCCCTGCTCTTTTTCAGTGCCTCCCCTCTTGGCTAGTTTAAAAGCTTTCCTTTAAAACATTTAAAAATATGTCACCTAAGACCCTGGTTTCTATCCTGGACAGATGCAGACTGTCATGCCAGTATAGGCCTGTATCCATCCAGGTGGACTTCCAGTCCGCAATGAAGCCAAAATCTTGTGCTCTGCACCAGTTTTTCAACCATTCATTGAATCCCATGGTGCAGAGTATCCTAGCCTCACTCATGCCATAGACAGGCAGCACCTACGAGAAGGTTACCATGCATGCTGCTTGTCTAAGGCCCCTCCACAACTCCACAAACTCCTCTTGCACTGCTCTGATCCCATTCCCAGCTAGGTAATTTGTCACTAGGTGGATGATGATGTCCAGCTCCCTCTCCCATGCAGCTGCATCTGTGATTCTGATGATTCACTTCTTGTTCTTCCAAGCCATGGCGCTGGGAAGGAAGGGTGTCCCTCTCCACATATCAGGACTCCCAGGAGGTCATCTCACAGGTGACTGAGCCTGCAGAGTTAAGTATGATACACACTTTTAATGAGTTCATGGTGCTGCTTTACCTGTTTGTGTATGTGTGTTTTGTCACTGATGTTGTCTCCATCTTTATGTCTCCATAGAATTTCATGGATGTCTGAGATGGATTGTCCTAGAGAGGAGGGAACAATCCAATGGGGCAGTCTTGGTGATGGTGACTTGGAAGTACTGGTGGCTGTGACCACTCTTTATCCTTAACTTCCTGTCCTGGAGGGTGGGCAGCAGGGATGCCCACTATAAAGATGATGTTGGGAAGTTGTGGGCCCTGGAGGAGCCATCAAAGGTATGTGGGTGGTGGTGGGGATGCACTGTGTGCCAACTATATACAGCTGCAGGCTCAGCTGTGCAATCACCTCATGACTATCATCTGTGTTCTTCTCATTTCAGCTATATTGTGGGCCTGATAGAAGGATGGTGCTGGTGGAGAGGGGGGTAGACACCCACCACACCCTAAGGATCCAGGTAAGATTCCAAGGTGGAGGAGGTGTTTTTTTTTTCATCTGTTGACAGGACACTGTTAGTTTGCTTTATGATAGTAGCATGGTAGCACCACTGTAGTTAAGATTGTGTAGTCTGTTTAATGTTAAACCCCTAACTTTGCACTTTAATAACTTTGCCCCAGTTCAACGGATTTGCACAAATGTTTGCTTGCAGTCTCAGGGCCAATGCCTCTTGACATGCCAAGACTCGTTCCAGTTAGATGTATGAATTCTGAGAATTGGATAGCACAAATGTGAAAGAACAGGTCTTTTTAATGTTTTTTGTCATTGTCTACCATAGAGGATGAGTGCCGGATTTGAGGGGGAAGGGAAGTCCAAATATTTGTGAGGTGGTGAGAGTAACCAGATTGGCTGATTAGAGTGGATCTGCAGGGGACTACCAGGGTGCAGGAGTCTGTTTATCTAAAGGAATGAGAGGATGGAGGGTTGTTATAAAGAGGAGGTGAGGTAGGATGGGAGCTCACCCAACCAGTGCTTGGAAGTAAATTTAGCACAATGGGTGAGTTGCCTAATTGTAAGAGAGTGGAAGTACTGGGCACAATAAAGATTGCAGTGGTGTGTGCAAGGGGGGCATCCTGGGCAAAGCGGCAGAAAGAATCGAAGATGGTGTCCAGTCTGACCAGGGAGGACTTAGTGGCAGCACCATAGACTATGTCACAGTAGTAAAAAATTGGCAGTATCATCTTCTGAACAAGTTCCCGCCTAGCCGTAGGAGGGATACAACTCCGGTTCCTGAACAGGGCACCAAGCTTAGGGTGCAGTTTTTTTTGAATGGCGTCAATATGTCCAGAGAAGTTTAGGTGTTGGTCCAACCAAACACCTAAGTACCTGAAGGAGGATGTGTCCTCAAGTAAAGCCCCATTAAGGGTGTGGAAAGTGGTTAAGGAAGGAAGCCTAGAGAGTCTCTGCTTAGTGCCAAAGGTCATAGAGACAGTCTTCTTGGCACTGAGGAAAAGTTGATGGTTAGAAAACTAGAGCTGGACCTTGTTGAAGTCTTGCTGTAGGCTGGTTGTAACCTCAGCAGGACAGGATCCAGATGCATACAGGACTGTATCATTGACATATATATGTATAGTGGAGGAGGGGGAGCAAACAGAAGGAAGGTTGTTCAAGAAGATGAAGAATAGGAGGTGCCCTAATACAGAGTCTTGGGGGATGCCAGTGCTAATTGGTAGGGGAAGGGAAGTGGTGTCCAAGATCTTAACTAATTGGGTTCTGCCAATAAGGTAGGCCTTGAACCAGTCTGTGGCAGAGGAAGATGGGCCAGCTGCCAGGAGTGAGTTGCAGAGAAGGGAGTGAGAGACGGTGTCAAAGGCCTTGGTAAGGTTGACAAAAATTGCAGATGTAATTTGGCCATTGTCCATCCTGGTTAGGATGGAGTCTGTGAGCCATAGGAGAGAAGTGGTGCTTGAGTGATTTTTCTTGAAACCAGACTGGAAAGGGGTGAAAAAGGAGGTGTCAGAAAGAAAAGAGGTGAGTTGGGAGAGGACAATGTGTTCTTGAAGCTTGGCAAGGGTAGGGAGGAGAGAAATGGGGCGATAGTTGCCAGGCGATGAAGGGTCACCCCCCCTTTGGGTAGAGGGAAGATCACTGCATGTTTCTATGAAGAGGGGACTGATGCATTAGAGAATGAGAGATTTAGTATTATTGAGAGGGGCTAGGCAATGGCCGAATTGGAGAGGGAGAGGAGTTTTGTGTCGAGGTCATCAGGTGAGGCACCTTTAGAGGGGCTGATGGTGAGGAGGGCACTTACGGCATTGTTTGGGGTTACAGTAGAGAAAGAGAGGGGGTGGGAAGGGGTGGAGGGGGCACACCAGTAGAGGGTGGGGAGGGTAATGGGTAGGAGGGAAGGGATTTCAGTAGCTCAGTGGTGCAGGAGGTATAGTAGGAGTTAAATTCCGCAGCTACAGCTGGTGGATCAAACACTAGCAAGCTATTTATTTTAAGTACTGGGGGAGGTGAGATGAGGGGGTAAATAGGGCATGGACCACCTTCCAGAACTTTGAAGGAGAATTTATGTTGGTGATGGAGACAGATTTGAAATATTCGGAGCTGGCTCACCTTGTAGCCCTGGTGCAAGCATTTCAGAGCATGCAGTAGTTCGCGAGGTCACTAGGATGCTGGGTAACTTTATGATGCTTCCAGGCTCGATCTCTAGCCTTGAAGCAGGCCAGAAGTTCAGGGGTTATCCAAGGTAAGTGGTTACCTCTGGGGAGAGTGTGGAGCTTGTGTCATTAGTAGGACCGGGGGCTAGCCGATTGCTTTTAGATGCTTTTGGATTCAGTTTTCTTGGGATAGCCTAAGGTTTTCTCTGGATGGCCTAGGGATGGCCTAAGGTGAACTAATTATTAGAGGCATTGGAGACTTGTTTGATTTAGTGACTTATTACTTCATTTGAAACTTGTAATGTGACTGGTGGGGGTAGTGAGAGTACATCTACCTATTGCATAATTTATCTTCTTCAGTCTAGTGGTAGTGAGAGTGCCACACACTTTTGGATTGTGAGGGTGGTGGTGAGAGCCCATCCTCAAATATTTATCCTTGAATATTTATTTTTTATATAGAAACTGCTTATAGAGTTCATTATTTGATCTGTTTAATATTTTTCTGCTGTGCTGCTGTTTAATATTTGCTCTTTGTTTGTAGTGCTGTGTTTGTGTGTTGGATGATGGTTGAAGTGTGAGTAGAGTGTGTGGTGTGTGATTGGGTAATTGGGTAATAATATTGTGTTTGGGGGTTGTTATTTGGTGGATTGTGTAAATTGTTTGGTGTAATTTAATAAGTTGCTGGAATGTGTTGGAGATTGGGGCCATAAGGCACAGTTACTCAGGGGACAACCTCTGGGCCCTACACCCCATTGAGCTCCCAGCACTTTCAGTTATGGTGTATCTGAAATGTAGAGCACTGGGGATAGCTCGAGGGGGAGCATGGAGGGGTGGTACTCGGGTGGGCACAGGGGTGTCTTGGATTCAGGTGGTGAGGCCAAGGAGATGCCCTGGGGTGAAATGGGAACTTGAAAGAGGGTTGCCTTGTTTGGTTCCCATACCCAAGTGCTCCATAAATGTTTACAGGCAGATGGCAGCTCAGACTTTTCCACCTCATCTAACTCGGGCTGTGTTGTGTAATGACTGGTCGATCAGGGATAAGACTACCATAATAGTGGATCTGATTTCCTTGATTGACCTGTCACATATCACGGAGACCTGGTTGGATGAAGATGCCACTCCCATATTGGAAGCAGTGGTGCAAGCCTGGTACTCCGTGATACATAGCCTGAGGGTGGATCACACTAGTGGGGGGGTGGCTATTTGTTTTAAGTCTGACCTGAAACCACTGTACTCCCTGTTGATCAAAATAGGACCTTTGAGTGTGTGGCTGCCTGATGGGGTGGGGTTGTGGGCTTTGGGGTCCTTGTGATTTATCGACCCCCTGGTTTAGCAAGGAAATTTATTCAGGAGATCGAGGAGCTGGTCATTGGCCTGGTGTTGTAGTCCCCAGGTGGTTGATCCTGGTAGACTTCAATGCCTGGGTCAATGGTGGGGCTCCAGGGATAGGCCACAATTTTCTGCAGATCATGGGGGCCCTGGGTCTGGCGTAAAATGTGTCATCTCCCACTCACTCAGGTGGCCACACACTGGATTTGTTTTTTTCTTTGAATCTTCAAATAAGTCATCTCAGGGTTGATCTAGTAGGTTGGTAGGATCATGGTGCCGTGGGTTTCACTCTAGCAGCCCCCCCCTTAGAAGGTCCTGATCCTGTGGAGATGGTTTGGTACCACCCTTTGAGAGGTGTTTCCTCTACTGGACTGGCAGCGGTGCTGGACCTATTGAGTGTGAGAGGGGCTTGTGTGATGGGGAAGGAGGAGGTGGCGATGGCATATAATAGGCAGTCTCTGCCACCTTCGACTCCATTGCACCCATTCATATCCACCCTTTGTCTACACATTGCAGACCCTTATGGTTTGATAAAGACCTGCGTGGTTTAAAGAGAAAGGGGTGGAGGTTAGAAAGGCGCTGGAAGAGCTCTCGACAGGAGGGGGTCAGATTGGCCCTGAAGTGTTGACTATCAGGGGCAATCTCTCAGAAGAAGGTGGAATTTCTGTCCAGAGAGATTGCTGTAGTGAGAAATAGACTAGCTCAGCTCTTCTGCATGATGGACAGGTTGTTACAACCTGACTTCTATGTGTGGGGGGAGCGGGTTAATTTGCTAGGTGTGAGGAGCTGGTTCTGTTCTTCGCGGACAAGGTGTCCTCTATCAGGGCTGAGGTCTCCTCGAGTGTCTCTCAAAATGGCATTGGTGGTCTATCTGAGAGGTGTAGAGACACTCCTCCTGTCTGGGAGGAGTTTGAGCTAGTTGGGTGGAAGAAGTGGTGGGGATGCTCTCTAAGCTACGACCTACCCAATGTGATCTCGACCCAGGACCAACCCAGCTTTTAGTCAGATGTTTGGACCTGTTGAGACCTGTGGTTGCTGAGATTGTTTGGAGTTCCTTGAGAAGTGGAATCTTTCCACAGGCTTTGAAAGAGGCCTTGGTTAGACCCCTTTTGAAAAAGCCTTCCCTGGATCCGGACTGCCTCAGAAACTATAGGCCGGTGTCGAACCTCCATTTTTAGGGAAGGTTATTGAAAAAGTGGTAGCCGTTCAGCTTGAGAGACACCTCACCTCTTCCTCTTCCTCTTCCTCTTCCTATGAGCCATTCCAGTCTGGTTTCTGGGGGCAGAAATAGCATGGAGACCACCCTGGTAAGGGTGTTGAATGACCTCCTGATGGCAAGGGATAGGAGGGATCGTACCATCTTACCATCTTAGTCCTCCTAGACCTCTACATGGCATTTGATACTGTGGATCACAAGGTGCTGCTTGACCACTTGCAGTTCTGGTGTGGCCTGTCTAGCAAGATCATCTGCTGGTTCAGGTCGTACCTAACAGCAGAGTGCAAAGGGTAATGATGGGGCTTGCCTCATCTCCCCTGAAGCCTCTGTGCTGTGGAGTGCCACAAGGTTTGGTTGTGTCACCCTTGTTGTTCACAGCATACATGCTGCCACTGGGGGACATCATCAGGCAATATGGACTGGGTTTTCACTGTTATGCAAATGACACCCAGTTGTATGTGTCCTGTGCACCGAGAACCAGGTTCCAGTTGCTGTGTTTAACAACTGCCTCGAGGAGATCCTGTCATGGATGGCTCAAAATTGGCTCGGACTAAACCCAGACAAGACTGAGGTGCTGGTGGTGGATTCAGGTAGTGGAAGGGAGGAGGGGGCACAGAGATACTCCCTAACCTAATGTTAGGAGGTGCTCCTCTTGTCCTCTCCAGATAGGTGAGGGATTTGGGTGTGATCCTGGATGAAAAACTGACCATGGATGTCCAGATGTCAGCCATCACCTGGAGTAGTTTTTATAATCTATGGAATATCACCCGAATCTGATCCCTGATTCCCCCTGATGACCTGCCTACACTAGTACATGCCTTTGTCACCTCCAGACTGGACTACTGTAATGCCCTGTACCTAGGGTTATCTGGAGGCAACCTCTGAAGACTGCAGTGGGTGCAGAATGCAGCAGCAAGATTATTGATGGGAGCAAGAAGATCTGAGCATATTTCTCCTGTCCTCCATGAACTGCACTGGCTGCCGGTCAGGTGGAGGATTGTCTTTAAGGTAGGGCTCCTGACCTACAAAACCCTACATGAGAGGGAGTCTGTCCGTCTGCAAGATCTCTTCATCCCCTATCGCTCCTGCTGGGGGAGCCCTCCTTGGGGTTCCCAGGGTGAGGCTGTGGGGCTCCAAAGATAGGGCATTTTCGGTTGTCACGTCCACCTTGTGGAACTATTTGCCTGAGAATTTGAGGAGGGCTCCCTCAGTGGAAGCCTTTAAGAAGGGCCTCAAAACATATTTATTCTAGCTGGCCTTTTATGACTAACAACTGAACGGAACTGTTTTGTAATTGCTGTAATTGAATTTTGGTTGGTTTTATTTCTTGTTTATTTTACTGTTGTTGTTTGTACAGCACCCAGAGTCTGTGGAAATGTGCACTGCTATCTATCTGTCTGTCTGTCTGTCTGTCTATCTATCTATCTATCTATCTATCTATCTACCTCTGACTTTGGTTTGTTTGAGTGGGGCAAAGGCGTTCCAGTTTACAAGAAAGATTTTTTTGAAGTAAGCAATGACCTTATCAACCGAGGGGAAGGAGGTTAGGGGACCAGTCAGAAGTGGCAAGGTTACTCAGGAGAGGTTCAAGGTCAAGAGATTTGAAAGAGCTTAGTTGTATAGTTTTGTGTGCTGATTATGTTCTGTGGACTTTCCTAACTATGAATATTGGGTTATAGTCACTGAGAGCATCGGGGAGAATGCCAGAGGTGATGACGTGGTGGAGTTGGGAGGTAAGGGCCCAGTCGAGTAAGGAGTGTTGTGTCTTGTGGTTTGGGCTGCTGGGTTCAGAGATCAGATGGGAGAGGTTTAGAGCTCCAATTTCATTTTTAGTTTTGGTAGTTTTAGGTGACAACCAATTTATATTGAAGTCACTAAGGATGAATAATTCCCCAAAGCGAGCAAGGGAAGTGATGAAGGTTAGGAGGTCTAAAGTGACCAAAGGATGAACATTTCAGTGGCAGTAAATGCCGGCTACTAAGATTGGGAGAGTGTAGGGGAGGATCACATGGATAGCTAGGGCATCATGGGTCTCAGGATTTGAGGATGTGTAGATGATGGAATATTTGATGGAGGCTAGGGCATAAATGGCCCCAGCACCACCCCTGCCAGCACAGTCTTGCCTTAGTAGTGAGTAGCCAGAAAAGGAGACCGAGTGATCAGGAATAGTGCTCTTTAGCCAAGTTTCTGAGATGATTAGAATGTCTGGTTTTAGAGTGCACACCATTGTCTGAATCTGATCTATTTTTTGCAACAAGCAGCAGGTGTTTAGATATTGGATCTTTAAGCCCTTTGGGAGGGCTGAGAGAAGAGAGCGGGGGGAGGTAGTAGAGGAGGAAGCACCAGAGGAGCTAGGGGCAATAGGGCCTGGGTTAGGGTGGATATCCCTGGCAGAAAGCAAGAGGAGAGCAAGTATGAGAAAGTGGAGCTTAGGGGAATTTGAAGGGGCTGTAGAGGAGGTTGGGAGATTTGAGAAGGGAGTTGGTGAGTAAGGAGGAAGAAGGTGGAGAACTGCAGTGAAAGTGGACACCGTTATCAAAGCCACATGGGGAATAGTGGTACAGTGAGGCCATATTTCAAATGGGGGGGGAGTGAGAGATAGCATGGATGTGGCTAGGGGATTGGAGATAGTAACTGATGGGGTAGGGAGCACAGGGGGGCTTGTCAAATGAAAGGGGTAGCTGTAGTTTAGGATGGTATCTATATGAACAACAGACAGGGATCATTTAGATGAAGATTGTGTCCCTCTAGTGGCAGTACAGTATAACTTGCTAATGGGAAAATGGACACAGATTACAGGAGTACCTGGTGCTGCAAGTTCAGTTATACAGGAGTGCCTGGCACTGCAGATACAAAAAAACAGTCAGTAAGAATGCCAAGCACTAGAAATACAGGGTAGAGCTGAGTCCAATAGAGAAGCAGTAGGGGCCTGTAGCAACCAAAAGGAGGACTAGAAATAGCCTTAGAAGGACAAATCAAATTACCTGCGGAGTGGTCCTTGTGCTGGCAAAGCATACTGGAGCAGCAACTGAGGAGTGGGCAGATTGGCAAGGAGGATGCGGCTGGACAAGGGCAGTGCCACAGCCATAATCTCGGTGGAGGAGCCTGCTCAAGGCTCTTGCTGAGCAGCAGCTGAGGAGCAGGCAGATTGGCAAGGAGGATGCGGCTGGCCAAGGGCAGTGGCAGAGCTACAATCTTGGCAGAGGAGCCCGCTCAAGGCTCTTGCTGAGCAGCAGCTGGGGAGGGGGAAGATTGGTGAGGAGGATGCGGCCTTCTAAGGGCAGTGCCAGAGCCAGAATCTTGGCAGAGGAGCCCGCTCAAGGCACAAGCTGGAAAAAAAGCAAGGAAAGGCTGTAAGTACACATAAAGATTCCAGTAAGATGGCCAGCTAAATCAGGGGGGGCAACACAAGAGACAAAAGGAGGAGGAGGTGGGTGCCAAAGGAGGAGTAGCAGAATGAGAGAGGAGAAATTAGCAGTGGGGAGGGGGTAGATTGGGCTTTTGGTGTCAGTGGTGTCCAAGGGAACAAAGAGACTGAGAGTAAAGAGACTGAGTACAGAGTTCTAGTGGGGGGTCAGAACAGAGAAATTCAGAAGCAGAGAAATTAAAAGCTTGTGGCAGTAATCCAACAGTTTTCTACAACAGGCTATTAAATTTAACAGCAAACATTTGTATTAAATTGAAGTTAAAACAAAGGCATGTTGAAGCAACTCAAACAGTTATCTACAGTAGCACAGTCTGTTAAGGCTATCAGCTAACATTTGCAATTAATCTAAACTTAAAACACAAATAATGGTGCACAATACAGAATAAAATCCATTTTTAGGCAAACTTTTCAAATTAGAAAGCACAGAGATTATGGGAGCACCTGGCACTGCAAGTTTAGTTATACAGGAGTGCCTGACACTGCAGATACAGAAAACAGAGTCAGTAGGAGTGCCAAGCGCTACAAATACAGGGTAGCCCTGAGTCCAATAGAGATGCAGTAGGGGCCTGTAGCAGCCAAAGGAGGACTAGGAATAGCCGTAGAAGGACCAATCAAATTACAAGCCAAGTGGTCCTAGAGCTGGAAGAGCATATCTCAGCAGCAGCTGGGGAGCGGGTAGATTGGCAAGGAGGATGAGGTTGGCCAAGGGCAGTGCAAGAGCCACAATTTCAGCGGAGGAGCCCACTCAAGGCTCAAGCTGAGCAGCAGCTGGGGAGTGGGCAGATTGGTGAGGAGGATACGGCCTTCCAAGGGCAGTGCCACAGCCACAATCTAGGTGGAGGAACCCGCTCAAGGCTCGAGCTGGAGCGTCAGAATGATGCAATCTCATGAAAAAAGATTCCTTCATATGAAAAAAATATTAGGCTTAGTATGAAGAAATCTTTTTCTGATGAGAATGATACAATCTCAAGGAAAAATATTCCTTCATAAGAAAAAAATAATTTGAATTTGGATTTTTTTACATACTTTTTTAGTATGAATGAATTTTTTTGTGACAACGATACAATCTCATGAAAAAAAATTCTTCCATGCAAAAAAGAAATTTGGACTAAGTTGATTTCCCACATTTCAACTTTAAAATACATAACTCCATTAATATTTGCAGTTAGGAGACAATCTATTTACCAAAAGAAAGGTCTTAATGAGTGTCAGAACACTAACACAAAATATCCTATAAAGGAATTCAGCGGCCCTATAAAAAACAAACATTTTAAAATTACATTTCCCGTAGGATAACATTGGAACTTTAACAAGCTGTAAATCTGTCAATCTTTGGAGTTAACAATCTAAATATGAAAAAATGATCTCACTGAGTACTACAAATACCCCCAAAAAATTTAGGGGCCATATAAAAATCTATAGAAACATAGAAACATAGAAACATAGAATTTGACGGCAGATAAGGACCGCTTGGCCCACCCAGTCTGCCCATTTCCCTACCTGATGGATAAGCTGCAGGTCCTAGTTAACCAGCAGCCTACTTCTTCCTACCCCCACCCCCTAGAATTGCCTTATGACTGTCCCATGCATGCTTGAATTCCACCACTTTTTGTGACTCCACAACCTCCTCTGGAAGGCCGTTCCATACATCCACCACCCTCTCTGTGAAAAATACTTCCTTAAATTACATCTGAGCCACCCCTTCTATCTTGAAATTGTGCCCCCTTGTTCTTGCACACCTCTTTTTTTGAAAGATGCTACCCTCTTGGACTTTGTTGATTCCCTTGAGGTACTTGAACGTTTCTATCATGTCCCCCCTCTCCCTCCTTTCCTCGAGGCTATACGTATTAAGCTCCTTAAGTCTCTCTTCATATGTCTTCCAGTGCAGACTCTGCACCATTTTAGTTGCCCTCCTCTGGACAGCTTCCATCCTGTCTATGTCTTTGAGGAGATTGGGTCTCCAGAACTGCACGCAGTACTCCAGATGGGGTCTCACTAGCTGTCTATACAGAGGGATAATAACTTCCTGTTTTCTACTGGTGATGCCTCTCCCTATGCATCCCAGTATCCCACCAGCCCTCCTTGCTGCCCTCTCACATTGCTTGCCCACCTTTAGGTCATCTGATATGACTTCCCCCAGGTCCCTTTCCATTTTTGTTGTTGTTAGTATCTCACCCCCCATTGTGTGCACTTCCCCTGGGTTTTTGCTTCCCGGTGCATTACCTTGCACTTCTTAGCATTGAATCTAAGTTGCCATACATTTGACCATTCCTCTAACCTTGCCAAGTCCCTTCTCATCCTTTCCACTCCACCTTGTGCATCAACTCTGTTGCAGATCTTTGTGTCATCTGCAAAGAGACATACTTTTCCTTCCAGTCCCTCTGCAATGTCACTTATAAAGACATTGAAGAGGAGTGGTCCTAATACTGAACCCTGCAGTACCCCACTACTAACCCCGCTTTTTTCAGAGCGGATTCCATTTACTATTACTCTCTGTGTCCTATTCTCCAGCCAATTCTTTACCCAGGCTGTCATCTTGGGACCCACTTCCAGGCTGGCTGACTTGTATATTAATCTTTTGCGTGGGACTGTGTCAAATGCCTTGCTAAAGTCTAGGTAGGCCATGTCCACAGCCCTCCCCTGATCAACTACTTTGGTCACCCAGTCAAAGAAATCTATCAGATTTGTCTGGCATGACCTTCCCACTGTGAATCCATGCTGCCTTGGGTCCTGTGTCCCTCTGGCCTCTAGATATTTAACAATTCTTTCCTTCAGAAGTGATTTCATCATTTTCCCTACCACTGAGGTTAAACTAACAGATCTGTAGTTTCCTGCTTCTGCCTTCCTCCCACTTAATGTATACATCAAAAAAAGGTGTCAATGACTACTACGACACTACCACATAATTCCCCCTAAATATTCATGGGGTATGCACTACACTTCCAAATTACCTCCAGTCTTCACCATGGTGCCAAATCCACCATGAAAGCGCAATCATCATCAAAAATGCACCTTCTGGTCTTCCACTACAAGCATAGCAAATTTCACACCAAACCCCAAATAATTTACTGACTTATGGGTAACAAAGTGTAAACCACATTTTTGGCCATATACAATGAACCGCTGGCAGTTAAGAGGCACACTTGATTTATGTTTTCCTTTGAAGTGAACCCCATAAAAAACAATGACAACCAAGCACATGCATTGCTTTTCTCTGGGACCTGCGCATCCACAGCCAGATGGATGGCTTCAGTTCTACTAGGGCCAAATCTCTTCCCCAGCCTGCAGTGGCTCGATGAGCCAGTGGGCTGCGAACCCCGCGCCACCTGCCCAAAGGACCACAGCACCAGGGTAAGACTGCTGTACACCTCCAGGGCTTTCCCTGAATGATAATTGGCTTTCAGGTCTCCAGTATGCTTCCATGGCCAACTGATTTCTGTCTCTTTCTGTCTCTCTGGAATGTAGCTCAAAGTCTCCAACTGATGAACTCTGTATTTTCTTCCCAGAGCGCCCACCCCAACCCCGGCCTCTATTAAATATGCAGAAAGCCCCACCCCTCCATTGCTCATTGGTCATCTCCCTTCAGCTATCTCACATCCCATTCCAGCCCCTTAAAGCTGAGTATTTTGACCATATCTCCTGCCTCAAATCCCCTCTTCTCTGTAACCTGAACTCTCTAATCTCCAGAACTATCCACAATCAGTATTGCCTAGCAACTGCATGATAATACAGTCACCTCCCGGCATTGACCTAGCTCCTTACCTTTGAGTTTCCATACCCTGGATAGGAAATCATCATGAAAAATCGATATACTATCTCATCCCTAACTTGTATCATCTTTCTCAGCTACTGAATTAATAGCCTTGTCATCAATGCAACACATCACAACTCCTGGAACAGTTTCCCCTCCCCATGCCTCATATGGCTGGAATCCTCTCTGTTGCTCCTTTATATCCCCTGTCTCCCAAAACAGGACACTGCCCTACTGGGGCTCTGGCTCTATAAGCACCTCCACATACCTCAAGATCTATCAGTAATAGGAATGCTCTCCTCACATGTGTCTCTGGGGCTCCATTTCTCAGTCCTCCTCCTGCGTGTTTGTGCAGGTGACATTGAAACCAACCCTGGGTCTGCCTGTCTTACTCCTTCCCCACACATTACGCTGTCCATACCCCAGATCAAGGGACTAAAAGTTGCTCAAATTAACATCTGCATTATTCACCCCAAGATGGCAGAACTGGATGCCTAGTTCATGCAGATGGTACCGGATGTTCTTTGTATATCTGAATCCTGGCTCAAGCCAGCCATAAAGCAGCATGAGGTGGCCACAGATGGCTACAGCTGTCTTAGAAAAGATAAGATAGGAAAACGGGGTGGTGGTGTCCAACTATACTTCAGGTCTAATCTGGATGTCACTGAACTCCCTAATCCTGGTGGGGATACGCCTATAGCAGACTCACTCTTTGCCTCTCTAACACTTGGAAATGTCAAGAAACTGACCATTGGATGTATCTACATGCCACCAGTACAGCCTCCTCCAGTCTGCCCTCCCTCCTAGAGTACATAGCTAAGCTCCCTGGCCATGACCTCATACTCTGTGGAGATTTTAACCTGGACTGGCTACACCCAGATGCTATGAAACTACATGCTGCGCTGGCTGAGTCATGACTAACCCAGCTCATACAAGCTACCACATGTGTCAACACTAAATCTGGGGCCCAGCGGTGCTGAGGATTAGGGCGTTAGATGCCTCACCTCGCGCCACTCTGACTACCCGGGTTCGGGAATGAGCCTGGGAAGTCAGGGGTCAGCAGAGGTGGGCAGGGATGAAGCGTCCATGAGACAGCTCTCCCTTCCTGGGGGGGAAGTAGGGATAATGTTGCTCCTGTGTGACCCCTGGTGGTGGCCGGGGGTAGCCAGGCAGTATGTGACATAGCCGAAGGCAAGAGGTGTGGAGCAAGGTGAACGCTGGTCATCATTGCACGACCGAGCTCCACAGAAGGGGGACCAAAAAGCTAGAAAAAGCCTCTCACACCGTCAGATGATGAAGGTGGCCCCGGTGGATCATGCACACATCCCTACACTGGCCCTGATGTGCTCAGGAACTCTCTCCATGTGGATGCCTGACGAAGGGAAGGCGGAATCAGCCCTGGAGATGCTATTGGGAGTTGGACATGCTTGAAAGTCATTCGGTAAGAGGAGATCAGGAGAGATGCAGGGGTTCAGGCTGGGAGTAGGGTTGACTCTCCGAGTGGGCACTCCTGAAGGATGCGCAGGGGGTGTGAGTGAATAAAAAAGGAAAAAACACTAAATCTGGGAAATATACATTACTAGACTGGATAATTATGAACTGCCCAATGAGGATAAAAGCAGTCGGTGTACTCCCTGACTGCCTAATTGATCGCTTACCTACCTTTTGTGTATGGAGAAACAACTATCCTAACCCCCCTTCAAGGATATGGTTAGTACATGACATGTCTAAATTTGATGCAGGCCATTTTGTCACCTCCATCACGAACACGTACTGGTCACCCATTAATGCCCTTCTGGACTTAAATCATGCCCTAGACTTCTTCATCACAACTTTTACACACATCATTAACCAAAATACACCCCTGAAAAAAATGTAGGTCAAAGGGTATCAAGGCACCATGGCTCACTAGGGAAATTAGGATGCTTATGTCCCATAGAGACAAAGCCTGGTGAGCTTACAAGAAGAGTGACCTACCCTCTAACTAACAAGCATACTGACATCTCAGTAACAAATGCAAACAGTCCCTTCACAAGGCCAAGAGTTTACACTTTAAATCTCTCCAAATGGAAAATATCTGCAACCTAAAGAAGTTCTGGTGGCAAATTAAGTCGCTGCTGAAAGGGACAACTGCCTCCACCCCCAGCTCAATCCTCGCCAACGGCTCTACCC
The DNA here is from genome assembly GCA_016271365.2 of Neoceratodus forsteri. Taxonomy (NCBI): domain Eukaryota; kingdom Metazoa; phylum Chordata; order Ceratodontiformes; family Ceratodontidae; genus Neoceratodus; species Neoceratodus forsteri. Next base: position 453,685,554 of record CM057452.1, on the reverse strand, counting down.
TTATTGACTCTGCATCCATAGCAACAGGATTTAATAACTTCTTCACAGATCTTGACAAATACACCTCACTTTTCCATAATTCCTCAACCCCTAACCCGGCCCCACCTAATAAAGTGGCCCTTGATGGGCACCCCGGAGTTCCACCTGAAACTTGCCATGCTCAAAGAGGTCCAGAAGCTACTCCTCAACCTTAATCCTGACAGTTCAGCTGGACATGACTCTCTAGAAGCAAATTTTCTCAAGTTGGGAACAACAACACTTGCTCACCTGGTCTGAGATCTCTTCAACCGGTCCTTCTTGTCCAACACAGTACCTGATAAGATTGCAGTGGTAGTACCTATACATAAGGGGGGATCCAATACTGTCATCGACAACTATAGACCTATATCCCTCCTCTGCCACCTGGTAAAGATACAGGAGCACATAGTCTACAACCACCTCCAAGACTACCTTGAGTCACACAACCTTCTATCCCCCTATCAACATGGATTCAGAAGGAATCACAGCACTCAAACTTCCCTGATAAAAGTGACAACAGACATATACCATGCCATGGATGAAGGTCTTGCTACAGGTGCCATTTTTGTTGACCTTACTAAAGCATTTACTTGGTTTACTTGGTTCGTAAGGACAAAAGAAGGCTATTGCCCATCGAGATTGTCCCCCACCATCACGGTGGGAAAATTAAACCCCAAAGTAATTAGACTCCAACCAAGGATCCAATCCACTTTTAAAGGATGAAATTGAATCACATTCTACCAGGTCTTGAGGTAATACATTCCAAACCCTAGGCACTCTAACTGTAAAATAATTTAACCTTTTGTTAGTTTTAGAACTTGCAACATCAATTTGTTTGGTATGTAACCAAGGGCTAATTCTTCTATTAGACAAATTTAAACCACATAAGTTCGTTAATTCCTGAGAATCAAGAATTTTGTATAAAAGTAACAAATCACCTCTTATACATGTTAGTAGAAGTGAATGTAACCCTGTTTTCTGAAGTCTATCTTGATAGTCCAATTTTGCCAAATGAGGAACCATTCTGGTTGCTCTCTTCTGAATTTTTTCTATTCTATCCCTATCTTGTCTTAAATAAGGACTCCAGAAAGGAGACCCATAATCAGAATAAGGCCTCACATAAGCTCTGAACAAGGGAATTAAACATTCCTGAGTCCTTCACACAAAGGATCATTGAATACAGGTAAGTATGGCATTGGACATATTTGCTATCCTAATACAGTGATCCGTTGAGGATAGTTTGTTATTTACAAGAATTCCAAGATCGCATTCTACTAATGACTCCTGAAGGGGAATATTATTTAGATAATAGGTTTGTTTGGGGTTATTCTTTCTGAAGTGTAAGACATGACACTTATCGGAATTAAGTATCATCCTGTTGGTATCAGCCCAGTCCTCAATAATTTTTAGATTATTAATAATAGAGACCCTGTTATGTAATGAAATAACAGACCCTCCCAACTTGGTATCATCAGCAAATTTTGAAAGAAGATTATCAGAACTAACCTGTAAATCACTAATAAAAATGTTAAACAATGTAGGTCCAAGAACCAATCCCTGTGGAACTCCACTGGTCACTTTCTCAATTTGAGAGAAGGAACCATTTATTCTAACCTGTTGAAGTCTATTATTTAACCAGCCTGATACCCAATTAGTTAGAAACTGTGAAAATCCCATATTCAACATTTTATCCAACAATACGTCATGAGGAACTTTATCAAAAGCTCTACTATAATCAAGGAGAATAACATCCATGGGGATACCTCTGTCAAGTCCTAAACTAATATAGTTATAAAAGGCTACAAGATTGGTAGTGCAGGAGTACCCCTGCCTGAATCCATGTTGAGTAGTGTCAATTACGTTATTAATAATAGATTCCTGTTCCAATAATTTTTTGATATTTTTCTCCATTAATTTACTTATTATAGATGTTAAACTTATTGGTCGATAATTTTCAGGTTTAGAGTGATCAGCTTTTTTAAAAATTGGTATGACTGTGGCAAGTGCCCAGTCATGAGGGATGGCATCATCCAATAGTGATTTATTAAAAATTAAAGTTAATGGCTTAGAGATAGCTTTAGCAGTTTCTAGTATAAATCTAGAAGTGATGTTGTCTGGTCCTGGACTAGAAGTCTGTTTTAAAGAGTAAATAGCCTCTAAGGTATCCTCTTCTGTAATAATATAGTGTCATTTACAATTATCAACATGCTTAAATAGTTTGGGAATTTCTTTTTTTGTAAAGACCGAACAAAACTGATTATTAAAGGTATCTGCGATATCACTATCAATTGATATAATGGAATTATTGACAACGAAAGGACCCATATATCTATTATTCAATTTCTTGTTATTTACATATGAAAATAATGATTTATAACTGTCCTTGGAGTGCGCTAGATAAAACTCCAATTTTTTTTTAGATTGTTTGATAGTTTGTTTTAGAAGCTTTAGAGTTTCCCTATATTTGGAAAGTAATAAATCGTTAGCATCTCCCCTTGTATTTTTTAAGAGGGAAAAAAATCCTTTGTTTTTGCTTAATAAGTTTTTTTATGGTTCTATTGAACCACTGGGGAATCTTCCCCTTTTAATTAAACTTTTTCTTTGTAGGAACATATAGATCTTCCAAATGATAAACTGATGCTTTCAGATATTCCCAAGATTTCTCAAGAGATAGGGGAGATAGAACTTCATCCCATGGAATGGAATTTAATTGGTCATTGATAATGTCAAATTTAGCTTGGTTATAGTTTTTAAATTCTGAATAGTTCAAATTTTGTTGAAAAAATAACAAAGAAAAAGAAACGGAGTAATGATCACTAGAACCCAGAGGGGCACCCAATTGTATATTTGTAATAGAACTCGCTATATTGGTAATAACTAGATCTAATATGTTCTCACCACGGGTTGGTTCACTTACAAGTTGTTCAAAACCCATATCCACAATAAGCGAGATTAAATTTTTTTCAACCATCGTTCTACCAGATAAAGTTGACCAATTTATGAATGGCATATTAAAGTCTCCCAGAATGAGAATATTACCATTCGAGGCTATATTTAAAATCTCTTGATACAAAAGTGAAGTATAATCTGTATTAGCTGATGGGGGCCTGTAGCATGTTCCGACCAGCAATTGGGGTTGACCCTTGAACTGAATATTCACCCAGAGAGATTCAGTATTAGTAGAAATGGGAAGTTGAAATGAGGCTATATCTTCCCTTACATAAAGACAGACACCACCCCCAACTTGACCCTGGCAGTCCTTATGAAAAGCTTATATCCTGGTAGATGTGAGTTCCAGGTGGTATCCGGATCACACCAAGTTTCAGTGATCGAAATGAGTGCATATTTATCCAAAAGACACTTGGTCTCAAGTTCAGCCATTTTTACCAGATCCGGAGATCTTGCATTAAGAGAAAGAACCATACATGCAATGGGATCAGCATTATTCCATTTTAGAGAACAGGGCACATTCCCGTTCTCCCCTCCCAGTTTTTAGTTTAAAAGTTTGCTAATGGCTAAATTAACACTTTTACCCAGTAAAGTACTGCCTCTACGGCTGAGGTGAAGACCATCCCAGCAAAACAGAGAATCTTTCATATAGAATGTTTCCCAGTGTGTAAGACATAAAATGCCCTGCTGAAGGCACCACCGTCTCAACCAGTCATTGAAGGCTTTAATCCTGGTATTGCTTGCAGTGGTAGCTCTAGGAACAGGAAGAATCTCAGAGAAGCATACAAGGCTACCAATGTCTGCCAAAACATTGTTAAGTGCTACAGTATCAAGCTTAAGCTCATCAAGGCTGGTTCTATTTATATCATTTGTGCCAGCATGTATTACAAACAAAGGTTTTTCCCCAGCTCCTCTGAATAATTTTTTAACAATAGGAATAATGTCAGAAACTCGGGCTCCCCTAAAACTAGAACATGTACAATTTAATGTATCCACATTGCAGATTGGATGATCCAAATGTTTTATAAGAGAATCACCAATAACGAATATTTGTTTAGAAGGAGAAGGGCAATCCATATTTTTTACAGGGAGTGATAAAGTATCCAGTGCATTAATTATACTCTCTGTCTCAGGCTGAGAATTCAGTGGTCTGGAGGATACATTCTTAACCTTATGTACTGGGCCTCTGGGGGGAGGAGGGGGGCTAAGGTTAGACGAACTCTCCGGGGTATTGATTGGAGGGTCTTCATCAGGAAACACATTTGATTCCTGACTAAGAACACTATAATGATTGAGTAGGTGTAAAGATGATTCATTGTTACCTATTAGGCCACCCCTACATTTGGTTTTACATTTGGTAACAAGCGACCATTGTTCAGGGTCTTCAGAAGCCAACTCAAGAGAGGGGGCAGTGCTGCAGACATCAAAGTGTAAAGTGGAAAGAGCAGCAGATGATGGGGTAGGACTCGAAGGTATGGATTGACCCAACATCGAGTCAATATAATCCTCCCAGAGCCTCTATTTCAGGGCTAACATTAGAGGATGCCAATAAGCAACCAATTTCCTTGTGCAGGGTTTCGACCATTAGACATTTGCTACATACAAAGCCATGGATTTGAGGCCCCAAACCAAACATTTGGCAAGACACACAATAATTATTAGATGTACCCATATTTAATAAAATCAGCCTTACAGTCAGATATGAGGCTAAGTTTGTAGTACTTACTCTCGAGCTGTACTAAGTAACATTATCCTTTGACTCCGCTGACCCCACAGACACAGCAGGCATGCGTAGACACGCGTGTCTCTGTGTGAGTCTCGGCGCACGCTCACCCACTCAGCTCGCCCCGCTCACCACCGGGCAGACTTAAATACCTGTCCGTGACCCGGATGTCAGGAAGGTACCTCGTAGCAAGGCAAGTAATAAATTATGATTTTAAAATAACCTCTCAGTGCAAATGATGTTGTATAAGCACAAGCACAACAATTCTGATCCCCAAAGGTTTATATTATGAAAACACAGGCTGGCAAAAATAGTTCAGGGTACAGAGCACCGTAAACTAAACACCCTCTTCCTGCTACAGCAGGGCTCACATAAGGCTTACAATAAAATGTTTCATTCAGTATATGTGCTGTTGGTTGCAATTAAACAGACACTCAATAGACCTAGGAACACCTAGCAGCTCTAACAAGTGCTAGCAAATGAATCGCGCTCGCCGCCGGGCGGACTTAAATACCTGTCCGTGACCCGGATGTCAGGAAGGTACCTCGTAGCGAGGCAAGTAATAAATTATGATTTTAAAATAACTTCTCAGTGCAAATGACGTTGTATAGGCACAAGCACAACAATTCTGATCCCCAAAGGTTTATATTATGAAAACACAGGCTGGTAAAAATAGTTCAGGGTACAGATCTGGTAAAACCATGATCTTCTGCTCCACCAGCTGCATACTCTAGGTCTGGATAACAATGCCTGGAACTGGGTAAAAAGCTACCTATCCTGTCACTCTCAGAGAGTCAAATGGAATGGCTCCTTCTTTGAACCCAGGCATATAACACATGGAGTACCACAGGGATCCATCTTGGGTCCACTTCTATTCTCCCTCTTCATTAATGGCCTCCCCCGCTCTTCTGGTGGTGTCTCAATGCACCTTTATGTGGACGATTCTATTATCTATTGTTCCTCATCAAACTCTGACAATATTAATAGTGATCTTGCCAATGACTTCACTTCCCTTGAGGACTGGTTCAGCCGTCATCAGCTGGTCCTTAACACCAAGAAAACTAAATGCATGCTGTTCTCCTGACACCCTTCTACAAAAGACCTTCCAGCCCCCCCCCCTTAATATCATATTCAACAAGGATGATACTCTGGAGACAGTCATGTCCTTCAAATATCTGGGCTTTACCCTGAACACTGCACTCTCTTTCAATCTTCATGTCTCCAGCATTGTCAGATCTGTGAACCAGAAGCTTGGGTTGTTCTATCGGATCTGACCATTTCTCACCCCTGCCTGCAGTCTAAGAATTGCTTCCGCATCGCTCACTCTCCTCCTGACCTATGGAGCCCCTCTGCTGCTTACTACAAATTACGCCTCTCTCTCTCTCTCCTTTCCCAGGCCTACCATAGGATTGGGAGATTTGCACTGGGAGCCAACTCCCATTTACACTCCTGCGAAGTCCTCTCCTCTCTGGGCTGGTTAACCTATGAATCTAATCTGAACTACTTCTCCATGTGCCTTATTTATAAATTTGTCCACTACGTCACACACCAGTGCCATAAGCTTAAAACAAACCCCTCACACCCTCCACTCAGCATCTCTACCCCTCCTAGATATACCCAAACTATGCCTAACCTACACTAGGAGGTCTTTCTCATTTGTTGCTATCTCTAACTGGAACTCTCTTCCTCCATGTGTCCTGAGCAGTACCTCTCCTCCTCTATTTAAGTCCAGCCTATATGCCTCCCTTATCTCCCCCATCTCCTGCTCCTGTTCTCACTGATGCATCTCTACCTCTCCAGTCCCTGCCACTCTATCCTTCTCCTCTTCCCTTCCCTCTAACTCTCTCCCTTTGTACATAGTGCATCACTATGCTTGTATCTACTTGTCATAGCACCCAGTCTATGTAGCCTCTTTGTCTGGGTATAGCTCAATATGGCTATATGCCAATTGTACATGGAATTGATGATGCCTCACTAATTTCTCGTATTTACCTGTCTGTACACTGTATTGCTCTGTGATACTTGTTGTTCTACTCTGTGATACTTGTTGTACTGCTATGTAATATGTGACCCAGGGTCGACCTTGAAAAAGGGACTGTAATTGTCTCAGTGGTCTTACCCAGTCAACAAAGTTCAAATAAATAAATAAATCTCAAAAAGTAAGGACATTCTTTTACAAAAAATTGCGTCAAGGCATCAGCTAGGGTTCAGATTAAACCGACAAAAGTAGGGAAATATGGTGTTAGGGTTTCCAACTATAACTCCTCATCTACAACCCTTAAGCAGGAGAAGGAAAGAAACATTACGGGTTTTGCTGTCCTGAGTCTTGGCGAATTAAGGCTGGGGTCTTCCTTGGGGTTCTCAACCCTAATGCTCATCCCATTCCCTGATCAGATAATGTCACATGTGATATGTTTTCTTCAGGCAGGGCATACAGATTGTTGGCTCCATGTGATGAGACATAGGTTTGCATGTCTGAAAGCTGTATCACAATAAATTGAGTGTTGGTGTGGATCAATGGACAAATTACATGTCTGGAGTCATTCCACACAGGTCTGGTGTTTCATAAGTATTGCAGATTGGTAAATAGAATACATTTTGGGTACATATACCTGCAAAGGTTTATATGCATTATACCCTGTGCCTTACTTAGCACGCAATATTGTAGACCCTCCACAAAGCACTGTAATTGTTACACATTTGAAAGTACTATATACTGTAAATTGCATAGCTGTGAGTTGCTTTTTTAAGATACACACTGTATTTAGACATTGTTAAAGCAAGTTATATGTTTAAGACATTTATAGTATTTTATGCATGGTCTTGTAGCTGAATAAACAACCCCCCAGCACAGCCTTGTAGGATGGTGCTAGATATGTAGCTTGGCCTTATGTCACCACCATGGTGGAAGAAATCAGCCTCTGAGCTGGAGGTCAGTTCAGCTAATATGTTTCAAAATGTGTTAGCCAACTAAATATTTTTAGTGGCCATCACTTTCTGGGGCTCAAAAAGAACTTCATTGGTAGGTACTCTGGTGAGTACTAAGTATCAAAATGTGGTAGCAAAACCAACTGGCTTTCTAGACATTGACCATCTGGCTAACTGATTTGTCTCACTCTGGTCACAACACGAGGGGAGGGGAGGGAGGGGAAGGGAGGAAGTGGGGATTGGGGTTGCTAGAAACCAATTTAAATATGTGGAACCCTGCATGATTTCATTTTAATTTTATTTAATTAGTATTTCGGAAAGACCTTTGAGCATGAGCTCTTTTACAAAGGTTCCACGTCAGGGTGGACAATAAGACAATACACATATTCACATATTCAGTGGTTACAGAGGCCTGATCATTAGGCATTAAAGAGCGATTACATGACAATTAGACAAATAGCAGAAAAAAACTGAGCAGTTGTAATTGAATACTAAACTATTTCTAATCGGTTGTCCTAGGTAGCACACCCCTGGAAACCTCCAAATCTGTTGATAGACTATGGTAGAGTAACTGCTTAGGGTTTAATGCTATCCCAGATGGTGAGAGGCTGGGTGACAGTGAAACAAGGGAGATTGGGTTTGAAACCAACTGCAGAGAGCAAGAGGTGGGGGGATAGTGAAACGGGGGGGCTGTGATGGGGGAGAGCAGCTCCAGAAGGCTTTGTCGAGTATGGTGTGTGTGTGTGTGTGTGTGTGTGTGTGTGTGTGTGTGTGTGGGGAGAGTTTGGGAGGGACAGTACCAAGTGTGTTTAAAGAGGACTGATAGCTTACTTAAGCCCTTGGCTAGGCTGGAATGGAGGCAGGGTTCTCTAGGTAGCCCTACTGGGTGTTACCTTGGGGGTAGGCCTGTCTATCAAGTGGGTCCTGAGAAGCAGGTGCATTTTGAGTTAGACATTAGGTGCTGTTTGAGGCCTACTTTGAATTGAGACAGGCTGTTGTTTGTTTTCAATTTCATCGGGAGTTCATTAATCCAGAGGGGGGCCCAATAGGAGAAAGCACGCTGCTCTAGTGAGGTTCGGTGGAATGGTATGGAGAGTGCTCCATTCTTCCTCCGTCTGGTGATGTGTGTTGAGAGAGAAGCCTCAAGCAGGTTTCCTATACAGGTTGGTTTTTTTCTGAGGAGTGCCTTTTTTCCCAGGAGGCAAGTTTGGTATTTGATCCTGTCTTTTAGGTTAAGCCAGTTTGTACGCTCATACAGGGTGCAAGTATGAGTGTAGTGATCTGCACACAGGGTGAGGTGGCATGCCTTATTGAATGCAGTTTGGACCCTTTTGAGCACTGTGTCAGTAGCAGCTCCATAGACCACCAGCCTGTAGTCTATCATGGAAAGTATGGAGCTGGAGACTGAGATTCAGAGTGCTTCTGGAGTGAGGGATTTCTTGTGCCTATAGAGGACCCCGATCTTTGCGTTTACCATTTTGACAAGGGAGTCTACGTGGTACGTATAAGTGATAGAGTCATCAATGGTGACTCCAAGGTACTTAAACAAGTGCTCCTGCTCAATCTGCTCACCAGTCTTGCTGGTGATTACGAGGGGAGCATGCTTGTGTTTGTTGTAGGGGTTGGATTATAGCATGGCCTTGGTTTTCTTGTAATTTAGTAGCAACTTTTGCCTACTGAACCAGTCCTCAAGTTTATTGAAAGAGTTCTGTAGTTCTGTTTGTAGGGCAGCCTGAGAGGTGCTGCTGCTCAGCAGCATGGCATCGTCCGCATACAGAATAAGTTTGGTGTCACAGGCTATGGGCAGGTCATTTACAAAAAGGCTGAAAAGCAGGGGCCCTAGAATTGATCCTTGAGGGACTCCTAGGAGTACATCTCTGGAGCTGGATAATGTCTGCTTGATTTTGACTTGCTGGCTCCTGTGTGTTAGGTAGTCATTGAACCAATTCATGGCGTTTGGTGCCACACCCGATCTTTGTAGCTGGAGTACTAGTAGAAGGTGGTTGACAGTGTTGAAAGCTTTGGTGAGGTCAATGAAGATGGAGCCCACCAATCTGCCTGCATCCAGCGCCTTGTGCACATAGTCAGTATATTCCAGCAGTGCCATGGTGGTACTGTGTTTTTGCCTGAAGCCATGTTGGTTTGGGCAAAGCAGATTGTACTTATTGAGGTATTCTGTGAGTTGACTTGCCACGATTTTTTCCAAAGCTTTGGATAGTGGGGAGAGGATAGATTTTGGCCTGTAGTTTGACACCATCACCTTGTCACCATTCTTATGCACTGGAGTTACCAGGGCTTGCTTCCGTACCTCTGGAAATTGAGCTAGGGCCAAGGATTTATTAAATAGCATTGTTATGGGCATGTTAAGAACAGCAAGGGTGAGAGACAGTAACTTCATGTCTAGCCCGTCACTCCCCAATCTGGTTTTGCCTAGGACTTTCCTGACCATCGTTAGGGCCTCCTTCACCGTCACCTTCTTAAAGTAGAAGGCTGAGTGGTTAGTTATGAGCAGGCTGGCGCAACCTTGGTCCTCCACAGGCAGAAGGTAGTCTGGAGGCAGCACTGAGGACAGGTCTGTAAAGGCCTGGTTAAAGACATCGGCAATGGCTAGCGGATCTGAGGAGGATGAGTTATTAATGTTGAGCATCTTAGGGTGCTGCTTTTGACCTTTATCAAGGATGTTCTTGATGTTATCCCAAAACCTCTTTCCATCTCCGCATGCATTTTTAAGCTGGGTCTTATGAAATTGGCTTTTGCGAGCCTGATAAGTTTGGTGCACTGATTTCTAGCCATTTTGTAGCACTGTAGGTCATGCTTACTGCCTGCATTTAAGGCTTTTTCCCAGAAGCAGTCCCTCTCCTTTAGGAGGGAGAGGAGCTTGCCATCAATCCAGCCCTTAACCTCCCCCCAAATTTTCCATTTTGTGTGTGGTGCATAGATATCACAGATGGAATTGAAGCCCTCAGTGAAAAAACTAAGGGCCTGGTCCCAGGGCATGAGGAAGCATACCATTGATGTATGCCTTGTACAGGGTACATGTAAACTGCCATTGGGTCATAAGGGCAGGGGATGTGGTAGGGTGGGTGGGAGTTACATGTAAGTACCCTATTAGGACACTTTCAGACATTCTGGGCATTGTGTTTGCAACCATAATAATTTGTTTCTAACCTTATGCAGTTTGTGTTTTGTTCAGTAGTAACCCTAATTAGCATTAACATAGTTGTTTGCCATACATGTCATTGTAATTTAAGAAAATTGAGTAGTAACTTCATTTATTCATGCCCTTCAAAACCCTGTGACTAGCCAGAAGGACTGCTACAAACAGGGATACAGCAGTCTTTCTGAGGATTGTTATGTACTGTACCATAATCCCGTGCTCCAGTAGGTTATGGGACTATTTGGCTGAACATAATAATGCCCACCCCCTTCCCCCAGCCTGTAGTCTTCTATCAGAAGCACAAGATAAAGCTCCATCCCAGTGCCTCATAGTGATACTGTATGGCCAACATAATCTGTTGGAGCTTTCTTCACTTAGAGTCCTATGGGCTTTGCCTGAAAACAACACATTTCACCCCATCTGATCAGGGGAAGGGTGAGCATTAGGGTTGACAACCCCAAGTAAGATCCAACCACTGATTCGCCAATGCTTCAGAGACCCAACTCCCTAATGTTTTTCCTTTTCCGTCTTTGTGCACTTTACGTTCTACAACCCTAATGTCTGCATCAACATAGTTTTTGCACAGAATGTCCCTTCTTTTTCTGATAGTGTAATTTTATTCTCATTTGTGTAGGTCCTGAAGGTCCCGAATGAGATTAATACAATATTGAACACCGTCCTGACCCAGTGCATGGGCCCGGCAGGCCTCAGCACACAAGTCATACCTTGTGGGTGAGGTTCCTTGGCTCACCACAAGGTGTGGTGTCTGCACCAAAACACCGCTCCATCCCTACCCAGGATGGGGCTGGTTCTGCATGCTGCAGCAACTTCCCCATCAGCCTTGTCCCATTAAAATAGCTCACTGAGTTCACACCTGAATTCAGCTCACTGGCACAGTACAGCAGCATGTCCCCCAGTGGTGCAGCGGATTTCCATGCAAACAATGTTACTTTAATAAATTCTTTCCTTTTTAATATTTTGACCCCAGACTTTCAACATAGTCTTTTTATGACCCCACCTCATGAACCCCCAGGTGAAAATATTCAAATCCATGCCAAATTGCCATTCTGCACCACAGATGCAAAAACAAAACCATTTTGGACAGGATGTGAAAAATACCAGCTATACTGTTCATGAGGTTTTAGCAGTGTCAGTGACTCAGTAGGTAGCACACTCACCTCTGAAGCCAGGAGATCAGAGGGCTGTCAGAGGGCTGTGGGTTCAATTCCCACACCTGGCAGAGAGGTGTCAGAGGGATGTGGGTTCAATTCCCACACATGGCATTTGAGTTAATATCTTAATACTGACACTGAAGTGCAGCATGAGGGGGGTGCTGTATTTCTGAGGTGCTGTCTTTTGGATGAGACGTTAAACCAAGGTCCCATCTGCCTGTTCTGGTGGTAGTTCAGGTGGATGTTAAAGATCCCATGGCACTTATCGAAAAGAGCAGGGGAGATTTTATTGTAAAAACACATATACCAATTTCTGTGGTTACATCTTATACATCAGTGAATCCACGGTAATCCTACAATATTGCATCAGACATTGACGCATAATCCAAATTTTACCTTTTGTTATGTCCTGTATACATTTTAACTACTTTCTATGTCTCTCTATTTATTTATACTTAATAAAATAATTAAACCCTTTCCACCAATGCAACACCATATGTGATGAATAAATCAATACATCTTTAGCATAAACCTTCTCTAATTCCTGTGGCACTAGAAGGCCAAGACCTTCATATGACATTTTCTTTTGGTATAAGACCCATTGGCATCTAGCCTGCCATAGGTAATATCTAATACAACAGAAAATACCAATAATGTATCCTGATGAAATTTTTTTTTCTTTGTTTTTTTTAATCCTTTTTACCTGTATGGCCTCCAGTCTGCTGTTCAAGTCCCGGCATCTGGCCACCTACGGCCACCGTCTGGACCTGCCCTGGCCCCCAGTGAAGCCCCCATCGCCATCTACCCCCATGGCTTGCTCCCCATGGTGGGGCAGCAGGGAGTTCCCCTTACTCCCCACTGACACAGTATCCAGTATTGGGTGATGGTGCCCCCGAGGCCAAGCAGTCCCCTCAGATGGCCATCAGACCACCATGATCGAGCACCATGTTTTTCCATTGTTCTTGACTTGATGTGGGCTGGGACATGCAATGATGCCAATGGAGGGACTGTGCATACATCTGCACGTGCTCCCTCCTGGCACCATGCCCCAAGCTCACCCCCTTCCGTGCAGTGCCAGCGCACCACCCCCAGCCTCTGCCAGAGGTCGCTAGTGTGCCAACAACTGTTGGCCCCCTTCCCCGGAGAGGGAAAGGAAGAGCAGTCAATGGATGCTCAATCTCTCTCCGGCCCTGCTGACCCTTGATGACCTGAGCCCATTCCCGAACCCAGGTTGGCTGTGTGGAGCCAGGTGTAGCATCCAGCACCTCAGTCCTCAGCCCCACTGAGCGGAGGTCTGATAAAAGTTTTTGAACTTTAAATCATATTTCCCCCAACACTATTATCTTGTAGGTCAGATGCTTGAGCCACTTCACATTTCATTTAACGACAAAGTGATCCCACAATGCCAGGGTATATGAACATTCTAAAGGAAAATGTTCCATAGTTTCAGTTTTATTTATACAGTGTCCATGTAGGCATAATTTTGTTCTTCCAGGACCTTGTGCTTAGCATTCCCCCTTAGGTTCAGCCTGACATAAACTGTGAGCCATAAATTCTCCCACATTTTTTGGAGTATCCTGGGGTGTGTGAGCTGTTTTAAAATTGAGGGGTTGTCAACTGAGGGACAGTTGTTGAAACTGGGCTCTAGGGGATAAACTCTAGCCAGAATGTCCTGATACAGCTGTTTACTGGAAACGTTTTGTACAGATGATTTTGTGACATACCATTTATATGATTTTTGTGCTGCCGGTTTGAAATAGCTTGGTATATTTATATGATGATTTAGTTTCGGGGCTACTTCCCTCCATGCTTGGAAATATCTCCCTAAAATTCATCTTATCCAAGCATTTTGGATTGCTCCTGTACAGGTTAACCAATTCTGTACCATCTGTAGGAAGAATAAGACATGTAAAAAGATCACTGGGTCTATCATTCCTAGTCCACCCTCAGATTTGTCTAGGTATGTGAAACATCTTTTTACGGGGTTCAGTTTATTTCCCCATAACATTTGAAAGAATAAACTATATAATTTGGTTTCATGTTGTGTGGGTAGAGGAAAAATCATTGCAACATATTGCAATGTGAGTATTATGAATTTTTTAAGAACTCTTATCCTTCTAAGTTTCAATACCTTCCAGTGTTTCCACCTTTTAATTTTTATGTCTATTTTTTGAATAGATTTATTCCAATTATCCTCTGGAAGATTTTGTGGTCCATACAGTATGCCTAATATCTCTATTGATTCATACTAACATACTAAAATGTCAGCAAAATAGGCCTAATGGTCTTTCATGTGTGCTCGTTTGGTCAGCCCCCACCCTGGGATCTGACCTTGCTGCCCTCTGGAGATATTTATAACTGCCACATCAACTGAGGCTGTATATGACCCACCCCTAGAAAAAGTCCTTTACTGTTGTTGTAGTTTAATTTGGAATTGGAAACTTGGCCATATTTTTGAATTTCCTGTAAAAAACCCTAATCTGTTCATAACTATTAAAAAAAACCCAGCATATATCATCTGCAGATGCTTGAACATGCAAACTGTGTTGTATGCCAAAACCGGACAAACCCTGCCATTTTGGTTGTTGAGTAATTATTTGTAATGGTGGGTTCAAAGTAAAAATACATAGGAGTGGACTTAAAAGGCATCTTTGCCTAACCCCCAAAGGAACCTCAAACCCAGATCCGACTTGTCCTTTAATCAAAGGCCTTACAGTGGAGGAAAAATATAGAGATTTCAGCTGATCTATTATCTTTACAGGAATATGGTATGCTTCAAGGACTGCATATAGAAAAGGATGATACAGTCTGTCAAAAGCTTTTTCCTGATCGACTGACACCAAGCATCCAGTAACCCCTGATAAATTGAGATGCTCTGTTATATTACTAATGATCATCAGTGCATACTGTATTTTCCTATCTGGAAGCCCGCAAAACTGCTGTGCTGAGATGACTAAAGAAGTATAGTGCGCCATATGATTGTTCAAAATATGAGTTAAAATTTTGTAATCCATGTTCAGAAGCACTATATAATTTGAAATATTAGATTTGTCTCCTTTTTTTGTGAAGATAAATAAGCAAACTCTCTGTGAAGGAAGAAGGAATAGAATTTGTGAAAAAAAATTGAGAGTATACTTTTTCTAGACAAATGGCTAATTCCCGGCTAAAAGTTTTATAGAATTTATTCGAAAATGCCATCCAAACCTGGTGAAGTCTCATTTTTCAGAGTCCTTATAGTTAATTCTATTTCCTGCACCATTATTGGGGCCTGCAGTTTGCTAATTTCTTCTGGGAATTCTGGGATATTTACAACCTGCAGAAAGTCCTGTATCTCTTGCTCCTAAATTGGTTGTTCAGGGTCTAGTGATTTATAATGTTGTTTAATCAATTCTTCTATCCCATTTATTGTGCTAACTCTAAGCCCATTTGGGGAAACTAAAAAGTCAAAAGTCATACCCTCTTTGATCTTTTTGCATGCCTCAAAAGGATCCCCAATCGGGGAATTTTAAGTCCGGTTACACAACATCGCCTGAATTGTTTTAGCCCTGTCATACTGATAAATTTTCATAGCCTCCTTGATTTCAGTAATTTGAGTTGAGTAGTCATGTTTTGAGTGGTTTGCTAGGGTGTATAATTTCTGCAGATGTATTCTTAAAGACAAAGTATTGTTCCCTGTTTTCTTCCCATAATTCTTGTACCAAGTTGTAATATTCTGCTTTGTGTCAGGCCACCATTTCCCTATGTCTGAGCACAAAAATTCCACCGACAGTCTGGCATCCAGAAGGTTGCCCACACTCAGTTACACTTTGGGCTCTGCTAACACTCAGGTGTCAAGTTTCCACCTACCATCCCTCTTGGGTATGCTTCCCACATGATCTAAATGTAAACTTAAAAAAAGATGGTCAAAAAATTCTATGGTATCTATATATAAAGCCCCTTTAGGTAAGCTGGGGAGAGGAACATATAATCAATAGTTGTTTTGTAAGAATTTCGTATGTAAGTGAATTTAAGGCCTTGTTTATGATATGTGTTACAGTCTATCAAGCCTGCTGTATCTATTATCTGTATTAAAGCATTAGAATCACAGTAAATTTTCTTTCCATCATCTTTTTTACATTTTTGTCCTTTATGAATACTGCAGTTAAAATCCCCACAGGAAAATGTATTTGATTTTTATTTGTATACGGGTAAGCACACTGGGATACAATCCATTTTACAGGTACGACCCGTGGTCAATCAGATACATATAAAGACTACGTCAGACAAGGTTATACTTAATACAAAACATATTAATAGGAATACAAATTCCACGTCTAAGTAAAATCACAATTAAATGTAGGTCTAAAAGCCCTATTACAGGTTAAGCTGTTATACAGATCTGTGTCATAAGGACCATGGCTCCATAGCTAATATATACATTCAGTAAGTATCAATCTAGAAAACAGCTACACTTAGACAAATTCATAAAGTGTGTTTTCAAAGCTGCTGTAAACAATCCGTAATATGTACTGGAATATTGTTCCATATTGTTGGTGCGTAGTACGCAAACGATCGCTGTCCTCTTGAAGTATGCATAAATGGGATTCTTAGCATAGTTAGGTCCCCTGATAATCTAGTATGTAATTTAGAACTAGAAATCTCAAGTTGATTTTTCAGTTTTAAAGGTACCCCCTGTTTGTTGTATTTTATAAATAAATTTAGATATAACAAATTTATGGTAATATTCAACTGATAGCCAGCCAAGATTCTCCAATGTAGTATAATGATGTACATTATTAGGTTTTAATAAAGCAAATCTTCCAATTTTGTGCAACAGTACTGATTTCTACCTTATAATAGTGTAAGGAGCATTGTCCACCACTATGAAGCATAGTTCAAAATGGGCAACAAACATTGATTAGCAATTGCCAAACACAACTCATCTGTCAAGAAGCTGCACAACCTGTATAATAAAGCAAATTTGGAATGAATTTTAGATGTAATAGCAAGTATATGTGACTCATATGTTAATGTGGGGTTTAAGACTACCCCCAAATACTTAAAGCTATTTATATTTTCATACAAAACCCCATCTAACGACTCAACTTGTAAACTAGAACCAATAGCTTTTAACTTGACAGGAGTACCAAATACATAATTTTTGTTGTTTGCTTATTTAATACTAATTTGCTGTTTATCAACCAATTTTGCATACATTTAAGCTCCTTGTTCACAGTTATATTAAGCTCTGATAGTACTTCCCCATGGCAAAAGATAACAGTGTTGTCTGCATACATAACCACATGTGCATCCTTAACAGATGAAATAACAGAATCAAAGAAACTAGAAAATAAAATTGGTCCCAGTATGGAGCCCTGTGGGACTCCACACTTGACCAAAGCCTTATCAGATAAACTACTTCCAATCTTTACCATCTGAAACCTGTTTGAAAGATAATTTGTTACCCAAAGCAATACTGGTATCCTCACCCCAATATACCTGAGTCTCTCGACAAGGAGGGAATGGTCCACCAAATCGAATGCCTTGGTCAAGTCCATGAAAGCGGCCCCAGTCAGGCATCCCCTCTCCATACCTTCATGGACCGCACTCGTGAACTCAACCAAGGCATTCTCAACACCCCTTCCCTTCCTGAAACCATGCTGACATTGTGATAATAGACAACATGTTTCTATGTAGTCAGTTAATTGCCCCAAAACAATCTTTTCCTGCAGTTTAGATAGAGATGACAGAATAGAGATTGG
This sequence comes from Neoceratodus forsteri, assembly GCA_016271365.2. NCBI lineage: Eukaryota > Metazoa > Chordata > Ceratodontiformes > Ceratodontidae > Neoceratodus > Neoceratodus forsteri. The sequence goes on along the minus strand of CM057452.1, from coordinate 453,667,866 downwards.
TCTACAATTTGTAAATTCACTAGTTGAACCTGCTTTATGGATTGGTATTAGATATGAATATTTCCACAAGTCAGGTACTTCTCCCAAACAGAAGGACAGGTTAAAGATCAAACTGACAGGATATGCTAGCTGTGCTGAAGCTAAGTGTAACAATGTAGGAGACAGATCATCAAAACTACAGGATTTGTCTGTCTTAAGTCATTTTAAGAGTTTATGCACCTCTGAGTGTGTAACTGCCTTTATGTAAAATTTTGGGTTGTCCGTACAGCCCCCTGCATTATCACCAACTAAACTAAGTTTATATTGTGCTCTATAATGATCCAGGTCTGTAAATAGTGCATTAAATTAATTTGCCACTATCAAAGGATCTGTTAGCTTTTCACTGCACTTATTCATGTGAAACTTTGATTCATACCGAGGATCTATCATGTTATTAATGGTTTTCCAAAATTTAGCACTGTTTGTCAATCCTGCTGTCTGCTGTTGCCTCAGATATTGAGCCTTTGTTTTTTTGATCTCAACCTTACATCTATTCCTTAAGCACCTATAATTCTGTAAATTTACAACTGTTCGATTTTTCCTATAAAGTTTCCACAGTCTGTTCCATTCCTTCATTAGTTTAAATAAAGATGATGTTAACCATTTGGATTCTTTACCTCTAACACGTCTTCTAATAAAATGAGCATGCAAGTCCAGTACCCTAGTACACTCTGTTACAAAATGATGCAATGCACAGTTGACATCAGGTATTATTTCAAGAAAAGACCAATCTATATCCCGTAAGCTATCTCTAAATCCAAAAACATCAAAACCTGAAAAGTTTCTGAACTCAGAAACCATACATTTAACTGTGGGTCTATTTGAGTGTTTCCAAAGGCAAAATATGGATGATGATTACTAAGTGAGTCTGAAATTAGACCACACCTTAAAATATGGTTTACTTTATTTGTAAGAAGCCAATCAATCACAGTGTGCTTATTTGTTTTTAAATTCAGTCTTGTGGGGGTATTAATTAATTGCTGATGACCAGGGAGTGACAGAACATCAATCAGCCCAGGTACTCCATTCCCAGACCAATTTGAATTAAAATCTCCCAACGCAATGGTTTCTCCTACAGGGTTAAGGGCTAACAACTCAGAGAACTCATGTAAGCCCTCTATACTTAATTTTGGGGGTATATACACACAACACAGTCAATTTCTTAACCATGCCAATGGCAATCTGGATAGACAACAGTTCACGATGCTTAGGAGAACTAGTTACTATATCAATCTCTGGTACAGTTTAATTATTCCTAACATAAAATAAAACTCCACCCACCCTTCCTGTCAATCTGTCATTTCTGTGAACTGTATACCCATAGATGTTAATTTGACTGTTGGTTATTGGGGCATGTAACCATGTTCACTAATTGCCAGAACATCAGGCTGATAATTTATAACCCATGCCTTGACCTCATGAAATGTAGAGATGAGGCTGTGAACATTAAAATGCATAATTCACATTCCTTTACCAGCCTTAGCAAAGTAATGCTGGTAAAGTAGTTTGGCTTCCCTCACCAAGGACACCTTTGCTGCACTGGACCTGACCCAGCTGATCAGTCAACCTACCAGGGTGAACCCCACTAGCAGCTGTAGCACTCTGATTGACCTTCTCCTCACCAACCGTCCCCACAGAATCTCTGACCTGGTGGTCCTTCCAGGTTCCCTAAGTGATCACTCACCCATCCTCTTTTCCTGGTCATGTCTTCAGCAGAAACCCAAACCAAACTATATAGCCTGGCATTGTATCTGACCAGGAGGCCTCACAAAACTAAGAAAATACTTAACTCAATGGGACTGGTCCCCCATCTCCAGGGCCCCTACTATAGATGAAGCCCTTGATTATTTCACCTGTTCTTTTAATAAAGCATGTGACATCTATGCCCCACTAGCAAAAGTGCAATTCAAGATACGTAATGCTCCCTGGGTCATGCCTGCACTGCTCCAACAGCTAAAGCACAGAGATGATCTCTGGCATAAAGCAGTTGTATCCGGCACACAGGTGGACAGGTAAACCTATAAAGCGGCCCATAACAGATGCACTTGGGCCATTAAACATGCCAAATCGGGCTACTACAAAACCACCCTTGCCTCCTCCTGGGGGAATGCTCGGTTGTTCTGGGACAATATCAAGGAACTCAATGGCAAATCCCGGCTCCCTCCCTGCTAACTGTCAACAATGTCCCTACCACCGACCCGCTACGCTAGCCATCGCCAACTGCCTCAACTCAACATTGTCTGACCTTAGTGCCCTACTCCCAAATAACTTCTTTGACCCCACTCCTGCAACCCCGCCCCCAAACACCCAGCATCCCCCCTTCCATCTCAGGGTGATCTCTACGAATGAGGCAAGGCCTTTTCTCATGAAAGCACTCAGTGACTCTTGCTATTGCAAAGATTCTTTTGATATGAGAATTCTACATCTAGTACTAGATACAGTCCTCTCCCCACTGACTGACCTCATTAACTGCTTCCTAAGTCTGGGGCAGTTCCCAGCAGCCCGGAAGACTGCCACAGTCACCCCAATACTGAAGAGTGGTGACAGCACCTCCCCCAATAACTACCGTCCCATATCCATTCCCCCACCACTCTCAAAAGCCCTCAAAAAAATTATAGCCTCCCAACTCACTGAGTACCTACTTGCTCATAACCTACTTTGCAGGGAGCAGCATGGTTTCAGATCTGGGCACAGTACAACTACGGTTCTCACTGAGTTCTCTAATTTTATTCACTCTGCCCTGGATAGAAAACACCTAGCTGGAGCTGTCTTCATTGACCTGTCCAAGGCCTTTGATACAGTCTCCCACCCCCTTACTCTTAAGCACACTCCACCACATAGGTCTGTCCCAAGGACCCATCACCTGGTTTACCAGTTACCTCACAGCTAGAGCACAATGTGTCAAAATAAACAACACCTTCTCAACCACCCTGCCAGTCCACTCTGGGGTTCCCCAGGGCTCCATCCTTGGCCCTCTATTATTCAGCATCTACCTAAACACCTTGCCCAATTCCTGCTCCGGCAACCTACTACTCTATGCGGACGACACGGTTCTTTTTGCCTCACACCCAGATCCCACAATATTGCAGTCCTCCCTCCAGCATGTATTTAACCAGACTGAAAACTGGTTCATAGACCAAAGACTTGTGGTCAATGTAAAAAAGACAAAGACTATGCTCTTTGCCCATCGACAGAATAAGGCCAAGAATGCGCAGCTAACAATCCTCTCCCACTCTCTCCTTACTCTAGAATAGGCTCATACATATAAATACTTGGGCCTTACATTTAATTCCAGCCTCTCCTTCCATTCACACATTGACACTCTATCATCAGCCATAAATGTCCGTATAGACCTATTGTATCAGCACTAGGATTGCCTACCTCCAGAAGCTCTTAATCTGGCTGTCACCTCCTTAGTCCTCTCCCTAGTCGATTATGGACTCACTATTGACTCGGCTGCTGACCACACAGCCCTTAACAAAATCCACCTTGCCATAAACAAAGCATGCAGACTCCTCACTGGGGCAGACAAGCGTACCCATACCTGTACCCTATATGCCCTGACAAATCTCTTTACCCTGAATGAAAGACAATTTTATCAAACATGTCTCCTCACAAAGAAAATACACCTGAAGCTTACCCCCTTGGGGGTTTCTGCCTCTCTCTTATCCTCCCACGCCTCAGTGAACACCTGCACTGACAACCGACAGGTGTTGTCCCTTCCGAAGGTTAGAACCTCCTTAGCCCAAAGGTCATTCCCAAACAGGGCCCCAGCCTGGTACAATGAACTCCCCTCTGACGTCTCCTCCATTTCCAAATTAGAACCTTTCAAGTCAGCCCTCGAAGAGCACATTCTCGCTTAATGGTGCCGCCAATGTACCAGCTAGTGCTGGGTCATCTATCTATCATCTTATGAGACCACCCCACCACTGAGCTCCTACCAATAGGGCTACCAAACATTACCTATTAACAATGCCTCCTTTGGCTGCACTTACAAGGTATCTAATTCTCTACTTCACTGTAAATATCAAACCTGTTACTCCCGCCATCAGCAAACTTATTGTTCTCTTGAAAACTGTAAAATACAGCTCTCAGTAACACGTTCAATGCAATGTATGGCTGATCTTGATTCTGCAATATTGTATAACTAAAAGAACTGTAACCTTTAGTTGCCATTCTATGTCTATATGTATTAAGTGGTTATGTTTGTTTTTCTGACGTGGAGCCTTTGTAAATGAGTCCCTGACTCAAAGGTTGTAATCCTAAAGTCTGTTAGATAAATAAATAAATAAATCTAAATCTGTTAAGTCATCACTCATTGGACCAGGGTTACACTCAATATCCCCAGCCCTTAATAGCAAATTAACCTTTATAGCATCCACTACAAGGAATAACATCCCCAGCAGCCCCTTAGATGATCTCATTGCAAACCCAATGTTGTTGTAGCCCACATATTTGTAACACATTACCATTAAATGGCTTTGTGACATACTGTAATTACTTAATATATACATGTGACCCACCACATTCAGATTATAAGTGTTTGCATACTGATAATGAGTTCCTTCAGCAATAACAGCGTCCTTCCCCAGGATACACAGCACATATTTAGTCCCCAGTATAATTCCCTTTTTAGCCATGGTCCAATGCACAAACCCTTAACACCCTAATTATAACAGTTCTGTTACACACAGTCCTCCCTTTGGTATTACCCAGTATGACTCTGGTACGACTCCAGCGTTTGCACTTTCCCTCAGCACTTCCCCACTGCCGCTCCAAACCTGGATATGATTTTAAACTGCTGGTTCCCAACTTGAACAGTGCTGCCACCACTGTGATTGGCTCCTGAACAGGGCAACTCAGATCTGCGCAATGCAGACAATGATTGCAGCCCCATTGATTTAGGTTTACAGCAGGGCAGCTATCTTCACAGTACAACACAGTCTTGGCATACAAAATGTAATCTAAAGTGCATAACAAGCAGCACGGACACAGTCTCCCCACAGTCTCAAAGGGCACGTTCAGAAGCAGTTGCAGCAGTATCTTTCAGTCAGGCAAGGTACTTAATAATACACTTACTGGCCATAATGTTTCTCGGAGCCTGCCACACTCCGGTACAACTCCAGCATTTGCACTTTCCCTCAGCACTTCCCCGCTGCCGCTTTTCATGTCAGAATCCCCCAGTTGCAAAAAGGGCAGCATATGAATTATTAGCTTCCAAATGGTCACTAAGTAAGGCTGAATGGATTTCATGTGACTGACTTTTTCTGCTTTAATTTGCAAATTATAAATCTTTATGAACCGACAGTCCATATCCCCCCATAACCCATCCAAAATTAAATCCCTATCTGGAATTAGATCAACCAGTTTCTGTACTTTAAAGGAATATGACAAAATTCCCACCGCATCTGCCTTGTCCATTCTGAATGACCAATAAGAAGGTCCCCATATCCATTCCTTTTTAAACATCCAAATTTGTTCATCACAATGCATCCAGGTTTCTTGTACAAACCATATGTCCAATTGCTTCCTATGTACATATTGGAATACAGCTTTTCTTTTGATCGCATTCAACAAACTATGTATATTCACAGACCCTATTTTGCAACAAGCCATTCAATTAGAAAATAAACTCGTGTATTGTGACTATTTTTTTTTTCCTTTACTTTTTCTTTTTCCCTTTATAGGTAGTCTGCTCTGGATTTGGAGCATGATGCTCTGAAGGGGAATTTTGAGAATCCGAGTCCCCTACTTCCATGTCAGAATCCCCAAAAGTTGTAAAAAGGGCAGCATATGAGTTATTAGTTTCCGAAGGAGACGGGGCCAGGGGAGATTTGACCCTCACATTCCTGGTGGACCTCCTGCTTGGGAAAGATGAATGTACAGGTAGAGCTGAATTCCCACCCTATGAGTCTACCAACTCTTCATAGCAGACTGCTGTGAAGAGCCCTAAGTCTGGAGCCAATCCAGACCTGATGGAGCTGGGGTGTCCTCTGAAAGAATTATTAAATCGTCCTCTTTTGGCATAGGAAGAAGGGGGGAGGGGAAGAGATAGGGGGAAGGAGGTCCTGGACAGATGCACCAACATCTGAGGTTTGTGCAGCTGCCATATCCTGTGCTTGTTGTATAAGCAAGTCAGGGCTGCCACAAGAGGCTTTATTCCATGCCACCCACGGGCACTCCCCAAACACATGACCATACTCCTCACGTAAATCGCATCTGGTGTGGTTCACACACTTCATGGTGGTATGGCCTATCTCTCTGCAGTTGTCACATCTGGGCCTGTCACATGTACTAGATAAATGGGTCCTAGAGCCGCATTTGTAGCATGCCCATGGTTCCCCTGTGTAAAAGCAAACCCCTCGGTCTCTTCCCAACATGAAAGAGTTTGGGATATGCTCTATGCCTTTTTCATGTTTTCTTAATTTCACTTTGTACTTCCAGCCTCCAGTCCAAAATAATTCAATGTCTAGAATTGCTTCAGGCTCACTAAGAATGTCACATTTCGGTGCCAACCAATATGTGATGTCTCTACATGGACCCCCTCATTCCTAAACATCACCGTCACATATTTAATCAGTGGTTTGGTCAATGGGATAACAACAAAGGGGGGTCCATGTAGGGGAGAACTTTACTTGCCCATACCTCTCCCAAACTAAATGCAGAGCATAGGCAGAACGAAAACTGACATCAAAATTGTCTTCCCCCGATATATTAATAAATGCATAGACTTCCCTGGGGGTAAAATGCACTGAATCCTTTAACAGTGTTTTCCCCACATGATATGTCTGTCCTATCTTTAAGCCTCATTTTATATCTAATGTGCACTGTGTTTCACCTGGGTGCTGCCTCTTTTTTTACTTTAGCAAAAAGTTCAGATAACAATGGCTTTTTTAAACTGAGTCTGTGTCCTGCCTGACATCAGGCTCTTGATCAGATGCAGGTCCCATACTCTGTGCAGGTTGAGTTAGTTGGGGCTTTTAAATGTTCTTTTGTTCCCTCTGAATCACTAGGCCCTTTATTTCATTCTGACTGGGCTGGTACCCCTTCCCCCACCTTCTGAGAGCTGTCTTTGGAGTTTTTTCCAGACTGTCCATCCAATTTTGGTATCCACTCAGGAGAAGACTGAGATAAATGAAATGTATTGTCCCAAGTAGGGTCAAGCAGCCAAATTCCCCCAGGAGACTGTTTCCATCCAGCCTCCACAAGGGCCTTCTGAGGGGACCAATTATCACAGGGAGAGAGAGGGGTGATGCCTGCAAGGGCAGCGTTACTTTTTTTGGAATACTGTCAGAAATCACCACAATGTTTCTTTTGGCCAGTTATATTGCACCCCTCTTCTCCTTAACTTCCTCAGTTCTCCAAGCTCTTTGATTCCCCTCTTTAAAAGAAAAATACGTTAGCCGTTCCTATGAATACATAGATACATAGATACATACATAGACAGTGTCAGCAGATAAGGGCCTATGGCCCACCCAGTCTGCCCATTTAAGTTTCTAAGTTCAGTTTATGTTTTCCAAGAAGTCTGTTGCCCCTTACCCCTGACCTCCAGAATTCCTTTATGTCTATCCCATGCATTCTTAAATCCCATGATTGCTTCAGCCCCCACCACTTCCTCTGGCAGGGTGTTCCACTTGTCCACCACCCGTTCTGTGAAGAAATTCTTCCTCACGTTTCCTCTGAATCATCCTCCCTCCAACTTCATCCCATGCCCTCTAGTCCTGGAACATCTTTTTCGCTTAAAATAGTGCATTCCTGCACCCTGTTCCTCCTGTAAGATACTTGTATGTCTCTATCATATCCCTCTCTCCTCCTCTCCTCCAGGGAGTACATGTTCAGTGCCTTCAACCTGTCCTCATGGGACTTGTGATGCAATCCATGCACTATCTCTGTTGCCCTCTGAACCTTCTCTACCCTGTCTATGTCCTTACGTAGGTAAGGTCTCCAGAACTGCACAGTGTACCCAGGTGCAGCCTCACTAGTGTCTTGTATAGTGGAATTATGACCTCTCTTCCTGCTGGTGATGCCCTGCCTATGCATCCCAGCATCCTATTGCTTTACCTGCTGCCTTGTCACACTGTTTCCCTGCCTTGTGGTCATCAGAGATGATTACCCCAAGATCCCTTTCCTGCTTGGTGCATGCTATATCCTCACCCCCCAACCGATATATTGTGCCAGGGTTTTTGTGCCCCATATGCATTATCTTGCACTTCCTTGCATTGAATTTCAACTGCCAACCCCCTGCATGTCCATGAATGTCCTGCAGTTTGATATTTCACAGTGTCTGATTTTCCAGTTTTGCTGACAAGCCCTTCAGGCTGCTTAAAAATTAACCCAGCCATTTTCCACAAAGTTATTGGGGCCCTGCATTCCCCTACTGGTTCTTCTGCCCTCGGGGGTCCCTTCAGTAAGTTTTTTATTTCGGCAGGAGGGAGTTCCTCCACTGTCTCCCTTTTAAATTTTGTTTTATTTCTTGAGGCTTTAGGCACGCATCAATCGTGATGCTACTGCTGCCAGCCTGTACATTACAGTTTTGAGAACTTGAGTCAGTGATTGAACAGGACTCTCCCCACCCTGTCAAGGCATTTGACAGGCTGAGTTCCATTGATGAATGGGGGAAATCCCAATTGCAAATTGACTAGGTGCACTGGAAGGCGCTCGCTCTCCTTCTGATGCCTTTCTTGTTCTGCTTCTAATGCACTTGACAGCTCCTGCTGCTTTTCCTCCATATTTGCTGGTGAAACCGTTTCCTCCTTATTCTCTGGGTTAAGGCTTAGATCCTCCATAGAAATATAGACATCAGTGATGTCCTCTGCAGAATCTTCTAAAATCGGCATTTCTTCAGAAAAATGTTTAGCCCCTTGCAAGTTCAAGATAGGAGAGGAGGCCTTCTCTCCTATCTCTACAACATCTGCACCCTACAGAGCTCCACTCCGAGTGACCATCCTGACAATGGACAGCAGCTCCCCCTACAGACCAGTAGGGGAATTTCCCTGGTGTCCTGGCTAAATTTCCCCAATTCACTGGAAATACCACCAACAGCATAGTGTGGTTCAAGGTCAGTTGACACTCATCTGTGTGGGGGGGTCAAGGGAGGCAGCTGCAAGTGCGGTGCTAGCTGCACACTCAAGCAGACTTGATAGACCCTGTGACCTGTATCTGCTGGCAAATAGTAAGGAAGTAAGTGTGAAAAAAATAGCTATGTTGAAAATTTGCAGTCAAAATATTGAAAATTACCAAAGTTATGTGTGTATGTACTGTAGAAAAATTTCAATGAAAGCACATAACTCAGCCATTTTTAGGATTTTTTTCACCAAATTTTCAACATGGCATTCTTGGGACCCCACCTCATGAACAATGGTGGAGAGATTTCATTTTTTGATCCTGAAAGGTAATTTTATGTAGCAATGATGAAATCACCTTCCAAGCCTAATTAATGAAATGATATTATCAATATTCATGAAGTGGGTTCCAAAACAGCCATGTTGAAAATTTGGTGAAAAAAGTCCAAAAAATGGCAGAGTTATGAATATAAGCTTAAAATGCCATTGAAATACATTATACGGCACTTACCTTTATTCCTCAGTTCATGGTTTGGCTTTGAAGAGTGCAGAGTAAGATGTGTCTCGGTCCACAGAAGATGATATTGTACGACCTCTGGTGGTAAGCATATGGTAAGGTGGTGTGGAGTGCTGGGTGCTCAGTGGGAGGGTTGGGCTAGGGGGAAGGGGACATCAGTGATGATGAGGATCCATTTTCTTTTTTTCAGATTTAAAAAAAAGACATTGAAGGGCTTTATTTTTATAGGAAATGTATTAAAATAATTTTGGGATACTGGGAGTGGGCTCCCCAGTGTTCCACACTGCTGGAAGGGGGCTTGTGAATGCTGACATGGGGATTGGACACCCTAATGTCAACACCTATTATTAAAACAATGGGCTTGTGTGGGGGGACTCTGACACTGGGGGTGGGCATCCCCATGTCATATTAGACAAAAAGTAATAATTAAACTATTACAGGACACTGGGGGTGCGATACCCAGTGTTCCACACTGCTGGGAAGGGGGTTGTAAATGCCAAAATGGGGCTTGGGTCCCCTGATATTGGCAGTGTTAATAAAACAATCAGCTGCATTGGGGGGATTCGACACTGGGGGTGAGCATGCAGTACTGGTGTTATATAATAATGACAAATAATTATTAATAAAAAATAAATACACTGCCATGGGAGATTGGGGCCACTGTTGTGTTGATAACAGTTTAAGGCATAGCACAGTCAGGATGCTGGGGCTATAATGACAGTAGCCCCATCACTGACAAACAAGTCACAACAGCAGCAGGGGTTGCACTATACCAGTGTTTCTCAACCTGTGGGCCGCGGCCCACTGGTGGGCCATGATACACAAAGTAATGGGCCGTGGGTAGACTGGGACCAAGCGATATCGCGCTGGTATTGAATGTGTGTACAGATGTTTACCTCATACTTACTGATAAAATGCAACTTGCTTCTAAGTCTAAAAATAAATAATTTCATTAGAATCATATGTAACGACACAAGATAAACTTATATGAGGTCCATCAGTTCCATTCTTACAGAATTCCTTTTGTAGTTGTTACTTACATACTGACTCAGAACCGGCACTTTTGGCATCACCTCGAAATCATAATCATAAAGATACGAACTTTTATCACCATTGCTAAATTCCTATATTCCTAGTGGAGAAATATAATGTGTTTAGGACTGGTCTTGGAAAGCACTTTATTATTGAGCAAACGTCAAACAAAAAGTAAGAATTGTGGAGGAGTATGTGCATCCTGAACTGTAAAGCTAAGAAGACTGGTAACGCACTTGGAGACTTAGCTGCCCCGTTTCATAACCCTTCCAAACTGTCAGCTCAGTCAATCTCAGCATCAGCATGTCACATTTCTGGCTGTTACTTCTAGAGGGTATATGCACTATGTTTAGTAATAAGAAACAAGAATGACAATCTGGAGTTTAGTGCAGCCAAAGCGATAATTTATTTTACTTCAAACAGGTAAACTCTCCAAGTGCGTTACCAGCTTTCTTAGCTTTACTGTTCAGGATGCACATACTCCTCCACAATTCTTACTTTTTGTTTGATGTTTGCTCAATAATAAAGTGCTTTCCAAGACCAGTCCTAAACACATTATATTTCTCTACCAGGAATATAGGAATTTAGCAATGGTGATAAAAGTTTGTATCTTTATGATTTCGAGGTGATGCCAAAAGTGCCGGTTCTGAGTCAGTATGTAAGTATAAACTGGACACGTTATCATTGGAACAACTAAAAAGGGAATTCTGTAAGAATGGAACTGATGGACCTCGTATAAGTTTATCTTGTGACGTTACATATGATTCTAATGAAATTATTTATTTTTAGACTTAGAAGCAAGTTGCATTTTATCAGTAAGTATGAGGTAAATATCTGTACACATATCTATTAACAAACAAAGCAAATACAACAATTCAGCTGAATCAAATGGTAGAACATAAAAAAGTGACCCTTAAGTCAAACAAACAAACAACAACAACAACAACAAAAATGCCCTAAATTTTAAGGATTTGGTTTTCGCCAGCGGGAAGTTTTAGAAGCATGCTTGTGAAGACAAAGTCTATTTTTCATCTCACTGGAGAACACATGGGACATAGATGGTTTACAAAAACTACGATCTGTAGGGCTGTATGAATCACACTGAGGACCACTCCCTCGCTTATATGTAGCCTTCCAGACTGGAAATCCAGCAGCCACCATGCAGTCTCTGAGCAGAGAGTCCACCCAGATAAACTGCACCTTCTGCTGCCCAACATCTGGACAACATAACATGCATGTTTGCTTCATTAACAGCCTTTTATTCTTGCATCTTCCACACTATTGCCTATCGCCATTTCTTTTAGAAACATTTCGTATGGAACTCTGCAGAACGTCCCAAAAAACATTTTAGGAGAACATAATGTAATCAGATATGCTCTTGAATAAAAACTGTTGCTGGATGTATTTCGTGATAATACATTCACCCCAAACCAGGCTGCAGCAAGTGTTCTGCTATGCAGTGCCATGATTTTTGAGTATAAGAGCCACCAAATGTAGTTATACCACACATTTTAACAATATTTAAATAGGTATTTGCTAAGCGGGGTACACATCTTTTTAACATCGGTGCAATAAAAAATTAAATGTCTTACCAGAATGATTCTTAATCTAAATCTAAAGAATTTGGTAGCACAACATCTTAACACAGAAATTAGATTGGAGTAACGATTTTACGGGTATTAATTCATTTCATATTAAAGTTTAAATATATGTTCCCAGCCCTGCCTCCCCTCAACCCCAAAGGTGACCTGCAAGTCCTCAGTTCCATGATTCCTAGGAGTGTGCAAGCACTACGTGCAATGAGTTGCTGCTATTCTTGCCCACCTCTGCTGAGTCTAAGGGATGCTGCTTCTGCAGGGATGAGACTAAGGAGCACATCAGCTGGCATAGTCTGGCTACTAGCCGGGTGGCAAATGGCTTTCATGGGCATTGCAAAGGGTCCATAGTCCAGAGACATTGGCATGCTTGCCATGGAGTCCATCATCCCGATGTGGGGCCACATGGAACTGACCATGTTGCTCAGTTGACTGGGCACTGGGTAGCCTGATCCATGCCCCTCAAGAAATATTACAGTGCTGATTTAGTCAGTGGCTTCATTTCTTATGGTGCTGTCACAGCAGACCTGTGTATACATATTTATATAGCTTGATAGAGATGTACTTTTAGCTTCATGTCTGGTGCAAAAAAGCCCCCACTCTATCCAGCAGCGAATTTATGAATCTTTTCATCAGGCAAAACTTTTAAATAATAATCATTGTCATTCGGGGAGGTTTGGATTATCAGAGGTACCCAGTCCTTTTTCTCCAAGACAGAGTGAGTCTTTTGCGAGCGGCTGCGTGCACCACACGCTACCTATGAGCATGGCACAGGCAGGGGCACAAGTAGGTTATTTATTTATTTATTTATTTAGCTTTTGTTGACTGGGTAAGTACACTAGACAAATCCTGCCTATTTTCAGGCAAGACCCGGGGGAAGGGGATACAGATGAATGCCAACTGACCTTGAACCAGATTAAGCTGTTGGTGGTATTTTTAGTGAATGAGGGAAATTTAGCCAGGACACCGGGGAAATTCCCCTACTGCTTGGCCAGTAGGGGGACTTGCTGTCGACTGACCACAGGATCAGTTGGTGGCCTGCTCTGCTGGAGGATGGATGGTGAGGAGTTACTGGAGCAGCCGAGGGCTGCAAGTGAAACAATGAGTATGGCTGTACAAGAGGACATCACCCTGAAGAACACTGAAACGGAAGATGTGGAGTTACTTGATTCTCTGGATAATTTAACGGATGCAGAAATGGTGAGCAGTAGCTTGGCTACAGTACAACGTTACGGAGGCGAGAATTTACAATTAAAATTGGAAGCATTAAGTAGAGAACAGAGGACTGTAGTGGAGCAATTGCAAGAGTCAAATAATGTGGAATCTATGAAGCTACTAAGTTAGAAGACGTCAACGCCAGTAGCAGATGTAACCTCCCTGATCAAAGAGAATCTCTACTGGTCTGCTGTGCTTACAGTACAATGGAACATGAGGTTAACAGAAAAAAATACACAAGCTGTGGCTGGCAGTTCTTTGAAGTAAAATCCTGTGCAGAGAACCAGCAGAGAGAACAGCACACAAGAAAAATGCACCTTCTGATTACAAGTTGCATGACAACATCCAGGAGGAAAAGGAAGTGAGACAGGGGAACGGTTTCAGTGACACACAGAACAGTCCGGCAAAGAAATCATCCGGATTTACTTTTCGAGCTACTACTGGGGCTGCGAGTGAGAGTACTACACCACTGAAACATTGTATTTTTCAAACTGATCCCGGGACACAGGTTGGAGTGTCGGAGTTTTCTTTTTCAAAGCGACAACTGGATAAGGTAGGAGAGGAGGAAAGGAGAAAAGAATGGCCTTGACATTTGCAAAAAGACATTTAGTATTACCTATTGCTGGGATAGGTGAGAAATTACCAGGAAGAGCAGTGTGGGGAAAGGAAGTTCAAACTAACGCTGAGACTGAGCCTCTCAATGATGAGAACTGGTCCCCACAGAGAGCTCTTAGTGAGGCTGGTTGGACTTTGGACAGTGGGGCTTAAGCCCACTCCTGATTGGGACCCAAAATTAAACTTCTCCCAGAATGAACCAGCATGGAGACCCAAGCTACAAGACATTACTGTTTTAAGTGGGGTTAAAGAGGTGGTGGGTGGAAATGAGGAGACTATTCCTTTTGTAGTTTCATCTCCTGAACAGGAGGAAAGCTGCGCCTGTCGCCGAGTTACAGAGTAGAGCACAGGACTAGAGGGAGGAAAGGGGAAGAAACCATTGATGTCAAATTGTTTTCAAAATTAAGCAGGATGCTGCACCGCAGAAATGCGGTGCGTCTTCGTTACAAAGGAGGTTTAGAGGTTAGACCTGATAGACAATATGTTGGTAAATGTTTATTGAAAGATTCTTTGCACTTCTCTCCTAGGGAAGTGTTTGCATTTATTAATATTTTGGGAAGACAATTTTGATGTTAGTTTTCATTCAGCATATGCTCTTGACCTTTTTGGGAAAGATATACTCAGGTTAAGTTTTCCCTTTGGACACCCTTTTAGTGATACCGTTAACAAAACCTTTAATAAAGTATGCAACTGTTATGTTTAGGAACGAAGGGGTTCATATTGATGATATTACTTATTGGTTAGGCCAAAAATGCGAGATTTTAAGTTCCCCAGAAGCAATTCTGGATGCAGAACAATTTTGGACAGGGGGCTGGCGGTTTAAAATTAAACTACGACAAACAGCTGCAGGAATTGAGCATATCCCGAATTCCTTTATGTTGGGTAGGGACAGAGGGGTATGTTTTTATGCTGGGCAACCTCGGGATTGTTATAAATGTGGTGCTAAAACTCATTTATCAAGTTCCTGTGACAAACCAAGATGTGATAACTGTGGAGAAGTAGGACATATTACTTTTCAATGTGCTAACATCACAAAATGTGATCTCTGTGATGAGACAGGACATGTGTTTGCAGAATGTACATGGGCAGCCAAAAATAAAGAGTGTTGTGGTAATCCAGACTTATTAATACAAAAAGCCCAGGATTTGATAATAGGGGAAGGTCATGTGGGTCACGAGCAGCCAGTTGGAAAAGTACCTTCTGTTATTGAAGTGAGGGAGATGTGGTAGAGGTGGAAGATTTAGTAGTTCTTGACAAGGGTCTTGGAACCTACTGGGGTAGGAATTTTGCCTGAAGAAGAGAAACAACCAAAGGAGTCTTTTAGGGCACCTGTGGTGTCTGCAGTTCAAAGGTCTTCCAGAAATATTAAGGGCCTTCCACAGCAGTCTGCTATGAGTGTAGAAATAAGTAATTCTTTGCCTTGCTATCAAGTCCGTGGGGAATCGGATATGGATTGCCCAGATAATGATTCGCAGCAGACGTTGGATAGTCCACCGTCCCCATTAAGGATTCAGGAGGATTATAAGGGGAAAAAGAAGAAACGACGGAAGAAAGATAGGTGATGGGCTGGAATTGACGTACCTGATGTACTTTAGGTTGGGTTCGGTGAATGTTCATAGTATAGTGAATTATAAGAGACGACAGATAGTTTATGACTTTGTTCATGCTAATCAGATTGATGTCTGTTTATTACAAGAAACATGGATGTATACTATGGAACAAACCAGGTGTTTTCAACGGGAATGGTGCTGGGGGCCTTCGTATTGGTCCTTTGGCCAGCAGTCGGCAGATGGCATAGGGTTTCTGTTTCACTTGTATGACTTCTTTTAATTAAATTGATGGATCTAATACCGGACGGTTAATGATTTTAGATGGTTTGTGAAATCAAGATTGTGCCGGTTTATTAATGTCTATGGGTCACAGCTCAAGGCAGAAGGGTGGCGCTCTGTAATATGATACAACCTTATTTACTGACCTCCTTTGAGGTGTTTTGTGTGGGATTTTAACTGGGCATTAATAAATGCTGGTGATTCTATGGTGGGAGTAGGTAGGAAAATTTACTGTGATTCCAGGGCTTTATACAAACTGGTACACTCAGTGGGTTTAATAAATGGGAGTAGTAAACAAAGCTCAGGGCCTAAATTTACTTATAAAAGGAACCGGTTTACTTCTCACGATAGATTATATTTTTATCTGACAAAATTCCCTTACATTTGAAACATGTCCTGTCGCATTTTCTGACCATCTCTTGTTGCTCTGTACCATTTCTCCTCATGCCAGACTGATAGGTAGGCGGGCGAGATGGAAGTTGAATCCTCTATTATTAAACTCTAGGAGAGTGCAGGATAGAGTTCAAGCATTGCTGATGGCAAGGCTTTCAGTAGCCTTTTATATGACTCAGTGGGTGAGTGGTGGAAAGATTCTAAGGACGACCTTTGTCACCTATTAAAACAACAAGGGAAGGTTAAAGCAAACAATGATTTTCTCCAATATTTGAAATTAAGACAACAATTATATTATTTATTTTCAGTAGCCAATACTTCTACTTTGGATTATAGTTCACAGATTAGATCAATAAAAGATCAACTCTAGAGGTTCAGTACAATAGGGCTCGGACCCTTACTGCTCTTCTACAATATGGGGTGAAGAAAAAGCCGGAGGGTGATCCATATGAGGCCTTTAAAGTTTATACACAATCTACTACCTTAAATGCCCTACAGAATAAGGGAAAATTGGTACAGGATCAGAAGTCACTACAACATATTATTAAACAATTTTTCTGGATTATGAGCCAGTAAGGGCCCAGAATGATCAGGGCATTTGGGACTTTTCTAAACCGGATTGAGGTACCCAGACATGTATTTGATACATTAATATTGATACAGCCTATCACTACACAGGAAATAATTACGGCTATTAAAAATCAAAATAAGGGTACTTCTCCTGGAATTGATGGTCTGACAACAGATTGATATAAAGCCTTTCCAGTGGAATTTGCAAATTGTTTAGTGTTAGTTTTTAATGCTTTTATGGGACAATCAGATTTTCCAAGTTGGTTTGCCGAAGGGCTGTTGATTTTTTTACATAAAGTGGGTGATACATTTGACTTGAATAACTGGAGACCAATTACACTATTGAATTCCGATTATAAACTCTTTATGAGTATTTTGAACACCAGATTAAAACAATTTGCAGTCAAAGTTCTTTCCCCATTTCAGTTTTGTGGAGCACCTGGGAAAAAAATATATCAGGCTCATATGGTACTGAGAGACATTGTGGAGATAGCCGGTTTTCAAAGAATTTCAGGATGCATTGTCTCTGTGGACCAGATGAAAGCATTTGATAGAGTTTACCATCCATTTTTATTTGCAACGTTGAGACATTATGGGATTCGGAAGTTTTCTTAACCACCATTCAATCAATTTACAATTCGGCTATTACCCACCCAGTGATTCAACTGGAGATTGGGGAAGGGTTTCACGTTCCGACAGGGGTACGTCAAGGTTGTCCATTGAGTCCCCTGTTATATGCTTTTACTATTGATACTTTAATTAGATCATTAACACAAATCCCTCGTTGGGTAGGGATAGGTTGGGCTGCTGGTGAAGATAGGTTGTATGTGCAAGCTTATGCGGATGATTTGTGTGTATTCTTCTCTGATAGTACACAAGTAAGCATTTTTTTAGATTTTATGGATGATTATGCTTTGTTAGCAAATTCTACTATTAACAAGAATAAGAGTAAAGGTTTGTTTATAGGTACAGATGGTCTCCCAGAACTCATAATACAAGGTATTCGTATTTCTTGTGACCCGATAAAAATTCTAGGATTATTTTACGGACCAAAAAATGTACCAGAACTTAACTGGGGATTAGCTTTGACTTCAATAGACAAAAAAATCCAGATTTGGAAACAATGGAAATTGGATAAAATTAAACGGGTCTCAATCATTAAAAAATTTATTATTCCGAAGTTATTGTATACAGCACTGATTTTTCCCTTGCCACTGAATTTGGAAACCAGAATATATAGCTTATTTTTTCAGATGTTATGGGGTAGTAGACTTAATCCAATTAAAGACAATTACATATCTAGATAAAAAGAAGGAGGTTTAGGAATGATAGATCCGGTTATCTTTTTTACCCTATTTATTTCAACAAATGTAAAGTTCGGTTGGGGTACCACGGAAAGATGTGGGATGCTACATCGCCAGGTAATGGGGCAGTATTATGGTTGTTGGGATGAGAGACCCCCGAAACCAATTCCTAAGTTGTTTCTGCCGACATATTTTATACCTATTGCAAAAAAAGTATTTAAATGGGGGTTGGTAGCACAGGTGGTTAAAGTAAGTACGGGTCCACAGTTATACAAATCAGTAATGCTTCAACTGTATCCCAGTGAACCGGTGTTTAAGAACTGTCCTCTACGGTGTGTGGATATAGTTTTAAGTAAATTAAACAACCCAAGGTTACCTACTTATATGGGAAACGCTATGGCTTATGGTATATGGTCGAATTGAGTATGAGGGAACGCAAGCATAAACCGATACAAGACAGAAATTGTCCATTTTTGGAGTGTGTGGCACAAGAAGAAACGGTTGATCACTTTCTTTTTAAGTGTTCTTATGCTGTTTCTCTGTGGAAATTCTTGGCAGTACAATGGAGTATGAAATGGTTAGAATACATGGATTATGATACATTGGTACTGGGTCATTCTCCACAGTTTCGATTAATATATCATGTTGACACTTTACAAATCTTTTGTAGCACATTGATATACTACTTGTGGCAAGCAGGTGCCAGTGGGTGCTATATCAAGTTGATGCCCTATGACAATGTCCGGAGGTTGATTCACGGGGCAATGTACAGGATTTATGTTCAAGACACAGCATTCTTCTCATCAAGGAAGGTGAAGGAATGGTGGAAAGGGTTTTGAAGTTTATTAAATATAAATAAAAGTTAAGTAATGTGCCTTTGTTCACCTATGGCTGAGTGGGTTACATATGGGAGAGGTCATGATTGTTAGTTGGGAGTATGTATAGGATAGTATTAGTTAGATGTGCAATGTTACATGATAATAGAAACTTTTGTTACCTAATATTTGGGGGGTTTATTATATATATAAAAAAAAAAAAAAAAGGTTTCTTTGTGAATATATGGCGGTAATGATTGTTTCAAATTCTTTTTTTGATTTCAATATTTGATAGTATAGTTTCACAAAATGGGTATTTATTACATGTTTTCTTGCTGTACAAGGGTTTGTGGAGTGAATCTTGCACTGTATGTAATTTTTGAATTTTGATGTTATTCTAATAAAATATTCCCCTACTCTTTTCGATAAGTGCCATGGGATCTTTAACATCCACCTGAACTACCACCAATCCAGGCAGATGGGACCTCGGTTTAACGTCTTATCCGAAAGACGGCACCTCAGAAATGCAGCACCCCTCTCATGCTGCATTACAGTGTCAGTACTGGGATATTAACCCAAGTGCCAGATGTGGGAACTGAACCCACAGCCCTCTGATCTCCCGGCCTCAGAGGTTAGTGTGCTACCTACTGAGCCACTGACACTGACAAACTTACCCCGTTCGAGTGCGACTTCATAACCAAAATGCAAAGGGGGCGAGGGGCATATGTGCTTTCATAAGACCGCTACTGTGCAATGAATGAATTACTGCTGGCACTTGTAAACAGTTTTCTGCTAAGGTGGAATTTACAAAGGAGGGGTCTTATATGCCCACTTTGCATGAGACCATTCAGAGTTTGTAAAGGTCTGTTCAAAAGAGATAACTTCCTATCTAAATTCCACAGGGGAACAAGAGAAAAAGTTAACAGACAGGCATTGTTCGGCACTTAACACACCCCAGTTAAACAGCAAACAACTTGACCTTGGAGAAAAAGGACTGGGTGCCTCTGGATAATCCAAACCTCCCTGAATGACAATGATTGTTATTTAAAAGTTTTGTCTGATGAAAAGATTCATAAATTCGCTACTGGATAGAGTGGGGGCTTTGTTTTGCACCAGACAAGCTGCTGAAAGTGTGTCTCTATCAAGCTATATACACAGTTCTGCTGTGACAGCGCCATAAGAAATGAAGCTCTTTCTTTACAACCACATGCATCTGCTCATTGCCACAGCTGATATGTATCAGTCATGTCAGTCAGGAAACTGAGCAATAGTAGCACACGTTCATAATTATAATAACAAAAATAAATAAATTTTACAAGGACAAAATACAAATACAACAAGTTATAGATACATTTTTTTTTTGGAAAGGTGATTTATATTTAATTTTTATATTTTTAATAATGACATATAACCGGAAGTCAAGTGTTCATGCCATAATATGAGTAAGGCGGCAACAGACATCGCAATACAAGTGTAAAGCTAGGGCTACGTCGAAATCAGAGGATGGAACGGTTTTTGAAGAGGAAGGTTAGTGATGGCGGGGAAACATCTGGAGTGTCTGGAAAAGTAGTAAAGTGAGTTGTGAGAAAGTATGACCCCAGCTACATTAAATTTGGGTTCACAACAACAGCCGATCCAGAGGCAAGAGCCCAGTGTGTTGAATGTGGAGAGGTGTTGTCCAATGAAGCATTAAAGCCTTCAAAACTGGAAAGGCATTTACAAACTAAACATCCTGGATGTGTTGAAAAACCCAAAGAATATTTTGAAAGGAAGCGTGATCAGCTAAAAAAGTCAACAGAAGTCCATAAGTGCACTCGCAACACATTCTAAAAATGCCCTGAAAGCATCTTACCTTGTTGCAGCACATATCGCCCGCTGCAAAAAATCGTATAGCATTGGGGAAAAGCTCATTTTGCCAAGTGCTGTGGAGATTTGTCTTGAAATACTGGGAGAAACAGCAGCACAAAAAATACAGAGCATTCCTCTTTCAAATGACACTGTTGCTAGAAGAATAGTGGATATGAGTGATGACATTGAAAGCCAGCTTCTGGAAAGGGTAAAGAAAAGCTTGTTTTTTTGCAATACAGTTGGATGAATCTACCGATGTTTCCAATGCAGCTTTACTACTGGTCTTTGTGAAGTATTGTTGAGAAGGTAACCTGCATGAAGACATACTTTTCTGTGATGAGCTACCTACACGAACAACAGCGAATTAATGTTTCCGTTGCCTTAACTGGTACATTGTGGAAAAAGGACTGGACTGGAAAAATTGCGTCGGTGTGTGCACTGATGGGGCGGCAACCATGATGGGAAAGAACTGTGGTGTGGTGAAGCAAATAAAAGAAAAAGCACCAGAAGCTAAGTGGATGCATTGCTTTTTACACAGAGAAAGCCTGGCAGCCAAAAAAATGTCACCAGAACTGAATGAAGTAATGCAGAGAGCAGTGAAAACTGTGAACTATATAAAAAGTAATGCAGTGAATTCCCAGATGTTTTGCAGCATTGTGTGAGAGCATGGAGTCTGAACATAGACAATTGCTATTTCATTGTGAAGTCAGGTGGCTTTCCAGGGGGAAAGTGCTGAACCGGTTGTTTGAGATGAAAAAGGAGGTTCATGCATTTCTTGAAGAGAAAAAAGTCTCATGGCAGAGAATTATACAGATTCAATTTTTTTGGCAAAGCTTGCCTACTTCTCTGACATATTTTACAATGTCAACCAACTGAACCTTTCCATTCAGGGAAGAAACAGCAGTGTGTTCATGGTGGCTGACAAAATTGAGGGATTTAAGAAGAAGCTCACTCTTTGGAACAAAAAAGTAAATGAGAAGAGATGTGAAATGTTTCCACTCCTGAGTGAGCTTTTGGAAGAGAATCTCCCCACATTAACATCTCCAAAGTTGTATGTCAGCATTTAACTCAACTGGTGGAGAAATTTTCAGAATATTTCTCAGAAGATCCCCGGGATGGCAACCTTTGGATTTTGGACCCATTCTCAGTGGATCCTGCTGCTTCAGACATTGCCCTTTCAACAGCCTTGGAAACCCAGCTGATGGAACTATCAGCAGACAGCAGCCTAAAACTACAGTTTTCAAGACTTGAACTTGCTACATTTTGGATTTCAGTTAGAACAAAATACCCTGCACTGTCAGAGAGGGCAGTTAAGTTCCTTCTGCCATTCACCACAACTTACCTATGTGAAGCAGGATTTTCAACTGTGACTGTCACAAAGACTAAATTTAGAAATAAACTCCACTCTACTTTAAATGCCACTCTAAGAGTCAGCCTGTCTACAATTGCCCCAAGACTGGACAACATCATTGACCAGAAGCAAGCACAAGTGTCTCACTAACTGCTGGTAAGCAGGTGTAAAAATATATATTGTATTAATGTGAGAATTAACCAACTTATTATAGCAATTAAAATTTAGGGCAAAATAATTCACTTAAGTAATCAAATAAAATTTGACTACTAAGAAAATAATAATAAGAAAAGTAAATCTTGGTTAGGATGTTATGTTTTTATGTCTGGTGAGGGTGCGAGAATCTGATCACATATGGGCCTCCTGTTATGGGTCATAGGTAACTAAGTGGGCCTTGGGGTGGAAAAGGTTGAGAAATGCTGCACTATACGACATAGTTGTTGTTTAGTAGATGAACAGCTGTCTCATATAGTGCAAGCTGCTATCACCAAAATTTAATTTTAAATAGAACATTGATTTTTTTGAACTGTGCATGCTCATAAATGGAACATTTTTCTTAAATATTTTAAAAACTACTTAAGGGCTGGACATCCACAAAAGCACATACCTTGGACCAACCTCTATCTAACCTGATAGTTTCAGGTTTCAAAGCCTCCTATTTTCTGAGTTTTCAGAAATAAAAAAAAATCTTAACATTTTCAAAAACAGAGACTTTTGTATTTTTTGTACCTCTCTATCTCTGCCCCCACTGAACAGATTTACATGGCACAGAGGCTGAGCTTTCCAAATTTCATGTAAATTGGTTGAATGGGGCAAAGTTATTAAGGTGCAAAATTGTGGGTTTTACATAGAAGTGCTTATTCAACCATAAACCCAAAGGACCCAGTGCTCCCACAGGCAAATAATACAAGTAAACTATCTGAAAAAGTAAGGAAATTCATTGCAAAAAACTTTGTTAATGCATCATTAGGATTGAAGCATCAAAAGTATGGAAATGCAACCTTAGGGTTTAAGCCTAAGACCCAACCCCAACTGTGCATAAAGGAACAGGCATGAGGGGTATGTTTTGGGGTTGTAAACCTTAATGATCACCCCATTCCTTGAGTAAGTGAGGTAAGAAGATGGGTACAGTATAGGAGAATGGGATGAGCAATAGAATGCATCAACCTAATGGTGCATTAACAACGTTTTTGCAATGAATATACACACACATATATATATATATATATATATATATATATATATATCTACTATACATCTATATATATCTATACTGTATAGATAGATATTATCATTGCAAAAAAACTCCATTAATGCATCAGTTAGGTTGATTCCACATCAACAAAAGTTGAAATTCATGTTAGGGTTACCAACCCTACCCACACCATCCACAGACCACCTGGTGCCGTGGTGTGCCTTGGGGTCATTGACCCTAAGTCTCAACCCATTCCATGTGTAAACAAGCTGAGATGGTACAGCATAGAAGAATGGGGTGAGAGTTAGGCCCGATGACCCCAAGTCACACTATGGCACCTGTTGGTCTGTGGATGGTGTGGGGGGGTGTGGTAGAGTAGGGTTGGTAACCCTAACATTAAATTTCCAGACTTTTGTGGATGTGGAATAAACTCTAACTGATGCATTAACAGAGTTTTTTGCAATACATTTCCCTTTTTTGCGAGAAAGTGAAATGTTACTCATATGGTATCCATAGGTGGGAACACTGGCCCTCCTGGCCTTGTGCTCCCACCCACCCTTCAGTGTAGAGGCATAGCACAGGAGGGCCCTGTGCTTTTAGGTTTGCATAATTGCAGCCATAGGTGGAGGGCATGCACTTCCATCCACCTGTGAGTGTTGAGGCATGGCATAGGAGGGCCCAGAGCTCCAAGTTTAACATAAATAGTCTTCAGTTGCCATCCCAGTGTCTTGGGGGATACATCCATATATTGTGCAACTATGGGGGACAGACCCCTGCATGCACTGAACCCCAAAGTTAGTCACAAGTACTGTATATGTAGGTGCACTTCCAGGTAATATAAAACCAATCATTAATTAACAGGACAAGAGGTAGAGAACTGTACACTTCTGCATAGTACAAAATTACAGTAGTGTCATAGTATAGGGTACTGTATATATTCATGATGTGCTGTAGTGTAAACTTTTATACACAGATGTGGCAGAACAGGCTTTGATGGATCTTCTGGTACTAAACCATGCAATATTGATATTGTGCAAACAATGTAGAATCTGTGGGAGTCTCATTTCATGAATAATACAATGTAATGTCCCAGGGTTTAAACCTAACTCTGGTTGGTATCAGGCAGATGTAACAGTAATAAGTAGGGGTTCAGCTGAGCTCTGGTTGTGACTTCAGGAACTTGCACCTGGTGTATTGGGGGGCATTCAGTAATTGATACCGTGCAATGTCTCATGGTTGAAACCTATATCTGGTTGTTGTCATGGAGGTGTAACAGTAATGGGTAGGTGTTCCATTGGGCTCTGGCTGTGACCTCATCATACAGTTACAGGTGTATGGGGATGGGGACATTTCACGGTTGTAAACATGCAACATCCCAGAGTGAAATACCTGCATTTCCAGAGCATGTCACCTCACAGTACAGTAGGCTACAGAATCCTGCAACACAACATTATTAGAGGGGTTGGAACACACGGTCCTTCATATTCTGTGTTCTCACTGGATGTAACCCTACAGCATAGTAAGCCAGATATCCATAATGGTACATGGGGTGGGAATGCAGGGTGCTTTGGACCCTATGTTCCCAGCACATCACCCTACAGAACAGTAGGACACAGATCCTGCAACACAAAATGATTAGTCCCTGTGCTTCCATCCACTAATAAGTATAGAGACACAGTACAGGATGGCCCTGTGCTCCCAGTTTTGCAAGATGGTATCCATAGTTGGGAGTGCGGGCCCTCTGGGTCCTGCACTCCCACCTACCCAAAAGTACAGAGACAGTGCACCACAGGAGCCTGTACTAGTAATTTAGCATACTGGTATCCATATGTTGCACAGTGGGGCACAGTGCATGCAGTGGTCCATCCCCCATTGTTGCATAGCATGCAGGTGTACCACCCTAAAGATACTGAGATGGCAGCAGAAGTCATACAGTTGCTGAACCATGATGATGGATGCCTCTTGTGGTATGTTCACAGAGTTGTATGTTCTTTCTCTTACCAACCATTACACCCACTAAGGGCAGCTACGTTTTTGTTTCTTGAAAAAATGCCCATATAACACTCCTGAACAATCACAACACAGATAACCCATGGCTGACAGATTTCAACAACAAATGGCAGTGTAGCAGCTATATGAATTATACATATTTTGTATACTAATCTGAACCAAAACAGGAAGCCTATGAGACAGCCAATCACAGAACAAGTTCAGTGAAGAACAATGACATGGCTGCCATTTTAGAAAGAGCTGAGACAGCACAGATCTACTGCAGTAAGTACATCATTTAAAAACGTTATTTTTAAACATATTAACTATTGTTCTTTCTTAACAAAAATTTAATAATTGAAAATATTTTTAAGCTCCATTAGACGGTGTAAATCTAAACAGTCAGTCATACTGCAAATAGCATATATCAACAATGAAAGTCAGAACTAGAATAACTGCTTGCCACCACAAATGCCAGTTCAAAAGGGAGGAAGGGAGATTACAGAGTGCACGTGTATATGAAGAAAGCTGACTACCAATCAAACAGCAGAACTTGCGCTGTGTTTTTTCAAAACAACCTATAACAAACCATTGAACTCCCCCCAAAACACAGTTTGTTTTGTCTGTGTGACACCCAATAAGAAGTCACAAGTTGGACACTGTGAAGTGTTGTTTTTTAATTGGCATAGAAAAAAATCATACAAGCCAATCGATTTTTTTAAACCCACTGTTGCGACCTGACTGAGCAAACTTCTACTGGCATAAAGAGAAGTATAGAGTCTGACACTCAGATCTCACAGACATCTGAAAGATACAGACTGACTTTTTAGTGCTAGCTGTCACTTTGCTTTTTAACAAAACAAAGGATGACAGAAAACTCCAGATTCACTGTGTTGATGGTTGGC
The DNA here is from genome assembly GCA_016271365.2 of Neoceratodus forsteri. Classification (NCBI taxonomy): domain Eukaryota; kingdom Metazoa; phylum Chordata; order Ceratodontiformes; family Ceratodontidae; genus Neoceratodus; species Neoceratodus forsteri. Next base: position 453,641,592 of record CM057452.1, on the reverse strand, counting down.
AGCAATTTAATTCATAGAGGTGGTGAATTTGCTCAAGCGGGTCACTTTCGGAGTGACTTGCACCTGCCGAACTGCAGGGTGCAGTGGTTTGATAAGGGAGGCATGAGATGGAAACAGCTCAAGCCAACTATGCACTGGATACTGAGCAGTCACCCTGCGCCAGACATTCTGCTGATCCATCTTGAAGATAATGATTTAAGCAACAAAAGGTGAGTAGATTGAGTAGCTGAAGTTAAATTGGACCTAGCTTCACTGACAGAGATGTTGCCCATCTGTAAGATTGTCTACTCAGACATCACAGAGCATACGACCTGGCGTGCAGATCAACATATGTATCTGCTTGACAGAGCAAGAAAAAAGGCAAACATCCACATTTCTACATTTTTATGTGATCTTGGGATACACACCTTTTGTCACCCCAAAATTAAGTATTTTAAACATTGGCTTTACCTACCAGACGATGTGCACTTCTCAGATGCTGGCAATTGTCTTTTCCTGGGGGACCTTCAAGATGGCATTCTCTCAATGCTCTGATGAACAGTGTGTCAGACAAATCACTGCAAAGTGCACAAAACAAAATGGCTCTTTTAAGAGCCAAATATTCTTAGTCAAAAAATAGAACAATTACACACTACAAACACAAACACAGATACACAGCTTTACGTATTTTTTAGTATGATGAATACCATACTTGTTTACTAGTAATCAGACTGTTCTTTGTGTGATCATAGCCATTACACAACAAATATAGTGTCAGTGTGTGCATGTGTGTCTATCTGTGTGTGTGTGACTGTGTGTGTGTGTGTGTGTGTGTGTGTAACAGATGAAGAAGGAGGGGAACATAATTTATTTGTACTCTATGAAAGTCAATTTTTGTAATGTAAACAGAACATATCATAAATGAAATTTCAAATATTGTAGTGACAATAATCCTTGCCTAATACTATGCAAGGGTCAATGATTCCAAGTTATGTCTGTAACACATAATATTATATGCTGACATTGCTGTACAAATGTAAAGCATTTCTATTTTATTTGTGTCCTATCACAGAACATGGTGAAACATTGTAGCGATAATTAGGTGCCTCTGCTGGTGGAGGCTGTGGGGAAAATCGGCAACCCCAAGGTGCTCATGAGAGCAACAAACAAAGAATTGAAAGAAATGTGGAAAGGGGTGGCCAGGTATCTTTGAAGGGAAAAAAATATTTGCAAGAGAAAGTGGAAGCTGTGAAGGCAGAGATTCTATGAATTAAAAAAAGGTGGCAAAATCCCAGAAAAAGACAAGGCCTGGTATGACATGGCCTATGAACTCTGGACACAGGCTGGAAAGCCACAGTTTGGAGAGAGGGTGGTGGACCATAAGTAACTGAATTAAATCAAAAATGGTTTCAGGTTCTTGCAAAACTAATATATACCAGTATTACTGTTCACACTCAGATGGTCAGCTAGAGATAGATGAAACTCTCTGTAGGACTCATTCTAGGGTATGTTATTGTTGCTGTGGTGGACATGGAAAGTGACTTCAGCCTTGCAGTTGAACAGCACTATACAGTCTGTTTTTGGCAGGGGGAGTTTACTGCTAGTACAGTGGCTGTAGACTTCCCTATCCCTCTCCTCTCCTCCTGTTCCTTCACCCCTCTCTACTCTACCTCTCTGCTCACTTTCTCTCCCCTCCTTTTCTGCCTGGTCCTTTCCCCCTTGCAGAGTTCTCACCATCCAGAACAGGTTAGATCTTGGCTGCTCCTCTCTATCTCCCCCTCTTCCATCCCCCACCATCTACCCCTTGTCTGTCCACTTCCCCACTTGTCTTATAACTGCCTTCCCTTGGGTATACAATAGCACTTTGAATTGTGAGCTCAACCTACTACTTCTAGCACTTCAAATGTGTTATCCATCTTCTAACCTTTACCCTACTGGATCACCTGCTCTTGGGTTGTTGCAATGTACTATATCCAAACATGGTTTTGTTTACCCTGGCTGGTTGGTCTGGGTACAAGCAGACACAAGCAGTGTCAGTGGCTCAGTAAGTAGCACACTCACATCTGAGGCTGAGAGATCAGAGGGCTGTGGGTTCAGTTCCCACATCTGGCACTTGGGTTAATATCCCAGTACTGACACTGTAGTGCAGCATGAGAGGGGTGCTGCATTTCTGAGGTGCCGTCTTTCGGATGAGATGTTAAACTGAGTTCCCATCTGCCTGGATCAGTGGTAATTCAGGTGGATGTTAAAGATCCCATGGCACTTATTGAAAAGAGTAGGGGAATTCTATTAGAAATAAAAACAATACATCACAAATGCAAAATCATACAGAAGTCCAAGACCAAAGAAACATATGAAATATAAAAAGAAACAATGTCAGCGATAAAAAAGAGATAGTAAGAGAACAAAAACATTCCTCTATATACAGATTCATACAGCTTGTAATTCAAACCTTGACCAATACAAATAACTGTGAGACAAATATTAGAAGAAAGTCAATTCAGGCTATCCATGAAATATGTTTCCAATAACTGCTAAACAGTTGTCTATCAATGGTATCATATTCCAAAGTTTTCTGCCTGGCTATGGCCTGTTCAATTCGCTTAATTAAGACTATATTTGGAAGTATTGTATGTTGTAGAGAATACTGACACCTAGCTTGCCACATAAAATATTTGATACAAACAAACATTAGAGTTAAAGTACTCATATGATACCTCCCTAAGAAACCTGTGTAGTCATCCAGAATTAAACTTTGATAACAGATGTGACGAGCTATGCCCCATTTCCACCAAAATGCTAGATCTGCCCACAGTTGCTCTGAATAAACACACTGTAGAAAAAATGCTCTTGTGTTTCCACCTGACTGACCCATTCAGGCCTAATGCATTGCCTGTCCATTATAGGTTTATTCTTCAGGTTACCCTGAACTTCTGACCTGCCGTGGCAGCTAAGCCATTGGACATCCCACATATGTAATGGTATTCTTTTATCCATTAAGGTGCGTAATGCTTGAGAAACCTTGGTGGGAACGCAAAAGGGGAAATCTACCTGTACAAAAAAATATTACCCATAATTTCATCATAAAAATGTTTCCTGGAAATGTCATGCAATTGAACCTTGCCTAATTTCCATTCACTGAGTTTTTTAACTGACAAGACTGCAAAAGCTGGTGCATCATGTATGGAATTTAACTTAGGTATGCCACCACCCTCCCATTTAGACATAAATGTCTGAAACAATGACTGAGTCCAAACCGTCCATGGATGATCAGCAAGGAGATTTCTTGAAATGAAGATATCATAAAAAATGAGTGATAAAAAACCAACAGATTAATCATCCCAAGCCCACCCTGTGAAATCTTCAGGTAAGTAAAGGCTCGCTTTATGGGGTTTAACCTACTCCCCCATATCATTTGAAAAAAAAAAAAAACAACTGTACTACCTAGTTTCCAGGGAAAGCAGAATAGGAAAAACAGAACAGAGATGTAAAAACACTGGTAATAAAAATTTCTTAATTATCATAACCCTTTTTTTTTTTAAATCCCCAAGCTTTCCATTGTTGAACTTTTTGCTCTCCAACAACTAGGTGTCTTTCCCAATTCTGCTGAGCCATATTGTCCCCCCAAAATGAAGACCTAAGATTTTTACTGAATTGGAAACAGGAATATGCCCTATACTCTGTGTAAGTGGAGTCCTGCCTACTGCAAGACTGACGCATTTATCATAATTTAGAATAGTGCCATTCAATGTCGAAAATTGTTCAAGCATCTGAAGTGCAGTTTGTCCTGAAGGGACATCTTTAACCAATAAACATATGTCATCTGCATAAACTGACAATTTTTGAGCTGGGATACTCAATGACATAGTCAGGCCACAAATTGCTTGATTATACCCAATTTCTCGTATAACAGGGTCCAAAACAAATGCATACAATAGACGGCTTATAGGGCACCCCTGTCTGACTCCTTGTTTTAAACAAATGCCATTTCCAAGTGAGTTATTTACTATGGGACACAATCGCACATTAGAATATAATGTTTTCACATAATTAATACATTTTGTGGGGATGCCATACTTCTCCAGAACTTGAAATAAAAAGTCATGGAAAACTCTGTCAAAAGCTTTAGACTGGTCTAAAGCCAATATATAACCAGATAATTTATTCTGGTCTCCATATTCACACACATCTCTAATAAAGCATACATTTTGCTGTATTGACCTTTGAGGTATGGAACAGGTCTGTGCTGGATGGATCACTAACTGTGCTATAATTTGTAGCCTTTTACAAAGAATGGATGAAAGGATTTTGTAATCAGTATTGAGCAGGCTAATCGGCCTCCAGTTGTCTAATTCAGTACAATCACCTTTTTTGTATAAAAATGTAAGTATTGTTGAGTTAAAATTCATGTCCCCAATGCCAAATTGAAGAATATCATTAAAAAATGTAGCCAAATTCTCACTAAGGTCCTCTCTAAAGGTTTTATAGAACTCATTTGTGATGTCATCCTCCCCAGGTGAGATTCCTGTTTTTAAATTATTTATGGCTGTAAGAACTTCTAATTGAGAAATAGGTGCATGCAGCTTATCCACTTCAGTGTTTGGTACTGTGTGGACAGGAAAATGACGAACTTCATCCCAAGTAGCTGTTGGATGAAATGTAGTGTTAAAAACTGAAGATAAATGTTGTTCTATGACTACTAACATCTTCGGTTCAGATGTTTTAATATGACCTGTAACGTCTTTTAAAACCTGTCATAATTTTTCTGTCCAATTTTTGTTTACATGCAGTGTAAGGATCCTTAAAAGGCTGTTGTTGCATACCAAATCTCATTTCAGCAAAAATGGAAACTGCCCTGTCATATTGGTATTGTTTCATTTTATGTTTTATTTCCCTCAGTTGTTTTTGTGCATCAGGAGATGCCATCTGAGGGCTAGACAGTAATTTATAGTAATGGTGTCTATAGTCCAAGTATTGTATGTAATCTGAATTACTCCTCCTCCTTCCATGAGAAATAAAAAAATCTTTTATGACAGTTTTGGTGTCCATCCACCAAGAAGACCAGTCATCATATAATTCTGCAACTGATTTCCTAGAGCACAGTAAATACTGAAGTTGCTGTAAGACAGATGCGTCTTCTAATAACTGTGAGTTTAGTTTCCATCTCCTATTCATAGAAGGAAACCTAGTGGGTATCTGTCCCAACCCTATTGAACAAAGGAGTAGTTTATGGTCCGAAAATTGACAATTACGTAAAGAAAAATGTTGTGTTACTAAATATTTGGAGGTAAAAAATAGTCTATCCTTGTAGTGAAGGAAGCCATCTGACAAGTGAAACCATCAGTCTTATGGAGCCCCCTATAGGCATCTCTAAGACTTGCCACTGCTAATGTTTGTGTGAGAGCATGTGAATCACAATACATTTTTTGTTGAACATTATCCTTCATGTGGACGTCTAAACTACAGTTCATATCTCCTCTCCAAACGATATGTTTAGAAGTAAACAAATAAGGTTTGATTTGTTGAAATAGGTAAATTCTAGCCATTTTAACTTGGGGAGCATATGTTTTAATTAGCCTCAGAGAATACCCTTTATATAGGCAATCTATGAGCAGAGCCCTGCCAGGCAGTATATCAAAGAGCCGAGTAACCTGTACCGTAGTGTGATTAAAAAGGATCCCCACCCTGTCAGCCATATCAGGGCCAAAAGACCAAAAGGATGGTCCCGCCCACCAGGCCTTTTGTGCTTGAGTGACTTCAGCCAAATTGGACAAATGTGTTTCCTGCAAAAAGATGATATCTGCCTGTAGATTTTTACAATGCATTAAACAAATCATACGCCTTCTGTAGTTCTTAATGCTACAGCAGTTAGGCGATACCATCTTTAGGCAGGCCATGGCATTTTAAGATAAGAGTAAGGGTTTATCCAGTTTCCGTTTCTTCCCTTTCTTTCTTTTTAAGTCTAAAAGGTCCCTTTCTCCTTTTTCGTCCATCTCCATTTCAGAAAATGCTTCAGATTTGAAGGTTTCTGAACCAGAATCCCCCTCCATGTCTGCCAGAACTTGGAAAGCATTTTGTGTGTGATAGACCTCTGAGGCTCCCTTCTGTCTACTAGCTGCCCGGGTTATTCTTCAGGAAGGGGGAATCTGAAAATCAGTATCCAGTGGGGGCATTGACAGGAGGTTCTTAGAAGGCTGGGAAGGACCAGGGAAAAGCCCTGAACTATGAGCTTGGGCAGCAGTCAGTAAGATTGGTTGGTTGGTCCTGAACCGGTTGCCTAGACTTCTGTATCTCAGGCTCTGTCTCCAGAGCCTGTGAAGGATCAGGTCATGAGTCCTGAGGTAAATCCTTACCCCCTTGACTAGGATGCTCAGTATCTGTTGCTGGATTGTGAGGTGCCTGCTGCCTATGCCTGTCCTGGGCCTGATTTATCAAATCCTCTTTATTGGGGCCTCCCTGCCAATTCTGACCCGCCCAAGGGCATTGATGATAGGCATGGCCTGATTCCTCACATAAATTGCATTTTAACACATTTCTGCAAACTTCGCTACCATGATCCGGCTCTCCACACAGTGCACATTTAACTTTGTCACATGCGTTACTTAAATGATGCTTGCTGCCTCATTTGTAGCATGCTTTGGGCTGGCCTGGATTAAAAACAGACACCCCTGTCTTTTCCTAAAAAGAAACTGTTAAGTACATGCATGACATCATTATCCACAATGTGCAATTTTACTTTGAAGCGCCATGCCCCGGTCCAAATTCCATCTGAATCAATAATAGGCTCAGGAGGCCCCAAAACAGTGCATTTTTTTTCTAACCAATACTGGATATCTCCCACATTCACCCCCTCATTTCTAAACATTATATTTATTGTTTTAAACAGAGGTTTAGTAATAGGAATTGCCCAAAAAGGGAGCCATAAAGGCAAAGTCTTGCAAGTTTCATATTTATGCCAGAATTTATCAAGACCAGAGAAGTGCTTAAAACTAATGTCAAAAGTATCTTCTCCACAGATGTTTATTAAAGCGTAAACATCCATTGCCAAAAAGTTCATTGAGTCCTTCAATAATTTTCTGGCAACATATGCTCTATCCGGGTGTTCAGACAAACCGCCCCTGTATTTGTGACGGACAGCATTCCTACGAGGGGCCTTTTCCAGTCTATTTTTCCTGAACAAATCCGAAAAAATTGGGGACCTGCCTTGCATCATTCCTGTGTGGTGAATGAGCAGGGGCCCCTCTTGGTGTGTTCTCGTGAGGAGGATTGTCAGTAACATTAATGTCATCAGCCACAGACTCTGAGTCCAAGTTAGCATTTGTGGGAAGAAAAACCAAAGGCTAACATGCAGAGGAAGGTCCCTGTAGATGTTCTGGAGGCACCCGAAGATCTGAAGACACAGGAGAAGAAAAAGAGATCCAATTAGGTTCTGGAACCCAGTGACCATTAGGCTGCTGCATCCAACCAGCCTGAGAAAGCACGGATTCCTTAGTCAAAGTTTCGGCTTTTTCTGAATCTGACAGTCACTGACTGGGACCAGCAGTGCCGTTAGTCAATGCAGATACTTCGGCATTCCTCCCTCCAGCTGTAGCAGTGATGCAGTCAGTGTCAGAAGCCTGGCGTTCTGTTGTCTCAGCTACCGCAGAGCAGCCTTCATCGGAGGAACCAGCCCAATTTAACACCTTAGCAGAAGAGGATTTCTCACTGTCCATGGTCGGGAACTCACCTGTAGTTGAAAGACGCCTTGAAACCCCCGCTGCACGCTCGCTAGCATGAATATCTCTGTAAGCCATCACTCTGTTGGTAAGTCGGCCTGAAGACTCCTGAATCTCTGGTGTACCAGAAACGATAACCTGCAGAGCTGCAGTCTACACAACCTGCTCCTCCACACTCCAAGCTCTGTCTGCCATGTTAGCAGCACGACGACTCCTCCTACTGACAGCAACTCAGTAAGGGAATTTCCCCGGTGTCCTGGCCAAATTTCCCTCATTCACTAAAAATATCACCAACAGCTTAATCTGGTTCAAGGTCAGTTGGCATTCATCTGTATCCCCCTCCCTCGGGCCATGCCTGAAAATAGGCAGGATTTGTCTAGTGCACTTACCCAGTCAAGAAAAACTAAATAAATAAATGTCTGCTCTGTAATTGTACTGCACTGTTTTGTTTTAGTAATTGTACTTCTATTGCTCTGTTATTGTTATGTGTTTGCTTGTTCTCCCAATTCTTGTACCCCCCACTCCACACACACACCCAGGACGCTTCTGGAAATGAGCTGTTTACAGCTCATGTTGTTTTTCCTGGTGAAACATTTTCCAAAATAAAATAAATAAATAATACATAATTTATTCAATTTCATTCAAATTTTATTGTTCGACTTAAAATAAGTCATTACAAAAATATACATACAATTTCAGATAATCTGAGAATGAGAATAAAGTTTAGACCAAATACCTACATAAATAGTTTAGTACACAGTCACTACATGTTACATACATGAATTTAAACAACACCTCTTCATAATTTATAAAAGAAGGAAATAATTTTTAAAGTGCAAGCATTATCATAATTAATTCCTACAATATTACACCTCCAGTAAATTCATGTGCAATTTTCTTTTTTCAATTATTTTTAGAAGGGAGGCCACAGGGATCAGCACTCCAACATCCCTCGATTTTAAAAGATGGGCCAACAAATTTTGTGGTTCATATTCTAACTTCCCAAAGATTTCTCCTAATAGATGTTCTCTCTATTTATCATATAGTGGATACACTTACAAGACTGCACTGAGAGAAGTGGTATTTCTAACGTTGGTTCCTAGTTGCATAATTGCGCAACACTAAAGAAAGTAGTGTGTATGGCTGTAAGGAAATTCCACAGATGTTTTGACCAGTAAGCCTGTAGCTTAATATTTAGAGCACTGGAACGGCATACCAGAGATCTGAGGTTCAAATCCCAGTAGGCCACACTTTTCCTTTCTCATTTCCATCCTTGATTTAAAAATATGTATACCTTGCAGTGGTTAAACTGCACTGAGAGAAGTGTTATTTCTAACTTACAAGAGATAAATGTTCTATCTTTTTTATCTTTAGTATATTGTGAAAGTTTTCAGTTACTAGTAAAACATTTGAATCTAAACCTGGCTATCATTTTCCTTTGGGTGGGATTCTGTATTGTCTGAAGATATTGTTCCACTTTATGGCTTCTGTTATTTCTAGTTCACAGGAAATAAAGGCACCATCCAACGCTCAATACATATGCCACAACATTTTATTGAGCATCAAATCAGCAAAATAAAAAAGCAAAGTGAAAAGTGCCATATAGTGCTGACCCCACTCCTACAAGGCCCGACTGGTTTTGCACATGTGCGCTTTGTCAGGGACTGCTTTGCACCTCTAGTGAGTACAATTTATCCTGTGCTAATTAAAGTGACAGTGCATAGTGACTGAAATCCATATAAAAATAAAAATTAGTACAAAAGAGGTACAAAAGCCACACTTGGCATCGTAACAGGACGTGCAAGGGGATGTAGTCATGTACTTATATAAACCCCGTTTAATATTACAAGGATTGTAACATATCCCTTTCCCTGTTAGTTAATCACATAATTAATATTGCACTTATACCTGTAAACAGTTACCAAGTGAGAAGCAGCTGTGATTCTGTTTAAAACAAATGGCAATACACATCTGCCTAATCCATTCTTATGTTGTGATCATCTAGCTTTCATTCATTCACTATATTCATTTTTATTTAGTATATATGGTTCAATACCTTATAATATCCTATTTACATGAAGGAATAATAGCCAAGGGCATACTCACACTGAACATTCAAAAGGGGATTGGCAGTAAAGCAATGCCAGATATTGCTCATATGGGGAAACAAAAAATTCCTTTCTCAATTTAATAATCAACTTCAAATACAGACTTGAGATTTACCATATGTATGTCAGAATATTGACTAAGGGGTCATAATTCATTATTCCTCAGGTAAGGGGAAACAGATCAAGGTCTCACAATATCATACAGTTTGTTGTATTTTGTGTCCTCTCTTCCCACTTTGTAAATAGGGTGAGAGGTCAAACTGGTAATTTAAACCCAGAACAAGAGTTACTCCGAGGTGGAATGTCCAAAATGCCTCTCTGCACAACAACTTGTTTTAAAAGTCTCCCCCCTAACACTTAATTTTACCTTTTCAATACCTCTAAATTTATTTTATTTATTTATAATGTTTTGTTTATTAGATCATCGGTTTACAGACCTTTGAGTCATAGAATCATTTACAGAGTAACTCTTACTCTGGGTTTAAATGACCACTTTGACCTCTCACCCTATTTGCAAAGTGGGAAGCAAGGGCACAAAATACAACAAACTGTATGATATTGTGAATCGCTTAATGTATCCCACAGTAAATTTTTATTCACTTTATCAAAAGCTGCCTTCAGATCAATAAATGTACAACATAATTTTTGTTTTTTCACTACTCTATACTTATGTATCAAATGTGCAAGTGTAAAGCATTGATCTATATTAGAGTGTTTATTTTTAAATCCTGCCTGTGCTTCATCTAAAACATTATATTTTTCTACCCATACAGTCAATCTACTATATATAATTCTGGTAAACAATTTCCCAGTGCAGTCCATCAAACTAATAGGCCTGTTGCAATCTGGGTCATTGATTTCCCCTTTCTTAAAGATAGGAACAATAAGATTTAACCTCCAACTTTTTGGGAGATCTCTGGTTCTCCAGATATAATTGAATAGATTGCAAAGAAATGGCAGCCAGCATACTTTAGTTTTTATCACCATGTCCAATGGCACCCCATCTGGACCTGGGGCTTTCCTATTCCTAAATAAACGTAATGCTTGCTCAATCTCTTCTGGAGTTATTTCTATTTTAGGTATGCTCCTTATTCCAGCTAATTGTGTTTCTGACATTCTAGTTAAGTAATCCAAATCCTCTCTATAAAACAATTGCTTGAAATGTTTAACCCAAATATCAGGTTCAATATAAATTTATATTTTATTATTTTCTTTTATCCATTTACTAACTGTATGCCAAAATGCTTTATTGTTTTTTTTGTTTGTACCACTTTTTCTAATTCAGTCCACAATTGCTCTATATATTTCTGTTTATTTTGTAATATATATTCTTTCCTCATTTTATTCATTATTTGATTACTATGCCTACTAGTATTTTGTTTTAAGATCCTCATTTGTTTATTTAATTCTTTTTTTGCCCTTTTACAGTCAGCATTAAATCATACTTGCCCTTCTTTTGTTCTATATTAATTTCTTTTTTTATTATATTTGCAACCATAATCATTATTAGATCATATTCTACTAAAAGTGAATTATCTAGTTCACTGGTTGCCAGTTCTTGCAGCCTATTCAATATCCCTTTTTCCTCCAAAATTGATTCAAAATTATTACCTTCAATTGTTTGCCACCTTATACAATTTTTCTTTATTTCTAGGGGAATCTTTTTTGAATTACTTCCCTGATGATGTTTTTGTATAACCACCCCAATTCTATTGCTGCATGTTGACTTTCAGGCCTAATAATGATTTTTATCAAGTTACAGTAAACTACTATGTTTATGTTTACCCTTGCATAATCTATGGTAGATGAGCCAATACCTCCCAGGAAAGTATATTCACCTTCCCTATCCTGGTTAATTCTGACATTCAATAAGAGTAGATAGATAGATAAATGTTTATTGATCAACTTTGTTGTAGTTAACAATCAAAGTTTTTACAAGTACAAAAATACAAAGAATAAACTTGTCATTCATAAAATTACAATAAAACATCATACATGACATTTCGCTATAAAATAGACTAGTTAATTACATATGCTATTTTTAAAATATTCTACCAAACCCATTTTGCCTTTTTGCTAAGGATAGACCTGAACAGAAATACAGTTTCCATAAAGTGCATTACTCCTAATTCAAATATGAATTCAATTTGAGCCACATTAGCTCTGGCATAGTTTGCTTTCTCTTGTTTACATATGCAGGAAGTTTCAGTATCATCGAAACATCAACCACTTTTCTAGAATAATAGTAAATAAAAATTTAAACCACATTGACTCTAGCATATTTTTTTTATCCTAATTACCGATGCAAAAAATTTTGATATCATCAAAGCATAGTAACATTTCTAGGATGTAAGAGTACAAATACTGGATCATAATCAGTTTTATCATAACATCTCAGAAATCTCTAAGCAGACTGTTTCTAGGGCCAGAATACAAAGGGCAAAACCTAACTATATGTCCTAGTAATTCATTCTGATTTAAAGTGCATCTACATAAATTAGATGTATTTTCAAATCCCCTTGTAATTGGGAGACCCTTATTAAAAAATACATAGGTAGAACTGATTAGTCCAGTTCGTGCCCACATAATTAATTTCCTATCTGAAAATGATATAGGGAGGGTTAAATAGTCTTCTAGGGAGTAGTCAATTTTATTGTCTCTAACCATACATTAAGCCTAAGCCCTCTTATTTTTAACATTTCTTGCTGTTTCGTGTAAGCAAATAGTTTACTTTTATATCAATTTTTTTATAGGACATGGCAATATTTATATTTTTTATGGTCATTCAAAAGATGTGTCAAATTCAATTGTACCAAATTTTTTTCTAAAGTTTTTATCCAACAAGAAGTATAACCAACCCTGACCAGTTAATCTTTTCTTTCAAACATTCATATGGGAGCATATTAAATTTATTATTTATTACTCTTAACCAGTAAATCAGTAGTTTTAGAGTAGCTATGATACTAGATGGAATTTTCCCTAGTTCTGACCTAACACATTAGAAGTAGAGGTAGGCACCCCTAAAAGAGCTTTATAGTAATATAAAGAAGCTTTGTCAGTGTCTTTAGTAATATTCGTGCCCCAAATTTCAGCACCATATGTTATGACTGAATTAATCTTTGCATCAGCTGTTTTAAGAGCAGGAAGAATAGTATTGCCTCCATAAGTCAAATTAAATTTTAGCAGACCTTTAGCAATGACTTTTGCTTTTAAATACTGCTCTTTTTGATGTGCAGACCAATTGAATGTACTTGTCAAATTAACCCCTAAATACTGGTAATTATCTACAATTTCAATTTTACTTTTACTGAGGAAGAAGTTAGACTTATTGTTTCTCCTCCCAGAATAATTGAAAATCATTACTTTAGTTTTCTTCAAATTTATGGATAGTTCCAAATTCATATATTTATATTGGAAGATATCTATTTTTTTGGAGACCCTTTATTGATAGGGCAAATAATACCATATCATTTGCATAGGCAAAAGCATGCAGTGGGGAACCATTAATTTTGGGAGAATCAAGTGTATTTACATTTTTGAAGGCAAATAACTCATTAACATATATATTGAAAATAAATGGGGCTAGTAGGCAACCTTGTTTTATCCATCTTCTTGATTGGAAAGTAATCTGTCAAATTACCTTTATTATCATATCTAACTGAAGAAACTGTACCCCTGTGAAGTATATAAATCATTATCAGCAATGTATTGTCCAATTTTAGGGAGTACAAGGTTGACCAGAGTTTATATCTATTAAAGGAATCAAAGGTGGAAGTAAAATTGATAAAGATTGCATATACATTCATTTTTCTCCATCGAACATATTTCTCAATTAAATATGAGAATACAAATAAATTATCAATTGTAGAAAAACCCTTTTACGAAGACCCACCTGAGATGGAGAAATAATACAGTTAATCTCAGCCCACCTAAGCAGTCTATCTAATATTAGCCTAGTAAATATTTTAGAGATTATGTTAAGAATACTTATAGGCCAATAATTAAAAGGATCATATACAGAGCCTTTTTTACTGTATGTAAGGGTACAATAATAGATCTAACCCATGAACTAGGAATATATTTTTGTTTCAGACACAGATTAAAATAATAGGTCAATAAAGTTATCCAAAACAATTTATATTCTTTAAAAACTCCTGCGGGGATACCATCCTCACCTGGCCCTTTATTATTTTTCAATTTTAAAATTGCTTGTTCAATCTCTAGCTCATCAAAAAGAATAATAGGGTCACATATAGATGATTATAGCTCCTTAATAGGCTGCCAATCAATGTCTTCTGGGCCAGAAAAAATCTGCTTGAAATGTACAATCCAAACATCCTTTGGGACATATATTGAAAGAGTAGGTTTATATTCCTTGACACCCTTAGCCACTAGTTTCCAGAATGAATGCATGTCATTTTTTGATAACATTAAACATCTCAGTCCATAGTCTTTGTTGAAACACCAGTTTTTTTTTTCCTGTAGCCATTTATTATATTGTTTCCTCATTTTGCTTAAATACTGAAAATTTATTTTAGATGGTCTTAATTTGGTCCATCTAATAAGTTTATTAAACTTTGATTTAGCTTTCCTACATTCATCATCAAACCAATTATGGCTTGAATAATTGTCACATACAACATCACTATAGATAATTGATCTAATATTTTGATTTAAATCATCCAATAATTTGTAAATTTTATCAGGTGATTCAGATACCCTACAAAATAGTTCAAATTCGGAGGTGGCATTTTGAATAACATCTCCTAATTGTTTAATTATTTTACCCCTCCTAAGAATCTTTTTACCAACTTGGCATAGATCCTTTATATGTTTGAACTTTTCTATGGGTTCATCACTTATGCAAATTGTCAAACAAATAGGAGCATGGTCACTCTCGGTCCTCATCATAATATTCATATGGACAATTGATTTCACAAAATCAGGATCACTTAAAAAATAATCAATTATACTCTGGCCACAGGAAGAAAAATAAGTATTATTTCCTAATAAATCTCCTTGGATTCTGCCATTTAATATTAGAAGCTCATTTTCTTTCACAAATTCAATGAAATCATTACCCTGAGAGTTACTTTTTGTATCCTGACTTTTTCTAGTAGTGATTACTTCTGATAAGATTCTATCAGGTATAAAGTTTCTGTGTTTACATAAAGCAATCCTCGCATTAAAATCTCCTGCGATCAATAGATGATTTAATGGGAATCTTGCAAAAAATCTCCTCCAACATTATCCGTAGTTGTTTCCACAGGTACATATTGTTACTTCTACCCATTCTGGGGGGGGGGATATAAACATTAATCAGGGTAATAGAAGTAGAGTACCAAACAATATTTTGGGCAATGAAATACTGATCAATTTTTAATGTGTCTAGGATAATAATTTCTTTCTTTATTTTGATACACATTGCCAATCTGCCCCTTGGTCTACCATACTTCGTATCTTTACTAGCAGGAGAGTGAAAAAGGTGGTACCCATTTATGTTTAACTCTACACATGTCCAAGTTTCCTGAAAGAATATTATATCCTTTCTATTTATAAAATCTACCCAATCAGAATCTGCCAATTTGGGAAAAAAACTGTGATATTCCAGGAGACAAAATGTGTACATAGGTCTGGGTTTACAGTATCCAAGGGAGATTCAATTGTATTATCTACTACTACATTTTCCAGTCAGTCACTCTGAGTAGTCAAGGCATCAAATGTACTTGACACCGGCACGTTATAATCATTCTGAAGGGTAACAATAGTAGTATTGGGAATATGCCTACAAGGTATATTACGGTCATTACCCCCAGCTTCCATCCCATTAACAAAGTCCTTTTCTACAATAAATAAGCCAACCCAATCTAGAATTTATGTATTCTCTATGAATTTATCATACAGGCTACTATATTTTATTCTTAATTCTATTTTAACACAATCGGGACCGTTGCAAAGTCTGGAAACCTCAATAGCATCTAAAGTATCCACTGAGATATGTAAACATTGTTCAAGTAAATTAAGTACAGTCCATTTAAGTCATTTTGGATTTTCATAACTGATTCTATTTAATCCAAACAAATATAAGATTTTACCATTTTCGAGACAATCAGCCTTTAACTTTTTCTCAGAAATATTTTTCAGAGGGTAAGCAAGTATGTCACTATCAATTAAGTGAACACCAACCTGATCTAATAGAGGGTCCTTTTTCAAGATAGCATTTGTAATGGTAGTCCCTTGTGTTAAAACATCCACCTGGGCAAACTATGATGGATATTTATGTCTAAAAAATTATTTATGTTTCTTTCTTCTGCTGGGATTTTTAAGACATTTGTACAAAGGTTTTGAAAAGCATTGCATAGTTTCCAATTGTTTTCATTGGGAATTCTACTTAAGCCAAATATGCTTAAGCATCTTAAACTATCATTTGTTGTTAAATTCAATTGTTTCCTATTAACAAAGACTACTGAACACCCTCTTGAATTTAGGACTCTATTATTAAGCCAAATTTGATTTGCAACCCTGATAGCAGAGCAAACAACATAGATACAGTCCCACCCATTTTCATCCTTATCCTTCAGTAAATTTATAATGTCAGATTCCAGTAAATCAGCACCTGTAATATCTCTTAAAAAATATACCAGTTTGTCAAAATTATACCCAACTAAATCTTGATTGATCCACTCAAGTCCATAGAAAGCCAATATTGCACATTCTGAAATGTCATAACACATCTTACCTAAACGTTCAGTATCCAGGGTATGTGTCTCTTCGAAAACGGCACTACCACCCTTTTCTTTTCTAGGTATAACGTCATTGTTATTCTTCATCCAATTTTGCCAATCATTTTTAAAAGTATCCAGTGCTATCTTAAAATCAGCCAATTGGGAAGTGAGGAACTGCATGAAAGGCATACTACTAGAGTTACTCCCTTTATTCAATTCATTGCCTTTAGTCTGGTCACAATTCAGAAAGACCTTCACCTTATTAGTTGTCACATTAGGTGCCTTAGGAAAGTTAGAGGACTGATCTTCTGAATTAAAGTCAGTTATAATTGATGACATAGATACTTCAATCTTCTTTATATCTCCCATCTTTTTACCTTCATTTTTCCTAATTTTACTACTTTTTTTGTTTCTCTTATTATGCTTTAGTTTTTTTTCTTTGGAGAATGCTGTTATTATCCTCAGGGATAAGAACTGAAGGGAAATCAGATCTTTTAGGAGGAACATCGTTTTCATGGGAAGGGATTTCACCCATGATTATAGAGGGTGAGTTAACTTCAGGGGCTAATTTTGCCATTTTAACCAGAATATTGTCGACAGGCCCCATTTGATGCAACCATTCCATTTAGAATTTCAATTTCTCCATATGCTGCAACTAATTGATCCATTAACACTAAATGTGCTGAATATGGGTCTTTCATGAAGTTTTTTAAACCATCATCCAATTCAAAAGGATATAAAGAAACAGGATCCTCAATTTTACCTTTTTCACTCATAAATGTCCCTTTTCTGACATTAGACAAGGTATCTTGGAGATCTATGGTAATGGATTTCAATTTCCACACCAGATTAGTATTATTTGGATCAGGAGAAAACTCCAGATTATCCTCTGATGTCTCACAAAATAACTCCATGGAGATTTCACCTCCTAATTCAGTGTACTGATTACTAATCCCCTTATTCAAGTAACTTGGTTTACTTTAATTACTACATTAATTTTTGTTAACTCTTACATTTTTGACAGTATCAAAAGAACCTTCAGAGCAAGATGGTAAATACAAGTTATCATTTTCCAAAGATGGGGTCTTAACTTCCAGAAAAATTGTAGGAGTCGATGATAATCTGGAATAATCATGCCATAATTCAGTTACATCATTAACTGATATGGTTCTTCCGTCATGATCTAAATCAGTTTCCAAAGATACCATGGTTGACAAGGAAATAGGACTGTTTGAACTATTTAAGCTACTCAGATGGACTTCATCACTCATTAATTTATCTGTTTTTGCAACATTTACTTTCACAAAATGTTCATTAATTTTAGATTGTTTAAGACCAGTTTGTGTTGTAGTTTCTCGAGCAGGTTTCTTAGCCAGCTGTTTTTTTTTCTTTTAGTTTTTTTAAGTTTAGGTCTTCCTTTTACTTTCGTCTTATTTGAATTTAGTCTCTCTTCCTGGGTTACCAAATGTATCTGAGAGCAACTATCTAAATTTCCATTTGCAATAGTTTTGCTTCTGGTGTTAGCCATCTTAATTCATACACCAAAATAAGATTACTTTAAGTTGAATGTGGCTTAAAAAATATATATTTCCAACACATACAGAAAATGAGATACACCATCAGTCACTGGCAGTAATTCCAGATGTTATAAGGAACCAGAATAACACGCTTTGTTCAACAAGAAAACCTGCGGCAAGAATAACATACAGAATGCTTTTATTATTTTTTTATCCCTTTTGCTACTAAAGCACTTTATGTCAAAATAAAAAAAGTTCCAGAGAAAGGTGCTGTGAAGAGATAAAGTAATCTGCGAATCACACCTTCAAGGACAGGACCGCAGAAAAAATCATTACCAACTAGTGCTGCATGCATTCATCCATTCATTTTGGAAATCATTTGAATGACCAAACTGCCAATTGATGTCTCATATTCGGAGGTAGCAGAAAGTTCCCAAATCACTTAGAAATACACAGCAAACACACTTTGTAGAGTTCTTGTTGTGTTTTTTTTTTCACTCGCTCGTGAGTATGGCTACGTACTTTAATTGGTTCGGCCAAAGTGACTAGCAAAAAAAAAGCAAAATCACCACTTGATACACATACCTATTCAAACATTTAAACAGACATTTAAACTGACTAGTACATAAAAACTTTTTCCATCAGACTATAATCTATAAACTACAGACTGTAGGCTAAAATTAGCTGTTAGTTAGCTAGTTAGTTTGCTAATTGAATCAAGAGTTTGGCAAGCGTGAGCTCAAAACATAAAATCCATAAGATTAGTTCATAAAACAAAAAACAACTGATAAATTAACAAGCTGCTATTTTCAAAGTATTCACTGGTAGTCGCGAGGAAAGGTTGAAATTTAAAATCCCCCTTTGATTTTTACACCTCCGTATTTGATTCGATTCGAAAATATTCAGAGAATATTTTCAGAGAGGTACTCAGGTAAAATATCCAAAAATCAGAGGTTTCACAGATTAACAGAGAAACTAATCCATATCTGACCAGCCGATAGCACTGACTTTGTAAAAAACAGTTGCAGCAAGGTCGCGTATCTCCCAGAGCTAACACTCTTAACTCTTGATAACAACCTAGAGCATTCTTGCAGGCCAGCACATTCTACCCAGCAGGAATGACTGATTGAGTCCTACACACTCGCTGAATAAGCAGCTAGATATAGCCAAGCATCACGTGGGATGATTACCAATGGCGTGAAAAATTCAAAACTGAATTAAGACTGAATGAAAGACTGAATAAAAATAACACACTCTAAGAGTAAAGAGCAAAGGGGAAATAATATTATATTCACTCTCAGAAGCCCTAAACAATCATCATTGTTACTAAAAGATTTAATTCTATAAAATCGAAACTCTACACTAAAAAGTATTACTTCCCTTATTCAATTTGTGTGTAATATCTTCAGACAAAGACCAAAACAGTCCTTATTGCCTCATACTGGAGAGTAACAGGGTGGAACTGGAAATATTCTTTTAACTCAGTAGACTTTCCTGACGGCAGGATCTCTGGCCATTCCGAAGGGCCTTCTTCCTCACACTGCGGTCCAGTTTCTCCTGTCAAGGTAAACTGCCTCGCGCCACCTTCCAGGCACCTTCCTTCTGCAGTAGGGAAGAGAGAGAAAATATACCGGGGACCACTGCTGGACAAAGGTGTGCAATAAGATATACTGGTAAGGGGATAAACAATTATAAAGGCAACAATGGCATACCTTTTTAAAAAAAATGTTTAAGCATTATCCCCCTGCTCTCTGCCCTACTTCTCAGTGACAGAGAGTGCGTGGCAGCATGTCCATATCTCACCAGTTCCAAACACTTCTCCAATCAGACCTTGTCAGAGAGTACTTCCAAATCCCACCGAAGAGTAGATTCCTGTTAATTAAAGCATTATGGAGCAATATTCCTCTTTTATTCAATTTCTGATCCCTAGTTTTCCTTATTAAATTTGTATTCATTGTGTCAGCATACTGTATGTGATCATATGTTCCACATCCTCTGGGGGACCCTGTAAATTTCCTACTCTTGAGTTAAAGTCTCCCAGAATGATAATGTAACTATCTGGGTTGCATAACTGTATCTTTTCAATACAGTCATCCAATATTTAAGCCAGTTTTTGTCCCCGTAACTACTATTCTCTGGGTGTGCATATATATTTATTAAAAATATTTCTCTGTTCCCTTTTTCTAATATTTTTATTATTAAAATACTATCACTATGGGTATCTACCTCCTCTGATTTGATTTCAATATTATGTTTACACAAGATTGCTAGGCCTCCTGTATTTCTACCATATTTCTTTGGTGTAATAGCTTTTTTACAATAAGCTTTATATTCATCAAACTATAAATTCCCCACTACCCAGGTCTCTTGAATATAAACAAAGTAAAATTGCTTAATATGCCCACTAACCTCGGGGTCCCCTAGCTTGTCTCCTATTCCTGATGGATTCCATGAGACAGTTCTGAGGACTGTGTTCTTCCCTTGAGTGTCCCCTTTTTCCTTTTGGAGGGCTTATTGTACCATACCTCCTGGACTTGATGTTAGATCCCTGTGGCCTCCTCTTTCATAGCAGCTCATTTGATTGTCACTGATGCAATTTACCCATATTCTCAACTCTATTAGAGGTTTCTATCAAGGATTCCCACTTATCCTCCCTATTTTTAGAGGGATTCTGATCTTCACATGCTTCTTCTTAATTTTTTTCCATACATACATAGATGCCTAAATCATCAATCACGTTTTCCTTTTTACTTAATTCTGTTACAAGTGATTCTTGCTTGGTCCACAATGTTATCTGACCATCCACCTCCATCTTATAACTTTTGTTATTTCATGGCTGCAGACATATGAGTTCAATGGTGCACTTATTGCATTAATTAGTTTGTTTTTAACATTCGCTTTATTTTCTCTGTGCATTTGTTTTAAACCAAATATTGAGATTTGGACACTTTTGAATATAATTTTGGCAGTTCCCCTGTTTAAATAAAATTGAGGGAATAGCTCTCCCAAAGTAGTCAATTCTCCCGCCATAATTCCCATTTTATTTAAATCTGGTAGTCTATACAAAATAGCCTTTAGTAATAAAAATCTATATGTAATCAGTAAAACCAGTTCAGATCCTCCCACTGGTCTAAAGATGCTAATATAACCTTTCATTTGTCTGCAGCAATCTAATGTACAGAATAATAATTCCAAGACCATTTTGGTTAACTTCTCCTGATTTTCATTTGGAATACAGGCTACCTTATACAGTGGCAGAACATGGTCAGTTCTCAGTGTTCTACATACAAACTGCTTAAACTGTATATCATAACCATTTTCAGAAACTGGATTAAGCTGTTCCTTTTCCCCTTCCACTTTTTCTTTCTTTTCCTTCCTTTTATCTACACTTGCCACAGCAATATCAATAGTAGCTACTACAACTGGTACTTCTTTATTTTCCACTTTATTTTCCACGTCACTATTCTCTTCCAACTTTTTCTGATATTTTAGAAGTCTCTCCCTTTTACTTACTATCCTTTTTTTCCCTTTTCCTTGCTTTGGTCTTTTCTTTCCTCCTTTCCTATAATCATTTTTAATTTTTTGCATGTCTTTACTGTCGCTTTAATTTCTTTAATCCTGTGCAAGTGTAGATAAAAGGAAGGAAAAGAAAGAAAAAGTGGAAGGAGGAAAGGAACAGTTTAATCCAATTTCTGAATAAATAATGTAACTGACTAGGTAGGGAGTTTGCATTTCTTGCATGGGATTATGTAAGGTCACAACTTTTAAATGTATACATGTTTAGTAACAGAAAGGTTAGACAGGAATGAGAAGGGGTTTAGATGTGCTGTGGGCATAACCTCAGCATACAGCACTTGGTCTGATGGGAGGAGAGAGGAAAGGGGTATTCTCTTAGTGGTACCATACAAAGTCCTAGATTTGAATCAGATGAGTGTTTACTGTCATGAACATGACACAGTATT
Source organism: Neoceratodus forsteri (assembly GCA_016271365.2). Taxonomy (NCBI): domain Eukaryota; kingdom Metazoa; phylum Chordata; order Ceratodontiformes; family Ceratodontidae; genus Neoceratodus; species Neoceratodus forsteri. Next base: position 453,619,586 of record CM057452.1, on the reverse strand, counting down.
GGGGAAAGGGAAAGGGGAAATTGTTTAACCAGGCAAACCTCACTAAGCCGAAGCTTGTTTCCAGATGTGGCCTGGGAGCACAAGGAAGTTACATGACTTGCACAGGGTCACACAGTATGGGTACTGGTTCAGTTGGATATTGTTGCTGACTCCGACCACACCACTCAAGCTGTGTGAGGGATGGATGGTATATCATAACTTGTACCATAAAAGATCAAAGAGTTCGATCAGATGTGTGTTTCGCATAAGGTAATAGTAACACTAATGGGTAGAATTACAATTTAGCTCTACCATTACTACAGGATCCAGCAGTTGCGCTGTGACTGTAGAGTGGGGAGCACTCCCTGACTGGAGCTCAATAAGGTCACAAGGTTTACAATTATGTGTATTTCATGAAAGGAAGGTAATATGTAAATGGGAAAGGGGTTAAGTTGCACTGCAGCTGTCACGTCAGACTACAGGACTTGCGTTGGGTTGAGAGGATTCCATAAGTGGCACCATGCTAAGTCCTAGAGTTCAATCAGATCTGTGTTTGGTGTCAGTGAGGTGTAACAGTAATGGGCTGGTGTTCAAATGGGCTGTGGCTGTGACCTCAGAATCCAGCACCTGGTATTTGGGGGAGGGGGTAGGAGCATTCCCTGAGTGAGACCGTGCAAGGTCCCAGAGTTGAATCATATGTCTGGTTGTGGGATGGTGTCAGATATTGCAACACCCAGCACCATCCAGCAACCACATATACTATTTAACACTAGGACCTTACATGCTCCCACTCAGGGAATGCCCCACCTCTAAACACTGGGCAGTGGTTCCTGAGGTGACAGTTACAGGCTAACTGAACACCTTCCCATTTCTGTCCAAGCTCCGTGACAGCAAACAGACATATGATTCAACTCTGTGACCTTGCATGGTATCACTCAGGAAATACCATCCCCCCTCACCAAACACTGGGCATTGGATCCTGAGTTCACAGCTACAGACTAACTGAACACCTAGCCATTACTGTTACACCTGCCTGACACAAAACACAGATCTCATTCAACTGGTAAGGCAATGCAAGGCGCATTTTATTTTTAAGGCGCCCAATCCCAGAGGCTCTGGGCACCATACAATTAAAACATAACAAACACATTAAGTAAATAAACACAGCAATATACATATAACAATAAATAAATTCCAGCAATAATATAAAAACAGACCCCCCAAAAAGGGTCCAGGACTACAAAACAGGTACTGAGGCATTCATGAGACACTTATCTTAAAACAGAGTATCCAGAAAAGCCTGACTGAACAGGAAAGTCTTTAGGTGGGTCTTAAAAACCTCAACTGAAGAAGCCTCCTGAACAGCTGGTGGAAGTGAATTCCACAGGATGGAGCCTGCAACACTGAATGCTCTGTCACTGGCAGTTTTTAACCTCATCCTAGGGATCATGAGGAGGCCTCTAGAGGAGGATTGGAGTGAGTGGACTGAGGCAACAGGTGCAAGAAGGTCCAACAGGTAGCCCGGCCCAATTCCTGTAGGGCCTTAAAGGTGAGCAAGCTCACCTTAAAGAGGATCCTCCACCTGACCAGTAGCCAGTGTAGTTCATGTAGCACTGGGGTGATGTGACAGTATTTCGACTTTCTCGTCAGTAGCCTGGCAGTAGCGTTCTGCACCAGCTGCAGCTGGTGGAGGGTGCTTCCAGAGATTCCAATGTAGAACGCATTACAGTAATCAAACCTGGATTTCATGAATGCATGAACTAAGGTGGGGAGGTCCACGGGCAGAACTAGGGGTTTGATCTTGGCAATAGTCCTCAAATGGAAAAAGCTGGTCTGGACAATGGATGACACCTGAGCTTCAAATGTCAGACTGCTGTCGAGGATAATGCCAAGATTGTGCACCCTAGAGGAGGTCTTCAATGGCACAGAACCCAGGAATAAACCAGTCCCTGTACCTGAGGCCACCCTAACACACCCTCTGTTTGAATCTACCACAAGTACTTACATCTTTTTGGGGTTAAGTCGTAACCAGCTGGAGGCCATCCAGGTCATTGATCCCAGCAAGGCAGTTATTTAGCATTTCCACTGTGCCAGATGGTCCAGGGGCAAAGAAAATGTACAGCTGGGTATCATCAGCATAGCAATGAAAACCAGATTGTACTTTCTAATGATCTCACCTAGAAGTAGCATATACATGGCAAACAATATTGGTGACAAGACCGAACCCTGAGGAACTCCACAAGACAGGAGGCTGGGGAGGAGGAGAAATTCCCCATCACTACCTGTTGCTACCTACTTGTGAAATAGGACTCAAACCAGCAGATGACAGTGCCAGCGAGTCCACAAAATTCCCTCAGGTGGTCAAGCAACACACAATGCTCTACCATGTGAGAAGCTGAGGAGAGATCAAGGAAAATGAGAATTGTCCCCTCTCCTCAATCTCTCACCCTGAGGAGGTCATTGTGCACTCGAACTAGTGCAGTTTCCATGCTATGCCTCACCCGAAACCCAGACTGGAGGGGCTCATATAGATTTTATTTATTTATTTATTTAACAGTTTAACCAGGAAGGCATGCTGAGCGGAGGCTGCTCGAATCCAGATGCGTCCTGGGGGATGGGAAAATCAGGATATAATACAAATACAGTACATATACAGGAGAAGCAGCACAGTAAGCAAATATACAAGGCAGCAACAATACATTTTAGCTACAGAGCAGATATTCCAAAAGGTTACACAGTGGATGGGATACCAGTGTAATAAACAGGTGGGTGAAAGCTCGGCAATGCTTTACTAGAGACCAGAAAGGAGCCTAGCATACTTATACAAATAAAGCAGCTATTGTGAAGGCCCTAGAAGCCCCAAGAGGATGAGTGGATGGTGCAATGCAGAGGGAATGCGCTAGGTACATGTGCAGGAGGGGGAGAAGTGCACCTTGAGGAGCTGGTTTAGTTGCTGGCTGATGTCTTTGTGCTGAATTTTGGCTGATAGGGTGTTCCACAGTTTGGGCATATGAGAGATGAAAGCAGCTTATCCTTTGTTAGAGTACATGCGTGGGACAAGAAAGAACCTGGAAACTTAGTTCCTGAGTGCATATGCCATGGGGGGCTGGACAGGGAGGGATGACTGGAGGTAGGAGGGGAGGGATTGTGCCCAGAACTTAGCAGTGACCCTGGCACAGTGGGCCTGTCTGCGATCATGTAGGGACGTCAGATCAAGTGACTTATAGAGGATGCAGTGATGTGTCGGAGGAGGACAGCCCAGGGTGAATTGACAGAAAGAATGGTAGAGGGGATCTAGCCTAGTTAGGGTTGATTTAGTGGCCATGCTGCAGATTACATCCCCATAGTCAAATATTGGGAGGATCATTTTCTGAATGATCGCTTTGTGGTCTGGTAAAGGTAGGCAGGCCCTGTTGCGATATACAGCACCCAGTTTGGGATGTAGTTTTTTATGCATTGAGTTGATACGCACAGAAAAAATCTAGGTGCTGGTCAAGCCATACCCCGAAGTATCTGAAAGAGGTGCAGTCCTCCAGGGTGGACCTGTCAATGGTGTGGAAAGTGGGGCTTGAGGAGAGGCAGGAGAGTCTTTGCCATGTTCCGAAAGTTAGAGAGACAGTTTTCTTTGGATTGAGGAAAAGCTGGTTTGTACGAAACCAAAGCTGGACAGCATTGAAATCCTCCTAGATCAAAGGTCATGAGGTGCTCCTCAAGCTGTTGCATCACAACCTTCTCAACAACCTTCCCTAAAAATGGGAAGTTGGAGATGAGACGGTAATTCGCCTTGATGTCAGGGTCTAAAGTTGGCTTCTTGAGAAGAGACTTTCCATGGTGCCACTCAGGGAATCCCCCCCAAAAAACACTGGGTGCTGGATCCTGAGGTAACAGCCACAGCCAAAATGAACTCCTTCCCATTACTGTTACAGCTCCCTGACACCAACCAAACATACATTTCATTTCTAATAGGTAGGAACATAGTGCGGCTGTACCTACTCCTTCAGCATAACAACAGTTGGTCTGTGTGTGGTACATAGGGGGCGATCCCTGACTAGCACCATACAAAGTCCCACACTTGAACCAGATGTGCATTTAGTGTAACGAATATATAACAGTAATGGATAGGGCTTCAGTTGGGATGTGCCTGCTACCTCAGCCTATATCACTCAAGCTGCATGTGTCTGGGAGGGATATCCTTACTGTTACCATGCATGGTCCCAGACTTCAGTGGTTTCTGTGGTTCATGTAAGGTAAGAGTAACACTAATGGGTAGGAGTATAGTTGAGCTGTGCTGCTACCTCAGGATCCAGCACTTGGACTACGTGTATAGGATGGGGGGAGGCACTCCCTGATTATGGTCGTGCAAGATCACAGGATTTAAACTTATGTGTTTGGTAACAGTAAGGTTAGCCAGAAATGGGAAGGGATTCAGTTGGTCTGTGGCTGTTACCTCAGGATATAGCACTTGGGGTGCTTTTTTTGTTTCTTTTGTGGGGGGGAAGGAATTCCCTGAGTGAGACCATGAAAATCCTAGAGTTGAATCAAACATGTGTTTGGTGTCAGTAAGGTGGAATAGTAATGTGTAGGGGATCAGCTGTATTCTGGCTGCTACATCAACGTACACCAGTCAGCCTCTCTGTGTGGCGTGCAGGGGGGGAATCCCTGAGTACTACCATGCCAGGTCTCACAATTCAATCAGATGTGTCTTTGGTGTAAGGTAAGTGTAACACTAATGGGTAGTAGTAGTACATTTTGGCTGTGTCTAATCCCTCAACATACAGCACTTGGGATGTATGTGCTGCGGGTAGGGAGGAGGGGGCATTCCCTGAGTGGGGCTATGCAAGGTCACAGAGTTCAATCATAGGTATAGTTGTTGTCAGGGTGGTTTGATGGAAATGGAAAGGGTTTAGTTGGGCTGTGTCTGCTAGCTCAGCATACAGTACTCATGCTCTGTCTGTGTGGGAGGGGGGATTCCCTGAGTGGCACCCTGCAAAGTCCCAGAGTTGAATCAGATCTGTGTTTGGTGCCAGGGCAGTGTAACAGTTATGGGCAGGTGTTCAATTGGACTGTGGCTGTGACCACAAGATCCAGTGCCTGGTATTTGGGGGGAGGGGAAGGGAGGAGCATTCCATAAATGGGACAGTGTAAGATCCCAGATTTAATCATATTGCTTTAGAAACTCTGTCCTTTTTCTTACATTTGACGATATCTACTATTATAACTTGAGCTATCCCACTATATGTGTTATGTTTCTCCTGACTTCAGTGTATCTGCCTTACTTGCTTCAATTTGTACTCTATATGTTTTCATTTCCTATACCCCCCTTGGTCATACCTGAAAATAGGTATATGTTTTATCTAGTGTACTTACCTGGTTAACAAAAGCTAAATAAATAAAATAAATAATATGTCTGGTTGTGGGATGGTGCCAGACATTACAACACCCAGCTCAATCCAACAACCAGACATACGATTCAACTCTGAGGCCTTGCATAGTACCACTTAAGGAATGTCCCACCTCTAAACACCGGGTGGTGGATCCTGAGTTGACACCCAAAGACTAACTGAACACCTTCACATTTCCATCCAAGCTCCTTGACAGCAAACATATGATTCAACCCTGGGAACTTGCATGGTACCACTCAGAGAATACCCCGCCCCACCAAAACAATGGGCGCTGGATTCTGAGTACACAGCTACAGCCCAACTGAATACCTACCCATTTCTGTTGCACCTCATTGACACCAAACACAGACCTGATTCATTTTTTTTTTTTTACATTTTTCATTTTTTAATTTTTATACTTGTAAGCAGGATGAGCAAAACTGCCCGTTTTCACCAGCGACAAGTCACAAAACATACTTAAAAATATAGAATATTACAAATACACATAACATTTAACAATACAAAATTACATAAGACAAACAAATATAACAATCAAATATTATACTTAAACATGTGCAAACATCCCGATCCAGCATCCAATATTCTAGTCTAGTTTTAAAAGACCACACTGTCATACTCTCTACAATATCAACAGGTAATGAATTAAAAACACAGGAGCCCTATATAAAATATATCTCTGGCCAAAAGCTGTGTGAAACAAGGGAGTTTTATACGTAAATTGTGCCTGAGATCTAGTACCACTAAAATTAATAGACCTAGAAAATAATAATGAAACTACGGGAGATGTAAGACCATTCTTAACCTTAAACATAATAGTACCCAGTTTGTGCAAAATTCTATTTTTAAGAGATAAACTTTGAGAACATTTGTACACTACACAATGATGTGTTCAAAATGGAACATCCTATATAAGCATAGAATGGAATTATAAGTTATCTGGAGTTTACAAAACAAATTACAGGAAAAGGAAGAATAAACAGTAATGCCATAATCCAAACACTGAACAAAAAACTATGAGCAAGTAAAAACCTAGATTCAAGTCTGGGACTTTGCATGGTGACACTCAGAGAATTCCCCCCCCCTCCAAAGAAATACCAGGGCTGGATCCTGTTGTAACAGCCACAGCCCAAATGAAGCCCTTCCCATTACTGTTCCAGCTCCCTTACACCAACAACATATACATTTCAACACTGGGACCTTGCACAATCCCACTCAGGGATTCCCCCACCCCCAAATACAGGGCACTGGATCCAGAGGTCACAGCTACAGCCCAACTGAACCCCTACCCAATACAGTTACACCTCCCTAACACCAACCACACATATGATTCAACTCTAGGACCTTGCATTGTACCACTCATGGAATGCCCCCCCCCAAAAAAAAGCACTGGGCGCTGGATCCTAAGCTAACAGCCACAGCACAAATGAACCCCTTCCCATTACTGTTACAGTTCCCTGACACAAACTACACATACATTTTAACCCTGGGACCTTGCATGGTCCCAATCAGTGAATGCCCCCCCCCCCACCACCCATATCCTGGCTGGATCTTAAGGTGACAGAATACTGAATACAGAATACAGGTTCTCCACTACCAAGGGAAAACTTGGTTCTGCTTAGTTCACATTCTGAAATGTAATTGTGCTCTATGCTTTTTAAATGTGGATACAAGGGACTTCAAAGGAGCAGCACTTAAAGACGATAGAGGGGGTTTGGGATACAGTGAAGTAGACTGCACTGTTTATCTTATCACAGTAAATAACTTTCAGACACTTGAATGTTATGGGCAGACTAGATGGGCCAGGTGGCCCTTATCCACTGACATTTTCTATGTTTCTGTGTTCTGTGTGACAGCCACAGCCCAACTGAACTCCTTCTCTTTACTGTTACACATGCCTGACACTAACCACATATAGGTTTCAACCATGAGACCTTGCTTTGTCCAACTCAAACAATGCCACCCACCCCCAAACACAGGGTGCTGGATCCTGAGGTCATAGTCACAGCCCAACTGAACCCCTTCTCATTTCCATCCAACTTAACAGTACAACATCACAGAGTTGAATCATATGTCTAGTAGCTGTCAGGGAGATTGGTCAAAAATGGGAAGCTGTTCAGCTGGGCTGTGACTTTCAGTTCAGGATCCTGCACCGGTGTGTGGGGTGGAGGGTGCATTCTCTGACTAGGACCATGCAAGGTCCCATAGTTGAAACCTGTGTGTGGTTGGTGTCAGAGAAGTGCAACAGTAATAGAAGCATAGACTCTGATGGCAGATAAGGACCACTTGGCCCACCTAGTCTGCCCATTTTCCTACCTATTGGATAAGATGCAGATCTTAGTTAACCAGCAGCCTACTTCCTCCTTACCCCCCTCCTACCCCTCACTATAATTACCTTATGTTAGTCGCATGCATTCTTGAATTCCCTCACTGTTTTTGACCCCACAACCTCCTTCGGAAGGCTGTTCCATGCATCCACTACCCTCTCCATGAAAAAATACTTCCTAACTTTGCCCCTGAGCCGTCCCCCCTCTAGCTTCAAATTGTGCCCCTTGTTCTTGCGTATCTCTTTTTCTGAAATATTTATTTATTTATTCATTCTTGGATTACAATACCTCTGAAAACAGACAGCTCATTTGCAAAGGTTCCATGTCAGTGGGAAGGGGAGACAAAACATGCAAACTAGGGGTGCTAGCTGCACACTCAAGCAGACTTAGATAGACCGGGTGGTCTGGTTCTGCTGGCACATTCATATGTTCGTATGTTCGTAAAACATACAAAGGAGGTAAAAATACAATGTTTCCAAAACAGAAAATTAAAGTGAGCAAATATATATGTATCTGTACACAATTTTATCATTCTAATAGGAGGAAAGTGTAGATGAGAGGGGAAAGGATAAACATGGTAGAAAGAAAGAAAGGTAGGAGGTGGCAGCCAAAGGCCTTGTTAAGCTGGTGTGGAGGGGTTAGGGCAGGGGGTGAGGTGGAGGGAGTGGTAGAAAGGTGGGAAGTGGCAGCAATAGGCCTTGTCAAGCTGGTGTGGAAGGGGTAGGGGCGGGAGTGAGGTGGATGGGGGGTAGCCAGGGGCCTTGTCAAAGTTTGAAAAGGGGGGTAGCCTTGGAACAATAGAGGTAACAGCAGAGATACAGGGTTATCCAGTTGTGAGGAAAAGATTGAATGCTAGTAGATGGGGGTTTCAGGTGAAGCAGTCATAAGAACTGTTGGCAGTGAGATGCTGACGTTGCTTCAGTTTGAATGGTCCCAGTTTAGGTAGGGTAGTTATGTTACTATGATGAGTATTAAAACAGTGAGGTGCTCTGTAGGCAAATGAGTGTTGCCCCTGGGCTGTCCAGTATCTAAGAACATGGAGATGATGGCTGTTTGAGCTTTGCTTATGCTGTGAACTACAATGGGGGCTTAGCAGGCTTGTGGTGCCTGGTGGCAGGAGACTGAGAAGTGCTTTTTTGGCTAAAAGACAGGTTTGGTATTGGATATTCTTGGAGAGCTGTAGCCAACCAGTCTCAGCATAAAGATCACAGGTGTGGGTGAAACGTGTGGACCCCATGAGTAGTTTACATGCCTTGTTCAGAACAATGGATATCCTGTGCAATGAAGACATGGGGGCTGCTCCATAGATTAGAAGACAATAGTCTACAATAGATATGACAGAACTATATATAGCAAGTCAGAGGGCTTCTGGAGTAAGGCAGTATTTATGTCTAGGTAGGAGACCAATCTTGACATTGACAGTCCTGGCTACATTATCCGTATGTTTAGCATAGGACAGACAGCTGTCAAAGATGACCCCCAGGTATTTGAAATGTGGTATTTGTTCAAAAGGGACTCCAAGACAGTTTCTGATGGTAAGCGTATGGGATCTGTGCTTGTTTCAGGTGCTGCTGAATATCATTGTTTTGGTTTTTTTGCAGTTGAGGATCAGTTTATGTTTAGAGACCCAGTCCTCCACTTCCACAAACCTACTCTAAAGGTGAAGTTCCAGTTGCTTGGGGTCGTGGCTGCTGGAGTAAATGAACTCATCATCTGCGTAGATGAGGAGGATCCTTTGGTGGCAGAAACGAGGAAGGTTATTAAGGAAGATGCTGAATAGGAGTGGCCCCAGGATTGAGCCCTGTGGCACACCAGAGTGGATGGGCTGTCGGTCAGATATGACAATGACTATTTTCACCCATTGAGAGCGATCTTCAAGATAGCTTTTGAACCAATGTGTTGTGTCAGAGAAGAGGCCAGTAGTGGTAAGCTGTTGGAGGAGTAGTGAGTGATGGACAGTATCGAATGCCTTAATGAGGTCTATGAAGGTAGCTTCTACTAAGGTGCCCTGATCCTGAGATTGATGAATAAAGCCAGTGAATTCCATCAGGGCTGAGGTGGTGCTGTGCCCCTTCTGGAACCCGTGTTGCTGTGGGCATTGGATAGAGTATTTTTCAAGGTAGTCCACCAGTTGGTCAGCAACAATGCACTCAAGTGCCTTGGATATTGGTGGGAGGATAGATATGGGTCTGTAATTTGAGTGATGGGTCCTGTCTCCACTCTTGTGCACCAGGGGGCTAGTGCTGATTTCCAAACTTGAGGAAATTGTGATAGTTGTAGCGATAGAGTGATGATCTCAGTGAGGGGCATCAGCACTTCAAGAGTGAGAGCTATGAGTTTAAGATCCAGTGAGTCACAGCTATGCTGTGATTTACCTAACACTTTGGTAAGATATTTCATGGTCATTCATGCTGAGACAGTTTTGAAGTAAAAGGAGGTGGTTCAAGGGGGTTATTAGCAGGACAGTTGGTACTGGGTAAGTCATTATCCATGAAGAAGTCTGAAGGGAGGACACTGGATAGGTCAGTGAATGCGTTGTTGAATGTGTTTGCTATGGTTAGTGGGTCCAGGGTTGGAATTCCATCGATACTGAGCATGGAGAGTGAGACCTTATTGTCTTTCCCGGTGACATCTTTAATGTTGCTCCAGAATTTTTTGTTGTTTCTCCAGGTATTGGCGAGTGATTCTCTATGATGTTTGGATTTCATGGTACGGATTTCACATGAACAGGTGTTCCTTGCTTTCTTGTATTCCTGAATATCTTCTTGTTTGCCTGACACCCTGGCTTAGTGCCAGAGGTGATCTCTGTGCTTCATCATAGCAATGAGTTCTGGTGTAATCCAAGGGTTTACAGTGCCACAAACTTTTATTTTCTTAAATGGGAGCATGAGTATCACAAGCACTGTTGAATTGTTTTAGGAAATAATCTGGTACCAGCTTGACGTCATCAAAGGCATCGAGAGGGGACCAGTCAATGTTGCTGAGGTAATTTTTTAGATGTTCCAAATGTCCACATTTTAACTATCTACTGTAGATAGTCAGAGATGGGGGCTTGTAGAATTTATTGGACCAACTGCAGAAAATGGTGGAGTGGTCGCTCATAGAATCTGGATATACTGCCATGTTGGAGATTCATTCTGGGTGGCTTGAGAGTATCAAATTCAGAAGGGTACTTGTTCCTGACTTAGAGGTTGTCCTTTTTGTGGATGTAACAAGTTGGGCAAAGTGGAGCGATGAGATACTATCTTTGTATGGAGAAGTACTAGAAGTTAACCATCTGACATTTAGGTCACCCAGTAGTAAAGTTTCGGCTTTGTGGTTGATGCTTCAAATGTAGTCCATTAAGCTGTGAAAGCCTGTCCTATTGTCTTTTGGAGGAACACAGGCAGAGATAATTGTCAAAGCTTTATTTTGGGCCCCAAACAGTACTTTAATGGTTAGCACCTGGGCCATGCAGCCCAGATTGGCCACAGGCAGGGTGTATCCTTTAAGTGTCTCTTTCAGGTAGATGGCACAGCCACTACCTCACTTGGAGAGTCTATCCAGCTGGTAAAGGGTATACCCAGGTAGAGCAACTGCAGAGTCAGGAACCTTTGGGGAAAGCCACATTTCCACCACTGACAGAATGTCAGGGCTATGTTGTGAGATCCATAGCTGAAGGTTGTCCAGTTTAGGCTGCAAGCTGCAGATGTTGACTGTTGCCAACTTAATAGTTCCTTTTTTAAGGACTATCTTGGACTTTGTTGATTCTCTTGAGGTATTTGAAGGTTTCTATCATGTCCTCCCTCTCCCTCCTTTCCTTAAGGGTATACATATTAAGCTCTTTTAGTATCTCTTCTTATGGCTTCTGGTGTAGACCCTGCACCATTTTGACTGCCCTCCTCTGGACTGCCTCCATCCTGTCTATGTCCGTGTGGAGATGGGGTCTACAGAACTGCACGCAGTACTCCAGATGGGATCTCACCAGCTGTCTGTACAGAGAGATAACAACTTCTTGCTTTCTACTGCTGATGCCTCTCCCTATGCATCCCAGAATCCACCAGCTCTCCTTACTGCCTTCTCACATTGCTTGCCTACCTTAAGGTCACCTGATATGAGTACTTCCAGGTTCCTTTCCATTTGTGTTGTTGTTAGTACCTTCCCCCGCCCATTGCGTACTCTTTCTCTTGGTTTCTGTTTCCCAGGTGTATTACTTTGCACTTCTTTGCATTGAAACTAAGCTGCCATACTCTTGATTATTGCTCCAACCTTGCCAAGTCCCTTTTCATCCTTTCCACCCATCCTTGTGTATCAACCCTGTTGCAGTTCTTTGTGTCGTCTGCAAAGAGCCATACTTTTCCTTCTATCACCTCTGCAATGTCACCAATAATGACATTAAAGAGTACCAGTCCCGGTACTGAACCCTGTGGTACCCTACTAGTAAATCCCATTTCTCCAGAGTGTGCTCCATTTACTAATACTCTCTGTGTCCTGTTGTCCAGTCAATATGTTACCCAGGCTTCCACTCTGGGGCCCACTCCCAGGCTGACTAACTTATTTATTAATCTTTTGTGTGGTACTGTGTCAAATGCCTTGCTAAAGTCTAAGTAGGCAATATCTGTACAGACAGCTGGTGAGACCCCATCTGGAGTACTGCGTGCAGTTCTGGAGACCCAGTTTCTGCAAAGACATAAACAGGATGGAGGCGGTCCAGAGGAGGGCAAATAAAATGGTGCAGGGTCTGCACTTGAAGACATACAGTATGAAGAGAGACTTAAGGAGCTTAATATGTATAACTTCGAGGAAAGGAGGGAGAGGGGGACATGATAGAAACTTTAAGTACTTCAAGGGAATCAGCAAAGTCCAACAGGGTAGCATCTTTCAGAAAAAGAGGTGTGCAAGAACAAGGGGGCACAATTTGAAGATGCGGGGGTGGCTCAGAGGTAATGTACTGTAAGGAAATACTGTTTCACAGTGAGGGTTGTGGCTGCATGTAACGACCTTCCGGAGGGGTTGTGGAGTCAGAAACAGCGGTGGAATTCAAGAATGCGTGGGACAGTCATAAGGCAATTCTAGGGGGTTGGGGTAGGAAGAAGTAGGTTGTTGGTTAACTAGGATCTGCAGCTTATCCATTTGGTAGGGAAATGGGCAGACTGGGTGGGTCAAGCGGTCCTTATCTGCCATCAAATTCTATGTTTCTATGTTTCTATCTACAGGCCAGGTAATGAGAAATGGTTCAGTTGGGCTATGACTGTCTCCTCAGGATCCAGTGCCCAGTGGTTGGGGCGGGGGTGCATTTCCTGAGTGGGACTGTGCAAGGTCCCAGAATTGACTCCTATGTGTGTTTTGTGTCAGAGAGGTGTAGCAGTAATAGGCAGGGGTTCAGTTGTGCTCTGGCTGTGACCTCAGGATCCAGTGCTGTTATTTGTGGGGGGAGAATTCCCTGACTGAGACCATGGAAGGTCCCAGAGTTGAATCCTCTGTCTGGTTGTTGTCACTTGGGCTGTGCCTCTGACCTCTGGTTGCAGCACCTCCCCCTCCTCTGGGGGGCTGGCATTTCCTGACTAGGACCGCGCAAGTTCACTTGGCTGAAACCTATGTGTGGTTGGTGTCAGGGAGATGTAACAGTAATGTTAATGGGTTCAGTTGGGCTGTGGCTATGGCCTCAAGATCCAGTGTCTTGTGTTTGGGGTGAGGGGTGCATGCTCTGATTGCAACCATACAAGGCCCCAGAGTTCAATCCTAGGTGTGGTTGGTGTCAGCGAACTGTAACTGTAATAGGTAGGGGTTCAGTTCAGCTGTGGCTGTGACCTGAGGATCCAGTGCCTGGTGTTCGGGGGAAGGGGAGGGCATTCCCTGAGTGGGACAGTTGAGCTCTGGTTGTGACCTCAGGATCCAGTATCAGTGTTTCACCATAATGCGGATCTTTTCCTGTATCTGTTTTCGAGAGCCTGTTAAGCAAGGAGCTCATAGGCAACCAGGCCAGGCCAGGAACCAGCCATAGAGGAGTAAACAGCTCATGGAGATGATGTCATCTCTGTGAGTCAACATGGTAAGTCATAGTACAAGCAATTCATAATATCTACAAGTATGTAAAACATTTAATTTTATAAGCAAGTTGATAGCCATACGCATGCCACTATCAAAAGAAAATGCACTCTTAAATGACAGTGTATCATTTTATAATAGAGCTACTATTGCACTGAATATGACTATCATTTGTTAAATACTTCCTTTATCAATGAACAATATAGCTGTAAAACAGATCAAATGCATGAAATAACAGTCTCAGCAACAAAAAAATGTTCCATCAGCAGAGTTAGCCCAACTAATTGTAGTGTAAGCAGATTATGTTACTGTTTAACATGGTACTTACCAATCTCACATTGATAATTACAGCTTTCATACTGTCTCAGTCTTAAGATCCATATTACTATTCCTGTCATAAATGTTACTTCTTAATGGTTACTATTGCTACACAGTGCTATTTATAGTCAGCATATCAAAATGCTATATAATTTTGTTTTTAAATTTCAATAATAAAAACACTGTAACACTACATATACTACATCAGTATGTCTTTCAGAGCCTGAGGAGGAAGGACAAAGTCTACTGTACATCTCGCAACAGCCACTCCATCACTACCACTACAACAGGAGCTGGAAGAGGAGGAGGGGACAAGTGCTGCAGGTAAGTTGCATTATATTAGCAAATACTTCATACACTACAGTTAACACATGTAACTTCACCCTTATTCTTTTTTATAACAAGTAACTAACAAGACAAGTCTCAATTTTACCAGTTAAAATGTAAGTAGCCATGACTTTACAAGTTAGCAGCATTTGAAGTTACAGTAACCATGTTAGATAGAAACTGCATACTTAATGGGTAACTTAGATTATAAGTCTAATTAATTATTTATTCTTAATGGGTAACTTAGATTATAAGTCTAATTAATTATTTATGATGTAATATAGTGCACTGATTTGCTCCTGTACCAGTCTGAAACCTCTTATAAGTGACTGGCACGATAGCCGCTCAGCTCTTACCACTACCCCCAGTGTTAGCAGCACACCGTAACATAAACAATTTTAAAACTAAAATAAAAACAGTTATTATTGCAATTATACTTATAATCATAATAATGATGTCATAGCCAGTCATTTCATCTCAATTAACAACTGCCTGGATAGGGATGGCCCTCTGCTGCGCCACAGGCCGCCCTTCCCCACAGCTAGTCGTTAATCTCTAGGAAATGACTGGCTCTTCAGTCCTCCCTTTGCCCTTGATCCCCCTTGGTTCGATCGGGATCTGAGGGAGATGCGGCGACTAGGACTCAGGTTGGAGAGGTGCTGGTGAAAATCCAGCTTGGATGCCGACCATCTTAGACTCTTAGAACACTATAAACTCTATCAGTCAGCAACTTCTCATAAGAAGGCAATAGTCCTGTCCGGAGGAATTGCTGCTGCACAGAATCGACTAGCCCAGCTCTTTCGAACCATGGACTGGCTGTGCAACCCAGCCTGTCTGCAGGTTCATTGAGCCTTTTCACAAATACAGTGTGAGGAGCTTGCTCGATTCTTTGCAGATAAGGTGGCTGACATCAGGGCCGAGACTAGCACAGCACTCGCCATGGGAGTTTCCATGGTTCAGCCTACAGTTACAAGTACCCCGTTTGCTTGGAGTTCCTTTGAAAGGCTGGAAATCGATGGTGTTATGAGGATTGTCCAGAGTATGCATGCCACAAGCTGTAGTTTAGACCCGGGTCCCACTGGCCTGATTATGGGCTGTGTTGCGGTTATCATTCCAGTTCTAGCTAGGATAGTCTAGTGCTCCTTAGACTCCGGTGAATATCCCCACTCCCTGAAGGAAGCAGTGGTGACACCAGTGTTGAAAAAGGCTTCTCTGGACCCAGACTCCCTTGCCAACTACAGACCCATCTCGAACCTCCCCTTTGTGGGGAAGGTTATCGAGAAAGTGGTGGCAGCCCAGTTGGACAACCATTTATCCATCCATAACATCTATGACCCTCTTCAATCAGGTTTTCGAAAGAGACATAGCACTGAGACTGCGCTGGTTCGGGTGCTCAATGATCTCCTGATGGCAAGAGACCAGAAAAAATGATCCATCTTGGTCCTTCTAGATTTGACAGTAGGATTTGACACCATAGACCATGGGGTGCTGCTCGAGGCCTGAGATGCATCTGTGGGTTGTCGGGTCTGGTACACAGATGGTTTTCCTCCTTCTTCACAGGTAGAACTCAGAGGCTTGTATCAGGGATATTTTCTTCTGATCCTACTGCTCCATGCTGTGGGGTGCCTCAGGGCTCTGTGCTGTCCCCCATGTTGTTTGCAGTGTACATGCTTCCCCTCGGAGACATTGTAAGATGATATGGGCTGGAGTTTCATTGTTATGTCGATGATACCCAGCTCTTTCTGTTTTTTGCACCTGACCAGAATAGAGCACTCTCAGTGTTTAACAACTGTCTCAGTGAGATCCAGGGTTGGATGAGGTCCAGCTGGTTGAAGTTGAACTCTGGGAAGATGGAGGTGATGGTCATGGATCCTGGCCACCGGATTGAGGGGCCGGGGGCAAATCAAACCTCAGGTTTATTCCTGGGGGATGTGGAACTCCCTGCCTCTGAATGGATGTGAGACCTGGGGGTGATCCTTAACGATCAGCTGACATTGCGTGCACAAGTGTCAGCGGTTGTTAAGGTGTCCTTTTAACATCTTAGGAACATCACTAGGATCAAGCACCTTGTTCCATCTGGCAACCTACCTACATTGATCCACACCTTTGTGACCTCCCATTTGGACTACTGCAACTCCCTCTACTTCGGGCTTCCTGGGGTTGATATCCACCGCTTGCAGCTAGTGCAGAACTCTGCGGCCCGGTTGTTAATGCGGACCTCATGTTCTTCCCATATTACACCAGTGCTGCGGGATCTGCACTGGCTGCCGGTTCAGTGGTGGATCACCTTTACAGTCAGATTACTGACATATAAAGCTCTACATGGTTTGGGCCCTGATTGCCTGAAAGATCTTCTGGTGCCTTACCTTCCGATGCAATCTCTCCGCTCAGCCAACGAGGGGTTGCTAGAGATTCCGAGGGTGGTTTTAAAATCTTCCGGTGCCTGCGCTTTTAGTTTTGTGGTGCTGACCCTCTGGTATTCTCTACCCCGTTGGATTAGAGAGTGCATGATGGTGGAGGGTTTTATAAAAAGGCCTAAAATCCATTTTATGGAAAAAGGCATTTGGTGATGACACAGATTTTAACTAATGCTGCATATTTTAGCTTGGATTTTAATTTGTTTTATGATGTTTTTATGGTTGTTATTTTGTAATGCACCTTGATTTTAGAAAGGTGCGAAAGAAATAAAGTTTATTATTATTATTGCTTAAATGACTAAGGCATTGGGGTACATTAATGAACAATGATAGATCATTAGATATTGAGTATCATACTTATGATAGGGTATTCTACTTGAAGGTGGGCAAACTGATCCACATTTCTTCAGTTAATTCTGGTACATACTGTATAATTAAGAAATAAGGCATGACATTCTGTATGTTATCATGGGATAAAGTCACACCTCGGGTAGTTTAAACATAAAGCAATAGTCCAAATGCATCCAAACCTGAGAAGCGATGTTATTACACAATAACACACATCCCTGGAGTTTCTTATTACAATTATACAATGGCTCGGACTACAGTCTAAAACAGTATGCAGTGACACACTCTTGACACCAAATTGTACAAGGAAAAGGTGTTTCACTTTTTCTAACTGCAGACTTTGTTGTTAGTTTTAAGTGTTGCTTTGTTTTTCAAAACTTCCTCATGACATTTATGAAAATGGCACTGAGCCCGGGCATCCCTGATGTCCATGATTTCAAGAGCAGAGTGGCACTTACAGGTAAAAGTTTCTGTTTTGCAAACTCGCAAACATAACTAAGGAGTGGTGAGCTTACACCTTCAATTTATTTCTCTTCCACTTTTTTGTATATTTACTGTTACCTCTGTGAGCCCAGAGTGGCAGACCTACAGAGTAAATGACTTCAGAAATGAGGCAATGTGTGAGTGGAGATCTGTGATGGCTTCAGCAGCTGACAGTGTTTTCCCTCAGTGAAGGCCATCCAGTATCGGCTTCATAGGAGATCAGTCGTGTGGAAGGAGAGATTATGTTTGCTATTCAGTGGTCATGAGTGTGCCTGGTCTTCATACAGTTATATTACTGTCCAATAACATGACTCTTCCAGGCCCCAGGGTCCAGTCAAAAAGCAGAAAATTTCCTTGCCATTGTAGAATAAGTGATACTGTACCATAGTACAGATTAAATATGCTGTCAAGAACACAACATGCCAGTCCATACAGTGAAGCACACCAGATGAAGCACAGTGTAAAACGTTTGCTGTATGACAAGATATTAACTCACCTTGAAATTTTATTGCTTGCTGCAGCAACTCTACAGCACAATTCTACAGTGCTCTGCTTCATCCTTTTGGACTTCACTGTAGTAACTGCAAAACCATTCGGAAAGGAAACAATACATGAGAGTATCTGCAGTATTATGATGACAGTAACATATATAAAATTAATAAAAAACTTATTTCAGTGGAACATTTGACAATGTTTATAATTATGACCATTTTTTTACTCTTTCCATGTCCGAGCAACACAAGACACCAACAAATTTCTCAACGCCTAGATGCACTGATGCAATCCATGAATCAATGCATATATTTAATGAAACAACAAACCAAAAGTGCGAGAATAACAAATGTTCATTTAAAAAGAAACAATAAATCCAATGAAGAACTGCATCAGTGCATCAAGGACCTGCCAGATGTGATGTGCCAACAACACTGTCCAGCAAGACCTCCCACTGTCCCCAAACCACATGCCAGTCTCCCCACGGCTTATCCATAGACTCCCCCTCTATAGCCTAGGGATTTTGTCCATGCCTGGCCAGCTTCCACTTTTTGCGATTGCAAAGATACTGTACTTGACCACTCCCTTCCTGCTCTCAGGAGCACCCTGCCCACCACCCACTACAGAGGCACCTCTTCCAATCATATATTTGTTGTTTGTTAGAATGTTTTTGTTAAGTTATATTGTTTACTTTCAGCAATATTTTTCTTTCTTTAATAAAAGTGTATTTTTTAATCACACTTTACATGCAATGAATGTAATTGTGTTAAAGAGAAAAACATTTCATATTTGCATTAGTTTCATTTTTAATATTAAATGTAAATAATGCAGAAGTTTAAGTTTTATAAAAAAAATTAGAAAAGTAAAAATAATCTTGTTATGAATCATGAGTTGTGTATTTTATTAACAACTGTTTGTCTTGAAAGGTAAATATCAATATGGGTTGTGGATGTTACAATAAATGTAAATGTGTGTGGGGCAAGGTCTGGGAAGGGGCACTAGGTCAGAACAGTGCTGTCAATAACAGCGCCATCCAGAACAGCACAGTGTTGACAATGCTCTTCAGAACAGCAGCACAACAGAATGCTGTCATGCAACACAGCACCAACAACAAACAGTAATATACATTTATGTGGGGGTTTCACTCCCCATACACCTCAATCTAGGGGGCTCTGCCCCTCGCACCCATGATATTAAAGATTCTCACTCCGGGGAAGGAGTAGATCTTCGGGAAATAAGAAATACATGAGGCCGTGGAATACTGTATCTATGGCCTCTTGTAAAAACAAGCATTTGACAATGCCAAATGTTTGCTTGCTGGTATTAGAATTGGAAATGCAGGAGTTAGAGAGATGCAGAATAGGAATGGCAGTGAAGTATTGAAGTTCACACCAACCCCACCTCCATCCTGTAGAGATGGACAGGCATTGGGGTTAGTGTTTAGGTCGTCACCCATGAGGGTCATGCAATGTCACCTCACCCTGTTCTGCTGACACTGACACGGGTTTAGGTGTGCCTTAGGGTTTTCGGTTTTACAGTCACCCCATTCCATAAGGACATACGCTGAAATGGGTGCAGAATAGGAGAATGGGGTGAAGTCTGAGGCTGAAGAGTCCAAGGCACACCTTGATGCCTGTCAGTGGCTGGGGGGTGGCCGTGGGATGGCATGAGCAGTACAGTAGGCAATCCAAAGGCACATCCTGATAACTGTCCATCTGTACAGGGTAGGACGTTATGGTTAGAAACGCTAACACCTCAGGCGTTTGTTGGTATTTACAGAACAAATTGTCAGCATGGCCTTTTGTGACCCCACCTCATGAAAGCATTTGGGACCTTTTCTCATGAAAAGTGGCAGTGTGATTTTGTCAATGTGTCCCGAACATTGAGTTCCAAGAGTGACAGTGCCATTCTGCACCACATGTATGAAAACACAGATCAGGCAGGATGAGAAAAATGACAGCTGTACTCTTCTTAAGCAGGTGCAGAAAAATGGCAATGTTGAAAATATGGAGTGAATATATTACAAATGTGTGAAGTTATGATTTTCTTAATGTGTCCTGAACACAGATTTCCCACAGCAACCACAGTATTGTGCGCTGGAAGTGCAAAAGCACATTTCGTCCAGCATGTGAAAAATGACAGCTGTACTGTTCGTAAGGAGGTGCGGAAAAATGGCAATGTTGAAAATATGGAGTGAATATATTACAAATGTGCGAAGCTATGAGCGTGTATGGAAACTGCGTAATGCATGCTCATAACACAGTCATTTTATGGACTTTCATCACCAAATTTTCAACATAGGCATTTTAGGACCTCTGCTAATGAACAGTGTCACTGACATTTTTGTAATGTGTCAAAGTGCGGAAACAAAAATGGAGGTGTGGAAAAAAGGCAGTGCTGAAAATCGGGATTGCAAATGTGCAAAGTTACGTGAGTGTGTGGAAACTGCAAAAATGCAAGCTCATAACACAATCATTTTATAGACATTTGTCACCAAATTTTCAACATAGGCATTTTAGGACCTCAACTAATGAACAGTTTTACTGTCATTTTCCTAATGTGTCCCCAACATGGATTTCCCACAGCGACCACGCTATTCTGTGCCGGAAGTACAAAAAAACATTTCACCCAGGATGTGAAAAATTACATCTGTACTGTTCATAAAGAGGTGTGCAAAGATGGCAACGTTGAAAATCTGGACTGAAAATATTGCAAATTCTCAAAGTTATGAGCGTACGTAGCAACTGCGTAGGGCACACTCATAAAACAGTCATTTTTGGGATTTTTTCCACCAGATTTGCAAAATACACTTTTTGAGAGCCCAGCTCATGAACTCTGGCACTGTCATTTCGTTAATCGGTCCCGAAAGGTAATTCTGAGCAGTGACCGCAAAATCACCTTTCGGGACCAATTAACATCATGACAGTGACTAAATTCATGAGGAGGGGTCACAAAAACCCCATGTTGAAAATTTGGTACCAAAATTCCAAAAAATGCCTGATATGCAAAATAGTTGAAAACCCCTATTTATGAAAATATACAGCTTACCAGCATTTCTTCAGTTTGCGGTCGACTTTGAAGAGTGCAGACGTGTTCCCAGTCCACTGAAGATCATTGTGCTGGGCTCTGGAGGTAAGTATGGGGTGAGGTGCGTTGTGGGGAGACAGGGTGCACAGTGGGTGGGTGCGGGTTGTGGGGGGGCAGGGAGACTACGAGGGACAGGTTTTTTTTTACAGGTTTAAAAAAAATTAAAAAAACATTGCGGGATGGTTTTTCCTTTACTGGGGCATTGGGCATGCTGGGGTGAGCTCCCAGCATGCCACCTGATGTTTCTGGGGGTATAGCTGATGGAGGATTGGCACCCCGTCGGCACAAAAGTGGGGGCAAAGAGCCGAGGAGATTGGGCACCGGCACAATTTTTTTGAAAAAGGCATTATGCCAATGGGGAGTGGGCTCCCCTGTTGGCAAATCAAACTGAGAGGGGGGACATGATGCCAACTGGGAGTGGGTTCCCCATTGGCAACTTTAAATTGGAAGGGGACTGAAGCCGACGGGGATTGGGGCCCCCATCGGCCAAAACACTGTTGTGGCAGATGGGGGGCACATGCTGTCGAGGGGGATTGGCCACCCCTTCAGCTCGAGGCAACTTTAATATTGTTTGTGAACAGGCAGCAAGCCACCTGCCATGTTCACAAACAATATCACAGTCAGCAAGTTCCATCCGGCAATGACGGGTCTTTCCTTCATTGCAGTGGAATCACTGACACTGCAATGACGAGACGGCCCCTGATTGCTGCAGTGAAAACATTGCAACTTGGTGCAACTTTTGGAAGCCAGTGTCATCAGCACACTGTGCCACCATTGGCCCACCACTGCCAAGCTCCCAAATGCTGTGCCTCCCTTGGCTGTTACAGTGCCGCGCCTCCACAACCTGTTTCTCTCCTCAGCTGTCACATAATGTTTCTTGCGTATGCGCATAAGCAAACATAAAAAATTAGACCACTAGGGTTCTCAAGGGTGCAAGGCAGCACTCAGGAGGTACAAAGAGAAGAAGAGGGAAGAGGATGGAGAGGTGTACCAGGGGAAGCAGACGGAAGCGGAGAAAGTGGTGATGGGCCAAGGTGGTAAACTGAGGAAAGGATAGACAAAGGGGTGATTAAGGGGGACAAGACTTCTTTTAGGTACATTAGTGATAAGAGAAGCCAATGAGAAGGACTGTGAGGTTAAGAAGGGTGGAGGTGTTGGGGGAACTGTGCAGATATAGATCAGGAAAGGAGACAGCTTGACAGATGTTTCTGTTTAGTCTTCACATTGGATGGGGGGGTAGACCCCATAAAATCAACAGGAACACTGGTGAGAGGGAGGCAGACAAAAGTCAATTCATAGAGGAGAGATTCCTGAAGGGACTTGTAAATCTGAAAGTGTACAAAGCTATGCGGCTGGATGAGGTAAATCCAAGGGTGATGATGGAACTCAGGGAGGTACTGGCTGTACTTCTGACAGCCCTACTCTATTAGTCACCGGAAGCAGGAACAGTTCCATAGACCTGGATGAGGGCGGATTTACTTATTTATTTAAAATTTGTTAACCAGGAAAGGCACGCTGAGCCTAGGCTTGTTTCTAGGTGCTACCTAGGGGAGAGGACACAAAAGGAGGTAAAAGCAGTAGTATGGTTAAAAACCAAAAACTCCTCCCTGATGCTGCTTTTATGCAGTGGGATGTGGTCCCACTGCATAAAAGCAACACCTAGGGAGGACATATGAACATATGAATGTGACAGCGGAAACAGACCACCCGGTCTATCTAAGTCTGCTTCAGTGTGCAGCTAGCACCCCTAGTTTGCAGCTGCCCCACCACCACTCCCCTTTGTCATCCCACTGCCATCCCCCATCTCCCCCACCCTTACTCTTTCCTGTTCCTTGTCCATACCCTTCTGAAGCTGTTCACAGATTTACATGATACCACCAATTCTAGTAGGGCATTCCATTTTGCTACCACCCTCTCTGTGAAATAGTGTATCCTCATTTCCTTCCCAAATCTTCCCTCCTCTATTCTTAGCCCATGCCCCCTGGTGACCCTTCCCCTCCTTAACTTAAAGACCCCATCTGCCCCATCCTTATTGATGCCCCTCAGATACTTGAATGTCTCTATCATCTCCCCCCCTGTCCCTTCTATCCTCCAGGGTGTACATATTCAGGTCTCCCAGCCTGCTGTCATAGTCTCTCCCCTCCATTCCACATATCATCTTTGTTGCCCTCCTCTGCACCCCCTCCAGTAGCCTGATGTAACACTTTAGGCATGGCATCCAAAACTGCACACAATACTTTAAGTGCAGCCTTACCAGTGACCTGTAGAGGGGCAAGATCACCTCTGTTTGCCTGGATGAAAAATCCCTTGCTATGCACCCCAGCATTTTGTTTGCTTTTGCAGCTGCTCTCCTGCACTGGGTAGTATTGTTCATGTTTCCCATTATCATTACCCCTAGGTCCTTCTTCTCCTCAGTGATCCTCAGTTTAACCCCCCCAGACATTATTCTCTCCTTGGGTTCTTCACCCCAAAGTGCATAACCTTACACTTCTTTGCATTGAACCCCAGATGCCACCTCTCTGACCACTCCTCTAGCTTGCTTAGGTCCCCCTGCAGCTGCTTCCATCCCTCATCTCCATCCACCACTGCTCTGATTTTGGTGTTGTCAGTGAACAGACTTATCTTGCTCACTACCCCATGTGCAATGTCTGATATGAAGAACCCAAACAACATTGGCCCCAATACAGAGCCCTGTGGCACCCCACTCATCACCAGCCTTGGAGTTGAGAGCTTGCTTCTCACCACTACCCATTGCAGCCTCCCATTCAGCCAGCTTGTAATCCAGTCCATCATTTTTGCCCCATCTCTACACCAGTTAGCTTCCCTCCAAGCTGCCTACGAGGTACTGAATCGAAAGCTTTGCTGAAGTCCAAGTAAAGAACATCCACCGCATGACCCTTATCCAGCTCACCTGTCACCCAGTCATAATATTGTATCAGGTTGGTTTGAGAAGACTTCCCTGAAATGAACCCATGCTGCCTCACATCCTGGAGGCCATTGTTCTCCAGGTATGACATCAGGCTGGGAATGACAGGCCAGTCAGTCTTATGGAACATAGGAGACTCATAAATAAACTGGACAGTTTGAGGGTGGATCTTAACATATTAAACTTAGTAAAAAATTGGTGGTGGATAGACAACAGAGGGTAGTGGAAAATGGCACTTGCTCAGGGAGGAGTGAAGAGTGACCATTTGGGTACATCAGTGCTCAGCACTGGGACCAGTCCTCTTTAATGTCTTTCTAAGTGACATTGCAGAAAAGCTGGAGGGCGAGAATATGCCTTATTGCAGATGACACCAAAATCTGCAATATGGTGGATACTATGGGGGGAGGGGAATGGGCAGAGATCTGAGGACCCTTGAACCCTCAAATACTGTTCCCAAAGGTATGGCAGCTGGGTTTCAATGTACAAAAGTGCAAAATCATACACCTTGGGCAGAGAAGCCCAGTGGTGGAGTACAACATGGGGGAAGAGGTGCTGATGGTTACGAAACAGAAAAGTAATCTTGGGGTGATCATACCTGATGACAACAAAGTGGCAATGCACTGAGACAAGGCAATAGGTAGGGTAAGAAGGATGTTGGGGTTCATAGCAGTGTCAGTGGCTCAGCAGGTAGAACACTCACCTCTGAGGCCGGGAGATCAGAAGGCTGTGGATTCTATCCCCACACGAGGCACGTGGGTTAAATCCCAGTACTGACACTGTAGTGCAGCATGAGGGGGTGCTGCACTCCTGAGGTGCCATCTTTCAGATGAGATGTTAAACCAAGGTCCCATCTGCCTGTTCTGGTGGTAGTTCTGGTGAATGTTAAAGATCCCATGTCACTTCTCAAAAAGAGTAGGGGAATTTCCTCTGGTGCCTTGGTCAAATCCCCCAATTCACTAAAAATATCATCAACAGCTCAATCTGGTTCAAGGGCAGTTGGCATTCATCTGTATTCCCCCTTCCCTGGGTCATGCCTGAAAATAGGCAGAATTTGTATAGTGCACTTACTGGTCAATAAAAACCAAAATAAAATAAATAAATAGGCACTGGACAGGTATTAACAGCAGAAAAAGGGAAATGGTGTTAGCACTGTATAGATTGTTGGTGTGGCCCCACCTGGAGTACTGTGGCCAATTCTGGAGACAACATCTCAGGAAGAACATAGACAGGATATAGGCTGTCCAGAGGAGGGCAACTAAAAATGGTGCAGGGGCTGCATCAGAAGCTCTATGTGGAGAGACTGAGGTATCTCAGCTCAATTCAACTCAGCATTTTTTGTAAAAAGCACTAGTCAACAAGTGTCCAAGTGCTTGTACATTGAACAACATAAAAGTAGCAGATTAAAAGCAGCAAAAATAACACTTCATACACAAATCTAAAACACAGTATAATCATCAAAGCTCAGTCATACTCCGGAAAAGCAAAATCATATAAATATATTTTTAGTGCAGACAGCTCTCCACAGTCAGACACTCCCTTATCTGATGAGAGAGAGAGAGAGAGAGAGATAGAGTGTTCCACAGGGTTGGGGACATGAACGCGAATGTCCTGGCATCAGAGGTCTTCAAACAGACTCTGGGAACCTCTAGCAATCCCTTGTTGGCAAAGCGTAGCAGGCGGGGGTGACAGGGGTGCAGACGTTCTTGCAGGTAACATGGACCCTGTCCATGTATGGCTTTATAGGTCAGCAAACTATCCTTGAAGGTGATCTACCACTAAACCAGCAGCCAGTGCAGTTCACGGAGCACAGGTATGACATGGCACAAATGAGAAAGGCCAGTCAACAGCCTGGCAGCCACATTCTGTACCAGCTATAATCGGCAGATATCCACCTCTGGAAGCCCTAGGTACAAGGAATTGCAATAGTCAAGGCAAGAGGTCACAAAGGAGTGGATCAATGTTGGAAGATCATCAGGCAGGACCAAGTGTTTAATCTGGGTGATATTCCTCAGATGGTAAGAAGAGGACTTGACGATGGCCGACATCTGAGATTTAAGTGTCAGTCCCTCATCAAAAATAACACCCAGATTGCACACTCAGTTAGAGGTCACCAACTGAGTGCCCCCAAGCCAAAGCCCACAAGGCAACCCAGCTGAAAGCCCTTCAACCTGATAACCTGGGTCCAACACCAACACCTCAGTCTTGTCTGGATTCAATCTCAACCAACTGGTAGTTATCCAATTGTGAATCTCAGCAAGGCAGTTCTTAAATACTGAGATAGCATAACCCTGCTCAGCACAAAGGCCATGTAGAGCTGAGTGTCATCTACATTGTCAGTGTCAGTGGCTCAATAGGTAGCTCACTTGCCTCTGAGGCCAGGAGATCAGAGGGCTGTGGGTTCAGTTCCCACATCTGGCACTTGGGTTAATATCCCAGTACTGACATGTGTGCAGCATGAGAGGGGAGCTGCACTGCTGAGGTACCGTCTTTCAGATGAGATGTAAAACCGAGGTCCCATCTGCCTGGACTGGTGGTAGTTCAGGTGGATGTTAAAGATTCCATGGCACTTATTGAAAAAGAGTAGTTGAATTTTATTAGAAAAAATATACAATACATCAAAAATGTAATATCTCAGGAATAACACAAAAAAAAGAACAGGAAAAAATCACAGACGCATTACAAAACTGATGAAAAAAATTAGGTTAACAGCCAGAGTAAATAATACATAAACTATGTAACATAAAAAGGTAGGTCATGCTATCCAAGAAATATGTCTCCAATAATTAAGAAAAAGATGTCTATCACAGTTGTCATAATCTATTGACTTTTTTCTAGCTATTGCTTGCTTGATTTGTCTAATTAAAACAAGGTTAGGAATAACAGTATGCTGTAAAGAAAACTGGCATCTACTTTGCCACATATAATATTTTATACAAACAAATATCTGTATCAATGTACTAGAATGATATCTCCTCCAAAACTCAGAATAATCTCCAAGAACCAGACTTTGACAAGAAATGTGTTGTGCAATATTCCATTTCCAATGAGATCCCAGATCTGCCCAAAACTTAACAGCAAATGAACACTGTAAAAAGAAATGCTCCTGTGTTTCAACTAGCCCAGTACACTCTGATCTAATACATTGCCATTCTGCAATGGATTTATGTTTTAAATTACCCTTAACCCCAAGCTTGCCATGACAGCTAAGCCATTGGACATCCCACATTTGTAATGGAATTATTTTGTCAGTGAGAGTACGTAACGCCTGTGGTATCTTAGTAGGGACACATAGTGGAAAATGAAGTTGTACAAAAAATACATTTCCCATAATTTCAGTATAAAAATATTTTCTAGAAATACCCTGTAGTTGGGCTTTCCCTAATTTCTATTCTCACAGTTTCTTAATTGCAGATACTGCAAAGCCTGGGATGTCCAGTGTCGCTGTAAGCTTTGGTATACCCCACCTCCCATTTGCTCATGAATTTTTGGAATAAACCACAAGTCCACATATTCCAGGGATGATGATCAGGAGATGCTGAAATTTGAAAAGAAGACAACATAAAAAATGAATGGTAAAACACTAAAGGATTAATCATCCCTATGCCACCCCGAGAAACAGATAAATAAGTAAAAGCTTGTTTAATGGGGTTTAACTGACTGCCCCAAACCATTTGAAAAAAAACAACTAAATAATCTGGTTTCTAAAGAAACCAGAATGGGAACTACATAAGAAATGTATAAAAAAACATGAAGTAAAAATGTTTTAATAATCATGACTCTCTTCTGTTTTGAAAAACCGCATGATTTCCATTGCTGGATCTTTTGTTCTCCCACCAGTATCTGCCATTCCCAGTTTTGATAAGCCATATCCGGTCCCCCAAACTGAATTTCTAAAATCTTGGCTATAGTAGTAATAGAAATAGGCCCAATAGCTAAGCCAGGAGAAGCACTACCTATTGCAAGGCCCACACATTTGTCATAGTTCAAAATAGTGCCATTTAAAGCTGAGAACGAATCAAATTTCTGTAATGCAACTTGACTAGAGGAAACATCCTTAACCAACAGACAAATATCATCAGCATAAACTGATATGTTTTGTGCTGGGATAGATAAAAGGGGAGTCAAACCACATATGAGCTGGTCATGAACAATTTCCCTAACAATGGGGTCCAGAACAAAGATATATAATAGTGGACTGATGGGGCACCCCTGTCGAACCCCTTGCCTCAGACTAACCCCCGTACCTATTGAATTATTCACAAAAGGGTATAGTGTTGCATTATTATATAATAGTTTGATATGGCTGAAGCATTTCTGGGATATGACATATTTTGTCAAAACTTGAAACAAAAAAGCATGTGAAACCCTATCAAAAGCTTTGGACTGATCCAAAGCCAGTACATACCCAGAAAATTTGTTTTGATTTCCATATTCACAAACATCCCGAAGGAAGCATATATTTTGATGAATAGATCTCTGGGGTACAGAACAGGTTTGAGCAGAATGAATTACTATCTGTGCAATGGCCTGTAATCTTTTACAAAGAATAGAGGATAAAATGTTATAATCAGTATTAAGGAGGCTTATTGGTCTCCACTTACCTAAATCCGTGCAGTCACCTTTTTTGTACAGAAACATGAGCATAGCAGAATAAAACTTGTCAACCCCTGTTCCAAATTTCAGGATATCATTATAAAAGAAAGCAAAAGATCACTAAGATCCTCTTTAAAGGCTTTACAGAACTCATTTGTGATACCATCCTCTCCAGGTGATATTCCAGTTTTTAAAGCACTAATAGTAGAAAGTACTTCTAGCTTACAAATGGGTGTATCTAAAGTGTTCAGGACAGAAATAGGAACCGTGGGAATAGAAAAATGAAAAACATCATTCCATGCAGTAGTTGGATGAAAGGGGTACCAAACATAGACTTCAGATGTTGCTCTAAAAGAGTTAACATTTCCACATCAGAAGTTCTGACTTGGCCTGCTGAATCTTTTAAACCTGTAATAATATTTTTCTCTAATTCTGTTTACAGGTCATGTACGGATCCTTAAAAGGCTGTTGCTGTGTACCCAAGCGCATTTCTGCAAACATAGAAACAGCCCTATCATATTGATATTGCCTCATATTTTTTTTAATGTCCTCTAATTGTCTTTGAATATTAGAATCTGCTAGCTGAGGACTGGAAAGTAATTTATAAAATTGATTCCTAAACTGTAAATATTGTAAATAATCAGAAGTACTTTTCCGTGTGCCATAATTAATTAAAAAATCTTTTAAAGCAGTTTTTGTGTCAAACCACCAAGAAGACCAGTCATCATACATGTCTACTACTGACCTCCTGGAATGTAGCAAATACTTTAACTGAGTCAGAACAGCCTCATTTCCCAGCAGCTGAGAGTTCAGTTTCCAGCTCCTCTGCAAAGATGGAAACCTAGGCGGGACATGTCTAAGGCCCAGCTGACAAATTAATACCTTGTGGTCAAAGAAGTCACTAGGGTGAAGAGAAAAATTCTGTGCCACCAAATGTTTAGAAATAAAAAAATAATCGATCCTAGTAGAGAAAGAAGCTCTCTGATAGGTGTAACCTCCAGTTTTGTGTAAAGACCTATAAGCATCTACAAGGCCTGCAACCGAAACTGTATTATACAATGCATGAGAGTCGCAATAAATTTTCTGTTGTACAGCTTCCTTAATTTGCAAGTCTAAACCGCAGTTCATATCACCTCCCCAAATTATATGTTTGGAAGTAAATAGATAAGGCTTGATCAAATGAAAGAGATCAACCCCAGCAGTTTTAATCTGTGGGGCATAGGTGTTAATCAGCTGAAGGGAATATCCCTTATAGATACAATCAACTACCAAGGCCCTACCAGGCAATAAATCAATGAGCCTGGTAACTTGCACAGTTGTATGATAAGAGAATCCCCACTCCATAGGCAGCATCTGATCCAAAAGACCAGAAAGAGGGACCCTCTCACCAAGCCTTTTTTGCTTGTGAGACGTCAGTCAAATTAGAAAATCTGGTTTCCTGTAAAAAGATGATATCTGCCTGTAGATTTTTACAATACATCAAACAAATCAGTTTTCTTCTATAATTCTTGATACTACAGCAGTTGAGAGATATTCATCTTTAGACAGGCCATTGTGATTTTAAGGTGGCAGCAAGGGTTTGTCTTTTTTTCACTTTTTATCCTTCTTTTTCTTAGTGTCTAGGAGGTCTCTGTCTCCTTCCTCCTCCAGTTCCATTTCTGATAGGGCTTCTGGTCTAGAGGAGGCTTTGGAGCCAGAATCCCCCTCTAGATCAGCCGGAACCCAGAAAGCATGTTGAATATCACATATAGGTTTATTCCCTTTCAACCTACTAGTAGCCTGAGTCACCCTTCTGGAATGGGGTGTCTGAAAGGAAATATCAGAGGAAGGCCTAGCAGAGGTATGAGGTTTCATCTGTGAGAGGCCTGCTGCAGAATCGACACCTTGCTCTTGAGAAGCAGTAGGTGTAGTTGTTTGATCCTGTGCTGCAGGACATTGCCTTGGTATTGTTTCCCCCCCTGGTGATGGATGTGAAGTAGAGTCATGTGTAGCTTGTTCCTCTCTCCTGATATCCTTATCCCTATGTTCTGTGTTATTGGTTGAGGCATCCTGTGCCTGAGGCCTATACCTCTCTTGAGCCTTATTTATCAAGTGTTCCTTATCTAGGCCTGCTTGTCGATTTTGTCCTGCCCAAGGACACTGATGATATGCATGGCCAGTCTCATCACATAAATTACACTTAAAGACATTCCTGCAAACTTCACTACCATGGTCCATTTCCCCACATAGAGCACATTTAACCTTATCGCAGGCACTGCTAAAGTGGCGTCTGCTCCCACATTTATAGCAGGCCTTAGGTTGCCCAGGATAGAAGCAGACACCCCTGTCTTTCCCTTGAAAAATCTATGAGGGATATGAAGAATATAATTCTCAGTAATATGTAATTTAACTTTAAAACACCAAGCCCCTGTTCAGATTCCCTCAGTATCAATAATGGGCTTGGGAGGCCCTAAGGCAGTACATTTCTTCTCTAACCAATACTGAATATCATCCACATTTACCCCTTCATTATGAAACATTACATTGACATTTTTAAATAAAGGCTTTGTGATTGGTATTGCCCAGAAAGTAAGCCATAAAGGTGATGTTTTACAGGACTCATATTTATGCCAAAACCCGTCAAGGCCTGAAAAATGTTTAAAACTAATGTCAAAGGTGTCCTCACCCCATGTATTAATTAAGGCATAGATGTCCGAGGCCAAAAAATTCATGGAGTCTTTCAAGAGTTTTTTTGCCACAAAAGCTCCAGCAGGATGCTCAGGCAAACCTCCACGATATGTACGTCTGACGGCATTCCACCTAGCAGCCTGCTCCAGCTTGTTATTTGTGAAAAGGTCTGAGAATCTAGGGCCTTGTCTGGTATTCCCCCCCCATGGGGAATGAGGTGGAGATGTCCGTGGAGGGGCCTCTGAAGCTGTAATAACTGCATAGTCTTGTGCCCCAGTTTGAAAAGTGTGACCCATATGTAAATTTGAGGGTTGAGAAAAAGTTTGCTGACCCGAAGCGGATGCCTGTTGTTGTTCTGTCTCAGAGTGACAGTACAATGGTGCTGGGGAAGAAAACGAAATCTAATCCGGGTCTGGGACCCAGTGACCGTCAGCTTGCTGCACCCATCCTGCTTGAGACAGCACTGTTTCTTTGGTCCAAAGCTCCTGTTTGTCCCGATTAGAGATGTGCACTTTAGAGCCGGCAGAGATCTCGGGTAGTATGCTTACTTCCTCATTCCTGTCGTCAGCTATGCAGATACATAGATACATAGACAGTGTCGGCAGATAAGGGCCTATTACCCACCCAGTCTGCCCATTTGAGCTTGTAAGTTCAGTTTATGTTTTCTTAGAAGTCTGTTGCCCCTTACCCATGACCTCCAGAATTCCTTTATGTCTATCCCATGCATTCTTAAATCCCATGATAGTTTCAGCCCCCACCACTTCCTCTGGCAGGGTGTTCCACTTGTCCACCACCCGTTCTGTGAAGAAATTCTTCCTCACGTTTCCTCTGAATCGCCCTTCCTCCAACTTCATCCCATGCCCTCCAGTCCTAGAACATCTTTTTTGCTTAAAAATAGTGTATTCCTGCACCCTGTTCCTCCCTGTAAGATACTTGTATGTCTCGTGACATGCTCCAAGTCAGAAGCTTGGTGTTCCTTTGAAAAGCAAACCAGCGGAGAAACCATCGATACATCAGAAGCCCAATCCTGAGATTTGTAAGGAGTATGAAAGACACTATTGGCGATCAGGTTTTTGTCATTGCCCAATTCGGTTCACAAAGCTCCCGCTGCATGCTGTAGGGCATGCAAATCACCGCGTAACCTCTCTTGTTCATAGCGTGGAAAACAGTCCTCTGACAACTTCATTTCACACACTTCAGTAACATGCAGAGCTGCAGTCTGCACAACCTTCTCTGTCGCTTGTCCAACACTGTCTGCCATCACTGCATCAGGAGAGCATCTCCCCCTGCAGCTGAGTAGAGTAGGGGAATTTCCCCAGTGCCGTGGCCAAATTTCCCTCATTCACTAAAAATACCACCAACAGCTTAATCTTGTTAAAGGTCAGGTGGCATTCATCTGTATCCCCCTCCCCTGGGTCGTGCCTGAAAATAGGCAGTATTTGTCTAGTTCACTTACCCGGTCAACAAAAACTAAATAAATGAATACATAAATAAACATAGCAGTGAAAACTCAGCCCATAACACCTTACTATGTTTCCCAATGGCAGCATGTACACCGCGAACAACATGGATGACAATA
The DNA here is from genome assembly GCA_016271365.2 of Neoceratodus forsteri. Lineage (NCBI taxonomy): Eukaryota > Metazoa > Chordata > Ceratodontiformes > Ceratodontidae > Neoceratodus > Neoceratodus forsteri. The sequence continues at coordinate 453,586,617 of CM057452.1, read as the reverse complement.
CAGTGCCCTATGGTACCCCACACAGCAGGGAGACTGGATCCAAAGAAAAAATCCTAGGCACCACAGTCTGAAACCTGCTGGTAAGAAAAGAATGGAACCACCTGAGGACCTTACCCGACAGCCCGTAGATGAACCACAGGCACTCTAGTAACACATCATGATCCATGGTGTCAAATGCCATAGAGAGAGAGAGAGAGAGAGAGAGAGAGAGAGAGAGAGAGAGAGAGAGAGAGAGAGAGATCAAGGAGGACCAAGATGGAACATGTCCTCTGATCTCTCACTTTAAGGAGATCATTGAGCACCCAGACAAGGGCTGTCTTGGTACTGTGCCTCTTCTGAAAGCTGGACTGGAGAGGGTCATAGATGCTGTGGATGGTAAGATTGTCCTCCAGCTGCAATGTGACAGCCTTCTCAATGACCTTACCCACAAAAGGAAGTTTAAAGACAGTTCTGCAGTTAGCTAGACAGTCAGGGTCAAGAGAGGATTTTTTTAAGGAGGGGTGTAACCACTGCCTCCTTCAGGGTATCCGGAAACACACCTGACTCTAATGAACACCTGATTATCTGCTCCAGAACTGGGCCGATGTCAGTATGTACACCCTGAAAGATGGGGATGAAGTGGGCATGACAGAGACCTACACATACTTCACAGGTGTGAATAAGGTACAGGGTGGGAGTATTTTTCAGAACAGAAGGTACTCAAGAACAAAGAAACATGCAATAAAGCTAGAAATAGGGAACTTTAAGAGGTATAGGAGAAAGTACTTCTTTACTGAAAGAGTGGTGGATGGCCAAAACAGTCTTCCTGCAGTGAGAGTGGGGGCAAAAGCAGTGGTGGGCTTCAGGTATGCATAACATAGGCACAAGGGAATCTTTGGACGGAAGTATGGGGGGGCGGGGAGTGTGAGGTTGCTGGAGATCTGGTAGGTCCTATGGTGTTAGTATAGGCAGGGAAAATGGGCAGACTCAGTGACCCAAGTGATTCTTATCTGTCAACAAATTCAATGTTTCTGTGGTTAGACTCTTACCTGCATTGTGTATAGTAACATATTCACACAGTAATATACTGATTTAAGGTAAGGAAAAGACTCTCAAGTCCATTACACACACAACCACTACCTTTTTGACTACAAGATAAGCTCCACCCAGTGCGTTGGCCCTACCTCTGTTTCTCGTTCTTGAGTATATAGCACATTACATATGGCTGCACTGAGACTCAAGGAGTCCAAAAGTCACCCTCAGTCACCTATCACAGTCACAGGCACATGTTTGGGTCCTCCTGAGGTGTCTCCATATACAGTATTGTAAAATATATGGTTTCAGCCTGATTCAGTTGGCAACACATTTACCTTGGGGCCTGATAGCCGTAGGTTCTAGTCCCACACCAGGATTGGTATCATGCCATAAACTATGGCACCCGAGTGCAGTAGTGGGGGATGCTATGATTGCAGGGTCTGCTGTTCCTCAGATGAGATGTTAAAACTGAGGTCCTTTCTGATCAAATCTGGTACTGCTCTGGTGCGTGTCCAGATGGAAATAAAATAACCCATGTCACTTTTTCACAAGAGTAGGTGATTATCCCAGTGTCCTGGCCAATGTGTCTCTTCACATAAAACCAGGTCATGTAATTATCTAAGGCTGTTAGAGTGTGTTGATGTGCGACATTGCTGCCACTATGTGTTTACAGACACTTCACTGCCAGTTTCTCACTGCTTGTTATGTGCTTTGTGATACAATGTGAATAAAAAAGTGCTATATAAATGTTTATTCTGCTTCTTCTTTGAATTATTTGATTTGCCATTCATGCACTTGGGAAGCTGGCCCTATAAGATGCAACATCTAATTTTCAGGACCTTTCCAATGGGATGTGATGGGACTTGCTCAGGGTCAGACATGGAGTGAAGGGTGGGGGTGGGGGTGATAAAAGCCTACATAACTTCAACCCCAAAGCCCTGCTTCTACATAATGTCAGCATATGCTGCGTTGCTTCAAAAGTACTACTGAATAGATTATCACTAGATCTTCCTAACAGAAATAGATTAAAGGTACCTGCAAAACTCATGTGTGCCGAATGAGAACCTACCAGGAATGCCTTCAATTTAGACACACTTTTTACTGTATGAATTTGCAGCTATTTTGTGTGTGTGTTTAATATGAATAAAGACAGTCTGTTTTCTGTTTGGCTTAACCGGGGTTTTATACAGTTGCTGTTTGAGTTACAAAATAACATTACTGGACACTGATACCATTAGCAAATAAACTGCATAATGTCTGTAGCATGCTGTATAAGAAAGTGTATTTATTTTAAAAACTAAAATTAAATGTGTGTACCCTTGTGCACATACAGAACTAGAGGCTGTTAAATATACATTAATGTGAAAATGCTAGAAAACATTTTCCACAGTTTATCAAGTTTATGAAGACAACAGTAGCCAGTGTAAGGGCAAGCAACACGAAACATTTCCTCCAAAGGCTAAGAGCAGGTCAGGACTTTTCTTCGATTGTCTGACAGCAGAAACCAAGGGCTGAAGACTACACATACTGCCAAGCTGTGTGAAAGAACAATTGTACTCAACGTTCTGTTTCAAAAGGCAGTATTAAAAGGAATCAAATTCAATATGCAGCAATTATATTTTTGGAAAATCTGCATCGAAATTAACATATCCAAAATATATGGAAATTAATGATTGCTACTGGGACTGGGCAGACACAGTGGGACAAAATCATTTTTATGTTGTCAATTTGTTTCCTAAATATAAATATTATATATATAAAATGCTAACAGCATCAGTGTCTAGTTTTAGAAATAGGGCCACCATGTTTTAAATATTAAATTCCTACTTGACTTTAGATAGGTGGGCTACATTGCCTCACAACTGGAAATGCTTTTTCATGTATTTATTTGTTTGTTATTACAGCTTACCGACATTTCCTCTGTTCGTGATTGGCTTTGAAGAGTGCAGACATGTTCCCGGTCCACTGAAGATCGTCGTGCCAGACTCCAGAAGTAAGTATGAGGTGGGGGGCGGAGGCAGACTGCTGCAGAGGGTGGATGGGGTTCAGGAAGGAGCAGGACAGACCGATGAGGGACCATTTTCTGCTTTACAGGAAAAAAAACATAGCAAGCTTTTTACAGGGAATTTGGCACGCCTGTGTTGGGCTCCAGCATGCCATTTGAGTATTTTTTGGGGGCAGTAGCCGACAGAAGATTGGGCACCCCATCGCACATAGGGGTGGGCAAGTGCCGGGGGGATTGGGCAACCTGGCACAAACCCAATGTTTGGGGGAATTTAGTTGACGGGGAGTGGACTCCCATCAGGAAATTACACTGGGTGGGATAATGTAGCCAATGGAGATTGTGCCCGTCTGCAAAAAAAAAACTTTTTAGGAGCACATGATATGGAGGGGTTGGCACCCTCTCTGCACATGAATATGTTTGTGAACATGGCAGTGGCTTCGTCACCGTGTTCACAAACACACAATAGGCAACGTTCTGCCCAGCAATGATGGGTCACTCCCTCATTGCTGTGGAATGGCTGACGCTGCAATGATGAGGTGGCCTTTCATTGCTGCAGTGAAAACATTTCAACTTGGTGGCACTTTTGGAGACCAGTGTCATTAGTACACTGTGCCTCCATTGGTGCACCAGTGCCGAGCCTCCAAATGCAGTGCCTCCTTTGGCTGCCTCAGTACTGTGCCTCCACAACCCGCTTCTCTCCTAAGCTGCCACATAATGTTTCTTGTGCATGCGCAAGCAAACATAAAAGGAAAGACCCCACAAGGAAAACTAAAGGGAGATCAGGATTAGAACTCTGGTTTCCACAACCATCCTACCAAGTTACTCCATGCCTTAGCCCTCTACACTATGGGAGCAGCTCAGCCAGCCTCCTGATTTCCTCTGCCCTTGGGAAGCGCTTAGCACATAGAGCTGTTAATCCCCTATCATTGTCCAGCACTGTATAGACTGCGCTGTTCTTCCTGGTGCTATTATGGTAGCGCAATTCTAACTGGGTAGTCTGGGAAGATCATTAGTCTAATCTAGCAATACAGCACACTTGCATATGTACAGTTAAAGGACACATGACCATAAACATGTGCAGACCCTACATTGCATGCAACTGTCTGTGAGAAATTATTAAATGTACACCATACACTGTGCCGTCATTCCACACTGACAGTTGCATCACAATACAACCTTTTTATACCATACCAGGGTCATAACTGTACTATAAGTGGTATCTGTTGGGCTAAAAGTTGAATACAACTGAACAAACATTTAAGTATCCATTATGTATCTGGATGGTGGGGAGCACGGAGAGTTGGAAAGGTTCATCAGTGTCATCTACCAATACAAACACAGTGCCATATGTGTCATCAAAGATCACATGTCCATAACCATGTACAGTCCCTGTATTGTATACAACTGTCAGTGTGAAATGATGCCATAGCACATGATGCTATAGACAATATGCTCTGTCAGTATCTCATGCTGACATTTTCATTACAATAGAGCCTTTTGTACCATGCCAGTAACACAACTATACTATTGGCACCATCTGTTTGTCGAAAAGGGTAAATACAACTGAACATACATTTCACTACCCATTATGCATGTGGATGGGGGGAGAGGAGAGAGAGGCCCAACAGTTTCATGTACCAGTACAAGCAGAGTGGCATTTTTTTTATGTCAAAGTACACATGGGACTTTTGCAAAACATGACCCCAGGTTTGCAGAATGGTATCCATGGGTGAGAGCTCCCACCCACCATAACTGTGTCCCCAGATTTGCAAAATGATAACCATAGGTGGGAACATGAGCAGACCCTGCATTGCATGGAACTGTCAGTCTGAAAAGATCACCTCCACACCATACACTGTGCCATCACTTCACACTGACAGTTGTACACAATACAACATGTGCCATCAAAGATCACATGTCCATAAACATGGTATCCATGGGTGAGAGCTCAGGCCCTCCTGCATTTAGCAAAAAATCCATATCACAAACTGTTTTTGAGATCTAGGTGCCAGAAGGCACCACAGCTGCCACAATGTTATCCTATGGGAAAATTCACAATTTTGAGTGCTGTAACTCTGGAACTATTTAAAAAATTTTTCACCAGACCAGCAAAAGACACATTTATGGTGCAAGCCCTTGCTAGGAGATGCTTAGAAAGCTGCCTTTCTAGCTGGGTGTGCGCATGAAATAAACTCAGAAATACTCATAATCTCAGCACCACCCACCACAAAGGCAGATCACAAGCTCATCAAATGTAAGCTATTTATTAAGGCAAAATATGTACACAGGCAGAAAAAAGTACAAACCTCAAAAAGTGCAGATGCACCGAACCCAAGAACAACAAGCAAGGCCCTCACAAACTTCAACTGGTTTTGCCCTAGGGCTTCCTCAGGAAGTGTCCCACACTCATACATACTCCCACATTTAAATGCTGTTCTGAAAGTGACAGTGCACACTAATAAATAGCAGATAATAGGTTATATAACATATCACATAAATAACAATCAGGACAACACCTAATAGGTGTAACAAACCAGGAAATAAATTATGTGAAAATGGTGTAAAGGTTACTTAAAGCATTATCTACATCATTCAATTTGATTACAAATGTTGGAGTGAAGTAACATATAGGATAAAGTATGGGTCTGGGTGTGTAACGAGAATTTACACACACCCGAGAGGTTTATGTGAAGCATCAAGCCCCTTGGGTGTGTGTAAATTCAAGTTTACACACCCAGACCCATATTTTATTTTATATAATTGCTGGGTTTTCCTTTTATTGCCTCAGCAATTGTATAAAATAAAATATAACTGTCCAGCCGGGGTTCGGTGAAGGTGAAGTGCGTGGCCACAGTCGGCAGTTTGATTTTGTAATTTGTTTTTTCATTATCTTGTGCACAGCACTGACTGAGGCAGATTTTGCTTTTTTTTTTTTTTTTCGTACTTACCGCCTAGTCCAGGTGGCGGTTTGCTGTCCGTTAGCGGTTCACCGAGCAGGCACGGTGGTGAAGCGAGGAAGTGCGGCGGGTACATGCTCACAGTGAGGGAAATCGTGCGCGTGTTTGCCATAATGAACACTCCTTCATTATGGCAAATTACACCATGGTTTCCCTATGGGAAAAAAGGAAAACTGGTAATTATAATCCAATAAAATGATTTCCTGAAATAGGATAAATCAAGGGACCGAAGGTCCTCAAAAGCAGATACTGGGATATTCAAAAATGTCTTATTATCTGGACTTTAAAATCCAACTTTCCAATATATGTAATTTATAACTGTTGAACTAATTCATTGTTACATAAAATATACAATAGTAGTGCACTATTCCATTTTTTGTAATGTGCTCTTATGATTTGGTTTTATACTACTAATGTTAGACATAAATATAGTTCAACTATGTTATATATGATCAACTATGTTAGAATACATATGACCATCTAAAAAGAAGGGGATTGAGTACAATGACCTATATACAATACATTTATCAAAAGCACCAAAAAATTATCACCCCAAAGAAATATTTACTGTATACCCACATATATGTATTATTTATATTGTTTATATCTCTACACTCTCACTCTCAGAGTCTGATACATTCCTAAACTTAAATACAAATAAGACTTTTGTTTGTTTGTGAGTGATGTAATGCAAGTACATCTCTACACTCTCACTTTCAGAGTCAGATACATTCCTATATTTAAATCCAAATAAGACTTATTTGTGCAAGTAAACAGACAGGTCAATCCCATCAATCAAGCCTAGTGGATCCAGTGCACCAAGTACATAAATCCAAAATTATTCATTTTCTGCCAAGATCTGTTTAATGTTACCTCCTCTTGGTCCCATAAGAAAAAATTACTCACCTTAGTAATTGCTTTTCCTCTCATGGAGTCTTGCTGTATTAGGACTTAATGCAGTTAGCCACTGCACTCGAACTGCCCCGGAGAGGATAGGGTTAACTCCAGAGCAGTCTGGAGTTCCACAGCGCGAGGGCCCTGTTCAAAGCTCTATCTGGCTAGTTTCAAATGAAACTGCCAGGTTCTTCTGAGCTAAACTAATATAGCAAGTCTGTGTGGAAAAGCTCTACACTAGCCATTGGCTACCTACCAGTAGTAGGACAACAAAAACACAACAACAATCATAGAATAATAACAAAATCACCTGTTATTGTTAGAATCACCCATGGCAATCACTAATGGCCCCTCTCCCCAAAGACTCAAGTCCAGAGAGGGCCACCTATCACTTAACAAAAACAGAATCACCTAGTTCCTAACCCAATGAACAAAGGGGGAACTAGAGAGAAATTGAAATGGCATGACAGTGCTTGCACCAATTTGACAACCCCATACTCAAGTAGGAGTTCTGAGCGGGTAGGAGGGAGGTTGTCCTAATACAAGACTCCATGAGAAGAAAAGCAATTACTAAGGTGAGTAATTTTTTCAAACACCATGAAGTCTTGCTGCTATTAGGACTTAATGCAGATTATACAGCAGTACCTCCATGGAGGAGGTCAGAACCTACTTGGGAATAGGATCTGAAGCACAGCTGTGCCAAACCGAGCATCTCTCCTGGACTGGACATCCAGGAATAATGCTTGGTAAAGGTGTGGACTGATTTCAGGTAGCAGCTTGGCAAATTTCCAAAATGGAATATCTCTAGGAGCCGCTAGAGATGCAGCTGTACCCTGGTGGAATGAGCCCTCAGTCCTGGGGAAGTTCTCTACCTAGTTTTGGTAACAGAACTGGATACAAGAGACAATCCACCTCGCAATTGTCCTCTTAGTGGCAGGTCTCCCTTTGCCAACTTCTCCATAGGTAAGGAAGAGTTGGAGGGATTCGAACCTGTGACCCTGGGTGCATTCCAAATAGCAGCTTAGGGCTCTTTTGACATCCAGACTGTGCAATCTCCTCTCCCCTGAGGAGGAATGCTCAGTGAAAAATACTGGAAGAGAGATGGATTGGTTGAGATGAAAATCTGAAACCACCTTAGGTAAAACTTTCTGTTGAGTCCTAAGGACTACCTTATCTCTGTGAAGAGAAATAAAATCTTCTTCTACTGACAAGGCCTGTAATTCACTTATACGTCTAGCAGAAGTGATAGCCACTAGAAAAACAGTCTTCAAGTCAAAACTTGAGGTCTGCCGGGACAGAGGCTCAAAGGGGTTGCATTAGCTGAGCAATGCAAACATTCAGGTCCCATGCAGGAGCTGGTTCCCGAAAGGGGTTAGTGTGAGTAACCCTTAAAAACCTGGAAAATACAGGGTGAGAAGAAGGGAAGCAGGCTTCCCGCTGACACAAAAGCAGAGACAGCTGCCAGATGAACCTTTAAGGTAGCTGGCCTAAGGCCTAAGGAATTTAAATGGACCAAATAGTCCAGTAAAATGGGCAGATTAGCAGATTCTGGGATAATCTGGCTTCTCAGAACACTCAAATGGAAAACCTCTTCCACTTAGAATTGTAAGTGGCTCTCAGTGGAAGGTTTCTAGAAGCCTTTAAAATATCCAGGACACCTTGAGAAGGTGTAAATCAACTAAATTCTAGCTCCTCAAGAACCAGGCCTTGAGGTGGAGGGAATTGAGGTTCGGATACACACTCTCCCTGTGCACAGGTCAACAGGTCATGGGTCCTGGGCAAGCTCAGGGAGGTGGAATGTCAGGGACAGGAGGAGAGGGTACCAGGGCTGTCTGGCCCAGTCTCGAGCAATCAGAATCACTCTGCAGGGCTGAGTTCTGATTTTACTAGTACCCTGAAGAGGAGAGGAGGGGAAAAGCATACAAGAACTTCCTTTCCAATCCAACTGAAAGTGTCCAGTGGGACTGATCCCAGAACTGGAGGCCTGCAACAAAACAGGGAAGTTGGTGGTTGTCTGGGGCTGCGAAAAGATCTATCTGAGGGTGCCCCATCTGGCAAAGACTGACCCCAGCACCAGAGAATTCAGAGCCCATTCGTGATGGCCCTGAGAAATTCTGCTGAGGCATCCGCCAGGACATTGTCCTTCCCTGGAAGGTGAACTGCTATCAGGAGGTGTTCAGGAGTAAGCCAGAGACCACAACTTCATTGCTTGATGCACAAGGCTGATGACCGAGTGCCCCTGCTTGTTGATGTACCACATTGTTGTGGTGTTGTCTGTCCTGACTTGGACTACCTTGTTCTGGACAGTAGTCGAAAAACATGGAGAGCTAAGAGACAGCTCTGAGTTCCAAAAGGTTGATGTGGAGCAGAGATTCCTGAGGGACCACACTCCCTGAGTGGAAAGGTCACCCAAATGTGCCCACCCTAACAGGAGGCATCCGTGGTGAGGGTGAGGGAATGAAAGAGTAAGAAGGGACCCCTGAGTTAAATTGCTTGATCCTGCCACCACTGAAGGGCTAGGATCAGGGTTTTGTCACTGGGATTAACTTGGATAGGGGTCCTTCCTTTGAGACCAGTAGGACCTCAAGTGGAACTGGATGTCTCTCATCTGAAATCTTGCTCCCTGCACGACAGCTGTGGAAGCAGCCATGTGTCCTAGGAGTTGCAAAAAGTGCCTTGCCTGGTTGAGAGACCTGCAGGGTAAAGAGGATGCCAGGCAATGAGTCTGTCCACTCTTTCGGAGGAAGAAATGCCTGGCTGACTTTGTGTTCAATTCTGCACCTATGAAAGTTAGTACCTGAACTGGTTCCAGAACTGACTTTGGAAAATTCAACAGGAATCCCAGAGAAGTGAGAAGTTGCTGGGAGACTTGCAATTGGGATTTACTCTGATCTGGAGACTGGCCCACTATGAGCCAGTCGTCCAGGTAGGGAAACACAGCAACCCCTTGCCTTCTTAAATGAGCCACTACTACAGCTAAACATTTGTGAAAACCCTTGGAGCAGAGGTAAGGCCGAAGGGCATTGTTCTGAACTGGTAGTGGCCAGAGGGTAGTTCGAACCTGAGGTACTTTCGGTGAGAAGGCCTGATCAAAATATGAAAATAAGCGTCCTTGAGGTCCAGGGAAGCTAGTCAGTCCCCTGGCCTTAGGGAAAGCAGAATCATTGCCAGAGTTAACATTTTGAACTTTGGTTTCAAAAGATGCTTGTTCAGGAACCTTAAATCTAAGATGGGCCGCCACTCTCCTGTCTTTTTTGGGGTAAGGAAATACCTGAAGTACAGACCCTGCCCTGATGGCAAGGAGGAACTCTTTCCACTGCCTTGCAGCCCAGCAGAGAAGAAACCTCTGCTTCCAAAGCAAGGGCTTCTGAAGGATTTGCAGGTGGAAAATGTCTGGCTCTCATCTTTGGGAACTGTTTGAAACTGAGAACCAGACCTTGGCTTACCACCTCAGAACCCATTTGTCGAAGTTAGGGACAACCAGTTCTGGCTGAAATAAGCCAACCTGCCTCCCGGTACAGGAGAATCGGCCCTGGGCACCCCATCAGGGTGCCTGCTTGGCAACAGCTTTAGGCTGAGGAGAGGCAGATGGTCTGCCTGTGCCCAGTCTACCCTGCCTCTGAAAAAACCCTCTGTGCAAAGGCTGAAGAGGCCTGAACTTGATAAAAGGGCCTGTGGTAAGGCCTGCCCCTACCCTGAGGCATGCCTTTGTGAGGTGGCATCCTCTCTTAGCTTGGGCACTTTTGTAGGTAGTTCTGTATTCATCCATTTCTTCATGTAATTTTCTGTTTGATCCCAAACAGAGAGTTTCCTCTACAGGAAAATCTATAGCCTTTGCCTGAGTATCTTGGGACAGATTAGTGCATCTAAGCCATGCCAACCTCACGGAGAGCTACGAAGTGGCCATGACCCTAGAGGAAACATCATTAACATCAACGGCAGTATGAAATTGAACTTAGAGGTTTCAATGCCATCAGCAGCCACTTGTTCCAACTCACAAGCCAGCTGGCCCTGGGCCTGCTTGGCTAACTGCAATATAGTGTCCCATCTAGATTTTCTGATATCTAGCCACATAAGCCATATAATTAGCCTGCCTGAGTCCCAATGAAGCTGCCATATATTGCTTTTTCGCCATGGCATCAATCTTCCTGGAATCCTTATCAGGAGGATGTGATGCCAGGAAATAGCCTTGTCACAGGCTGCAGCTTGAACAACACCTACATGAGTACACTGCTCGGTGAGGAAGTCTGTATCAGGGCCTGATAAAGTATACCTTCTGTCCATTTTCTTATCTACAGGAGGAGAGAATGAGGATTTTTAAAATCTTTGTTGTTTGCTTCCTAAATGACTTATGCAAAGGAATAGACAACCTTCTAGACTCTGGAATATCCATCATTTCTACATAATCAGGCCCTCTTGCTCATCCACAGCCTCCTCTAAAGGGAGCTGGAGGTTTCTGCCACCTTTTATAAAACATAAAATGAGAAGGGACTCAGACAGCAAAGGAGAGATTCTAAGGGTCTGTCTGGAGAAATGCCCGGTTCAATGGGCATGTCCAGACCTTCCAGTCACAAATACACTGATCAAATTCCTCCTCCCTCCTGTGGTTCATAAAACTCCTCAACATCATAATCCTGAACCACTGGACCTGGAACGAGCCACCCTTTTCCCAATTGTAGGGGCTCCGACAAGTCCCAGACAAAGACTGAACAATCTGAATGGCTTTTGCTATTTCTGCAGCAGTTGGAGAGACAATTTGGACTCCAGACCTGCTGATCTCTTTGTCTTTTTGCTGGAGCTGGTTTCTCTGAACCAGCTTTTCTTTGCTAAGGAAGTCTCGCCCTGGTCAGAGGCACTCCCTCTGGTCCAGTGGGTACTGGACCGGCTGGCCATCCGGGTCAGCGGACTTTTGGCCTCTGCCCTGAGCCGGCCCAATCTCTTTTCCAGGGTGGCTGCAGGGAAATTTTACACACCTGGCAGTCTGACAGGAGGTGGTCAGCCCCAGACAAAGACACAAGTGGTGTGTGGATCAGCCTTGGCAAAGGCTTCCCCACAGACATCACAGTGTTGAAACCCAGTGGGCCGGTTTTTCTTTGGGTTTCTCAGACATAATGCCAGCCTAACCAACAAACTTCCCTTTAAGCGGCCGTGCCAAACAGACACCCTATCGGTTCCTAACCGTGTCACGGGTATTGGAAAAAAAAACCAATAAAATTAGGTTTTTAGAACCGATAAGAACTGGTACCGCACTTCTAAAGCCCAAAAACCTAAAAATAAGCCAACGATCGGTTCAGACTGAACCGATAATGTATTCCACACAGACTTTATTTTCAATACTTACTGTTACCAGATAGAGCTTTTGCAGCAGCGGTAATTTTGAAACACTTGTTGGTTCAAATGAACCGAGTAAACTGCATGAACCGCGAAATGAACCAAGCTGAAGGAGCTGATCTCCGAGCGACTGTTCAGTGAAAGCGGAGTAAAGAATCTGGCAGTTTCATTTGAAACTAGCCAGATAGAGCTTTGAACAGTGCCCTCGCGCTGTGGAACTCCAGACTGCTCTGGAGTTAACCCTATCCTCTCCGGGGCAGTTCGAGTGCAGTGGCTAACTGCATTAAGTCCTAATAGCAGCAAGACTTCATGGTGTTTGAAATGCATGGTCAATGCCACAGAAGGTGAACCTATGGTTCTCTTTATCCCTCTGTGACAAAATATCGGTACTTAGGGCACTTTTTTCATCTTCTAACCTAACTGAACTCAAATGTTCACAAACCCTAGTTTTAAAATGGTGACCTGTCCTGCCTACATAGAAGGATTTACAAGAACATGTAGCCAGGTAAATAACATTATTTGTGCTACAATTTATAATGTGACAAATTTCAAAAGACTTGGAACTATTGCAGGATGTGAAGAACTTTGCACTGTGCACATTTACCACAGCTGAAGCAACCTTGTGGGGGGCCAAGTAACCAACCCACATTTTTGAAACTGGTAAAAACTGTGCACAAGAGAATCCCGAAGGTTTTTGCCTGATTTGTATACAATCTTTGGAGGCCATACCCTGGAGTGCTTCCTGTATGGATAGTATGTGCCAAATTTGTTAATGGTTTCTCTTATCAGATGGCTGTCCCTTCCATATCTAGCAACAAAGAGAACATCACCTGGACCTGTCCTTTTCTTAGTCCGATACTGGATTAACTGTTCCCTAGAAATTTCTGATACCTGTATCTTAACATTTTCTAGTTACGTTGTGGCATACCCTCTGCCTCTAAAATGATCAAACAGTTCTGCACTCCTAAGATCACATATAGTACACTTTGGTCTGAACAATTGCGTTTGACTCTCACAAATTGTGATTTCGGGATGTCGCTGATGGTGTGGTGAGGCTGGCAGCTACTGGACATTAATAAAGCATTTCAGTCTTAAGCCCTTGCTACCCTGCAAATTTTAACCCAACAACCATAACCATTTATTCCTTGTTAAGTAGCAAGAAAACAGGCTTTTTGGGGCTGTCTACCTATAGTACTTTTGCAAAATTCAGCGGACTTTAGAGAAAGACCAGTTTCTAGAATGGCGGGACTTCCATGAAAGTACTACAGAGTTTCACGGAAAGCCCCCCATGATAGAAGCAAGATTTTTGCAAAAGTACCCATGGGACTTCCATGAAAGTCCATGGAACTCGCAAGAAAGTTCCACACCTAAGATTGCAGAAAATTTTAAAAAACATATTTCCAGGCATCCTTTCTAAAAATGGATGCCAGGGTCATGTTCCTAGGTCCCCAGTTATGTAAATCCAACTGTTGGTGTTTACCCATAGCCAGTACTTTTTAAACTACAATGTTTTTTCTGCCTCGCTAACTGAAAACAAAATGGTGGCAGCACAAAAGTACCACACCCATTTGAGGCAGTAAATAGCACTTTCCCAAAAGCAAAAAGTGCTTTCGAGGGGAACATTTATTTTTTTCCCATAGACTATACTGGGAAACTTTAAAGTTTAATAACTTTTGAACAGAATAATATTATTTCATCAAACCTTCACAAGGCACTTCCCTGCCTCTCTCTCCTCCATATACTCTGAAAATTTCAGACCAGACAGACAAACCACTGAGGCTGTAGAGATGAGTAAAGAATTTCAAAAAGTTGAGGATTTTTCACACTTTTTCACACTCCACAGCTCCACAACTGCAAATCTAACCAGAACAAAACTTTCCAGCATCCAGAGATCTATGGGACCAGACCATGAATGCAAAGGTTTAGGCAAATTGGATGAATGATTGCAAAGGTATTAAAGTTCAACATTTTGTGTTTAACATAGAAGTGGCCATGCAACCCTAACTATACCTGCAGTATTGTGCAGGTATAATATATAGGGGATATGACATGGCCTGACTGAAGATATCATATTTATCTTCATGAGAGCCCAATGATATCATGATATCTCATAGGTGGCGAAGCCACAAGTGAGATATCTTGATGTCATTAGCCTCGAGTGTAGATAAATATGATATCTTCAGTCAGGCCATGTCACGTTCTGTTTATACAACATACTGTTTGTGTTGGGCCCCATGAAACACAATCCCCCAAAGACTAGTCCCCACCCAAAGACAACCCTGAATATTCCCCACCAGCATAATGACACATGTTATTTAAAGAAATCAGCAATAACCAAATATCTCCCACCAGCATAAGAGATTACACATGTTATTTAAAGATATCTGATTGATCCTGCCATTGTTTTTTAAATAAGTGCAGTAATTATTCAAAAACCTATCTGGTTGATCCTGCCACTCTGCCATTTGATAAGCCTAACAGCACAGCACTTTCACTTTCCAGCCAAAATTTATCTGGTTGAACTACCACTTAAAGTTATCTGGTTGATCCTGCCTTTTTTAAAAAATAAGTAATCATTTAAACACTTATCTGGTTGATCCTGCCACAATGCCGTTTGATAAGTGCCTGTGACTGTACATGTACTTTCACTTTCCACCCGAAATGTAGTGTGACCAAACGGTATGAAGACTGGCAGAGGACGTGCTGCCTGACCTTTATACTAAGGCAGTCTGTGTCAGAAAATCTCCAAAAACTGAGCTTATTTGCACACTTAAACTTCCTTTACTGAAAAGAAGCTCCCAACTGTATTGATAGAACAGCAAGTGAATTGGTGGCTTCAGCACAGGAGAAAGAAGCGCAAGCGTGCATTGCTATAGAAACACACACCTGCACTTCCTTCGTCTGTGTTGAAGCTGCCAACTTGCTTGCTGTTCTGTCAATACAGTTGGGAGCATCTTTTCAACAAAGAAAGTTTAAGTGTGCAAATATGCTTAGTTTTTGGAAATGTTCTGATACAGACTGCCTTAGTATAAAGGTCTGGCAGTGCGACCTGTGTGGGTCTTCATACCGCTTGGTCACAATATATTTTGGGTGGAAAATGAAAGTACAGATCCACAGATAGCACACTGGATATGTCCTGGATTTATAAATGAAGGGTCAGGGGTTTGAATCCAGATGAGGACACATATTTAAAATTATGGCAGCTTAGAGTCAATGCAAAGAAGTGCAAAGTAATGCACATGGGAAACAAAACCCCAAGGGAAGAGTGCACAATGGGAGGGAGTATTAATGAGAACAAAAAAGAGACCTGGGGGTAGTCATATCAGATCACCTAAAGGTAGGCAAGCAATGTGAGAAGGCAGTAAGGAGGGCTGGGGGGATACTGGGATGCTTAGGGAGAGGCATCACCGGTAGAAAACAGGAAGTTGTTATCACTTTGTACAGACAGTTAGTGAGACCCCATCTGAAGTACTGCATGCAGTTGTGGTGACTCCATCTGTGCAAGGATAAAGAAAGGGATGGAGGCAGTCCAGAGGAGGGCAACTAAAATGGTGCAAGATCTGCACTAGAAGTCATACAAAGATATACTAAAAGTGCTTAATATGTATACCCTTGAGGAATGGAGGGGGAGGGGGGACATGATAGAAACTTTCAAGTACTGTACCTCAAGGGAATCAACAAAGTCCAAGAGGGTATCTTTCAGAAAAAGAGATGTGCAAGAACAATTTGACGATAGAGGGGAGACTACTCGGGGCAACATGAGGAAGTAGTTTTTTACAGAGAAGGTGGTGAACGCATGGAACAATCTTCCTGAGGAGGTCATGGGGTCAAAAACAGTGGGAGAATTTAAGAATGCACGGGACAGACATAAGGCAAATCAAGTGGAAGGGAGGAGGAAGTAGGCTGTTGGTAAAACTAGGATCTGCAGCTTATCAAATAGGTAGGGGAAATGGACTGACTGGGTGGGTCAAACAGTCCTTATCTGCCATCAAAGTCTATGTTTCTATGTCTCTAGTGCTGTCACAGACACTTTTTAAATGGCATTGTGGCAGGATCAACCAGATACGTGTTTAAATTATTACTTATTTAAAAAAAAGCCAAGATCAACTAGATAACTTTAAAGTGGCAGAGTGGGGGGGGGGGGGGTGCAGATCCTAGACAGCCGTGCATGATAGAAAGTGAACTACTTTCACTGTCTTTTGAAAGAGGTATATGAACATAGAGATATCACCATGATGTATAGGAACAAGGAAATATCACTATGATGTATAAGAACATGGAGATATCAATGATATCGCCACTGTCTGCCTGAGATATCACTTTTTATCCCTGTATTTATCCCAAAACATATGTTGTGTGTGTATATGTTTATAAAATGGTTAGAGAAAATACTCCCTGCTGGTTGGCTGGAACACACCACATGACCGTGTGCATATCAGAGCATGACTGCACACCTGCACTTTCACATCCTCTAAAACCATTTTAGCCATTATATAAGCTAGATAACCCACTGTAGGGTGTGCATTTGCGGTTTGATATACACATGCCTTGGGTGATTCAACGCCCTTGGCCTGTGGTCACATGCATCCCAACGCACACCAAGGCATGTGTATATCATATATATATATATATATATATATATATATATATATACAATATTTATATACATACATACATACATATATTTATTGCAAAAACCTTGTTAATGCATTAGCTAAGGTTAAAGTGACAAGAGTAGTGAAATGTGGTGTTAGGGTTTCCAATCCTAACACCCCACCCCCACCCCCATCCTACAGGCAGTACCTGGTGTGGGGTGTGGGGTGTGTCTTGGGGTTGTCAGCTCTAACACTCACCCCATTCCATGAGTAAATAAGCTGAGATGGGTACAGTTTATGAGAATGTGGGGCCATTAGGGTTCACAACCCCAAGGCACACCCCATGCCTGTTGCTGCCTGCAGGGTGGGGGTGGGGTGTTATGGTTGGAAACCCTAACAACACATTTCCCTACTTTTGTCATTTAACTGTAACTAGTACATTAACACATTTTTTGCAATAAATTTACTTACTTGTTGAGATAGTATAATCATATCCTTATTTGCCTGGGGGAGCACAGTGCCCTCTGGGCCCTGCGCTCCCATCCATCCACAATTTTTGAGATAGTGTAATCATATCCTTATTTGCCTGTGGGAGTGCTTAGATGCATATATGTATGTTGCTGTGGGCCCTGTAGTTCAGTTTGTAAGACAACAGCCACCAAATTGTCAGCTTAGCCTTCTTATTACCCCCACTTCATGTATCCAGTACAATAAATTTTGAAATCCCCACCAAACTGTAATTGCACATCACTGCAAAGTCATTCAGAGGTACTGAAACACAGTTTGACCAGGATTTGAAAATTTTTTATTTATTTTATTCTTTTGGTAACTGGGTAAGGCCCACTAGGCACAGGTGCCTGTTTTCAGGGGTGACCTGGGAGCACTGGGGAGGTTAAGTGACTTGCTCAGAGTCACACAGTATGCAAGTGGAGGTTGTGGGAATCAAACCCAGGTTTGTCTGCTGGATGTACCAGACTCATTCACAGTTCATTACTTAAACTGCTAGACTATACTGCCAGATTTCAGTTGTCACATTCATGAGGTGGTCTAAAGAATGGCTATGTTAAGAATTTGGAGTAAAAATATTTAAAATTATCAAACTTACAGGCAAACATAGCAAAATTTCAATGGATATGTGCAACTTTTCAATTTTTACATATTTGGAGCCCAAATTTTCCAGCATAGCCTTCTTATGACACCACCTCATGAACAAGGGTGGTGATATTTTTCAAATCCTACCCAAAAGGTGATTTCACCATGTGACCATGAAATCACCTTTTAGGTGGAATTTGCCTATTGCCACCATCATTGTTCATAAGGTGGGGTACCAAAAAGGCTGTGCTGAGAATTTGGGCTCAAAATATGCAAAAATGGCAAAGTTATGCAGCAAAGTTGAAAACCTAATTGAAATACTGTACATTGAGCCAAATTTACCTTAGTTTCTCATATTGCATTTGACAGTTCTAGCAGTAAGACATGTCTTCAATTGGATACTGGATCTTCACCACACTACCTGTTCAGGTGAGTGAGGGTGTGTGAGGAGTGTGGGGGGTGCAGAGTGGTAGGTGCTCAGTGGGAGGTCAGGGTGGAGGGGGGTCAGCACCATGAGGGACTGATTTCTTTTTTACAGGGAAAAAAAAAGACATTGAGGGATTGTCTCCTTTATTTCAGATGGACAGGGAGGGGGTGCCACTAGATACCAGGAAAACTATAATAACTATGGAGACCATGATCAGAGGGGTAGGGGATGCCACTAGACACCAGGAAAACAGTGGAACACATGAGGACAGCAATTGCAGGGGAGTGGGATGCAACTAGACACCAAGGAAAAATGAACAATACAGAACAGCAATCATAGGGGTGGAGGGTGGTACAATACACCAGGGAAACAGTGCAAACATATGGGGACAGTAATCAGAGGGGTGGGGGTGCTACTAGACACCAGGGAAATTTGAAATAATACAGGAATGGCAAGTGGAGAGGCAGTGACACTAGACACCAAGGAAAGTGGGAACAGAGATCAGAGGGGTAGTGAGGTGCCACTAGACACCAGAAAAACAGTGACAACATAGCAGTACAGCAATGGAGCAAAGGAGCTAGATACATTATGAGAAAAAACTCAAAAAGTAGATTAATCATTGTATTAGTAATCATGCCCCTAAAGTAAAAAAAATATAATATATTCAATAGGGTACCATTGTGGTTTAATAATAAGATCAAAAGAAATATCAGAAAGAAGAAGATTGCATTTAAAAAATACTAGTTACAATGGAAAGATGAAGACTGAATGAAATCCAAGAAATGCGCAAATATGTGCAAGCAAACTATAACAAAGGCCAAACATGACCTACAGTAGAGTTAAAATTAGCCACTTCAGTGAGAGATAATAAAAAACAGTTGTATAATTATCTAGGTACTCTAAGGGGCAACCAGGAGACTGTGGGACTGCTTATTAAGAAGGAAACATTAATAAAGGACAAACAGGAGATAGGTAATGAATGTAATGAATGCTTTTTAAGTGTATTTCTGAAAAAAAAAGACAGCACTATACACATAGGAACATGCAAAGAATCTGGCATTACACAAATTCATGTAACAGAACAAGGGGTACTAAATAACATCAATAAACTAAAGACTGCTACATCTATAGGTCCTGACTAGATACATCCCAAACTTCTTAAAGTACTATTTGATGTATTAGTAGGTTCAATTACACTACTATTCAATAAATCATTGAAAGAAGTGAAAACTGTCTCTGAGTGGAGGGATGCCATGGTAGCGCAAATATTCAAAAAAGGGGAAAGGCAGAAGGTGTCAAATTACAGGCCATCCGTACATCCGTACTGGGAAAGCTGATGGAAGGCACCACACAGCATACAGTGATAGATCACATAAAACATAAATGTTATCTAGATATTACCTAGCACAGTTTCTGTCCAGGGAGGTCATGTCTTTCAAACTTACTATCCTTTTTTGAACCAGTCAGTGCAGCATTGGATAGTGAACTATCGGTAGATGTCTACCTAGACTTCTCCAAAGTTTTTGGTGAAGTCTTTCATAAGGAACTAATAGAGAAATTATCTGAAATGCACTTATATCCTAAATTAATATCCTGGGAAACTTCATGGTTAAATAACAGAAAACAAAAAGTTAAAACCAGAGGTTACTGTTCAGAATGGGGTACCGTCACTAGTGAGGTACCCCATGGTTTGTTGCTTGGCCCTACACTTTTCAATATTTTTATTTCAGGAATGCAAACCGCTGAAAAATCTTGGATGTGCAAATACATGGATGATAGTAAAACTGGAGTAACTATCAACAACCCAAATAATGGCCAACAGTTGCAAAAAGATCTTAACTCTATAACAGCATGGGCAGAGGTTAATAACTTTAAGTTTAGCGTTGAGAAGAGTAGGGTCATGCACCTGGGCATAACAACCCACACCTAAAGTATACATTGGGGAACACCACTCTTCTTGAAGTTACAAATGAGAAGGACTTAGGGGTGACAGTCACTAATAACCTGTCCTTTAGTAATCACTCTAGGATTATCGCCCAGAAATGTCATAGAAGTCTCGGTTGTATTTTTTGAAACATTAAAAGCAGAGACCAATGGGTGATTGTCCCATTATATTCACCCCTTGTGAGGCCTCACCTAGAATACTGTTCCCCTTTTTGTGCACTACCAACAAACAGAGATACTAGCATACTGAAAAAAGTACAAAGGAAGATGACTAAGAGAATCCATAACATGTCTGACAAACCATACGATGACAGAATGAAGGAACTGGGGCTATAGTCAGTGGAATATAGAAGACTCATGGGTGATTTATGTTATATCTATAGTGCTTGTAATGAACAATTTATCTAGGAAGCCGTAGGTTTGCAGGATTGTTATAAACCAAAAACAACTAGATCACACGATAAGCAGATCATAGGTGAAGTAAATGGAACAGTCAAAAAGAGCAAATGGTTTAGTCAGGGGGTGGTGTCTGCATGGAACATGCTGCCAGATGGTATGGTTTATAGTGAGACTATAGAGTCTTTTAAGAATTCATTAGATGGACATATGGGAGCCATAACATGCAGACAGTACCCCTGATAAGTGGTGAGTCATTATACTATAGGTCTTTTTGACCTCCTGACTCATAATCTACCTATGAACCTATGGATTACCTCATACACTCAGTTCATACAGCAGTCTGTAAAATGAAATTATAAAATTAAATTACACTGGAATGGATTTGGTTTTTTTTTTCCCCTCAAAACTGGCAAAGGAAAGATCTGTGGAACAAGTGCTTTACATCCTGAAAATTTCAGACCACGATTCCAAACCATCTGGCCATAAGGTGATGGCAAAAAAGAACAACAGAACACTATTAAGCAAACATTTTTCTTATCACAGAATACAAAAAACTCAGAAACAAGTCACGAAAAAGGATTTAAAAACAAAAACAACTTTAGGGGTTATTTTTCTAACAGTTAACTACAGAATTCACCTAATGGGATCCTGTTGGCCAACATAAATATGTTGTTCTCCCTTTACAATGCCAGTATTATACCTTTTCAATTTTATTTTTGGAAAAGAATGAAAAACAAGATGATGGCAAATGAAAAAAAAAACCAAAAAGGATTTCCCATACTATCACTTCATTCAGCTATTTTGAAATGCTGACTGAGCATGCTTAGAACTCAAAAGGTTAAAATGTTATAACTTTGGAATGGATTCATAATTTTTTTTCATCAAACCAGCAAATGAAATTCTTCTGAGCCAAGCTCTTTCTTCCCTGACAATTTCAGACCAAAACTGCAAACAATCAGCCCTAGCTGATGGCAAAAAAAACCCAGCTAAAAACAACGATATTATGTTATGTTTTTGCATTGTTTGCATCTCGGAATCCACACATCTTACCAGAAAGAAACTTGGCATTTCAAGAGAACTACCCCACAAGACTGCATGCAAAATGTTGTGCAAATCAGGTGAACTGTTGCAAACATATTAAAGTGCACAAATTGGGGTTTAACATTAAAAGTGCCTATTCATCCCTATCTATAGTGGCACTGCTGCACCACTAAAGTGACAAAAGTATTGAAATGTGGTGTTAGGGTTCCCAACCCTAACATCCCACCCCCACTCTGCAGGCAGAAACAAGAAAAAAACATTATGGTTTCACCTCTTCTGCATCTTCACAAATCAGCTGTGGGGTGTGCCTTGGGGTTGTCAGCCCTAACAATCACCCCATTCCATCAGTAAATAAGCTGAGATATGTATAATATATTAGAATGGGCTGAGCGTTAGGATTGACAATCCCAAGGCATATTTCACAGCTGATTTGTGAAGATGCAGGAGAGGTGAAAGCATTATGTTTTTTTCATGTTGATGTCTGCATGGTGGGGGTGGGGTGTTAGGGTTGGGAACCCTAACACTACATACAGAAGAAGAGGATTCAGAGTACCACAGGGCTATAAATAGATTGGACTTGTCATATCCCATAGGGGAAATATTTGTGTGAAGTTATTAACACTGGGACACATCTTATAAGATATACAAAATCACACGCCCACACAATGCAAAGCATCATGGGCTGCATATGCAAATCACCACAGAATGTTATGCTGGTTCAACTTTAAGCAGAATTTTATGGTGCCGAAAGGCCTCTCACACAGTTTGCAAAGGGTACTAACAGATGACATAGACACGTGTTTCGTCCTACCAGGACTCATCAGTATGCCTCATCTGTTTGACACCCCAGTGGAATGAACCAGCTACCGTAAGATGGTCTGTCTGGGTTATGTTGTGGTGAACCCATTAAAATAAAAAACTATTTAAAAGACAAAGAACCTCTGTGCGCAAACACTGAGGCAAGGGTTACCCCAAAGGGCATTTGGCTGGGAAGCCAAGTTTCAAGAAAATACAAAATCACACCGTGCCAGCCGACCGTGGGGAGCTGAAGCAGCCCCGTTCAAGGGCAGGCTGCTGAAGAGAAGAAAAAATAACAGGGTTTAAATAGCATAGAGGTAGGATAGGTTTAGATTGATCAGTTTAGCAAGACAAAGGAGAGTTAGACTTTTTGGCGCCAAGGCAGAGTGCTTGGATGGGGGTGCAGCAGGAGCAAGGAAACAGAAGAGCTGTAAGCACTTTAAAACAGTAGTAGAAATTATAATCCAGCTAATACAGTTGAAAAACTTCTATTAGACACTTGCAATGTGCTTAGTTCTATCTAAAATCTATTTGTAAAAAGTGCCAGGTGGCAAGTGGAGTCAATATTGATTATTCATTTGTTCTCATATGTATTTAAATAGATGTATTGTATATGATGGGTGTTTACAAAAATATTGAAGAACTGAATATAATAAAGGTGGAGTTTAGATTCTGGGGAGGAGTTATTCAGCTATTAAAAGACTGACCTCAGGACTCAAAAATCAGATTCAGTTTTGGAGTGAACCTGAGCGGATCACCCAGAATAGCTCTCCAAAGGGGTGGTAAGGCACAGAGAATTTTAGGCAGATAGCAACTTATTCTCTCTGAGCAGTGCTTATTTATGAATTTCTTTTCTGTTTTGAAAGTAATGAAATTATTATTTTATTATGGTTTCTTTATGTTTTTTTTAATAAAAATCATGCCTGCTGGGTGTGCTGTACTTGATTGCTTGTTGTCAGTGTAATCTTTGCAACCCTACCCACAACATTTTGGTACCAGAAGTAGGATTGTATTGGAGGTCCAAGTGTACTGGGGGACTCCAAACATGAGATACTTGTCCTATTATCTAGGATACCTCAGACAGTGGCAAGTACATGACCTATAAGCTGGAAGAAGTAACACTTCCAGGGGTACTAACCAGAACTCAGGTAGCTAGGACTGGAGAACCACTACTCCCTGGCCTGGATCCAGTCACCAGACCGAAAGTGAAACAGGCCTAAGTTCCAGCTGATGTCTCGTTGTCTAAACCTGATGTCAGTATGAGCGGACAGGCTGACGAGAAGGAGGATGCCCCGCCTGAAGACATAGGGGAACTTTTATGATGGCTTGCTGTCAGACAAATGGAGATGGAATGGTGAAGAGAGCTTGATCTCCAAGGAAGGGAAAATGATAGAAAAAGGTAGGATTAACAGTGGGCAGATGCAATGCATGCCCTCCAGATTATTGGGGCTGGACAAGAGGCAGCCAAGACTAACCCCAGGGACATAAAACTTACAAAGATGATACCTTCAGACGATATTAAATCCAATATGACTATCTTTGAGAGAGTGGCCCAGGCATGTGGATGGCCCCAAGCACAATGGGTAGTCCGGCTGGCCCCTCATCTAACTGGAAAGGCACAATTGGCCTATATTAGTATGGACAGCCAAATGGCTAATGCCTATGCTGCTGTTAAGAAGGAAATGTTAAAAAGGTATGACATAAACATGGAGACCTACAGACAAAGGTTCTGGTCATTGAAACATCAATCCCATATACCACCAAGGGAGACTTATTCCCATTTAAATGATTTATGTACTAAATGGCTTCAACCAGATGGGAAGAGAATAATGGACATAATGGAACAACTGGTATTAGAACAGTTCATACAAATCATGCCTGCTCAGGTCCAACTATGGATACATGAACATAATCCAGAATGTGCAGAAAATGCCATAACTCTTGATGAGCACTTTCTCTCTGCTCATCAGCTGATGCGGAAGGGCTACCAAAGGACAGATACATGCACACCAATTCCCTCAATGACCACTATACAACTGGTAAGACCAGCATATTTTCCTTCAACTGGGTCAAGGACTGTTAAACAAAAAGGGGATGGAAGAGACTTTCAAATCAGAACAATTGACCCAAATATTGAATGCCATTATTGCCATGGTTTAGGTCAAATAGCACAGTATTGTCCTAAAAAGTAAAAGGACCCTGCCTACCTAGCCTCAATGAATTTGGGTAATTTTGTTATTGAAGTACAGTGCAATGGAAAACAAATACATAGGCTTGTGAACTCTGGTAGTAGGCAGAGTTTAATTTGTGCTGATTTGATTCCTCCATTTCCTACTGCCACCATCTCAACTGTGGTCATACGTATACATGGCGATGTCCAGCAATATCCAACCACTAACATAGAACTGGGCATCAATGGGCAAAAAAATCACTATTAATGTGGGGGTAGTACCCACGTTACCTGTTCCCCTCATTACTGGACAGGATTATCCCGATATTTGTAATCTGGTTGCTTCTAGTGACAGTCAACTTGTAGCTCTAACCACCAGGGCCCAGAAGAAAAAAGAGGAACAGTTGGAAACACTTTTCCCATTCAAGGATGATGTTTATGGAACTGTTGGGAGATCAAAGAAATCGAAAGCAGAAAAAAGGGAACTTCAGATGGAGTGGCAAAAACAGAAGAAAGGGGCTAATCAAATTATGCCAACATGTCAAAATGATTGTTATTGTGATGGAACAAAAAACTGATGTGTCTCTTAACTCATTGTTTTTACAGTTTGGAAAAGTGGTAACTCCTGGGGCCCCTGCAATAATTCAGAAAAGGGGAATACTATATAGAGTATGTACACATCCTACAACACAGGACCAGGTTGAACAATTGAAAGGTCCTGAAAAAGATAGGCAGGATTTATTGTTTCTTCGTCACAATATACCTAGTACTGGTCATGCAGGGAAGGAAAGAACATCTGCCAGATTACTGCAGCATTTTTATTGGCCCAGGTTATATGAAGACATTGCAGAACATTGTAAAAGTTGTAGCACATGTCAGAAAATTGGCCAAGTAGGGACGAAAGAATGAGTACCCCTCATACCCCTACTATTACTTTCATGTCCTTTCA
This sequence comes from Neoceratodus forsteri, assembly GCA_016271365.2. Lineage (NCBI taxonomy): Eukaryota > Metazoa > Chordata > Ceratodontiformes > Ceratodontidae > Neoceratodus > Neoceratodus forsteri. The sequence goes on along the minus strand of CM057452.1, from coordinate 453,561,001 downwards.
AAAGGATAGCCATGGACATGGTAGGCCCCCTTGAGAAAAGTACATAGGGGAATAGATTTATACTTGCCCTTTGTGATTATGTCACAAACTATCCTGAGGCATTTCCCATCTGGACAATGATAGTCCCCAAGAGAGGTGAGAAATTTGTAGAGTTCTTCAGTCATATGGGCATTCTGAAAGAAATCTTAACAGATCAAGGCACCGATTTTAATGCTGTATTATTAAAGGAACTCTCAGTTATTAGGGGTGACAGCTGTGAGAACTTCCCTGTATCATTCACAAACCAACGGACTTGTCAAGCGTTTCAATCAGACGCTGAAACATATGACTCAAAAGTTTGTGGATGAGGAAGGGAAGAAATGGGGCCAATATCTGCCTTTGTTCCTTTTCGCACATAGGGAAGTACCACAAGCCTCCGTGGGATTTTCCTCCTTTGGCTTATTATATGGATAGAATCTGCTTGATGTAGTCAAAGAAGCCTGGGAGGTGACACTATAGTTAAGTACACCAACATCTTAGAGTACATGACTAACCTACACAAAAGGTTACTTTCCTATACCCAACAAGCACACCAGAATTGTATACAGGCCCAAGAGAAACAAAAGGTAATTTATGATTTGAAAACCAAAGGAAAAACATTACAACAGGGGAATAAGGTGTTACTTTTACCCTCCACCAAGATAAATTATTAAAGAAATAGCAGGGTCCCTATGTCATTAAAGAACAAACCGGCCCTGTTACATAAAAAGTTGAGACCCTGTACAGACAAATGGCTACTAAGATATATCATGCCAACTTATTAAAAAAAAGAAATGACAGCCCAGAAAGTAAGCCCTGTTTGTATGTACTCCTTGACAACCCTGAAACAGAGATTGAGGTAGCCTGTAGATGATTAGAGGACCCTGAGACTATATATGCCATTAAAATCAATCCTGATCTGTCAGATAGAGAAAGGACTGAGCTAGTCCCTCTGCTCCAACACTTTTCCAATGCATTTACTAGTATACCAGGAAAAGCTATTGGTGTCGGGCATAAAATCAAAACTGATGCTGCCTCCATCAGACAAAAGGCGTAGAGACTTCCAGATAGACTCATGGCTGATGTCAACCATGAAATAAACAAGCTGGTAAGGTTAGGCATTATTGAACCTTCCACTAGTCCATGGTCATCTCCCATTGTTATAGTCCTGAAAAAAGAAGGGGGATTTTCCTGGATTTTCAGAAACTAAACCAAGTTTCTCAATTTGATAGTTATCCCATTCCCAGAGTGGATAACATTATCGACAGTATTGGCCAGGCTAGATTTATTTCCACTCTTGACCTAACAGAAGGTTACTGGCAGATACCTTTGGAGGAACTCTCAAAAGCAAAAACAGCTTTTAGTACTCCAAATGGTCTCTACCAGTTTGTGTACATGCCTTTTGTCTTACATGGAGCTCCTGTGGCCTTTCAGTGATACATGGACCAGCTGTTGATGTCACACTTACGGTATTGTTCTGCCTACCTTGATGACATGGTTGTGTTTAGTGCAGATTGGGCATCTCACCTCCTACACTAAATCAATGTCATCCAAGCCATACAAACCGCTGGTCTGACTATAAATCCCTTGAAATGTACCCTGGCTATGAAAGAAACAATGTATTTAGGTTTTATATTGGGTAATGGGGTGGTACACCCTGAGATTGTAAAGATTGAGGCTGTGGCTAAGTGTCCTATAGCTGAAACAAAAAAACAAGTTTGACCATTTTTAGGACTAGTAGGATACTGCCGGCGATTCATCCATGAATTCGCCACAATTGCATCTCCTGTAACTGACCTTACAAAAAAGAAAGTGCCTAATAAGGTCCCTTGGTCCCTTGCTTGTGATACTGCCTTCTGTTTTATTAAGGCTGCACTGTGTGCATCACCAGTCCTATGATCCCCTGATTTTAGCCGGTCATTCAAGGTACACACTCATGCCTCTGAAACAGGATTAGGGGCGTTGTTGTGCCAGACCATTAATGGAGAAGAGTACCCTATTGTTTACATCAGTCGGAAGCTGCATCCAAGAGAACGCAAATATGCAACTATAGAAAAGGAAAGTTTGGCAGTCAAGTGGGCCATCAAGGCTTTAACATCTGGCCTTCAAATGTGGCCTTAAAACCCAACTAAAGGAGAGTGCTAAGTGTTATTGTGGCTAATCTGCCCTCTCTCCTAACTCCCTAATCCTCCTCCTCTTCCCCTCCTGACTCAGGGTCTTCCTAGACCCTACGTGATGGCACCCAGCAAACCCCTGCCTAGGAACCCCAGGAATGCTACCGAATTACCTCTCATGCTGATTAGGTTCATGCCTAATTTCCTCACCTGCCAAATAAGTTTCTAGCCTGGACTGCTCTATCAGTACTTTAACTTTTAAAACTGCCTGTCAATGTTAGTCCTTACTGTACTCTGTGTTACCCTCCACCCCCTGTAACCAACGTGGAGACTCTGAAACACTACTGTGTCAGTACTGAAACTGTAAATACTGCCTGTTCATGCATGTCTTTTCTGTATTTGTCTACCCTCCACCCCCTGTAACCCGACGTGGAGCCTTTGCAAAAAAGTCTATGACTCAAAGGATTGTAATTCCGATCTTACTCAACAAAAATAAATAAAATAACAAATAAACATTTTATTTGTGGGGAAATCAATTTATGTTGGTCACAGACCACAACTCTTTATGTTGGCTCAACCAAATGAAGGACAACAAGCATTTGTCAATACCGAATGTTTGCTTGCTGGCATTGGCATTGTTATTGTAGAAGTTACAGAGCTGCATAACAGAAATGGCAGTGAAGTATTGAACTGAAGCCAACCCCACCACCACCCTGCAGAGAGTGACAGGCATTGGGGTGTGCCTTTGGGTCATCAGGCATAATAGCCATGCCATTTCACCACACCCTACCCTGCAGACACTGACAAGTGTCACTGTGTGCCTTGGGGTCTTTGGCCCTTATGCGCACCCCATTCCATCAGGAAATACAATGAGATGAGTGTGGTATGGGAGAATGGGGTGAACTTTGGGGCCCAAGTCCAGGCATCCTGATGCCTCTCACTGGCTGCAGGTGTGGAATGGTATGAGCATTACAGGCAAGAATCCCAAGTCACACCCCTGATGCCTGTCATTCTCTATAGGGTGGGGTGTTATGGTTGGAAACCCTAACACCTCAGGCATTCGTTGGTATTTTAACTCCAAATTTGAACATGTTTTTTTTGTGACCCCCACCTCATGAACAGTGGCAATATCAGTTTGTTAGCCGAAAGTTGCTTATGCACAGCGACTACGGCATTTAGCACCACAGGTGCAAAAACACATTCCGAACAAGATGTGAGAAATGACAGCTATACTGTTCATGGGGAGGTGTAAAAACTGGCAATGTTGCAAATCTTCAGTAAAAATATTTAAAAAACTGGTGAAGTCATGAGCGTGCACAGAAACTGTGCAACGCACACCCATAATGTAAATAGTTTGGGGATTTTTTACAGCAGATTGTCAACACAGGCATTTTGGGACCTCCAATCATGAACAGTGTCACTGTGATTTTTTTTATCTGTCCCGAACAATGATTTCCCACAGCGACCACGCATCTCTGTGCTGAAAGTGTGAAAACACATTTTGGCCATGTTGTGAAAAATGACACCTGTACTGTTCATAAGGAAGTGTGGAGAAATGCCACTGGTGAAAATCTGGACTGAAAATATTACAAAGTCATGAACTTACGATGGTGCGTGGAAACTGCACAATGCTCACTCGTGACACAGTCATTTTATGGACTTTTGTCACCAAATTTTCAACATAGCCATTTTAAGACCTCTGATCATGAACAGTGTAACTGTAATTTTCTTAATCTGTCCCAAACATTGCTTTAGCACACCAACTGCACCATTGTGCGCTACATGTGCGGAAACACATTTTTGGCAACATGTGAAAAATGGCAGCTGTACTGTTCGTAAGGAAATGTAATAAAATGGCAATATGGAAAATCTGGAGTGAAAATATAGAAAATTTGCAAACTTACGAGCGTGCATAGGAACTGCGCAACACACACTCGTAAAACAGTCATTTCTAGTAATTTTTTCACCAAATTTTCAACATAGCCATTTTAAGACCTCTGCTCATGAACAGTGTCACTGTGGTTTTCTTAATGTGTCCCATACATTGATTTCGCACACCAACTGCGCCATTGTGCGCTACCTGGGCGGAAACACATTTTGGGCAAGATGTGAAAAATGACAGCTGTACTGCTCATAAGGAGGTGTGGTAAAATGGCAATGTTGAAAATCTGGAGTGAAAATATTGAAAATTCGTGAACTTAGGGCGTGCATAGGAACTGCGCATACGACGCCGTAAAACAGTCATTTTAGGAATTTTTCCACCAAATTTTCAACATAGGCTTTGAGAGCCCACCTTATGAACAGTGGCAGTGTCGTTTAGATTACTTGGTCCTAAAGGTGATTTTGCACAGTGACTGCGAAATCACCTTCAGGACCGATTAACGCCATGACAGTGAGATCATTCATGAGAAGGTCCCAAAAACCATTTTGAAAATTTGGTGCAAAATCAAAATGCCTGAGATATGCAGCAAAGGTTTAAAACCCCTATCTATCCCATTATACAGCTTACCAGCATTTTCCTCAGTTGGCGGTGGCTTTGAAAGAGTGCAGGCGTGTTCCACGATCCACGAAGATCGTCCACTCCAAGTCCGGAGGTAAGTATGGGTAGTAGGGTACGAGAGAGCAGGGTGCACAGTGGGTGGGCACAGGTGGTGACAGAACACCGAGGGACCGTTTTTGAGTTTCAGGTGTTTTTTTTTTTAAATGACGATGACGTGGGACATTTGCCATGCTGGGGTGGGCTCCCAGCATGGCAGAAGTATGGCTGGTGGGGGGGGCGTGGAGCCGATGGGGGATTAGGCACCCCCATTGGTGATAGCATGTGTTGGCATGCTGGGGTGGGCACTCAGCGTGGCATATAGAACTCTGTTTTGGGAGGCAGCACAGCCGATGGGGATTGGGCACCCCCATCGGCTACACAGTGTGTGGGGGCGAGGCACGCGGTATGCATGCGTTGTTGTGTGAAGGAAGGCATGAGCAGGCGAGCATTTACGCTGCTCACTGAAGCGTAGCTCCCCCTTTCAACTGTACGCCACTGCATTTTGGACTGGTCATAGACAGCTCAAGCAGGCATTGGAGAACTGCGGCCACACCTGCAAACACACTGCCTGAATTGAAGAGGGCTGCCACACCTCCGAAAACTCAGATGATGGCACTATGTTTCTTGTACATGCGTGCAAGCAAACATAAAAATGCTTGAATCCATCACTGGTATCTGGTACTACAACCCTATAAATTTGATATTAAGCATCGACCTGGAAGTCAACATAAAGATGCTGACTATCTATCCAGTTACGGTGCAGGTTAACTTTCTACATTTTCAGTATTAATGATAATAGGTAGATAGTAGCTGTGTACCCCAGGGCAAATAGTATTGTATTGTGTTATATAAAAGTAATATGACTGTTTATATTGTGTAGGGTGCCCTGGGGTGGAGCTTCAGTAAGGGTGGGTGGAAGTTCCATCCCATTCCTCCTGGAAATGGTATCTTAGGGAATGTGTTTCAAAACCAGTAACTTTATATTACAGAAACATAGAAACATAGAAGTTGACAGCAGATAAGGACCGCAAGGCCCATCCAGTCTGCCCATTTCTTTTTCTACCTTATGAATGTGCCATTGACTTTTGCTCTGGTCAATGGCCTATTTATTATGATCTGTATTGTTCCCTTCTGCCTATCCCATGCCTGTTTGAAGCCCTGCACTGTATTCATAGCCACCACTTCCTGAGGTAGGCTGTTCCATGCATCCACCACCCTTTCTGTGAAAAAGAATTTCCTCACATTCCCCCTTATTCGGCCTCCCTCTAATCTCATGCTGTGTCCTCTTATCCTGTTATTTTTCTTATATTGAAACATGTTAGACTCTTTCACCTTGTTAATGCCCTTAAGGTGTTTGAATGTCTCAATCATATCACCGCTCTCCCTCCTTTGCTCAAGGGTATACATATTGAGCTCCATTAATCTGTCCTCATATGTCTTCTGAAGCAGTCCCTGCACCATTTCGGTTGCCCTTCTCTGGACTGCCTCAATTTGGTTAATGTTTGTGTGGTTATTGGTTATTGTGAAGGTGTGGCCTCCAGTACTGCATGCAGTACTCCAGATGGGGCCTAACCAGCGTCTTGTAAAAAGGGATTATTACCTCCCTCTTACGACTTGTGATACCCCTACTAATACACCCTAACATCCCCCTAGCCTTATCTACTGCTTTAGAGGTCTGCTTGGATGATTTCAGGTCATCGGTGATGATGATGCCCAAGTCTCTTTCTTCCATTGTGACTGCCAGCAACTCCCCTCCCAGTCTATAGGTGGCTTCAGGGTTTCTCATCCCTATGTGCATGATCTTGCACTTCTTTGTGTTAAATCCCAGTTGCCAATCTTCTGACCATTTTGCTAGTTTATCCAGATCTCTTCTCATTTTGTCCACCCCATCTGGATCATCTGCTCTGTTGCAGATCTTGGTGTCATCTGCAAACAGACAAGCCTTACCCTCTAGTCCATCTGCAAGGTCACTAATGAAGATATTGAAGAGGACTGGCCCCAGGACTGATCTCTGAGGTACCCCACTTGTGACTTGCATCTCTTCTGACTGTATACCATTTACCACCACTCTCTGTTTTCTACCCGTCAACCAGTTTGCCACCCAGTTCACCAACTTCTGACCCACCCTGAACCTACCCAGCTTATTTATCAATCTTCTATGTGGAACAGTGTTGAAAGCTTTGCTGAAGTCAAGGTAGGTGACATCAACTGCTCCTCCCCCTTGGTCCATCACTCTGGTTACCCAGTCAAAGAAATCTATGAGATTAGTTTGACAGGACCTTCCTTTTGTAAACCCATGCTGTCTTGGATTCTGTGCCCCTATGGATTCCAGGTGTTGCACTATCCTTTCCTTAAGGAGTGCCTCCATAATCTTGCCCACTACTGAGGAAAAAACTGACTGGTCTGTAGTTCCCTGCCTCCTCCTTGCTACCACCCTTGTGGAGCAGGATCACATGAGCCCTTCTCCAGTCTTCTGGGACCTCTCCTGTGCTCAGAGACTCACTAAACAGTTCTGCTAATGGCTCTGCTAGTTCCACCCTTAGCTCCTTAAGTACCCAGGGATGTATGCCATCAGGTCCCATTGCCTTATCCATCCTTGCTTAGCGAGCTCTTGTAGGACACTTTCTTTTGTGAAGGGAATAGTGCTCACCTCCCTCCCCCCAACCCGTGTCCTTGGTGCTGAGCTTTGGGCCCTGCCCTACCTTCTCTTCAGTAAATATTGAGCAAAAGTATCTATTTAGGATAGATGCTTTTACAGGGTCCTCCTCCTCACATGCCCCCTTTTCTCCATTGAGCTTAGCAATATTGTTTTTTACTTGAGCAGGGAGGTATGTGACAGAGGTAACTTTCCCCTCTGGTGAGAGTCTGAGTGAGTTTGAATCCTCCCTTCTTGAAAGTCTGTTGTGCAACAGCATCATACTTTATTCTTATCTTTATCTTAGCTTTTCTTTCTATTACTGTAGAATGACCACCTACTGTAATATCTCCTCTCTATCACTGTTTTCCCATTTTCATCTTTATTTCTCAAACCCTTTATTTTTACTTGCTAGATCACACCATGTTGGAAATGTGTTCTCATAAGAACTGAATAGCAATAAATGGAAAATAAGCCTAGAACCCTGAATGTGGTTCAGCAGAAGGCTATTTTTTATGTTCCTTCTTCATCAACCCCCACCATCCAGCCCGTGTACTCTGTGTATGTACCGACCTTTACAGCTATTCCTTGAGTGAACAGTTTTGTACACACCCCGTTATGGAGAAATACTCCATTGAGTCTGGGTATTCTGTTAAATATAAGGAATAGGAGACCCGAGGGAGGCAAGCTGCACCAGATGCCCAGTCCAAATGCAAGTAGTAATTAATGCCACAGAAAGCGAATGAAGAAGCAGAGGTGTAGGGCAAACTAGTAAAGGACCTCTTTGTTTGTCTTTGCCCTAGTTCCCCTCCCTGTGTATGTAGACTGCATGTACCCCCATAATTTACCTTATGTATTAAAGCTGCTCTGAAGAATATATGCAGAGAAAGCTGTACCATGAACCAGGAACCTGTTTATTTTTATCCCTTTCGGTCAGACTAATGTTACCGCTGAGGAGAATAAGCGATACATTTCTCGAACGATGGCCAGTCTGGACAGGAATGGCTCCCTTCATGGTTTTGTCAACTTGTCAAATACAGATAAAAATCCTTGCCATGCAGTGGCAGTACCGAGGATATCATAAAAGGGAGTTTACAAGAAGTCAAGGGATGACACACCTGATTAAAACTCTGTATATTGCACTTGTTATGTTGCTCGCTGAACACAGAGCCATATGCCATCTGACCTAGCATGGTTCCATGTCCCAATCAGTATCCCCTTCATAGCATGATGCAAGCTCCTATAGAGAGTCAGTGGCACCTTCTTACCTCCTTAAATATGATTTACTGATGCCTATCAAATGAAATAGGGGTGGGGCTTTTCTTTAATGCAGCCCATTTTCATTTAAAGCTGGAATTGTGATATGAAATGTTCATTGTTATAAGTTAATGGAGTCAATATTGTTTATTCGTTTGCTATCATATGTATTTAGATGGATGTATTGTATATGATGGATGTTGACAAAAATGTTGAATAATTGAATATAATAAAGGCAGAGTTTAGATTCCGGGGAGGAGTTATTCAGACATAAAAGACTGACCTTAAGACTCAAAAATCAGATTCATTTTGGGAGTGAACCTGAGAGAATCACCTAGAATAGATCTCCAAAGAGGAGGTCAGGCACAGAGAATATTATAAAGATAGCAACTTATTCTCTCTGAGCTGTGCTTATTTATGAGTTTGTTTTCTGTTTTGAAGGTATTGAAGTTATTATTTTATTGAGTTGTTTTGTTTATTTGTAATAAACATCACAGATATTAGGTGTGTTGTACTTGATTGCTTGTTGTCTGTGTAATCCTTTTCAACCCTACCCACGGCACATACCTTACTTCATGCTTGGTCCTGGGGAGCTAAGTTAGACATTCATGGACAGTTTTCCTTTCAGTCAGTTTGACTACAACCTCATTTTCTTCCTTTTCTGATATTTCTATTGAATCAAATAGAAGACAAAATATTACATTAGTTTGAAACTTCAAGAAGGATTTTAAAAGACCAGATGCCTTTGCCTGGTACAGAATAAATTCATTGTTCATAGCCAGTTGAATTGATGAACAGTGAGCTAATGTCTTCTACCAGGCCTTGGGTTTTTGAGTAGCATAACAGGGCTCAAGTATCTGGTCTACCTTGTCCTCACTTCCCATGTACTTGTTATAGTCAATGCCACATTGAGTCTTATTTATCAATTTTTCCTGACCATAAACAGGAAGTGGTGCTGTAGATTTATCATGAAGTGTACTCAAGAAGAGGTATACATCTTTTTTATCCTTGAATTCTGTAGCCCAATGCAGTTCCCTGCATTGTTGATCACTGGACTCACTTTTGGAAATCCTTGCTGGTTGGACCTGATAGTGCATCAAGCTACTGTATCTCACTAATTCAAGTCCTTAAGCAAAGGAATCTCAGTGTAGAAGTTATCTATATAGAGGTGGTAGTAAAGGTTAGCAAGGGATGAATAGGTGCCACATAATTTGGTATTCAAACATGGGGGCAGTCTGGAACATCACATGTGGCACCCATTCTGGTGTGGATTCTGAAATGGTATGTGTACCATGTGGAATGTTCACAAAGTTTGTACCTTTTAATTACATAAAGGTACTATTTAAATATTATTTTTCCCTTAAATAGCAGAAGGCACTCATCAACTGAAATATTTTAGATTGGGTGTAAATCTAAGAAAAGATGTTAAAGAGATGATCAACATTAGGCCTTAATTTAACAATCCTATCATTTTCTGGATGACTCCTTGGCAAACATCTAATGTTGTCATTGTCCCGGATTCCCCCCTTTTCCCTCACAAAAAGACAGAGACCATTTCTTTGTTGTCGTGCTCAGATTGGCAATTAATTTATTTATATTCATAATTCCATATTCCATTTTCCATTTCTTTATTATCATATTTTCAGAAATTTCATTTATTTCCATCCATATATCAATCTCTGATTATCCCTCTCCAGGTGAAAACCTGGGTGCCTTCTTCCTTTCCTTTTCTGCTAGGTAACAGTGAAAACCGAGACCGCTTTCTCCTTCATCTTCTTCCTCTTCTTGTGTTATTCCTTTTTTCTTCCCCTCCCTCCCCCTCTTCCCCACTAGCCAATCTCCAGCTTGCGTTGGATGGCTGGCTTCCCCCATATTTAGGATATCATTCTCCCTTAACTCAGGGAAGATCCTTTTTATTCTTTCCTTCTTTCTTTCTTTTTTTTTTATGTCCCATTTTTTGCATGTTTCCTCCATGCTTCTATAAAGCCCATTGTTTCTGTGTTGAACATGTCTATGGCTAGGTCTGACAGTTGAACACCGTCTGACCTGTAGAAGTCTTCTACCCATTCTTCTACCCCCCGCAGTATCACCTGTCCTCCCATCTGCCTTACCAATGTCCCAACTCTTCTTTTCATCTTTCTCCTGGCCTTCTCCACCACTCTATGGCTGTGCTCCTGCCTTCACACCCTTCTTGGTATCATATCTGACCAGGCGAGGCACACCTGAGGCCACCACTGTCGTATTGCCCCTAAATCCCTTTTTATCTGTAAGTATGTGTCTACCCATGGTCTGCCTGCCAGGTCATTGCCCCCTTAGATGTATAATAATTAGGTCTGGACTGGGGTGCCGTCCCTTGAGTTCCTTCAAGGTGGGAAGCAGCGGTGCCCATCTCATCCCCCATATGCCATGCCAGACCAACCTACACTATTTCACATCTTGGTACAGCTGCTTTCCCCCAGCCTTCTTCTCTGCTCTTTTTCCAGCCTAATAATATAGGAATGGATGCAGATTCAGACTTCCGTGATCCTCCCTCTACCTATGGGGTTCAAGCAAAATTAATTATTTTACACATGCTCTTAGTGTCATCACCATATCATCTCCCCCAATTTTTGCCCTCCCCCCACCTTTACCATTTCTTGCCCCCAGATCTGCAGTTCCAACCAGGAGCACCACCTTCAATTTTTACTTCAGTGCTCTAATGTATCTCTTAAAACTAGCAGACCACCAGTGCCCTTTTTTCAAAATGTCATTCACCGTTTCTCCCACTGCTGCCCATTGTGAGGCAGCCCCAATCCACAGGGAATGGTATGAATAATTAGCTGGGTCTTTCCCCATGAATTGAATGCCCTTTTTAAGCAGTGCTGTGACTTGGTAGCCAGTGACCCTTTTCCCATCACCATGTACAAATAACTTTCCCGTCCTGGTCCCATGCTCTGCGGCAAAAGCCCACAGAGCCTGTACTGGGCATATTGCAACCTCTACCTGCCCCATCAGCGTTACTATGCAACCTTGTCCTCTTTGATCCATTTTTGACCTCCTGATCTTGATCTGTATCTCTTTCACCCCCCAGCTTATATCTTCCCATTCCAATCCCCCTTCCTTGTCTTCTTTCCCATGCCCTACCACCTCACTCACTCTCATGGCCCCTGCAAACATTATTACATAAATTGTGTGAAACAGCTGGGCCTCGGCCTTTGATCTGCATATTGCCGGGAGCACGTCCTTTAGTTTTATTAGCCACTGCTCCCATATTGGCCTCCTATTATCTCCTGGCCCATGTTCCAACCTACCCCATCCTTGCATCATTCTCCTGAAGAACAATGATTTTGCCAGGTCTTTCCATCCCTTTAGGCTGCAGATAACACTAATCCCTGCCAGGTAAACTCCCATTGTGGTGTGAGCAGTTCCTTTTTGCCACTGTTCCATGGTGGACATTCCCAACTGTTCCTTTGTGAGTGTCCCACTTACCTCCATCTGGTATTCAGCTCTGAATGTTTGAAACACCCGCCAAGCCCCATCATAGGCCCTCAGAGTCCGAGGTGCCTATGAGCTGCAAAACAACAGTTCTGCTCCTTCTTGCCAATGTCCCAGATGTTCATTGGTATCAGTGTTTTTTGTTCCTCTGCTGCTGGCGCCAGCCTCCGGAAATAGTCCAGCTGCAGACAGGAAAGGCTGTCAGCCAGGGTATTGTGTAATCCTTCTATGTGTTTTGCTCTGAATGACATGTTAAGCTGCAAAGCCCTTAACACTAAATGTCGTAATACTTTCATGACCGTCTCTGACCTGGCTCTCCTGTTCTTTAGGACCTCCACCACTGCTCTATTGTTATACCAGAATGTCACTTTCTGATCCTGTAGTTCCTCCCCCCAGACCAGGGTACATGCCCATATGGGCATGATTTCCAACAATGTTGTATCTCTTATTTTCCCATCCTTTACCCAGCTATCAGGCCATGGTTCTGCAAACCACCTGCCCCTCAGGTAACCTCCATGCCAAAACCCCCGGCTCCAACTGTGTAGAGATCAAGGTCTGTGTTGTACACCCACTCTTCTTGCCAGAATGAACAGCCGTTATATTCCTTAAAGAATTCCTCCCATATCTCAAAATCTTCTCTGACACCTTTTGTCAGGTCCACCCAGTGATGTGGTCTGGTGACCCCTGCTGTAGCCCTAGCAAACCTCTTTGTGAATGCCCTCCCTGGTCCAATGGTCCTGCAGGTGAAGTTCAGGTGCCCCAGTACTTGCTGTACTTGTTTCAGCTGTACCCTTCTCCTGCTGGTGTGTACTTGAATCAATTCTTTCAGTTTCCTCACTTTGTTGTCTGGCAGCCTAAATATCTTTTTTGGGGCCTCTATCTCAGTCCCCAGAAACTCCATCACCCGGCTGGGCCCTTCTGTTTTCTCCGGTGCCAGTGGCACCCCTAGCTCCCTGCATAATTCCTGAAACTTGCCCCAGCATCCTCTGTATCCCTTTTCCCCTCCCAACGAAAGTCATCGAATAATACCCGTACAGCGTGCTGATGGCACAAATGTCCACACCAAATATAGAGACATCCCATTGGCATGGATTTGTCAAAATAATACTGCTCCCCAATCTTAAAACCCAATAGATCCCAGTCTTCTCTCCTGACCAGCAGCAATCTGAAAGCAGATTCAGTATGCGTCTTTGCATATCCATGTGTCCTCAGTAGCCCGGATTATCCGAACTGCAACCTCTAGTGTCGCATATGTCACTCTACTGTGTTCCTCCCCAATGAAATCATTCACCAAATTCCCTTCTGGATAAGACAGGTGGTGAATCACCCTGTACTCTCCCTCTTGCTTCTTGGGTACCAAACCCAATGGCGAAATCCACATATCTCGTGGGGGGGGGTGTCAAATGGTCCCTCTACCCTCCCTTCTGCCTTTTCTTTCTCTATCTTCTGTCTCAGCATTTCTTCCTTTCCTTTAACTGATCACAGGTTGCCCGCCTCTCTCGCTTGTCTGGGCCCCCCACACTGCAGTGAAAACCCTGTGCTAAAACCTTTTATAATCATCTCACGCACCCTTCTGTTTGGATACCTGTCCAAACAGGCTGTCCATGCCTAAATTGATGGGGGTTCTAGCTACCCTGAACTGCTCCTTGTCACTCTCCCCTTACTGCTCCCCAGCCCCCTTCCTCTTGCCTTGTGCAGGGTTCTTCTGATCAGTGATTCTGAACCCCCTCCGCTCATGTTCCCTCTGTCCCTCCCTCCCCTATTCTATGTCTGCCCTTTAAACCCCTGTCCTTCTCGAAAGAACTGTTGACCTGACCCTTGCCCCCCGTGTCCCTGTGCCCCTTGGGTCCATGCCATCCTGCATTTGCTTGCTGGGTGTCCTCCACCGCATTTTGAGCAAGCTTGACGAAAACTACATTGAGGCCATGAGCAAAAGGCCCCTGTTGTAAGCCCAACAACATCTATGGGGTGTCGCCCCTTTCTTCCCTCATTCCCCTTTTGGATGTGGACTGATCTGTGACATAGTCTGTCCATAAGTCTAGCTGCTTCATGTCCCATCTCACATCCCGAATGTTGCCATTCTCTGTTGAAAAAATTTGTCATAGTATAGCCCCCCACCCCACGTTTTGCCTTTGTCCTCCTTATTATCAAGGAATACATGATGAGCGGGATGCCCAGCTCCAGCTTTTTCTCCAAGACAATGGCTGAGAAAGTAGCAAAACCTATGAACCATCCATCCCAGGTCTTTCCCCTTCATGAACTTGTCCTCCTCCTTTTTCTCCCTAAAAGCACTATTGCCACTGCCATTTCACTCTTACCTATGTTCTCAGCCTCCTCATATTTTGCTGCCAATTCCCGGCTCACCAAAGCGAATATATCCACATACTCCCCTTTCCATATTTCTTCTTTCATGACCAGTGGAACATGCTCTCCTATCCTCATCCCAGGCGCACCTCTCTCCCTTGTACCTTTCCCTTCTCTTTCTGCACTCCCTTCATTACTTTTTGGTGCCTCTTTCTCTGTCCTAATCTCTGCCAGAGCCAATTCCATCTGCCCTAACCCTCCTGACCCCAGCGCCAATACAGTTTGACCTATGTATTCCTTTATACTGTCCCCACTGCATTGGGTGCGTTACCTGTAACCTTGTCCAGCCGTGCTGCCTGGCATCTTCCAATTGCCCCTTTTTTCTCCCTGTGGTTGAGGAGGAGGGTGAACTACTATGGTTTGTGGCAGGAACACTATGTTCTGGGGATCTGGCCTGGGTTCACCAAGGGAGATCCTACCTTGATTGGGGGGAGGTACTGGCATTCCCAAGTCTATAGGCTGCAGAGGTACTGGATCAGCCACCCTGGAGGGTTCCACTGCAAGATGTGGTACCCTAGTGGGGCTACGTGGCCCTTCAGCTGGTCGTTTCCCTCTGCCCCCTTTTCCCGGGCCCGCTTTCCTTTTCTCCCCGGGTCTTCCTGGTTCCTCCCCTTCCTCCAGTTCCCACATTCAGTTGGCCTTTTCTGCCAATTCGATTATAGCCCTGTAGGCGTCCTCCTTTGATGGCTTGCTTTTCTTTGGTGCCATTTCCTTTGCCTTTTCTCTGTGAAGACAACTACAGGAAGAGAACAAGAGTTATTATATACTTATATTACCACATATTTTGTGTCCTTCCCCCCTTTTTTTCTTGCACCATCGTGACTGCTCTGTTTTACATTTCATGCCCGCGTGCCTCCCTTTTCCTTGGTATCCTTGCGCTCCTGAGTTTTTTTTTATCCCCTTTTTAGCTTCCATACCTGTATGTCCCCCTTTGCATCCCCTTGTTTCTCCCATGTCGTCTCATGGGCCACCACCAGCCGTTGCTGCCTCTCTAAACGAAAATGCCTCTTTCCTGTGTGCTGCTGGGGTATGAGTACTCTCTTTTCCTGAGGATTTTCACTCTTCCCTTAATTAAACCAACTGGAGGCTGCCACAAGGACCTTTGGGGTGGGGGAGCTCCCCCACGGCCCAGCAGGCCTGTGTGTGCCTCGTGCCCCCCCTTTGCCCCCTGTTAGCCAGCCTCTCCTTGTACAAATCTCTGCTTCCCTTGTCTTTTTCCTTCTTCTATCCTCCTCCTGCTCTTTCCTCCCTTTCCTCTCGTCTTCACGATCGACACAAAGCATGTGATGTCACGCCATGGGTCGCTATAGCATGCTTCCGCTCCTCCCTTTATGGGGCCTCTCTCTGTTGGCCCTTTACTTGAGAAACCACTAAAACCTCACACCTCATGGCTAAATCACCTCACCCCTACCCCCTGGAAAATGCTCGCCTCACGGCCTACCCATGGCGTGCGCCGTAGTGCCACGTGGCCGCCTGCATCAGCCCACACACCAGCCCTTCGCTTGGGCCTCTTCCCCATCATGGTCTCCCCCCCCATGCTCTGTAGCCGCATTTCCCTAGGCCTCCACCTGCCAAACAGGACCGCAAAGTGTTCCAATTTTTGCTATGTGCTCCCAGCTCCGCTCCATTTTCTTCACTACTCTCTCTGTGACACTGTCCTTCAATCGCAACCCTCACTAGGCCACGCCAACAAAAGTCCACCTCTTGCTGGCCAAAACTTCCAGCCATGCACTACTAAATGCTCTGTTCTCTTTCTGGTCCCTTAACAACCCGGTCCATCAGTTGCATCCCTCACTAGGTCCACACCAGCAAAACACCACTGCTTGTTGCGCCAAAACTTTGAGCCATGCACTACAACGCTCCGTTCAGCTTCAACAGCCCTACCCTTCAGTCGCATCCCTCGCTAGGCCCACGCCAGCAAAACTCCACTGCTTGTTGCCCCACAACTTCCAGCCATGTGCTCCAATGCTCCATTAGGCTTCTGAAATGCTCACTCCTCCCAATACCCTGCTCTGCTCTCATTTTTTCTTTAGGCCCATGCCGGCCATTGCTCCCCCCCAACACTGCATGCTGCTCTCTAACAGGAGCACTACCTTCTGATCTTCTGTCCCAGATCTCCTCAGCTAGCTTCAGGCACAGCTTCTACAATCCACTACTGTTCTTAGCGCTTCAATTCTGTCTCATATCCTGTTATACTATGTAATTGACCACAAAACCACACACATTTTTTTTAAAAACTACTAGCATTCATCTTGTCCTTATGCTGTAAAGTGCATCTCTCCTCCCACTGTTATATGCAGACTTTCATAGTCAACCAAGTGGCCCCCCAAACCTCTCTTTCTCCTTTTTACTATATATATATATTTTTTAAACATATCCAGTCTCTTTTTTTTTTCCTTACCTGTTTTATCCTGGTGCACAAACCTCCACCAACAAATATGCCAATCCGACATGCTGCAGCTTCAGTAAAATCAAAAACTCCAGAAAAAATGACTGAGGCCCCCTTGTGCTGTCCCTTATGTACCTCCCTTCGCCCCTCCCCTTCCTGTTACCTGCCCATTGTTCTGGCCCTTAGCCCCATCCCTTCCTTCCCCCTTCCCTCCTGAGCACAACCATTCTAAGAAGGAGGGAAGGGGTGCACCAGGACAACCTGGTCTGCCCCTTAAAGAGCAAACTCCATGGTAGTGCATAAAACTCAGCAGAAGCTGATACTGCTTGCCACTTGTTATAGCTGTAAGTGAAAAGAGGGAGACCAGGGGTAGGACTGTACAGTTAAGAAAGTGAAGAGGGGAACTGTGCAAAGGGGGACAAGGAAAAATCAGACACTCTGAATGAATACTTTTTTTCAGTGTTCTCAGAGGAAGGAGAAGGGAGGGACCACAAAAAAGTAACAGAAGCTTTGGAGGGAGGTGGACACTAGTCCTTTCTTGGAGGAGAGAGTCCTGAAGGAATGCATTAATCTGAAGGGGGACAAAACAATGGGGCTAGATGGGATGCATCCTAGCATGTTGAGGATGCTCAGGAAAATACTGGCCACACCTCTGACAGTCCTGTTTAACAACTTACAGGAAACAGGAGCAAATCTGGATGATGGAGGAGGGTGGATGTATTCCCACTACACAAAAGTGGTAACAAGGAGGAGGCTGACAATTATAGGCCAGTCAGTCTGAAAACTTGTAGTGGAAAACTTAATGGAATCACTGCTGATGCAAAGGATTGTAGAATATCTTGAATCCAGTGGGTTATAAGACCTGAGGCAGTCTGGGTTCAAAGAGTGTTGAGCATGTCAAACAAACCTGAAAGATTTCATTGACTGGGTGACAAAGGATTTAGATCAGTGTGGAGCGGTAGATGTGGTCTACCAAGATTTCAGTAAGGGTTTCAACACCATTCCACATAGGAGACTAGTAAGAAAGTTGGGTAGCATAGAAGTTGGTCCAAGGATGGTAAGCTGGATAAGAAATTGCTTAGGAGATAGGTGACAGAGGGTGGTGGTAAATGGAGTTCACTCCGAGGAAGGAAGGAAGGAAGAAGGAAGGAAGGACAGACGGAAGGAAGAGTGACCAGTCTGGTGCCTCAGGGATCAGTGCTGTTACCGGTCCTCTTTATTATTTTTGTAAGTGACATTGCAGAGGAGCTGGAGGGGAAGGCATGCCTCTTTGTGGATGACACCAACATGTGCAATAGGATGGACATTCTGAGGGGGTGTGGGAAGGATGAGCAGAGACCTGAGTAATGGAGTGATCAAGAGTATGGCAGCTGGGTTTCAATATGAAAAAGTACAAAATAATACACTTTGAACACAGAAACCCAGAGATGGAGTACAACATTGGTGGAGTGGTATTGATGACTACCTAGCAGGAAAGATACCTGGGAGTAATCATATCAGATGACCTAAAGGTGGCCAGGCAGTAAAACAAGGCAGTTGGGAGGACTACTGGGATGCTGGGTTGTATAGGGAGAGGTACCACCAGCAGAAAGTTGAAGTTGAGTCTGCATAGATCACTGGTAAAAACAACTGATGCAAAGAGCAGGATGCATCAAAATTTGCAACAATTCTGATTTTCAAATGGTGCTTCTGTCAAAAACAGGTCTTCAAGCACCAGACTGGCTTGCACCATTCTTGTGCCAAAAAAATGGCTGCACCATTTTGGAAGGGATGCCTACATCACTGAAATGATACACCATCCCCTTTTTTGGGGATTTTCAAGGACTGTGAGTTCTGTCATTATGCCTAATATGTATTTTGCTGTTAGACCAGCCAGATCTGGTCTAAGGGATGCTAGAGCATCTAAAGAGGCCCACAGCAGGCGTGCAGACCTGACCATGCTTCTATTATGGGCAGATATTTCCCTGCAGGACTAGTTTAGAACATTTTGGGGGCTTAGCCTTGGCCATTCCATCTATTTTTTGACTCATCTTGCATCATTCCTGTCCCTTTCATCATTTTTACTCAGCCTGCACTATTTTTTGATTCAACTTGCACCATTTTTTAACTCATCTTGCATCATATGTTTTCTCGACTTGCATCATTTTTGTTCCTAGAGTTATTTTTTAACTCAGTTTTGTTATTCTCATCTCTTATGTTATTTTGTTGATTCAGTGGACCTCTTGTGTCAGTTTGGGGGACTTTGCCACAGAGAATGCTTTTCTTTCAAAATATGGTGCACTGTATTTGGCACTCCTGGAACTGACACAAGGTGTGGGTATAGATGATACAGAAAACATAGTCATCAACATTTTGAACATTTTTTTTTGAGAGGCTTAAGCTTTTTAGCATCTCAGCATATCAATTAATTTGAACTTTATTTGGACTTACATAGGCTCACCAGGGTTTTAAATCTTAAAGTATACTTTGCAAAGCAGAAGATGTGTCGTGGACCTCCAGACAACACCCCCAATACCATGGTAATGGAAGACACAGAGATAGGCAGGGATGGTGAGGTAAAACATTTTTGATCTCTATCAGCCTTTATACCTCCATATAATAATGTGGTCCAGATTTTTGAGAGAGCTTGTGAATGTGACTTTAAGATTCTGTCAAAGGGGAGGACAAGAGCAAGGTATATCAATATTAACTCTAGTGAAGCAAGAGCCCTAAAGGAGTTAGAGAATAACAAGGGATTGTTATTAAGCCAGCAGACAAGGGAGGGTCCATTGCGGTGATGACGGAGCAACAGAGTATTAGTGAAGTACTGAGACAATTAAGTGATGAAACTTTCTATTTACAGCTTAAAAGTGATCCAATATCACATTATAAACAGGAAATTGATGTTTTTCTTCATGAATCTATGTTGATGAGTATCATAACACCACAGGAGTATGGTTTTCTGACAGTAGACCACCCAATCAGGGCTAGTATGTGCATACTTCCCAAAATTCATAAGAGTTTAGTTAAGCCACCAGGCCGCCCCATCATGGCAGGTATTGGCTCCCTTTCAGAGCCCCTGTCTATGTATGTAGATGCATACATAAAAGGGTATGTCACAAGTCTTAGATCATATGTCAAGGACACCACCTAGTTTTAAGGGTGAGAAGAAATTGTTCTAGTGATGCTGATTTCATAGCACAGGGATCAGATATGTGTGAACGGTTTATCAGTAGGGGTTACAACAGTAGAACAGTGCTTGAAGCATTTGTAAATGCTTTGAACATCCCTATAGAAAGTTTATTGGTAGAAAGATCATCTAGGGAAGTGAATGATAGGACACGTTTTATTACCACTTATAATAGACAATCTGGGGAAATCAGTAATATCATTCAAAAGCATTGAGACATTTTGGCTAATGAGCCCCTGCTGAGTACACTACAAAAAGGCTACAAATTGCATATCGTAGGGGCAGAAATCTTAGGGACAGATTGGTGCATAGTCATCAGTGAAAAAAAGCTCACCTCCGAAGGGACTTAGTAATTGGTTGCCACCGTTGCCACATGGCAATTTCCCCTGTGGCAGCTACAAATTTTGCTCAGACATTTCGAGATCTGACACCTTCAATACATGCAAAAGTGAGAAAATGTATAAGATGTATGATTTTTTTAATTGCATAACAGAGGGAGTCATTTATTTGGCAACATGCATTTGTGGGGCATTTTATGTCAGCCAAACATCAAGGCCATTCAAGCAGAGAATAGGAGAACACTAGAAAGGGATTCTGGCAGGGGATAATATAAATGCACTAGCCAACCATGTCAAAAAGTATAATGATGGCCTACATAATTTTAAGTTCTGTGCTATTGAAAAAGTACGACTGGGATTTAGAGAAGGTGATCTGAAAAACAAATTGAACTACAGAGAGTCTTTCTGGATTTTTCAACTAGGGACTTTAGTGCCACCAAGTTTAAATAACAATATGGAAATTATGTAACGTATAAAGAAAAGGCAAAAATGAAATGCCACCTTTCTAGTTTGCTGAGAAGATGTTGTTTGAATTTATTTAAACCAAGTGAGACATTATAATACAATATATTGCATTTTGTTTTGGGGGGGGGATATGTAAAATTATGATTTATAACATTAAATAATGGTAGATTACTTTGCTCTATTTTCCCACAGGTCTTAATTCAAGCTAAATTGGAGCTTAATTTGTCCAGCATCAAGTTTGATATTGGGTTGTCTTACCAAATGGTAGAAAAATAAGGAGCCATGGAAAATGATCCTGCAAAAAAGGGTTTGCTCCTTTTTATGAGTACACTTTTTTGTATAAGGAGTGGACACATATTATAAAGAATAGTAATGCTTAGATGCTGACATTATATAGCATATGTCTGTTTTTTCCATGATCTATAGTATTGTCATACCGTCACCATACTACAAATTGTTTTTATTGTATGGAAATATAGTGTACAATGGGTTTTAGTGTTTAATTGTGTCACATTGGTGTGTTGAATTGATACAGGAAAATGATTACTTAAAAAATAATTTTAGCACATTTGGAGCTAAGCAGGGATTTGCACTTTCTTTGTGTTTTAAATGTATTGTTAGTCATGTATGCATTGTCCATAAATATCTATTAGATGTGTTTGTACAATGTCTTTTTAGGCACTTTAATATTTTGTACTGTTTTCTCTGTTTTTCTTGTGGTATAGGTGTGCAAGGTGCCTTTAAGAGAGCACTATTTATTACCTGTGCACATTAAGCTCTGGTACCTCCTGATGATGCACAATTGAAGTGCAAAACCGGTAGAGGTTTTTCTGATTGTATGGCTGCTCATGGTGTGATGTTTTATTAATTAATAAAGCTGTATTTTTGATTAAGTTCCTCAGAGCAGTGCTGGTTTTTGCAAGTCTGAAATTGGTCACTTTTGGGCCGGGCACACTCCCATGCAGTGGAGCTGCATTTTGCTCTATTTATATCAATCTAAGGGCCCTTTTAGAATCCAGCTCCAAATCTCCAGAAGGACACAGACAGAGTAGAGGTCGTGCAGAGGAGGGCAACTAAAATGATGCAGGGTCTGTATCAAAAGCCCTATGAAGAGAAACTAAAAGACCTCAATATGCACACCCTGGAAGAAAGAAGAAATCAAGGTGATATGACAGAAACCTTTAAATACCTCACAAGGGTATATAAGGTACAGGAGGGAAGTATTTTTCAGACAGAAAGGTGCTCAATAACAAGGGGATATGTTATGAAGCTGGAGGGGGTAGATTCAGGGGAGATGTCAAGAAGTATTTCTTCACAGAAAGAGTGGTAGATTCCTTGAATAGCTTTCCAGCACAGGTAATGGAGAAAAAACAGTGGTGGGGTTCAAGAATGCATGAGATAGGCATAAGGGAATAATAGTGGAAAGTAAGGGGGAAGGAAAAGAGCAATAGATCAATTATGGTCTGCAGTAATAATGTTGGTAGGGGAAAATGGGCAGAAGTGGTACTTAACTACTGTCAAATTCTATGTTTCTATGTTTACTAACAAGTGTGTGGAATTTGCAGGGTATGTGACCACAGTTTGGCAGTGCAATGCTTTGTTTTTCTTATCTGTGTGACCACAGCAAATGCTGATAATGTTTTTAAATCATCCCCTTTTCCAGTGTCAAGCCCCAGAACCTTTTCATTTCCTCTAAATCTATAAGAGTCCACTGGCAAGCTCATGTATGTGGTTTTCTGTTAGAACAGTTAGACCTTGGAATTCTTTACCATCTAACATTGTACAAGCTACTAACTTTGGAAGTTTTAAACCTTCTGGATGAGCTACTGTTAACCAGAACTTTGAATAAATAGACCTACGAGTTTAGGAGACAATTAAATGGGGTTCAACCAAGTAAACCAAGTCCCCATATTAAGACAAAAACTGACCTGCATTTACAATTTGCTTGAGCCATCATATGAGTTAATATTACATCATTAAAAATAAGTGAGAACACATTATCTGAGGGTAACTCACTTGTGACAGCATGTAAAAAACATGCATTACCAGTAAATAGGGGAACGTGTTTTTTTTTTCTATATTTGGGGGGGGGCTATACTGATAAACTGGAGTGCAAGCACTGTGATACCTTTGGCAATCTGTAGCTGTCACTGGGACCCCTGTTTCATTATCATGCATTGCTAGCAGATCAGATTTATTGTAGTCATGGGTAGGTACTGAAATCCTGACCTGAAATGGTACCCAGGGATACCTGTAAACTATCTAAAATTACCCTAAAAATATCCTAATGAAAAACAAGTAGTTGGTTCTGGCTGGATAAATACTACTTGACTCTACTACCCTATTACCCTACCCTGACCATGACAACAAGCATTTGTCAATGCCGAATGTTTGCTTACTGGCATTGGCAGTGGTAGTGTAGAAGTTACAGAGCTGCATAATAGGAATGGCAGTGAAGTATTGAACTGAAGCCAACCCCACCACCACCCTGCAGAGAGTGACAGGCATTGGGGTGTGCATTTGGGTCGTCAGGCATAACGGCCACGCCATTTCACCACACCCCACTCTGCAGACACTGACAAGTGTCACGTGTTCCTTGGGGTCTTTGGCCCTTATGCGCACCCCATTTCATTAGGAAATACGGTGAGATGGGTGCGATATAGGAGAATGGGGTTAAGTTTGGGGCCGAAAAGTCCAAGGCATACCTCGATGCCTCTCAGTGACTGCAGGGTGTGGAATGGTATGAGCATCACAGGCAAGAATCCCAAGTCACACCCCTGATTCCTGTCATTCTATATAGGGTTGGGCGATTTAGTTGAAAAGCCTAATACCTCAGGCATTACGTTGGTATTTTAACTCCAAATTTTCAACATGTTTGTTTGTGACCCACCTCATGAACAGGGGAATATCAGTTTGGTAGCTGAGCGCTGCTTATGCACAGTGACTACAGGATTTAGCACCACAGGTGCAAAAATATTCGAACAGGCTGTAAAATGACAGCTGTACTCTTTCATGGGGAGGTGTAAAAATAGCTATGTTGCAAATGTGTAGTAAAAATATTTAAAAAAATGGTGAAGTCACGAGCGTACATAGAAACTGTGCAACGCACACCCGTTATATAAGTAGGTTGGGGATATTTTATAGCAGATTGTCAACTCAGGCATTTTGGTGCCTCCGATCATGAACAGTGTCACTGTGATTTTCTTTATCTGTGCCGAACAATGATTTCCCACAGCGACCACGCATCTCTGCACTGAAAGTGTGAAAACACACTTCGGCCATGTTGTGAAAAATGGCAGCTGTACTGTTCATAAGGAAGTGTTGAAAAATGCCACTAGTGAAAATCTGGACTGGAAATATTACAAAGTCATGAACTAACGAGGATGCGTGGAAACTGCACAATGCTCACTCATAACACAGTCATTTTATGGACTTTTGTCACCAAATTTTCAACATAGCCATTTAAGACCTCTGCTCATGAACAGTGTGCAACTGTGATTTTCTTAATCTGTCCTAAACATTGCTTTCGCCTGTAAGCACCATTATTACGCTACATGTCGTGATAACACATTTTGGGTGACATATGAAAAATTGCAGCTGTACTGTTCATAAGGAAGTTTAATAAAATGGACATGTTGAAAATCTAGAGTGAAAATATTAAATTTGCAAACTTACGAGCATGCATAGGAACTGTGCAACGACGCTCGTAAAAGTCATTTTAGGCATTTTTTCACCAAGTTTTCAACATAGCCATTTTAAGACCTCTGCTCATGAACAGTGTCCTGTGGTTTTGTTAAATGTGTCCCTTACATTGAGCTTGCACACCGACTAAGCCATTGTGCGCTACATGAAAGCGGAGACGTTTTGAGCAGGATGTGAAAAATGACAGCTGTACTGCTCATAAGGAGGTGTGGAAAAATGGCAATGTTGGAAATCTGGAGTGGAAATATTGAAAATTCGCAAACCTACGAGCGTGCGTGGGAACTGTGCAACGCACACTCGTAAAACAGTCATTTTTAGGAATTCTGTCACCAAATTTTCAACATTGCCATTTTAAGATCTCTGCTCATGAACAGTGACACTGTGATTTTCTTAATGTGTCCCATACACTGAGTTCGCATGACTGCGCCATTGTGCGCTACATGGGTGGAAACACGTTTTGGGTGAGATGTGAAAAATGACAGCTGTACTACTCATAAGAAGGTGTGGAAAAATGGAAATATTGAAAATCTGGAGTGGAAATATTGAAAATTCGCAAACCTATGGCGTCGTGAGAACTGCATAGCATACGCTCGTAAAAACAGTCATTTTAGGAATTTTTCACCAAATTTTCCAACATAGCCATTTCAAGACCTCTGCTCATGAACAGTGTCACTGTGATTTTCTTAATATTGTCCTGTACATTGATTTCACACCGACTGCGCCATTCTGGCGCTACAATGGTGAAACACATTTTGGGTGAGATGTGAAAAATGACAGCTGTACTACTCATAAGACAGTGTGGTGAAATGGCAATGTTGAAAATCTGGAGTGAAAATATTGAAATTTTGAGAACTTACGAGCCTGCGTAGGAACTGCGCAACGCACGTTCGTTAAACAGTCATTTTTTGGAATTTTGGCACCAAATTTTCAACATGGGGGTTTTGGGCCCCCTTCTCATGAATGATGTCACTGTCATGGAGGTATTCAGTCCTGAAGGGTGATTTCGCAGTCACTGCACGAAATCACCCTTCGAGCCCGAATAATGCCATGACAGTGATATCATTCATGAGAAGGGGTCCCAAAAACCCCATGTTGAAAATTTGGTGCAAAAATTCAAAAATGCCTGAGATATGCAATAAAGTTGAACCCCTCCTATTTAGCCCATTATACAGTTTACCGGCATTTCCTCAGTTCGCGGTCGGCTTTGAAGAGTGCAGACGTGTTCCTGGTCCACCGAAGATCGTCGCGCCGGAGTCCGGAGGTAAGTATGGGGTGAGGGGGGGTGTGGGAAGCTGGGTGCGCAGTGGGTGGGTGCGGGTTGTGGGAGGGGTTCGGGATATGCGCCGGGACCGTTTTGTTTACAGGTTAAAACAAAAAAAGCGTTAATGGGACCGCTTGCCGCGCTGGGGTGGGCTCCCAGCGTGGCACAAGGACTTTGGGGGGCATTCAGCCGACAGGGGATTGGGCACCCCGTCAGCAAAAATATAAAAAACCTGCGATGGGGCGTTTGCCATGCTGGGTGGGCTCCCAGCATAGCGCAAGGCTGGGGGGCCGTTCAGCCGACGAGGATTGGCACCCCGTCGGCAAAATACATTGCCACGCTGGGGTGGGCTCCCAGCATGGCACCAACACTACTGAGGGTGGGGGAGGAGATGATGCAGCTCAGCCGATGGGATTGGGCACCCTGTCGGCTATACGCTATGCGGGCATGCCACACCTGCGTGCTGGGAGCTGCTGAGCAGCTTCTTATCGCTGCTCACTCAAGCATAGCTCCCCCTTTCAACTGTATGCCACTGCATTTTGGAGTGTGTCATAGACAGCTCCAAAATGCATTGGCTTACAGGGGCCGCGCCTGCCAGCACAGTGCCTGAATTGGAGGAGGAGGTGACACACCTCCGAAATCTCCGATGATGGCACTATGTTTCTTGCACATGCGTGCAAGCAAACATAAAAATGTGAAAGATTGTATTTGACTGTAGGCTGTATAATATTACACTGTTTGTTATGTGCCCCAAGCCCTGTCATTTATGAGGTAGGTATGAGAGGTGCAGCTGCTCTGAATTCCAGTGGGTAGGCTGTGTAATATTACACTGTTTGTTATGTACCCCAAGCCCTGTCATTTATGAGGTAGGTACGAGAGGTGCAGCTGCTCTGAATTCCAGCAGGCTGGAACTTCCTGCTTTAATGTGTGCAGTGGTAAGTTGTTTGACTGCTGCAGCCCCTTCAGGACTTTTTGTGCTTTCACAGAGGGGCTGAAATGACCACATATTTTCCTAACAAGACGTAACAGGTTTTCAACATTTCTGTTTCCATTTAAGAAATTATGGACGAGAAGATTTAAACAATGTTTAAAACAAGGTATGTGTTGGTACTTGCAATCTCTAATAGATTTGACTATGTTGGCACCATTATATGACACTAAGAACCCTGGAGATAAGGAATACGGAGTAAGCCATTTCTGGAATTGTTTTTCCAGCTTCTGCAAAATATTCACTTTACAGCAGTGTGGGTTTCCTCAAAAATGGTGACACATAATACAGCCTGCTTCCTACTGCTTACAGTGGAGTGGAGATTATTATTTGCTGACTGAAAATGTACCCAGTGAGCTGTAACAGTCATGTAGTCAATTGCTTAGTTGCTGGTCCACATATCTGTAGTTATAAAATGCGGTGAGGCCTCACCTAGAATACTGTGTGCAGTTCTGGAGGCTGCACCTTTTTAAGGACATTGATAGGATGGAGGTAGTACAGAGAAGGGTGACAAGATGATGCAGGGCTTGCACCAGAAATCATATGAGGAGATATTAACCCTTGCAGGGCCGTGGACTGATATATCAGTCCAAAATTCACATACATTCTAATTCTGTTGGCAGCCTAAGAGTTAAAGGACCTCAATATGTACTCGATGGAAGAGAGGAGGGATTAGTGGACAAGATAGAAACAGTCAAGTACCTTAAGGACAGAAACAAGGTACAGGGGGGAGACATCTTCTAATATAGGAGGAGCACAAGAATGAGGAGGCATGATATGACATTGGAAGGGGTAGGCTAAGGGGAAATGTGAGGACGTTTTTCTTCATGGAGAGGGTGGTGGACGCATGGAATAGTCTGTCTCGAGAGGTGGTGGGAGCAAGCACAGTAGAGGGATTTAAACATGCCTGGGACAGACATAAGGGAACCTTAGAGTTGGGTGGGAGGGGTGGAAAGCCATTGACCAGGTAGGGTCAGAGACTGCAAACTAGTGTATGGCTTATGGGCAGACAGGATGGGCCTAGCGGTCCTTATCTGCTGACAATTTCTGTTTCTTTGTTTACGTGAACCAGCTTTACCTCAAAGAAGTTCAGCTGCTTAGTGACTTCAGTACATGTAAAGTCACCCAACTGTGGAACAGCCTTTTTCAAGAAATATATTCTACAGGGAATGGTGTGCCATGGTTCAATCTGGATCATGAACTTGAGGAAACCTTTCTGGGCAACAAAAGCAAAAGGGGTTGGCAATCAGCTAACAGCTCTGCAATGGCTCTATTTAACAGCTGGCATGTTGGATGCTGATGGGTAAATTCTTATCTCCTTGCATCACTTTTCTTTAATGTTAATTGACAAGATCTTTTTAATTTGGGGGGGGGGAATATATTTTTCATGCCTTTTTCATGTGGAGTACTACTTTGGGATTTTCCAGTACTTGATGGTGTCAGAAAACAATCTATGTTTGTCTGGAAAGACTGCAAGGATGCATCAAGTGACTCAGTCACTTTGTGCGTCCAGTTCATTGTCACTATGGTGACTGCCACCATCACTTCTATTACTGCCCATACCAACCACACTGCCCCTTGCCCAGTCCCTCTCAACTGGATGTTTTGCCTTTGCTTGTCGCATTATTACTGATGTTCTATAATTTTCTGGTTTTCCACCATGACTGATGCTCTTTTTGCACAGACTGCATACAGCTTGAGAGTTGTCTGCAGGATCAATGTAAAATAAATACCACATACTTTTTTTGCTTCGTGCCAAGGTGTCTGGCACTATTCCTTGTACAGTCAAGGGACCTGGAGGAAACCCTACCAAGCCATTTCCTTGTTGAGATGAATTGTTCTCATTCATACTCATCTTATTCTTACATTTAGCAAATTTTTTTTTCTGCACTTTCCTCTCACGCCTTACAGTGGCATCCTCTCCTACCCACTCATCGAAACTAACAATCTCATCACCACAAGATTCAGAAAATCTGGAAGTGCCATCATCATTATGCGGGACATAGACTAGGCTATCCCAGTCCCCACTATCACCACCATCTCTTATCATCATTTGCTGCCTCAGCATCTGAGCTTACATTTATTTATTAGAATTTTGGTAACCGGGTAAGTCCACTGACACCATGCAGTCCCTTTTTCAGTGCCGAGCTGGGAAGATTTTTCCATTTGAGGAGATAGCTTCCTTGCATGCTGCTTCAGCAGCTGCAAGTATCCTGCACATGTGGCAAAACATTCAGTTCCTCTACTAGTAACTCCAGGCAGTTCTTTCCGAAACTCTCACTCTAACATGCTTTTTTTGTTCAGGAGATTTAGTGCCAGTCCTAGAATCATAGAGTCATAGAAGGTGACAGCAGAAAAGGACATCCTGGCCCATCTAGTCTGCCCCTTACCCCCTATTCCTACCTACCATATATTGAGCCCCCTCTTCCCTTTAATCCTATGTGTCTGTCCCAAGCGTTCTTGAATCCCTCTGTGGTCTCTGAATTCACCACCACCTCCGGGAATCCATTCCAGTTCTCCACCACCCTCTCCATAAAAAATTGACCTCTCACATTGCTCCTGAATCCCCCCCCCCCATAGTCTCAGTCTGTGCCTCCTTGTTATGTTTCTGTCCTTCCTGTGGAATAACTGCCCTGGGCCTCCCTTGTTTATCCCTTTGATATATTTAAAGGTCTTGATCATGTCCCCCCTCTCCCTCCTGGTCTCTATTATATATAGCCCTAATTCCTTGCATCTCTGTTCGTATGGTTTGCCCTTCATTCCCTCTTGGTCTCACTTCACCGAAACCTTTTGATTGAGTCTCTATCCTTGTGCAGGTAAGGCCTCCAAAACTGGACACCACTCGAGGTGTGGCCTCACCAGGGCCTGATACAGGGGCACCAGGACCTCCCTATGCTTGCTGGCAATCTCCTTGTCGATACTTGCCAGCATCCCATATGCTGTCTCCACCGCCCTTGAGCATTGCTTACCTATGTTGAGGTTGCTGGAGACTATTACCCCAGGATCCCTCTCATCCTCTGTTACCTGGACTCTCTCTCTCTCTCCAGCATGTACTAGGCCCTTTGGTTCCTGTGTCCCAGGTGCATAACAGCACACTTCTTGATGTTGAATTTTAGCTGCCAGGCCTCTGTCCACTCCTCCAGTACTCTAAGGTCCTTTCTCATGTCCCCCCTCAGGGAGTTGACTCTTACAGATTTTCATGTCATCTGCAAAGAGGGCCACTCTCCCTTTCAGTCCATCTGCAATGTCTTGTACATAGATATTGAACAGGAGGGGCCCCAGCACTGATCCCTGGGGAACTCCAGTCCTCACCTGTCTGAATCTTGAGTACACCCCGTTCACCACCACCCTCTGACTCCTAACTGCCAACCCGTTTTCTATCCGTTTTGTTATTTTGACCCCTACTCCTGTGCAATCCAATTTGTTGACCTCCTATGGGGGATGGTGTTGAAGGCCTTACTGAAATACAGATAGGCCATGTCCACCGTACCCCCCCGTCCACTACTTGCATCACCCAGTTGAAAAATTCGATCAGATTGGACTGGCATGACTTGCCCCTAGTGAACCTGTGCTGTCTGTCATCCAGCAGTGTGATCACCCCCAGGTACTTCGTTACCCTTTCACCGATGAATGCCTCCATGACCTTCCCCACCACAATGGTTAGGCTGATGGGGTGGTAGTTTTCCCTCAGCTCCCTGCTCTCCCCCCCCCTTGTGGATCAGCACCATCTTCACCTTTTACCAGTCCTCCGGCACTCTACTTGTGTCTAGGAACAGGCTGAACAGCCTTGCCAGTGGGGCAGCGAGCTCCTCTCTTAGTTCCCAAATCACTCTTGGATGCAGGCCATCTGGCCCCATGGTCTTGTCCACCTTCACCCTGGCTAATTTCTCCCTAACTCTCTCTATGGTGAAGGGATCTGATGCCATTGCTGTGCCCCCCCCTTTTCAATTCTGACCCTCTACCCCCCCCTTCATCCATATGTAGAGCAGAAATACCTGTTCAGGTCTTCTGCCTTCTCCCCGTCCTCCTTCAAGTCCTCCCTCCTTCCCCTCTCAGCCTTTCAATCCCCTGACCAGCCTTTCTCCTCTCCCCCATGTATCTAAAAAATTTATTTTTCCCTCTGCTGGCCTGTTTCGCTATTCTATCCTCTGTGTGTGCTTTAGCCCTTCTAATGACCTTTCATTCTAGTCGCTGCACCTTCCTGTAAACCTCCCTGACCCACTCCCCCTGAGTTCTCTTGTATCTCCTGAATGCCCTCCACCTACCCCTACCACCCTTGCTACATTCATACTGAACCAGAGTGGCTTTCTGCTTCTAGTCCCCTTCCTGACACTTTTGATGGATGCCTGTGTGGCCTCCCAGATCTCGTCCCTGATAGCTACCCATAGTTCATCTGCGTCATTTATATCCCCTAATCCTTCCATTGCCACATTCACTAGCCGTCTTAATCTGTTGAAGTCTGCCCGCTTAAAGTCCAGCACCGTTGTGCTGGTTTGGGCCCCCATTCTCCCTGCCCTTACCTTGAACCTGACAGTCCTGTGGTTACTTTTCTCTAGTTTTTCTCCTACCACCACCTACTCCACATTCTCCCCATTCATCAAGACCACAACTAGCAAGTTGTTCTCCCTGGTGGGCTCCATGACCAGCTGTTTCAGGAACACCCTAATTAGCCCGTCCACTGTCTCCCTACGTCTTGCTGAAGCTGCTTCAGGGTGGTCCAGTCCACATCTGGTAAGTTTAGAATGCCCCCCCCACCTTGCTCAGTTTTAACATAAATTAAATTTATTTTCGAAAAACTCCCCCATCTGACACCTCAGTATGGCCATTTCCTCTCTGTTGAGGTATAACCTGTCCGCGGAAAAGAGGCTTTCATCCTCCCAAGTTGCTCCCTCAGTTCCCTATCATCCCATACCCATCTGCGCACACCATTCCACTAGCCAGCTGTTAAGTTCCTGTATCCTTTGCTTCCTCTCAGTACTAGCTCTCAGCACTTGCAATATCTGTGAGAAGGTCACAGATTTGAAGTTTAACCTTCCGCAGACTCTAGCTAGGGCCTTAAATCTTGCTTGCACCTACATGAGACTATTACCTGCCAGGTCTTTAGTCCCAAAGTGGAACACTAGATGTGAATTCCTGTCCTGGTTCCCACCCCAAGAAGAAATATTGTGCACAATTTCTGATATAGTTATCCCAGGCAAGCATTCAACCCATACCTCTCTTTTTCTGCCACCACACTTGACCCCCTTTAAGACTGAGTCACCAACCAGCAACACCTTGACCCCTGCTCGTTCTGGTTTGCCTGTGACATTGTTCTCCTCCCCCTTGTCACCCTTGTGTTGTCTACCTGCCTTGTTGTAGCAGTCCCCTCCATGGCCCCTTACCCTGATCCTTCTTTCCCCCCCAGCACCTTGTCCTTACTGCATGCCCCCTCAGCCTCCTTGTCATTTCCTTCACTTACTTCTTGCACTCCTTCCCTCCTGCTTCCCCCTGATTCCATCTCAATACAGTGACCCCAGTTCATTCTCTTTTGCTTACTCTGTACACTTCCCCCTTCCCCTTCCCCCGACTCACTTGCCCCCAGCATCACTTTTTGCCTACCCAAGTGTGTGACTCCCTTTCCTCTCTTGCGGCATCTGTGTCCTCCTACCCTAATTGCTGTGTTTCTCTCCCCAGTGGCCATCCTGTGCTCCCTCCGGTTTACCCATAGCGCCTCGAGAGCACTAGCACTGACATCTCCTACAGCAACAGCTACAATGCCGACTGTCAGCATTAGCCATGGGGATGTCGGTGCACACACAATTATGGGGCTGTGCTAAACCCCCACACCCCCCGGTCTCTAGGATTCTAACTCTGGTCTGAGTTGGACGGGGGAAAACCATCACCAGCGATGCAGTCCCAATCGCCACAAGACCAGCACAGCGGCGGGCGGGTTTTGCTCGATTTTTGGCGCTGTGCTGGTCTTCACCATTGGGGAGTCACTGCGGTGATGGTATACAGCTCCCTGCATACCTAGATGGACCCTCCCTTCTTCCCTGCCCTTTTCTCATATTTCACCCTTCCCTGATTCCGTTGGTCTCCCCACATTTTTCTTACTTAGCTCCAGAGTACTCCCTCTGTTCTTACTTTGCTCCAGAGTACTCCTTCTGTTGTTCTCCTCTCGCACCCTCCTGTCAAGGTCCCCTCTGGCCAAGGAACACCCACTGTGGTCCCACTCCCTCTTCCCTACAACTTCCTCCTCCTGCTCCATATATCTGTGAAGATCCAATACCTATTTGAGCTTGATGTGTATCTACTCCCCCCCTTTCATTTGCATTCTTTTCCACTGTACCCCTGCTTCCTATCCTGGCACCTGCTCCTCCAGCTCCCAGTGTGGCCTGCTCTCTCCACCACTTCATCCTTCTGTCCTCAAGCCTCCTGCCCTCCTCTTGAACACCTCCAATGGTTTTCTTTTCTATATTCCTTCTTCTCAATATACGTCCCTTCTTAGCCTTGCCATCTCAGCCTCCAGCCTCCTCAGCCTGGTGATATCCTGATGATGTTATTATTATTGTCGTTATGTTCTTCACTAGTGCTATGGTTTATATTGTCCATGTCATTAACAGCTGCACATGCAGCAGCACTGTGCTTCATTTTAGTAAACTTAGACTGAGAAGTATGAGGCATAGTAGACACAGCCATAAAAGGATATTTTTTCACTAACTACTGGACAGAAAGCATAGCTGACTATGTCACAGTAATAAATGACAGGGGCTCAAGGGTACCTAACAAACAGTGTATACAGTACTTTAATTTCAAACCAGCTACCCAGTGACTTCTTGTTTTATCTAAGTCTTTTCTTCCACCTTCCTTCTTTGTTCTCTCCCCAGTGTCCAGCACACCTACCTCCAAAACTGATGCTGACCTGACACCCCTCCCCTGGCTGAGATCATTTCTCAGTCCCCCACTATTTCTCCCTGTCCCTTTGCTCCTTGTAGTATAAGTTAATTAACTAGTTAAAAAAAAAATTTGTTTTTGAACTTTTTCATCTTTATGTCTTTCCCCCCACTTTCCTTCTCAGTTCTCTCCCCAGTCCCCAGCACCACCTCCATGACTGAGGCTGGCCTGACCCCCTCTCCCCCTGGCTAAGATCATTTCTCAGCCCCACTATTTCTCCCTGTCCCTTTGCTCCTTGACAAAGTGTAGGTTAAGTAAGATTTTTGAAAAAGTGTTTTTTTCCCTCATCTTTTTTGATCAACAAGTCTGCAATATGTGCTGCAGAGTGAGCGTCCACACGGAGATGTTTACAAACAACACAGTGCTCACAAATAGACTGTTGTTGGCTGTATTCCACATAGCAGATGGAGCACAGACACCACTGGCCAATCAGGTGTCAGCCCGATGTCATGTGCTGCCATTCTGCTGTAAGTTTGTGAAGGACCCCACAGGCTGCCCTTAATGCCTATTTCCAAGTCTTTTACCCATTACTGATTACCTGTGTCAAATTATCCAACTCAAGAATTACACTGTTAAGTTGGGTAGGGTAGTACATTACGTGAACTACCTTACCCGGCCAAAAATAAGAGATACCCACACTACCCAACCCAGCTACCTGGTGGGTAGCCCAAGTCTAATTTATTTAAGAAAGTGGTACAACACATGAGTAAGGGCTGTCAGGCTCAGCCAGTACATCAGGCTTGGAAAGGGCATCATACTCAAGCTGTGTTTCACCCTTGGTTAGGGTATCAGACTTCTGCAGAATGGCAGACTCGGGTAGGGAATCAGGTTTAGCTAGGAAATTTGGCTCAGGCAGGGCATCAGGCTCAGTCAAAAAGTCATGTTTGGGTAGGGTATCAGGCTCAGGCAATTGCCTGCATGTTAGTTTATATATATTTTTCTGGCTGGGGCTCTTTTTGAGGCTAGGGCTTTAGTTTGGGCTATGACAGATGCTTGCACTGTATGTGCCTACCCTCATCCTGAATTGCAGGCACCATCTCAATTTAAAATGCAGGCTCATAGAAAAATAGTAACAAAATTTGTTAGGAAAAAAGAACCATTTGGCCCACCTAGTCTGCCCTGATGTTCCTTGCTTAACTTGTCTCAGCAGACCCTAACTGGTCTGTGGCGAACTTCCCTCCCCCTGCTTGCTTTCTAGTACACTCGGTATCTATTCCATGCATGCTTGAAGCCTCCATTGTTTTTGCCTCCACCATTTCAGCTAGGATTCTGTTCCCAGAATCAAATACACTTTCAGTGAAGAAATATTTTCTAAAATTGCTCTTAAACTTCCCCCATCCAGCTTCATCACATGCCCCCTGATCCTGGTGCTACTTTTCATTTGAAAGAGGATTCCCATCTGCACCCTGTTTACCCCCTGTGAGGTACTTGTAGGACTCTAACAGGTCACCTCACGTTCTCCCGTTTTCTAGGGTATACATGTTGAGATCCCTCTGCCTCTCCTCATAGGTCTCTTCATGTAACCAAAGCATCATTTTAGTTGCGCTCTTCTCAACTGCCTGCACCCTATGCAATTTCTGAGGTGCGGCCTCCAAAACTGAATATAATATACCAGGTGGGGTCTTAAACCAAATGATAAAGTAGCAATACCACCTCCCTTCTAATACTGGATATACTCTCCCTATTTTTCTTTTTTTTTGGTAACTGGGTAAGGCCAACTGGGAGCAAAGCCTATTTCCAGGGGTGACCCAGGAGAACTGGGGAGGCTAACTGACTTGCTCAGGGTCATACAGAATGTAAGTGAAGGCTGTGGGAATCAAATCCAGGTCTGCTGGATGTACCATGCTCATTCACAGGTCGTTATCCTAATCTCTAAGCTATCTTGCCAGCTCCATGCACCCCAGCATCCCACTAGCCCTACCCACTGTTTTGTAATACTACCCTGCCACCGTGAGGTCATCAGATATGATAATGCCAAGGCCTCTTTCCTGTTTAACATCAGTGCTTTAGTTCCTATGCCCTAGGTGCATGATCTTGCCCCTTTTGGCATTGAACTCCAACTGCCAAGCTTCAGACCACACCTCGAGTTTTCCCAAATCACTGCTCATTCCTTTCTGCCCCCTCCTGGATTTTCACCCTATTGCAGATTTTTGGTATCATCTGCAGAAAGGCGTACATTCCCTTACAGTTTCTCAACAATGTCACGTATGAAAATATTGAAGAGGACCAGTCCAAGTACTGTGCCTCACTAAGGCACCCTGCTGGTCACACCTCCATCATTTGAGTGAGTGCCATTTATCACCACCCTCTGTCTCCTATGTGTTAATCAGTTGCTAACCCAGTTTACCACTTTGGATCCCTCCCCTACACTGCTCAGTTTCTTTATCAGCCTCCTGTGTGGTACAGCGTTGAAGGCCTTGCTGAAGCCCAAATATGTCACAGCAACTGCCGTCCTCCGATGTATTTCCCTGGGCTCTCAGGAGATCTGTTGCTCCGGCAGCATTTGAGGCTTAAGCATGGCCTCAGGCTTGGGCAGATGCTCATGTTTATATTTATGTTTTTTTGCAAATGCCCTAACAGGCATTAAACATCCACCATTTTAAACAGAATCTCTGGGTCAGGCAAAGGCTCAGGAAAATCCTTGCATTTATGCTTGTGCTGCTTGAGTTGACCTAAGTTGCAGATGCAGGTTCTAAAGAGAATTATTTTTCAGGCTAAGGCAATACCTCTGGCTTGGGCAGATGCTTATGTTTTTGTTTTTAGTGACTTTCCTCAACTTACATTGTTCCTTCTATCTCAGGAGCAACTGCACAAAAATACAAGCATTCTTTCTCACACAGATTCTCACAATTGGACAGGTTCTTGTACTTATATTTATGCTTTTTGCAACTCTCCTTGGTCTATAGTGTGGCCTTCAGCTCTGTCAGAGGCTCACAAGGGGCCTCCTTCTGGAGCACGATCTCAGGCTTAGGTACTATCACAAACTTGTGCAGATCTCAACACTGTTGCTTTCTAGGCTTTGATGCTTACTTGGGCTGAGGATTAGGAAGATGTCTGCATTACTGCTTTCTCATGTTTAGGCACAGAAACTTGCATCAGTTGGGAGCCTGCTGCTGGGCAGATATGTGTGGTTATGTCTACGTGGGCAATTAGAATTACCCTTGTACTATACTGAACAGTCCTTATCAGCATCACTTGAAAATGTTTCATCAGAGGGGGTATTGCTCATGCAGTAGTCACACCCAGACTCTGGATCAGTAAAAATCATCAAGGTCTGACCCAGAGCTAATTATATCTTTTAAGATTTCTGCTGTGTATTTCCATGCCATGATTAATAGGTACTGTATAACAGTTTGGCTTACAGTGCAGAACTGTGAACCAGGGCCCAAGGACTGAATTTCACTACTGCAACTTAGACTATGGATTGAATAAATCCTGGTCTCTGATTGACTGAGCCCCTTATCTGGGCATGCATTTATGTGCCAATAGAGATCTGGAAATAACAAGTGCCAACTGTCTCAGCACATGCTGGTATTCTTATGTCCACTTAGGAATTTTTAAAACTGTCATGCACCAAGTTTTCTGTTTGTTTTGCTCACTTGGCAAGCCTGCTTCCTTGGCTCACTCTGAACCACACACTGTCACCGCGCACTCTGCTTTTCAAAGCTCATATGTAAGAAATACAAAAAAAAAGTTGGCCCAGTGGCATGGAAGAGCTAACGTGTTTGCACCTTACTTACCTTTATGCAGGTGACCTGGGTTTGGAAACAGAGTTAAGTCACTAGGGGTCGGCAAGGAGGGGAGAGGATCTAGCATCCAAGGGACTGCTCACCTCTTCCCAACAGGACTAGAAAACCATCTCAGCCTCTGACTGCCACTGGGTACTATACTAGCGGCAATACAGGTTGTGAGTGACTCAATGGGAGGGACAATAGTTCTGTAATGTGTGCATGCCTCCACTTACACACACTTATGTGCTGTGGCCAGGGGATTGGCAGGAAATGGAAGAGGGGCTGGGTGGGCTTAATAAAACTATACTCTCTCTCCTTCAGGGCTTACGATCACTCAGATGATGGCTATTTGGTTATGAATGCAGGGGAGGATGGCTCTCTCCCTTCTGGCCCTGGCATGGGGGGGGCAATCCGTGGGGGACTTTCCAGTGGCTGGGGGAGGTGAGTGATGGTCAGGGGAGTGGGAGCATGGCTGATAGCCATGTACCTGCTGCTCACAACCTGAACAGTGTTAGTTTCCACAACCTCACCGATCAGGCTATTCCATATACTGGCCTTTGTATGGAGTAATGTTTTCTACTACTTCACATATTTCTTGTACTCCACTCTTAGTTTGAGGGCATGGCCTTTAGTTCTGTTTGCACTCATCAGCTCAAACATCTATACATGCTCCACCATATCATATTAAGTATTTGGGCAATCTTGATCATGTCCGACCCTCAGCCTTCTTTTTTCAAGCTATATAATTTGAGTATGCCCAGTCTCTCCTCTGTTCCGTCCTCCTAAGTCATTAATCAGCTTGGTGACCTTGCACTGGATTCTCTCAATCTTTTTAATGTCTTTTCTGTATTGCAGTAATCAGAACTGGATGCAGTACTCCAGGTGTGCTCAAACTGAGGCATTGTACAGGTGGAGGAAAACATGAATTTATCTTCTCAATACTCCCTCCTTATGCATTCCAGCACTGAATTTGCTTTCTTGACTGCAGAAGTACACTGCCTGTCTGGCTGCAGCATATTCTCCCTCTCTCACTCTCGCACCTCTACAGGTCAATCTGCTTTCTCTTACAGGCTTCCCTCCCTCTGGAATCATCTCTTCCTGCAACTCTGTAAATCCTCATCCTTCCCCTCCTTCAAGCAACAGATCTCCATCTCCCCCCTCCTCTTGCCCTGCTTCCTCC
Source organism: Neoceratodus forsteri (assembly GCA_016271365.2). NCBI lineage: Eukaryota > Metazoa > Chordata > Ceratodontiformes > Ceratodontidae > Neoceratodus > Neoceratodus forsteri. The sequence continues at coordinate 453,522,444 of CM057452.1, read as the reverse complement.
ACACCCCTATTTCTTCTCTCCCCTTATGCTTCACCTTTTCCATTTCTGGCACCCTCCTCCTAATTCACAGTATTATCAATATTAGTATTATGTTCAAAAACAGTTATGTTTTTCACTGTAATGTATTGTTTCTCTAATTACCTGTGTCACACCTGCAAATGAGCCGAGGCTCAGTGTACCTATCCTGGTTACCAAGATTTTAAATAAACAAATAAATGAATAAACAGAAACATAGAAAATGATGGCAGAAGGAGACCAAGGGTCCATCAAGTCTGCCTTTGAGTTTCGGAGACCTTCCACAGGTCCTAGGACTTAACCCGCTCTTCTGACTCTGTCCCACCCCAGCTTGATTGCTGTCATGTTCCTTGCTCTCATCACCTCAGTAGACAGGCTATTCCAAAGATCCACGTCCCTCTTTGTAAAGTAGTACTTCCTTTGATCCTTCTTGAAGCCCCCCCCCAACGCAGTTTCCATTCATGACCTCTAGTATTGCCTTGGGGACCCTATTGAGAAGTTCTGAGTATGGCACCTTATTTATGCCTCTCAGGAACTTGAAAGTCTCAGTCATATCCCATTTCTCCCTCCTAGTCCCTAGCAAGTACATATCTAGTTCCTTCAGGCCCTCCTCATACGAGAGTCCTTTGAGGCTCTGTATCATCTTGGTCGCCCTTCTCTGCACTACTTCTAGCCTATCACTGTCTTTCCTAAGGTATGGATCCAAAACTGAACACAGTACTCTAAATGAGGTCTCACCAGTGACCTACAAAGTTGGAGGATCACTTCCCTGTTCCTGCTGTCATAACCTCTTCCTATACACCCCAGCATTTTGCTGGCCTTACTGTAAGCTCTGTTGCATTGGCTAGATTGCTTAAGGGTGTCACATATGATATCCCCTAGGTCTCTTTCTTCCTGTGAGGTATCGATTTTGACCCCTTCTAGCGAATATTCAGTCCTTGGGTTCCCTTGCCTAGATGCATCACCTTAGGCACGAAATCAATATGCCATGAACACTATCAGTGCAGTAAACAACCATGCAGGCATATGGCCAAAAAAAGAGGTAGCACTCAGCAAAACAGCAAGCACTGCCTTCCGTGACAGAAAATACATAAATTGTATCTTTTTGGGGGGCTCTGCCCCCTGCACACTATGTTATGGGGGACTGTGCCCTCGAACCCCCCCAATAACTAACTAACTACAGTGGGGGACTTAACTCGGGGAAAGGAAGGCAACCCTGGGGGAGACAATAGTAACAACAACAAAAAAAATTTTTTTCCTGCCACCACTCCACCACCCTTCACTGCCCGTGACTCTATTCACTAAGCCATGGCAACTGCTCAGCCTGCACACCGCCAGCCAGAGGTTTGCACCTCTTCCATAAAGGTAACATAGTTACAGGGATAGTGATAATTTACCTTCACAATACTGTCTCTGTAGTCATTGTGCTTTTAGCTGTTTTAACCATGTGGTTTATTCCATGTGGTTCTTGTTTCAACATATTGACCTGGTACCATCTCCTTACACTTCTTGGCATTGAACCTCAGCTGCCAGATATAAGACCATCTTTCCAGCTTCTGCAGGTCCTTTTGTAGGTCCTCAACTGCCTCCTTGCTATCCACCCTGCTGCCTAGCTTAGCATCAACCATGAGGAGTGCAAGCTTGCCCTGGATGCCTATGCCAATGCCGCTAATGAACATATAAAACAGGACCGGGCCTAGGACTGACCCTTGGGGCACTCCACTGGTGACCTCCCCCTTGCCTGACTTCAAGCCGTTTACTACCATACTCTGCCTTCTGTCCTGGAGCCAATTTCCTACCCACCTGACTATGCTTTTGGACGTGCCTAGGTCCTCAATCATCCTCAACAGGTAGTGGTGTGGCACTGAGTCAAAGGTTTTGCTAAAATCAAAGTAGAGGAGGTCCACTGGGTGGCCCCTATCCAATTTCTTTGTCACTCAGTCGAAAATCATAATCAGGTTCATGTGCCATGATCTGACTACTACAAACTCATGCTGTCTGATATTATGAAGATCATTCTTTTCCAGTAACTCCACTAGGTTTTGCTTAATTAATGTTTCCATTAGTTTCCCCACCACTGATGTGAGGCTGCTGGTCTGTAGTTGCTGGTTTCCTCCCTACTCCCTCCTTTGTGTAGAGGCATCACATCTGCTCTTCTCCAGTCCCTTGGCATGACTTCTGTCTGCAGTGTTCGGGTAGACAGGTATTCGAAGGGACCCACCAGTTCCTCTTCAAGCTCTTTCAGCACCCTTGGATGCATCCCATCTGGCCCTGGTACTTTGTCAGCCCTTAGTTGCCCTAGAGCCTCCGTGACCCTGCTGGTGGTAATTGATGGCATTTCCATTAATGGTACCACCTTGTCAGCTGCTTTAATGCCACTGTCTGGCACTGGCCACTGTGTTTCTTCAAGAACACTGAACAGAAGAAGTTGTTCAGAGTAGTGGCCTTCTGTCCATTGTCCTCAACGATCCTGTCTTTGCCTCTAAGTCTAATAATCCCATCCCCATTCTATCTCTTTTCTTGAATGTAGTGAAAAAATTGTTTAGTGCTTGTTTTGATCCCTACTGCAATCCTAGTTTCAGCTGTCACCTTGTCTAGTCTCACTGCCTTTTTGGCTTCCTTGCTCTTCTGAGTGAACTCATCCCATTTCTTGTCTCCTTTGTTTCTTTTGTGTTTGCAAAAAGCTTCTCTTTTGTCCTTAATTGCTTTTTTTGACCTGGTCAGTGAACCATATGGGTCTTTCATGTTTATTCTTTTTTGACATTGTCCTGATGCATAGTTTTGTAGCCTCTAGGATGGCCTGTTCAACCATCCCTAAATGTCTTCTGTCTCCAACTTCTCCTGGATTCTAATTTGTCTTTGACTTCTATCCTCATTGCTTAGAAGTTAGCACCCCTAAAATTTAAGACCTCCACCCTGGATTGAGATTTTATATCCCTATGGGATAACTCAAACCAGACAAAGTTGTGGTCACTGTTGGCCAATATTTCCCCAACCCTTACTGCATTAACCATTTCTGAGTTTGTGAGGACCACATCCAAGATGGTATCTATCCTAGTTGAGGTACCAACCATTTGGGTGAGTAGGTAGGCTTGTAAGGCTTCTATCACAGTTTGATTTCTTGAGGATCTAGCCATAGTGATGCTCCGGTCAACATCTGGCATGTTCAGATCCTCAATCACCAATGAGTCGTCTTTCTGTGTCACCCTTCTGATTTCCTCCAAATGTTCTTTGTCTTTGTCCTCTGCCTGACCAGTCAGTATGTAAACCACTCTGATGCAGAGTTTTCTACCTGATGCCAAGCTGAGCTGCACTCACAAGGACTCAATGGCTCCCTTTTTGTTCATGTCAAGTGTAGTGGGTTTTATTCCACCACTAACATATAGTGCTACACCTCCCCCCCCAGCACATTTCCTATCCTGTGTAAAGAGCATGTTGCCTGGGATTAAGAGATCCCAGTGATTGTTTTCTGTTGCCCATGATTCTGTGATAGCCATCAGGTCCACCTTTTAGTCTGCTTCTATTGCCTGTAGGTCATTTATTTTGTTTCCCAGGCTCCTTGCATTGAAGCAAATCCCTTTCCATGAGCAGGTAGCAGTACTCTCCATCCCCACTTTTGACTTCACCTGCTGGTTTACAATTTTATGGCTCCTTTTATGGCCTCTCTGAGCCCCCCATTTGTTCCCCTTGCTCCCAGATTGTGGGAGTCTTGTTCCAAGTTTGAGGCAGAGTCCCAGCTAAGCCTATCATTTTTGCTGTAATCAATTGGTTCCTTAGCAACAGACTCCCCCTCACCTAGTTTAAATGTCTGACATGGACATCAAATTTCTGCCCAAGTGCACTAACCCCCTCCTTAGTCAGGTGGAGTCCATCCTACTTAAAAAACTTTCTCTCCCCCAGAAGTCCCCCTCACCACATATGAAGTGATAGCCTTTTACAAGACACCATGCTTTAAACCAAGCATTAAATTAGTTTAGCTCCTTTTTTCTTGTCTTGTCTGTGCTCTCACCTTTGACACACACTGGGAGGACTTCGGAAAAGCCAGGGAGGTCAATCGAGCAGTCAGCCTTTCACTTAGCTTAACAAACTTTTACTTGGTCTCTTCTACCATCTGATTTACCAAGTCATTAGTCCTGAGGTGAACCAGTACCCCCAGTTCTTCCCCTGCTTTGTCCACTATCTTTCTGATACATTCTGGGTTACACCTAGCCAAGGATCCGAGAAGACATTTTACTGTGACATTGGTTTGCACACCTTCTATCAGGTGCCTCTCGACTCCTTTTATCATTGAGTCACCCAGTATGAGTATTTCCTTGTGTTTATTCCTGTCATGCTTCTCATTGCTGCCACTGGATGCTATTGCCCTGTTCTGTTTTGTCTTTTCAACTTCCACGATTTCCCTCCCCTTGGAGTCTGGGTCCTACACCTTTGGCAGTAGTGCAAAGTGATTTGCTGCTGATTCTACATTTGGCTGAGCAGGGTTTCCTTGGTTTTTCCTTACAACTGTACCCTTTCCTGGTCCCACCACCTTCCACCCCCCTTGCAAGGTGGGCCTTTGAGGGAGTGGACATGGAGGGGGTGAACTCCAATACAGTTAATGTTGCAACCTTTTAATTTCCTTCCAAGCTGCTTCCAGATTAACCCTGAGATCATGATGATTTTTACATATGGGGCAATGGTCCACCCTCCAGATAAGATCCCTGAAGACGAGTGCCCTGCATCCTTGGCAATTTACTATATCCACTGCAAGTGGGACTTGCACTGTCAATCAAGCTCCCTTTCTGATATGACAGGAAGTTCCTGTGGTTGCTTATGCTCCTTTCCCATTCCTAACAGGAAGATCCTGTTGTCAGTCCCATTGCAGTGCCTATAAAAACAGGTCAAGACCCAGATGGGTGGGTGCAAGGGCAGAACCACTATCTACTATAGTGTGATAGTGCTCCCAGACTTATGCTCATCCCCAATCTGCTGGGATGAAATGCAAAAGACAAAAAAGATATTTACTCAAAGTAGGCACTCCTGCACCTTTACTCTGTCCCTCAGTCTGTTGGGATGAAATTGCAAACAGATATCCAACTCAGTAATTCAAACAGGTGCTCCTGCACCTTAGCCCATCCCACAGTCTGCTGGAATGAACTGTAAAAGAGAAATGCAACAGATATTTAACTCAGGCAGGCTTTCTTGCACCTGCTCTTGTCACCAATCTGCTTGGATGAAACAATATAAGCTAGTAGCAAGGGGCTGTTATTGTTCAAAGCACTGTCCCTATTGCTGTTACTTCAGAGAATCCAGTACTGTGCCTGAAGGAATCAATTGTGTCCTCCAACATGGCAGCTAACTGTTGCAATTACCCCTAGATTCCTTTTGCTAAGATCCCGTGCATTATTACACCACATAGGGTATAGTGTGACCTATATTGCTTGACCCTAGTACCTTGAACAACCCCACATTAAATATAATCCCCCATTTCTTAGCCCTTGAGATGAGTGGGTCGCCCTGTAGTACATCCCCTTTTTCAGCAGTGATCAGTCTTCTTGCTAGTTAGTGTAATTAGGAAACTTCCGCAGCATGCTTCTGACCCCTCTCCTGGTCATTAGTAAATATGTGAAAGAGCAACTGACCCTTAGGGGACTCCACTCAACATATCCCTCCAGTACAAATCCTAACTATTCACTACCAGCTCTACTCTCTGCTTCCTACCTATCAACCAATTTGCTAGCCACTTCCTGTGCACTTTGTGAATTCCATATGGTATTACTTTAGGTGTTACTTAGGTCAGGCCTCCCATTTTGGGCAGTCTGCTTTTAAGTATTATTAATTTATATGTTTTGTATTTTAATTAATGTGTTTTAACTGCTTTTTGATGCATTTTGATTGTGTAGTGCCCAGAGCCCCTGGGATTTGGTACCTGAAAAATAAAATTTGCCTTGCCTTGCCTACTTTCTCCATGTGTTTTCCATTTAGTACCGTGTCAAAGACCACACTAAAGTCAAGATAAACTATACTGTTCCTCCGGACCCTATCCATCTCCCTAGATACCTCGTCAAAAAGGTAATCAGGTTGGTTTGGCAGGATCTACCTTTTTTTAATCCATGCTGTGCACTAGAGAACAGACCATTTCTGTCCACATGCTGAACCACCATGTTTTATGGTTGACACAAACACTTTGTCAAGCACTGAGGTAAGGCACACAGGTCTGTATTTACTTGGTTTTGACATAGCTCCCTTCTTGAACAGATGAATGTCACTGGCTATAGTCCAGTCCTCCAGTGCTACCCCTGTGTGTAGGAGTTTTGAAAGATATCAGAAAGGACCCAGCCAGAACCCATTTTAACTCTATTGTGACCTTTGAGTGGATATACTGCTGACACCAGAGCAGTCAATACTATGGGGCTCTTGGCTGTGTGAGGGGTTGACCAAGGCATTACCATGTAAATCTGGGATCCACTGCACACTGAGCTATGGTGACACCATTACAAACTGCTTCTCTTTAAATAACATGTCCACAACAAGTAGTCAAGGTTTATTTGAGCAGATGATACAGCAGTACTGACATCATGGGAGCAGAACAGGCCCAGCATACAGTTAATTTCTCTGTGACAGGATCCGCTGGGGACCTCAACAGACTGGTTTTAGCTTAAATTCTTCTTCTGACAAAAAAAAGAACTCAGAGGTACTTTTGGAGAATCAGTTTCCTGGCTGTCTTCATGGGACTCAGCAGGCAGTATAGCAGTGTTAAGCATATTCCCTAAAACAAGAGAGAACCTGAACTTGGGAAAGACCCTCAGGGTGTATAATCCTTCGTTAAGGAGAGGGTTCTAAGTAGGGGTATGCAAGTACTGAATAGTATTTCCTGGATACCACAAATAATGCACTGTTCATTGTTCAGAGTGGAATAATGAATTCTGTAGCACTATTCGTCCCTTATTCCCTTAGTCCCTTATCAGTGACATTGTGCAGGATCTAGAAGGCAGAATTTCACTGTTTGCTGATGACACAAAGCTCTGTAACAGAGTAGACACACCAGAGGGTGTAGATAGAATGAGAAGCGACCTGCAGAAACTTGAAGAATGGTCAGGGGTTTGGCAGTTGAAATTCAATGCAAAGAAGTGCAAGATAATGCATATGGGGCACAAAAACCCTGGCACAATATATCAGTTGGGGGTGAGGATATAGCATGCACCAAGCAGGAAAGGATCTTGGGTTGTCATCTCTGATGACCTCAAGGTAGGGAAACAGTGTGACAAGGCAGCAGGTAAAGCAAATAGGATGCTGGGATGCATAGGCAGAGGCATCACCAGCAGGAAAAGGGAGGTCATAATTCCACTATACAAGACACTAGTGAGGCTCCACCTGGAGTACAGTGTACAGTTCTGGAGACCATACCTATGTAAGGACATAGACAGGGTAGAGAAGGTTCAGAGGAGGGCAACAAAGATGGTGCATGGATTGCATCACAAGTCCTATGAAGACAGGTTGAAGGAACTGAACATGTACTCCCTGGAGGAGAGGAGGGAGAGAGGGGATATGATAGAGACATACAAGTATCTTACAGGGAGGAACAGGGTGCAGGAAAACACTATTTTTAAGCGAAAAAGATGTTCCAGGACTAGAGGGCATGGAATGAAGTTGGAGGGAGGACGATTCAGAGGAAACATGAGAAAGAATTTCTTCACAGAACGGGTGGTGGACAAGTGGAACACCCTGCCAGAGGAAGTGGTGGGGGCTGAAACAATCACGGGATTTAAGAATGCATGGGATAGACATAAAGGAATTCTAGAGGTCAGGGGTAAGGGGCAACAGACTTCTAGGAAAACAAACTGAACTTACAAGCTCAAATGGGCAGACTGGGTGGGCCATAGGCCCTTATCTGCCGACACTGTCTATGTATCTATGTATCTATGTTATTCCTATTTGGGAAATACTAATTAAAAAAAGAAAAGAAAAAAACAGCCCACCGCACTCCTCCCGAGTCCTAATCCTTAAATACAACCAGCCCATCTCCCATTGTCTGCTATGATCCCAGTTCCTCTTTCCTGGCCCCAAATGTCCACAACTGGATATTTTCAAGCATATTTTAATTAAAAAAAAAACTCCCACAATGGGCAATTGGCACAACCTGCCTACCTCTACTGCCAGCTGCTGTATAAGTGTGTGTTTGCACTAAAACAAATATAATGCCCTCCTCCATCTGCACCCTCTGACCATCCTCTTCCCCACCAGCAGCCAATCCTTCTTATTAGAAGTGGCCACCAGGCTGGCAAGGAGGAGACTGACACAAACCTGCCTCCTCTGTGGCCAGCCACCTTCTGCTGAGTTAAACCATTTGTGTACTTGCTTCAACTGTACAGTGAAATCAGCAGATCATGAGTAACTGTCCACAGAACTGTCGGCACTATGGGCAATCAGTTGTGTGCGGGGGCCAGGGAAGATGCACACCTGTAAATCTGAATGTGTAACCCCCACCAGTTGGGAGCATTGTTGTATCATCTTTAAGCTCAAACAATCCACAAAGGGAACTGTATACACAAATGGCTCTATGATGCTGGTTCGACAAAAATATGTTAAGTCGATGTTACAGTGACGTCTGTATGCCGACCGCAATTGCATTTGGCATTTGCCATCCAGAAAAGAAATGCATTGTAGCAAGGGGCAGTATCCTCTGCAACCCCCCTCCCCAGTATTATAAAGTAACTAACTCAGAGCTGGAGCTGTTTTGGGGAGGGTCAAAGGTTCCAGCGAAGCTGTGCTGGGGTCCCACGTGACCATTACAGTGATCTGCTGATGTTGTCACTGTAATGGTATTTGGTGTAAATGTTTTGCTGTCAGAATGGCATACCCACACTACACCATCCAGTCCTGCCCAAAAGGAGCAGAAGTGCATGAAGGAAAAATGCAAAAAACTGCAATATTAAACAATGGAGCCTCAAGTCCATCAGATCACAGCAAATCATGTTTAATATCCTTCATAGGACATACTACAGCCCCCATTATCTCCATAAAATGAATCCTACTATTTTGCTCATGTGTCCCCAATGCCACAATGATTCCAGCATTCTACAATAGAGCACGTGTTTATACCATGCTCTAAGCTCGACCTGTGGTGGGAACTAATTGTGACATTTGTGTCTGAAATCATTTCTCATCCCTTAAAAAAAAAACCCTTTCTGGTTGCTTCTCTGTGTAGACATGACTCACGAAGGTCTTTCAACATACCAAGTACTCTTTATTAACGTTTGCCTAACCCAGTCATTTAAATTAATTTTGCTTAAATGGAAAGACTCGGATCTCCTACAATATCAAACACAGCTCAGTGCCCTAACCGAGATCCATGCACTTGAGTGCATACATTACATGACTTTTAAACAAATTCAAATATATGAGAGAATTTGGCAACCTTTTAAAAATAAAATCAATGTGGCTCAAGTCTAAGATCCATCTCCCTTGCCTCCCAAGAGATATCAAAGGGGCCAAATCAAGTTTACTGTTATTTGATATAAAAAAGTTTCATTGTAGGATCATGCTTGGTAATCGACAAACTCTTTTCTTTTTGGTCCTTGAGTGTGAGCCGCTATTGGTGACTATAATGCTTAACTGTACCACTTATTTTGAAAGTAAATAAATAAAAAAAAGTGCAACAAATAAATAAAGCAAGATGCTGTATTCATCTGAAATAAATCTGAAAAAGAGTCACTCATATGTAGGCTGACTACCACAGTGCTTTGCCTTACGTGAAGGCTGTGTCAGGGAGCAGACTGAAGAAGCCACTGTGTAAGGTAAAATAGGGGAAGTCAGTCAGCATCTGCATGACAGTTGTTCTCAATTAATTTCAAGTAAATACAGCACCCTGTTTAATTAGTTTTTCATGCTCCTTTTAGGGATTTTCCATCTGTAAACTTATTAGTCTGGCCAACTAGGGTTAACTGTCAGTCACAGCCAGCTGTTAGCCATGTGATCGACACTAAATTATCTAAGAAGGGGCTAGCATCCATTTTATTGAGATAGGAGTGGAGTAATGTGTTGGGTTTGAGGTGTGATTGGAGGAGCTGGGGAAGTATCAGAAGAGAAGCAGGAGGTAGGGGGAATTAACCCTCAAGGGTATCCCCTAGGGACCTACATGAGTCTGAAGCCAGCTCACTGTTGGGGTCTCAATCATGATATGAAGAAGAAGGTCTGATGCATCCCAGTCTACTATCCAGATGTCATATTGAGGGGGCATCCTCTCATTGACGTTATAATAAGGGTCCTATTCCAGCTGGCTGCCAAAATTGCACAATGGTTGGTAGGTGAAATGGGTGTATACAGTATGTGTCTTCCTGAGGCATACTGGTCCATCTACTGTAGGTGTCACCTTGCCTGGATGGCATTTCTGAGGTGCCCACCACAAGGTAAAAAAGGGCTGCAGATGGGTTGTCTGTCTACAGTCCGCAACCCTGGACCTGCAAGCAATACTGTGCCAATTCTGTCTGTCTCCCAATCTGGGAGTCTGAGTCTCTGTCATCCCTCTAACAGCAAACAATGGTGAGAACCAAAATGGTGTCTAATGCATTAATCTGATAAAAGATATAGAATTAAAGTGTGGGCTGGGTTTTAATTTATTTGTTATATTATCATGATATTAAACGTCCAGACTTATCTTACAATAACAGAAAAAAAGGTCAATGTAAATAGATGCACTTGGGGTGGGGAGCACCAAGGGACATTAGCAAGACATTAGTGATGTTACTTAAGAATATCAGAAGCATATGCATGCTACAGGAAGGGTGAAAATGGAAGCGGGAGAATCTATGGGTGGGTAAATGAAGCCATACCAGACTCCCCCAATCTTCACCAGTGTACTTTTTGCCCTTGCTCCAAAGGTTTAGCTCCCAGGGACTCCACATTAGGTGGCCAGACAGGAAGGGAACATCTCCCATGGCACTGTAAAAGTGAGGCTCTATCCCAGGGGGAACGGGAGGGGGCTTAGTGCTGCAGGGTAATGCAGCCCAGCAGGAGACAGGTGGTTGGAGAATGGGAATGGAATCAGAACTCCGTGGTTCAGTAGAGCACTATGACTGTTAGCAAAAAGAGGTCCAATACTTAGGGCAAAAAGGAAGAAAAGGTATGTTTAAAAAATAGGGAGAATCAAGGGTTTAAATTAAAAGACACTTGATAAGTAGAGGTCCAAATATAAGAATCCACTAAGCCAAAACAAGGACATTTCTGAAAGTGCCAAAAAAGATCAGTCTATTTTTACAACTGCAGTGAGTGTAGCCTTGCAGATGTCTTGTTATCCCAGTAGAGCAAAAGAGAGCCTACCGGATACCGGACGGACTTGTAAACAATGGAGGTAAATGGCAATTACTGCATGTCCACTGCAGTATTTTGTCTTCTAGTCACCAGTGGATCGCAACATTGGCCACTGTGTCCAAGATGGCCACCAGAGTTCTCTGCACATGCGTGACGACTTTCACATGTGCACTGAACTCTGGTGGCATGGGGGCATAATCTGCCATATCCAAGATGGCCACTGGAGCTCAGTGCACATGGGCGAGACATTGTGCATGCACAGGGAACACCAGCAGCCATCTGGGACATGACGGACTGTGCCACTGTGGTGCCCGGACTTCAGTGAGCATGTGTGGGTCATCATGCATGTGCAGAGAACCACAGTGGCCATCTTGAACATGGCGGACAGCGCAGTGTTCCTTAGTGACCTCAGCTACAGCCGTACCAGCTCTGGCCAGAGTTTGTTTAAAATGTATTGATTATAAGAGGGCACACTGAGCAATGTCTCATTTTCAGGTGCAGCCCAGGGGTTGCTGTAATGATAGAAAAGCAGTGGCAATTAGGCATGACCAGGGGTTACCTTAACAAGTCTGTTAATCACCCCCTAGGGGCATAATGGAGCACAAGCTGCAGCCAAGTGCCATATTCCCCCCTACAGGAGGATTAAATATAGAATAATACATGGGATTGTGTGCTTAAAGAGAATTTTATACACACCCAAGGTGTTGGATGTTACATAAACCCCAAGAGCGAAGTGATATTTCATGGAAAAATTGGTATTCTGTAGAATATTATTCTGTGGATCTCAATATTTTCCACAGAAATTGTTGTGGAATAATTTTCAGCAGAAAAAATACTGTTCCACAGAATATTATTCAATTGATCACAGTTGGTGGAATTCTGCAGAAGCACCAGTGAATTTCCAGCAGAAATTCTGCCAGCAGAATCGTCATTCCACACTAATTTCACCGGTGGAGTTCCACATTCTTCACAGCACTATGATCCAGAAATCCCCCTAACAACAGACATTGTTAAAGCCACATAGCTCAGACCTGCACAATGCTGGAATGGATCCTCAAGACAGGCAGCTTACTGAAAGGGGGAGTCAATGAAAGGGGGTCCAGCCCCCACATGGCACCAGCAGCTCCTTTACCCTGCCACTTCCTGGGGCCACCTGCCATCCACACTTACCTGTCCCCATCGGGAAGCTGGCCATCACAAACAGGGTCAGGACTGTGACATAACTGGTGCCAATCTCCATGGTTCTCTGACACCACACTACAAACCAGAGCTACATCTAGTTGCATTCCACTGCATGTCACTCACAAGCAACCAGCTTCTGCTCACCCAGTGCTGCCTGCATACCTGGCTGATCAAGCTGCATATCTGATTGTCTGATCAAATCGATGAAAGAAAAAAGTGTTAGTGGGAGAAAGAGAGAGTGCGAGATAGACAGAGAAAGAGAGAGACAAGTATAGACACAGAGATAAAGAGAGAGGATGAGCGCTCACTGATTCATACCTTTATGTGCTTCAACTCCAGTGCTACATGGAGCAATTATGCGATTCATTCTGTAACAGGTCATGTCAGTTTCAGACCCCTCTATTCTCTCCTCCATTTGCTATACCTCAGTATAACTCTAACAATACAACTGTAAAAATCAAAGGAAACAATAATCAGAATACACTAAAAAGTACCAAAGGTGAGGTCAGACTTTATAAACTACCAGGACATGCATAAAACCAGGAAGTGATCAACACTTGCTCCTGGTTAACTAATGTATAGCTGCTTTCAAGATATCCATGTGAGTACATAAACATACTTCAGTCATTAAATACATGTAGAAATTCAGTTAACCCTATAGTTCAAGGATCACAGAGCTTCTTCATTTCTTTTGACTATATCAGAGGTACAGGGCAACCAGCGTATCCATGAAGCATATTTAAAAAGTTTTCACAGTGATTTTCTGACTTCATAGTACACGTGCCAACACATCATAGTTCATTCCATGACAGCTGTGATCAGGGCTTTAGTTAGACATGGGTACTTGCCTCCTTTACACTCAAAGATCAGTTCAGGAAGTGTATTTGTACCTGATGTGCATCCCATGAAGCAGGCTTCATCAGCCGGACTTCCTCTCCACCACGGTCCCAACCCACCAACCCAGCCCTTAATCATTTATTTTTTTGTTTTGTTTTGTGCAAGACCACAGAGGCTCAGGCCCCACTGCCCTGGCTCCCACAGACATCCCTAAAGGACTTACCTTGGGTAATGATCTTCCAAGGATTGCCCCTCAGGGTGGGGCTACAGAGTGGGTGCTCCCCTGTTGGAGTTCTAAACCAGGTTCTCAGTGGACCCCAATTACCAGTATGCTGCAGGATAGGACCACAGGGTGGGGCCAGTCCTGACGGAACACTAAACTTGGTCATCCGCTGAGTGCCATGGGCAGACAGAGTGGGACTGGTGGAGTGAGGCATCATTAATGGGGTCGGCATTTTCTAATGTTTTTTCACTCAATGGGAGGTGTGGTGTGTAATGACGTGGGACGCTGAAGCACCACTGTGTGGCATGCCCCTCCACAACTTAGGCTCCTGCAGCTACTCCCTCCGGCCTCCACCAGAGGTCAGTCATGTGTCAGGTGCTCACCCATCCTTCCCTCAGGAGGAGGAGAGCAGTCCATAGGATGCTCAATCCTCCTTCTCCGGCAGGCCCTCTGACTCCTCGGGTCTGTTCCCGAACCCGGGGCATTGGCGTCACAAGCAGAAACCCTACCACTGCATCAGCAGGCCAGCTTTAATTATTGATTTTAAGACCCCTAACATAATTTTTAATACATATTATAATATCCCATGCCATGCACCAATCCTCAGCTTTCTTTTCTCACTGGTGGGCCCGAATGCTGGTAATCTCACCTCACTGTTCTTTGCACAGTGGGGAGAGATTACCAGCATTCAGGCCTGGCAGTGAGAAAAGAAAGCCAATGACTGGCACATGATGTGAGATATTAACATATGTTTTGAAAATAAAGTAAAGGGCCCTAAAATCAATAATTAAGGACTGACAAGGGGGGTGGCTGCACTCAGATGGATTTTGATTTCTTAATGAAGATGGTGGGGATGGTGGGACTCAGATGACTAGGGGAGTTATTAAAGGAGAGGATGCTGTGTCTCAGATGGGTGGGTGTGGGCTCAGGGCTGTTTACTAAAAGACTGAGTGGGAAGGGTAGGTTTAATAAATATTGAAAGAAGGGGAATGACAGACTGGCACTTGTAAACTAAGCAAAAATTAGCTTGCATTTTGTAAACTTTTTCGCTCTTAGTTTACCACTCCTTGTGTCATTTGATAGTTGACACGGGGCAACAACAATGCTTCATTTCTTTGGGGACCCTTACAAAATTCTGAGGGACAGAAACTTTTATTTAGAATCCCCGTATTTGTCTTCAGAGAGTCCAAGACCCTGAAATCAAATATTTTTCCAAGAGCCGAGACTGTGATGTCAGCAGGGGATCTGGGTGAGCTTGGTTGGGAGGGGGGACATTAGCTGCATACCAGAAGTTACAATTCTCTTGATAACAAATACAACAAATTGCAGTATTTTTCATTAGCCACATTGTAATTTTTTCTTAGCCATATTTTTTTCATTAGTCATTACTGTAGCTATCCTAAGCACTCATCAGGGGGAGTGGTGGATTCCTGGAACAGTCTTCCATTGGAGGAGATGGGGGCAAAATCAGTGGTGGGCATGGGATAGGTACAATGAAAATCTTAGTGGGATGCAAGAGGGGGAGCAGGAGATCAAGTAGATTCTGCAGTGATAGTATAGGCAGGGAACAATTATTTTCATTTGTTGCTTCGCAGTCTTTTACCATTTTCACGTTACCAAGTACTCATTCTGATCTTAGTTCAGTAACTCTGAGCATTATAGAAACACAGAATTTGATGGCATATAAGGACCGCTTGGCCCACCTAGTCTGTGCATCTTTTATGAGCAAGGAAGACAATATGACTACACAGTTATGACATATTTTCTGTGATGTCCAGAAATTACTAAAGTTTCCACATAATGTTGTTACAAAATACTGCCCATACAGATTGAAATAGTGAAGTCATTAAACTCAGATACAACTGTCACTGTACTTTTACTGCATACTTTTTCTATGGTTGATCTGAAATGCAACTGGTTCCTGCTTTTTTTGCCAGTGAAATAACAGAAAATATATGCATGTAATCATCTTTTCAGGACAAAGATACAAACACAAGCAAGGGTGCACTCAAGTTGTCTATAGTGTTTAAAAAAGAGCAATAAAGTCAAGGAAGGTGCCTGCTTATTTGAGCTGGTTAGTGATAAAACACAGAAAGGGGATGGCAGAAAAAGTCTCCAGAGTCCTGCCAGTCTGTCCTGGGAAACATGATCTGCCTCCTTTTGTACCTCAATTAAAATGCATTTGGTGAATCTCCCCAAATTAGGTATATTTTGGATTCAGGCTTTTGGTGCATTATGTTTTGAACTCATGGAACTAAACCCTCCTGAATGGCGGTTCTGTGAAGCCATGAGCTTGACTCTAGGGGTGGGGGGTTATTATGATTGTTGTTTCCAAATATAAAGCATGAAGTGCCTGGCATTATTTTCATCCTACCAGTTGGCTCTTGACAAACCTGAAAACTCCATGGCAGAGGTGCTTCAGTGTTTGCAGACACACAACCAGGGTATTGGAAAATAATTGCAATGGTTTAGCTATACAGAGAGTTGAGCAGCAGGAATCTAGTAAGGTGACTGCAGCTAAACTGCTGACGGGGATGAGTATGGGCCCGAAGGGCAGGTTAGGGATGGCTGAGGGGGAGACAGGAGAAGGGCAAAACAGATTTGTTAGTGTAGTTTCTGTGTGTGTGTTGGGGGGGGTCAGCCCATTGCAACACTGTGTATGTGTGTGTGTGTGTGTCTCTCTCTCCACCTACCTCCTACACTGCCTGCAGTCAGACCCACATATACCTCTCATCTCTGGACATAGACTCTCCTTCAGACACTTTACTATCAGGGGAGGGCCCCGAATGAAACTCCAGCATGACCAGAAATCCATGGAGCCAGTGAGAGCACACTGTGCTACCCCCCTCAGAGCTGGAAGAGGGTGAGTTCTAACAGTTTAACTTTACACTAATCACAAGGGGAGATACATTCTAGTGGTTCCTGAGGAAAGACCAGTACTCAATACCAATCTAGTAGAAGGACAGTACTCTGCAGAAGTAAAGGGTAACAGAGGGAGAGCCCAGATGCTTATGCCTGGAAAAGACACCTCCACAGGGATTTGTAAATGATAGTTGTAGCTCAAATGGGAACTAGAATTACATAAATGCTCACCTGTTTTGATCACTGTAGAAAAGGAAGATCTGGAGGAAACTGTTCAAGAAATCGAGGAAACACAAGTGAATCTGCAGATGTATTTGTATTTAGAATTTAAAACACTGTAGGTTCAATTTAAACAAATACTATCAGAATACGAGGCTGAGGAGAAAAAAAGGAAGCCGGCGCTGCCTGCCTTACACACACATGTTAACTATATGCCCAGTCTGAATGGCTCCCACTCCTTTATAGGATCCAGTATCAGACCTGCCTGCTAACAAAAAGGCACTGCTAAGCCTCATGCCACCAGGTGTCGACAAGGTCCTAAACACGCACAGTACCACTCAGCATACCTGTAACACCATCAATCAAACCTTCCAGGTTCCCAGGTGTTGGACCTTGATGGGACAGAGATTGTTTGCCTACAGGGCTCCACACTGGTATAATGCTCTAAACCAGGATATCCTGACTACTCCCAAAATTTGCCCCTTCAAATGGCTGCTCCGGATACACCTCACCTCTTCTAGCAGCTGTGATTGTTTCACTTAGAGTTCCACCTCCCTTAGTACCCCAGACTTTCCTGCTCCTCTCCTATAAATTTCTGCTATCTAGTCTACCTTTCATTCCCCTCTGCTACCCCCTGCTACTCTCACCCCCATCACAGCCAACACCAGCACTTATAGCATCCCTGTCACCTACCCCTACTCTGCTAGCACTTCTGAATCCCTCCTTCCTCCTTGACAATGGTCTTCTAGCCTGCCCACTCCACTGGGACTACCCTCCTTATGGTTCTTCCCCATATATGCCATCACATCTAGTCTACTGATGCACTGCTCAGTCCTCAGTCTGAATCAGCCTCTCTGCATTGATCACTGTTTTTAAGCTCTACTCCTACCTTACCTGTGTAGTCTTGTATATTGAATAATGATGTTCACCCTTGTATGTTCCCTACCATCATTGTAACTACTTTATCATTTTTGTAATTATGTTCACCCTGTTTGGCTACCGACAATTTGAAGTGGAACCTTTGTAAATGAGCTGTTCTTGCTCAAAGGTGATTAATCCTAGAGTTAACAAATAAGTAAATAAATGAACTGAAAACAGCAAACAGTGACTGGAAACCAGTCACACCACTAAGAAATACCATGGACTGGTTTCAACAGCTAAAAAACTCCTTTATAGTAAAGGGGTAAAAGTGCAGTTAAAATGTAATTTTGCCTCTGGTGGAGCTCCCAAGCCAAACCTGATATTTTGCCTCTGGCTAGTCCACTGTGCAAAACATCAGGTTCGGCTTGCGAGCTTCCGAGAGATAAAATTACCTTTTAACAACATTTTTATTTCCTCTACAATAAAGGAGTTTTTAAACTGAGGAAACCAGTGCATGTTTTTTCTTAGTGGTGCAGCAGATGCCTGGTCACTGTTTATTGTTTTACTGTGATGTTACTCACCAGCTGCACAGCCTGGTATAGTTGTGGCATCGTCCAGTTGTTCCTGAAGATTTCGAACCATAATGACATATATTTAAATAGGACAGTTAAGCATTCTGTGAGCCTTGGGAGATAAAAAAACAAAAACAAAAAAAACTCTAGGCAGAGGAAAATGTAATACTAGTTATCAATTGAGTAGAAGGACAGTGAGAATAACAGATGAAAGAAAAAAGTGCGAATAGGAATGGAGAGAGAGAGAGAGACAGACAGAGAAAGAGATAGACACAGAGATAGTGACAATGTGCTCTGAATCACGCCTTTATGTGCTTCAACTCCACTGCTGAGTGGAGAAATTATCTGATATATTAGGTATCTGGTCATGCCCATTTCAACCCCCCTCTATTTTCTCCCTATACATCAGCATAGCTCTTGTTATGCAGCCGTACAAAGGGTCCTCAGGGAGACAAAATGGGACAAGAGGGAAGAAGAAAGGGGACCCTTGCTATAGGGTATGAAAGAGGTAAAGAGAAAGAGATGGGGAAAAATTGCCAGTGAGTAAGTCATCTGAAAGGCACAATGCTCACCAGCATGCTGAAATGATATTGGTGCCTATGCACGATCAGGTAGGAATTACGCACCAGAGGTGCGCATCCTGCCCACATAGCTCCGCACCTGCAGACAGGTGCATGCTGGCAGTATTCACCAACAGCCCTGACCTGTCCACTGGCATGCTCCTCCAGCACATAGAACTCCACAGGGCAGCTGAGGTGGGAATGCAGTCCCAAGTGGGCATCCAATCGGATGCTCATCCTGGACCGAAAGTGGATCCCAAGCACGCTGTGGCACGGGTCCGAGTGCGTTTATGCTTACAGCAGGCATCTGGATCTGTGCACCCATGCCCCGCTGTGCTGCCAACATCAGGCCCCCCCGCTACAATGCAGGGCTCCATCCTGTGATGGCTGCCACCCCCCACCTGCCCTGATCAGCGGCAGCCTAAGAAACACACTGTACAGGCATGTGGTGACCATCATCACTCAGGGTCGCCACAGCCATCTAGCCACCCAGGGACACCCTACTGGTGGCACCAACACTGCTCCCCCACCCCGTACCTGCATGCCAGTGCCACTCCATGGGATGGCCAGTGGCACAACCCTCCACACTCTTCTTCGGCCACTGGCCATCTGACATATGTGGGCGTGCATCAGCTGTGCACACCAGGGGGTGATATCAATATTACGAGGAGGCACGGGGCACATCTGTTTTCAGGGGGCATCAGGGCACACAGCAGTGTAGGGCAGCCTTGCAAGTGGGAGGGGGTGATACTGCCATGCTGTGTGGGGCAGGGGCACTGCCGTGT
Organism: Neoceratodus forsteri; assembly: GCA_016271365.2. NCBI lineage: Eukaryota > Metazoa > Chordata > Ceratodontiformes > Ceratodontidae > Neoceratodus > Neoceratodus forsteri. The sequence continues at coordinate 453,503,039 of CM057452.1, read as the reverse complement.
GGGTGGGCTGCAGTTTTGCTGCCAGGATGAGGGGGTGGCTCAGTGTGTTGGGGGGGCAGCACACTTGCTGCTGAGGCCTGGGGGGCCCTGTGGATGGGCGGGCTTAGCCACATACTGCGGTTACAGCAGGGTCCCCCCAGTGTAGCTAACAGTCCACTACACCCCCCCGAGGGTACACTTTGCATTGCTGTGCATGGCGCGTAGTGATGCCATGCCCCCTGCCCACCCCGCACATTGCGGTCCATGAGCACTGTCTTTCGGGTGCATTGGGGTCTGCACACCCCATTCTGTTCATCCTGCATGGGGGCACAATGGATGAAGAGTGGCTATATGCCACACTTATGAGGTGCTTTGCCATTCTGTGGGATGGTGCATAGGGCCGATTATTTCTGAGACACCCCCGACTATGGGGTACATTATAGTTGGTGGTGTGCATAAATTGCAGACTGCAACTTGTGTAAGTAAAGTAACAGCAAAGTTCTTGTGTAAAACTAATTCATGTTTGATGCCAGAGATAACGTTACATCTAAGTTCTGAAGTCAGTGTGCCACTGTGAGAGTTCTGGAAATGTGCTGGTTATGTAAACTTCTGACAGTTATCATAGAAGAGGGGATGAAGCTGCAAATTAATTGTTGCACTGCTTTGATCACGATTTCATGTTGTAAACAACTAATTTTATTGTCTTACTTTGAAACTAAGTGTTTTCCATCTAGTGTGCTGCACCTAAGCCCTGAGCCAGGAAATTTTCTAGACTTGAATCCTCCCTTGATATATCTTCCAGTAAATAGAAACACAAAATCATGAGGTGGCTAGGGAGATCCACGTTTGGAGACAACCCAAAACAACAGAACACAAAATCAAAGACAGGCAGCTACTCAAACACGGGTGCAGAACAAAGACCACACATGGCCATAGAATAATCCAAAAATAGATCTGTTTTTCCAAAAGATAATGAGTAGCACTCACCCCTACAAAATGTGGCAAACATTTTTACACATACCCACAGTTTTTCAAGGCCTTGAAATAATGTGTGCATGCCAAAATGAATGACACTTTTGTAGAAGGTTAGTCTTTACTAACGATCTTCGCTTGCACGCATGTGCAAGGAACGTCTTGAAACAGTACAACTTTTTGGAGGTGTGTGACCCTCCTCACAAATGCAGTGCTTAGTGTAGCAGTCGCAACTCTTCAGGACCAATACGTTCTGAGCTGTATATGACAGCAGTTCGGCTGTGTTGGTCTTCACTTCTAAGAAAAGGTCCGCTGCAATCAGCAGTGGTAGCATGTGTGCAATTAGCATACTGATGTCAGCTGAACTGCTGTCATACACAGCTCAGCATGAAATCCCTCCCACTTCCTCCCTCTGTTAATGTCATCCCCCTCCCTTGTTAGTGTTCTCCCCGGACTCCACATTGTGTCCTAAAGGAGTGCCCTATCCCCCTCAGCTCATGAGCCCCCCAGCACACTGTGTGGCCCATGGCGGTGCCCAATCCCCCATCAGCTGCAGCCCCCCCAACAAACAACCAGTTGGCACTCTAGGAGCCCACCCAGCATGCTCATGCCTCCCTCCATACCCTGTATAGCAATGGGGTGCCCAATCCCTGACCGGCTCCAGTCTCCCCCAGCAAACACATAGGTGGCATGCTGTGAGCCCACCCAGTGTACCAAAGGTGTCCACTCTTTTGTTGTTTTTAAAATTCCTGTGAAAGAAAAAAAATGGTCTCTCAGCGTGACGATCTTCGGTGGACCAGGAACACGTCTACACTCTTTAAAGCCGAACACGAGCTGAGGAAATGCCAGTAAGCTGTGTAATGGCATAAATGGGGTTTTTCCAAGTTAGGTGGCTACCACGGCCATTTTTTTGACTTTTGGCACCACATTTTCAACATGTGATTCTTGGGACTCCTTTCTCATGAATTCAGTCACTGTCATGGCTTTATTCGGTCCTGAAAGGTGATTTCACAGTCACTACATGGAATCACCTTTCAGGACCGATTAGCTAAATGACAGTGTCAGTGTTCATGAGGTGAGCTCTCAAAAAGCCTATGTTAGAAATTTGGTGAAAAAATTCCAAACAATGACTGTTTTATGAGCGTGTGTTGTGCAGTTTCCACGCATACTCCTAAGTTTGTGAATCTGTAATATTTTCATTCCAGATTTTCAACATTGGCATATTTCTGCACCTCCTTATGAACAGTGCAGCTGTCATTTTTCACATCCTGGCTGAAATGTGTTTTCGCGCTTCCAGCGCAGAATAGAGCGCTCACTGTCAGAAATCAGTGTTCGCTACAAAGTAAGACAATCACAGTGAAACTGTTCATGAGCAGAGGTCCTAAAATGCCTATGTTGAAAATTTGGTGACAAAAGTCCATAAAATGGCTGTGTTGAGGTGTGCATTTCTCAGTTTCGCACACTTGTAAGTTTGTGAATTGTAATAGTTTCATTCCAGATTTTCAACATTGGCATTTTCCCACATCTCCGTATGACCAGTACAGCTGTCATTTTTCACATCCTGGCCAAAATGTATTTTCGCACTTCCTACGTAGAATAGCGCGGTCGCTGTGGGAAATCAGTGTTTGGTACAGAGTAAGAAAATCACAGTGACACTGTTCATGAGCAGACATTCTAAAATACCTATGTTGAAAATTCTGTGAAAAAATTCCAAAAAATAACTGTTTTACGAGTGTGCAATGCTCAGTCCTCACACAAACTCGTAACTTCGTGAATTTGTAATATTTTCACTCCAGATTTTCAACATTTGCATTTTTCCACACCTCCTTATGAACAGTATAGTTGTCATTGTTCACATACTGGCCAAAATGTGTTTTTGCACTTCCGGCACAGAATAGCGCAGTCGCTGTGGGAAATCAGCGTTCGGTACACAGTAAGAAAATCATAGTGACAGTGTTCATGAGCAGAGGTGACAAAATGCCTATGTTGAAAATTTGGTGAAATAATTCCACTGAATGACTGTGTTATGAGCGTGCATTGTGCAGTTTCCACACAGGCTCATAACCTTGAGCACGACCAGGGCGTTAGGGTTCCGAAGACAGACACTTAAGAAGTATGAGGCTGAAATGTTAATCAGATGCAAGAGGAGTTGCAGAGAGGTAGTCTGTTGGGACTTGGATGCTGAAGGGACATGGATACAACTGGAGGGGCCTGCATACATGCCAATCACCGCTGCAAATACCTGCAAATGAATGTTCAGCATTGACAAATGCTTGTTATCTTTATAATAATCATAACTATTTTTGGATTATTCTTCACCCATATGTGATCTGTGTTCTGCACCAGTGTTTGAATAGATGCCTATCTTTGCTTTTATCTAGAGCTGCACAAATACCATTTTCTGAATATTCAGCAGAATATTCATTATTAAGTGCCATAATATTCTATATTCGTATTCGGCTATGAAATTGCATTGAATCAAACAACCCTTTTCTTCCTTCTCAGGAGGCCAGGGCAGCTCCTGGCCTCCCTTCTTACTCCTTTACAATATTCAGATGTATCCCACCCACCACCCTGCTTATCCCACGTCCCAGATCCCACAACAGTTTATAGTTTCAAACTGCCTGCTCCAGGCACACTGCCATGAGCCAATACCATCTTTGGAAAGCTCCCCCGCTCATCTCCATTCCTCACACGCCCACAGAGAAACACACTAATGCACATTCTGACCTGTTACACCAGTCTTTGATCTGAGGGGTGGTAAGACAGTAATCTGGCCAGCCAGTCAGACCCCCCCCTCTCTCTGAGTGCCCTCACATAACAAGTACAATACCCACTTTAGCTCCACAGTACACAGGGCAGCCCAAAGAAATACATGTGTGTAAGAACTAGCCGAGTACAGAGACGTGATTGTAAGGAAAGGTAGGGCAGGAGAAGCATCATTATTGACACTGGGTTGCCTGAGGCCAATCAGGCTGCCGAATATAACTGATGAGTTCCTGCTGCACTACTCCCTTCCTCGTAATAGTGCATTCATACTCTGCTGGTTCTTCTTACATTCATTTCTTTAGGCAGACAGTACTATATACTGGAGCTGGAGTGGGTATTGTACAAGTTGGGTGAGGGCACTCAGCGTGAGGGGGGACCATCTGGCTAGCTAAATTTATTTCTTGCTACCCCAAATCAAGGATCAGGGAAAGGGGAGGTGGAATGTGCTTTGATGTGTTTTTATGTTTGCTTGCACGCATGTGCAAGAAACATAGTGCCATCATCCGAGTTTTCAAGTTTTCAGAGGTGTGTCACCCCTTCTTCCAATTCAGTCAGTGTGTTGGCAGGTGCGGCCTCAGTCCACCAATGCATGCTGGAGCTGTCTATGACAAGCTCCAAAATGCAGTGGCATACAGTTAAAAGGGGGAGCTATGCTTCAGTGAGCAGCAATAAGATATTGCCTGCTCATGCGAAGCTCCCCCTACACACACACACATACACACACACACACACACAGAAACGAACGCACGCATACTGCGTGCTGCCCCCCCCCGGCACACACGTATAGCCAACAGGGGTGCCCAATCTCCCGTCGGCTGTGCTGCGCTCCCCCCCAAAGCCTTCCACATGCTACGCTGGGTGCCCACCCCAGCGTGGAAACTCATAGAATAGCCGACGGGGGTGCCCAATCCCCCATTGGCTCCTGTCCTCACCCCAGTACTGGGTGCCACGCTGGGAGCCCACCCCAGCGTGGCAATAATATTATGGCCGACAGGGTACCCAATCCCCGCCGGATCCACGGCCCTCCAGCCATCCTTGTGCCATGCTGGGAGCCCACCCCAGCATGGCAAATGTCCCGCGTTGTCAATTTAGGAAAAAAACTATCAATTAAAAGCGGTCCACGCAGTCTCCGGCCCCCCTCCCCAACCCGCACCCACCCACTGCGCACCTTGCCTCCCCACACACCCCTCACCCCATACTTACCTCCGGACCTCGGCGCAGCGATCTTTGGTGGACCAGGAACATGTCTGCACTCTTTAAAGCCGACCGCGAACTGAGGAAATGCCGGTAAGCTGTATAATGGGATAGATAGGGTTTTTTCAACTTTGTTGCATATCTCAGGCATTTTTTGGAATTTTTGCACCAAAGTTTCAACATGGGGTTTTTGGGACCCCGTCTCATGAATGCTGTCACTGCCATGGCGTTATTTGGGCCCGAAGGATGATTTCGCAGTCACTGTGCGAAATCACCTTTCAGGACTGATTAATGAAATGACACTGCCACTGTTCATAAGGTGGGCTCTCAAGAAGCCTATTTTGAAAATTTGGTGGAAAAATTCCAAAAAATGACTGTTTTATGAGCGTGCGTTGCACAGTTCCTACGCACGCTCATAAGTTCGCAAATTTTCAATATTTTCACTCCAGATTTTCAACATTGCCATTTTACCATGCCTTCTTATGAGTTGTATAGCTGTCATTTTTCACATCTCACCCAAAATGTGTTTCCGCCCATGTAGCGCACAATGGCGCAGTCGGTGTGCGAAATCCATGTATGGGACAAATTAAGAAAACCACAGTGACACTGTTCATGAGCAGAGGTCTTAAATTGGCTATGTGGAAAATTTGGTGAAAAAATTCCAAAAAATTACTGTTTTATGAGCGTACATTGTACAGTTCCTACGCATGCTCGTAAGTTCGCGAATTTTCAATATTTTCACTCCGGATTTTCAACATTGCCATTTTACCACACCTTCTTATGAGTAGGAGAGCTGTCATTTTTCACATCTCACCCAAAACATGTTTCCGCCCATGTAGCGCAAAATGGCGCAGTCGGTGTGCCAAATCAATGTATGGCACAAATTAAGAAAATCACAGTGACACTGTTCATGAGCAGAGGTCTTAAAATGGCTATGTTGAAAATTTGGTGAAAAAATTCCAAAAAATGACTGTTTTATGAGCGTGCACTGTACAGTTCCTACGCACGCTCGTAAGTTCGTGAATTTTCAATATTTTCACTCCAGATTTTCAACATTGCCATTTACCACACCCCTTATGAGCAGTACAGCTGTCATTTTTCACATCTTACCTAAAAATGTAAGTCACTTATGAAGACAATGGCGCAGTCGAGCAAAGTAAATCAATGTATGGGACACATTAAGAAAATCACAGTGACACTGTTCATGAGCAGAGGTCTTAAAATGGCTATGTTGAAAATTTGGTGAAAAAATTCCTAAAATGACTTTTTACGGCGTGCTTTATGCAGTTCCTATGCATGCTCGTAAGTTTGCAATTTAATATTTTCACTCCAGATTTTCAACATTGCCATTTTATTACACTTCCTTATGAACAGTACAGCTGCCATTTTTCATATGCCACCCAAAATGTATTTTCGCACATGTAGCGCACAATGGTGTGTGAAAGCAATGTTTGGGACAGATTAAGAAAATCATAGTTACACTGTTCATGAGCAGAGGTCTTAAAATGGCTATGTTGAAAATTTGGTGACAAAAGTCCATAAAATGACTGTGTTACGAGTGAGCATTGCACAGTTTCCACACACCCTCGTAAGTTCATGACTTTGTAATATTTTAAGACCAGATTTTCACCAGTGGCATTTTTCCACACTTCCTTATTTACAGTACAGCTGTCATTTTTCACAACATGGCAAGTGTGTTTCACACTTTCAGTGCAGAATGCGTGGTCGCTGTGGGAAATCATTTTTGGGACAGATAAAGAAAATCACAGTGACACTGTTCATGATCGGAGGCACCAAAATGCCTGAGTTGACAATCTGCTGTAAAAAATCCCAAACCTAATTATATTACGGGTGTGCATTGCACAGTTTCTATGTACGCTCGTGACTTCACCATTTTTTTAAATATTTTTACTGCAGATTTGCAACATTACCATTTTCTACACCTCCCCATGAACAGTACAGCTGTCATTTTTCACATCCTGTTCGGAATGTTTTTGCACCTGTGGTGCTAAATGCTGTAGTTGCTGTGCATAAGCAGCTTTCAGCTAACAAACTGACATTCCCCCTGTTCATGAGGTGGGGTCACAAAAAAACCATGTTGAACATTTGGAGTGAAAATACTAACGAATGCCTGAGGTATTAGGGTTTCCAACCATAACGCCCAACCCTGTAGAGAATGACAGGCATCAGGGGTATGTCTTGGGATTCTTGCCTGTAATGCTCAAACCATTCCACACCCTGCAGCCAGTGAGAGGCATCGAGGTATGCCTTGGACTCTTGGGCCCCGAAGTTCACCCCATTCTCCTATATTGCACCCATCTCACCGTATTTCCTAATGGAATGGGGTGCACATAAGGGCCAAAGACCCCAAGGAACACCGTGACACTTGTCAGTGTCTGCAGGGTGGGGTGTGGTGAAATGGCATGGCCGTTATGCCTGACGACCCAAAGGCATACCCCAATGTCTGTCACTCTCTGCAGGGTGGTGGTGGGGTTGGCTTCAGTTCAATACTTCACTGCCATTCCTATTACGCAGCTCTGTAACTTCTACACTACCACTGCCAATGCCAGCAAGCAAACATTCAGCATTGACAAATACTTGTTTATTGTGTGGCTATATGGGGAGTGGGGCTGAGAGGGGAGGCTTTCCAAAGATGGCATCAGCTCCTGGAATGGTGCCAGGAACTGGTAATTTGAAAATATAATTTGTTGTGTAACAGGGATATGGGATAAAGGGGGAGGCGGGTTGGATACATCTAATTATTGCAAAGGCTCCCCCCCAAATACAAATACCTCACCAATAGTGGGCTACTCAGAATTTGTTCTCAAATAGTCAGAAAGTCCACTATTCATGATATTCAAGAAATAATATTCAGTCACTGCAAAGCCCTCCTGTTATCTTCAAGTAGCAGTATACCTCTGGGGAGAAGGGGTCACGTGGGACTTAGAGAACACTAGGGCAATGGGTTCCATGTTTTTCTCTTTAAAACACACATGGTCTACAACAAGCATTTGAGTCAAACAGCTTTGTTTTTTTTCTGGTAGATGGCACAGCATTACCGCTACCCTACTGGGAGCGGGACAGGCACATCATATAGTTCATTGTTCTTATACAGAACCTAGAGATGACCTCTGCATACTGACTTAACTTAAATTCATCTTCTGGCATAAAGAACACCATCTCAATGGCTCTTTTGGGGAATGTTTCACTGGATTTGTTCATGGGACTCCACAGATCGCATATCGGTAGTGAGCATATGCCCCAGCACAAGAGGGGACGTGCTCCTAGAAAAGACCCTCAAGAGGTTTAATCCTCAATTAAGGATGTTGTATGATCGCCTCTCTTTCCAACCTCACTTCCCCACCCCTTCTGCATATCATTCCTCCTCCCCTTCCCTGGAACACGAAGAGAGCCAATAACACAGATCTTTGTCTCACAGACTAGATCTAAACAGTAAACAGTATATCTGTTTTGCCATCACCTTTTACACTGTTACTCACAGTAACACCATGCTGGATGACCCTGACCCCCAGAGGTGTACCCATTCAGGCAGCCTCTGCCACTTCAGTTCCGAACTGTTTGCAGCTCAGCTTGCAGGAATCTGATGCAGTCCATGAGATGTCTGCCACTCTCCTCACTTCCTCTTGGGAGCTTCCCCTTTTTTGCTTGTAAGTAGGCAGACCCATCTGGTAAAGCAGAGGTGGTCAGATCTCACCAAGTGATTCACTTGGGGTCGAGGATTACAGATATTATCGGGATCTTAGAATTTTTCCAAATTCATACACTCCAGATATTTACCAAATAATATTGGCATGATCAGTACTTCCTCCTATTGCACGTCTTTTATAGCTTCCACCCCAGTTGGCTACCGCCCTGACTTCCTGGATAAATACTGATACAAAGTAATTATTCAGGGCCTCAGTTATTCTCCCCTGCCTCGCTTCATGGTTTCTTTCCCTTCCCAATGATCAGTGACCCCACCTTATGCTAGACTCTCCTTGTGTGTCTTATGTATTGAAAAAAAAATTTTATTATTCCCCTGGATCTCCTGCACAGTTCTGTTGAACAGACTAGCCTTGACCTAGGCAATCTTGGCCCAGCATTCATTCTGTAATGCTCTATACTTCCATTGCTCTGTCCACTGAATCCTTCCACTTATCATGCACCCTGTTTTCTCCTTTAATTTCATCTGAAGTTCTTTATACAGCCATTGAGACCACAGCATAGCCCTCTTACTGTTGTTTCCCATGGGTACACATCTAGTGACTGCCTCCAATACAATCAGCTTCAAGGTCTCTTGCTTGGCATGAACATTGCCACTCCATGGCATATTTATCGGTTTAATTGTAAAATATCAACTTATCAAAATCAGGTCTTCTTAAATTTATTGCCTAGTCTTTTGTTTTGGTGAAGTAGTTATCCCAATCACCACAAATTAAGTCCTGTAATGGCTGTTGAATCCCTGCTTATTCCTTCCAGTCACCAGGTCTCTGTGAGACATACTTCAATGTAGTTTGTTTCAAATGTCACTCTCCAGATCACACAGTTTGTTGTGCTCCTTACATTAACTGTCAACAAAGGTTGTGTTTCTCGGGCTCATCTCTTTGCTCTGTTGCCTGGATGGAGCACAGAGTTCTCATACACCTACACCCTACCTGCTTCTGTCCTAGTTTAAAGCCTCCCAATCACTTCTGTCTATCATATGTGCCAGCCTTTCCACCTCCACTGGGTTCGGGTGATGCTCATCCTACACATACTGGTTTTCCTGTTCCAGAATACCTTCCAGTGTGCAGAGAAACTTAAATCATTTCTCCCTGCACCAAACCATTAGAAATGCATTCAACTCCTTATTTCCTGCTGTCTTGCTTGCTCTGCACGTAGCACCAGTGGTGTCTCTGAGAATACTATCTTGGAGGTGCGGCTCCTAAGGCTCCTGCTTAGTTCTGAAATCTATGTTGTAGCAGCTCTGGTCTGCTTCGGCCGATCTCATTGGTGCCAAAATGTACCATAATCGGTGGTTTCTGTTCCCACAAGTCTATCCACTCCTGCTTTGATGTCTACAACCTATGTACCATTGGGAATGATGACTGAGCAGTCCACAAGGCTCAAATGTGAGCACTTTCCCCACCTTGCTAATATAATGAAACCTCACTATAGAGTGTTCTGTTGGTGCTAACTTCCTACTACCCTGCCTTTCTGCCCTCCTCAGATCCTCATGTACAGCAGGCGCCCTTTTGCTTGATTCCCCCAGCAGTAGTCCCCACCACACTCTGGTAATCACCATCTTTGAAACCAGTGGCTGGTAACTGTAATGGACAGCCACTGGCGGTGACCCCAGCCTCACTTCATGATCCCTTCAGTGTCCCCCTGCCAACCTTAACCCTACTCTTGTCTCTGATACATGGATCTATTTTCCTGGTCCCCCTTGCCTGAATCCCATGACACTATGACACTTCCATACATTCTGGACCTGGAGTTCTGCTAGCCACACCTCAAGCCTACCATACTGTGATTGTTATAATGTGATTGCAAGATTATAATAAATCCTACAACTACCTATGGTCTGGAATCTTGCAGCAGTTTTGCATTCTGTTCAGCAAGGATGTTTTTCTCCTTTTTTTCCTTTTATTCTTTTGAAAACTGGGTTCCTTGTTATAATCCCAGTAAGGCACCAGGGTGTGGGCTATTTTTGGGAAAGACACACTTCATCGATGGTTTAAAATATCACTGAAGGCATGGGAGGACTCCCAGAATGCAATGGCTCACACCTTCTTTACCTAATTGCGTTATTGCTGAATTATTCTGGGCTCTCACTATAAATATCTCTGCTATAACATGCTGCTTCTGATATAAGTCTATGGTGCCTAGTCCACCAATTATATTGAAGCTATTTACAATTATACTAATTTAAATACATGTCTTACTATAACAGGCATTATATTTGGCTCCCAAAAACAGCTCTAAAGAGAGTATTGCCTTGGCCTGACATTTTCTTTATGGGACCAGTTAACATAGCATCACTATTGTTGCTGCTAAGTTTAGCAAAGGCATTTGGAGTGCTTCAGTGGGCTGAAAAAATAATTAATGGAAGGCTCTTGGTGTGTTTATGTGTGTGCTAAGTGGCATGGTTCAGTCTAGAGATCTGAACAATTGCTTTGTTTTTGCCCCCCCCCAACCCATTTCCTTATCATCATTAGCCATTTTTTGCTGGATAGAGATACAAAATAACTAGCCTTTACAGTGAGCCATTAAACTGTCATTTGGGCAACTGTGCATGAAGAGGCATCAGTTAACGGTCAGTGCTGGAGCAGAACAGTGTTTGTGAATCATAGCTGTCTCCACTGTACTTAAATCACATTCACCACTGGAGCAGTCAAGGGTTTCATTAAAGAGAGAGGCATTCAGCTAGAGAAACATCCAAAATAACAGCGCAAACAGAGACCTTAACATACATTTTTCTAATGCTGCATATAGTATGTTGTATTCAGCGTGTGTGTGTGTGTGTGTGTGTGTGTGTGTGTGAGTGTGTGTGTGTGTGTGAGACAAAGAAGTTAAGAGGAAGATGATGGAAAAGCAACAAGATAAAACTAGAGAATATTTTTTTTCTGCAGGGATTTTAATTTTAATGATTTTTTTAATTCTGTTTGTATTCAAGGCAATTGTTGTCTTGGCTTTGTTGTTTTCAGGGGACTGCTTCTTGCTTCCAGATGAAAGAGAATGGAGTATTACCATTAAACTGCTACAGACTGAATAAGGACTAGCACTAAAAATAAAACTAAATGGATAACTGTGGTGAAGTAAAGCAGCCTGTGCAGAATGAGTGGGAAATATTTATTTATTTGGTTTTTGTTGCCCGGGTGAGTGCACTAGACAAATAAAGGTGTAAATACAACTCTAAAGGAACAGTATGCTACAAACAAAACTAGTTTGACACCATTTTCTTCCAGATGGACCTGGACTTTCAAATATTCCCTTCTGGGTTAGAATGAACCTGTGCCAGTTTATTTTGTGCCAGAACTGAGCTTTTAAAGAACTATGCAGGCTATTAATATGCTAGATGGACCTTTTTTCTATCCATTAACTTTGCCTATCTTTGACCATTCATTTCAAAGTGAACAGAACTGCCATGAATGCAGTTCTTTCAAAACTAGTGCATGTGGTAGAACAACTGCATTGGTAGAAATGTTTCCATTTTTAATAGCACAGTTAGAAACATAGAAACAGAATTTGTTGGCAGATAAGGACTGTTTGGCCCACCCAGTCTACTCAAGTTTCCCTGGTTCCATGTCACCACAGTGACAGGAAATTTGCTGACCATCAGTAAAGCAACGGCACAATGCTGACAATTGGCATTGTGCCATCAATGTCTAAAAGCGTTTTTTGTGGGGGGTTTTGCTCCCCACACCCCACACCCTTTAGATTACCAACTCCAAGTCAGAGTTGGTTCTGGGACAGGGTGAACTCCCCAGTGATAGCAGCATCAGGAACCCAGCGGACTATCACAGTGAACTGCCGATTTTGTTGCTGTGATGGTCTTTGCTATTTTCCCATCACTGTTCAAACGTAATGCCCTTTTCCCTCCCTATACTGTCACCACAGACCCTACTTGATCTCTGGCCACCTCCCCTCTGCTTTCCAAATAAGATTCCTTTGTGCCTATCCCACACATGCTCGAGGCCCACTACTGTTTTCACCCCCACCATCTCCAGCGTAAGACTGTTCCAGGAATCTGCCACCTTTTCAGTGAATAAGTACTTCCTTACATCCCTCCTAAATGCTTCCCCTTCCAACTTCATTGCATGTCCCCCTTATTCTTGTGCACCTTACCATACCTTATTCATCCCCATGAGGCATTTATAGGTTTCTATCATGTGTCACCTTTACCGCCTTTCTTGTGGGATGTATATATTGATATCCTTTAGTCTCTCCACATAGAGCCTCTGATGCAGCCTCTGCACCATTTTAGATGCCCTCCTCCAGAATGTCTCCCCCTTGTTTATGTCCTTTTTGAGATATGGAGTCCAGAACTGGACACAGTACTCCAGGTGGGGTCTCACCAACAATATATGCAGTGGCAACACCACCTTCCTCTTTCTGCTGGTGATTCCCCTTCATATGTGCCCCAGCATCCCACTGGCCCTACCTACTACTTGTTACACTGCCCCTCAACACTGAATTAATCAGATATGATTACTCTAAATCCCCTTTCTTGTTTGGTGACCATCAATACCTCTGTCACTGTTTTTTACTGTGCCTGAATTTCCGTGTCCTAGCTGCATTTATTTATTGGTTTATTGGGATGTTGTCAACCAGGTAGGCTTACTGAGACTAGCACTCCCTTTTTCAGGAGCTCCCCAGAATTAATTACATTCAACAGTCAGCTGTAAAGTCAAGTAACAGTCCATGGTAATACAATACTGATAGCTATGAGAAATAAGTATATACAGTATACTGTATATACAAATTAGAAAATAATTTGCAATCATTAGAAAGTCAAGGCATACAGGCAGGCTTTAACTATACGAACATTATGTATGATTTTGCATTTTTTTCAGATTGAAACCCATTATGCCATACCCTTGACCACTATTCGAATTTGGTAGCTTGCGACCGCTTGAAGACTGCCCATAATCTTTCATTTGATGGTGACACTCTGGAATTAATCACTTCTTGGTGCTACTTTATCATCAGTTTTATTAAGGTAATTTAATTACTGGTCCTGATGTTTTATATTTGGATTACCAGACTTATAAATTGCATTATAACCACTTTTTGATATTTTGCATTACAACTGGGTGGTTGTAATCAGTGTCTGTCAATCTAGTTTGCACTATAGACAGCGCAAGTTAAAGCAACTGCACCCAATAATGCAAACGCATTCCCTCTCAGAGAAATCAACCAGCCACACAAAACCTCATGGAATTACAGAAAAAACATGCACAACAGTGTTATCCTGACAGAAAATTAAAAAATGGAATCGAGATTTCATGTCTCAGACCTGTCAAACTGCCAAGACTTCCTCACAGAGCAGGAAAATAGAAACACAAACCAGAAAATGGCAAGTTACCTAAAGCAACTTAAAACTTTCATCACAGAAACAAGAGAGTCAACAGACTTTGAAACGTTCCTCATGTCTTGTGTGAAAATGTCATGAAGGCTTAAAAAAAAGCATGAAGCTGCAAAGATAAAACCTTTCTAATACCATTTACAGCATGTTTTCACTCTTTCTCAGTTATTTCAAAAGCCTAATCTTATAAAAATTGAGGACCAGTAATTAAATAAAAGTAAACATGGGTGGGTGGGTGGATGTAACCAGAATTTCACACACACACACCCTCGGTGTGGGATGCTTTTATAACACCACCCCTGGGGTTTGAGTGGCATCCCACATCTTGGATGTGTGAAAAATTCTGGATACGCACACTCACCCATTTATTATTCTATATTTTATCTCATTTTTTATGAATCTTTTTTTATATGATGTTGTAAGACAAGTGTTAGAGAAAATAACATGCTGCTTACCAGCAGCACTGTATATTCCATTTGGTCAGTAGAACCCAGGCCAGTCTAAAGTGTTGTCCAAGTGTTACAGTGCCTGCCCTCTTGCTGCTTCAAAGGCCAAATGCACACACAGTTACAGTATACCTGGCCTTAAATTATCCACTGCCATCATGCACCTTGTATGATGCCAGACTCACCACAGTATCACATCTAACCCTACTAATTGTATGTCTTACCGCCTAGCCTTAATCCGCCGCATGCCCCCAGTCACCTACACCCCACAGCCCTTTCCAAGGCAGCATTTCCAGTTCCTTCCTTCCCCCAAATAAATGGATCAGCAAGATGTTCAGAGACCAGCTTTTACCAAGAACCCCCAGAACGTGACCAAAATCTGAGACAGTCTTTTAACACTCAGTCCCAACTATTCCAACTTGGCCATTGCAGGTTCTTTGCCCAGCTACTTACCCCCCCTGGCTCAGTTACTACTTGGATCCCAGCCCAGTGAATGACTGAGTGCCAGGATATACAGACTGACTCTTTCTGTCCTGATACTGGGGGACCAAAATTATTTGAGTTTAGTCAATCATGCAGCTTAGGAATGCATAACTTAAATCTGGCAGACCACCATCTGCTAACCTGCTTTACATTCTGCTCGCCCAGCCCAGCTCCTTGGAAAGTGGGTCAAATTAGGAAGGAATGTGTGCTATTTAGAGCTGGAACACTGCTTAGGAAAGCGGTGGCTCTGTTGGTCAGTGCTGTCATGGTGATCTGCTTGCCATTCCTGTGGATGAGGAGGTTTGGCAGGCTGTGGCAGCTTAATGGCTAAATATTCCTCAAACTGCCCCATAAAGGTCATAGCTGATCTTCCTTCTGGCTATCTCTGCACTGAGCCCATGGCCAGCCTGGCCCATTATTGACCAATGGAGAGGACTGTAAAACTATCTGGGCCCCTATGTCCTCCACCCCAGCAAGCTGTTTTATGGTGCTCAGCTCTGGAACACTTCCACTACGTCCACTACTTGGAAAACACTGATGAAGGGAAATATCACCCCAAATAGGCAGTTTCATATGTGAATGCCCATTATGTGAAGCTGGCTATAGACTTCATCACCTAATGGGGGGTGAGATGTGGAAACATGTGTTGGATGGTTTCCCCAGCTCTGTGTCCATCCCCATATTATCTTCTGTATAAACACAGACTGCCATAATTCAGAAACCCATTTTTTTTTGTTTGTTTTTTGTACTTTCTTTTTATTCACCTTTCCCCACCCCCGTTCTCCACTCAATCAGGACCTCCCAACCTTCACATTGTCCCTTTGTCACCCAAGGAGTATGCTCCTAGAGTGACCCCCACTCAGAGACCCCAGGGTAAGTTCCCAGTATACCCCCCCAGGCGGGGTGAGGGAAGGACTCCCCTTACCTTCCCCTGAACAATGGTGGAGTGGGTGGTACACAATGGAGTCTGCCCTGGTGGAGCCTGGTGACATGGTCCAGTGCTGGAGGGGGGCTGTCACCTAGGAGTAACAGGGCTATTTTTCCACTTTTCTGTTAAGCCCTTACCCCCCAGTCACCGGCACTCCAGGAGAGCCAATTGGGAGGCATACGGCGAGATGCAACTCCTCCCAGGGCCCTCAGCTGATGCTGCCTCTCCCACTGTGTGTCCCGACTGCATCGTCAACCCCAGGTTCACCCAGTAAAGGGTGATATAGCAGCGGGACAGATGCACCACCATCCCCAGAGAGGGAGAGCTCCCACTATGCGGTCAATCCCTCTCTCCCCCTGCCGACCCCCGGCAGCCCTAGTCCGTTACCGAGCCTGGGTCACCAGTGTGGAGCGGGGTGTGGCGTCCAATGCCTCAACCCTCAGCGCCACCGGGCCAGCTTTAGAACCCCATTTTAATTTGCTCATAAATGCAAATGCTCTGAGGTGATCCACCCCAACGGACTGGGCTGGCCCCCTCCTCCAGCTGAACATTAAGTAAGAAATAATCCATAGTCAGGTGTGCAGCAATATTGTAATAACCAAACAACCTGGATGGGTTGTGAGGCCTGAGGTACAGGAAGTAAGGTTATTGCAGCATTGATACTATAACATTTGTAAAATGGTCAAAAGTGTTATAAACCTGAATAATGTGTTGAAAGGTATCAGTACCGTACCTGAAGGCTGTACATCCCAAGAATCAAAAGGCTTGCCTACGATTCAATGGGATGGCTGACAACTCCTCCTTCTGACATCACCATAAAAGGCCAACACTTACAGACTGCCCTAGTTGCTTCATTTCCAGTTCTGTTGTTGTCTTGTCAGTTTTTCTCCTGTTGTCTGCTGTGCCTATATTCTGTGCTATGATCCCATTTTTTGTTTTTGTATTTGCCTCCAGTTCTTCTGATCCCTCTGTCCCTGCCACTTATATCTCAGTAGTCCCTTTTGTTCCTTACCTCCCCTTATTTAGCCTCTCTGAGCATTTCCTCTCATTTCAGCACTAGCCTACTTTTCATTTTTGACTTTTATTTTTGCTTTTCTAGCTCTGTCAGTTATCATGTGTCACTCCTACATGGGCTATGCTCTCCCACTGGGCTCTGATTTTCTGACTCAGCTGCTCTTTCTGTCTGCTGGCTCCCATTGACATTTCCATGCTCTGCTCCCACCAGAGGCACCGTTAGGAATGGGCCTCCGGGGGTTGGGCCCCCAAGGTTTTGTCCTGGGTCCCAAACCTTGTCCTGCACAGCACTGTTCAGTTTTAAATTTTTTTTAAACAAAAGAAAAGTTCTGAATTTCCCATTCCCTGGCTGGCAACAAGCTTCAGAGAATCCCAGCAGCACACAGTATAGCGAATGCGAGTGGAGGAGGCGTGTCTATATACTCCATTCCTGGCTAACTCAGTCAGCCACATACAAACAACCCAGCATCTGGTCTGAGTCAGTCTGTCACCACTCATGTCAGTGATATGAAGTAAACTTAACTCTATAGCACGTGGTTCAATTTTCAAAATAAAAAAAACACAAAAAAGTCGCTGGGCCTGGATTTTGGTCATGCTTGCTCACCTCGCTCCTTGTTTTCAGAGCCTTCATTGGCACTGCCACTAAGCAACGCAATCAATAACCAGCAGAGAAACACATTTGAAACTGCTAGTTTAGCTGATTCTCAGCATTTATTCTGTTAAATTTAGTAACACAATCAAGTATTCACCCAGAGCAGGAAGCCCCTAGCGCCTTGGCACACAGCCTTCCACGGGGGTGTACAAGACTGAGAGAACAGAGCAGAGCAGAGCAGTGAGTTGTTTTACTTGTGATATTTTTTTCCTGCCGCCTGATGCTATGTTTCACCCTTCATCAGCTGATGAGATACCAGGTTCCCTTAGCCTTCTCCCCATGTCACATGCAAATGCATTTTGGATAGTTTGTAGTTCACACTGCTGAAGAGTCAGAAGACTATTACGCAGCATAGATTACAGACTGATTTTATATTGCAATGCAACTATCTGAATGGAAGGTGAGAGTTCATGTGACTGGGGTTATAGAGGAGGCTTTAGGCAACAAACTTGCTTAATCAGTGTATGTGTGAGAGAGTGAAAGCACAGATGTACAGTGTGTGAGGAGGAAGAAGAAACATGAGACAGGATGTTTAAATAAACTTTTATTTTTGTCAGATTACTAGTCATTTTCATTTGCCTTCTTGAATACTACTTGTCCAAAAGTAGTGAAAAAAGGCAACAGAACTTAACTGATCAGACCAGAGCCTAAGACTAGAACTGGTCTGGGCAAGACTAGTTTTCCATGGGTCACAGAAAATAAACTGCTAGGTGGCCTGTGACTGAGCCTTATTGACCTAGCTGGCCAGTGAACTTTGCTTGTCAATCTCAGTCTAAGCTTCGCTGGGAGGGGGCAAGGGCAGCATAAAGCTCAACATTTAAAAAAGGAAAAAAAGTACTTATTTTGTATCTATAGTTTGAGTATTCAGGGGCAGTCAGTGATCTGTAAACATGACCAAGTGTACCTCTGTCTTGGTACCCAGTGCCTGGCTTGCTGTGAGGAGGGTGGGGGGGATGTGGTACAGAATTCCTTTAAAATAAATTGTGTCTGTAGTTGAAGGTTTCAGGGGCAGTTTATGTGACACAGCAGTGACCCAGCACACCTTAATGTCAGTCTTGGTGCCAGTGCCTGACTGCTTTAAGAGAGGCAGCATGCAGCTTAAAGAAATTAAATAAATTAAAGAAAAAATAAATTGTATTTGTAGTTGGAGGTGTAAGAGGCAGCCTGTGAACTGCAGCAGTGACCAAGCATACCTCTGTCTCAGTCTCAGTGCCAGTACTAGACTTGCTAAAAGCTCAGTATTAAAAAAAATGTATCTGTAGTTTGAGCATTGAGGTCAGGGGCAGCCTGTGATCTGCAGTGGAAATAATGGAAGAAAAAATAAAATCATTTATTTGGTATCTGTAGGTGGTGGTTTCAGGGACAGTCTGTGATCTGCAGCAGTGAACTAGTGAACCCCACTGAGTCTCACTCTCAGCACCAGTACCTAGTTATGAGGGGGAAGTGTGTGGCTCAGCATTCCATAAAAAAAAAAAGTGAAAAAACACTGATTTAGTATCCATAGTTAGAAAATTCTGGGGCAGCCTGTGATCTGTAGCAGTGAACTACTGAACCTCAGTCTTAGTCTCACTCTCAGTGTCTTTTTTTTCCATAATATTTTTTACTTCAGAATTAAACATATACATATATCAAACATAGGTTAAAACACAAATGAACATATATATTTTCTTTCAGTTATACTTGTATCGACATATAAAGACAGTGGCCCAGATATTCAAACTGCGCCAGGCTGTGGCGCAAGCTTGGTTGCAGCACAACTTGGCTGCGCAGGGGTGTGGACTGGGCGATATTCAACGGAGCTGCGCCATGGCACAGCATCATTGAATATCGCACCCTGGCCACCTGCAGTGTGCATGGCGCAGTGGCACTGTGCCAGCACAAGTGGCCAGAGTGGAGCAGGGGGATGCGCTAGCACAAGTTCCATTGTACTATGTGCAGCAACCGTAATATTCAAAAGTGCACATGCAATGGGGCCATAATGTATGCAAGGCACAAATGGGGCCATTTGCATGTCATTATGGCCCCATTTGCATGCAGATGCGTCGATCCCCGGCGACTTGCACCTGGCGCCCTGCCAGGCAGAAGCTGTCGGGGACCGACACCCCCTGCTGCCGGTAATGTGCTCCACAGCCCGATCATGGCCGCAGTAAAAAGAAAAATCAGAAATCCCTGGTGGTCCAGTGGACTGTTGCCTGCCGATCATGGGCTTCAGTATAAATAGGAAAATAGATTCCAATATCCCTGGTGGTCCAGTGGACCTCTGCCCGCCCGATCGCAGGCTTCAGTATAAATAAAAAAATACATTCCAATATAACTGGTGGTCCAGTGGACTGCTGCCTGCCCGATCGCGGGCTTCAGTATAAATAAAAAAATAGATTCCAATATCCCTGGTGGTCCAGTGGACTGCTGTCTGCCCGATCGCAGGCATTTGTAATATAAACAAGAATTATGTCCAATATCCCTGGTGGTCCAGTGGACCTGCAAGCCCAATCGCGGGCTAAGTACATAAATAATTCCCATCAATATCCCTGGTGGTCCAGTGGACCTGCAAGCCCGATCGTGGGCTAAGTACATAAATGCACCTCGTCAATATCCCTGGTGGTCCAGTGGACTGCTGTCTGCCCGATCGCAGGCATTTGTAATATAAACAAGAATTATGTCCAATATCCCTGGTGGTCCAGTGGACCTGCAAGCCCAATCGCGGGCTAAGTACCTAAATAATTCCCATCAATATCCCTGGTGGTCCAGTGGACCTGCAAGCCCGATCGTGGGCTAAGTACATAAATGCACCCCGTCAATATCCCTGGTGGTCCAGTGGACCCTGCACCCCACCCCCCCACTGAATCCCACCACCCCACTCTCCCCCCTGTCAGTGGCGGGCGGCAGAACCCCACCTGCCTGTCGCCCCGCTGCCAGCCAACTGACACAGTCGGTAGGGCTGTCGCCCATTGGTCCACAGCATGAGCTAATGAGCATGCAGTCCATACTTACTACACATTTCCAGATATGTGAATGGGATCCCATTCATACCTAGAATATGTAATGCAGTATAGACTACGTATTAACTCCTTTAATAATTAATAATGCAATCCCAGTGAAGCGGCAGAGGCGGCAGATGGAGGTGGGAGGTGCTGCCACCGCCGCTGATGGGGAAGCGGTAGTGGGATCAGTGGGCATCTGGGATGGGGGGTCCACTGGACCACTAGGGATATTGATGGGGTGTATTTATGTACTTAGCCCGCGATTGGGCTTGCTGGTCCACTGGACCACCAGGGATACTGATGGGGTATATTTATTTACTTAGCCTGAGATTGGGCTTGCAGGTCCACTGGACCACCAGAGATATTCGACAACATTCTTCATTTTTTTAACAAATGCCTGTGATCGGGCATGGGGGGGCACCGCCAGGTGCAGCCGGAGCTCGGGTGGCAGCTGCTGTGTTGCATCCTGCAATGCTGCAGCTCACCTGTGGGTGGCCATCCGTTGTTCCTTTTTTGTTTGGATCAACTTTGTGCTGGTGCAGGTAGGGGTTGCGCATGCATGGCTCTGCACATTCCGGCCTGAATATCAGGCTGTGCAGAGTATGCATGGGCACACACCACCTGCCTCACATTACTGATCGCGCTCCGGTAGCATGGAGATTTGTGCCGTGCAATTTTCCTTTTTGAATATCGCTCCGGGGTGCATCAGTGGGTTGCACTTGGTGCAACACTGTTGCACCATGCGCAACCCTTTTGAATATCTGGGCTAGTATACTGTATATAATCTGTTTATATGGGGCATTTAATACAATAATTGTAATAGCAATAGCAGTTTATATCATTAAACAATAACTCAGGTCATGTCCGATTACTCCTTTTATCACTAAAAACTGTACTTAAAATTATAGCTATAGTTTACACTTGCATTTCTATCATAGTCTCACATTTAATCACTCTCAGTGTCAGTGTCTGGCTGAGAGGGGGTCAGCCTACAGCTTGGTATTAGAAAACATTCTTATTGTATTAGTAGTCACTAGGTTTCAAATGTGTCACAAACATAGATATTTGAAATGTCTTTAAGTCAAAACAAGAAAATATTATCAGAACTAGTGATAATAATTACCAGTTCTGAAATTAATGATAAGGTGCATTCCCTGGATCTACTGTATTTCATTATGTACCACTGCAAATGAGGAAGCTGAATCAAGCACCTAAAATAGTCAGACTTGCATGGATGTTGACACAAAAAGTGTGAATAAAAACAGGGGTCAACTTGGAACTGTCAAAAATGTAACAGATTTGAAAGCACTTGAGACAGGATCTAGTCAGACAAAGTTACTTCTTGCTATTGGTGGAAACAAACAGTTGCTCGGGTGAAATTGGTTTCAAAATCACAATTGGATAGAATATTATGTTAGTCTACTGTAGATGTTGTCTTTTGCTATCCTTTTAGATGCTTCGGCTAAATTCTGGAACCAGTTGCCCTAATAAAGATACTGTACTTTTTTTAAGTACAGTTTTTTTTAATTGGAAAGAGTACTTGACCCCTTTAGAAAGCAGGAAATGACTTCATATCATGTAAACACAATTGCCTTATGGGATGGATTTAAAGAGATGAAAAACAATGGTAATAGTGTCCACAAAGTATAAGCAACAAACATTAAAAAAGTAAATGACAGACAATGTTATCTTGAGCAAATCATTGCTGTCACATTATTTTTTTGGTAAGCAAGGACTTCCTTTTAAGGGTCACAATAAAATAGATGGTAGTTTAAATGAAGAACATTTTCTAGGATGTTTGGATCTACTAAATTAATCTGATTGTTTTCTCCAAATGTATAAGGCACCTTCAAATGCCACTTACATTTCTCTACAGATTCAAAATAAAGCAATCGAAGGTTGTACAAAAGAAGTAATTTTGAAGATAATGAGCTTTAGCGTTCAGAAATCTGACATTATGGCAGATGACTTGCAGTCTGTGTAAGGTACAGTATGCTGAATCTAAAACTGTAAGCATTACAGAGCATTTTATGGCATTCATGGAACTGAAATCTTTTTAATGCAGACTTCATTGTGGAATCACTGCAGAACTATCTCAAAGACAATGGAATTACAGGTGCCAAATTTGTACGGTATGTTGATACTCTGTTGTAAAATTAGACATTAGGGGAGTAAGTAGGGGTGAGTAAGCTAAGTTCCACTAGCATCATCCTGAGGCTTTATGCACATGAGCTGAATCCTGTACTTTGCCACACATAGAGATGCATTACCAAAGCAAGAGAATTCTTCTGCACTGTGGAAAATGTATATAAGTTTTTCAGCTCTTCTCTTGTTCACCATCATGAGTTCGTCAATACACAGTGTCAGGCTTGAGTCCATCAGAGTTGCTTCAGTTATCAGATACTCGCTGGTCTTGCCAGATCTGATCTATCAAGGCCATGATGAAGTGTTATGCAGCTGCACTTCAGTGTCTCTCTAACATTCAGAATCCAAAAGCCATTGGACTGTTATTATCCTTGTAAAAAGTAACCACAATTTATTGCCTAGTCATTTTCCATTATCTTCTAAAAGTAACAGAAGACATCCTCAACATTTTACAAAAGGAAGATATAGATCTGTCCATGGCAGTATATTTTGTGGACTCAGTTCATCAAATGCTTGAAGACACACTAAGTGAGAACAGTAGTAATGAAGTGTTTAAGGAAGCTATGGATTTTTGTACCAAGAATGATGTGGAAATACGTGGCATTAACAGAGCAAGAGGCATCATTGGGAGTGTGGGACCAAACTGATTCTCAAGTGGACTTTCAAAACAGACTTTATCATCCATACCATGACAGAATGTGTGTTGAAAATAAACAATGATATCCAGCGTTCCACTTGAGATAATAAATGGTATTCATGCATGCAACCCATCCTCTGCAACGCTCCTTTCTTTTGATTCTCTGGCCCCCCTTGCTGATCACCATGGGACTGAATTGGCAAAAGAGGCATTGTTTGTTGCACTAAATTGCCTGAAAAGAAAAATGGGAGAAAAACAATCTAATACAAAAGATGGTTATAGGCTACTAGACCCTCTTATGTTTTCAAAATTCAAGCAGTTGGTTCATATAGCAATAACTATTCTAGTGACACACTGTAGATGTGAGAGCTCCTTTATGCACTGTGAAGGCTACATACATGAATCAAAACAGATTACATGATCTTGCAGTTCTTGCAGTTAAAAAGGAAATGTGTTCTGCTTTGTAATCAGATCGGTGAATTACACAGTTTAAGAAAAGCAACAGAAGGCATCAGTCATTATTAACACAGAGAGAGAGAGAGAGACAAGAATAAGAGAATGCACAAAAATGAAAACAGGTTTGCAATATAACTTGATAATCTTGTCCAAAAGGCATGTCTGTGATATTGTTCTTTGTTGTCTGCTTTAGGACTATATTTTTGAATGGGAGGTTGCCATTCTGTACAGAAAAAAACAAAGATCTTTTAATTAAAGGCCCCTATGAAAATAAAATGTCAAATATGTCTGTATGTGCTCTACCAATAGCACTGCACCTACTCAAGTCAAAACTTTGTGGTCAAGATGTTGCTTCTCATACATTTCACTTTCACTCTGCCACTATTATATGCCTCAGCTTCCAATTTTCAACCTTTGATCAGCTGTAACATAGGTACAGTAGCATAAACATTTGTTGCTGAATAAACAATTTCCACTTGCTGTGTATTGTTTTTAGTGTACCATACTTTGTTCAGATATGGACTCATAATTTTATGAGGGTCAGGGAGGCCACCGACCCCACCCCCATAAATCCCACTACCCAAATCTACTCATACTTAAGAAGTAGGGTATTGATTCTATGAGCTGTAATCTACAAAAAAGAAGTCTTCACCTGACAAGGGAACAAAAAGAGGGCACAAAATGGTGGTGGAACAGAGTTGGAGGAAAAACAAGGAAAACCTAGCAGAAATGTTTTATTTTGCACCAGAGAACACTAGCATTTCTACAGCTTCTGGGGGTCTAGGCAGCCCCAGCCCATTGTTTTGGGATCTTATGCAACCAATGCCTCTGGTTCCCACTCTTGCAACTGAGCAGTAGCATTCTACAGCCCCCTCCAAGTGCTTCTCCTAACTGCTCTGCTGCCACTCTCCCTTCTGCCTGCATCCCTGTATCTGGCTCTTGTGGCACTTCCTTCCTACCATTTCTCCTTCCAGTTATGGTCTCCAGTCAGTCTCTTGGATGTATCAGCAGTGTCTGATACCTTGGTCTTCTCAAGCCCACAATCAGTACTGCTACCTTACTTCAAGCTTAACTATTTTAATTTACAACTACTGCAGCTAGTTGCTTCCACTACTATACAGTAGCATGTCCTTTCATCATTTCATCATGATCTGATTCCATTCCCCTCACCAAATCCTGGGGGATATCTTCTAAGCTTGGTTTGTACCTTTAGGTGGGTGTTACCTCAGTTGACCTGGCTCTTTATTTTATCTTATATTAATTTAGGTTTTATCTTTTAACACCAGCCAGGTGCTGCCCAGTTGCACCCTCAGACTACTGAGTTACTTCCTGCAATGGTGGAGCTGTAGCACCAGAACAGCCTTGCTGTGCTGCAGAATCTTGTCTCTGTGGCATCTGGAACTGGTTCCCATTCCCCAAAGTTTACACCTGGGATGGAAGGGATCATCCACTTAAAGCTGATACCTCCAGGCAGCTAGGCAGCCAGACATACCACTACAATCTCATTTAGCACTTTTCAGCATCATCCTATTGAACTCCCAGCTTTCTATCTTTTCGGCAATTTACTGCCTCATGACTGCATCTCCTGAAACCCAGAGTAGCAGATTTCTGATCAAGATCAAGATGCTGTTCAATGTACTCAATCAGAATCAGATCATCCTTGGCCCCAAAAAGTACCATAAATCCTATTATCACATCAAGGAATGGACTGCTTCCACAGCTCATATCTGTTCTCCATTCCATGGAGGCTATATTTGTCCCTTCAGTTAAGATCTGTTTGCTACTTCCTCTGCAGCCAACCCTGATCCAATGTCTGAACCCATCTAGCAGCCTTCTTTTCGACTTGCCCCCTCTCATTTTGAAGAACTCCATGACCTCATATTCCAAGTTCATACCTGCATATCCCAAATGGAATCCAAAGTTAATCTTCAAAGAAATCTCTTTCTCCTGATATAGCTTATTTCATATCTTCTCCAACTCTTGTAATGCCATCTGCTTCACTCATTTCTGGCCCTCTAGCAGGGCCTCTAGCAGTGTCTCTGCTGATGCAACCTGTTCCAGATAATGTGCCATCTCAACCATCTCCAGATACAGTGCCATTGTCAATCTTTCCTGCTCCTCCATCTACTGTAAACAGCTGGAGCCTACATCCCCCCTCTCAACCTCTCTCTCTCTCTCTCTCTCTCTCTCTCTCTCTCTTTCTATCTCTCCCCAGCAGGTATAGTCCCTTTCCAGTTCCCTTTCCTACTACTTGTGCTATGCATTTATTTCCACCACCTTAGGAAGGACATCACTGGGGGAGTATTAATATGGTAGCATTACTAATGTCCTCACACAATGCCATAGAGAACATATTCATATCCAATATGGACACATCTATTATTTTAAAAGCTAATGAAACTGGGCATCCCCTTAAATAGTACCATTCCAGAATTTTTGGCTGTTTTCAGTGAATATTGGGACAGTCAATGCTAGCTTTCCATCATACAGGAGGAGTTTGATTCCTATCCCTACTTAATAGTAGATATCACCATGCCATATGGAGGCATCCATTTTGTATAACTACTACAAGCTTTCCTCCACTAGGGCTACAGTAGTTTTAACATAATGTAACTCTCAATTCAGTTTGGACTCATTAGATAATGAACTGTTATACAGACACTTCACTGGATGAAGATCAAATTCTTGTTTACCTGAAACTTCTTTTCCATCAGTCTTCACTATGCCCCTTTTATAATTCCTGAGAATTCATCTACTTTGTCTCCTGTCCTAATGTTTCTTCACCTAAAAAATATTTTTTATGCACCCCAAATGTTTGTAAGACTAAAGAGGCTCACAAATTATATTTTCTTCTAATAAGCCTATATGCAATAATTTTTATGAATCATTTTGTTCTGCTTCATTGTTTACATTTCTTCACAGTTGTAGTCATTGTCGTAAAGCTCACTCTAAGTTAACTTGTCATCAGAAACCTCAACCTCACCCTGTTCTGCCTTTCATTCACAAATGACATTTACAGTATCCATCTAATCTGGAAGACATCATCTAACTGGTCCACCATCCTATGCCATCAAAGGTGTTATTTCTTAATGAAAGCCTGTTTCATGGGCATCATATGGCTATTAGTTCCCCACCCGACACTTACTTTTGTTTGTAAGAGTATACTGTCAATCACACAACAGCCTGAAGCCATCCATATCCTGCTTTCAAAACAATTTCTCATCAGTCCTTACTCTACTCCTCTAGTCTCCACTTTAGGATAAGCCCAATTGGCATAGCCATCCAAATGTTCTTAGGGAGAAGCGATTAATTATAGCCTTATCTGCACCTTGTTTTTCTGCTACCCCAGCAACAACTCCATAATTCCTTCCAAAGACTACTCCCTTGATTACAACAGAATCAATTATGCAATAAGATTTAATAAACTTGCTGGGAAAGGAGCATGGCTATCAAAAGCTGATATCACTATTGCCATTACACAACTACCCATCTATCCTTCCCTTTGGCACCTGTACAGCTTTCATTGATAAAACCCATACTATTTTTCAGTATGTTTAACCTTTGGCTGCAAAAAATAGTCCTAAGCTTTTCAACCAACTTTTCAGTAACCTTTTGCTTACTTCTTCTAAATGTCTGCCAGCACCTATTTGCTTTTCACCTTGCTGATCTGCATACTGATCCTTCATTTCCCTATACTATAGGTAGGGAATTTAGGGCAGACTAGGTGGGCCAAGTGATCCTTATCTGCTGACAACTTCTATGTTTCTGTGTTTCTATTGTTCCCTTCCAGCTGCTGGTATTAACTGCTACACAGATGTATTCTTCACTTTATGCATCCTATTTTTCTTTTTTTCAACCAGGAGACACAGACTAAGCTGAAAACCTTGTTTACAGGTGTGACCTGGGAGCACAAAGAAGTTAAGGAACTTGCTCAGAGTCACACAGTATGAAAGTGGGGGCTGTGGGATTCAAACCCAGGTCTCCAGGTTTGCAGCTCAGAGCCTTAAACCACTGTGATATACTGCCTCCAGCTGAGAACATAACACTTGGACCCATCACCACGCTGTAATTTATTTATTTTTATTTCATTTGAAAAAGTTTCACCAGGAAGGACATACTGAGCTGCAACAGCTCGTTTCCAGATGCATCCTGGGGGGTGAGTGTAACATAGGCAAGTACAAGAAAAACATTACATACAGAGTGGAATACAGAGCAAACAGAACACCAAGTACAATATAAACTAATTACATACACGGTTGTTTTACAGAGAGCCAGATCACATATAGACTCAAAGAGAAAGCTATACAATTCCAGATATATATCCTTGATTTAAACCAAATTATAGAACACGTAAAGTGCTAAGTTATACACTTCCATGATGGATACTTAACAGGGAAAGTGCTATAGCCACCAGTTAATGTGTAAATATACAGCTGCTGGTGTATGATAATAGGACAGCAAGAGGAATGGGGAGGGAAGGAGGGAGCTAGGTAAGCCAAAGGTCTTCCCCCTTTCAGGATGCTAAGAACTCCACAAGGGACAGAGAATTGGCATGGGTAAGAAGAATGATCAAACTGACTGGGCTTAGTAGAAGGGCAGAGAGAAAAACTAGTCCAGCAGAGACCATTTACCCCTTTGGGATGCTGTGAACCCCAAAAGGGGACGGAGAATTGACATGAGGGTAGGGATTAGCTTGAACAATATAGCTGGGCTTAGTAGGAGTTTGAAGAGAAGAACTGGGGTGTATTGGGGATTAGGTACAGTTACAAGAGGGAGTTATGTGTTGATGGAAGAGGAGGGAGAGTGAGTGAGGGGACTGGGTCAAGTGGATTTCTAATGGAAGGGAGTTCCAGATACACGGGAATTGATAGGAGAAGGTGGCCCACCCTGAAGTGGTATGTCGGGGGGAAGGCAAGAGTCCTGTGGGTAGGGTTACGGAGAGTGTACAGAGGAGTGGGAGGGACAGTGATTGCAAGTAGGGTGGCAGAGAGCCAAACCAGTACTTTACAATTAAAGTAAAGCTATTTCAAAGGTGTCTAGCACAGAAGGAAGCAAAGGAGAGTGAAGTATAAAGATCACAGAGGTGAGAGGTGAGTAGAATCCTAGAATCAAGTTGGATTCTGAAAAGCTGGAAGCCTGCCTACCATGAGATAAGCACAAATATATCATTGAACTTGTTTCTTCCATTTTGTCCTGTTCATTATGCACAAAGAATTAGTTGTTATCCATGTTGGGATACCTATATTTCATCATGTGAATCATACCTCAAGGAAGAGCATTCATATCTAACCTGCTGTTCCTAACAGCATCAGTCTATGCTTTGGATCATCATATCACCACTACTACTGCCACCAGAACAGATCTTATCATGTGGTCCCATTTTCTCACAGAGGGGAATGAAATATCATTAATCCATGAGGACCCCTCTCTGTTGGCCCACAGTAAAGTATTCACTGACAATGCTCCATGTTTTGAGGTGTGTTTAGGCTGCCTAGTGTTGTATAGTGTTTTATTCCCCACCGCTTCACCTGCTGTGTTGTTGACTCATGGTTACACTACTGGCCTCCACATCGGTGCCAGGATATTTTTGACATTTTCCACTGTATTTCCAGCAGCACCAAGGTCAACAAATTGCTGTTTTTTTTTTTTTTGTTTCCCAAATAAACTATTGGATAGCACTGTGGAAGCGATGGCTTTAGACCAGCTTGAAAATGAATGAGAAACATGACAACCTAAGACTTTTCAGACAATGCCTCACCCCACACCCTCCCTCCCTCCTTTCCAGTCCTATTCTTCTGGGAACTCAGAGATGCCCATTTCTTAAGGGTGTCTATTAACAAGATCATTGTGGTGGTGTTTGCACTCCTCTTCTTCCTGCTGTCATTCCTTGCTTTGTTTCCCTCTCCATCACAAGATGCTCCTGCCAGCTATCGGCTCTGGTCCCACCTTGGCCACCACATCATCCAGAAACACACAGCAGTTTTGTGTGCAGATGATTGCAGGGAGGGAGCTGATTTATGAGTGAGCTGTCAGGTTGGGGGACAACTGATTTGGTACGGGGTATCACAGGGCTGTACCACCGAAGGCGGAGCAGCATGCTTACACACTGCCACAAAACTCATGCACTGGTATGTGATTCCAACAAAACAGGGATTGCAGAAAGTCGCAATGGAATGACTTACAATGCTTTGGCAGGTGTCCACACACCAGGATCTGCTTCAGTGTATCTCAACTGCACTGCTTGCAACAGTGTAGTTCCTGGTGTGTAAACACACCTTTGGCTATGCTGCTATCCACAATTCTTTCTAGTTTGCAATGCCTTGGCCTTTTAAGACTTTTACCATTCCTAACCTTGATGTAACATCATCTTTGTTTGAAAAGTAGCTGCTGCTTTAACTTGGGTCCTTCACTGCGTGAATCAAGCAGTAACTTTATATTCAGTCAGTCAAACATCACTATTATAAAAAATGGTTGTTTTTTCTCTTCTCCTTCAGTTATAAACTTCTTAAAGAAACTGACATGGTTTTGTCTCCAACAGCAATTCTGTATCTTCCCTCTGTATATCCATGGTCCCAATAATGCTACAGTATAGCTGATTGTCTGTCACACTTCTAATTTCAGATGTTCTGAAACCTAGCTCATCTCACAGGCTCACAGATGTCCATTCCCCCATGTTTCCACAGCCTCCAAGGATGTAAAGAATTTCCTAGATGTTCCTTTAGACATGATTTGGCATGGTCTAAAACCTTCAACACATTTACCAGGTTGAAAAGCATGGACCACCTTTTCAACATTTCATAATGTGCAGTCTTTATATTCATACAACTCAGATAGCCATCAAATTCTGACTTTTGTTTCTTGCTGTTCCAAATCAAGGCTTCTCTCAGTGTAATCCATAAATTATTATATAGGATGTCCATTTTCACATGTTGATAATGCTACCACAATGTCTTTTACATTTATCGAAGTTTACCAATTAGATTGTATAACCTAAACCTTAAAAATGCATTTCCTACAAAACGACTCAGTTGACTATGAATCAACTTTGATCTTTTTATTTTAATGGCTGATCTAAAGAAGGGACTATTCAGTTCCAGAATAGAATCTTGCAAGCCACCATGAGATTAGCATTGTATGGCTCCACACAGAAAAAAAATACTAATGCGAACATACAAACATATAAAATTGCCAGCAGAAACAGGCCTCATGGTCTATCGAGGCTTCCTGAGTGTGTAGCTAGCCCCTCATCTCACAGCTGCCTCTTCCGACCCCCCCTTCCCAGTATTCCTTCCCCTTATCCTGTTCCAACACCTCTTGAAACTGTCTTCCATCTTACAGGGCACTATCTTGTCTGGTAATGTGTTCCATTTGACCACCACTCTTTCTGTGAAAAAAATGTCTCCTCATTTCCATCTTGAATCTTCCCTCCTACAGTCTCAGTCCATGCCCTCTCATGTCCCTCCCCCTTCTCATCTGAAAAATCCCTTCTGTGTTCGTCTTGTTTATCCCTTCAGATACTTAAAGGTCTCAATCATATCCCCCCATCCCTCCTCTCCTCCAGTGAATACATATTCAACCTCTCCCTGCCCGTCCTTGTAGGGTTTGCTCTCAGATCCCTTGGTCATCTTTGTGGCTCTTCACTGCACCCCCTCCATGAATCTGATGTCCTTCATCAGGAATGGGCACCAGTACTGCATGCAGTACTCCAGGTTGGTCCTGACTAATGACTTATACAGGGGCAGGATAAACTCCCTCCTTCAGAAGAGATATCTCTCGCAATACACCCCTGCATTTTGTTGGCTTTTGCTGCCACCTTCTTGCACTGAGCAGAGTTGTTCATGCTCCCCATAATGATCACTCATAGGTCCTTCTTCTCTGTGGAGCTCTCCAACTGTACCCCATTCAAGTGATAATCCCTTCCCTGGTTCCTGGCTCCAAAGCACAGAACCTTGCACTTCTCGGCATTGAACCTCAACTGCCATGTTTCTGCCCACTCCTGCAGCTTAGTCAGGTCCTCCTGCAACCCCTTCCATCCCTCCGCATTATCAACCACAGCTCCCATCTTGGTATCATCTACAAACAGACTGATCTTGCTCCTGATCATGTGTGAGATATCTGAAATAAAAAATTCCAAACAGCACTGGTCTCAGTACCGATCCCTGTGATACTCCGCTCATCTCCGCTCTTGGTGATGAGAGGTCCCCCCCCCCACCATCACCCTTTGTTTCCTTCCCAATAGCCAGATTGTCATCCATTTCACCATTTTTGGTCCAACCCTCACATATTCCAGTCCCCCCACCGCCCATGTGGCACTGAATCAAAGGCCTTGCTGAAGTCCAAATACAGGACATCCACTGCATGGCCCTTATCCATTTCCCACATCACCCAATCGTAGTACTCTACAAGATTTGTCTTGCAGGATCTGCCCACTATAAATCCATGCTGTTGATCATCCTGGAGACCATTTTCCTCCAAGAAGCTCACTAGCCTCTCTTTTAGTATGGTCTCCGTGAGCCTTCCCATGATTGAAGTGAAGGCTCACTGGTCTATAGTTTCCTGGTTCATCCTTTGGGCCATTATGGATGGGTACCATATGGGCTATTCTCCAGTCCTGTGGTACACATCTCATGTCCAGGGAGGTATTGGACAGGTCAGCCAGTGGCCCTGCCAGGACCTCTGCCAACTCACTTAGTACCCTAGGGTAAATGACATCAGGTCCAGGTACTTTGTCCATCCTTAATGCCTTCAACTCATCTAGTACCCTGCTCCCTGTACTCCCTACATCTGTCATTCCCTCCCCCCACCCTCCTTGCATGGGATATCTTCCCTCCTTTAGCTGCATGAATACATAGCAGAAATTACTCACTCAGTGCCTCTGCCTGCTCCACCCTTTTCTCCACCCACTCCCCATCCTTCTTAATCCTCACCAGCTGATCCTTGCTCTTTCTTCTCTCTCTGATGTAGTGGAAGAAACCTTTTTCTCCACTTTTGATTCCCTGCACCAGTCTCAGCTCCCTGGATGCCTTGGTTGTCCTGAGCAGCCTGGTAACCTCCCTGGACTTACCCTTATATGTATCCTTATCTTCATCCCTCCCCGATTTCCTGTACTTTTGAAATGATGCCCTGTTGACCCTCACCCCTTTCATAACCTCCTATGTCAGTCAGCTGGGTTTCTTTGCCCTTCCTGTCTTGCTTTCTTCCTAGTGCCAGACTCAGTTCCTCTGCCAGCCCTTCCCTTATGATGTCCAATTTCTGGTCTGCATCCATGTGTGGTTGCATTCCTGCCAGGTGCCTGCCCAAAATTTCACCCATCTTCTTAAAGTCCCCCCCAAACTCAATCATCCTTGTACCCATGCCCCTGTTTCCCTCCCCATGTTGAGCATGAACCACACCAAATAGTGGTCACTTTCTGCCAGTGGTTCCTCCACTTCTAGATTCCTTACAGCTTCCACGTTATCCAGTACAAGGTCCAGAGTCCTTTCTAACCGAGTTGGCCCCTGGACCAGCTGTGTCAAAAAGCTGTCTTGAAATGCTTCTAGCAGGACCCACTCCCTTGCACTCATGGTGGATGAAGTTCCCCACTCCACCCCCAATAGTTTGAAGTCCCCCACCACTACTGTGCTCCCCTTCCTGTAGACCCTCCTAATTTGTTCAGCTAATTCCCTGTCCAGGTCAATCTCTGGAGCCGGTGGCCTGTACAAAACATCCACCCTCAGTGTCCTATTCTTTGCATCTTGGAACTGTATCCATAGTGCTTCTGTGATAGCACCCATGTAGAGCGTGTATTATTGATCACTACACTTTTGAGCAACTCAATAATACTGCTGTCCCTCAGAGCGACTGGTACAGAAGGTCACTGTATTTTGTATAGCGAGTATAGCAAGGAGCTGTACTTGCTACTACAGGATATAGGATCCTGTGTGGCCGAGCTGCTTGCATTAGTGGTGTACACCACTGCTTGCGATGCGAGTAGACCTGGGTTCAGGTCTGGCTGCAGGCTGAAATTTTTTTTTGTTTAAAAATCAATAACTTGGCCCATGGTCACACCCCTTGGAATTGGTTATTTTAGTTCGAGGATGAAGTGCCCCCGCAGGGAGGGCATGGAGGCCAACCCCGCATAAAACAAATGTTTTTGTGTGTGGATTTGAGTATGTGACCATCACTATTTGTGATGGCTCACAATATCAGGTGCTTTTTTTTAGACCACGGCTCTTTATGGTCGCCATGTGACATAGGCAGTCTTCAGACTTGCCTTTCACATAAAACCACTTTTGTCCTCCCCTCCTCCTCCTCCTCTTCTTCCCTTATACACTTTATCCCCTCCCTTACATAGATTGCCACTCCCCCCATTCCCCTTAGCCCTATCTTTTCTGAATAATCTGAATCCTGGGATCATCATATCCCAGTTCTGGTACTGGGTGGCCCACATTTCCATGATGACCACAATGTCCACCCCTCCACTGCCAAGAGAGCCTGTAACTCCACTATTCTATTCCTTAGGCTTCTTGCATTCAGTGAGACCACCCTCCAGCTTGTCTCCTCCCCTTCCCTGCCCCTATTCTTCCCCTTTTATTCCTCCCTGTGCAGCTTCCCCACTGCCTTTACCCATAACTGGGGGGGGGGGTGAGCTCACTAAGCTCCCCTTTCTGGACCCTTGTCATATCAGTGGTCCCCTCACCACCCCCCAGTTTAAATCCATCTTTGTTGATGTATACCCATCTATTCCCCATTTTAGTACTCCCTTCCCCTCCCTGCTCAAATGCAGTCTATCCCCAGCATATAGGTCACTATTGCCCCAGGCCCTGCCCCAGTCTGACACTAATCATACTCCCTGGTATGGCACCAATCCCTCAGCAATTCATTGAACTCCGCTATCCTTCTTTTCCTTACTGTACTTGCACATGGTACTGGGAGCACCTCAGAGAATGCCACCGACCCCCACCTCTTCACATTGCCTACCCAACTTCTCAACCCTCCCCTTTTTCACCTCTACTGTCTCCCCTACCAAGTCATTTGTACCCACTGCATCACTCTGTGAGGTTTCTCCCTCCCTCTCCACACGAACTTTGAGAAGTACCTGCCCTACCCTGCCTTTGGTCAACCCCAAGATAGCCTTGACCCAGATATGACTGTGCCTTTCTCCCCTTCTGCCCCATCTGATCCCTCTCAGAATAGAATCCCCCTGCACAAGTGCCCCCATCTTCTTGTCCCATGCCCCTCCTCCTGTTTCTACTGTCCACATTTTCAGATTCCACACTGCCCTGCTCCTTATGAACATACGAAATTTGCCAGCAGATAAAGGCCTAGAGGTCTATCAAGTCTGCTCGAATGTGCAGCTAGCACCCCTTATTCTGCAGCTACCCCTCCCTTCCACCCTTCCCCTTCCTTAACCCTCCTCCCTGTCCTGTCCCATCCTTGTTTGAAGCAGTCCACTGTTCTACTGCATACCACTTCAGCAGGGAACACATTCCACCCAGCCACCACCCTCTCTGTAAAAAAGTGTCTCCTCATCTCCCTCCTGAACCTTCCTCGCTCCAGTCTCATATCATGGCCCCTGGTGCCTCTCCTCCCTTACTTTGAACAGACCCTCTGTACCCATCTTGTTTATTCCTTTCATGTATTTAAAGGTTTCAATCATGTCACCCGTCTCTCCTCTCCTCCAGTGAGTACATGTTCAACTCCTTCAACCTCCTCTCGTATGATAAGTCCCCCAGCCCCTTGATCATCTTTGTCACTCTTCACTGCACCCCCTCCAGTAACTTAATGTCCCTCTTCAGATACGGATGCCAGTACTGCACGCAGTACTCCAGGTGTGGTCTAACTAATGACCTATACAGTGGCAGAATCACCTCCTCCCTCCTCGAGGATATACCCCTTGCAACACAACCCAGCATTTTGTTGGCCTTTGCAGCTGCCTTCCTACATTGTGCCGAGTTGTTCATTGACCCTGTAATGAGCACACCCAGATCCTTCTCCTCCTCTGTCTGGGCTAGCTGCACTCCCCCAGCTGGTAACTCCTCCTTGGGTTCTTCATCCCAAAATGCAGCACCTTGCACTTTTTGGCATTAAAACCCAGTTGCCAGGTGTCTGACCAGGTTTCAAGCTTTGCCAGATCATCCTGCAACCCCTGCCATCCCCCTAGGTCATCCACCACCGCGCCTACCTTGGTATCATCAGCAAACAGACTGATCTTGCTCTTGATGTCCCATGATATGTCTGCAATGAATATCCCAAACAACACTGGTTCCAACACCCTGTGGAACACCGCTCATCACTGCTCTTGGGTGTGAGAGCTCCCCACCCACCACCACCCTCTGTTGCCTTCCCTGCAGCCAGTTTCCTACCCATCTCACCAGCTTTGCACCCGCCCCTGTGCCTATTAACTTCCTTCCCAGCCTTCCATGTGGCACTGAGTCGAATGTCTTACTGAAGTCCAGATACAGGACTTCCACTGCATGGCCCCTGTCCAGCTGCCTAGTTACCTCTATTCACACCATTTGTGACTCCTACATCTTCCCCCCTGTTTCCAACTTTCCCTATGCCTCTACCCTGCTTTTCCACTCCTCTCTTCTTCCTTCCCCACCTGACTTCTCCTGGGCCTTCACTACCCTTCTCCCCCATGTTCTCCAACACCTCCACTATCATCATCATCAACTTTATTTATTTAAAAGAGCAAATCAAATTATCTTCCTCACCAACTGAGGTTAAGAATTCTACAGGGTAGGTGCAGCAAACAAAAAGGCCCTAGCCCCAGATGACTTTAAACAGACCCTGGGAATCTCCAGCAAACCCTCATTGGCTGAATGAAGTGGGCCACCCCCAATGCCAACAATGCAAACCTATTACTTGCTACCCCTACAGTAGTGCCCATCTCCTCCTCCCCACTGCCCTGAGCCTTCTCTCAACTTGCTGCCCCTCTGCTCTCCTCACCCCCAACCCCTCTCTACATCCTCATGGAATTTAGCCCTGCTGTTCCTCCTCTGCTTCTACCAGCTGCTCCTCTCCAGGATCCCTCCTGCCCCAGCCCCCCTTCCTCAGCCTCTCCAGCTCCTTCCAGAGACCCTGTACCTCCTCTTTCAGTCTCCTGAGCCTGTAACAAATTGGACAACCTCCCAGTTTCCAAAGTATATTCATCCAAGCAGCCACCCAACAACCATTGCACCACATTATCCTCCCTGCGCCTGCCCCCTCACTCCATGGTGTCCACCATTCCATCCACTATGCCAATGTTTCTCACCACCCTTATTCATGCCCCTCTACCCCTAGTGCAATTCCACTTAATACTCCATTTTCCTTCCCTCCATTATTCACACTTAACTTAAAGTAACCTCCTTCCTTATCATACAGTCTATACAGCAATAGCTGAACACCATATGTGAACCTACTAGCTTGCTTCTGAGTCCTTCTTTACCCCATTCTTCCTAGCTTGCTAGCTGAGGAGCTGTAGTTAACACATTTACACAAGACCTTGACAGTCTGAACTTTAGACTTTCAACTTTAAAATATGCAGTTACCCTTCCTTAACCCAAGCTAGTCAGTTTGACTTTCAAACTTGCAACTTTAAAACATTTAAACTTTAAAATCCAACTAGTAAAAGCTTGTGTGTCTGAAATTTTCACCACCTGACTATTAGCTTTAAGAGTTAGCTCATCTGGACAGTTTGCAGCTCCCCAAGCTCCTCCCTCACAGCCTCCAAGCCCAACCCCTAGTGGCTTTCCAGTATTTAAGAAAGGTTCATGGATGAGGTGGGTGGGAGGGAAAAACAGTCCTCCAGTTAAAGAAAGATTTGATCTACTCCCAAACCAACAGCAGACTCACAAAAAATCAGTTACAGAGTTAAACTCACCCTCCTACCTCTCCCCATGACCAGCATAATAAGCAGACAAACCAGCTCTGTGAACATTTAAATAGATATTCAAACTGAATTCCAAAAAATCATGATTGGCTGATTTGTGTCTGGGCAAAAAAAAAAACCTCCCCCAGCCAGCCAGCAACAGTCCTTCAGGAAATCCATTTCAGAGTTAGAGATTTGTGCTACTCCCAAATTAACAGCAGCTCACAAAAAATGAGTGACAGAGTTAAAGAAAGATTTAAGCAATAGTCCTCCAGTTAAAGAAAGATTTGAGCTACTCCCAAACCAACAGCAAACTCAAACAAAATCAGTTACAGAGTTAAACTCACCCTCCTACATCTCCCCACAATCAGCAGAATAAGCAAACTGGTTCTGTGAACACTTAAATAGAGATTCAAACTGAATACCTAATAAACTTGATTGGCTGATCTGTCTCTGGGCAAAAAAAATCCTCCCCCAGCCAGCCAGCAACAGTCCATCAGGAAATCCATTACAGAGTTAAAGAGAGATTTATGCTACTTCCACTAACAGCAACTCACAAAAAATGAGTTACAGAGTTAAATAAAGATTTAAGCAATAGTCCTCCAGTTAAAAAAAGATTTGAGCTACTCCCAAACCAACAACAAACTCACAGAAAATCAGTTACAGAGTTAAACTCACCCTCCTACCTCCCCCCACAACCAGCAGAATGAGCAGACAAATTGACTCCGTGAACACTTAGAGATTCAAACTGAATTCCAAACAAACTTGATTGGCTGATCTGTTTCTGGGCAAAGAAAACCCTCCCCCAGACAGCCAACAACAGTCCTCCAGGAAATCAGTTACAGAGTTAAAGAGAGATTTATACTACTCCCAAACCAACTGCAATTCACAAAAAATCAGTTACAGAGTTAAAGAAAGATTTGAGTTACTCCCAAACTAACAGTAAACTCACAAAAAAAAAATAGTTACAGAGTTAAACTCATCCTCCTACCTCTTTCCACCACCAGCAGAATACAAGCATGTATTTTTAAGTCAGGTGCTGCAATAGGCATGGAGCAGTCAGAAGAAACAATACAAACTGTGTAACCGACTAAAAATTTATATAAAAGGGCAAAAGTTGTAAAGTGCAATATTAATTAAAACTCATGGTAGCTAAACTGCCCCAGTGATTTGAAGTTCTATGTTTCTTATGCCTTGGTGAATTTTCTGCTGCAGCATTAGTATTCCCCAGACATACCTCTAACCCTTCAGGTCTTCGGGAAAGTACCACTAATACTTATTTTCCTTTTCTTGAAACCTCCAAGACTGACAAACAGTGCTGTAAAAATGCAGAATTCTGCTGGGAGAATTAGTGTAGAATGGCCATTCTGACTGCAACATTTCTGTCTGAGTTTTGAGGTTCATAGTGCAGAATTCCACCGACTTGTGATTGGTGG
Organism: Neoceratodus forsteri; assembly: GCA_016271365.2. NCBI lineage: Eukaryota > Metazoa > Chordata > Ceratodontiformes > Ceratodontidae > Neoceratodus > Neoceratodus forsteri. The sequence goes on along the minus strand of CM057452.1, from coordinate 453,464,046 downwards.
AACTGTATTCTGCAGAACCACATAATTCCATTGATAATCAACACTAACAAGCGTTACATGGAATTTCCATGGAATAAAGTGGGTGAATTTTATTAAGATTTCATAAAGGCTGGCCTGGTGGTGCAGAGCGTTGAGGCACTGGATGCCATGCCTCGAACCACGCCAGTGACCCAGGTTCGGGATGGAACTCGGGGCACCAGGAGCTGGCAGGGGAAGTAGAGGATTGAGCATCCAGAGGACTGCTTTCCTCTCCTGGGGTGGGTTAGGGATAGCCCTGCTCTGTAGCAGTCCCTAGTGGAGACCTGGAGCACTACAAGTAGCAGTGTAGGAAGGTCTCAAGAAAACCGGAAAACAGCTCCGGAGTACACCAGATGATGGCTTCTGCCCTCCACACCATCGGGGCTTCTGGGTATCTCTTTCTTCACAGCAGTGCCCCCAGGGCCATAAAAAGTAATAGTGTGCTGGGTATCCCCTCTCCCTGGTGCCTTCCCCCTCGAAGGAGGGGGACCTACCTGGCAATGGGATATGCTGGGATAGCTCAGGGGGATTGGCTGCAATCTGTGGTTGGGGGGGTTACTGAAGAGGTTCATCTGGGTTAAGTGGGGTACTAGGAGGCCTGAAGGAGAGGTAGGGTCCGGAGTGACAGTAGGGTAAAAAAAAAAAGGTTTCATAAAAGACATGGATCACACAGTTAAATCTCCCATACATGTTCAGATCACAAACACTGCATATACTGAGTCCATACACAGAAACATCAATATAGCAATACAGAGAATTCAGGAAAAATAGCAATCAAGGGTAGCCGAGTAGAGCTAGGAACCTCAAAAAAGTATAGGTCATATATAATCTTTGACAATACCATCATACAGGTAAATTGGGGACACTCAGGGGTGTAAAAGATCATTGTAACACCCTCCCCCATTGTACACTGGAGTTAGTATACTCTTCCAAGAAGATCCCCATAATGGTGCCCTGGAAAGGCCATCCAGCCCTTACCCTTCATTATCTGCTGAATTATCCTGTGAGGTGAGTTGCAACAACATTTGTAACTTCTTCAACCTGTTTGAGAAAATTTTATATCTACAGCGTACACTTGCCAACATTTTCTCCATTCTCAAAGCTTCGAGTATAGAGACATGCCATTCTCTATAGCTGATATTTCTGCTCAGTCTTTACTGAGGAAGAAGAGGGTAATAGGTCTGAAGGGAGTACAAGGGGTGGGAATTGTGCAGAAATGGACACAAGTCCCTTTACACGAGAAAGGGTCCTGAAGGAACTGGAAGTAATAAGAGTTGATAAAGCAATGGGGCCAGATGGGGTGCACCCCAGGGTCCTTAAAGAACTAAGAGAGGTGGTGGCTGAACCTCTGGCAATCCTGTTTAGCCAATCACTGGAAACAGGGGAGGTACCCAAAGACTGGAGGACAGCAGATGTAGTCCCTTTATACAAAAGTGTGAACAAAGAGGAAGCAGGGAAATACAGACCAGTCAGCCTCACCTCGGTAGTGGGGAAGATCGTGGCAGCACTACTGAAGGAGAGATTGGTGGAACATCTGGTTGTCAGTGAACTACAGCACTCAAGGCAGCATGGTTTCACCAGGGGGAGGTCATGTGAGACCAGCCTCATTGAATTTTTTGACTGGGTGACCAGGGAGGTGGATCAGGGAGGGCAGTAGACATGGCCTATCTGGACTTCAGCAAGGCCTTTGACACTGTGCCACATAGAAGACTATTACACAAACTGGGAAGTATGGAAATGGTTAGGACAGTAGTGTGGTGGGTAGGTAACTGGCTGGGTGGCAGGACACAGAGGGTAGTGGTGAATGGCTGTCACTCCACAGAGGGAAGAGTGACCAGTGGGGTAACACAAGGATCAATGATGGGACCAGGTTTATTCAACTTCTTCATCAGTGACATTGCGCAGGACCTACAAGGCAGAATTTCCCTCTGTGCTGATGACACAAAGCTCTGTAACAGAGTAGACACACCAGAGGGTGTAGACAGAATGAGACCTGCAGGAACTTGAAGAATGGTCAGGGGTTTGGCAGCTGAAATTCAATGCAAAGAAGTGCAAGATAATGCATATGGGGTACAAAAACCCTGGCACAATATATCAGTTGGGGGGCGAGGATATAGCATGCACCAAGCAGGAAAGGGATCTTGGGGTCATCATCTCTGATGACCTCAAGGTAGGGAAACAGTGCGACAAGGCAGCAGGTAAAGCAAATAGGATGCAGGGATGCATAGGCAGGGGCAGTACCAGAAGGAAAAGGGAGGTCATAATTCCACTATGTAAGACACTAGTGAGGCCCCACCTGGAGTACAGTGTACTGTTCTGGAGACCTTACCTCAGTAAGGACATAGGCAGGGTAGAGAAGGTTCAGAGGAGGACAACAAAGATGGTACATGGATTGCATCACAAGTCCTATGAGAACAGGTTGAAGGACTTGAATATACTCCGTAGAGGAGAGGAGGGAGAAAGGAGATATGATAGAGACATACAAGTAACTTACAGGGAGGAATAGGGTGCAAGAATACACTATTTTGTAAGTGAAAAAAGATGTTCCAGGACTAGACAGCATGTGATGAAGTTGGAGTGAGGACAATTCAGAAGAAACATGAGGAGGAATTTCTTCACAGAACGGGTGGTGGACAAGTGGAACACCCTGCCAGAGGAAGTGGTGGGGGCTGAAACAATCACGGGATTTAAGAATGAATGGGATAGACATAAAGGAATTCTGGAGGTCAGGGGTAAGGGGCAACAGACTCCTAGGAAAACATAAAGTGTACTTACAAGCTCAAATGGGCAGACTGGGTGGGCCGTAGGCCCTTATCTTCCGACACTGTCTATGTATCTATGTATCTATGAAGGGCTGCCCATCCATGCAATGCCTGGCAATAACACTTTTACCTGTAGCTGTGATAAACACCTTTTGGTACCTTTTGTGACAGGGTGGAATAAGACCCTGCCCCAGTTGTTATGGAAAGAGTTTGAATGCAGGAATCTGTTCTGTTCTTTTCTGTCTCTTTTCTGTCTGGTTGCGCAACCAAGTTTTCCTGTGAAATTTAAGATTTGATCACCCCAGTAGTCTCGCACTCTCTGCCTCTCAATTTTCCCTTGCTGTTCTGTCTTTTCCTCCCTTGCATACCTGCTGATATAAAAATATATGCAAATCATTATGTGGAAATGTAACTAATATTGGGACCGTGATATTGTATTTTTCACAGTAATATTTTACTTTCTTGCCTGTACATATTGTATATATGTTTTTTTATTGAGTATTCTGTGTATTACTTGCTCACTGGATGATGCAATCACACGTTGTACACTGTGCCTACGATTTGTTTGTTTTGTACCAAATCTCATCATGTCTGATATTGAAACCTTGTATTCACTGTTCACAAATGGACCTGTGCATCAAACCTGTATATTGTGCTTACTATTGTTGCTTGTATCAAATCTGTTTCATGTGTATTATTGTTACCTTGTACTCCACTGTCACCCTGTGCAGTGTGTTATGGCCTGGGTCATGCCTGAAAACAGTCCCTGGGATCAGTGCACTCACCCGGTTATCAAAGTAACAAATAAATAAATAAATAATCATGACTTCGCATTGTCTTTCCACCTTAATGCGAAGTAAGGTGAGGTGACAATAATATTGGCAGCCCTTCACACCCGCAGTCACCATAATTAATCTACATCCTCAAAATGCTCATGTCTTGTGTCCAGAAAACTCCCCAGTGCTGATAGTGATGAAGTGAAATGAGAGCACAAGAAATGCAAAGACTCCCAGAATTAATGGCACATTCGGATGTCATGAGTGCAGTAGTCACATACAGTCACCAGAATTAATGTGCATCCTCAAAATGCTACCGTCTTGTGTCCATAAAATTCCCCAGTGCTAACAAAGTGAAATGAGAGCGTAACAAGAAATGCAAAGACTCCCAGAATTAATGGTGTACTGCAAAGGCACAGATTAAGACTGTGTTGTGCACTCAAGAGATGCAGACACAAAGGCACAACAACACCTAACCAGTGCTCACAAGTCACAAATCCAAATCTGGGAAAGGATACCTTTTGCCAGTTGGGGGGAAGTAGTGCATGGCAGTAACAGTCCACTACCAGTAAAGATACCACAAAGCAGTATAAAAATTCATGCAGGTGCAGTGGATAGCAGGTTCACACTGCTGCAATTACTCTGTGGCACAATAAAAGGTGTCTGATTTAATGGCACGCATCGCACACACACTCACACACACTGCAAGTAATGCATAGCAAATTGAAAACCTTTAGTAATATAACCAAATGTTGTAAAGAAAATGAAATTATACACTGCTGCACCACAACAATCAGCAAAAAAATGTCAAGAATTACTGAAAATATTACTGTGTGTATATTAACACAGTTATACAAGAAAAATATAACCAAAACAGAAAGACTGCCTTTTTCTCCCAGTTAATCTACTACACCACAGATATGCCCCTCCCCCAAAGTACACTTCACAGTGCACAGACTGACTGTTCTAAATTAACATTCAAAATCCACACACAAACAATAAACACTCGATGAGATCAGCACAGGAGGGTTTCCTACAATCGATGTACTAAATTGTAAGCAAAAAAAAAAAGCTCAAAAAGGCTTTTTTAACAGCTTTTAAAGGATTTGAATCGAAGAGCTCTGAGAGGAAACTGTCTCCATCTTCCACTAAACACACACTACACAGAAGTGAGGCTGTGCAGAACACTCCAGAGCCCTTGTGACCTGCAATCCCATGAAACACTGCAAAATTCACCCTTGGAGCTCAAAAACAAGGTGAAGTGAGGCGAAGATTTCAATATACTTTGCCTTAAAAATGGTGGAGAAGTGGTTTGGGGAAGGTGGAATAATGCAAAGTCATTGTTTTCAATGGACTTTCCATTCCCTAATATAACGTGAATTACTCCGATTAGCGTTGCGGAAGAATGCCAGCAGTTGGGCGCCTCATGAATCACTGCAGGCAATTGACCACTTCACCCACCACTAGTGTTGGTCGGACTGAGGGAGGGCAGTCGAAATGGAGCAGAGAATGTCTGGGGTGGGTCAGTTCTGCGGCATGGCCAGGGAGGAGTTCACATGTGTGGGGGGCATGGCTGGTTCACGATGGACCAGAGCAAAATCTTGCCGCCCCTCCCCAGAAGCAGGAGGAGTTGGTGTGGCTGCTGCAGTACCAAGTGAACCACCACCACCACCACCTCCTCAGGCAGTGACACCACTACCACCAGCACCAGCTCCTGAGCAGGATGTGACTGTGCCCCCAGCCCCAAGTGTGGAGCCTCGGCACCAGGCTGCCAGTGCATCTGGCCCCCCACTTGTGCCTGGTCCTCTCCACACCTCCCTGGTTGGGGAGTACTTTGATTGTGTGGGGGGGGACAGAAGCCTGGTGCAGTGCCGCATTTGCATGGTGAAGGTGTGCCGCGGTCCCCGGGGGAGTCACATGGGAACTGGGGGCCAGCACACCCACATGATCAATCACCGCCAGGTGCAGTGGTAGGCTGCTACAGAATGGGCCAGGCCTGCACCTGCTGGCCCTTCTGTGGCAGAGGGGATGGCTGTGCATGGCCCTAAGATGAGGAGGGCCACAGCAGCACCTGCTGCTCCACCAGCACCACCCCCATGACCACTACCAGCCGCAGCACATTCAGACCCCAGAGGACTGGTTGTAACTCAGGCTGACATTGTAGTTCTCTGGAGTGCTGTGGATGCCTCAAATGATAGGGTGAGTGCTGTTGAGCAGCAGTTGGAGTGGATAAAGGCCCATCAATTGCAGATGATGGCCATGCTCCAGCTGCTGCTGGACCACCACAGGATTCTGCACTAGTTTTTCTTTTTCCTTCCACCATGTACCCCCACCACCCTCCCTGTGTCATAAAAATGTATTCCCCCACCACCCCTGTATCTTTTCATTACAGTAGTAGCCACAGACACTGCCAGCTATTTCCCAAAATTTCTGTGATATTTCCAGAAATATCTGATGCTTTTTGCATTTAACAGTAGGGTCAGCAGAGAGAAACTCTTCAGAAATTTTGCAAAATATCTGGAAATAGCTGGCAATGTCTGTGGCTACCACTGTATGCACTTTTTATTCTTGTCTTCTGTTCTGTATGCGTTACAGTTTGTATTCTGACTCCCTTTCTACTGTTAAGTGTGTGTGCGCTGTTTTGGTTTTCCTTGCTATAAGTTAAAATGGGTTATCCCTGCCATCATTATTTAAACTTAAAGGAGTAGTCCACCCAAATTTGAAACAACATATGTTATGCAGCACATTTTGATTTGCATGCAAAGCCCCTTCCCTAGTGTGTCCTTCCCTCTGTCTGCTATTAGGAGTTTTTACTAAATTAGCATTTGAGCTTTATGGTAGTTTTACAACCCCATGAATCTTCATGTTAAATCAGTTTATTGCCTTTATCACTCCGACAATGCACCCTGTGTCATGTGACAGTAATTTAGCATAGCCCATTGATTTAGCAAATGCACAGTTCACAACAGTAGAACTATGTAACTGACTAGCAGTTTTCATACAGAAACCCCACTCACCTAGCTCTGAGGTATATGCTAAACTGTAACAGTTGCCACTTGGTCTCACTGCATAATAACAGTTACACAGTTCTGCTGTTGTGCATATGGTAAATCTATGGGCTATGCTACAGCACTGTCACATGACACAGAGTGCGTTGTCAGAGTGATAAAGGCAATACATGTATTTGACATGAAGAAGATCCACAAGGGTCACAAAACAACTATAAAGGTTGCAGGCTAATTTAGTAAAAACTCCTAATAGCAAACAGAGGGAAAGACTCACTAGAACTTTACATACAAATCAAAAGTGCTCTGCATAACATATGTTTTTTTTTCAAATTCTGTGTTGACTACTCCTTTAACAAAACCAGAAATCATGACTCCACATGAATAGATGCCACTAAAATATTTTCACTGCTACTATAACTGTATTTATGACAAAATAAGGCACACAGTAATGAGCCTTGTGTTTTGGCGGTTAGGTCTTCAGTGATGTACATCCCAATGAAGGCTTAAGAGGCAAAGCATAGTGATCATTTGTGTGTGCCTTGTTTTGCCATCAGTAAAGTTGCAGTAGAATTGAAAATTTGTTTGAGGCATGTATTTATATGGCTTTGTGTGTTTGCCTAGCACTTTTGGAGCCAGGTATTCTGTACCAGCAGCCATCCACATAGTGCAGTGTGCTTCTTATTGTCCTGTTATATTCCAAGTTAAGAATGTTTGTTCTGACATATTTTTGGTGCCTCAGTAATGTTCACTTTCTGTCGAGGAGTGTTTGTTAAAAAGCAGGACTGAGCAGTGCAATTATACTGTGCTAAACTGCATGTTTGCAGTGTACATTCCTGTGTGTGCAGACACTGTCCAGCTTCTTGCAGACAAATATATGTTGACTTGTTCCAGTGTTTATGGTATAAAGAATAAAGATAAGAATATATATAACGTGTATTTTATTTGTACCATCATCAGCAGCAGACAAAGTCATATAATATGTTTTCAGAGGTCTCGGGGAAGTGTACACCTCAGTCACAGTGCACACATGGATTTTAGGAGATCATAGCACAAAAAAACAGCAGCTTTTCAACAAACCGTACCCAACCTGACATGAAATATTGCTGCGGCACCCCAAATATTTTATGGTGTACAGACATTATAAAGTTAGAATATATTGCAGGTCCAGTCCATGCCACCACACTGTGCTACCACTGATGTTGTGTTGTGTTATGGTGTACAGCAACTTGCTGCAAAACTGCCACTGCCAGTCTAAATTAAATCACTTAGTCCAGAACAAAAAATGTGAAGAAGAAATGTGGTTGCACGGTGTGGTGGCAGTGAATTGGACCTTTTATATATTTTCTGACTTTATAATGTCTGTAGGAGCTGGAGGATTGTCTGTTGGATACCATTAAGGGTCAGTGTGGACCAAAAGGGGAAGGAGTGGTGTTGATGGCAGACCTAAATATGCCAGCTACTGACTGGGGGACTATGACATCCATGGAGGCCAAGGAGCAGAGACTGCTGGATGGCTTCCAGGATGTGTTCTTCACTCAGCAGATGTTGGAGCCAATGAGGGAGGGTCATGTCCTGGACATGGTTCTTGTGGACAGGGATCTGGTGGTGGAAGATCTCCTGGCAGGGAGTGACCACAACACAGTCTGGTTTCAGCTAAATTTGGGGGCTGACAGAGATAGTTCCAGGATAATGACTGTTGATTTTAGGGGGGCAGACTTTAGGGGCATGGGGGAGATTCTCAAGGAGCATTTGAGGGGGATTACACCAAGGACAGATGTAGAAGATAGGTTGGAGGTCATAAAACGTGGACTATAGGAGGCCATCAGGTCTTGTGCAAAGGTGAAGCACAAGGAGACGAGGTCATGTAAACCGTGCTGGTGGTCCAAGGAGATTCAGGAGGCAGTTAAGGAGAAGAGGGCTGCCTGCAGCAGATACAAAAAATGGGAGAGGGAGAGATTAAGGAAAACTACTGCCTTGCAGCCAGACAAGTCACCAGGATGGTGAGGGGGCAAAGGTCAGAACAGAGCAACGGGTTGCCCATGGGATACAGGGTGGAGAAAAGTGGTTCCTTAGGTATATTGGGGAGTGGAGAAAGATAAAGTGCCAGCTTGGCAGATTGAGGACAAATGGGGGGTGGATGGAAGGTGCTATGGAACAGAAAGAGGAACTGAATGATTACTTTGCCTCTGTGTTCACTAGGGAGGAGGCTGAGAAACTTACAAAGCAGGAGCTGGAGGAGTTAGATGGGGCAGAAGGCAGGATTGCAGGAGCACCTGATAAAGAACAAGAGGTTGGGAGTGTTATCTCAGGGGTATCACATCAGGATGAATCTGCTAAAAGGGAGGGAGGAACCAACAATGCTATGTCCATTGACCAGATGTGGGAAGCCCTTAAATTGCTTAAAAAAGACAAATCGCCGGGGCCTGACGGCATACATCCCAGAGTTCTGTGGGAGATGGCGGATGTTCTGGCTGCATCTCTGGCCGATCTCTTTAACATTTCACTGGAGACTAGGGAAGGTGCCTAGGGATTGGAGATTGGCACATGTTGTTCCCATCCATAAAGAGGAATTGAGGGAGGTGCTGGGAAACTGTAGACTCGTCAGTTTGACATCGGTGATTGGAAAGATGATGGAGAGTATACCTAAGGAATGATTGGGGGGTTCTTGGAGGAGATGGGATATCTGAACAGTCATCGGCATGGGTTTGTGCCAGGTTGATCATGTCAAACTAACCTTGTGGAGTTCTATGAATGGGTAACATCGGAATTTGACAGGGGGAGGCCAGTGGATGTACTGTTCTTGGACTTCAGCAAGGCATTTGACTCGGTCCCTCACAATGTCCTACTGGAGAAACTGAGGGGGGTGAGAGCAGGCCCATTGATGATCAGATGGATCAGAAACTGGCTTGCTGGGTGCACTCAGAGTGTAGTGTTTGGCAGGGAGGTCTCGTCTCCTAGGGGTGGTCATTAGTGGGGTACCACAGCCCTCGGTTCTCGACTGCTCCTGTTTAATGCCTATATCTCTGATATCAGGGAAGATATCGGGTATGAAATGAGTCACTTTGCAGACGACTCTAAGCTGGGTGCAGTGGTTGAGGGGGAGGAGGGGAGGTTGGCCCTGCAAGGGGACCTGGATACCCTTGATAGGTGGGCCTGCACCTGGAAATGAAATTTTAACTCCTCCAAGTGCAAGGTGTTACTCCTTAGGCTAGGTAACCCTAAACATGGGTACACACTGGGAGGGGATGAGTAGAAGGCCATGACAGGGGAGAAAGATCTGGGGGTCCTGGTGGATGTCAACATGAATAATTCAGAGCAGTGTAGAAGGGCTGTAGTCAAGGCAAACAGGATGCTGGGCTGCATTGCAAGGGGGATTACCTCAAGGAGCAGGAAAATTATTCTGCCGATGTACAATGGCCTGGTTAGACCACACCTTGAGTACTGTATGCAGTACTGGAGGTCGCACTTAAGGAGGGACATCCAGCTCCTGGAAAGGGTTCAGAAGAGAGCAACCAAAATGATCCAGGGTCTGGGGGAGTTGACGTATGAGGAGAGACTAGAGGAACTTGGCCTGTTCTCACTGGAGGAGAGGAGGGACTGGGGGACATGATTGAAGTCTTCAAGTACCTCTAGGGAATCAATAGGGTAAATCGAGATGGGATCTTTAAGCTGAAGGAGGGTGGAATCATCAGAGGGCATAGTTGGAAGCTGAAAGATAGAAGTATGAGGGGGGAAAGGAGGAGGAGGAAGTATTTCACCGAAAGAGTGGTGGAACCATGGAATGCATACCTCTCAACTGCTCCGGATTTTCCGTGATGTCCCGTATTCAGCTGGTCCCAGTCAGCCTGTTCCGCCGGCCCGCATTCTGTGGTGTTTTTCCGCCCGAATCCATCCTGAACACCGAAAACACGCACTTGCCTTTGTTTCCCAAACACTTCCGGGTTTCCGTCTCTCTCTGCCGATGTCCCATGTGCCCTGCCGACCAATGTGGGGAGCTTTTTCTGGGACCAATAATTGTGCTTTTTCCCCCTGCCTGCTGAAGCCTGCCTGTGCCCACCTCCTCCAGCAGCCTCCGCTCTACCCGGCCCGCCCCACAGATTAACCTTGATGGCTGGTCCTCAGGTCCGCTGCTGTACAATAAAGCAGCTAGTGGCTGGAGGGGAACCAGAGCCTTTGGTAGATGTTTCAAGGAGAGCCGGAGGAGGACAGAACAACATGTCACAGCAGAGGTCGGAGGGGATTCGGAGCTCACCCAGAGTCAGAGCCGACTAGCCAGCCGAGGAGCAGAACAAGAAGCGGGCAGCGGCTTTACCATACCACCGGAGAGAAGAGTGGCTGTGGAGACCACACAGTGAAAGGGATAAGAAGGGAGCCTGAGGTCAGGAACGAATGCTGGCACCAATCGCCTACAGTCCCAAGAGGTGAGAAAAGCAGATTTTCTCAGTGGGGCTTTTTTTATTGCAATGCTGTCTTGCCTTGCTTGTTGCTTCACTTTTACAGTCAAGGCTAGAGAGGACCAACGCTGGCATGGCGGATCACTGTCTGACTGACTTCTCAGACTTAACTGTCTGGTGGCAGAGCAAGATGTAGTGCATGTGTACCTAGGATTAAAGTGAAAGCAGTATGAGAATGGCAAACGGAGGGTGGGGGTGCCACTAGACACCAGGGAAAGTGAAAATCATTATGGGGACAGTGATTGGAGGGTGGGGGGCTATTAGACACCAGGGAAAGTCAAACCATTATGGGGCATGGCAATTGGAAGGGGGTGGCGATGCCAGTAGACACCAGGGAAATCTTGATACAATAGGGGGATGGCAATTGGAGGGTGGGGGTTTTATTACAAGAACACACAACACCACACATGGTTAAAATAACTTTATTGGTGCACCATCAGATGGCCGCACTACTCGCACGCTACAAAAAATAGGGTGTTCCACATTTGGGTCATTTGTCACACATTGCCATGGTCTTTGTTCCACATTGGCAGGTTTAGAGGTTGAGAGGTATGATGGAATGTGTTGCCCAGGGAGTTGGTACTGGCTTCTATGGTGGAAGGTTTCAAGAGAGGGTGGGACAGGTATAGGCAGGGGATGAAACAGGGGTTGACTTACCCTTGGGGGGCTGGGATGGAGGGAAGGAGGAACAGGAAAAGGAGACAGGGGGATGGTTTCAGTACCCACCCAGGGTTCTGAAGCACGTGCAGACTCGACTGACCATAAGGCCTAATCTGCTGGCATCTAGTATGTTAGTATGTTAGTACATGTAATCATTACTTTTTCTTTGTATCACAGGTCATATAGTCAAACTTGGGGTGTGCATTTCTTGGCTTGATGAGGAATTTTGGCATTGGAATACTGTCAAGCCAGTGAAGGTAAGTTTTTTTTTTTTTCAGGGGGGCATTATTTAAAAAAATTAAAAAAAGATTCAGCAATGTTTTGGTCATCTTTACAGGTCTTCAGCATATCATCAGAACTGAAAAAAATGTAACTGCAGTGATTCATGAAGAACGTGATTTGTCTCGTGATGAGTGTCTGGTGTGAAATGACCAATGACAATAAACTGTACGGCAATGTGAATACCTATGGCTGTACTTCCCTGCCCTGGCTGTAGCACACAAAACTGCCCGATTTGAAAACTCATGTCAACGAGTACAATGGTGATTGAAGCCGAGACCCGAGATACTATGAAACAGGCTTGCAAGCAACTAACTACAAAAAAACTTAGTTTTGTGATTAGTGATGTGATCATGAATCATGACCATGAAGATGAAGAATGTGATTTGACTCAGAGTAGGTGTCATGATGAGTGTTTGGTGTGACATGACCAATGATAATAAACTGTACGGGAATGTGAATACATACAGCTGTACTTCCCTGACCTGTACCACGCAAAACTACCTGATTTCAAAAGTCATATCAACAAATACAATGGTGACTTAAGCTGAGACCCAAAATACTACAAAACAGGCTTACATGACACTAACTACAAAAAAAACTTAGTGATTAGTGATGTGATCATGAATCGTGACCGTGAAGATGAAGAATGTGATTTGATTCGGAGTCGGAGTCATGATGAGTGTTTGGAGAGACATGACCAATGATAATAAACTGTACGGGAACGTGAATACCTACGGCTGTACTTCTCTGACCTGTACCACACAAAACTACCTGATTTGAGAATTCAAATCAACAAATATAATGGCGATTGAAGCCGAGACCCGAGATACTACGAAATAGGCTTACACGCAACTAACTACAAAAAAACTTATAGTTTTGTGATTCGTGAATCATGACCATGAAGATGAAAAACACGATTTGTAATGTCGGCCCAGTGGCGCTGTGGCTTGAAGCACTGGACACCACACCTCGTGCCATGCCAGTGACCCGGGTTCGGGAATGAGCCCAGGCTGTCAGGGGTTGGCAGGGGAGGACTGGGATCGCGCATCCGTGGACTGCTTTCCCAGTCCTGGGGTGGGTTGGGGAATCTCGCCATGCTGTAGCAGCTCCTAGGGATGCTCGGGGGCACTACAAGTGCTGGTGATCTGGAGGGGGAACGCGGCGACGTCGGCACGCTGTGCCAGGACGTCATTGCATGTCCACATTCCAGGGGACCAATCAGAGGAAAATGGCTGGGCATAACCATGCAGCTTGATGGCTGCGCTCGGAGCTGCCTGGAGGACTTTGGCAGAATCCTGTTGGGGAGGGTCTGGGGCTGTCCTGGCTGGCTGAGGTAGAGGGGGAGCCCTCCAACCGGATGGCAAGACGGCCATCCTGGATCGCCCCAGGTGCAGTCCGAGCCACCAGTTCTCCGGGTATGGAGCCGCATCAGATGCCCTCAAGCCGGTAGTGTGCCACAGCAGGTAGCAAAAAGCATTACATAAAAAAAAAAAAACACGATTTGTATTATGAGTGACTTGTGATGATTTAAAAACACACATCAATGAGTACAATGTTCACGCAGAGGTAAGCACCACACCAGTACTCTGAAGGGAAGCCAAACAAACAACTGTGACTTAAGTTACAGATGGAGATTGGGCTCAAAAGAGATGCAAATGAACAGACAGATTAAGATTGCACTGCGCACTCAAGAGATGCAGCTGCAAAGGCACAACACCACCTAACCAGTGCTCACAAGTCACAAATCCAAATCTGGAAACGAATATCTTTTGCCTGTCGCAGTGGGGGGGGGGGCAGGGGCAGTGCAGTGCAGTAACAGTCCACTATCAGTGAAGATACCAGAAAGCAGTACAAAAGAATCATGCAGATGCAGTGGATAGCAGGTTCACACTGGTGCAATTACTGTGTGGCACAACAAAATGTGTCTGTTTTGATGGCACACTCACACACACACACACACACACTACAAGTAATGTGCAGCAAATTGAAAACGTCATTAATATAACCAAATCTTTTAAACACACTGAAATTATGCACTGCTGCATCACAACAATCAGCAAAAAAATGTAAAACATTAATTGAAATATTACTGTGTGTACATTAACACAGTTAAACAAGGAAAATATAACCAAAACAGAAAGACTGCCTTTTTCTCCCAGTTAATCTATTACACCACAGATACGCCCCTCCCCAAAGCACACTTCACAGAACACAGACTGACTGTTCTAAATTAACATTCAAAATCCACACACAAACAATAAACACAATGATATGAGCATAGGAGGGTTTCCTACAATCGATGTACTAAATTTTGAGCAAAACAAAATGACTCAAAAAGGCTTTTTTAACAGTTTTTAGAACTTTGAGAGCAAACTGCCTCCTCTCCAGCTACCACTACACACACACTATCCAGAATTGAGGTTGTGCAGAATAATCTAGAACCCATGTGACCTACAATCCAATGAATCACTGCAAAATTTGCCTTGGAGCTCAATTACAAGGTGAAGTGATGTGAAGTACATTGATTTATATGTACTTCTCATTAAAATTGATGCAGAAGTGGTTGGGGGAAGGCGGAGTAATGCAAAGACATTGGTTTCAATGAACTTTGTATTCCTCATTATGACGTGAAGTACTCCACTTCACGCTGCAGATTACTTTACAGATTCCGCATCACTCTGCGAATAGCTTCACTGTGCGAATTTTGGCCACTTCTCCCACCTCTAACTGCTAGTACTAATAAAACTCTTGTTGTGAGTTTTATAACTGCTTCTGGTTTTTCCTGTGCTTCCTGACCTGTGCCTCGATGACACCTTTGTTGACCAATTAATGTGTCTACGCCTATTTGGTACCTTTGTTGACCAATTAATGCATCTAAGCCTAGGCCTGTAAAACATAAAGCCAGCTTGAAAGCGTCCCAGAGGCCTAGTAGCGGGTTCAATCTACTGTGAATATCTTCCCATATTTTTTTGCTGTAGGGCAATCCTAAAAAATATGTCAAAGTGTATTCCTGTCTAATTCGCATTTAGTGCACAAATCTATAAATGTTTGTTCATTTTTAGCAATTTGGCAGTAGTAAAATACATGTTATTCAATAGCTTATATTGTGCGAATCTAAGTCCATCAAATTTAATACACTTGTACATTGCTAGCCAGACTTTACTAGTATTCACACGAACATATGAAGAAGCCAGCAGATTTAAGCCTTTGGTCTATCTAGTCTGCTCATTGTGCAAGGTTCTCAGTTCAAGCTGGAGTTTCTGTTCCCCCCTTCCCTTCCATTCCTTCCTTTCTCCCCTTCCATGACCATTATCTTCCTCCTGTCCCAGCCTCTCTTGGATCTTCCCACCATCTTCGATGAGATCATGTCTTCTGGCAGCACATTCCATTTGCTCACCATCCTTCCTGTGAAGAAATGCCTTCAAACCTCCCTCTTACCCCCCCAAACTTTAGGCTGTGCCTGCTTACAGTTTTGCTGTAGCTTAGCCTGAAGAGACCCTCCCTGTACACCTTATTTTTTTCTACATAGATTGTATGCACCTTGATGCCCAAGCTGCCCCCTTTGGATCACCCCCCCCCCAGTCCCATCACTCTTGCATCTCCAGGACTTACCTTCCAGCCCTTGCTCTGCCACAGGGCTGTGGTAGTGCCCTGTCACTAGGTGTGGAGCCTGTGTAGGGTTGGTCATCACCCACAGCCCAGGATGTTTTCCTCCATTTTTCTCCCTGGTTCCCATTCCTGTTGCTGGGGTGCACACACTATATATATATATATATATACATGGAGGCACACACACGCCCACGGAACTCCCACAGCACACTTTCTTCTCTGACACCCATTGGACTTACACTTCCTTCAGGCATCCACCCGGGTACAGTCATTCTGCAGGAGTGTCAACCCTCCATCTCCAGGAGAGGAGAGAAGTTCTCTGGATGCTGGATCCTCTCCCACCCCAGCCAACCCTTGCCGGCCCACTTGCACTGCAAACATGGGTCACCAGTGCGGCAGGAGGTAAGACACCGATGCCTCAGCCCTTCATGCCACTAGGCCAGCCCTGTTCACCTTATTAATCCCTTTCAAGTACTTGAAGGTCTCAATCATGTCTCCCCTCTCCCTCCTGTCCTCCAGGGAGAGCTAGTTTGGGGCTCCCTATGGCACTCAGACTACCGGCATTACAGCACCGGGCAATTAGGGTGCCAAATGCGGGATGCACCACCCTCCCTTTGGACTGCCCACCCCTGGAGTAGGAATCTATCAGTAGGGGTGGTGTGGGGGGGCATGTGATCATTGACATTGCTGATTGGTGCCCTAATTGCCCTGTGCCAGATTGTGGACACATTCCAATGGTAGAACCACGCAAAGCCCTCAGTCTCTCCTCATATGATTTATCTGTAGCCCTGCAATCATCTTCATAGCCCTCCTCTCAACTGTCTCCATCAGGTTGATGTCCTTTTTAAGGTGAGGGCTCCAGACCTATACTGCATGCTCCAGATGCGGTCTCAACAGTGACCTGTACAAGGGCAATACCACCTCCTGTCACCCACTGCTGATCCCCCTGGCTATGCACCACAGCATCCTGTTTGCCCTTGCCACTGCCTTCTTGCATTGCGTAGAATGCTTCAGGTCACTAGTTATTATCACTTCCAGATCCTTCGCCTCTGTTGGAGATACCTGGACCCCTCCCAGGTAGTACTCTGTCCTGGAGTTTACATATAATAGGGGCATGGTCATGCCTCTATAGTTATGATTGAGTAGGTATTTCAATGTTAAACTTGAAATTTTGCACTTTTATAACTTTGCAACTGCTCAACGGATATGCATGCATATTTTCATGCCTCGTTACCCAGGGTAGATCTCTGGATGTGGGAAGTTACATTCGGGTCAGATGTGCAGTTTCCTAGTTCTGGAAAGGTGAAACGGGCATTTTTTCCTCATTGACTTTGCTGGGATTTTTCTTTGAACTTGCCTACAGCCCAGACAGTTTGTAATCTTGGTCTGAAATGTCCAGGGCAGAAAGAAACTAGCCAACAGATGTCCCTTTTGCTAGTCTGGTGATAAAATAAAAAGCCATTTGTAAGTTATTGCATTTTTTGGGAAAAATCATTTCTGAGCATGCTCAGTAAGCTACTAAAAGATAACTGTATGAAACGAAAAAGGAATCCTGTTTCATATGGGAAAATTCCTTTTCCATTTGCCGTCATCTTCTGTCCATTTAAAAAAAAAGAATTCAAAAGCTGCAACAGTGGTATCATTTAGAGACACCAACACATCTGTTAGGGTGATAGGGGCCCTCTTTGGTGTAATCTGCAAAAATCAGTTGCTGACATGCCCTAGAATTTTTTTTTATTATTATTATGAATCCTTTCTCATGACAGCATGATACAAAAAAATAATCTTTTTTCAAATCACATGTTATGAAAAAGAATCCTTTTTCTTAGCTCTAGAATCCTAGTCTGCTTTTTTGATTGCCATCCCCTGTACTGTAATGTTTTTCCCTAGTGTCTAGAGGCACCTCCCACCCTGCAATACCCATGCCCCTTCATTTCCCTGGTGTCTAGTGGCACCCTCCCACCCACCAATCACTATCCCCCTTTGTTTGATATATTGCCCTGGTGTCTAGTGGTACCCCCTCCCACCTGCCGATGCTGTCATTATACTTGAAATAAAGAAAACAGTCATCAATGTTTTTTTCTGTTTTTCTGCACATAAAATGGTCCCTTACCCATCATCCCCCCACTCCCACCTACCACTCAACACCCACCACCCCACACCCCCAGTACACCCCCCCACACCTTCACTCACCTGAATGGGTCCCAGGTTCAAGATCCACTTTCCAGTTAAAGACATGTGCTGCTACTGGAACCAGCAACTGCAATAACAGAAACTAGAGTAAATGTGGTTCAATGTATTTCAATGGGGGTTTCAACTCATACATAAGTTAGCCATTTTTTGACATTTTGACCCCAAATTTTCAACATGACCTTTTGAGGACCCCACCTAATGAACAATATGACTATCATTACACAACTCCTGCCTGAAAGGTGATTTTGTGGTTGCTTGGTGAATTCACCTTTTGAGTGGGATTTGCATAATGACAGTCAAATTGCTCATGAAGTAGGGTCATAAGAAGGCTGTGATGAAAATTTGGGGTCAAAATATGGAGAAAATGGCAAAGTTATGACCATTCATTGCAATTTCGATACACACACTCATATCTTAGAAATTTTAAATATTTTATCCCCAAATTTTCAACAGAGGCTTCTTATTACATCACCTCATGTATGTCACAGCTGCCATTTTTCAAATCCTGGCCAAAACATGTTTTTGCACCTGTGGCATGGAATGGTGTTGTAGTTGCACAAAATTACATTTTGTTGGGGATTCGAAACATTTTCTGAATCAGATACATGAGGTGGAGTAATAAGATGGCTATGCTGTCAGTTTGGTCACTGTTGTCCTATAAATGGAAGTGTAGGGCCCTTCCACAGCGACATACATATACGCATTATTGGAGGGATGGGAGCGCAGGGCATGAATGGCACTGTGCTCCCTCAGGCAAATAAGGCTATGATTACATTATCTTAAAAAAGTAAGGAAATTATTTGCAAAAAACTACATTAATGCATCTGTTAGGGTTCATATCAAACTGTAAAAAGGAGGGAAATACAACATTAAGGTTTCCAACCTTAAAATCCCATCCCCACCCTGCACACACCAACAGGCATCGGGGGTGTGCCTTGAGGTCGTCAGCCCAAATGCTCACCACATTTTTCTATACTGTACCCATCTCAGCTTATTTACTTATGGAATGGAGTGAGCATTATGGTTGATAAGCCCAAGGCACACTCCCGATACTTGTTGGTCTGTGAAGGGTGAGGTGGAATGTTAGGGTTGGAAACCCTAATGTTGTATTTCCCTTCTTTTTATGGTTTGATGTCATCCCTAACTGATGCATTAATGTAGTTTTTTGTAAAGAATATGAAAGATAGATAGATAGATAGATAGATAGATAGATAGATTAGATTGATAGATAGATAGATAGATAGATAGATAGATAGATAGATAGATAGATATTATGGTGACGTGGTTGTGCCACTATATGTAAGGTTGAGTAGGGTGTTTAATGTTAAACTCCAATATTTGTACTTTAATAACTTCACAACCGTTCTATGGATTTGCATGAAATTTTGCATGTGCAGTTTCATGTGGTAGATCTTTTGAAGTCCCAGCTATAGTTCCAGTTGAATATACAGAGCCCGATTTCCAGATTGCAGAAAAATTGAATTTGTCAGTTTATTTTTGTTTTTGCTGTTTTATTTGCAGCATATAGTGCCCAGATGGTTGACACTGTATTTTGGTCTGACATTTTCAAGGTAGAAAGGGCCTGCCCCACCGTAGTGCCTTTTTCTGGTTTGGTGAAAAAATATTGGTCTGTTCCATAGTTAATTTTAAAATGTCAGTTCTGAGCATGCTCAGTAAGCACTTCAAAATAGCTGTTTGAAACTAAAAAAGAATCCTTTTTCGTATGGGACCAATCCATTTTCATGAGGGAAAAATAGTGCCTCGTCATCCACCACTGGCAGCCTTTTGGCAGAAACTTTAACTCTGGAAATCTTTCTTAAGGAACTTTCTCCATTAAAAGAAACCATCATTGATGTGTCCAGCGACCTTAATACTATCTGGCTAGCACTAGATGAGTTAACATGGAGAGTCAGGGATGCCAAAGCACAGGTCAGTTGGAGGAAGCTAGCTAGAATGGAGGAAAGATTGGAAGACTAGGAGGGCAGAAGCCACTGTAACAAACTAGTAATCATTAGTCTCCTTGAGAAGGCAGAGGAGAATGATCCCATCCAATTTGTTCAAAAGCTTTGCTGCAAAATTGCTGGTCCATCACCAAACAGCCCTAATTATGTGATCAAAGGGACTCATAGAGCATTGTGTCCTATGCCAGCTGAAGGGAATGTCCAAGACCATTAATATTTAAATTGCTGAACTTTTTAGACAAGGTTAGTATTTTAAATAAAGTCAGAGAAGCTAAAGAAATTTTATAGGAGGCTAGGAAGCTCCTTATCTTTCAAGATCTCCCTCCTCAAGTGCGGGACAAGAGAGTGGCATAGCACACCATCCTAAACAAGCTGTCAGCAGCAAACATTTGCTTTCACCTCCAATATCCAGATAAACTTATTGTCCACTCAGAGGGAGGTCCGAAAACATTTCTAAACACCAAACAAGCTAAGCAAGAGCTGCCGAAAGTGTACCCTGATCTCTTTAAGTCAGCCTGATGCACTAAGTATTCTGCACAGACAAGCTGCCAGTTTTCAATATGCTCTGTAAGTGTAATAACTTATTTCTGTGTGTTTGGATACTGCAGGTCTATGGAGACAAGGTGATTCAGCCTGAGCATTTTTTTTTAACTTTAAGGATCGTTATTTATTTTGCATTGGGGTGCCTATTGGACTTCCTGATGAGTGATTACTGTGCATCCCTTATCCCTTTTGACTGTTCCTTTTTACTGATTGCACTTGTGCACTGGTTGGAATCCCAAATGTAAGTTTTACAATACTACCTATTTCATCTTGGCTTTACTTGGACTTGTCACTGTTAACTGTCAACAACTGCCTTGGCAGGTGTCTCCCTGGTAAATGGAACATTGCAATGTCACATGTAGTGTGTTTCCATGCAGCATGCTGGGAAGAAGGACAGCATGTATGTCAGATGGTGAAATCCTGAGCAATGCTTTTCTCTCCACTTTGAGTCTGTGATGGACAATTGTGAGGATCCAGAGCTACTTGGTGAATGATTCACTGTACTCAAGCTGATCCCACTTTACACATTCTGCATAGATTTCGGTAGGTGCAAGGTGATTTTCACAAGTTTGTGGGGCCTTTTGATTGTGCTGTTTGATGTGACTACTATTAGCAGGACACTATCAGGATGATATATGCAATTTAATCAATCATCTTGGCTATCTATAATAACAGGAACCATGCACTTGAGATAACTGGACTTAAAGAGATGTTTCCTTTAGTTATACAAATGCTATCACTTTTCTAGCAGGCTGTATTACTGATTTGTCCTCCTCTCTATGCTGTTTATGGGAGGGCAAAGCTTGTTATTGCAGGTTTTGGATTAATAATGGGGGAGGGAGGTTTCTTGTTTCTCTTTGGAGTCCTTTATAGTTCACAGTTCTTTAGGCGTATTTTGCTCCTATGTTTGTTCAGTTTGCAACCCTTATTAAACATTATTCTGTGGCACAGTTTATATGAGGGCAAACATAACTACAGAGTTTAGCTATGGGGTCACGTGTTAAGAGCAAATAAGGCCACCTAATAATATCTTATCTTAAGTTCCCTGACTAAGGAATCCTCTCCAGTTGGGAAGGTGAATTATTTCTGCTGGTGTGCCTTTTATTGGGACCTCTACAGACTCTTGCACACATCCACCCTGGAGGGGATGCTCTCCTTGTCACTGATTTGTCAGGATTTGTCAGGATATTTTGGTAGAAGGTAGGAGCTGATGCCGCCAAATGGCCCAGGACCATTGCAGACTGTATGATTTGACAGTTGCAGTCCCTGGGATCGGGGTAGAGGTGGAAAGAGGTATTTTTATGTTATTTGTTGTTAAGTGTTCTTACTGATGTTCTCATGGGAGTTTAGATTGTTAATGTTGTGGTGCTTGGGGGCAGAGCAGGGTCCTAGAGCATGACATGGTGGAATGCACATTAAATACTGTACTATTACAATGGTGACTACTTATTTTTATGTGACTCTATTGGAACATGAGTAGCATTTATGACTTTGTTACATGGAATGATAAAGGGTTCCAAGAAAAACACAAAAGGTATATGATTCTTAAGCACCTGAAGAAACTCAATACAGGGATAGCCTGTTTACAGGAAACTCATTTATAAAGAGACCTAGTCCATTATTTTCATAGGAAATGGGTGGGACTGGTGTATGGGGTGAGTAATAGTAGTAAGAGGGGAGGAGTTGTGATTTTCATTGCCCAGAATGTAGCCTTCCAATTTATTAAAGAATATTTGGATCAGAAGGGACAGTACCTAGTCTTATACAGCCGATTGGGCCATCATGAGATCCTTTTGGGAGCTGTTTATGGACCAGACACAGACTCCTCAAAAGTCTTCACAGATATTGCTTCGTTACTTGCTCCATTTATCCATCTACCTATCCTGATCTGGGGTGACTGGGATTTGACACTTCAGCCTGATTTGAACAAATCTGGACTTCATAGATGGGTTCTCACTCCTGGATAGATGGTTCTTGGGGAATGTATGGAAGGTATGGGTCTGTCTGACCCATGGTGAATCCTCCATCCCCCAGATAGCCAATATACATTCCATTCTATTCCTCATGTTACATTCTCCAGAATAGACTATTTTTTTGATTAATCAAGTTAGTATCCCTGAATTTATTTCTTGTGAAATACACCCCTTAGTGATCTAAGGTCATGCTTCAGTTCATATGAAACATAATGTACAAGGGGATGAAGACACGGACAAAGTATGGAGACTCAATACACAGATGTTGAAGGACTCTGACATTTTGAAAAAACTTAAAGAACATGTACTGAGATTGTTTTAACATAATGAAGGCTCACTCGATACCCTAGATGTTTTATGGGGGTTGACGAAATGCACCATATGGGGGAGTGTATATGGCTTGCAACCAAGTGCCATAGGATCAAAAATTCTAAGATAGAAGAGTTACCACATAAGATTCAGGAGATAGAAAAAATACTTGAATCTAACACTCCCAAACATATCTGGCTCACTCTCAACTCTCTTAGAGCACAATACAGAGCCCCCCTCTTAGGAAAAAAGGCAGAACTGGCAATTTTCAGGGCTAGGATTTGCTATTTAGAATCAGAGTAGAGGCCAGGAAAATTATTATGCACCAACTCTGGCAACAGGAGGTCACTAGAGTAATCCAAGGTCTGAAGACAGGGCCGAACCAAAATATTATTACTAAGCCTAGGGAAATAGTGGAGGTCTTCAGGGCTTTCTATGGCTCCCTGTACCATAAGGAGCAGATGGACCCTTCTATTTTGGAGAAAATAGTGGACTATCTTCACCAGGTAAATCTTTCATCCCTTTAAAATCCACAAAAAGAGCTGCTCATGGGTTCTACTAGGGCAAGGTAGCGTTAGCCATCCAGAAGCTTCCAGTAGATAAAGGGCTAGGGCCTGATAGATTTTCTAATAATTTTTATAAGGCATGTTCCACTGAGATTACCACTTTTCTGACTAAAATGTTTAACTATATCTTTTCTGAGGGTATCTTAGACTACTCATCAGTGGAAGCTTGGATTACCCTGCTTCCTAAACTGGGTAAGAATTAAATGTTAGCAGGGAGTTATCAGCCCATCTCACTCATAAACATGGACCTCAAATTATTAGTGGACATTTTAGCAAATAGGCTCTTAAAAGTGTGGGATGGATTAATGGGGTCAGAGCAGATTAGTTTTATTGGTGGAAGAGTCTCAAGTGATCATTTACGGAAACTTCATCATCTGTTTTCAGCTGCTGGGGGGCAGGGCCCCTGCGGCTTTAGTCTCCCTGGACATGGAAAAAGCATTTGGCCATGTATCATGCATGGCCCTACTTATTCAAAATTCTCAAAAAATCTGGTTTTCCAGATGAATTTATAGTCTGGGTCTGGCTCCTCTATCAGCACCCATTATCCTGTATTTGGTGTAATGGGGTCCTATCTGGGAGCATTCTGTTGGAATGGGGAACAAGCCAGGGGTGCCCTCTGTCTCCCCTGCTCTTTAACTTGTATCTGGAACCCCGAGTTCACTGTTTGAAAAACAATCTGCTTATTAAAGGTATTTTGGTTGGTGGCACTGAGTACAAATTATAAGCATAGGTAGATAACCTATTAATTAAATGTAGAAGAGCCTTTGACCTTGATCCCCATGGCACTAACTGAAATAGAGAAGTTTATTGAAAACTGAACCTTGGGAAGATGAAAGTCTTGGCTCTGAACTACTTGATAAACAAAAAGGCTGTTATTGACATGGGCTTGGTTTGGGAGACTCATATGCTTACTTATCTTGGCATTAAAATGTCTAGGCTTGGCAACCCTCCTTCCTCTCTAATCCCTCTGGGAGACCAATTATCCTTTAGTTTGACCTCTGAGCCCTGTTTTCTTGGTCTGCTGATTGGAGAACCAGTTTTTCCATTTGTTCTTTTAGGTTTGTTTTTCCCTGGCTGTCTTTCGTCATATCTTCCAGTTCACGTATATGCATTTCAGATTCATCCAGCTTTGTGTTGTGTGATGCCAAGGTTTCATAAAGTCCAGTGATCAACGGATAGTAACTGGGTGATCTGATCTGTCATGTTGGCAAATCCAGTATTAATCTAATTCTGTAGATTTGTGATCATCCCTGGTAGCAACTTGAGAGGTTTTCCCTGGTCCGATTTTGGCTGTCTTCTGTTGTGGGTCACTGATAGTGTAGAACCCAGTTTCCTGGAGCCCTCAGACTGCTGAGTTGTCTTCTTTTTCATTGGTTTCTGAATAGCAGTTGACATTATAGATTGCCTGTTTCATTTTTCTGTTGAAAAACACTCAATTCATTATATTTTATATTGTTTTAATGCAGATGCCCAGGGGAGCCCAGCTAATGTGCATCCACCATGCTGTGTGCCTTGGCCATGTCCCGGGTGTTGGTTAATGGAGTGAACCACAGATTAGGAGGGTCACTACTGGGGTGCCCCAAGGAGCAGTCTTGTGGCCAGTGCAGTTCAACATGTTCATCGGTGGTATAGGAGAATGTATATGTGGCAAGATGTGTGTCTTTGTGGATGAAACAAAGCTATGTGGTCAGGTGTATAATGTGGAGGGAGCCAGGAAACTGATACAGGATCTGGAAATTTTGAGTCTACTCTCAGAAGCAGTGCATTAAGGAGAACTGAAGGGTTGAGCCAACTAAAGCTTCCCCTTCCCCTTCCCCGTCTCCTTCTGCTTTCTACCTGAGGCAACTAAAGGGAAGAGATCTGATAACTCAGAAAGCAGTGTCATTTTTTTCCCCAGGTCCATTTTGTTCTGCTTTCAGAAGCAGTGCATTAGGGAGAGCAGAGGGGTAGTGTTGTTGAAGCACAGGTCAGGAAGCATAGGAAAACCTGGAGCAGATATAACATTCACAAGTAACAGTTTATTATTATCAATAACAGTAAAATGAAAAAAACAAATGTTCAGTATAACTATTTACAAAGGCAGTACAAATACAGAAAACAAAGTCATTCATCTGAAGATATCTCTTATTCCAAGTTTCAGTCTTGCTCTATCTCTCTCTCTCTCTCTCTCTCTCTTTCTAGCAAAATTATTGCTGCTCTTTTTATAAGTCTTTGCCTGGGAACTTGTTAAGGAGAACATTCTGTTTCTCAGAAAATGTTCTTGTGAGTTGCCTTCCTTGCAGGTGCAACAAAATAGTACATAGTATCCCAGATCTGACCTCTTGTTGACAGCTTTGTAAAAGAGTTTATGCTGCATGTCAAGGTTAACCCCCTAAATTTCAAATAGCTTTTTGCAATCATTTCAACAGTATAACTATGTACAGTTTCAAACTAAGGGATCCTAGTTTCACATAAATATTTACACATATTTTATAACTTCAGATATGCAAGGGGGAAGAAAAGAAAGTACAGCAAGTGAAGGCAGAGAAAAATTTGATTGCGCAGTCAGACAAGAGGCAGAAAAGAAGAAGAAAGAACAGATCTTTATGTTTAGCTCTTTCTTCATTACAAATGGGACAGAGTCTTATTCAAGCCTGTCACAGGTAGAGCCAGCTAAAGCTTCCCTTCACCCTTCCACTTTTCCCCTGAGTCAGCTAAAGGGGATGGACCTGTGAACTGGGAAAGCAGTGTCAGTTTTTCTCCTCAAGTCCATTTTGATTCTGTCTTCAGAAGCAGTGCATGAGGGAGAGAGCAGAGGGGCAGAGCCATATAACACACTCCCCTTCCCCTTTGCACTTTCAGTGGCTAAAGGAAAGGGACCTGTGAACTGGGAAACCAGGGTCAGGGTTTTTCCCAGATCTGTTTTGATTCTGGTTTCAGAAACAGTGCATTAGGGAGAGCAGAGGAGTAGTGTCAGCTAAAGCTCACCCTGCACCATTCTACATTGCTCCTGAGGCAGCTAAAGGGACAGATCTTTAAACCCGGACAAATATTTCTTACAAACAATTCCAGATGATCCTAGGAGCATGAGATCCACAGGAGCTGGAGGACATCAACCATGAGACGATGGCATCTGTAGGGCCATTAGTGAGAGGATGGCATCTACAGAGGCATCAGTGAGAGGATG
The DNA here is from genome assembly GCA_016271365.2 of Neoceratodus forsteri. Lineage (NCBI taxonomy): Eukaryota > Metazoa > Chordata > Ceratodontiformes > Ceratodontidae > Neoceratodus > Neoceratodus forsteri. The sequence goes on along the minus strand of CM057452.1, from coordinate 453,437,766 downwards.
ACGTCTACAAGGACATCCACAAACAGTCTGCAGTTCTGCAGGGAACTCTGAAAGTAAGGTCCAGTGGTTACTGCAAGTTCAGCTCTGGAAAGTCTAGCCATAGCTCATACAGTTGCACCCAAACTGGGGAATGGTCACAAGAGGACCTAGTGTTAAATAGGTGTGCTAGCAGGCCTCCATCATAATCTGTCTCTCTCTGGGGTGTGGTCAGGGAAGTGCTGGTATTTAATCTGTGAGCTAGCAGGCTTTTGTCACAAATTCCTATTTTGGACATGGTCACTAGAGGTTCTGGCATTAAATTTATGCACTAGCAGGCCTCCATCCTATTCCCTATCCTGTAGTAAGGTTACAAGAAGGCCCATTGTTGAAATTGTGTTGCTAGCAGGCTTCTGTCATTAAATTAGTGTCAGTGGCTCAGTAGGTAGCACACTCGCCTCTGAGGCCGGGAGATCAGAGGGCTGTGGGTCAGTTCCCACATCTGGCACTTGGGTTAATATCCCAGTACTGACACTGTAATGCAGCATGAGAGGGGTGCTGCATTTCTGAGGTGCCGTCTTTCGGATGAGACGTTAAACCGAGGTCCCATCTGCCTGGATTGGTGGTAGTTCAGGTGGGTGTTAAAGATCCCATGGCACTTATCGAAAAGAGTAGGGGAATTTCCCCGGTGTCCTGGCCAAATTTCCCTAATTCACTAAAAAAAATACCACCAACAGCTTAATCTGGTTCAAGGTCAGTTGGCATTCATCTGTATCCCCCTCACCCGGGTCGTGCCTAAAAATAGGCAGGATTTGTCTAGTGCACTTACCCGGTCAACAAAAGCTAAATAAATAAATAAATAAAAATCCCTATCCAGGGCACAGCAGTGGATAGGACCTCAAATAGGGCACTATACAAATAGTGTTAGCATAGTCTTATTTAGACAAGCCAGGGCAGACAGCATGGAGCACAGATTTAGACATGAGAAAGCTAGCTGCACTATTCTCCTGGGCTGTGCTCAGTGGACTGGGTCACAACCCAATTTGTATGAGGGTGACAGAGTTCCAGGCACATCTGGTAGCAGCACAGGATGAGACAGTCCTGCTGTAGCTTTAGTTGAGCTGACATCTACCACAACTGCTAGTACGTCCTCTCCCCAAAATGCCCACAGGCCCTGAGGGTTGGAATCTGATGAGTAGGGGGGAAGGGTGGCAAGACAAGGCTGGTAGTGGTTGAACAACTCCAGTCCCTTTCATTCCAACTGCAAATCAGTGTGCACCCCTGTCAGTGGCTCAGGCACCTGACTTCCTCAGGGGGCCCAGAGCCAGTTGGGGGATGGGATCACCAGGAGCACATCACCAGCTGTAAACAAGGTTAGGAAGTCCCCAGATGTCAATAAGATTAAGAAGGCATAGAAGGACATCATCATTGTTGGGGACTCTATACTAAGAGGAGTGGAGAACATGGTGAAGGAAGGGATCACCAAATGCCTGCCTTGGGCACCTACCTCCTGGGACAAGGAGAGGATTAGAAGGATTGCAGATGATGTAGAGGGAAAGGTTTGGATGCTGGCACAACTAGGTACCAATGATCTGGTAAAAGAACCACTGAAGGATGTGAAGCCCAACTTTCAGAGGCTAAGAGATAGGCCTAGACTGGTCACCTCCTCTTTGGGCTTTTCGGAAGCCCTCCTTAACTGCAGTAAGGGGCAGGCCAGGGTAAGGGCAGGGTAAGGGCAGAAGTGAGCTAGGAGTTTAATGAGTGGGTGAAAGAGTGGTGTCAGGAGGAAGGTTATCATTTCATGGGTGACTAGGGCAACTTCTGGGACAGGAACCTACTATATTTAAGATGGATGGACTCCATCTGATGCAGAAGGGGATCAGCACCCTTTGTCAGAAACTAGGGCCCGGATATTCAAACTGCGCCCAAAATGTGTGCAACAGCAGGAGCAAGCACAAACCAATTGTGCATATGAGCAACAGGTGCGATATTCAAACATGGAGCAGAACAAATTGCGCAAGCAGCCAACATCTGAATATAGCACATACTGTGCCATAGCGCAACCAGGAAGGAGAAGCTGAGTAGAAATGTTGGGCTATAGCGCAACCAGGGCAGCCCAGCTGAGCAGTCCAGAGGTGCCATAGCACAAGCAGAGCCCCCCCCCAGAGCAATGGAACTGCACATCCAGGGAGGCAGGCTGGGGCCCACCGCCAGCCATGCCACACATGGGCACAGGAACACACTGCAGAACCAACAAGACACCTGCACACCCCAAGCACAGCATCACTGGGGGTGGGATGGATGATTTACTGGCCCATGGGGACAAGCCAACAAAGCACAGCAGAGCCATGACACCCCAGCACAACCACTGGCAGGCTGAGAGTGCCACACACAGGGGGTTGACAACCACAGTGCACATCAGCCCCCCGTACGCACAGCACACCCTGCACCATGACCCCAAGACACCACCCATGTGCAGTGACTGGCACTGCAGGAAACCATGCATCCCCCAGCACACGTCAACCCCGTGCAGCAGAGAAGCATACAAGCCAGACACACCCTGTGCACCCAGCAGTGGGTGGCAGCAGACGGCAAGAGCAACAGAAAGTCACTGCCATGCCGGAGATACCTCCCCATGCACACACACACGCACGTCACACACACACACACACACACACACACACACACACACACATACCCAGGACCATACCACCCCAGATGGCATGTACACCACTGCAACTGAGCAACCATAGCCAGCTGCAAATCAGAGACCAACACAGTATTCATATCAAAATATAAATGTATTCTCAAAGAGTAAAGTACGAAACAATAAACCAGAACTATTTACAAGAAATTAGGTACAGGTAGGGGTGGGCAAAGAAATGAGGATGAACAATGGAGAGAGGAAGGCAGGTGGTAGGGATGGGTGAAGTGGAGAAGGGTATGTGGCCTAAGGCCCAGCAGGCTGGTCATCCTGTGCCCGGTGCCACTGTTCTCTGCGATGCTTCCTCCCATGGCCATGTCTCCGGATGTCATTCAGGATGGCCTGGTTATCTAGGGACACTTGTGTTAGGCCACGTGATGTCCCGATGGATCCTCCTGAGAACTGTGAGGCCTAGGAAAATGGGAACACAGTCAATGGCTGTGACTGACCACAACCCTGAACACCACCCAACCTGCAAGCCATATAGCCCAATGTCCCGCACCTGTGATGGCATGCACCCACCCACAGTGAACATGCACATGGCCATCACAAACAGGCGGCACCAGCTATGTGCACCACTGCACACACACACTGCCCATGTCCATCACAGCACAAACAAGGCTGTCAAGTGACGTGGCAACGTGGTGCAATGCCAGTTACACAGCTATGTGCCCAGTGCATGCATGGACCACCAGTGACGCATACACAGACGTGCTGTGATACTGGACAGTGATGCATGTCACCTGTGTCATGCATACATACATAGATACATAGACAGTGTCGGCAGATAAGGGCCTATGGCCCACCCAGTCTGCCCATTTGAGCTTGTAAGTTCACTTTGTTTTCCTATAAGTCTGTTGCACCTTACCCCTGACCTCCAGAATTCCTTTATGTCTATCCCTGCATTCTTAAATCCCGTGATTGTTTCAGCCCCCACCACTTCCTCTGGCAGGGTGTTCCACTTGTCCACCACCCGTTCTGTGAAGAAATTTTTCATGTTTCCTGAATCGTCCTCCCTCCAACTTCATCCCATGCCCTCTAGTCCTGGAACATCTTTTCGCTTAAAAATAGTGTTTTCCTGCACCCTGTTCCTCCCTGTAAGATACTTGTATGTCTCTATCATATCCCCTCTCTCCCTCCTCTCCTCCAGGGAGTACATGTTCAGTTCCTTCAACCTGTCTTCATAGGACTTATGATGCAATCCATGCACCATCTTTGTTGCCCTCCTCTGAACCTTCTCTACCCAGTCTTTGTCCTTATGTAGGTATGGTCTCCAGAACTGTACAATGTACTCCAGGTGGGGCCTCACTAGTGTCTTGTATAGTGGAATTATGACCTCCCCTTTCCTGCATGGTTGTGTTGTGCATGGCTTGTGGTCTTGCCCCCCCCCCAGCATGCAATAGCATCCATGAAGTAATGATACTCACAATCCTCAAGCAGCTGGGTCTGCCGCTGCTGCTGCTGCTGGGGCGCAACACCCATCAGCACCGGGGCCCTGGCACGGCCCTCCTCACCCCGTGCCTGCATCCTCACATCCCAGCCTGTGGGAGACATATGTTGAGACAAACATCAGTGTGACTCCAAAGCAGACTGCCCCTGCCCCAGTGAGAGTGCCTGCCCACAGCCAGACCCATGCATCTCACACCTGCACACACTGACACAGCCAACCATGGCAGAGCCATCACCTATGCACAGCCACCAAAACACACCTCACACCCTACAGAGAATACAGGTGCATAGATGGTACACCCACCTGGCCTAGGCACCATGCCCCTCCTGGCACGTGACCGCAGCCGATCCAGAAGATCAGAATCCCTCTGGCGAAGGTCATTGTACCGGTGCAGGCACTGCTCAGCTGACCGGCACCATCCAGTGACCCCCACCAGGTCAGTGGCCACTTGCTGCCACACTTGCGTCCTGGCAATGGTGAGGGTCGCCTCACCATAAAGTGCCCCATAGTGGGGCTCCACTAGGGCCACCAAGCTGGCCACTTCTACAGGGCTCCACTGTACTGCTCTTCTGCGAGTCATGGTACCAACTTTACAGCAGGCAATATGGCACCCCGCTGCACCGTAACCCCACATGGAGATGTTGCGTAATAGACCACCACAGGTTCCAATCGCACTGTTCGAACAGCGCCGTCACTTCACATAGCGCTGTCACCAGACAGCGCAATAGGGCCATACACATGGCAGCTGAACAGGGCCAGGGGCAAAGGTCAGACACCAGGTCATGGGCAATAGACGCAAGGCACGCACATGACGCCATCTGACATATATGCATCCCGCGCGACCGACCAGCCGCGCATCAATGCCACTAGGACTATTCGCGCAGTAGTTCCATTAGCGCCATATAGTGCCCAGTGCTGTAGCACCACTGGCACAATGGTGGCCAGGGCCTGAATTGCCGATCGCGACAGCATGTCAGCAGTGTGGCAGATGCCTGCGTAAGCTATCTGGGCATGCGCAATGCAGTGTAACACACAGTCACAGATCTGCGCCATTGGCTCAGCCGACTCAACCGTATTGCGCAAAGCGCAAATTCGCGATATTCAGCCGACACATGCAAATCATCTGATCAGCCATTCAAAGGCGCAGTGGCGTGATTTGCATGTCATTATAGTTGCTCCACTCCTAATTTGCATGCATTGCGCTATAAATGTGTGACATTGGGCTGCGCTGGCCAGATTCGGTTACTGCAGGTGAGAGGTGAGTTGCATGCTGTGTGATGTTCTGGACAATGGTCATGGGAAAATGCTGTAGACTGCACAGTGACAGGTGTCCACTGCCCCCCATACAGATCGCCATGACCGAGCAGAGCCAAGGTGAGGGTGAGGATGGTGGGCGTAGGAGGAGGCCCAACTTTACCCCAGCAGAGACAGAGGCCCTCTTCCAGGCCTACCTGGATGAGGAGCCAGTACTGAGTGGACGGAGGGGCACCCCTCAGTCCCGTGCGGCTGCATGGGAGGGGCTGGCTCGGGCCATGAACCTGCACGGAAGCCACCAGCGCTCCATGCAGGAATGCAAGAAGAAGATGGGGACAGACCACAGGAGGTTGAAGGAGAAGGTGGCAGCCTTCAGGGCGGCACGTGCTGGCACTGGCGGGGGCCAGCCAGTGGTGTTGGAGCTGACCCCGGCTGAGGAGACACTGGTTGCATCAATGCAGTGGAGCGCTATTGAGGGCATACCAGGAGGTGGATTCCAGACAGGTGGAAGCCCATCACTGCACGGTATGACATGGTGGTGGTGTTGGGGGTGGGTTGGTGGGGGGAAGGTTGTTCACATGCACTCACATGTACTCTCTTTCTGTTACATATCCTGTTCATCTTCAGGAGACGGTGGTGGTGGGTTCAGGCAGTGATGATGACCTGCTGGACATGGAGGAGGGTCCATCCACCTCTGTCACCAGCCAGCAGGCACTGCAGTAGCATGCACGCTGGGCCGCCAACTCTGGTGTCGGTGATTCGGGTGCGGGGGGTGCACAGCCTGTGTCTCAGCAGTCTGGCATGCAAGCATGCCAGCACGCTGTGACTATGGCTGTAGCACGTACCTGCACCGTTGATGATGCAAGGACTGCAATGGGCAGTGATAGGTGTGTGTCCCATGATGGACACACAGCAGGCCAGCACGTGCCCCTGGGCCTTTCTGGTTCCAACTTGTGTACCAGCATGCTGGCACAGTCCCAGGCTGTGCCTGTCAGCACCGGTGGGGCAGCACCGGTGGCTGTGCAGGTGTCTGGCACTGTTGCTGCCACAGCGGTGGAACGAGTGGACCCTGGGGCACAGCGGTTGGAGGGGCAGCAGCAGCAGTCACCCACCAGGTCTGGGGGTACAATGTCAAGCGGTGGCACATGTCCGCCGCCCTTTGATCTGTCCATTCCTGGTCCTGGCGAACAGCGCCCACCCTCAAGGGGTGTTGTGCATCAGGACCTTCCACACCCTGGGGGACAGGATGCCGTTGGGGCACAGTTCCCCTTGGACAAGCACACCTGCCTGCTGCAGGAATCAGTACAGCTGCAGAGGCGGGTTGCAATGTCCGTGGAGGCACTGTCTGTGGCTGTGGAGCGGCACGCAGGGGGTGCTCGACCGTGCAGAGCTGGTCTCAGCAGTGACGGATGACCGCCGCCATTGACAGGCTGACCCAGGCAGTGGTTTCTGTCGTGGACGATAGGGCACACAGTCAGGTGCCCCTGTACCGCAGACACCCCACACAGTTCACTCTCCACTCCCGCTCCCGCGCCGTCAGGCGCCACAATAGGCTTGCCGACACCGGTGCCCTGCTGGTCATCCCGAGCACCCTGGTGCAGGTTTGTTCGGCATGCTGCAGACCCCTGTGCGGGCAAGGTCGCGTTCGAGCAGTGGGACCCCTGGTGGTCCAACAGTGCCACCCCATGTAGTCCCTGCTCAGCCTGCCAGTGCTGATGGGTCATGGCAGGGCCGCCCACGCATCCGCGGTGGCCGTGGGACAGTGCTACATGACTGACCTGTCTCCCAGTGCGGGCCCTGTCTGGTGCTGCCCTGTGTGCAATGTGTGTCATGGTGGGCAGTGCACTGCTGGGTGCTCTGCTCACCATGCCAACACACGGACCACCTGCACACCCTCCCAACTGCTGTCTACAGGTGCATGTGCATGATGATGCCTGCATTGTACTGTACACCAAGGTGCAAGGGTGCCCAGCATCTGACACACGTACTTGGACAGTACAGGTGGTGGAGGTGGTCGGTGGTGCTGTATGTTAGCAATGACGGTTCTGCGTGCTGTGCATCTGCCCATGTACGCTCTGTGCCTGGTGTGTGTGTGTGTCCATATGAGTGCTCACCCCTCCCTGATGGTGTGTTTGTATGCCTGGACCCTTCCACTCCCCTGGCCATCATGCACCCCTGGTGTGTTAACCTGTGTGCCTGTGGTTTGCGCATGGACAGTGTTGGTTGCACATGTCCCCTTTGACTTACCTGTGTTCTGCATAGTGCTCCTCTGTGATGGTGTCCCAGTGCAGCTGGGCCTGCCGGATCAGTCGGGCGTCCCGCCATCCTAGGTGGGGCTGCTCATCACCATCAACACCTGCGCCACTGGCGTCCCCATCGCTGTCCCCCTCTTCAACCTGTACGGCTATCCCATAGTCTTTGGCCATGTTGTGCAGGATGCAACAGGCCAGGAATATCCCACAGGCCTTTTGGGGGTTGTACTGTAGGGCACCGCCGGAGGTGTCTAGGCATCAGAAGCGTGCCTTGAGCATCCCAAACACCCGCTCTATGATGTTGCGTGTGGAAACATGTGCCTCATTATAGCGTTGCTGCGATGGGGTCATGGGGCGCCGGTACGGTGTGAGCAGCCAGGGACGGAGTGGGTATCCGCTGTCACCTGTGTGGAGATAGTGGAGATCAGTCTCATGTTCAGGTCCATATTGCCCATATCCCCGTGTGCCACTACCATGGCACCTGTGGCATTCCCACCCTTGCCCCGAGTTTGCATTCCATACATGTGTACTCACCCACTAGATGTCCTGTGGGGATGTCCCCACTCGAATCGATGGCACAGTGCGGACTGATACCATATGAAGGCATCATGTGCTCCGCCAGGGTGTGTGGCACAGACATTGATTATGTGCCCAGTGGCATCACACACCACCTGGCAGTTGACACTGGAGAAGCCCTTTCTGTTCCTATATGTGACCCCGCGGGCCAGGTGGCGTGTGAATAGCCACATGGGTGCAGTCTATGGCCCCCTAGCATGCCAGGCATCGTGCTACCCTGTGGAACTCCTGCATGTTTGCTGTACGCCTGCCGCGGTGCTGGGGAAATGGATGTACTCTGCAGCATGTGGCAGCAGTGCGCTGAGGAACTGGGTGAGGATGCGGACGTGGTCTGACTGTGATGCCTGTGGTGTCCCTGTTGGCCTCTGGAAGGTGCCTGTGGTGAGCAGGCACATGCAGGCTGTCACCTTGGTCTCCACTGACAGAGCGTGACTCAGTCGTGAGGGTGCCTGCATCACATCACTGCACAGCTCACAGAGCCGTCTCAGTATTGCCCTGTTCAGGTGGTACCGGCCCACAATCTCTACATCTGTGTACAGCTCAAAGCTGATGCGGGCACGGTACTGCCTGTTGGGGGCATACCACCGACGGACCCTTCCATGGCCACATCCCCCTGCAGCATGCATTCTCACCCCCCTCATTACAGCTTCCATGTGGAAGCTGGCACTGTCCATCTCCCTGGCTTCTGACCCCCCCTGGCTGGTGTTGCTGTGTTACCCCCGCTGTCCTCACTGCTACTTCCACTGCACTGGGCACCCCCACTGGCCTCTACAGCCTATGGCCCACACTTGCCTTGCCTGCCCTAGCCTGTCTGTGTCTGTCTGTCTGTCTATGTCTCTCTCTCTCTCTCTCTCTATCTCTCCCCCACTTGGCAGCCTTGTAGCGTTCTTGCGCTGCTTCCTTGAGCCTTTTTATTTTGGCTCATTTCTGCTAGTGTGCAATTTCTAGCTGTGCCGCTATTGCACATTGCGCAAGTCTTCTAATATCGCATTGCGCTCTTTATGCATGGATCCACCCCCTTCGGTTGCGCATGCCTTCATTTTCTTTGCGCTGTTGCTCAGCATGTTTTCGGTGGCGCAACTGCCTCCTTCTGAATATCACAAAATGGGGCATTTTTGGACTTGCGCATGCTCAACCCTGTTGCTCATAGCGCAACCCTTTTGAATATCTGGGCCTATATGTCTACATAGGTAGATATTTAAACAAGCAGGAGGGATCTGAGGCTGGGACTTCATTACATCCTAAAGACAGCACATATTTCCCAGTCAACACTCCCCCTCAAGCAGGGGATAGAAAGAGGACACCATTGAGAACATCATCATTACCCCACCCAGTGCCAGGTTGGGTTTCTAGGTGGATTATCTGGGAAATGTCAGAAAAAAGGAATGAGCAGTGGTTGGAGGTGGTTTTCCTAAATGCCAGAAGCCTGGAAAATAAAATTAGTGAACTATAGGCCCTAGTAGCTGATGCTGAACTAGATACGGTGGCCATCAGGGAAACTTGGGGATCAAAAAACAATGAGTGGGACCTGGAAATCCCAGGGTACACTGGGTTCAGAAAGGACAGGAAGACAAGCAAAGGAGAAGGGGTGGCCCTTAATGTGAAAGATAACATAAAGGTCTTGGAAAAAGGGTCGATTAGGAGGGCCATTGCTGGGATGGAGTATCTTTGGCTAAACCTGACTACTCCACCTCATGAGTGCATGAGGGTAGAGGTAATCTACAGACCTCCAAATCAGGGTGAGAGAATGTAGTGGTGATGGGTGATCACAACATGCCAGCCGTGGAGTGGGGAGGCACCCTCTGCTCATAGTGTCAGAAACCAGGCAGTGCTTTATTCTTTCTTGCAACAAGGAGATGCCTCCATTCTTCCCTAAATAGCCAAAGTGAAACAGGAACTCCAGAAGCTCAGTCACTAAGGTAGAGCTATTTAAAGCATTCCTACTAAGAATGGGTGACAATGCTCAAATTTAGCCCAAAGACTATGGAACCATAAAGCACAGGCGTGCATCCTCCAACTCTTTGAACTCAATTCCAATATCCTTGAAAACAGGCCTGAGGTAATCCGGAAGATAATAGCTAACTATTACCAGACCCTTTACATGGTAAAAAGTACCACAACCACAGAACAAATACACATATTTTTGCAGAGGCTCTCTCTCCCCCATCACTAACATCTAAGGTGGTCCAGATCTTCTTAACCCCCATCTCTGCCAAATAAGTGTCATCCTGAGAGACTCAAAACCCAGAAATGCCCAGGCCCCGATGGCTACCCAGCTGAGTTCTGTAAGAAATTTAAAGACACCTTGCTCCCCCTACTCCTTGCTGCCTTTCAAGCCATCCAGCAGAAGGGCAACCCTTCCCCATCATGGGAATATGCCATGATTTTGGCCGTTCAAAACTGAATAAGGACCAAAGATATGCCACCTCCTATAGACTGATATCTATCCTAAACTATAAAGTGCTTACATCGGTATGGACCCATCATGGTATCCCATCAAGAGGGTACCAAAATGAGGGCATTGGAATATGGGTATCAGCATGAAGACGTGTCATTTGGGCTTCATGGATATCTGAGCATCTGATGCTGTAAGCATTCTGATGATGGGGCAATAAGTGAAGTTCTCTTCTAAATAAATATGACCGGGGGGGATGTTTATATATATTCAGAAGGGGGTGGAATGGGGGCAGAGCCCCCTGCAGAAAATGATGGTGACAACCACACACTGTGATCATGCCAGGTGGTATTTGCTCTACGTGGGGGTGACATAATTGCAGGTTGCTCATGTTCCTGTCACCTGTTTTCCTGCACTCTTATCTTACATCACTCCGGTAGTTTTCACCCAAAAGTGGGTGAACTACCCATCATCTAGAAAAGCTTCTTCTGGTCTTAATAGATAAAGATAAAGTTGGCTTTAACAGGCACCACCAGGTACACTACAGTGTCTGTTGCCCCTTACTACTGTTAGACTAGGCCACAACATGCCAGATACTGATAGCATCACTCAGCTTAGACATGGAGAAGGCATTTGGCGGGGTGGCCTGGCCATTCTTGTGGGCCACCCCATCAAGCTTTGCTTCCCAGATGATGTACTTGAGGTGCTGCAGAGTCTATACCACTCTTCAAAAACCTTTCTGTGAATAAACAGGTTTCTCACCCCCCATTTCACCCGTTACATAGGAATACGACAGGGCTGCCCCCTCTCCCTGCTGCTCTTCACTTTATACCTGGAGCTGCTGGTGTCAGCTATACAGACCATTCCTCAAATTCAAGGAATCCCCATGGGGAAGATTGTAAACCATCACTCTTTGCATATAATATATGTCTTAACCTGACTTCCTCCAAAGGCTCCATCACAGCTGTTTGGGACACCCTAGAACAGTTTAGTAACCTGGTGGGGTATAAAATTAATGCACTAAACATGGAGGGTTTCCTTTTCAATTATGCCCACTCTCCCACCTTAAAAAGAGATTTACCCTTTTAATAGCATGGGGTGCCCTGTAATATTCAGAGGTCAAAATTACCAAACATCTTGAGAATCTGGAGCTCCTCAAATATGAACCCTTAACCTGGCAGATCACAGATGATCTGTCTAAGTGGATCCATTTACACTTTTGCTTTTTTAACTGACTGGAAGTAATCTAACAAAATAGTCTTCCTATTGTAGAATTTTATCTTATCCACAAACTCTGCCACTCATGCCTGACTGAATGTACTTTCAATCCTGGAATAGAATCTTATCCCAATTTATCTGGCAAGGTGCTCCACCCCAGTTTCGCTTTTCCATTTTGCATCTCCCCAGAAACAACAGCAGTGTCAATTTTCTGAGTCTGAGGTGGTATGCACTAGCAGCCCATCTCAGAACCATATGTCTCTGGCTATTGGACAGCTACCCGCCCTACTGGAAACAGATTGAATTTACCCCTAATGATCTTTTCAACTTAGATTATTATTTGTCTGAGAATCCTCCAGAAGACTTCCTACCCTTTAAATTCACCCAAAGTATGGGGAGACACTCAGACAGTGGATGGTGACAAGGAAAGCTTTCCTGATCCCAGCTCAGTAATTCCAGATAAAGGCTATACAATACAATGTCTCATTTCCACAAATACCCAGGACCTGGGCACTAAATGGAATAGACTAGGTCTCCACTTCTGCTTTCAACTTTTGGATTCCTGTGGTGTACATCCTTTTGCTGCCTTATGAGCAACCTTCCAGCTTCCCCCTACAGATCACTACAGGTGCTTGCAGATCTGGTCATATCTGGTACATCAGGGAACAGCAATCACCAGTCTTCCAGATAAACTCCCAGTACTTAAGCAGATCCTTACCTCCCACATGAAAGGTGACACCAGATCGTGTTTTATTGGTCACCTATACAAAACCCTTCAGGACACACTGACTAAGATCACACTTAATATCCTGCAATATTAAAATAAGGAGTCTTTGGCAATGATACATTCCCTGGTTATCTGTCATAAATATGCCCTTCCTGCTTATCGCATAACATCTGTAGCCAGCTGGAGGGAATTTTCCTGGTAATAACGGTACCGTTTCTTTTGCACCCCGGACATAATGACTAAATATGCTAGTCCCCATAAAAATCACTGTTGGTGGGATTGCGGGCAAGTTTTGGCAAATCATGCACACATCTTTTGGGAATACCCATGACATCAGCCCTTCTGACAGGGAGTAATTCAGGAGTTAGAAGCAATCTTTAACTGCCAAGGAGACATCACTCCCTCATTCATACTAATGTCCATTCCCCAAGAGGGAAGCCCCCCCCATCGGTTTACTTCTCCTCTAAAGTTTTCTCTGACCACCACATGGTACAATTATTACTAAATATTACACCCAATGTCCACATACATAAAACATGGAAGATTAATAACCAACTTCTAAAATCTAAAGATAATATACAACATTTACAACTTTTTATTTCAAACTTCATGGAATATAACTCCTCATCTATGTGCAAACTGGATATTTTATGGTCTACTTTAAAATGTGTTTTAAGAGGGGAACTGCTACGTATGGCATCGAAACTTAAAAAACAGAAAAATCAGACCCTTTCCTCCTTATTTGATCAGATCGCAAAAGCGGAGGCCAATTTATCGGCCTTATCTCTGGTAGAGGACTGGGAGAAAGCTGAATCTCTGTGGGCACAGTATAATTTATTGCTGGCTGAAAAAGCCAAATTTATTATGCTTAGGTCCAAAATATCTTATTTTGATCAAGGAGAAAGAGCTGGGAAGTTCCTGGCCCTCCAGCTTGGATCCCAGTCCTCTGACAGGATTGCTACCTCTATTTATTCCTCATCAGGTAATATCCTTACTTCACCCATGGACATTAGTAACACTTTTCGGGATTATTATAGTGGTTTATATACTCCGACTACCTCCTCCTTCTCCCAGCAAATGCTGGGCTCCTTTGTGAGGGATATTAATCTTCCATCACTTTCTGAACCTCAAATCCTCACTTTAAAAGTCCCTATAACAAATAAAGAAGTATTAAATGCTATTGACTCACTTCCTATGGACAAAGCACTGGGCCCAGACAGTTTCTCCTCCAACTTCTATAAAACCTTCAAACACATATTAACGCCCATTCTTTTGAGTACTTTTCAATACTTTAATGTAAACAGTATATCCGATCTCTCCCTTACGCAGGCCATCATAGTAGTCCTTCCCAAACCTGGTAAAGACCCTTAGTACATCCCAAACTACAGACCGATCTCTCTTATTAATGTTGATCTAAAAATCCTTGCTAAAATTATGGCATCAAGACTGAGCTGAGTTTGGGACTCATTGATTATCCCAGAACAGGTGGGCTTCATTAAAGGCCGTGTTTCCTCTGACCATCTTAGGAAGGTAGCCTATCTTTTTTCTGTGTCCAAGGACTCCCTTACACCTGCTGTGTTGGTGTCTTTGGATGCAGAAAAAGGTTTTGAAAGGGTATCATGGGATTATCTCTTTTCATTACTTCCTAAGTATAGTATTCCCCAAGAATTTATAAATTGGATTAAAATACTCTATTCCTCCTCTTCTGCATGTGTTCAATGTAACAACATACTTTCTACTACTTTTTTTCTAAAACAAGGGATGCGCCAAGGCTGCCCCCTTTCACCTTATTTATTTAATCTCTTCCTAGAGCCTCTTATAAGAAAGCAGAAGTCTTCCCCATCTATTTCTGGTATTAAGATAGGTAGTACAGAATATAAGCTCTCCGCATATGCAGACGAAATCTTATAACATATTTCATCTTCATTCCAATCCCTTTCAACTGCATTTACAATAATTTCTCAGTTCAGCTCCTTTTCCAATTATAAATTGAATCTTGATAAAACAGAAGTTTTTCCCCTTAACAAGTATTCAAATAGGGTAGAGGTAGAACAACTGGGATTACAATGGTGATCAGATAAAGTTAAATATTTGGGTATCAACCTTAACTCTTCTCCCCAAACAATGAAAAAACTCAACTTTGACATTCTTATTAATACCTTAAAGGAGGATATCAAATGTTGGTCTTGTTTACCCCTTTCCCTGTGGGGTCGAATGAGCATAATAAAAATGAATATTTTGCCTCGCATATTGTATCCATTGCAAATGTACAATTGGGCCTTGCCAAGTTCTTGGTTCTCTCAACTTTAGAAAATAATAAACACTTTTTTATGGGCAGGTAAAAAGTCTAGACACAGCTATATTAAGCTTACTCATCAAAAGATGGATGGTGGTCTACAAGCCCCAAACTTTTATATATACTATTTAGCAATACACCTAACAAGGATGAGGTACTGGTTACTTTCCCCAAGCTCCTCTCCTGATTCACACTACCACTCGCTCTGGTTGGAAATAGAGCACTCCCTATGCCTAGCACAGGATGCAAATCCCAGGGCCCTCCATTTCATTACCAAAAAGAATCTTCCTGATAATTTAAAAGATTCTCCACTGGGCTCTATGCTCGAGACACAACGGCAACTTAATATTTTCCTTAAGACCATTGGCCATAGGGATTTAGCACAACCTCTTTTCAACAATCCCAATTTCTTAATTTCAGGTAAACCCCTCAAAGCCATTTCATTTTGGCCTGACATGGGAATTGAAAAAATTGAGGACTTGGTAACCAATTATAAGCTGATGCGGTTTCAGTAGGCCAGCTCTCTTTATAAATGGCTCCCGATATATGCATTTAAATATTTGCAGGTCTCCCATATGCTAATGAAACATTTTGGTACTGGGCACTGGACTAACACTCTTTCATCTGTACTTATCCCATATAGAATCTCTCCATTCTGGAATTGATCAAATCCCATCTGAACCCATTATTATCTCTCTCTCAGATAAATTCTCTCCTGAGATTTGCATTTTAGGAAACTACACTACTCTTCAGGGTCGATCTCAATGAGCCCATATGGTACTAATCTCAGCCTGTGCCAAAAAAGTAATATTCAGGCATTGGGTTGATGCAGTTACCCCTTCATATACTGCATGGTACTGGGAAATAATGTTTGCTATACAGGTAGAGTGAGTTATCGCTAGGATGACTAATAATCTGGAAAAATTTAAGCAAACTTGGGACCCTCTATTTAGTCTATTGCTGATTAGACTTGGCTAGGTTAAATCCAATACAAGTGCCCCTTTGTAACCTGTTAGTTTACAAAAGATTTAGAGATGTAACATTCAATGTATACTTGGATTTACTTCCTATTAGCAGTCAGGTGGGAAGGGAGGGGGTGGGGTACAGACATCTGTTTACTTAGTTGTTCTTTATCCATTTAGTTGTATTTTGATAGCTGTAAATTCTTCTTTTGTGTATGTACTTACAGTGTAACTTGATTATGATGCATGTTGGATGTCTGTAAACATGGTGGTGAAAACTTTAATAAAGTATATTTAATAAAAAAAAAGAGGGAAGCCCCCAAAGGGTTCAGCAATAAGTTATTACTAGTCTTAATACTAGCTGCAGAGAAAGTGACCACTCATCTCTCTCTTTCCCCAAGCATACCACATTTATCACCACCACCGAGGGCTGGCATAAAATAGTGATGGAAATTTACTCAATGGAGAGACTGGCATATACCTTCTTAAACAAAATTGACTTGGTTGCTGCTAGGTGGCTTAGATGGGTAAGCTATCAACTGGGAAGCTATTCAGACTTTGTACCATAAGGGGTCCCTTCTACTGTCTTTCTCTCTGGTCTCCTTTTTCACAGTTCACCTTATCACACTCCTCTCCTCTCTTCACACCCCTCTGACTAGCTCTCTATCTTTTCTACCTCTGAAACTGCTCTCTATTCCTTTACTTCTCACTTTTCTTTACCTACTGTTGGTAATCATTTCTGCAATTCATGAAGCAGTAATTCCTTTTGTAATAGATATGCTAGGCACAGACCCATCTAGCTTGTTCTAAGTCAGCATAAAGCACCTCTCAAATTTAGTGAACACCATTTTAAACCCACAACCAGATTTAGCTTCTATGGTAAAATAATGGATAATGGAGTATGTTTTCAATTCAATCTCTTTTTTTATGTTTTTATGTGTTCAACAACCATACAAAATCCTATATCAACCAGGAGTTAATTTCCTTTCATTTTTTTGTGTATGTACTACTCTGTCTTTTGTATTTTGAAAATTTATAAATATTAGGAGGCAGTATGGAGCAGTGGTTTAAGGCTCTGAGCTGCAAATCTGGAGACCTGGGTTTGAATCCCACAGCCCCCACTTGCATAATGTGCGACCCTGAGCAAGTCACTTAACTTCCTCGTGCTCCCAGGTTGCACCTGCAAACAAGCTTTCAGCTTAGTGTGTCTCACCTGGTAAAAAATAAAATAATAATAATTGGTAAAAAAAAAAAAAAAGAAACCAGGCACAACTTGACAGCATGCAATTTTGCCTGTTGGTTAAGCTGGTAAAGGAACCCACAAGACTGCCAGCCATCTCGGATGTGATCCTAGCCAATAAGGAAAGGATTAGGCACATAAGAGTCAGGGATTCACTGAGGTCTTGTGACCACAACACCCTGTGGTTCGAGCTGGCACTATAGAGCAGCACACCTTCTTCCAGAACTGTGGTACTGAACTTCAGAAGAGCAAATTTTGGAAGGTCGAGAGAGATATACTTGGCAGCAAGCTACAGGAGGGACCTATAGTAGGAAGTGTAGAGAAACAATGGAAAGTTAATAAGGAGTCAGTTCTCAAGCAAACAAGACTTGCATGAAAACTTTCACCAAGGGTAACAAGCACCACAAGAAGCCCCTGTGGTTCCCTAGGGAGGTAAAGGAGGCAGTAAGGAGGAAGAAAGGGCTCTCATCAACTTTAAGTGCAACCAGGGGGAAGAATCTTGGGAGATGTAGCAGAGCACATTGAATGAGGCAATGAAGGTGGTCTGAGCTACCAAGTCTGCCACCAAACTATTGATTGCAGAAGGGGTGAAAGATGAAGAAAAAAACTTTCTTCTGCTACATCAGAGAAAAATGGAATACAAATGGAGGTATTGTGAGGCTGTCAAAGGATAGGTGAAAGAGGAGGAGGAGGATGGGAAGAAGGCATTAGTCCTAAAGGACTATTTCTGGTCAGTATTTGCAGGGGAAGCAGACTGACCCCTGACAGATAGCTGAATCAAAGCTTCTCACAGAAGCATCCAGGAAGTGGAAAATTCAGTTCACTGCCAATAGAATCTCGAAGAGTCTGGCAGCACTGAAGATTGACAAAGCACCAAGGCCTGATGGTTTATGTCCAAGGGTGTTCAAAGAACTGTTGCTAGAGCTGGTTCAACATCTAGCAGAGCTGTTCAGCAGCTCACTTTGGATTGGGGCGGTCCCTATGGATTACAGGATGGCCAAGGTGGTCCGACTCCATAACGGAGGGGACAGGGAGGAGCTGAGTAACTACAGACCCATCACTCTTACATCCACCATAAACAAGTTAATAGACTCTCTAGTCAAGGAGATTTGGTAGGCTACCTGGAAAGCAATGGTCTATAGGATGGCAAACATCATGACAGCTTGGTAGGGTGGTCCTGTTAGACTAACCTAATTATTTTTTTTGACTGGGTTACTTGAACTATAGACAATGGGCAGGCAGTTAGCATACTTTTCTTTGATTTCAGCAAAGCTTTAAGTTATGTGCCACACAGGAGTCTGCTGAAATAACTAGGGAGTCTGAAAGAAGGATGAAAACTACCCAGATGGGTTGGAAGCTGGCTGGGAGGCCATAAACAGATAATAGTAGTCAATGGGCTCAAGTCAGGAAATAGGGATGTCTCGAGGAGAGTGCTGCAGTGATCAGCCCTTGGGCCAGTCCTCTTTAACATGATCATTTGTGACACTGGTGAAGAAATACAGGGAAAGTTGTGTCTCCTCACAGATGACACAAAGCTTTGTGGAAGAGTGGATAACCAAGATTGGGAGAAGGCACTGAAAGATGATCTGGATGGGTTGGAGAGGTGGTCCATGGTCTGGCAGCTTTAAATTCAGTCCAAAAAAGTAAAGGTTATGCACCTGAGTAAAGGGAACCCCAGCACAGATTACTAGCTGAGGAGTGTCAGACTGGCAGTCTCATTGAAAGTAAGAGACTTGGGGTGATCATTAGTGACTCCCTCAAACAATTCAGTAAATGTGACAAGGCCTACAGTAAGGCAGCTAGGATGTTTGGGTGCGTAGGAAGAGGCAATGATAGCAGAAGGAAGGAGGTGATAATGCCCTGCTACAAGTCCTTGGTAAGGCCATACCTGAAGTATTGCACCCAGTTCTGGAACCCCCACCTGAGTAAGAATAAAAACAGACTGAAGACTGTCTTGATGAGAGTAACCAAACTGATTCAGGGTCAGCAAGGCAGATCTTATAAGGAGTGACTCAGGTCCCTGAATATGAACTCCATGGAGACTAGAAGGGAACATGATAATATGATTGAGATGTTCAAATTCCAGAGGGCATCAATAAGATAAATTGTAAGGAACTATTCACTAGGAACCTCAACTCTGTGATGAGAGGACATAATTGGAAACTGGTAGAAGAAAGATTCAGGAGAGATCTAAGGAAGTATTTATTTTCAGAACAGATGGCAGAGCCTTGGAACAACCTGCCACATGATGTGGTTGGGGCAGAGACTGTGAGTGAGTTCAAGCATAGACTATATAGGGCAAAAGGTCTCATCAACACAGATTCCCATGGACAGTGGGTCCAAGGTATAGGTATAGGAAGCACAAAAAATGGACAGACTGGCAATCAGGAACACTAAGGCCCAGATATTCAATAGGGTTGTGCCTGCACAAGTCCGAAATTGCGCCATTCTGTGATATTCAGCAGGAGGCAGTTGCGCCACTGAAAACATGCTGAGCAACAGCACAATGCTAATGAATGCATGCTGAACTGGAGGGGGAGGAACCATGAATAAACTGCACAGCCCAATATTCAGCCGGGCTGTGCAGAGTTGTGCAGGCACAACCCCCAACCTGCGCCTGCACAACTTTGAGCCAAAAAAAAAGGATCAAGTCGAGGGCCACCCACGGGTGAGCTGCCGCATTGCAGGGTGCAACACAGCAGCTGCCACCTGTGGCTGGCCTTAACCTACCCCTGTGCCCCCTGCAGCCCGATCGGGCAAAAGTGTAAAAATCCCCCACCCCCGACTGCCCGGGATCGCAGGCAAAAGCAGAAAAGTGCCCCTCCTCTGACTGGCCCAATCACAGGCATAAGCTTAAATCACCCCTCCCCACCAGTCCGATCAGCAAAGTGTCCCCGAACATATCCCTGGTGGTCAGTGGAAGCCGATCACGGGCTGGAAGTTAACCCGAGCGTATCCCTGGTGGTCCAGTGAACTGCTAAGCCCGATCGCGGGCTGAAGAAGTCTTGCCCGAATGTATCCCTGGTGGTCCAGTGAAGCCGATCACAGGCTGAAGAAGTGTAAACCCACTACCAAATGTATCCCTGGTGGTCCAGTGACCCGGTCATGGGCTGAAGAGTGTAACTGCGCCCCAGATGTATCCCTGGATCTGGACTTTGCCTTATGCGGTATGGGCTGCACCCATTGGCTCATGCTCTGCACCATGGGCGTGCAGCCCTACCGGGCAGTCAGTCGGGCGGGTGGCGGGCAGCAGGCAGGTGGATGCTGCCGCCCGCCAAGTGGGGGAGCGGGTGGTGGGGTTTCCTGGGTGGGTGGGTGGGGGCACTTGATCACCAGGGATATGGTCTTGGGGCGGAGGGGTTTCACCACATTATGCAGCCCGCGATCAGGCTTAGCGGTCCACCGGACCACCAGGGATAAGTTCGGGGGGCTTTACACTTCTTCAGCCCACGATCGGGCCTCCACTGGACCACCAGGGATGCATTCGGGGGGGGTTTACACTTCTTCAGCCCACAATCAGGCTTAGTGGTCCACTGGACCACCAGGGATATGTTCGGGACGGGGACACTTTGCTGCCCATGATCGGGCTGGTGGGGGGGTTACTTAGGCTGTTGCCAGTGATCGGGCCAGTCGGGGAGGGGATTTTGATGCTTTTGCCCATAATCAGGCCAGTTGGGGGGTGGGGGGATTTTATACACATTGCCTGTGGTCGGGCTGCAGGGGGCGTCGGTCCCTGAGGCTGCTGCCTGGCAGGGCGCCAGGCACAAGTCCTCGGGGATTGATGCACCTGCATGCTAATGGGGCCATAAACAGATGCAAATGGCCCCCCCTGTGCCTTGCATGAATTATGGCCCCATTTGCATGTCACCTTTTGAATATTGGAAATTTGCGCATGGCGCAATGGTACTTGCGCCACCGCAAGTTGAATGCTCCACTCTGACAACTTGCAGTGGCGCAAGTTCTACTGCGCCATGCACAGTGGCTGTGGCTGGGGGGTGTTATTCAAAGGAGTTGCTCAATAGCACAACTCCTTTGAATACTGCTCCGGCCACACCCATGCGCAACTATTTTGTGCAGCACAAGGGCTTGCACCACAAAATAGCGCAGTTTGAATATCCGGCCCTTGGTCTTTATCTGCCATCACATTCTATGATTCTATTATTCTATAAAAAGATGGAAAGATGATCCAAAACATGGCAATTAAAGTGATTTTCTGATGTTTGCCATAACAAATGGGAATAGTAACCTGTAGGAGTTGTGAATCAGTATCCTACTATTCAAACAGCCAAATAGTACAGCTTTCCATGAAAATAATGCTTTTATTTCTGTGCTCTGCCTCATTTGTATAACCCAACCTTTTTTTCCCCTGTGCTGCAATCCCCAGCTTTAACATCATTCCAGGGAAACTAAGTTATTAAAGGGACACTGTCAGTTTTTAGTTTTTAGATAAACTACGGATTCTGGGCTCACACCCCCTATTTAAGTACCATTTGGAGACTTCCCTTACTGCAACAGTAACCTGTACTTGCCCCCTCAGTTGACTGTCAAACCCTGCCCTAGGGAAGCCAGATGACCCAATCAGCTCTGGAAATTGATATATTAGCTTACTGATTTATCTGTTATGCTGCTGCTATCAGAATGTTTTATGTGGGCAGTGTACTGCCACTGTTCCTCTGTGCACTTGACTCATTTATAACTGTGTTCACTTTATGCACAATTTTTGCACAAAACTGCTACTTTCTGTATAGTTTTACCCAACTGGAACATGTTGGTACTGTATTCACTTTATACTCAATATTGCAATAAACTGCTTCATTGTATAGTATTACCTAATCTGTTCACCTGTGTACTGTAATTACTTACTTCTAGGGACATGGATATGTTGTTCATCCACACTCTCTGGCAGGTATCCTTGCCGCTTTAATTCTCGCCGGAAGGTCTTCAAGCTGGTTCCTCCCACCCATCCGGGTGGTAAAACTCTCGGCTCAGCCCCATGACGCCAGATCTTCCTTACCGCTTGGAAGCTCAGGTTCCCTCCTTAGCGCTCTGCGTTTTTAGACTGGATCCTAATTCTTCGGTTCATCCAAAATTGATTTTGAAGTTTTCTAAACTTCGGTCTTCATCTTCCCTCGCGGGTGCGATGGAAAAATCTGTTCCCGGCTTTCGGAGGTGCCCTTGCAGGCAGAAAATGTCCAGGATGGATCCGCACTCCATGTGCGTCTACTGCTTAGGCCTAGATCATGACCCGCAGTCTTGCGAGTTGTGCCGTTCTTTCTCGGCCAATGTTCTGGACGATCGCGCTGCCCGTTTGAAGCTTGGGCGCCCCTAGAAACGTTTTCTGCTGGTTAAATCCAAAGATGCTCATTGGGCGGTGTCTGCGGTGGCTGGCTCGGCTGAGCAGCTTGAGCAGATGATCACCCTCGAGGAAGAGGCGGCCCAGGCCGCATATTCTTCCTCCTCGGCCACGGCAATTATCCCACTCTCTTGGAGTTCCTCATATTCAGCTTCATTCAAGGAGCTTTGCCAATCCCTTTCCATGAAAGGAGAGGGGCCTTCAGGACTTTCTTCTCGGCCCAAGAAAAGGGATTCGAAAGGTAAGTCCCATCATCGGCATTCGTGGGAGTGGAAGAGGTCCCCCTCCCCGGGCAGCCAACCGTCGACTTCAGTCGAGGTTGCAGCTGAGGCTGCTGGCCTTCATGGTGCCCCAGTCAGGCCAGCCTGCTGAGACTCCAGTCGATGAAGTCGAGATT
Organism: Neoceratodus forsteri; assembly: GCA_016271365.2. Taxonomy (NCBI): domain Eukaryota; kingdom Metazoa; phylum Chordata; order Ceratodontiformes; family Ceratodontidae; genus Neoceratodus; species Neoceratodus forsteri. The sequence continues at coordinate 453,414,966 of CM057452.1, read as the reverse complement.
TTTCTCGATCTGTTAGATGGGCTGTCGACTGGAGAAGCCAACAACCCTACTTCACCAGTTCCCCCGGTGGATACCGAGGATCTGCCTGCTCCTTCGGGACCACAGTCCCTGGTTGAAGTTCCCGAGCTGAGGGAAGAGCGGGTATCCCCAGTCCCTTCCCAGACCCACCCTCGGTCCCCCTTGGGGTCTTGATCTCGGTCTCGGACCTCTTCTCGGTCCAGCCGTTTCCACCAACATTGGCAGTCTCGGTCCCATTACCGAAGTGAGCGGCGATGCCGTTCTTCCTCGTTCTCCTCCTCGGGTGAGGAGAGGCTACGGCACAAGTTGCGCCGGCACTACGAGGATCTGATGTGGCAGCAATTGCTGTTATCCGGGCCTAAGCCGACCCCGGCCAAGACCCTGGCCATCAAGTGGCTGTCGCCGAGCGATCGAGCAAGCACTGTTCCAGTCGAGTTGTCACTTCAGGCTGGCTGCTAAGTCAAACCAGCTGGTCCACCGATTGTGGTGGAACCTCCACCTCCACAACCAGTAAATGGGGGCACCGACCAAGAATTCTCGGTCGGGTCATGGCCTGCCCCACAGGTTGTCGGTCACCCTCACTCCCAACTGTCCTCGGCAGGTGGAGGGTGGCTCAGGGCTGAGGCAGCTGTTCGCAGACTCTTCGGAATGCAACGACGATTCCTCCCTGTTCTCCAGGCAGTGAGATATGGAGTCCTCCGGGGTCCAGTCAGTGGATGATAGCCCATCATCCTTCTTGGGTCTGCTTCGACTCATCTCGGAGTCCACCGGGATGCAGCTCGTGCCCGTGTCCAAACGGGCCAAGTATCCCCTGATGGAGATTCTGGACTGAAGGGATTCTCCCATGGAGGCCTTTCCGGTGGCTGAGGCCATTGTCGGCCCAGCCTTGGAGCTTTGGCAGTGGCCTGCTTCCTGTCCTGCACCCTCGGCCAGGATGGCCAGGAAGCATGCGGTCCCTACCGGCTCTTTGCCTGGTTTCTCGGAACACCCCTCTGCTGAGGGGTTAGTCACCGACAGCATTTTCTGGCTTTCCAGTAACGTTCGGGATGTGGACAAGCCCCCCGACAAAGAGTCCAAAAAGCTGGACTTTGCCGGGCACAAGGTGTATGCTGCGTCCTCCCTCAGCCTCCGACAGGCCAGCTCAACCGTGCTGATGGCACACTTCTCCCATGCCCTCTTGGGCTCCCTGGACGAGGTTGTCCCTCATCTCCCGCCTGACCTGCAGACCACGGTCCACCAGGTGTGGGACCAGGGTAGGGCGGTGGTGAAGCAGCAGCTCCAGACTGCTCTGGACATAGGTGACTCCTATACCAGATCAGTAGTGGCCGTGGTGGCCATGCGACACAGGGCGTGGCTGAGAATATCCACCTTCATTGTGGATACCCAGCACAATTTGGCAGACGTCCCCTTCTTGGGGACTGACCTCTTTGGCCCTGGAGTGGAGGGACACCTCCAGCAGATCGAGAAGTCCAGTGCCACTCTGGACTCAGTCACCTCCACCCAGAGGGACAAAGGCCACCATCAGCAGCAGAAGTCCTTTCGTCCTTCAGTCCCTGCTCCTCGACCAGCCCAGCAGCACCAGCAACAGGGCCAGCAGGCTCGCACTTGGCATCCCAAGCCCAAGCCGATGGCTTCCTCTAACAGGAAGCAAGGAGGGAAAGGTCCGGGAGGTCCCTCAGCCACTCCTTCCTCCAAGCCTGCCCAGTGACAGGATGAGAGGTGTCGCCCCCAACCTCGTCACTCCCCCCTGGGTTCCCCCATGGGGGGACAGCTTCGCTACTTCCTTTCTGCCTGGTCCGCTATCACCATGGACTGCTGGGTGTTGGAGGTGGTAGGAAAAGGCCTGCCTCTGGAGTTCGAGCAGGTTCCGCCTTTTAGAGCCGTTGCCCCTCGGGGGACCATGGGGTCCGCAGCCTCACTGTTGGCCTGCCGAGCTGATATTGCCCTGCTCCTCGGAAAAGAGGTAACCAGGAAGGTGGTGGATCCTCCTCCAGACCCGGGGTTTGTGTCCAGGTACTTTCTGGTCCCAAAACAGATGGGGGGCTGGCACCCCATTCTCGACCTGCACGACCTGAACAAGTTCCTAAGGTCTCGGACCTTCAGGATGGTCACTCTGGCTCTGATTATCCCATCCTTGGAATGAGGCATGTGGTTCTGCTCCCTGGACCTCCAGGACATGTTCTTTCACATCCCAATCCATCCGTCCCATCAGAGATTCCTCCACGTCAGAGCGGAGGGATCCCTATACGATTCTGGGCCATGCCCTTCGGCCTCTCCCTAGCTCCCAGGGTCTTCACCAAATGCATGGCAGTGGTGACAGCATTCCTGTGGTGCTGAGGGTTCCGGGTGTACCCTTACCTGGATGATTGACTGATAGCAGCCCCCTCCAGACTGGAGAAGGAGCGGTCCAGAGATCTGGACCTCCAGGTTTGCTCTCAGGTTGGCATCCTCATCAACAAGGCCAAGCTGGAACTCATGCCAAAGCAGGTGATTCTGTTCATCGGGGCAGAGCTTGACTCTCTGCAAGCCAGAGCACGGCTCCCGGTGGACAGGGCCGAGGTTCTTTCCTCCTTTACCCAATCATTTCTGGTTGGGCAATTGCGCCCTGTCTGGGACTTCCTGCACCTCCTGGACCTCATGGCAGCCTGCACCAGTGTGGTCCATTGGGCCCATTGGTGCATGCGTCCCCTTCAGTGGGGGACTGGCCAGCCAATGGTCACAACACCGCGATCCATTGGACCGGCCCATGACAGTGACCCAGGAGATGTGGAATGCTCTCCAATGGTGGATCGTTCCAGCACATCTGCAGGAGGGCATCCCGTTTGTCCGCCCCGAGCCGACGGTCTCTCTCTCGACCGATGCATCTCTGATGGGTTGGGGTGCCCATCTGGGGGAACACTGAGCACATGGCCTCTGGTCCCCTAGGGAGTCCTGATGCCACATCAACCTGCTGGAGCTCTGAGTGGTCCATCTAGCTCTCACCACCTTCGCTCCATTTCTACGGGGTCAAGTGGTTCAGGTCCAGATGGACAACACCACGACCATGTACTATCTAAACTGCCAGGGCGGGACACACTCCTTGCTGTTATGCAAGGAAGATCTCCGCATTTGGTCCCTAGTGTGCAGCCTGGAGGCGGATCTCCTAGCCATTCACGTAGCAGAAGCCTCCTATACCCTGGCCGATGCCCTAAGCTGGATAGGGTCTGCGTCTCACGAGTGGTCTCTCCTGCCGGAGGTAGTACAAGATCTCTTCTCCCAGTGGGGCATGCCTCAGGTGGACCTGTTTGCCTCTAGGGAGAATGCGAAGCTGAGTCTGTTCCATGCCCCTTCCCTCAGCAGGGCTCGCTGCAGGGTGATGCCTTCTCAAGGCCATGGACCCCGGGCCTCTTCTACGCCTTTCCCCCATTTCCCTTGATCCACAAGCTGCTTCTCAAGGTGAGGAGGGACAAGGCGCAGGTGATTCTGGTAGTCCCAGACTGGCCCCGCCAGTTCTGGTATCCAGATCTCCTCAGCCTCAGCTCCAGGATCCCGAGGTGGCTTCCAGCCCACCTGGACCTGATCTCAGTCAATCAGGGGAAGGTATTCCATCTAGACCTTCAATACCTGCACCTGATGGCCTGATTCCTGAGTGGCTAGAGTTCCAGACTCTGGGTCTTTCCGACGAGGTCCTCAATGTCATTGAGGCATCCCGTAAGGAGTTAACCAGGAAATGCTATGCCTTCAAATGGAAGAGGTTTTCCATTTGGTGTCAGGGGAAGGGCTTGGACCCTTCCGACTGCCCCTTGGCAAGCATTCTGGACTATCTGTGGTCCCTTTCTCAGCAAGGGCTTCGGTCGACGACCCTTAAGGTGCACCTGGCAGCCATCTCTGCTTACTCGGTGCGGGCCGGCAAGCAGTCGGTGGCACAGGAGAAGGTGGTCTGGCACTTTTTCAAAGGCCTTGACCACATTTCCCCTCCGGTGCGAGAACCTCTGTGGGATCTACTGCTGGTATTGGCCAAGCTCATGGGCAAGCCATTCGAACCAATGCACAGGTGTGATCTTTCACACCTGTCATGGAAGACCGCCTTCTTGGTGGCTATCACATCAGCCAGAAGGATGGGAGAGCTCCAGGTGCTTTCTATCGAGCCTCCCTACCTGGTCTTCCACAGGGACAAGGTTGTTCTGCCCCCCCACCCAAAATTCCTTCCGAAGGTGGTGTCAGAGTTTCAAGTTAACCAGGTGTTGACTCTGCCAGTGTCCTATCCCAATCACACCTTGGAGGCCGAGTATAGGCTCCATACTTTGGACCCTAGATGAGCGCTCGCTTATTATAAGGAGCAGACAGCTGAAGTTCGGGGAGAGGTTCACCAGCTGTTTGTCACCTACACTGAAGCCGCACCTGGCAGACCTGCAGCAAAGCAGACGATAGGCTGGTGGGTCACCTCCTGCATAAAGCTCTGCTACAGGTTGGCGGGCATGGAGCCTCCCAGAGGGATAAGAGCTCATTCTACCCACAATACCGCTGCATCGGTAGCTGCTTCCAGGGACGTCCCTATCCAGGAGATCTGCAGGGCTGCTACCTGGAAGTTGGCACATACCTTTATTACCCACTACCACATCGACCTTGAGTCACACCGGGATGCTGGTTTTGGGGCCTCAGTTCTCCAATCTCTCTTTCCCAAGTAAGTATTGGGGGTGTGCGCCTTGCCTCCCTCCTCCCGGAGAACTGCTAAACAAATATTTTTGCTCAGTATTTACAAAGGAAGAGGGGGAGGTACCTAAAACAAACAGTAGAAACACTCTGGATACAGAAGTTGATACCAGCCCATTTACAGAAGAAAGAGTTCTGAAAGAGCTCTTAAAACTGAAGGTGGACAAAGGGGCCTGATGGGATTCATCCCAGAATTCTAAAAGAACTAAGGATAGAACTAGTGACACCACTGACTACCCGCTTTAACAAATCATGGGAGGATGGGGTGGTACCTGAGGACTGGAGGAGGGCAGATGTGATTCCCCTTCACAAAAGTGGGAGCAAGGCAGAAGCAGGAAACTACAGACCTGTTAGTTTAACCTCTGTGGTAGGGAAAATGATGGAATCACTTCTGAAGGAAAGAATTGTTGTGTATCTAGAGGCCAGAGCGGCACAGGACCCAAGGCAGCATGGATTCACAGCAGGAAGGTCATGCCAGACAAATCTGATAGATTTCTTTGACTGGGTGACCAAAGTAGTTGATCAGAGAGGGGCTGTGGACATGGCCTACCTAGACTTTTAGCAAGGCATTTGACACAGTCCCACACAAAAGATTAATATACAAGTTAGCCAGCCTGGGAGTGGGTCCCAAGATGACAGTCTGGGTAAAGAATTGGCTGGAGAATAGGACACAGAGAATAATAGTAAATGGAGTCCACTCTGAAAAAAGGGGGGTTAGCAGTGGGGTACCACAGGGTTCAGTATTAGATCGGTCCTCTTCAATGTCTTTATAAGCGTACATTGCAGAGGACTGAAGGAAAAGTATGTCTCTTTGCAGATGACACAAAGATCTGTAACAGAGTTGATGCACAAGGTGGGGTGGAAAGGATGAGAAGGGACTTGGCAAGGTTAGAGGAATGGTCAAATGTATGGCAGCTTAGATTTAATGCTAAGAAGTGCCATGTAATGCACCTGGGAAACAAAAACCCAGGGGAAGAGTACACAATGGGGGTGAGATACTAACAACAACAAAATGGAAAGGGACCTGGGGTAGTCATATCAGATGACCTAAAGGTGGGCAAGCAATGTGAGAGGGCAGCAAGGAGGGTTGGGAGATACTGGGATGCATAGGGAGAGGCATCACCAGTAGAAAACAAGAAGTTATTATCCTCTGTACAGACAGCTGGTGAGACCACATCTGGAGTACTCGTGCAGTTCTGGAGACCCAATCTCCACAAAGACATAGACAGGATGGAAGCTGTCCAGAGGAGGGCAACTAAAATGGTGCAGGGTCTGCACCGGAAGACATATGAAGAGAGACTTAAAGATAATGTATAGCCTCGAGGAAAGGAGGGAGAGGGGCACATGATAGAAACTTCAAGTACCTCAAGGAATCAACAAAGTCCAAGGTAGCATCTTTCAAAAAGAGGTGTGCAAGAACAAGGGGAACAATTTGAAGATAGAAGGGGGCTGCTCAGAGGTAATTTAAGGAAGTATTTTTTCACAGAGAGGGTTGTGGATGTATGGAACAGCCTTCCAGAGGAGGTTGTGGAGTCAAAAACAGTGGCGGAATTCAAGCATGCATGGGACAGTCATAAGGCAATTCTAGGGGGTGGGGGTAGGAAGAAGTAGGCTGCTGGTTAACTAGGATCTGCAGCTTATCCATCAGGTAGGGAAATGGGCAGACTGGGTGGGCCAAGTGGTCCTTATCTGCCGTCAAATTCTATGTTTCTATGTTTCTATGCTAGGAGTCTGCCAGAGAGTGTGGATGAACAACATATCCATGTCCCTAGAAATACAGGTTACTCACCTGTAACAGGAGTTCTATGAATGGTATATGTTGTTCATCCACACAACCCACCCGACCTCCCCGCCTTTGATGCACAACCTGAGCTTCCAGCGGGCCAGATCTGGCCTAATGTGGTGGAGCCGAGAGTTTTACCACCCGGGTGGGTGGGAGGAGCCAGCTTGAAGACCTTCCGGCTAGAATTAAAGTGGCAAGGTTACCTGCCAGAGAGTGTGGATGAACAACATATACCATTCCTAGAACTCCTGTTACAGGTGAGTAACCTGTATATTCACACTATCTATTTGCACCAGTTCCTTTGTACCATATTGCTGTGCCATCTTCATGGCCTGAGTCATGCTTGAAAACAGTCCTTTGGATCAGAGCACAACACCTGGTTAACAAACAAACAAAAGCACAATGGCGAGAGGAACTCACACAGAGTATTGGATGGTGTGGGATGAGAATAGTAGAAACAGGGGAGTATAGCAATCTCCATGTCATTATCAATGACAATCTCACAATTTTATGGCAGTACAGCAGGGCATAAGCAAGGCAAATAGGATGTTGGGGTGTATAGGCAGGGGCTTTGACAACAGGAAGAGTGAGAGATTTCTGTCCTTTTACAGGTTCCTAGTAAAGCCACATTTCATGTACTGTACCCAGTTCTTGACCCCAAACCTAAAGAAAGACAGGGATGGGCTGAAGATGGTGCAGCAGATATGCACTGGGAGTATCCAGGGGCAGCAGGGTAAAAAATGCAAGAAAAGACTAGCAGACCTAAACATTAGCTCTCTGGAGGCCAGAGAAAGAGGGAAGATTTGATAGAGATATTTATGTTTCTGAGTAGTGCAAATAAAGTGAATAGTGAACAACTGTTCAATATGCAGGGCAATGTGGTAACAAGGGGAACTGATTGTCAACAGGTTAGTGGGAGATTTAAGTAGGACATTCCGAAGTTCACCATGGAGAGGGTGGTAGATTAGTGTAATATGATGCTGAAGGGGTAGTGAAGGCAATAAATAAATAAACAAACAGAAGAAAGAGTAAGTATTCAAAACAACAGTTAAGGGGCCAGAAGTAAGATATGATGGGAGTGGTGCAGTGCAATGGCTGTGGAGCAGCAGTCTTCCGGGAGATGTTCTGGAGGATGTGATGTTGTCCCATCTGCAGACACCTCTCTGGACTGAGGGAGGAGGTTGCTCATCTCCAGGCTGAGTTGGCTAGGATTTGGGGCACCTCCTCTCCCAATCAGGGACTGCCAGGACCACTTCTGTTGCCTCAGAGGTTGCCAAGAAAGAACAGTGGTTGGACCACAGTGGGCTCAGGAGGGTGAGGGTGGTGGAACAGAGGTGTATCCCTCCAGTTGTACCTCTCCACAATTCATATGCCATTCTGGCAAAGTGTAGTTCCTCTGTGGAGGCACCCACAGTGGAGACCAAGGAGGATGCTAGGAACCTCCAGAAAGAAGATCCACAGAAGGGTGGCATTGTTCCCCACAGCGGAAGGAAACAACTCCTGGTGGGAGACTCCATTGTTAGGGGGTAGGACTGGGGAATGAAGGGAAGAAGGAGGTAAGGTGACTGCCTAGCACCAAGGCTTGGAGGGATAGGGAGCAAATCCTCAGGATCACAGAAGCAGCTGCACGGGGAGGGAGCTGGATGTCATTGTCCACCTAGGGACAACTGGTCTGGCTGGTAAAGGGATCAGAGCAGTGCAGGAACAGTTTGTGGAGTTGGGGAGGGGCCTTAGACAAGTAACATGCATGTTAAGCTTCTCAGAGGTGCTGCCTGTCTATGGCATGGGTGAGTCTAGGGTGCTCCACACCATGGGATTCAATCAGTGGTTGAAAAACTCGTGCAGAGCTCAGGGGTTTGGCTTCATTGGGGACTGGGGGGCCACCTGGAGTGATGCAGGCCTATAGTGGCGTGATGGTCTGCATCTGTCCAGGAGGGGAATCAGGATCCTAGGTGATAGGTTTAAAAGCTTAATTGGCAAGCATTTAAACTAGCCAAGGAGGGAGGCACTGGAAAGGAGCAGGGGAATCCTAGCCCCCCCAAAAAACTCAGAATAGTAAGTGAGGTAAACACTAAGATAGAGACATCGATAGGGAGAAGGGCAGGGGTAAACGGAGAAAATGACAAAGGTAATAAGGACAGAGGTGGGGCAAAAAGGAGTAAGAGCATCAAGAAATGGAGGTAATAAGTACCAATGCTTGTAGTCTGGGCAACAAGCTCCCTGAGCTAGTGGCCTTGATGGAAGAGGGATGCTTGGATATCGTGGAAGTCACAGAAACATGGTAAGCAGAGAACCATGACTGGGATGTTAACATACCAGGGTACACAACCTACAGGAGAGACAGGGAGGGTAGATGAGGGGGAGGAGTAGCTCTCTATGTTAGGGAAGGGATAAAAGCAATGGAACAAAAGAATAAACAGGAAGGATAGGAGGCACTGTGGGTCTCCTTACAGACTGGAAATGACACCACAATCCACACAGGGGTTGTATACAGACCCCCATCTCAGGGGGAGGGAATGGACAAGGATATGATAGAAGGCATCCTTTGGATGGCAGAGAAAGGGGAGATGCTGTTGATGGGGGATCTGAATATGCCAGATGTTAACTGGAGCACCTTTGCCGCAGCCACATCCAAGAGCAGGGCCATTCTCGATGCCCTACAGAGGGCATGCCTCAGACAGCTAGTATTGGAACCCACTCGGGAGGTAGCAATCTTAGATGTTATACTCTGAAATGGGGACAGTGAGAGGATCTAAGATCTAGAAGTGGGTAGCCATCTGGGAACAAGTGACCACCAAATAGTGTGGTTCACAATAAACTCAGCTACATAATCAAGCCATACAAAAGTGAGGGTACTGGACTTCAGGAGGGCTGACTTTGGCAAGATGGGAGAGTGCCTTAGAAAAGCACTAGCAAACAGGCAAGAAGGAGGGGTGGAGCAACAATGGGGACACACCAAAACCACCATCACAGAGGCAACAAGCCTTTCTGTGAAGCAAGTAAACAAATCAAAATTAAAGAAAAAAACATTATGGTTCTCAAAAGAGGTGTAGAGGAAGGTTAGAGAGAAAAATATAGCATTTCAGAAGTATAAGGAAACACAGAAGGAGCAGGACAGTGAACTGTACCAGTTAAGGCAGAAGGAAGCAGGGAAGGCAGTCAGAATAGCAAAGACCCAAACTGAGGAAAAGATAACCAACTCGGTTAAGAAGGAGGATAAAACCTTTTATAGGTACATTATGGAGCATAGAAAGACAAAGGGAGGGATATTGAGGCTGAATGGAATGGATGGTGGGTGGGCAGAGAGGGTCAGTGAAAAAGCAGGGATACTAAATGAATACTTGTGCTCAGTATTCACAATGAGGAGGAGGGGGAGGTACCTAATCCAATTAACAGAAGCACTCTGGATAGGGGGCTGATCCCAGTCCTTTCACAGAAGAAAGGGTTCTGAAAGAACTCCTAAAACTGAAGGTGGACAAAGCAATGGGGCCTGATGGGATTCACCCCAGAATTCTAAAAGAATTAAGGGGAAAACTAATGACACCACTGACTACCCTTTTTAACAAATCATGGCAGGATGGTGTGGACTTGAGGAAGGTGGATGTGATTCCCCTTCACAAAAGTGGGAGCAAGAGAGAGTTAGGAAACTACAGACCTGTCAGTTTGACCTCTGTGCTAGGGAAAGTGATGGAATCACTTCTGAAGGAAAGAATTGTTCAGTACCTAGAGGCCAGTGGGGTACAGGACCCAAGGCAGCATGGGTTCACGGTGGGAAGATCATGTCAGACGAATCTAATCAATTTCTTTGACTGGGTGACCTAAGTAGTAGACCAGGGAGGGGGCTCTGGACATGGCCTACCTGGACTTTAGCAAGGCATTTGACACAGTTCCACACAAAAGATTAATAAACAAATTAGCCAGCCTGGGAGTGGGTCCCATGGTGGCAGCCTGGGTAAAACATTGGCTGGACAACAGGACACAGAGGGTAATAGTAAATGGAGTCCACTCTGAAGAAAGGGGGGGTTACTAGTGGAGTACCACAGGGTTCAGTACTGCATCCAGTCCTTTTTAATGTCTTTATAAGTGACAATGCAGAGGGACTGGAAGGAAAACTATGCCTCTTTGCAGATGACACAAAGATCTGCAACAGGGTTGATAAACAAGGAGGCATGAAAAGGATGAGAAGGGACTTGGCAAGGTTGGAGGAATGGTCAGAAGTATGGCAGCTTGGATTCAATGCAAAGAATTGCAAAGTAATGCACCAGGGACACAAAATCCAGGGGAAGAGTACACAATGGGAGGAGGTACTAACAACAACAAAAATGGAAAAGGACCTGGGTGTAGACATATCAGATGACCTAAAGGTAACAAAGCAATGTGAAAAGGCAGTTAAAAGGGCTGGGGGATACTGGGATGCATAGGGAGAGGCATCACCAGCAGAAAACAGGAAATTGTTATCCCTCTATACAGACACTTGGTGAGACCCCCATCTGGAGTACTGCATCCAGTTCTGGAGACCCCATCCCCGCAAGGACATAGACAGGACGGAGGCAGTCCAGAGAAGGGCAACTAAAATGGTGCAGGGTCTGCAAGAGAAGTCATACAAGGAGAGACTAAAGGAGCTTAATATGTATACCCTTGAGGAAAGGAGGGATGGGGGGACATTATAGAAACTTTTAAGTACCTCAGTGGAAGCAACAAAGTCCAAGAGGGTAGCATCTTTTAGAAAAAGATAGAGGGAGGACTGCTCAGGGGTAACGTGAGGAAGTATTTTTTCATAGAGAGGGTGGTAGACGCATGGAACAGCCTTCCTGAGGAGGGTGTGGGGTCTATGACTGTGGGATAATTCAAGAATACATGGGACAGACATAAGACAAGTCTTGTGGGGGGTAAGAAGAAATAGGCTGCTGGTTAACTAGGATCTGTAGCTTATCCAGTAGGTAGTGAAATGGGCAGACTAGGTTGGCCAAGCAGTCCTTATCTGCTGTCAAGGTCTGTGTTTCTATGTTTCTATGTCTATGAACTATAGGATAGATGCAATGGTCTGGTGACAGCAAAAGGTGATGTGTGGAAGACAGAATATTAGCCCTATAAGGCAGTGGGACAAAGGGGCTACTCTTACCAACTTATTAGCAATTTATGGGTAGACTAGTTTGACTTCAGGGGCTAGATTTCCCAAAGTCTTGATGTAGGTGAAAGTCTTCATTTGTGGCTGCACCTGTGGCAAAATTAAGGTGCTAAAAGGTTGGACTGCTAAGTTAGAAACATTTTGGAGCATTCACAATAGTTTACCTGCTTTATGGATAAACAATAATGCATGGATCATTATTATAACTTATAAAATATGCATCCAAAATAAGGAAGTCTCATTGGTCAAAATATATCATGTGACTGTGCCTGAAATTCATTTTGCGCACAGTCATCCTGGTCCTAAACCACATCACAGAATGAGTAAATCAGTCTTCCTACAACCAGAACTATCTTCCATCAGTCCCCCTACAACCTGTATTGATCTTCCATTACAAAAATGGCTGCTGCCTTTACACAGTAAAAAAACTTCAGCTGGGCCCTAAAAATAAAACTACCTTAAATAAAAAATAAAACAAATTAATTAAATGTTTTTTCCATGATCATCACACTTTTCTTACAAACATAAATTAGAAATATTAAGTAGCATTTATAGTTTTTATTACAACAGTTTCTTTGCTGACAGTGAAAAATTCCCCTTCTCTTTTTACCTGCTCATCAAGGAAATCTCTTCTGCTTGCCCTGACAGTGAGATAATTGAGTCTCTGGCTGTAGGAGAAGCTTCTGTTGTGTGTGTGTGTGTGTGTGTGTGTGTGTGTGTGTGTGTGTGTGTGTGTGTGTGTGTGTACAGTATGTTAGGAGAGGAACATTCTGCCAGTGGAATGGAGCAGAATTTTCAATCCATGTATTCCATGGTAAAAATTTCATGATGAACTTTCCATGATAAACATTCCATATCTTGAATCTTGATGCCAGCAAAGGACAAACTTTGCCCAGCAGTAATACAATGACATAATTTGCAGTGGGCAGAAGGACTATTTTATCATAAATGCACGCAAGTAAAATCATTTTTTTCTACATATAAACATGCTTTTCCCAACAGTAAAAAGTTAAAAAGGAGCCCATTTTATAAGCACAATAAGACACTCCGGGGGTGTGCACGGAACAGATCTTACTATACTTCCAGGGGCTGAAGGCACTTGGCCTGTGGCCTTGTGCATCACTATGCCTCTAGTCATGAGGTAAAATCTGTTCCATGCACACCCCATCGTGTCTTATTGCTTACACATACATCACTTTCTGAGTGCAACTTGTGGCACGTGTGACAAGAGGTTAGACTACCTTTTATGTAGTCCAATGTTTTGAAGCAAGTACCGCAATTGCTCTAAAATCATGCTGCAAGTTGTCATGCAAGTCCAGAAGGCTTTTGAAAATCAAGCTGCTAGTCTTTTTCTGCTGTCACCTTTTACATATCTATGTGTGCATCTGTACAACTGCAAGCTGGAAAAAACCTGCTTCACTGAATCTGATGCAAAAGAGAAGCTTTCTGTTGAATGCAACAGGACTTTTAGGGCTTTGTTTACACCACTTATCCAGCCATTTTCACTCCCTAGTATCTTCTCTGGCCTGTCCCAATTGGTCTTGCCTCCCTACTCCCCAATAACTCCTCTATCCTACCTATAGGTTGATCTCAACTGCAGAGTCCTCTGAATCCAGTGGTAATCCCATCATGTTGTTAGATCCTGGCATAATGTCTGATGCCTAGCCCAAACTGGCCAGTTAGGCATCAAGCACAGGGATGGAAGTGATGCCATCTCCTTCAGCCCCACAGCATGCTGCTGCCCCACAGAAAGATCTTCCGGTATGCAGCCTCCCCCTTGTCAGCCACCATAAATCCAGTTCTCAGGTTAGGTGGCAGCAGGGGCAGGATCTATACATCTGGGTGCAGCAGGTAACAGGTCAAAAATGCAGCACTGACGTGAGTACTGGATTGCCACACAATTTTTGAAACACAGTTTTATCTAATTTAAAAAAAAATACTTTTTTTTATATGGAATTCATTAATGGCAAGTAGTGGAGAAAATAAAAGTGCTGCTTACAACCAACACAAGTGGAAATTCTTTTTTTCCCAAATAGCTGTTTACATAGAAACATAGGGCAGGATTTTCAAACCGTGGTGCAGGGCTTGCATCCAGCCCTGAGCCATGGCACTTAGATTCTGGCGGTGCATCAAACCCTTCCCCACAACTGTGCCTGATTTTGCAATCTTGGGCGCAGTTGTGACAGTTTTCATGTATTATGGCAGCTTGTGCCAAATATCTGGTGCAAGCTCCATAAAACGGCTCCCAGGATTGCCGCAAGTTACACCAGAAAAAGTTGGTCTACCTTGCTGCAGTTGCCATATGGGATAGAAAGTCCTGTTAGATCACTGCAAGCCCCATGAGCCATATTGGTGGTGCACTGAGTCTTGCAGCGATCTAAGAGTTTTACAAATCCTGCCCATAGAATTTGTCAGCAGAAAAGTACTGCTTGGCCCACCCAGTTTGCCCAGATGGTCCCTTCCTAGTATTTCCTCTGTAGGTGCTAAATGAACTCCAGCGGCCCTCCCTTCTCCATGCCTATTTACTAATACTTGTCAATGTCTACAGCATGAATGCTTGATGCCCCATACTGTTTTTGCCTCCACCACTTCCACTGGCAGTCTGTTCCAGGTGCCACCACTTTTCAGTGAAGCAGTACTTCCTTAACTCCATCTTAACATTCCCCCTTCCAGCTTCATCGCATGCCCTCTGGCCTGGTGCTCTTTCTCATTTGAAAGAGGCTTCCCTCTGTATTTTGTTCACCCCCATGAGGTACTTGTATGTCCTTATCATGTCCCCCTTGCTCTCCTCTCTTCTAGGGTGTACAAGTTAAGATCCCTCAGCCTCTCCTTGTAGATCATTTGATGCAACTCCTGCACCATTTTAGTTGCCTTCCTCTGGACTGCCTCTATCTTGTTCTTTCTGAGGTGCAACCTCCAGAACGGGACACAATATTTCTGGTGGGGTTTCATCAGCAAGCAATACAGTGGTAACACCGTCTCCCTCCTACTGCTGGCTATATCTCTGCCAATGCATCCTAGCATCCCACTGGCCCTATCCTTTGCTTTGTCACATTGCCCTGCCATTTTGAGAGCATCAGATATGGTACCCCAAATTCCCTTTCCTGCTTAGTGACTGTCAGTACCTCCCCACTTTCTATACTCATCTCCCAGGTTTCTATGCCCTAGGTGCATGATTTTGCACTTCTTGGCATTGAGCCCTAGCTGCTGCACCCTTGACCACTCCCTGAATTTCCCAAGTTGTTTACACATTCTCTCCACCCTCTCCTGAGTATTGACCATATTACAAATTGTATAGTCAACTGCAAAGAAAGCATACCTTCTCTTCTAGTTCTTCTGCGATGTCACTTATGAAGACATTGTAGAGGACTAGTCCCAGTACTGAGCCCTGCAGCTGGTCACTCTCCCCTCATTACAGTGAGTGCCATTAACCACCACCCTCTGTCTCCTATCCATTAACCAGTTTCTAACCCAATTTTCCACTTTGGATCCCACCATTAGGCTGCTTAATTTCTTTATCAGTTTCCTGTGCAGCACAGTGTCGAAGGTCTTGCTAAAGTCCAAATAGGCCATGCCCACTGCCCTCCCCTGGTCTATTTCCCTTGTTACCCAGTCAAAGAAATCAATAAGATTTGTCTGGCATGACCTCCCCGTGAATCCATGCTGCCTTTGGTCTTTTGGCTCATTAGATTCAAGATACTCTACTAGCATTTCCTTTAACAGGGTTTCCAAAAAAATAAAAACAATGTTGTTCGGATCTAACCCACCACTAATCATTATGTCCCCTGATGGTCATGCCCTATAGGACATCAAACATTTAAAATATCTAGGAGCTGTGCTTGACCACTCCCTTTCCTTTACAGAGCACATAAACTCCTTGGTTCTAAGATTTCACCAAAAACTAGGGCCTGCCTACAGATACCAGCAATACCTCACCCCTGAGGCTCACCATGCCATCATCCAGGGAAACCTGCTACCTATCCTGGACTACTGCTCTTCCATCTACTCCAGGACCTCTGTATCCACCATGTCAAAACTATCAGTAGCATACAACAGTGCCTGCCGCTTCTCCCTGCTGGCCCCTTCCTCCACACACCATTGTACACTCCACACTACACTGGGGTAGCTACCACTACAAGCCTTCTTTGACCTTGCACTGTACAGTTTTAATGATCCTCCCATCCATTTTTGCCAGAAATCCCCTCTTGCTTCCCTTCTCACTATCAAAACCTCACACTGCTACCTACGCTCCTCCAGTATTCCCTCCCTGAAAATCCCCAGGGTAGCCATGAACATGGGTGCTAGAGCCTTGTCTGTAGCAGCCCCCACGTTATGGAACAAACTGCCCACTGAACTGCACACCATAAACACTCACCACCAGTTCAAGACTCGCCTCAAAGACTGGCTCCTGTTGGCATCCACCTGCCACTTCTTTAAGGACTAGCCCCCCCCATAGGTTCCAGGGGTAGGGCCAAATAGATTCTCTTATTTACTGAAACTGTACCACCATGAGCCTTACTTTGCTTTATTTGTTGTCCCTCAACTACTGCCACCAGGTATTGCCAAATGTGACAACTGTAACCTTTCTCTATGTATTACCTGCTCTTGTTATGTTCTTCTTATTCTGATGTTTCTACCTGTGCCACCTTACATGGCCCAGGATGTGCCTGAAAATGGTCCCCGGGATCAGTGCACCTACCTGGTTAACAAAGTCACAAATAAAAAAATAAATAAAAATAAAATATTTCAATAAAAGTTAATATCTGTACCACTGATGTGAGACTGACTGGCCTATAGTTGCTAGCCTCCTCTCTACTGCTGCCCTTACGGAGCGGGACCATGTCTGCTCTCCTCCAATCCTCTGGAATCAAGACTGTTTCCAGTGAGCTGTTGAATAAGGCCATCAGTGGTGCAGCAAGCACCTCCCTGAATTCTTCTAGTACCTCTGGGTGTATCCCATTCTGTTCTATAGACTTGACCACTTTCAGAGCTGCAAGTCCCTTCAGGATTTCCTCTAAAAACTGACTTTTGTCCACCCCCAACCCCCGCACTGTTCCTGTTGCTTCCTGGTGGTTCGTCCCCAATCCCTCCACTGTCATGACTGAACAGAAGTATCTGTTTTTGATGTCTGATTTTTCTTGATCCTCTCTGGTGCAGATTCCCTCAGTCATCCTCTTTATCTTCACTGTCCCTTCCCTTGCGTTCCTTTTCTAGCTTATGTACCTGAAGAAAGTCGTATCCCCTTTAGCTACCCGTTTGCTATTTATTTATTTATTTGCTTTTGGTAACCGGGTGGGTGCACTAGGCATCAGAATGCCTATTTTCAGGCATGACCCTATCCTTTCCTATGTCTGTGCCTTTGCTCCCCTCACTGACTTACCTGTTTCCCTCTGTTTTACTTGGTACACCTCTCTGTCTTCCTCCCTCTGCATTTCTTTGTATCTCCTGAATACCACCCTTGTTTCCTTCACCACTGTGGCAACTTCCCCAGAGTACCATAATGGCTGTTTTTTTTTTCCTATTGCTTTTGCTCACTTCCTTCATGCAGAGGCTGGTTGCCTTAATTATGTTCCTCCTTATTTTTCCCCACTGTTCCTCTACCCCTTCCTGGCAATCCTCCCCTATTGGGTAGTTTCTGAGGCAGTCTTCCATTCCTTTAAAATCTGCCCTCCTAAAGTCTTGGACCCTCATCCTCATGTGGTTTGTCTCTGCTCCCATCTTAGTGTTGAACCACGTTGTACGGTGATTGCTATTACCTAGGGAATTGCCCACTATGAAGTCTGCAATGCTGTCCCTGTTTGTGTGCACCAGGTCCAGCGCTGCCCTGTCCTTAGTGGGTTTGCTGACTAGCTGCCTAAGAAACACCCCCTGTAGGGAGTCATGGATGGCCCTGCTCCTTGCTGAAGCTGCAGTTGGAAGGTTCCAATCCACATCTGGCAGACTAAAGTCCCCAAACAGCAGCACCTCACCCTTTTTAGCCATCCTGATGATGGTTTCTCCAGTGCCTCATCCAACTTCTTTCCTTGTGCTGGAGGTTTGTGCACAACCCCAGTATGGATAGTGAACACAGCTCTTGTCTCCAGGATGACCCACAGCAACTTCAGTCCTTCCTTGTTCTCCAGGTGCCTCCATATTTCCATAGCCTTGATTCGATTCCCTCCCTCACATGTAGAAGAACCCTGCCTCACCTCCATATCTCTCCTGAATAGAGAGCAGCCAACTGTAGCCATATTCCAGTTGGAATTGTCGGTGCACCATGACTCACTAATGGCTACCAGTTCCAGGTTAACCTCCTCCATGATAGCCTTCAGGTCCAGAATGTTATTTTCCAGACCCCTTGTGCTGGCACACATGGTTTTTCATACATGCTCCCTATCTGCCTGCAAGCCCTCATCCCACCTTCTGGCTGTGCTGCTCCCTAAAGCTCCGCCTGACCCGTCTCTTCCTTCATTACCCTCTCCATTTCATCTCTCTTTTACTCCTCTCATCTGGCATTCCTGATTTACACCCACCTTGCCCTCTGCCTTGTCTACACCCCTTACTTCTTTTGCCCTTGTACTGGGGGGATTTCTCCCCTTAGGACCTTCCTCCTTGTAGATTCATCATGCGGTGGGGAGCAATTTTTGCCTCCCCTTGTATTAAAGCCTCCCCCCACAGCTAGCTTAAATGCTCATCCAAGTAACATTTAAACCTCCCACTAAGGACTGTGGTGAATCTCTGGAAGGATGCAGACCATCACCCTTATAGAGACCCATTTTTTCCTAGGCTGGCCCCCAGTCCCCAATATAGCTGAAACTCTCCTATCTGCAGCACACCTTTGACCAATTGTTGTAAGTCCTAGTGTGTGGAATGTCCTATCCTCCCCATTGGCCATATATAGGTAACACCTCAGCGAGCGCCACCACGCATGTTACTTGCTTAAGGCACCTCTCCAGCAACTTGAAATTACCCTGCACTATCTGAATCCCATTTTTTACCAAGTCCCCAGGTGGTCAATGGCATCTACCTGTAGCTCCTTCCTGTGATCTGCCACTCCAGTGATTCTCTGGATCTGCTTTCCATCCCTCCAAGCCAAAGCACCAGGGAGGCACTTTACCTCCCTCTCCTCCCACCTCCTGCTCCCAAAACTATTCCCCTAATGAGAGAGTCCCCCACCAGCAGCTGCTTCCTCCTTGTTTGGGGACCTCTTCCTCCCCACCTAGGAGCCTTCCCTTCTGAGGACCTCAACATCCTCCCCTGCCACTGCTTTGGGTGCCTCCTCTCAGTTGTCCCATCCCACCAGTATGGCAAAGGTATTTTTCAATGGCATAGGCTGAGGAGTGTGTTTCCCACCTACCACCCCTACCCTTCCTGAATCCATCAATGCAAAGCCATTCTGTCTCTACCTAGGCATTCTCTGAGGTAGCAGCAGCAGCCTTGATAGCCCCTGGTGGGTCAAACTTTTCTTGGCACCCTGGCCAGTTTGGACTGGAGTCCAGTGACCTCTGTTCTCAACCCAGAGAGGTGAGTGAAAATGGTGCAGCACCTCAGTCTCCAACAGGTGTTTGCCCCAGACTACTACCTATTCCTGCCCTCAGGCCCTATGCAAGTAACCTCCCATCCCCATCTGCTGCTCTCCCCACTGTCAAGGCTTGTGAGGATCCACACAGTGTAAAACCTCAAGTACCAGTGTCCATCATACAGGTTGCCTGGGAGACATGAGAGTTTCTATTTTATTCTTTATTTATTTGAATTTTGGTAACTGGGTAAGCCCACTGAGATGGACTGTACCTTTTTCAGGGGTGACCTGGGGGAGGGAGCAAAATGGGAGGTACAGTACATCATAAGAATACAATAATATTAAAGGAATGTTCAAGGGCAAGTAAACGGTGGTTGCAATTATTTACATAAACATATACCTGTACATAAATAGTATAATTTACAAATCACTCAGACAAATCACTTTGGCTGCAGCCTAAGATAAAAACAATAGTAACGGGCTGAATACTACATTCATAATGGCCAATGGGCTATAGGAGGAAGACATCTGAAGAAGCCAGAAGGGGAAGGAAACATATTCAATTCAGTGCTTAAGAGTAACTGGTAATTGCTATTTTTCTTTTAAACTTAGATTGTGGGCTTTTAGTGACACTGTACTTTCTTTGTTGTCTTTACTTAGAATTATTTTTGGGCTGTTGAAAATTTAAAACGTAGTGGTGGTGTATTTATGTGCTGTCTTTAATTGCTGCAAATTTTATCTTGGCTTGTCTGACTGCCCTGTAGTTTGGGTGAGGGTTGTTAATTGTCTGGCCTCTGACCTCAGCTACATGATAACTGGAGGTGGAGCTTAGTCAGACTTGAGGTAGCAAGTGAGTTTTATTTTCTCAGAAGAAGCCAGAAGGGGAAGGAAACATATTCAATTCAGTGCTTTAGGTAACTGGTAATTGCTATTTTTCTTTTAAACTTAGATTGTGGGCTTTTAGTAACACTGTACTTTCTTTGTTGTCTTTACTTAGAATTGTTTTTGGGCTGTTGAAAATTTAAAATGTAGTGGTGGTGGTGTATTTCTGTGCTGTCTTTAATTGCTGCAAATTTTCACCCCCCTTCCCTCCCCTTCCCCCAACTCTTAATTATATGCCCTGTTAAATCTGATTGACAGGAGCTAAACACAGGGTATAGTAAGGGTGTGAAGTAGGAGGGGCATAAGGGGAGAAAGCCCACCTTCAGCACGCAAGTGTTTGAATCATTTATTTATTTATTGGTTTTTTCTTTTTAAAAAAGAAAATTATCTGAGGATCAGTGGCAGGATTTTTAGGATAGTAAATTAATAAAAAAGGAACTAGGAGAGCTTCAGTAGCAGACAAGTAGTGGAATAGCAGTATAATTGCAGTATAATGTGGGAAGTGGTGCAATGCAGTGGCTGTGGGGCAGCCATATTCAGGCAGACCTTCTGGACACTGAGGTGCTGCCCTATCTGCACGCATCTCTCTGGACTGCGGGATGAGGTAGCCAGACTCATAGCGGAAGTAAACTGGGTCAGGAGTACCATCACCCCTATGCAGAGACCACCCAGTCCAATGCAACTGCCTCAAAGGATGCCGAGAACAAGGAGCACTTGGATGACAGTCGGCTGAGGGAGGGTTAGAGTGGTCCGGCAGAGGCACATTCCAGATCCTGTTCCACTCAAGAACTCATATGCCACACTGGCAAATGGGGACAACCAAATAGAGGTACTCAGAGAAGTGGAAGGAAAGGATGTGGAGGTTAGCCAAGGAGGTGACCTCAGCGGGAAAAGCAGCAGACCCCAGAGGAGGAGGAAGCGAATTCTGGTGGGGGACTCCATCATAAGAGGGATCCAGCTAGGAACACAGGAGGAGGAGGAGGACAGGAGGAGGGTGCCTACCAGGTGCCATGGCATGGAGGGATGGAATGAAGATCCTGGGGATCACTGGGAAGGCAAGAGGGGAAGGTGAGCTGGATGTCATTATCCACCTAGGTACTAATGACCTGGCAAATGGGGAGCCAAAGGAAGTTCAGGAAGAGTTTAGGAAATTGGGAGGGTCTCAAGCAAGTAGTTACTTCTGTCACTTTCTCAGAAGTACTACCTGCGAGAGGAAAGGGAGTGCAAAGGAGTGCATGCACCAGGAACTTTAACTCATGGTTGAAGAACTGGTGCTGTGAGGAAGGGTTTGGATTCATTGGTGACTGGGGACCCACCTGGAGGGATGGAGGTTTGTTCAAGCCTGACGGCCTGCATCCATCCTGGAGGGAAATCCAAGCACTCAATAATAAGTTTAAATGCTACATTGACAAGCATTTAAACTAGCAAAGGGGGTGGCAGGCCAGCAAGGAGGGTACCTACTTGCTCACCCCCACAGCTAGCAGTGGAACCAGTGAACCAGAGGAGTGGCTATCTCTACAAAGCAGTGTGCAAAAGATGGAGATTAGCCCAAGAGGTGGATCGCAGAAAGGGGCAATTCAGCAGAAGGGCAGACAGCAAGAGAACCAGGGATAAAGGACAACCAAGGAAGGGGCTGGAGTAGAACAGCGAAACAGTCTAGGAGGTCAAATCATGGAAAGCCATGTGCAAATGCCAGGAGCCTTAGCAACAAGATGGAAGATCTGGAGGCTGTCATGGTGCAGTCAGACCTGGACATTGTGGCCATCACTGAAACCTGGTGTAATGATAACCACGACTGGGAGATGGCCATACCTGGCTACAACATGTTCAGAAGAGACAGAGCAGGCAGGAAGGGAAGAGGAGTGGTACTGTATGTGAAAAATGACATAAGGGCCACAGAGATCCAGGAGGAACAAAATGGGGAGAGATACTGTGGGTTAAGCTGGAAAGGAAAATGGGACAGCCATCTGCACAGGTGTGGTCTATAGACCACCAGCCCAGGAGGAAGAAACAGATAGGGAGCTGATGCTAGCCATCCAAAGGATGGCAGACAAGGGGGAGGTAGTACTGGTTGGAGACTTCAATATTCCAGATGTGGACTGGAGCATCCCAGCAGCAGCATCAACTAGGAGCAGATTTATCCTGGACTCCCTTCAGGGTGCCTTCCTCAAGCAACTGGTCATGGAACCAACTTGTCAGAAGGCAATACTGGACCTTGTGCTGACAAAACAGGGACAATGTGATGGGAGTAACAGGGAGTATGGGGGAGCACCTGGGGAACAGTAACCACCAGTCATTGTGGTTTGAAATCACAGAAAGAGCAGAACCAAATCACACAAAAACACGTATCCTGGATTTTAGGGGGGCAGACTTTGGGAAAATGGGGAGATACTTGAAAGAGGCATTAAGGGGAATGGGGCAGGAATCAGGGGTTGAGGAACAGTGGGCAGTATTTAAAATGGGGATTACAAGAACAACAGAATTATGCATTAAGCAGGTTAGCAAGAGGAAAAGGAAGAGAACCATTATGGTTTCCAAACAGGTAGCAAAGAAAGTGAAAACCAAAAGATTGCATTCAGGCAATACAAAAGACACAGGCAGAAGGGATAGGGAGAAGTACCAGGAGAAGCAAAGGAGGTAGGGAGGTCAGTAAGGAAGCCAAAGCTCAGGCAGAAGAACACATTGCAAAATCAGTGGTAGAGGGACAAAACCTTTACAGGTACATAAGTGAAAAAGAAAGGCAAAGGGAGGATAGTGAGGCTGAAGGAGGATGGGGCCACATGGAGGATGACAACAGTAAAGCTGACACATTGAACAGGTATTTCTGCTCAGTCTTACTGAGGAAGAGGAGGTAATGGGTCTGAAGGAGTACAAGGGGTGAGAATGGTGCAGAAATGGACACAAGTCCCTTACACTAGAAAGGGTCCTGAAGGAACTGGAAGTAATAAGAGTTGATAAAGCAATGAGGCCAGATGGGTGCACCAGGGTCCTTAAAGAACTAAGAGGAGGTGTGGCATGGCTGAACCCCTCTGGCTATCCTTTTAGCCAATCACTGGAAACAGGGAGGTAGAAAAAGACTGGAGGACAGCAGATGTAGTCCCTTATACAAAAGTGGGAACAAAGAGGAAGCAGGGAACTACAGACCAGTCAGCCTCACCTCGGTGATAGGGAAAGATCATGGAAGCACTACTGAAGGAGAGATTGATGGAACATCTGGTTGTCAATGGACTACAGGACTCAAGGCAGCATGGTTTCACTAGGGGAGAGTCCATATCAGACTAACCTCGTTTAATTTTTGACTGGGTGACTAGGGGAGGTGGATCAGGGGAGGGCAGTGGACATGGCCTCATCTGGACTTCAGCAAGGCCTTTGACACTGTGCCACATAGAAGACTATTACAAACTGGGGAATATGGGTGTGGGCAGGACAGTAGTGTGGTGGGTAGGTAACTGGCTGGGTGGCAGGACACATAGGGTGGTGGTGGGTGGCTGTCACTCCACAGAGGAAGAGTGACCAGTGGGGTAACCACAGGGATCAGTGCTGGGACCAGTCCTATTCAACATCTTCATCAGTGACATTGCACAGGACCTAGAAGGCAGAATTTCACTGTTCGCTGATGACACAAAGCTCTGTAACAGAGTAGACACACCAGAGGGTGTAGACAGAATGAGAAGGGACCTGCAGAAACTTGAAGAATGGTCAGGGATTTGGCAGTTGAAATTCAATGCAAAGAAGTGCAAGATAATTCATATGGAGCACAAAACCCTGGCACAATATATCAGTTGGGGGTGAGGATATAGCATGCACCAAGGGGAAAGGATCTTGAGTTTATCATCTCTGATGACCTCAGGTAGGAAAACAGTGTGACAAGGCAGCAGGTAAAGCAAATAGGATGCTGGGATGCATAGGCAGGGCATCACCAGCAGGAAAAGGGAGGTCACATCCGCTTACAAGACACTAGTGAGGCCCCACCTGGAGTACAGTATACAGTTCTGGGAGACCATACCTACATAAGGACATAGACAGGGTAGAGAAGGTTCAGAGGAGGGCAACAAAAGATGGTGCATGGATTGCATCTCAAGTCCCTCTGAAGACAGGTTGAAGGAACTGAACATGCCCTGGAGGAGAGAGGGAGAGAGGAGATATGATAGAGACATACAAGTATCTTACAGGGAGGAACAGGGTGCAGGAATACACTATTTTAAGTGAAAAGATGTTCCAGGACTAGAGGGCATGGGATGAAGTTGGAGGGAGGGACGATTCAGAGGAAGCGTGAGGAAGAATTTCTTCACAGAACGGGTGGTGGACAAGTGGAACACCCTGCCAGAGGAAGTGGTGGGGGCTGAAACAATCACGGGATTTAAGAATGCATGGGATAGACATAAAGGAATTCTGGAGGTCAGGGGTAAGGGGCAACAGACTTCTAGGAAAACATAAACTGAGCTTACAAGCTCAAATGGGCAGACTGGTTGGGCCATAGGCCCTTATCTGCCGACACTGTCTATGTAATATTAAAGGAATGTACAAGGGCAAGTGAACAGTGGTTGCAATTATTTACATAAACATATACCTGTACATGAATAGTATAATTTACAAAATCACTCAGAGAAATCACTTTGGCTGCAGCCTAAGATAAAAACAATAGTAACGGGCTGAATACAACATTCATAAAGGCCAATGGGCTATAGGAGGAGGACAACAGGTACTGAAGCAATACTGGGAGGAGACTAGGTGGGATTTAAGAGAGTGCTTGAACTGATATAAAGAAGGTTTTTCTCCCCAGTTCCTTGTAAGCCATACCACTTCCCTAAATTTGGATGGTACCCAGACAGGCCACACACACATATGCAGTGATGTCCCTGTACAGGAGGCAAGCTCTCCAACACACCAAAGGGAATGCTGTGGTGGTGGTATCACAGTGCTCTCCCTCACTGACTGGGAGTACTGCCATATAGCAGTGCCACACCAGGCCCCTCAGCTGCCTGACTCATTGGGTGAATGTAACTTAATAAGCCTTACATAAGAAAATAGCACAAAGGTGATAATTCTAGTGTAGATAATCTTGACAAGAGTGAGGTGTGTTATTATTGTTATACTGTAGTACAAGGTGTGTGTGTTTTATGAACCTGTGACATATGGACTAAAAGGCTCCACCAGTGAGTTTACCTTTTCATTTAAATGGTACTTAGGTACTGCAGCATAGTGTCTATTCTTAATTATAATTCATATTATGTTCCTCACTTCTCATGGTTCTCCTTGCCCCCACTCTGATGATGGGCTCACTAAGGCCACATTCTTATTATTCTCCCCCACTTCTCATGGTTCCCCTTTCCCCTTCCCAAAAATAGGGTCATTATGACCACATTCTTACTATTATCCCCCTTCCCATGATTTCTCCTGTCCCCTACCCTAATGATGGGGTCACCATGGCCACATTCCTTTGATACTTTCCCCATCCTCATGGATCCACCGGCCCACTCCCTGATGACCCTATGTCACCACAGCCACCTCCTATGACCTATGGGGCAGGCAAATGGCTGCCTTTATAGCCAATGTCTGCATCTGTCTGAGGGGAGGATTGATGGACAGTGTGTCATTGCTCATCAATGTTCTTATTTCCACAGGAGCCAAGTAATTCACCTCTGTTAAGTGCCCAGACAGCAGTTGGCTTTAACTTTCAATTTCAGGGCATCTCTGCAAACTCTGATCTCTCAGGAGGTAGTTCAGCATGCTACTGCCACACCACTGAGCTGGACCACTGGTATCTATTTTTTATGCCATTTGGAAATACTTCAGTCAGGCTTCACTCAACGCAACAGTGTCAGGTCCACTCTTGAAGCTCCACAGTGTTGGATATAAGGATTCACTTAGCCACAAATGTGTTCAAAATATATATATGTTGTAATTTATTATTAATAGACATACAGTATGTCCAACCTGTATGCCACCGTTTTGCAACACCAGTCACTTTGACTAGTTCTAACTAAATCTGTGTACTGCCATGAGTATAAGCAATCTAATCTCAAAGTTAACTTTTCTATGTAACTCTGTAAACTGTACTGTGTACCTGAGGAAAGAAAAAATCTCTTCCCTTGGACCTTTGTTTGTAGTTTGTTTTTATTGGGCATATAGTTGTGTTTTCCGTTTAGTGATGTCTCTTAGCACCCCCCCCCCTTCAGACCACTCTTAAATTTCCCTGACCATACAACCCATGTCACAACTGCCCCAACCCAGTTATTGAATTCTTTATGCCTTGTTTTCTCTGCAAGGTTTTATTTCAATTCTTCATTTTCTAGTATTGTGTATTTGTAGTTTTGCACGTGGCATTTTTGCCACTATTACATTACCTTGTACAATGAACACGTCACATGAATTTATCCTATTTTGTACTGCGCTGTATTATGGTATATTGGATTTGTTGTCATGATGTTTATACTATGTTATTATTACTGCTACTGATCTACTTTAGCACATATTACAGACGGATATATTTTATTTTGTTTTAAGTACAGCACATATTGCACATGTATTTTATTTTTTATTACCATCCTGTTTTGTATATCACTGTATCCATTGCTGTCATAATTATTGCATTGCATTCCTCTGCAGTAATACTCAGCAGCCCCCTAACCACTGCAATGGAATCCCCCCAAAATGTTGATAGTTACTCTCTACTGGAATGTCTGCACTGTATCACTGTCTTATTCACTGCTGCAAAATGCACAGTTCTTGTTCCTTTGCCAAACCATATCCCAGACATCCATCCATGTTGCTTCCTCTGCTGTCATATACTATGTATATTATGCTGTGTTATTCAGATGTGATTTGCTATTTCTACTATTCACTGTACATATGTATTGTACTTCTTGCCCCTAACTCATCATTCACCACTGTAAATATGTAATATAACTGTATTGATACTTTTCTTGTATATGACCCTAGACTCTTTCAAAATAGGCTCTGCCTAAATGATCATGTGTGTAATAAATAAATAATTAAATAAATTGTATTTTTACACACCTCCTTTCACGTAATGCATCTGGAAAAGAGCTGGTGCCAGTTCACTATGCTCTTCCTGATAAAACTTTTAAATAAAAAATTTAAGTGCCTACTAATGCACCTGTCTGCCTTTATATGTTCTCTTAAACAATTTTTGTTCCAATTCTCTTTCCATGCATTGCACAAGAAGAAAAGGTCCAGTTCAAGTTTGTAGTCAACCAGATGCAGCAAGCGACTTTTATGTGTTAGTTCAGTTTTGTAGGCTTTTCATCCCTAACCTTGTAAGACACCAGTCTAAGCAAGCTTTTCCTTTAAATGTGTTAAATAGGGCATGAAAAGCAAACATAATCAGCAGAAGTTCTACAAAAAAGTATTGATATTTCATTGCAGCCTACCTTAAGCTTCCACCATAATTCAAGGTTTCAGAAATACAATATTTGTGAGTTTTTTTTCTCATAAAGGTCTTTATGGGTTTGAAAATTTGAACGCCAAAGGAGACTAACTTGAATTGGATGTTGAAAGTCACTAAGCCTGTACATCTTAGAAAAAAATTCAATTAAGTGGGATTTTAGCAGTTTCAATAAAATTGGTCTCTCCCTTTTCAAGATAAGGGTCCTATACAGCTGAAGCAACCTTTATGTGGAAGGAATATCCACTTCTACTAAATGTATAATCCTGGCTCAGGATACAATACACACAACAGGAAATCAATGTATGGTAGAATCAATTTGAAAAAATATAAAATAAACTGTAATATGTAAGTGTAAAATTGACTTCCTATGGATTAAAAGCTATACAAATGATAGAAAAAATTTCCTTTTAGTAGAGTAAGGAAAAACGTAATAATATTACTGATTAAGCAAACCTATGAAGCTAATGCATTATGCAGGCTCTAGGCCGGAATACTTTTTTTAGAAACGTTCTTTGTTGGTTCTTAGCATTCAGATGATGAATAATGTATTAGGATGTTTTCCACAGTGTTTGCCTCTTGCTCCAAAGCTATTGGAATAAGGGACATATGGCCCTATTTTCAACATATCTTTTACCATAGTAACAGAAATGGAAAATACTTTGCACACTTTTTCCTCCCTGCCCATCCCCCAAATCCCATATTGCATTTCCTGTCCCCAACTGCAGTCATATTTACACACAGCTGTGGGTTTTCACAGTGGGGGTGTTCCTCATGACCCATAACTGACAGCACTATTTCCTCTTTTTCTTCCTCCCCAAAAGACATCTGGGGAGTACTATAGGACACACATTCTGTGCAGCTTTTGCATGGGGTGCAGTAACCAGGTGGCCACACACTATTGGTCTTGTTGTGCAAACCCTGCCATTTCTTGCAATATCCTCCCCTCCCTGATGCCAGTGCCCCAGTGAGCTGATGTATTGTCCTTGGTCATGAGGCAGCAGTAACGCAATTATTGATGTGCGAAGCTGGAAAACTTCACTTCATGGATAAATTTAAGAATTCATCTCATTTCATGAAGTTAATCTGCAGTACAAAGTTCACATTCAAAGAAAACTGATAATGCTGCAAAATGCAAAGTTGCAACTTCACTGGCAGAGTTCAGCACAAAGGTGGCGTTTTGTAAGAATGCAAAGTTGCAACTTTGCTTGTGAAATTTGGTATGGAGGCAGAGTTTGCAATGTACTATGGCATCAGAGGTCACATGTTGCTGAAACTGCCTGTATGCCATGTGGAGGCTGTCTTCAGTGCAGTGTTCTGAAGACAGAATAGGAGAGAAGTCTATCTGTGCTTGTCTGAGAGAAACAACATTTTAAAAAACATCTCAAAACTGAGCATTTTGAATCCAAATTGCTCACAAATTATTCTAGAGGGTCGTGTGCTGCCAGACCTATGTTTTTTTTGGGGGGAGGGGTCAGTGATTATTTACTTTAAAGTAATAGTTTCTGTTTTGTCAGTTTGTGAAGCAGTGGTGTGGAGGAGGGTAATTGTACTGTAAAGCAAGTTAGTAAGGCTGCCCAGAGAGATCTGGAGATTTTCTAAGTAGATTTGTGTTATATTTTGTTTTTCTCACTCTTTCTTGTTCATCATAATTGATCTGTAGTGAATAATTTCTCATTTTTATTTCTGTAGTTTTGTTTGATGTGTTTAAGTAAAGTATTTTGTCAGTTTCTTTCTCTAGCAGTTTTAGTGATTTTTAGTTATATTTGTCTTAAAGTGATGGTTTTCTTTCACTTTTTGTTATACTTAATGTTAAATTACTTCTGTTTACCCTGTAGTTTTAATCCTTGTCCTGTTTAAAAAACAAACAAACAAAAAAGAAAGCTTTCTTTTTGGTTATTTTTTGTAGTATTTTTTCAGATCACACTGCTGATCCCTGATTCTCTAGTGGGAGGTGTTATCTGCTCCTAGTACTTTTTGTACTGTCACATTAGTTTAGTAATCCCTGTGTAGTGTTAAAAAAGCCTTTTTTTTGGGGGGGGGGGTTCTATATACTATTAGCTTAGTGTTTTTTTCAGATCACACTGCTGATTCCTGATTCTCTTGCGTGAAGCACTGTCTGCTGCTGGTAGTTAATAACTTATTTAAACATTTTACCCCTGTTGTGTGTGTTGTGTTGCTCCTTGTGGTGTTTTATTTTTTCAGATCACACTGCTGATCCCTGATTTCCTCTGGGGAGGTGTTGCCTGCTCCTGGTACTTATTGTTCTGCAGGATTTATTTACATTTTGTAATTTTTCATCCCAAATCAAGTTATAATTAGCATATGAGAATACCGCAAAGAGACAAACTACTAAAGGGAGAGGCACCATGGAGGCAGCAAAGAAGTGTTCAAAATCTGTGGGGGCAAAACAGTGCTGCGGTTAAAAAAACCCATGTATGTGGCAATGTGTTCTATGGGCTCTGAGGCTGGTAGCAGTGAAGGGGTAGTTGGCATCAATGGCATTAGTGTAGCCAAATGTGTCTTTGCCACATCTGTGGCAGCCATGCCTGGTTAAATGAAGTGATTGATTGACTGATTGATGCTAGTGGGGGATGTGGAAGGTGGCAACAGAAGCAGCAGTAAACAAGGAACAGTGGTTGAGGAGAAGGTTGTTGGTGTCACAATGGCTACTGGTGGTGGTGCTGAGCCTGATAGTGTGGAGCTTGAGTCAGTGGTTGAGGCGGGAGAGCTGGAAAATGTTTGTCACACTCAGACTCCTGATAATGAGAGGGTAAGAGAGCCTAGAGATGTAATAATGAGGAGGACAGACCTGTGAAGGAGAAGGACAGCAGTGGCTGTGCTGATGATGATTTGTTGGATCCCCTGTGGGAGCCTGAAGAGAAAAAGCATTAGGCTGGTGCTGCAGATGATGCAGGGGATGTTGTTTGCTGTTATCTAACTACCAAAGTCCCCCTCAATATTTCTGAAGTTATGAAATCATCCCCAAAAACACACATTTTCATCCCTTCCCCTCAGCTGTCCAACTCCCAGCACCACGGTAAATCAAGGGTTACAAAATTCCTAGTTTGGGATTTTTATATACTTGACCAAGCTGATGAGACAGTTGGTATCTGTCAGCTATGTCAAGCGTGAGTTAGTAGATGGAAAAAGGGCAGCCACCTAGTCACCGGTGGGCAACACACACCTGAAGAACAAGCCCTTGTTACACTGGCATCAACACCAGAAGAAAGACAATGAAGGAGACAGTGTCCCTCATCATCATCATTAAGCAAGGCAAACAGATGTGACAGGACAATAGACCAACTAGACATAGGGTTGAGTGAGAACTAGGACTACAGAGAGGAGGAGGAGGATTCTGTGGGTCTGTCTAGTAGTGGGCTAGCAGCAGTGGTGGTGGGTTAAGTAGTATCAGCCAGAGTCAGAAAAGCACAAAATCACCATTACTGAAAACCTCCAAAATCACAGGTGTTACTCCAGCAGCAACACATATGAATCCCCGGGAGTCAAATACCACCCCAACAATGCTGCCTTGAGGAGTCCAGCCATTTCGTAGCCCAACCACAAGAAAGTTCCAGCCTACACTGCATAGCAAGTTTGAGCATCCCTCCAAATTCACTCCCAACCATGCTACTGCACATGAGCTAAATGCAGAAACTGCTGAAATGTTAGCAATTGAGCTATTGCCATTCTCTTTTGTTGAGTATGTTGGATTTCAGAGGTTGATGGCCCCTGTCTGTTCCAAATGGCAGATTCAATCAAGAACATACTTTTCTAAATGTATCATTCTGGAAGTCTATGGAACTGTGTCATAGATGGTAAACTATACCCCGAAGCATTCAGTATCACCATATATACTGTACATCTGAGCATGGATATGTGGACCAGTGGCCAAACAGCTGGTAGCTCCTAATTGTGTATTAAATCACATTAGGCACAGGTACCTGGGGTAGTATTTGATTCTGGGCATGGGAAAAATTGCACTAAGCCGAGTTGTGATGGTAGCAACATTCCAGGTATTCGCCAGCATGCCACACTGACAATGAAGAGTATACCTGGATCACACATGGGTGAGAAAATGTTGAAAGTGCTCCTTACTGAAACTGATGAGTGGCTTCACCCCAATTCACTGAAAGCAGGTTTCATTGTGAGTAATAATGGCTCAAACGTTGTGGAATGCATCAGTGGTGGGGGTTTGTCAGGGTTCTATGCCTGGTACACTGTCTCAATCTCATTGTGGAGCAGTTTCTAACCCATCCTGATATCAAGGCCATGTTGACTGTGGCCTGTAGCATCTATGTCCACTTTGCCCATTCTGGAAAGGACTCGTGACCAGCTCCATCATCTGCAGATACGAAACAAACTGCCTCTGCACCATATTAAATTGGATGTTGTCACCAGCTAGAACTCAACACCATACATAATTGAGTGGTTGTATGAGCAGTATAAAGCCATATCAAATATTTATTTTTAGTTATTTATTTAGAATTTGGTAACTTGGAAAGGCACACTGAGCCAAGGCTCATCTCCAGGTGTGACCTAGGTAAGAGGATACAAAGTGAGACATAAGTACAACAATAATATAAACATGAACAAAACAGTTACAGAATATTACATACAGTATAAGATCAGCTAACAGCAAGAACTGAGACACAAAGGTTCAATGGCATTAAAAGAAATCATCACATTCAGGTAGGATTAACCATGGAAATAATTTCTAGTTTGTCTACAGCAGGCTGTGGGGGAAATTATTTGCTGGGTTGGTGAGCTGGGGTGAAAGGGGAAGGACTAGAAGAGGGGGAGGGGAAATGAGGGCACTGAGTAGGTGGAGAAGCATGAGTTGAGCTTTGAGGGAGGATGGAGAAGGGGAAAGGTGAAATACAGAGGAGAGTTGTTTCCAGAGGAAAGGAATGTGATAAGAGAAGGAAGACTGGCAAGCAGCTGAGCAGGGACATGGCAGGGATAAAGTGTGAGTGTCCTTACTTTGGAAGGAGTAAGCTGAGGGGGTGGCTGCAGAAAGGAGAGAGGGCAGGTATTGTGGCAGGCTTCCAAACCAGTATTTCACTATGCATGAGACACTGTGCACCATTCTTCTTTGAGGAAGTGGTAAGCAGGAAAGGGTGGAGTACAGAAAACTGTGGTGAGTGATGGGCGGGGCAGCAGTAGAAAAGTGGCAAAAAGAGTTAAGTAGAGTGTCAAGCCTAGAGAGGGTTGTGATAGGGGCAGAGCCATAAATAACATTGGCATAGTCTAATATGGGAAGGATTGTTTTAGAAACTAGCTCCCGACAGGTAGGGAGAGGAAGGCTGTCCTTGTACCAATAAAGGCCAACTATTTTAGGTTGAAGTTTTATGCAGATGGAGTCAACATGTGAGGAGAAGTCAAGGTGACTGTCCAGCCAAACACCCAGGTACTTCACCTTCATGAAGGAGAAGACATCAAGGGTGGAGGAGACTGGAATGTGGCCAGTTTCTGTCTAGTACCAAAAGTCATGGTGACTGTTTTCTTTGTGTTTAGCTTGAGCTTGTTTGCTTGGAACCATCTCTGAATACTATTAAAATCCTCTTCGGGGGGGGATATACATTGCAGTAGGAGGAGCCAGAGGTGAAAATGATGGTGTAGTTGGCATACATGTGTATGTGAGTGGTAGAACAGGCAGAGGGAAGATCATTTATAAAGTGGGAAAAGAGAATGGGGCCAAGTATGGAGCCTTGGGGAACACCAGCAAGGACAGGCAGAGGGCGAGAGATGCAGTTGCAGACTTTGACTTCTTGTTGCCTGTTGTGAAGGTATGAGCTGAACTACTGCACAGCAGGAACAGCTAGGCCTGTAGACTCAAGTTTTTGGAGGAGGAGGTGTGGGAAACTGAGTCAAAGGCCTTGGCAAGGTCAATAAAAATGGTTGCAGTGATCTGACCTTTGTCCATGGTTGTGAGAATAGTGCCAGTGACTTGCAACAGGGAGGAGGTAGTGGAGTGCTGTTTTCCGAAACCAGCTTGGACTGGGGAGAGGGGGCCATTGGTGGAAAGGAAATCAGATAGTCTGGTGTGGATTAGTGACTCCTGAAGTTGGCTAGGGAGGGAAGGAAGGAGGGAGATGGGATGGTAGTTGCCAGGAATGGATGGGTCTTCTCCTTTGTGAAGGGGCAGAACCTGTGAAAATTTCCAGGTTTTGAGATAGTGGCAGTGTGGAGTGAGACGTTTAGGAGATGTGCTAGTGGGGATGCTATAGCCGGGGTGGATATTTGGAGGAGCCTGAGGTAGAGTCTGTCTGGGCTAGATTTAGTGAGGTTTAAAGAGATAAATGCACTGTAGATGTCTTCAGCAGGAATGTCCAAGAAGCAGTACCCTGCAGGTTTCTGGGGGGGGGAAGATTGGAGGTAAGTGGGTTAGGGGAAGAGGAACTGGGGTGGTCCAGGACTGAGCAGGTGGAGAAGAATTAGTTGAAGGGTTTTGCAACTGTGGAGCCTAGGATCATTTCAAGATGTGATTTGGGGAAGGGGTTACATAGTGAGAAGTAATAACAAAGGCAAAACAAATAGTAGTTTAAAAGAAATGTGGGCCAGGGTTACAAGACCCAAGCAGAAACAAGAGACAATGCACAGCATCAACAAGGTTAAAAAACATTGGGTCATAAAAAAAAAAAAAACATCAGCAATGACATAGAACAGCAGAAGCTAGTAATCAAATGAGGGATAAGGTTACAAAAACCAGCACAGAAAATAACTCAGGGTAACTCAGCCTGATGCAAGCGAACAATACTAGAAACAAAGTTTAGGGAGTGGAGGGTTGGGGGCACTGAGAGCACAGCGGGTGGGGTAGGAGTCTGAGTAGCCTTTTGAGAGGGGTCTATGTGATAACAGCGAACGCCTAAAGGTGATCACCATTATCACTCAGTCAGAGTGCCGAACACATTTTAGGCACTCTGGTAACCCTGGCCTTTCCCGCCTGATAAGCCAGGACAAATTTTACTACTTTCTGTGGGGGCTGCACTCCACCCCCTCGCTGGGGTTTGCCCCCCCGCACCACCCACTTAAGGATTCTCAGCCACAGGGGTGCATGTTGGAGGGGTGAAAGTAGTAAAAATGAAAAGGTTCAGGCAGCGCAATAAAAAATGCACACTGCGCCCGGACTAACCCAGTACCTCAGTCACCACACCCTACACAATCCCGACACCTCGCTGCCTTCGACCAACAACCCATGATGCCACCCCTACAGTCTCTCCACCACCTCCCAGCCCATGGTCACCGTGCTGCTCCCACCCCCTGTGTGCATACATATAGCAACATCCTGTTTCTAGTTCGCTCACCCCCTGTCCGGTCACCCTACCTGTCAGTCATGTGGTGGATTAGCTGAGAAGGTGTCACCATAATGGATGGTGCCTTCATCATGCACCCACTTCACGGGTTTCCTTTTGAGAGAGGAGATGGAGGAGGATAGGCAGAGGTCGGAGGGGAGTTTATTCCAGAGACAAGGGAAGCAAAAGGAGAAAGCAGATAAACCAGAAGCAGAGTGGGGGCAAGGGAGAGAAAAGGTGCGTGGATCTCTGTGACAAAGGAAATAGTTTGAGGCGGCAATTTGGGAGAGGAGAGAGGAGAGGTAGGTAGGGAGAGTTCCAAACCAGAACTTAGCAATAAAGGATGCACAGTGAACCATACTCCTGTAAGATAAAGGAGCAAAGGAAAGGGAGGAATATGGAAGGCAGTGGTGGGTAAGGAGGGGGAAGCAGTAGCGAAGCGGCAGAAAGAATTTAGCAAGGTATTGAGTCTGGTGAGAGATGACTATGAGGCAGTGCCATAAACCATGTCAGCTTTGTCAAAAATGGATAAGATCTTTTTGTGTACCAGTTCATGGTGGGTAGGGAGGGGGAGGCTGTTTTTATGATTATTAAGGGCACTCAGTTTAGGGCGAAGCTTGGTGCAGATGGCATCGACATGACTGAAGAAATCCAAATGAGTATCCAATCATACCCCAAAGTATTTGAAAGCCGGGATGTTCTCCAGGTGAGACCCATCTAAAGTAATAAAGGCTGGAGAGGACGGGAGCATGGCCAGTTTTTGTCTGCATCCAAAAGTCATTGCCGCTGTTTTTTAAGTTTGAGCTGGCTGTCCTTGAACCAGGATTAAATTCTGTTGAAATCTTCCTGGAGGGGGGCATGTATGCTGCTTACAGAGGGCCCGGAGATGAAAATAGCAGGTTGTCAGTGTACATGTGTATTTCAGATGATTTGCAGGCATACTGGAGGTTTTTAATAAATAGGGAGAAAAGGATGGGGCTGAGGATGGAGCCTTGGGGGACTCCGGAGAGGATTGGTAATGGGGAAGATAAGGCATTGCCTATTTGAACTGATTGCTCCCTGTCTTCAAGATAAGAGTGGAACCAGTTAACAACAGGTACAGGAAGACTGATAGAGCTAAGAGTTTGTAGCAAGAGGTGGTGGGAGACGGAGTCAAAAGCTTTCACCAGATCAACGAGGATGGCAGCTGTAATATGGCTCTTGTCCATAACAGAGAATATTGAATCTGTGACTCGCAATAGTGAAGAGATGGTCAAATGATGTTTCCTAAAGCCATACTGCACTGGAGGGAGAGTGTTTGTGCCAGAAAGGAAATCGGACAGCCTAGAGTGAATAAGGAATTCTTGGAGCTTGGCGAGAGAACGGAGGAGGGAGAGATAGGCCTATAGTTATGGGGGGCAGAGGGGTCACTTCCCTTGTGGAGGGGTAGGACCTTTGCTGATTTCCAGGCCTGAGGAATGGAGGAGAAGGAGCGAGATAGGTTTAGGATATTGGTAAGAGGGGCTGCAATGGCAGTGGTGGAGATGTGGAGAAGCTTAGGGTGTAGACCATAGGGGTTGGACTTGGTCGGGTTTAGGGCAAGGAGGGCAGAGTAGACTTCCAGAGGAGAGAAAGGGGGAATTGGAATTCAAAGGGTTGACCTGGTACATCCGAGCTGGCAAAGGGTGGTCCGCTGGGTGAGGGGGTAGGATATCAGGGAGAGTGCATGTGGCAAAAAATTTGTTGAAAATCTCAGCGACTGAGAACTGAGGACAGGTCACAAACAGGTGAACAATCTATATTTAGGATGGGGAGGTATGTTGAGCAGAAGGGGCAGGAGAGTCTAGGAGAGAGTGAAGAACCTTCCCAAAAGATGCAGGGCAGTGTTTTTCTTGCTGAAAGTGGTGCCTGAAGTAATTAGCCTTGGAGAAGCAGATGGCCTTAGTGGAGTTATACCTAGGGGCTTTGTAAGCTTGAAGATCTGCAGGTGATAATGAGGCTTTGTAATGGAGCCACGGTTTATCCCAGGCCCTGCACCTGGCCAGTAGGTCAGCAGTGATCCAGGGGTTGTGGTGTCTTTTCACTCTGGATTTCTTTAGGTGGGCATGGAGATTCCAAATGTGGAAGAAGAGGCTAGAGAAGAGAGATAGGGCAGAGTCAATGAAGATGTCTTGTATGAGAGAAGAGAGGTAGGGGAAGGGAGGCCAATGATAGGAGGTGAGCTAGGGTGAGCTGAAGAAGAGTGGAGAGAGAAGGGAGTGCAAATTGCAGGGAGAGGGGACAGGGAAGTAAAATTTGGATAGCAGAGGGGGGCCTGCTGGGTGAGTGATGGGCAAAGGAGAGGAGGTTCAGGGAGAAGATGCAAGGAGAAGATAAGCAGTAAGAGGTAGAAGGGTAGAGACATGGTGGGGGACAAGGGAGTGGGCAGTACGGAGTAAGCCTCGATGAATAAGACTGAGATGATACAAAGTCACTATGGGACTGGGCAGATAGCCCTAAAAAAGTAGAGAAGGAGGAGCCTTGCAGTCTTATACTTTTTCAGCAGCCACTAAGGGGCATGTGGTGGCACATGCTGAAGCCTTTGGTGAAGAGGAGAAGTGAAAATAGCTAGCTGAAATCAGTAAGAACAAGTGGATTGTGATACCCTAATAGAGGGGGAGATCACTACCTGACTTGGACTAACACCAGAGAGCACTAGGTCAGCCAGTGGCATTTGCACAACCACAGTCACAGGATAAGGATCAGGAAAGAACTCTGACTCTTGAAAGTTAATTCAAAGCAGTTAGGTATGTAAAGAAATGCAAGAAGAGGTTGAGTGCCCCCATAGAAATAAATGTATTACGTAAAATTGAAAAATCGGACACGTAGACATGTGACCGATAGCAGCTGTAAAGGTAGCAGTCCAGATAGGGTGGGAGGGGAGTCAGTGCACAGCACCAGTGGGAAGGAGCTAATCAAAAAAACTGGAGCTGGAGTCCAGTCTGAATGGGAGCCACAGTAGAAAAATGGCGCTAGAATTCAAAATCTGGGCTGCTCATGATCAGGTCAGTACCTTGCTGGCTTTGGGGCAAAGTGGGCAGCAGGCGGGTTGCTTGGAGGTCTGGGAGCCACCGCATGCATGGCACAGCATGAGAGCCCGATCATGGACTAACCCAGGAGCCTAAGGGAGAGGAGAGGGGTTACAAGATTAAATAAAGCAAGGAGCTTAACAGAGAACAAAAGAAGAGGTAGGGACAGAGAGAGTGAGAACAACTGGGAGAGAGGGATTAGAGAATAGGAGAAGGAGTGAGATTAGCAGGAGAACTAGTTGCACAGAAACAGACTAAAAAATAAAATGCTGTTTTGTCCTACAGGCACAACCTAAGAAATCAGCAGAGCACAAAACTAGTGGCTAAAAATTCATCAGGGAATGAGATATAACAAAATTAATAAGCACTTCTCCTGCCATCCATTACATTAGATTGAAGCTGCAATT
This sequence comes from Neoceratodus forsteri, assembly GCA_016271365.2. Lineage (NCBI taxonomy): Eukaryota > Metazoa > Chordata > Ceratodontiformes > Ceratodontidae > Neoceratodus > Neoceratodus forsteri. The sequence continues at coordinate 453,376,808 of CM057452.1, read as the reverse complement.
AAATTCATTCTGGAGTCCAAGTCACAAGTAAATTAAAACTGGAGCCAGAGTCCTGTCTGAACAGCCACCACAGCAGAAAAATGGTGCCATAATTCAAAATCTGGGCTGCTCATGATCAGGTTAGTGCCTTGCTGGCTTCGGGGTGGAGTGGGAAAGTGGACGGGGTTGCTTGGAGGTCCAGGAGTCACTGCAGGCATGGCACCGCATGAGAGCCTGATCAGGGGCTAACCTGTTGACCCTTCTATAAAGAATTCTTATTTACATGAGATGTTGGCTCCATTTTCTAAAACAAAAAGGTCAATGTTCTTTTTTAAATATTTTGTACCCATGTACTGGAACAAACACCTGTTCAAATTTAGGTTATTAAATAAAAAAAACATCAGTCTCTGCATTGAAATATTGTTTACTAGCTACACAAAATATTTGTACCTGTTGATTATCTGTATTTGTTAATTGCATGTAATTTAGATTTTTATATTGTGTATACATCTTGTATTTATTGTTTACACTTATAAAGGTCACCATTGTAAATGAGCTTATAGTGTATGGTAGAACGTTGTATTCTATGAACATCTAGCTTGCCCTAGTGTGACAAGCTAGTAAAGTACTGTCATTTTTTATTTCATTTGTTTCATTTGTTTACTATCCATTCATTTATCTGTTTATTTATCTGTTTTGATTATTTGTAAAGTTTATTGCACGTTTATTTCAGTTGTTTTAAATTTTATGCATTTATGCGTTCGGTTTAAGTTAAGCGAGTTTTGGAATAGCTGATAGTCTTATTATTTTTTACGCGCTCCGTAATTATTTGGCATCGCTTTTGTGCATTTATGGATTGCAGTGAAATTTCATGGAGAAGCTGTATTGAAGTTTGGAGGTCTCCGGTGGAGTTGGTGGAGCCAGCGGAGGTGACCGGGGGAAGTGCCTGTTCGTTAGATGTGTAGTTTGCCGTGGTTTGAGGCTAACGCATATCTTGACAGCCTGGGTTTGATCTGGACTGGAGTACCCCAGAAGGGTTGAGCTGAAGAGTGTCCCAGAGGCATTGTGTTTGGAACGCTGACTAGAGGAGTTCGTGAGTGGTTTTGATTTGCTACGTACTGCTCCAAAATAACTTTGCTGTGGGTTTGGAGTTACCCCCTCTCTGGAACTTAGGGGCGGTGAGGGTCATTGAGTGGTGCTGGGTGGGGGATCCCTCTCTCCCTACACCTTGGGCCGTTGTCCCATTGTGCTACCTGGGACTGAGCGGGAGTTGCCTCGTTTGGCCTTTGGGGAGCCAGAGGAGGATTTGGGACTCTCCTAAGTTGCTCTAGATGTGTACTTTATTGTATATCCCTAAGGGCATCTGTAGCTGCAGGTTGCAGGTGGTGGGGAATTAGGTTAGCCTGGGGTGGTGTAGAGGGGAGGAGGGGATATCCCTTTATTCATCTGCGAGTTTGCACACTCTTGGCTCCTTCCACAAATCCCCTTTTTTGCGATGGAAAATTGATGAATGGAGTTTAGTGTCTAATCTGAAATCGGAGCAGATGGATTGACTGCTGTTCTAGTATTTTTTGAAATATTTTAATTTTGACTTTGTTTGGATCTGGGATTGGACATTTTAGTGAGCCTAAAGAAGAAATGGATTTTGTTAAGATACCCTCTTGGAGAGAACATTTCCTGGACTCTTTGTGGAAATATATTTTTGGTTTGAATTTATTTTTACTGTTTCTTGGGCAGTGAGAGTGCCCAAATTATTTATTTACTTTCCAGGTAGCGTGAGTTCCTGGGAACTTTAAATACTCAATTTTATTACATCATCTAGGCAGTGACAGTGCCTGGTTTAGTACTGACTCCCAGGGTAGTGAGAGTACCAGGGGTTGAAAGTGAAACTGTATTTATTATTGTTTATCTAAATATATTCTCTTATCAAGCAGAGATTATGTTATATTTTATTTTGTAAATTTTATTTAATGTTATACTTTTTAGTTAGCTATTATCTAATTTTCCGGGACTTGAACTCTCTTTAGAGTGGATTCTGTATGGGGTTTCCTTTTTGTGATCTATAAGAGCTATTTCCAGAGTTTTGGATTGTTTTATTTATTTATTTTAAAGGACAACAGTTTTCAAGTGGCCTGTAACTAGGAAGTGCTGGACTATTGGGAATTATGACTCCCCCCTCCCCCGTGAGTGAGAGTGGAGGAGTGAATTATTATTTTTTGTTATTTGAGAGTGATAGGTTTTGTTTTGTTTATTATTCTTATTTTATTTTATTTTTTACTCCTCTCCAAATTATTTGGTTTTTATTATAATGTGTTGGGGAGGTTCAGTGACGGTTGGGCATTATTCCCCCACCAGGCTCAGGGAATTGCATCCCTTTGAATGTCCCTCATTGCCATCTGACACCTATTTTAGGTGTCGTGCTTTGGGCATTCTTAGGAAGTGTAAAAGAAGGTGGAGAGCTGGGCCTGGTGGGGGACAGGAAAGAGGAGGGCGGATTAGGGTTGTGGGGTCCAAGAGATGCCCTGGGGTGAAATGGGGTCAGGATAGAGGTTATTCTTGTCTTGTTCCCATACCCAAGGGTTACGACTTTAGTGGGCAGGTGCCGAGGTCTTCCCCGACAGCTCATCCCACCTTGGTGTGTTATGCAATGCCAGATCTATTAAAAACAAGACAGCTATTATAGTTGATCTTGTTGGGTCAACTGATCTGGCTTGCATCACCGAGACCTGGCTGGATGAAAATCCAGGCCCTATATTGGCCTCAGCAACTCCAGCCAGGTTCTCAGTGATACATCGTCCAAGTTTGGATCGTGGGGGGGTGTGGCCATTATGTTTAAGACTGAGCTGGGCCTTGGGATGTGCCATTGGGAAGTACCAGATCCTTTGAATATATCCTGGCAGAGGGTGTAGGTTGTGGGATTCTCCTCGTCTACTGTCCACCAGGAGACGGTGGAGAATTCCTGCAGGAGATAGCAGACTTCATCATCGACATGGTGCTGAGGTCCCCCAGACTGATAGTTCTAGGGGACTTCAATGCCTGGGTCGATGATGAACTCTCACACTTTGGTCAAAATCTCCTCCAGCTGATAATGGCACTGGGCCTAACACAGGTGGTTACCTCCTCGACCCGTGTAGGGGGTCATTCATTGGATCTGATCTTTCTTTTGGGTATGGAAATTGCAGATTTGGGGGTGGAACCAGTCAACTGGTCTGACCATCACACCATAAGGTTCAGCTTCAGGGCTCCCCCTAATAGGTCTGCCCCTACAGAGATAGTTCAGTACTACCCTTTAAGGGGCATTAACCCCAGTGACCTAATGGTGGTACTGGATCTATCGGGCCTGTTGGGTGAATGCATGAGTCCAGACAATCTCGTACTAGCCTATAATAAGGCTGTGGGAGATGCTCTGGACAAGATTGCTCCTGTTCGTGTTCGACCTCTCAACCTTCGTTCAAGGAGCCCTTGGTTTGATGGCTCCTTGAAGGAGTTAAGGTGAGTAGGCCGAAGGTTGAAGAGAGCCTGGCGGAGGTCCGGCCATGATGCTGACAGGCTTAGGTTGATGGCACATTATGATGGCTATCAATCAGAAATCACCCGTAAGAAGGCAGAATTCCGGTCCAGGGAGATTTCTGCTGCACAGAATCGACCGGCTCAGCTTTTCCGGACTGTGACAGACTGTGCAATCCAATCTGTCTCCAGCCCAGAGAAGCTTTTTCTCAGCTAAGATGCGAGGAGTTCGCTTGTTTTTTTGCAGATAAGGTTGCCAGGATCAGGTCTGGCATCGGTCTGACCTCTCCTATGAGGGATTGCAGTGGTCTACAGGAAGTTGCATGCACTCGGTCTGTCTGGTCAGATTTTCGCCAGCTGGAGTTCACTGACATTGTGAATATCATCCAAACACTGTGACCAACCAGTTGTAGTTTGGACCCAGGTCCTACACCCCTTCTAGTGGGATGTGTAGAAGTTTTCTGCTCTATCCTTGCTGACATTGTCTGGAAGTCTTAGGAGAGGGGGTCTTTCCTGACCCCCTCAAGGAGGTGGCTGTCCGACCACTCCTTAAAAAACCCTCCCTGGACCCAGATTGTCTAGCTAACTACCGGCCTATCTCTAACCTGCCATTTGTTGGTAAGGTTATTGAAAAGGCGGTTGCATTTCAATTGGATGATCATTTTACAACTCACAATGTCTATGATACTCTCCAGTCTGATTTTAGGAAGAAGCATAGCACGGAGACTGCCCTTGTCTGGGTATTGAATGATCTCCTAATGGCTAGAGATTGAAAGACACGTAACATTCTGGTCCTTCTCGATCTCTCTGCTGCATTTGACACTGTAGACCATGGTGTGCTGCTGGAGCACCTGCGGTTCTTTTGTGGGCTGTCTGGTACAGTCCTCAAATGGTTCCATTCTTACCTCATGGACAGGTCTCAGAGAGTTGCCACTGGAATTTATTCCTCTGGCGCTCACTCCCTGCCTTGTGGGGTACCACAGGGTTCCACTCTAGCCCCCATGTTGTTTGCAGTGTATATGCTGCCATTGAGAGATATCATCAGGCGATACAGTCTGGGCTTTCACTGCTATGCAGATGATACTCAGCTGTATTTGTCCTTTCTGCCCAGACAAGATGATGCACTCTCTGTGCTAAATAACTGCCTTGCTGAGATCAGACTTTGGATGAGTTCCAGCTGGCTAAGACTGAATCTGGATAAGATTGAGGTGCTGGTAGTGGACCCAGGCCATCTGGGGGCAGGTTTGGGGACTGGACAACCATCAGGCTTATTACTGGGTGGTATGTTGCTCACTACCTCTGATCAAGTGCGTAACTCGGGCGTTATTTTTGACGATGGTTTGACCTTAAAATCTCAGGTATCAACTGTCATCAAATCCTCTTTTTACCATCTGAGGAATATCGCCCGGGTGAAACACCTGGTTCCTCTGGGTGATCTTCCAACATTGGTCCATGCCTTTGTCACTGCCCGTCTTGATTACTGCAATTCTCTCTACCTAGGGCTACCTGGGGTTGATACCCGCTGCCTGCAGCTGGTGCAGAAAGCGGCCGCCAGGCTTTTGACTGGGACTTCAAGAACCAATCATATTACACCTGTGCTCTGTGAACTGCACTGGCTGCCTGTTTGGTGGTGGATCACCTTTAAGGTTTGTTTACTAACCTTTAAAGCCCTACATGATCAGGGACCCGGTTACCTGAAAGATCTCCTGGTACCCTATTGCCCCCTCTGTCCTCTACATTCTGCCAATGAGAGATTGCTGGAGATTCCCAGGGTTCGATTAAAGACATCAGGATCTATGCCTTCGCTTTTTCAGTGCCAACCCTGTGGAATTCTCTACCTTGTTGGTTGAGAGAATGCCCAACTGTAGATAGATTCAAAATGGAGTTGAAGACTTATTTATTTAGTTTAGCTTTTCCTAGCTACAGATGATTTGTTTTAATGCTAGTTTTAAAATTTTATCTTTATGTTTATGGTTTTCATGTACAGCACCTTGGTTTTGAAAGACGCTATAAAAATAAAGATGATTTGATTTGAGTTGATTTGTACCATTGGTGTGATGTCACGATGTTGTTGTACCATCGTGAGTACCTCACATCAATGGTACAACAGCACTGTCCACTTTTGTGCATGCACGAGTCGCGGTTGGTGGAGACGACAAAATGGGCACCGCACTTAATCGTAGGCACAGATGGACAATTCTAAACTTCAGTAAGTTCAGTTAGAGTGGCCGGCACACAGCAGAACAGCTGTCTTTGTTTTTAAATATGTATGATCGCACGGAAAAGAGTGCAGTTTATTTACAGACATGGGCGGGGAGGGGAAGGGGGGTGACCGACATCACGGCGCGACCGTGGAGGCAGTAAATCGCTGATTTGTTCACTATAAAAGACAGTGGATGGCAACAGGAACAACACTGGTTCACTTCGAGGTTTTCATGCTAACCGAAAACCTCTGGAGCTTCGCTCTCTAGGTTTTCTTGGTTGCCATGACAACCTCTTGAAGTGAACAACAGTGTTGTTGTTCGCTGTTGCCCATCCACTATCCTCTATCTGCTCAATGGTTATAACCTTAAATAAAACAAACAAACATCAGCTGCACCATGGCCTATCTTTGTCTGCTGTGATGGTAAGTCACTTTCATTGCTGTTCACAGTCCTTATCCTTCCCTCTCTGGTGGTGTTTGATGCCAGTCCTTGGCCTCATAGAGGATGAAAGGCCTCCCACCTTACTCAGAAAGACATTGAAATGTGTTTCTTTCTTTCCCTTTGTCTCCCTGAAGGTTTCACCATTCACAGGGATGACTGGCAAAGACAGCTGCAAAGCCAGACAACCCTCAAGAAACAGACAGGAGTTACGTGCCATCTTCCTACACCAACGGTAAGTATCATTACGATTATCTTTTTTTTTCTTGTCATTGTTTGTTCTTCTTTTTCACAGGTCCACAATGTGCCACTGTGGCCAAAGGGAGGCTTAATAATTTCTTATTTGTAGTCACAGGTGACAGGTACAGTAAAAATGGGAGTGGACAATGGATATACTGCGTGGCCACTTCAGTGACCAAAGAAAGGCTAAATAGCTTCTCATTTTTATTCACAGGTGGTGAAAAGTACAGTAAGAATGGGAGTGGAAAACAGATTTCCATGCCGCCACTGCAGTGGCCCAAAGGAGGTTAAATAATTTTTTGTTTTTATTCATAGGTGACTTGTAAAGTAAGAATGCGAGTGGACAGTGGGTATATCATTAACACCATAGTGGCAAGTTGAGTAGAGTCTAAATAATGTATTTTTTATTCTCTTTACAGGTGTCCACCTGTCCTGCTGTCTCCTCCTCCTCTAGCAAGCAAGCCATCACCAGCATATCGTGCAAGATTACGCAGAAAATCATGCAGTTAGATGGGCATCCTGTGGCAAGGTAGAAAGTGGAACATATAGTGCAGTACCATGTAGCAGCAGCATACACATACTGTAATTCTGGGAGAAGAGATGTTGCAAAATTTTATGTCGCTGGCAAAATCCTAGAGAAATCAGGAATTTCACCCTGTGAAACATTTCGCAAAATTAATCCCTTAAGGAGAAATTTTGCCTCCCAATTTCACCATAAATGTTGCTTTGTGCTACTATTAGGAGAAATTAGGTGACATTGGGCTTTTCACAAGACTTACTTTCTGAAGGTCACTTGGGTGACTATAAACAGGCAAGAAGTGAGTGATTCATTTCCTTTGCTACAGTACATGTCTGTAGAGAAGCAGGCAGCAGCTTAGAGTCCCTGTGAACACAGAGAGTAGATTTACTTAGAAAACACTTTCTTTGTGATATTTTTTTTTTAGTTATTCTGGTGTGTCTTTTTATTATTTACAGTACTATTTTTGTATCTGTAGATTGTGCTTATGTGTGTGTTTGTGTGTGAGACCCCCACCCCCATATCTCTCTCTCTCTCTCTCTCTCTCTGTTTCGTTGTATTTTTTTTTTGGTTAGGTGTATAAAACACCATGGAAAATAAAGGAAGAGGCAATGGGGCAAATGTTCGCCGCCTTCATAGGCAAGCATTTCAGCCTTTATTTAGTAAGGCTGCAACTCCACAACATGCTGTAGAGCCTTTGAGTGGGACTGCACAGTGACAGGAGTCTGCTGTCCCCAGCCCCCAGCAGCAGGAGACTGTGCCCCCTTCCCTGCAGGAGACCGTGACCCCTCCCAAGCAGCAGCAGGAGACCATGCCCCCTCACCAGCAGCAGCAGGAGACCCTAGCCCCTCCCAAGCAGCAGTAACAGTAGCAGTAGGAAACCATGCCCCCTGTCCAGCAGCAGGAGAAAGTGTCCCCTTCCCTGCAGAAGCAGGAGACTATGCCTGGGGTATCATCTGGAGCCCCCCGGCCCCTGACAGCCAAAATCGTCACCTGCCTGGGCCTTTTTTTCATCCAAAGCTGCAGGTGACCCAGTACTCACCTGCAATCTGTGTGGCCAGGCAGTCTGGCATGGGAAGCAGGGTTCCCACTTCAGTACTAGTGGGCAGAGTAAATAAGTCAGTAAAATTTTATTTATACAAGGCGCCCTTCCGTAGCTCAGGGTGCCCTTACACCATACAAATAGATAATACAAATACAAACTTATTAAAATTATACAACTACAATCCACTTAAAAATCAGCCCATAAAATCTTAAAATCTTAAGTTCCTTCAAAAGCTTTTTGAAAAAGATATTTTTTAAGGGAGTTTTTAAACCCTCCTATGATCAGGCTCTCTTGTATCCGACGAGGTATAGAGCTCCACAGGGTGGGGGCCATAAAGGCAAAAGATCTTCCCCAAATGTTTTCAAACATACGCTGGGAACCTCTAACAATCCCTCATTGGAGGATCGGAGTGAGTGGGAGGGACGGTAGGGAGATAGGAGGTTTTGCAGGTACTGGGGTCCCTGATCATGTAGGGCTTTGTAGGTCAGCAATGCGACCTTGAAAGGGATTCGCCACTGTATAGGCAGCCAGTGCAGTTCGCACAACACAGGTGTTATATGACTGGATCTAGGGGGTTCCAGTTAATAACCTGGCTGTCGCATTCTGCACTAGCTGCAATCGGTGAATATCCACTCCTGGAAGCCCTAGGTAAAGGTCATTGCATTAGTCAAGGCGAATGGGGACAAAGGCTTGGACCAAGGTAGAAAGATCCTCAGATGGAACCAGGTGATTCACCCTGGTGATATTTCTTAGATGGTAAAAGGCAGATTTGACTATGGCTGACAGATGAGCCTTCAGGGTCAGGCCTTCGTCAAATACCATCCCGAGGTTCTGCACCTGGCCCGAGGCATTGAGCAGGTACCCCCCTAAGTTGTAAGCCGGAGGGTTTTCCCATCCATGACCCAGCCATCCTAAGAGCAGGGTCCACAACCAACACCTCAGTTTTCTCTGGGTTTAACCTCAGCCAGCTGGCACTCATCCAGTTCTGTATCTCCAGTAGACAGTTGTTAAACATCGAGACTATATCAAACTCCTGGCCAGGCACAAAGGACATGTACAGCTGAGAATCATCTTCATAACAGTGAAAACTCAACCCGTACCACCACCTTATAATGTGCCCCAGTGGCAGCATATACACTGCAAACAACATGGGGGAAAGCACAGAACCCTGCGGTACCTCACAAAGCAGGCCCCAAGGGGACAAGGAATTAATTCCCGACACAACCCTCTGTGACCTGCCCTCGAGGAATGATCGAAACCAATTGAGGACTGCCCCCTCCAGTCCACAAAAGAACTGCAGGTGTTCCAGCAACACCCTATGGTCCACAGTGTCAAATGCTACTAAGAGATCAAGGAGAACCAAGATAGAATGGGCTCTCCGATCTCTCGCCACCAAAAGGTCAATAAGAACTTGAACCAGGGCAGTCTCGGTGCTATGCCTTTTCCTGAAGCCAGACTGGAGAGGGTCATAGATGTTGTGGATCGATAAATGATCCTCCAGCAGCAGAGGGACCACCTTCTCAATAACCTTCCCTGTAAAAAGGTAGGCTAGAGACTGTAGTTAGTAGGGCAGTCTGGGTCAAGGGAGGGCTTTTACAGCAGTGTCCTAACCACTGCCTCCTTTAAGGGATCCGGACAGATCCCTCTCTCCAGTGAAGCCCAGACTATCCGAGCTAGGACAGGCTGATGACCTCAACACACCCTACAAGAAGGTGTGTTAGGTCCAGATCCCAAACTACAGCAAGTTGGTCGCAAAGACTGGATGATCCTCACTATATCCATGACTACCGACTGGCTGAAGGCAGATCAGGACAACTGGGTGTTGGTACCACTCAGTAGACCACTGCAAGGATAAATAGGGAGGCATTGGCTGATCTCTGTCCTATGGTGGACACCTTATCAGCAAAGAACTGAGCAAACTCCTCACATTTTTCCTGTAACAACGCTCTGCCAGATCACAGGCAAACTGGATTGCACAGTCTGTCCATGGTCCGGAAGAGCTGGGCTGGTATATTCATTGCTGAAGCAATTTCCCTGGACAGGAATTCTGACTTCTTATGGGAAATTACTGATTGCTAGACCTTATAATAGTCCAACAACCTAAGTCTGTCCACCTCCAGGTGAATTTTCTGCCAGTGGCTCTCCAGTTTTCATCCCTGCCTCTTCAATTCCCTTAATGTCCCATTAAACCATGGGGCACTTGGGCAAGAGGTCAAGGGGTAAACACAAACTGGAGCAATGGCATCCAGGTCCCCAACTACTGACCTGTTATAGGCCAGCACAAGAGTCCATGGGTCACTGCTATCTAATGGAATACCTGAAAGATCCAATACCATCATAAGGCCTTCAGATGTTACCTGTCTTAAAGGATGGTACTGTACCACTTCCTTCGGGTCAGGCCCATTTTGAGGGGTCACAAAACTAAACCTCAAGGTGTGATGTCTGATCATCCAATAGAATCCACTTCCATACCAGAGATCTCCATCCCCAGGTGGAACATCAAGTCCAACGAATGCACCCCTCATGCATTGTGGTGGTAATAACTCATGTTAGGCCCAATGATTCCATCAATTGGAGGAGGTCTTGTCCAAAATGCTAGAGTTCATCATTAACCCAGGTATTGAAGTCCCCTAGAATTAATCATCTGGGGGCCTCCAGTACCATCTCGGTGATGAATACCCTCCCACCCCCAGGTGGATGGTAGATGAGAAGGATCCTGAATCCTGCACCCACAGCTCCCATACACTCAAAGGAGTTGTCACTCCCCACTGGCACCTCCTTGAAGTTCAGTTCCTGTCTAAAACAGACTGCAATCCCTCCCGTCCCTACAGTCCACTTTTACGCGGTGTATCACCGAGAACCTGGCTGGAATCGTAGCTGCCAAAATTGGCCCTGCATTTTCATCCAGCCAAGTCTTAGTGATGTAAGCCGGGTCTGCAGAGGCTTCTAAATCAGCAACCACTGCAGTCTTATTTTTAATAGACCTGGCATTGCATAACACTGCCCAAGAGGGATGAGATTCCACAAATGACCGCAACACCTGCCTGAATCCCTCAGAGCCCTTGGGTATGGGCACAAGGAAAGGAGGCCCTCGTTCTTGGTCCCATTTCACCCCAGGGTGCCTCCTAGTCCCCACTGTCTCTATCAGCCCACCCTTCTCCCATCCCCCCGGGGTCTCCAGGACCCACCAGTCCTCTGCCTCCTAATTATACCTAATGTACTACATCTAAAAAATACCTTTGGTGGAAGCAGAGGGCATTCAAAAGGTCACAGGTCCCTCAACCTTGAGGGGGAGTACTTCCTGACCATAGTAATCACCCCTCGACACAAATCTAACAATTTTCTTTACACCCTCAAACACACTTACACACTCTCACCCACACACACACACCTTACTAAACACAATTCCAATTCCTCTTCATACTACCTCATACACAGCTTCAATCCATCCACTCCGGAACTTATATCCCTTTTCAATAATAGACAATAAATAATCCCACTAATCCCCCCTAAAACATTTAAATCCAGTCCAATAAGAAGAGCAGATAATAATTAGTACATTACATTAGGCAGCAAACAGTTCAAAAAATGTTATTCAGTTTTGTCTTGTCTACTGCGCTCTCACTACAGCAGACCCAAATCAACACCTCTATAGTCCCCTCTCACAGGTTATGATGATGTTTTAAAATTACTTTGCATGTTCCAAGTAGATCAAGTGTTCCAGTTTTAATCCAGGACCAAAGTCCTATAACTGACTTCAAATGGGGTCAAAAAATAAAATGTTTTACTTCACCATTTGGTGAGAATATACGTTTTCCTTGCTTTCCTCCTGGTCGTGCCATCAATGAGCTGGTGAATCCAGTTCAAGACAAAATCCCTTTTCACTCCTCCACTCCTTCTTCTTTCTTGGAGGGCCTTCTCCTTACAACTAAGAAAGGGGCCTCAGGACCTTCACTTACAGGGCCCAGGCGGGTCCTTTCTGCAGAGAACCCCTTGTTCTACCTTAAAGTGCGAAAAAATCACACCACCCTCTGGCAGTAGTGGCATCCACTTCCCTGTCCGGGCTTGAGGAACCTCTCCTCTCCTCACTCCTCTTGGACGCCCTCCTCATGACCAGTTAATTAATTCAGTGCAAATGCACACGGCACCTCTTTTTGACAACAGTCATAGTATTTCCTGTGTGTGGTCCCTCTGTAGTATTTCTTGTGTGTGGTCTGGCTGGGCTCTCACCCCAAACAGCAACTACCAGGAAATTATGTTCTGATCCAGTTAATCCCTGCAGTTCACTCGCTGTTCGTTCTCACCAGGATCCCTTTCTGTCCAAATACAGATAAATATTATGGTGAAGCACCAAAATGGAGGTAGGTTAAAATACTAAACCTCCTCTTTTCTCTCCATACAGGCTAGATTCTAATTTATAAGGGATGACAGTGTTCAGGCTCCCCTAGTGCCCCACAGCCCGAATGTTCCCAGGGCAAGTCTACAACCCTTGTGTACAAAATGGGTGTATCAGTCGCTCCCGACAATGCTTGGAAATCTTGTTTTCTCACTGTTTACCCTAACTCTCTACACTAAGAATCTAACTAAAACCAACTTATTTTTTTTTAAACATTATTTTTATTAAGATTTTGTGGACAACTGGAGGTTGATACAGTTTACAATGCTTTGTAGGAAGTGGTCATTGCACAGCATAGTTATTATTTCTGCTGATATATAATATTATTATAGTTCTTCTTTGTCTATTGAGTTGGAAAATGTATCAGCCAAATTCATGCAAGTTAGCAAAGAGGAGGGTCCTTCTTGATTATATAGTCATATATCTCTGGTCATCTCCCTTGTGCCCAATTCTTGTCTGTATAGATAATTTTCTGGACAAAATGATTGGGACCTTATTCTATTCCCGTCACCTCAAGCTTTTTCTAGGTGTCAGTACCCACCTTCCAACCTATGGAATTAGGTCTGGATTGGTCACAGCCATGTGCATGAACTATCTGGCCCATCTATTTGTCTGGACCAGTACTGCATTCTGTGACCTATCCATTAGGTTTTCCAGCTTATAAATCTCATATGTTATATTTTTCCTGTTAGTGACACATGGACATTCTGGTTTTAGCCACAGCTTAGTGATTGTCTTTTTTGCTGCTGCAAGTAAGATATTGAGTAAATAAATTGCTTGTTTATCCCGGAAGTGTTGGGAATAGTGGGGTAATAGCGCTATTTGAGGTGTTAGCGATCCTAGGGTGGGGAATATCTCTTGTAGGTGTTGGTCCACCAACCTCCACAATGTGGCGAGTACTGGGCATGACCATAAAATGTGTGTCTGTGTGGCTACCTCACACCCGCAGCCTCGCCAACAGGATGAGTCTCTTCCCCTGGAGTACTTGGTGGTAATTTGAGGGGTACAGAAGTATCTGGCTACTATTTTCCATGAGAATTCTCTCCAGCTATATGAATTGGTAGTTCTGTGTTGGAGTCTCCAAATATGTAACCAATCTTTTGGGATGAGGTTTTTTGTTAACTCGGCTTCCCATTTAAGATGGATAGGGTCCATAATATTATATGGGGAATTTTGTAAAGCGTTGTAGATTTTGGATACCAAATGTTGTTGTGTATGTGCCACCAATAGCTGGGTTAAAAGAGGATCTAATGGGTGTATTTGTTGGTCTGAGATACCTAAACCTAGTTCTGATGCCAGAAAGTGGCAGATCTGTAGGTATCTGTTGAAGTCTTGGCATGGTAATGAGAATTCTTCTTGTAGTTGAGAGAATGTTTGGATAGTGCCTTGATCATAAAATGGAAGGGTGTGAGCCAGTCTCTTTTCTTACCAGATTTTAAATGTGGGGTCTAGGAGAGCTGGTGTAAATTTAGGATTTCTGGCAGGTATTCCTATCCACTTAGCCAAAAGGGTATTTTCTTTGGTGGTAAGGAATGTCCTCCAGTGGTGGATAAGAGCTTCCATGAATAATGAGATTTTGTCCCCAAGTTTAGGGGTTCTTGGTTGGAATATTTGCACATAATCCAGTGGGATGTCTGACATATTCCTCTCTAGTGTTATCCAGACTGGGGCTAAGTGTGGTGGGAGAAACCATTTGGACGTGTGCATAAGTAAGGTGGTCGTAAGGTATTTAGAAAGGTTTGGAAGGGCTAGTCCTCCCCTTTCCTTTGGAAGCTGGAGCCTGCCCACAGCTATGCGTGGTTTGGCCCCTTACCAAAGGAATGTGTTTATTGCCTTATTCTATCTTTGTAGCTCCTTTTCAGAGGGAGGGAGTTGGATATTTTGCATTATATACAGTTACTTGGGGAGTACATTCATTTGTATAGATTGTATCCTAGTTAAAAGTGATATCTGTAATTGAGACCATCTATGGAGGTCTGCCTGTACTAACAGGAACAACAAATCATACTTCAAGGGGAATGTGTGTAGAAGGGTTGTGGTTATTTTGATTCCTAAATGGGTTAAGTATGGCCTATGCCATTTAAGGGGATGTTTATTTATTAAGTGAAGAGAAGGGATGAAGTGCATAGCTAAGACCTCAGATTTTTCTTGGTTTATTTTATAACCTGTAAGTTGTTCAGTTAGTGGTAGAATCTTAGATAAGGTGTCTAGTGACTAGTGATGGGCAAAGTGGACCAAATTCACTCCACGAAGTGATTCATGGAGTAATGTGGAATCCGCAGAGTACTCCGCAAACCGTAATTTGAAGCGGAGTACTTCGCTTCATAATGAGGAATGCAAAGTCCATTGAAACCAATGACTTTGCATTTTTCCGCCTTCCGTAAACCACTTCTCCACCAATTTTAAGGCAAAGTATATTGAAATCAATGTAATTCACCTCACTTTGCCTTGTAATTGAGCTTCAAATGAAATTCTGTAGTGATTCATGGGATTGCAGGTCACACGGGCTCTAGATTGTTCTGCACAGTCTCAGTTCTGGACTGGTTAGTGTGTGTAGTGGTAGCTGGAGACAGTTTGCTCTCAGAGCTCTGTGATTCAAAACTTCTAAAAGCTGTTTAAAATGCCTTTTTAAGTCTTTTTTTTTTTGCTCAAAATTTAGTACATCGATTGTAGGAAACCCTTCTCTGCTCATATCATCGAGAGTTTATTGCTGTGTGTGGATTTTGAATGTTAATTTAGAATAGTCAGTCTGTGTACTGTGAAATGTCCTTTGGGGAGGGACGTATTTGTGGTGTAGGTACATGAACTAGGAGAATAAGGCAGTCTTTCTGTTTTGGTTATATTTCTCTTGTATAACTGTGTTAATGTACACATAGTAATATTTTGCACTGTCAGTGGCTCAGTAGGTAGTACACTCGCCTCTGAGGCTGGGAGATCAGAGGGCTGTGGGTTCAGTTCCCACATCTGGCACTTGGGTTAATATCCCAGTACTGACACTGTAGTGCAGCACGAGAGGGGTGCTGCACTTCTGAGGTGCCGTCTTTCGGATGAGATGTTAAACCGAGGTCCCATCTGCCTGGATTGGTGGTAGTTCAGGTGGATGTTAAAGATCCCATGGCACTTATCGAAAAGAGTAGGGGAATTTCCCCAGTGTCCTGGCCAAATTTCCCTCATTCACTAAAAATAGCACCAACAACTTAATCTGGTTCAAGGTCAGTTGGCATTCATCTGTATCCCCCTCCCCGGGTCGTGCCTGAAAATAGGCAGGATTTGTCTAGTGCACTTACCCAGTCAACAAAAGCTCAATAAATAAATAAATAAATTTTCAGTAATTCTTGACATTTCTTTGCTGATTGTTGTGGTGCACCAGTGTATAACTTGTCTGTTTAAAACATTTGGTTATATTACTAAAGGGTTTTCAATTTGTTACACATTACAGTACTTGTAGTGTGTGTGTCAGTGTATGTGCGATGCATGCAATTAAATCAGACACCTTGGCACAGATATTCAAAAGGGTTGCACATGGCGCAACAGTGTTGTGCCATGAGCAACCCACTGATGCGCCCCGGCATGATATTCAAAAGGGGAAAGTGTGCAGCACAAATCCTGATGCACCGGAGCACATCAGTAATGTATGCAGGTGCAGGTTGGGGGGGCGTGCCCATGCATACTCTGCAGAGCCTGATATTCAGCCCAGGATATGCGGAGCCATGCATGCGCAACCCCTACCTGTGCCAGCACAAGTTGATCCAAAAAAAAAAAAGGAACAATGGATGGCCACCCACTGGTGAACTGCCACACTGCAGGGCACAACACAGCAGCTGCCACCTGTGGGTGGCCATCCGAACTCCGGCTGCACCTCCGTGGTGGCGGTCCCCCATGTTCAATTGTGGGCATCAGTAAAAAAATATAAATCCCAAATCCCTGGTGGTCCAGTGGACCTGTCTGCTCACCCGAGGCTAGTAAAGAAATGAAAGATCCTATCATCCCTGGTGGTCCAGTGGACCCCCTCCCCACCCGCCCACTGATCCCCACCGCCCCGCCCCAGTCAGTGGCGGAAGCAGCACCACACCACCTTCCACACCACTGCCTGACGACTCACACCATCAGTAGGGCTGTACGTCCATTGGTCCACAGCATGAGCCAATGGGTGTGCAGCCCATACCATACTACATTCCAGGGTGGCTGGGCAGCAGGCAAGTGGGTGCCGCCATTTGCTGCTGACTGGGGGCGGGCGGTGGGGATCAGTGGGTGGTGGGGAAGGGGTCCACTGGACCACCAGGGATGATAGGATCTTTCATTTCTTTACTTAGCCTGCGATGGGGTGGGCAGTGGTCCACTGGACCACCAGGGATAATAGGATTACTCATTTCTTTACTTAGCCCGCGATCAGGTCGGCAGCGGTCCACTGGACCACCAGGGATTTTGGATTATTCTATTTTGTACTGCAGCCCGCAATCGGGCTGTGGGGCACATTGCCGCACTGCAGGGAGCGTCGGTCCCCGATGGCTGCTGCCTGGCAGGACGCCAGGTGCAAGTCGTCGGGGATCGGCACACCTGCAAGCAAATGGGGCCATAATGACATGCAAATGGCCCCATGTGCACCTTGCATACATTATGGCTCCATTTGCATGTGCACTTTTGAATATCGTGGTTGCTGTGCATAGTGCAATGGAACTTGTGCTAGCGCATCCCCCTGCTCCACTCTGGCCGCTTGCACTGGTGCAGTGCCACTGCGTCATGCACACTGCGGGTGGCCAGGGTGCGATATTCAACGATGCTGTGCCATGGCGCAGCTCTGTTGAATATCACCTAGTCCACGCCCCTGTGCAGCCAAGTTGCACTCCGTCCAGGCTTGCGCCACAGCCTGGTGCAGTTTGAATATATGGACCCTTATATTGTTTCACAGAATAATTGCAGCAGTTTGAACTTGCTATCCACTGCACCTGCATGAATTTTCTGTACTGCTTTGTGGTATCTTTACTGGTAGTGGATTGTTACTGCTGTGCACTAATCCCCCAATTGGCAAAATTTCTTTCCAGATTTGGATTTGTGACTTGTGAGCACTGGTTAGGTGTTGTTGTGCCTTTTTGTACGCATCTCTTGAGTGCACAGCGCAATCTTAATCTGTCTGTGCATTTTCAGTGCACCATAAATTCTGGGAGACTGCATTTCTTGTTGCACTCTCATTTCACTTATCGGCACTGGGGAATTTTCTGGACACAAGACAGTAGCATTTTGGGGATGCACATTAATTCTGGTTACTCTGTGTGTGACCACTGTGCACATGACTGAGTGCGCCATTAATTCTGGGAGAATTTGCATTTATTGTTACGCTCTCATTTCACTTCATCAGCACTGGGGATTTTTCTGGATACAAGACAGTAGCACTTTGGGGATGCACATTAATTCTGGTGATTGTGTATGTGGGGTGCTGCCAATATTGTTGTCACTCCACCTTACTTAGCATTAAGGTGGAATGACAGCTTGAAGTAATAATCACAAGGCAAAGTGAGCCTTTCCTATGGGACACTCTGCGTAGTGAAGTGCCAAAATGCGAAGTGCCCACTTCGCAGGCACTTCGCTGGCGGAATTTAAATTTGCTGCATCTCTACTAGTGACTTCTCTTGGTTAGTAATAAACAATAAAAGGTCATCTGCATAGTAGGCTAGTTTATGTTGTTCATCCTTAATTGTATAACCTAGTAAATCTTTCTCTTGCCTGAGAAATTGTGCTATAGGGTCAACATAAAGGGTGAATAAATACGGGGATAAGGGGCAGCACTGACGAGTTCCTCTATGAAGGAGAAATCTCCATGAATGGAAGACATTAATTTTAACAACTGCTTCTTGTGCTGTATAGATGCCCACAACTGTATCCAAGAACCCCTGTGGGAAGGCAAATTTGGATAGGGTAAAAATGCAGAAAGTCCCATGAGACTCTGTCAAAAGCCTTCAGAGCATCTAGTCTTAATAAAAGAAGGTGGGAATTCGTAAGCAGAGCATGATTCATAAGAAATAGGGTTCACTTTATATTATCCATGGTCTGCCGAGTTTTAATGAATCTGGACTAGTCCAGGTGTATAATGCCCGGCTGAATATTATCTAATCTGTAGGTCAATATACTGGTATATATTTTGTAGTCTTGAATGAGAACTGAGATTGGTAAGTATGAATCACAAAGTTGGGGGGGGGGATTGGGGGTTTCTCAATGGTCGAAATTGTTGCTTGTCTCCATGATACTGGGAATGTTGTTGTAGTATGGTTGACTTGTATTGCCTCTAGTAATGGGGTTTTGATAGTCTCCCAGGACCCCTTATAAAATTCAGCACTGAAGCCATCCAGGCCTGGACTTTTCCCATTTTTTTTTATTTTGGATGGTGTTCCGTAGCTCCTGGAGAGTAACTGGTGTGGTGAGAGACTCTCTCTCTGAAAGGGAGAGAGTAGGGAGTTTAATTTGAGCCAGAAACTCTGTGGTGCATTGCAGATTGGGTGGTGTAGGGTTAGAGTATAGAGACTGATAATAGTCTCAGAAGATATTTAAAATATGTTGGGAGCTATATCTGTATTGGTAATAGTAGTAGTAGTAGTAGTAGTAGTACAATTTAATTGATCGACAAATGAGCCATACCTATATTGGTTTGTTTTGGAGTCCTTTATTTTGTTAATAGTTATTTGTTGCATCTGACACCTCAACCTGTAAGCTAAAACTCTGGAGGCGCTAGTCCCCTCCCATTCTATTTTTGGCATTGCCAAAGCAGTGCTTGTTCAGTCTTTACTGTTAGAAGGTGTTGTATTTCTACCTGAGTTTGCACTAGTTGATTTGTGATGTCTCCCCCATGTGCATCTCCTGCAGGGTTTGTAATCGATACTGAAGTTCCCTTAATCTAAGTTCATTTTGTTTTTTCTTGTGGGAGGCATAGCTATGATATAGCCTTGAATTACCACTTTAATTGTGTCCCACATCTGTTGTGGGGCGATCTGTGGGGACATATTATCATTAATGATTTCTGGGATTTTATTTTTTAGGAGCTGTACAAATTCTGGGTCTCTTAGTAGGGAGAGGTTAAACTGCCATTGTGTGTTTCTCTTTTCTCGAGTTATTCCAAGTTCTAGCACAGTAGGGGCATGGTCAGACAAATGAATATTCATAATGTCCACTTTGTATATCACGTCTTTGTGTTCTCCACTAATGCATATATAGGCTAATTGGGTATAATGTTTGTGAGCTGGTGAATAATATGTGAATTTCCTTTGGGATGGGTGTAGTTGACTCCAAGAGTCAATGAGGCCTACATCTTTCAATAGGCATCTCAGGTGTCTTTGACCTGTTGATTGTGCCAAAGGTTGAGAAGCAGAAGCATCTAGGGAGGGATTTAACTGGCAGTTTATGTCTTCCCCCATGATCAAAATTCCTTTCTGCCTAGAAAGGATCACGTCCATGAGATTCTGCATGGTAGATGCATCACTGTGTGGGGGGAGATATAGGCGCTACATATGGTCATTTTATGTCCTTGGATAGTACCCACTGCCAGGGCCAATCTGCCCTTCCTATCCGCATACTGGTTGATAAGTTGGAATTGTGAGGATTTTGGTATTAACACTACTGCTCCCCTTCTCTTCCCATTCCAGTAAGAGGATTCCACTACTGAAAAAATCCCAAATTTAAGAAGTTTTTGGTACTCCGTTGTTGTGAGGTGGGTCTCCTGCCAGAGTAGTACATATGGTGCTATTTTTTTCAGGGTTTTAATGGTCCTATATCTTTTTATTGGTTCATTCAGCTCATTTACATTATGGGAGACTATTTTAAAGGGAATCATCATATTGTTGTAAGTTAAGTAAGTTTGGTTTTGTGACCCTCCTCCTTGCTATGTTCCAGATCATGCTTCTTTTGAAATGCATATGATATACTGAATGCTTCCAAATGTTTGGAAATAAAAACCATATAACCCCCTGTGGCTATGTTGTTACTGTTTAGTCCTACTGCACCTAACCTACTAAACTCTGGTAGCCAACTGGGCTTAACTTGAGATAGGAAGTATAAAACTATGTACATAGTGGGGGATTGGGTGACTTCCAATTCTGACTTCCCAATCCGGGAAGCTGGAAAGAGCAGAAAATTATTCTGTCCAAGTAGGAACAGTATACTCCAAAAAGGAGAAGTTCCACTGGGGAAACCCTTACCCCAAACTTTTGGAGAGGTGTGGGAGGGATTGGGGGAGTATAAAAGTATAATACTTAACCAAAATAACTGGGTGTAGGGATGTAGTTGGGTTGGAGTATAAAGGTGCCTGAACTAAAACCAACTTCTAATTCATGGAATATTAAAGCAAATAAAGACAAATAAATAAGCAAATTAACAATGCTCTGTTCTGCTCTACTCTGCTACGGCTCAGCCACCCAGAGGAGCCCCATGATGCACCACCACCTGCCTGAGTGGAAGTCAAAACTGCTTGAGATGGCGGCAGCATCAGCAACTATGAATAGGAGTGTAGGGGACAGCACAAAGGGAGTCAGCAGGAGGGAAGTGTGGATGGGCCTGTGAGCCATCCTCAGAGGGCTCGCAGTCACAGATAGCAGTCTGCAGCATCATCAGCACCCTGCTGTTCATGTCCACAGCCAGCAGCAGCACAGGCTGCCCCAGCAGTGACCCATGCAGACTTGGCTCCCATGCTAGCCAAAGTACAACAGCTTCAGCAGGAGTTTAATACATTCTGGCATGAATTCAATGATATCCGGGGTCAGTGGTCTAAACTTCAGTCTGACACTGATAAAATCCTGGCCATCCTGTCTGAAATGTGTTGCAGCGCCACTGGCAGTGGCAGTAATAATTAATTTGTCTTTTTTGTTTTCCTTTTTCTATCCTGTCTTCAGTTCTTTGTAAGATCAGCCCCCCAAAAAATATAAAAACAACAAAAAAATATTTTCTATCCTGTCTGTGTAATCTTCCTTCCTCAAAGTCTTCTTGTTTCTTTGTTTGTGTCTTAACTTATTTATTTGACCATTGGTTTTGTGTGTTACTATATTATGTTCCCTATATCATTCAGTCCCTTTTCTTTTTCTCTTTCTCTTACTTTTCCCCTCTCATTGTATTACCCTTGTCCTCCTGACCCTGCCTGTCATTTGTTTTACTTAGTCTGTACCATATACCTCTAATAAACACCATATTACCTTATTATTTTTTGTGTTACTTCTTAGAGCTGGTGACACCCGCAAGATAACTTTTAAAAACATAACATAATGCAGTTGCTTTCCATGTTATCATATATGTTACTGGTTCCTCTTCACATATATTTATCGCTGAGGAAACTTCCATGAATACATGATCTTTAGCCCTTAGAATTCATCTGCCTCCATAGCTTACTCCCTACTTCAAGTCACAATCATGTGTTGTTACATCACGATCTGCTGACATTGGAGTAACTTTGATGTCACAAGCAGTGCATTATGATCTCAAGCATGGAGAAAGCAAGTGGAATAGATTAAACTTTTTTCAGAGCAAAGCTCATGTTTTCATGCAAATGTCCTCAGTAATAGATAATGTGGAACAGACATACATAACTAATGTGAAATCTAAAGTGAGTTGTGCGTAAACATTATGTTTTGTGAAAGTTATGCTGACGGCGTCTGTTGCTTTTTAACATGTTTCCTCCTCCTATCCACAAATGTCAAGTATTGTGCCTATTAAAAAAAATGTTTCCCAATACTATGTGATGTTACATCACCTATCGTTATTTGCAACATTCTGAAGATGTAACACACAGCAAGCAGAGAAACAAGCAATTTTCCTGCAAAGGTAAACACACCCAACACAGGGGGCTCCACCACACACCCCTCCGGACTAAAGGAGACTAACTCCGGAGGGAGTGGATATTGGAGAAAGTTAAAAATTGTAGGGCCATGGAATACTGTTTCCATGGCACCATGTAACACAGTCTAAGTCCTGAGTGCACTAAAATTCTTGGAGACCAGGATTAGAACCCTGGTCTCCAATGGCGCTGGCCAAGCTGCTTGATGATCCAGCCCTCCACACCATGGGAGTAGCTCAGTCAACCTCCAGGATCCCAGTGATCTTCTGCTTCTCCAGCACTGTGGACAGCGACCAAGGAAGCGTCTACAGCAAGCGCTGTAAATCCCCCCTTGCTGTCCGTTGTAGCACTTACCAGACTAGTGCCATGAATTGCGGTGCTATTCTGGTAGCACTCATCTATCCAGGTACCGTCTCTCCCCACGTGACAAAAATAATCCACAGAGAATTGAAACCTAATTGTTGTGGAACTTATTAAGTTTCCAGCATTGTCAGTTGGTGGCCATAATTCAAAACTGCTTTCTTTGTACATATTTCAGGATGAATCTGGTTGGCGCTAGTGCAGAACAGGCTGTACAAGCCCAGTAATGCCGCATGATAGATGTTACATAACATTGAGTCTTGAATGTGGTTTTAGTCCCAAAGTTTTATACAGCCCAACCACCACCCAGTCAAAAAATATGATGCTTTGTGCACAGTTTACAAATGATTTCAGGATGAATCTGTTTGGCACGAGTGCAGAAAAGGCCATAAAGTCCATAAATGTACAGAAAAATGTTGCATCAGATTGATACCTGAATCTGCTCTCAGTCATCGTGTTATATAGTGCCCTGTCACCACCTGGACACAAAAATGCACTTTTTTCCACTGTTTATAAATGATTTCAGGCTGAATCTTGTTGCTGCTAGTGCAGAACAGGCTGTACAGGCCCAAAAATGTTACAGGAAAAATATTACCTAAAAATTGGGTCAGAAATCTGGTCTCAGTCATGATGTTATATGGTGCCCCCCCCCCACCATCCGGGCAAATGAAATGCTGTTTTGGCTACTGTTTTCAAAGGATTTCAGGCAGAATCTTGTTGCCACTAGTGCAGAACAGGCTGTACATGTCCAGCAATGTTGCAGGAAAAATGTTAGATAAAATTCAGACAGAAATCTGCTCTCAGTCATGATGTTATATTGTGCATCCCCACCTCCTGGACCAAAAAATGCTGTTTGGGCCACTGTTTACAAAGGATTTCAGGATGAATCTTGTTGACGCTAGTGCAGAACAGGCTGTATAAGTCCAGAAATATTACATGAAAAATGTTACATAAAATTGACACCTGAATCTGCTCTCAGTCATCATGTTATACAGTGCCCTACTACCACCTGGACCACAGAACAACTCAGAATGAGTAACTGTTCCAATAAAGTGACCCAAAAATTGGTCAATATGTAAGAAAAATATTACAAATAAGTAGCACACCAACAAAAGTATAAAGACTTAAAAGAAGTAACAGAAACTCACTCAGAACTTGTGAGAAATCTGTCAAATATAAGGAACTAGCCTGTTCTTTCACACATACACACACACACACACACACACAGGTGACCCTCTCCCACTCAACTGCTTCACAGACTCAGACACAGAGAAAACTGAAAACACTACCTAAGTTTAACTAAGTATTATCCAAAGATACAAAAAGAAGGAAATGTTCACTAGCAACATTAGGAACAAATTAGATTTTGGGATCAATTAGCTCTCTAAAATAAGAAGTAAAAAGGTTTTTAAAGGGTTTATTAGCTCTGATGCACCACATTGAACTGCTTTCTGGCTCAACAGATAGTGCAATGTGCAGGAAACAGCCTGCATGTGGTGTTTCAGCTATTTGCCCAAAATGTATTGCAAATTTTGCCTTCTGAGCAAAACTTGGTAGGTAAAATTGGCAAAACATCAGCGAAATTGGTGAAATGTTGTAGTTACACAAAACTGTCATCCATGGTTTAATTACATTTTGCCTAGGTGAAAAATTTCACATAATGAGAGAATTACTCAAAATATTTCATTTAGTGAAATTTTCGCATTTCACACAACACTATCTGGGAGTACTGAAATTTGGCCTACTTTGTTTTTCTGGAAAATTTGCACTACTGTTGTGCAATGAGTTACAGGAAGGGCAACCTGTGCCAGAAGGGAGTGTGAAACACAGCACCGCACCGTGTAGCAGCAGCATACATATAAATCAGTTCTATGTGTGGTTCATAGCTCAGTGCTTGTGCTACATACATTTAGAGCTGCATGATGCAGGTTATGCTTGGATACATAGGAGCCAGACCAGTAAGTGGAACAATGCCTGCAGATGAATGAGTTGTATGAACTGGTTAGTGCTTAGATACAACAGCATGTATATGAAGATATGTCAGTGATTGTAGTACATATGAACTGGATTGGATACGAATGGTGCTTAGATACTTGAACAGATGAAATAGCAACTTGATAAACTTGATGTTTTGGCTTTTCTCTGTATCCCACCTTTGGCAAGATGCTTAGTTGAGTAGGATTGAAGACTCCAAAAGAAGTATAATTACAGGTATGATTACCTCCTCCAACTCCAGAGAGTGTGGCCAGTAGCACGAAGGAGAGGAAAAAAACCCTTGGGGTAAACCTCTGAGGACCCATGGCTACTGACCTGCCCATCCTTCTGGGCATACGAAAGGAGAGTAATCCTAAATGAACAAATATTCAGTTGTCGGCTAATCTGAAGCCCAGTCAATAAAGATCTTGAAGCTGATGAGAAGGCAGGAAAACTGGAGTCGAGTACTGATGTTGAATGTCCAATGAAACGTTGTAGCATATTCTTTTAGTGAATGCCCAATCCAAAGACGTCAATTCCAGGGAAAGAAGTTCAATATAATTAAATTTGAATCCTGTTGAGAGCATGGTCAATCTTGAAGTGGTGGTCCTTGTTCCGATTTATGAGTTTATGCAAGCATAGAATCATTTGGTGGTGAATCAAGTAACTGGATGGAAAATGGAAGCTGGAAGCTGGAAGCTGAAGAAGGCTGAGCAATTGGAACTCCAGGTCCTGAGTGGGTAAAGCAAGTGAGTGGACATTAGGCTAGGAGGCATGCGTAGAGTAGAATATCCGAACTTCCATGCCCCGTGTGGGGTGAGGCAGGAGTAGAGTATAATAATTGAACCTCCATGCCCCAAATTGGACAAGGCAGGCGTAGAGTAGAAATATTTGAGCCTCTATGCCCCAAACCGGGCCACGCAGGTGTAGAGTAGTATAATCAAACTCCATTCCCCAAATTGGGCAAGGCAGGCATAGAGTAAAAATATTCAAACCTCCATGCCCCGAACTGGGTAAAGCAGGCATGGAGTAGAGTATTTGAACCTCCATGCCCTGACTTGGGCAAAGCAGGTGTAGAGTACAAATAGTCGAACCTCCATGCCCTGAGTTGGGTAAGGCAGGCATAGAGTATAACTACTTGAACCTCTATGCCCTGAACTAGGCCAGGCAGGTGTAGGCTGTAGAGTAGAGGCGAGCATGGCAAACATCCCAGAGGCTATAGCCAAGGGGAAGATGATTGGAATGAAGCTATGCTTGTGGAAGTAGAGTGGACCACACATAGGTCAGCAGTATAAGTGATAACTGGAACTGCACATACGCATGCAAACATAATAGCAAAGGAGCAGCACTGGATGATTTGCGTATGGTAGAATGGTGAGTAAGCCGGTAATAGAAGCCACCTGTGTGCTGAGCAAATTAGCCCTGTAGAGAGTGGTTTATACGTACGTTGAGCAGGAGCTAGGATGAGGCAATAAGCTAGAAAGATGAACTTATAAGAGCAGAAGACGGTCTTGAGAAATGCTGTGTTCCTGATGGTCAAGGATGGCAAGAATTCGGTGAAGAGGACTGAGTCAGATGAGTTGGCAACTCAACCAGATTCAATAAGCCTCAAGGCACTGGAGTAGGTTAATGTCTGAGGCCTAATCCATGAGATAGGAATGACACTATGGAATAGAGCTCAGCTGAGAGTTCTGACAGGAGACAACAGTAGTAGTAAATCCAATGACTGAAGCATGGCAAGAAAAATCCAGGGGAATTGATTGCGCATATCCTAATATGTAGTCTAGATGTAAGTCAGCAGTGGAGCGAAGAAGGATATCCTGGACTAGTACAAGTAGATGCGAGAAGGCGAGGTAAGGGCTGCAGCGTCCAGAACCTGAATAGTATGACTGAAGCGAGACATCCGGGCAGTGTGTCCAATCTTGATGGAAGTCGGAGATGAGTAAGTGACATAGAATGAAGGATTCTGGCAGATGGAGATCTGATGAATGCCCAAATTAGGATGAAAACAATCCAAAACAGCAGGCAAAGAAGCAGCAGGAGCAGACCAGGTCCAGTCCAGAAAGAAGGAGACACTGCAGAGGCACAGGACAGGGTTGGTGGATGGAATGAAGGTCCCAGTACAGTCCAGACCCAGAGAAGTGAAGCAAACAGCAAGCAGATGAGACTGAAGAGGACAGTCCGGCAGAAGAAGATCCAACAGGCAGTGAAGGAAGAGAGAAAGAAGCCATCCAATCCATGCAGGAGCCAAACAGCAGGAAGAGGGAAGCTGGCAGTGAGTCGAATCCAGTGGCACAGGGGGGTAGGAGGCTGAGAAACAATGTCCAGAGCCATCAATGAAGGGTGATGCACAAATGTCCTGGCAGACTGAAATGAAGGAGACAATGGATGGAGGGACACTAGAAGACAGGAACAATGAAGCAGCAGTGAGGCCCAGATGAAGGTCATCAGGAACAGGATCCAGAGCAAGGTGCAGATGCCATGACAGAATGCATGGTGCCAGGCATGACCCCTGCGTGGCCAGTGGGAATGGCAGGACCTCTATGAAGGTTAGCCAGAGAGGGGAAGAAAGAACAAGTCAAGCTAGACCTCTATGGAGGCCAACAGGACCGGGGGATGCTGCCACAGAGGGCAGAAGACATCCCAGAGGCCGAAACTGAGGGGATGGCACGAGGCATGCAGCAAGGATTGCATAAGCATGAGGGGACCTGGACATAGGCAGTAACAGAAGAGCAATAATCAGACTCGCACGTAGGTCTGCAAAGAAGTAGCAATGAAGCAGGAGAGGAGCAAGGTGGCAGTGTAGCAGCCAGGTCAGAACATGGATGGGAGGCTAGGGGGAGCTGTATGAGCGGGAGGCTAGAAGGAGCTGTATGAGCCATAGGCATATCAGAGCAGGTAGCCAGGAATGGAGCAGCCACCAAACCTGAGAAAGGAGTACTGGAAGGGGCAGCTTCTATGGTCTACTATGAGAGGAGTCCTGCAGAGAGAGCATCAGAAAATGCTGCTGCCATACAGCCAGGCTACAGGCAGAGCAGAAGGCTGGATCAGATGAGTTCCATGAAGAAAGGGGAGGATCCAGGCCAAATATGGGGACAGTAGCACAGTCACAAGAGGAGAGGTGACCAAGACCCAGTAGTAATGCAGTGGGTTTTGCCAGCCAGTAGTCACTGTAGAGCATGGAATGCAAGGAATAGGCAACACCAGAAAGACAAAGCAGTGCAGATGTCCATACCTAAAATACATATCAAGCAGGTTGTCTCAGGCCACCAAGGAGTCATCAGTTAGGTCAATAGAAATCCTAAGCAGAGGCAAGAGAAGGCAGAATGTCCAGCAGCAGGTCGTCAACAGCACAGGAGCAATGACAAGATGAGATGGAAGCCCAGTGGCAACAGGAGAAAGGGAGGCCAGCAGCCAGTGAATGGCAGAGTGCCTGTATGTAGGAAGATGCTGAAAGGCAGGTAGAGGCAGATCCCTATGAAACACAGGTGAAGCAACGGAAGGCCTGTGGAAACAAGCACAGGGAGTGCTGCAAAGAGGCAGTCCCAGGCAGTCAAGGTGGCCAAGGCATCTGAAGAGGCTCTGGAGAATCCAGGGAGGTGCCGAAGCAGAGTAGTCTGAGGTCCCCACCGCAGCTGAAGGAAAGGGCGGGGTTGTGCCACATGCATTGTGGTGGCTCAGGCGATAGAATGGCTCAGCGGAGTTGCTGAGGGTGCGGGCAGATCAGAGGCACTGAGCAAAGGACGGCAGACTGCAAGAGGCAACCTACAAAGGCGGCGAACAGAAACTGGAGCAGGAGCGGTGGCTGCCCGAGGAGAAAACAAAGGTAACAAGAGCAAAAGGGCAGGGAAGCAGGGAAGACTGAAATGGAGCAGACAAGGGGGAGCAGGGGTAGAGCGAGTGGCTGTGGAGCACAGGGCACAGCACAATGGGAATGAGCAACCAGAAAAAAAAAACAAGCGAGAGGACGAGGGATGGGAGCACACAGTGGGGGGGAAGGGGAGCAGGAAGGGGGAGAAAACAAAACATAGTGAGGAATGAGAACAAAATGAGGGAGGAAAAAAGGGGGGGTGCAAGGGCGCCCCGGAAGACAAGGACGAAAGAAAAAACAAAGGTGGCAGCCGCAGATCAGCAGCAGTATGACAGCAAGTGAGACTCGCTCTAAGCAGAGCAACTTAGCCTGGAGGTTAAAATAGGAGATGGGGGGAGCTATCCCCACTATAGAACTACAGGCATGCACCTTTCAATTAGTACCAAAATTTAGCCTATTTTGTTTTTCTGGAACGTTTGCACTACTGTTGTGCAGTGAATTACAGGAAGAGCAACCTGTGGTGGTGGCGGGGGAGTGAGACACACGGCACAGCACCGTGTAGCAGCAGTAGTTGAGAACAATTTTAGTGACAGTGTAAGGACTGTGCAGTTGCACAAGAGAGAGACAATAGAGTTGAAATCAGATTTTTTTTGAATGGATGAGAATAGAAGAATTTCAATAGATAGAACAAAACAGAAGAATACATCACTAAATACAGACAGACATAGAGAAATAAAGATGGATGAACAATTTTTTTTTCTTTTTAAGTTTTTCATTTTTTTTTTCATTTTTAGAGTTTAACAGTACAGCAGTAAAGACATAAAGAAATGCAGACAAACAGAGAGAAATAAGATGAATTAACATTTTTTTCTTTTCAAGTTTTAAAAGCTCTCAGCCAGAAGTCGCTTCTATTTCTCTTTCGTCCAAGTATTGCTACAGAGCAATCAACTATTCTCTCCTAAAAGCCTATACAGAGTAATACAGCCTCTATGGATCTTGTAAACTGCAACTGCTGTGGCACACTGTTTAGCAAGGCTTTTATCCTCAGTGTGGGGCACTGTCCAACATGCTTCACATTCAGGGACCTTAAATCTCAGCTGCATGCATCCTGGGCTGAGATACAATACCTCCATGCAATCATACATCAGGCCCCACTGGGCAACATCAGAGAACATACAGGTCCTAGAGAAGCTGCACAAGCACCCCCACCTCAAAGGACAAACAGGCCGGGGGCTGGCAGATAGTCAGGAATCATAGAGCTACCAAAAAATCCTCTGCTAAGGGGAGTTCCAATCCTATTTCGACATTGAACAGATACGCACCACTATCTCCCAGGGTGACTTGCGTAGAAGGTGTCAATGATTCTCCAACTTGCATAATGGGCACTGAACATTCTCCACATCCAAACCAGCACAAGGAGGTGCACCCCACCACTAAACATGTTAAAGCAGAAAAGAAGAAACCTGTTCTAATAGGTGACTCCATGATTAGGGGTATAGAACCACACCTCCTGCAGGACCATACTTTAATTACAGTCAGGTGCCTACCGGGGACATCAGCATGGAGGGACACAAGCTGCATTGAGGGGATCATACATGCAGTGGATCTCAACACTCATGTCATTCTCCACATAGGTACAAATAACCTAGCCAGTAGGTCAGTGGAGGAAACTAAATAAAATATCTCCAGGCTGGGTGACAAACTTTCCTCTCTTTCGACCGGTCTCACCTTTTCAGAGATTCTGCCTGTCTGGAATAAGGGAGACAGCAGACAGAAGATCAGGGAAAAGGACATCACTGAATTTAACACCTGGCAGAGGAACTGGTGCCAGGAAAAAGGTCACCAATATATCAGTAATTGGCAGGACTTCTGGGAATGGGAGTTTTTTAAATTTGACTGTCTGCACCTCTTTAAAGAAGGTACACACACGCTTGGTCAAAAGGTTGATGTCCCTATCGGTCAGTTAAACAAGTGGGTGGGGGAGTGACACAGGCACCCCTTACACCACAAGGATCGGCTTGTGCCCCTTCCCCATCACTAACTAGTTCAGTAAGCGTATGCTCCTATCATACACACAACAAGCAACACGTATGCAACACAGCCAGGGTAAGCCTTCAACTAACCAGAATAAACAGTGTTGGAAGGCAATGTGTGTCAATGATCGCAGACTGGTGAACAAAATTCCTGATTTCATGGCCATGATGGCATAAGCGCAGTTAGACTTTGTGCCACTACTGAAACATGGTTCATTGGGAACCACACATGGGATGTCACCATCCCGGGGTACATGCTATTCCGTAAGGATCGAGAAGGTAAAATGTATTTTTATATTTAGGTTAGTCCAATATTTTAAGTATTTACAAGTATAGTAGTCCATTGATTGATACAAGTTTACCAGCCATGTATCATTATGTATTTTTTTCCTTTCTCCAGTATTCTTTTTCTCTGAGACATTTTGACATTATTGAGTCAGTAGGACATAGGAGGATTTTTATCCAGAAATTTATTATCCGTATCTGTGCCAGTTGTTCAATATTTGCTTTTCTAATTTTAGTCCTAACTAAAGGGTCAAAAGTTCCATTTGGTAGCTTAAGTATTTGTTTATATATTTTATTTAAAGTTATATCTAACTTAGCAAGATTAGCAGTATCCCAGACTTCCACTGCATATAAGCCTTGTGGTATAACCTTTGAGTTTATTGCCTTTAACATTGAGGTAATTGACATTCCACCATATAATATGTTAGATCTTTTGAGTACTGTAGCTGTATTATTCATTTTACCCTTTTTTATATGTATATTTTTATTCCAGTAAGTGTTTGCTACAAAGGTCACCCCCAGATATGTAATGTATCTGACATAATCAAGACATTTGAACCTAATTTTAACTATTTATATACCTTGTTTGTACCAAACGCCATTATTTTGTTTTGTTTTTTTGTGGATTTGGAATAAGATTCAATTTGCTGCATATAATTTCCAATTTATTCAATGATCTTTGTAGCCCCAGTCTAGAGCTTGATAATACAGCAAGATCATCTGCACATGCTAATACACTTATGTTTTGTTGAAATATTTTTGGAGAATGAAATGAAGAACCATTTAACTCTAAGTACTTCATTTATGTAAATATTAAATTAAGTGGGTGCAAGGACACATCCATGCCTAACCACTATATGTGTTACTATTTCCTCAGTTAAGGCACTTGTTTTAGAGTATTGTACTTTAAGCCATATATTTGTAGACAAACATTTTAATAAAGTTAAAAGAGTCTGATCTACAGTAATCCAAGTTCTTTAATTTTTTTTCCAACGGTGTTCTCATATAACTGAATCAAAAGCAGAAGTGAAATCCACAAATGCTACAAATAATTTGTGTTTTTTGACTTTACAGTATTTTTCTAATAAATGTCTTAAAATAAAAATGTGTGTAGTTGCCCAGTTCCTTTAACAAAACCAGCCTGCAGCAGGAATAATACAACATTTTTATTAATCCATTCTTGTAATCTAGAAAGAAGTATTTTTAGCATAGAATCTTGCAATGAAATCAATTAGAGTGATTGAGCGGTAGTTCAGTGGACTTGTTCTTTCACTTTTTTACGTTGGTTGTGTGCATGCACAAGCCAACATATTGTGGCAATAGGGGATTTTGGGGTGTGTGTCGCTGCCAAGCCTGTTGCAGTAGACAAAACTAGAGGCTCGGATAGGGCTCGGCAGTCTACACTAATTACCACTTGGTGTGGTTCTGACACAAGTCTCTGCTGGGTGGGCTGAATAGTCATGCACTTCAAAGGACTGAAGCTGCTCCAATCAGAGAGGGCTTTGGGCCTTTGATTTGCATAAAGTGGAGGGCTATCAGACAGATGTGGAAAACCAGCACCCAGCAGAGCAAATGCTGGCACTGTTGCTCCTGGAAGTACAGTGCAGTGTTTTTGTTGATGTTTCACCGAGCCAAACCGTTAGGCCTACTGTGGGATGGGGGAAGGGATAAAATGGCGATCATGAAGTGTGCTCCCTCTCCTGCAGTGACCATTTTTGTCACTGCCACCACAGTACCTCCACTTATCTTTGCTGACATCAGGGGGTACAATCCCCATGTCAGCAGTGGAAGAACTCCCCTAATAGTATGGGACATTTGGGAGCCCACTGCCAGTGTCCCCAGATAGGTCCCCCATCCCCAGCAGTTTAGGACAATGGGGAGCCCACTCCCAGTCTCTCCAGTCATTAGTACTCCCATCACAGCTGTGAAACACTGGGGAGCCCACCCCCAGTGTCCTGAAACATTCCTCTCCTGAAAAAAGGAAAACCATCTTTATTATTTTTTTAACCCTGTAAAAAAGAAAATGGTCCCTCATCATCTCCCCTGCCCCCCCATTATGACCCTCCTTCTGTGAGCTCACCTCCCTGCACCACCCCCTTACCCCATACTTACCACCAGAGATCAGTGAGTGTGATCTTCTGTCAATCAGGACACATCTGCACTCTTCAAAGCTGAACCACGAACTGAAGAATCAAGAAAAGTGCTGTATAATGGTTGTCCAAGGTGGTTTCAACTTTTGTTGATATCTCAGCCATATTTTTATATGTTTGCACCAAATTTTCAACATGGGGTTCTTAGGTCCCCACCTCATGAACACTATTACTGCCATTTCATTACTTAGTCTTGAAAGGTGATTTCACAGTAGCTGTGCAGAATCACCTTTCAGGACTGACTAATGAAATGACAATGCGCTGTTCATGAGGTGGGATCCCAAAGAGACCATGTTGAAAATTTGGTGTACAAATACTGAACAATGGGAAAATCACATGCCTCATTGAGAAATTTTTGTAAGCACACAGGTAACTTTGGTTACTTTTAATATTTGGACTCCAAATTTTCAATGTAGCCATTGTTTCACACCACCTCATGAACAGTAAAGCTGTCATTTTTCACATCCTGCCTGAAACATATTTTCGCACCTGTGGTATGGAATGGCACAGTTGCTGTGTGAAATCACCTTTCAGGACAGAATACTGAAATGATAGTGCCACTGTTCATGAGGTGGGGTCCCAAAAAACCCATGTTGAAAATTTGGGGCAAAAACATCAACAAATGTCCAAGTTGCATGCGCTAATTTAAATTGTCCAATGCAGGAGCGTAACTTGGTCAACTTTTAATATTATCACTACAAATTTTCAACATAGCCATTTTTCCACACTACCTCACAAACAGTACAGCTGTTATTTCTCACATCCTGCCCAAAACATGTTCTCACTCTTGTGGTGTGGAATGGCGCAGTCGTTGCACAGAACCACCTTTCAGGATTAAGTAACAAAATGATAGCACCACTGTTCATGAGATGGGGTCCCAAAAAGCCCACTTTGAAAATCTGGAGCAAAAATACCAACAAAAGACAGAGTTATGCACACTTATTGAAATTTTCCTACACACGTGCGTAACCTTGCCAATTTTTTATATTCTGACTCCAAATTTTCAACCTAGCCATTTCTTCACACAACCTCACGAGCAGTGCAGTTGTCATTTCACACAGTCTGCCCAAAATTAGCTTCCAAACCTGTGGCGCGGAATGGTGTTTTGCCACACATTAAGACATTTTCACCTATGGGGTTTATGAGGTATGATCATAGAAAGACTATGTTGAAAATTTGGGGTCAAAATGTGAAAAAATTACAAGGAGTGCATAGGCAGGGGTGTCACCAGCAGAAGGAGGGATGTATTGATGCCTTTATTTAAAACCCTGGTCAGGCCTAACAGCGGGTGGGTCATATCAGATGAATCTGATAGATTTCTTTGACTGGGTGTTGAAGGAAGTTAATCGGGGAAGGGGGGCGTGGATGTCGCCTACCTCAATTTCAGCAAGGTCTTCAGCAACATCTCACATGAGAGGCTTGTTAACAAGATTGGTAGTCTGGGCATGGTAGGCAAGGTGGTGAACTGGGTCAGGAACTGGCTAACAGACAGGAGATAGAGTGTGGTGGTAAATAGGGCATAATCTGAGGAGGAGGTGGCCAGTTGGGTACCACAGGAATCAGTCCTTGCAAAAGTTCTGTTCAATGTCTTCATTAGTGACATTGCAGAGGGGCTGGAAGGAAAGGTCTGCCTGTTTGCAGATGACACCAAGATTTGCAACAGAGTGGATACTCTGGAATGGGTGGCGAAAATAAGAAAGGACCTAGGCAGGCTTGAGAAATGGTCTGAGGAGTGACAACTGAGGTTTAAATCAAAGAGGTGCAAAATTATGCACCTGGGGTATAGAAATCCTGGGGAGAATTACAGGATGGGGGGGTGCAGTTGCTGACTGTCACCATGAAACAAAGGGACCTGGGGTTATAATTTCACATGACTTGAAAATGTCAAAGCAGACTACAAAGGTAAAGGGGAAGGCTAGTGACATGCTGGGGTGCATAAGCAGGGGTAACACAGGCAGAAGGAGGGAGGTAGTGATGACGTTATATAAAACCTGGTCAGGCCTCACATGGAGTATTATGTGCAGTTCTGGAGGCCACATATTTGAAAGGGCATAAACAGATTGGAGACAGTCCAGAGAAGGGCAACTAAGATGGTACAGGGCTTGTACCACAAAACAAATGAGCAGAGATTAAGGGACCACAAATATGTACTAGCTGGAGGAGAGGAGGTACACAGGAGACATAACAGAGACATTCAAGTACCTCAAGGGTATAAACAACGTGCAGGGGAAAGACATTTTCCAATACAGGAGGAGTACAAGAATGAGCGGGCAGGACATGAAATTGGAAGGTGGCAGTCTAAGAGGGAATATGAGGATGGTTTTCATCACAGAGAGTGTGGTGGACACATGGAATGGTCTGTCTCAGGTGGTGGTGGGATCGAGTAATGTGTTGGGAGTTTAATGTGCATGAGAAAGGCATAGGAGAACCATAGAGGTACAGCTGAGGGAGGGTCTGAAGCATAGTCAGGTACCTGGTTTACAGTCAGACTGGATGGGCCTAGCAGTCCTTATCTGAAACAATTTCTATGTTTCAACCTTTGGCAGTCATGTTCACAGAGTCACTCAACACAGAAGAGGTGCCAGAGGACTGGAGGAGTGCACATGTGGTCCCTCTACACAAATTAGGCAATAGGGAGGAGGCAGGGAACTATAGGCCAGTCAGCCTCACATTAGTAGTGGGGAAGATCATGCATGCATTGCTTAAAGAAAGGATAGTGGAACATTTACAAGCCATTGGTGCTCACAACCCTAGGTAGCATGGATTTACAGTAGGTAGGTTGTGGCACATGAATCTGATAGATTTGTTTGACTGGGTGATGAAGGAAGTAAATGGGGGGGGGGGTGGATGTCACCTACCTGGATTTCAGCAAGGCCTTCAACACTGTCCCACATAAGAGGCTTATTAACAAGATGGGTAGTCTTGGCATAAGACACAAGGTGGTAGACTAGGTTAGGAATTGGCTAACAGACCAGAGGCAGAGGGTGGTGGTAAATGGGGTACAATCTAGGGACAGGAGGGTGACCAGTGGGATATTACAGGGATCAGTCTTTGGGCCAGTCCTGCTCAATGTCTTCATTAGTGACATTGCAGAGGGGCTGGAACAAAAGGTCTCCCTGTTTGAAGATGACACCATGATCTATAACAGAGTGGATAATCCAGAAGGGGCAGAAAACATGAGAAAGGAACTAGGCAGGCTTCAGAAATCATCTGAGGAGTTTAATTCAAAGAACTTTAAAATTAAGCACCTGGGCCATAGAAACCCCTTGGGAGAGCTACAGGATGGGAGGGGAGTTGCTGGCAATCACCAAGGAACAAAGGGACCCAGGTGTTAGTATTTCAGATCACCTGAAAATGTCAAAGCAGAATGTAAAGGCAGTGGGGAGGGCCACTGGCATGCTGGGATGCATAGGTAGGGGTATTAACAACACAGGGAGGGAGATGGTGATGCTGTTATAGAAAATCCTGGTCAGGCCTCACACAGAGTACTGTGTGCAGTTCTGGAGGCTGCACCTTTGAAAGGACATAAACAGGCTGGACACAGTCCAGAGAAGGGCGACAAACATGGTACCGGGCTTGCACCACAAAACTTGCAAGGACAGATTAAGGAACTTCAATATGTACTCGCTGGAAGAGAGAAGAGAGAGAGAGAGAGAGGGGACATGATAGAAACATTCAGATACCTCAAGGGATAAACAAGGTGCATACATCTTCCAATACAGGAGGAGTACAAGAACGAGGGGACATGGCAAGAAATTGAAAGTAGGCACATTAAGAAGGAATGTGAGGAAGTTTTTCTTCACAGAGAGGGTAGTGGACACATGAAATGGTCTACCACAGGAGGTAGTGGGAGTGACTACTGTGGGTGGATTTAAACATGCATGGGACAGGCATAGGGAAACCATAGAGGTAAAGTAGAGGGAGGGTCAGAAGCCATAATCAAGTACAGGGCTTATGGGCAGACTGGTTAGGCCTAGTGGTCCTTATCTGCTGACAATTTCTATGTTTCTATGTCTGTATGTGCTTCCACACCTACATACATATGTGCATCTATGCAGGAATTCGAGCACAGGGTCCAATACTATTACACTATCTCAAAAAGTAAGGACACTCATTGCAAAAAACTTTGTTAATGCATCAACATGCCATCTCCAGCACCGCTTCTCTTCCCTCACAACAGTGCTGACCTTCGTCTGGTGCCTGACCTTCCACATTGTTTACTGTGCTCTGACAACTATAACAAACAACCTTCCCAATCAATTTATGTCAGCTACCTATGGTACTCATATTTTTTCCCTTTGTTAGTCCTAGCATTCATGTATCCTGCTCAGCATACCAAGAAGGTAGCAAAGAAGTGTGATAAGGCAGTGGGAAAGGCTAGTAGGATGCTGGGGTGCACAGGGAGGGGCATCACCAGCAGAAAAAGGGAGGTAGTGTTACCCCGATATAGATCAATTGTGAGGCCACACCTGGGATAGTGCTGCAATGTGGCAGGTCTTCTGGCTATGCAGACTAGACTCACCATCGGACTTTTTCAGAAAAATATTAAATTGTTTAACAAGCAACCAACGTTTGGCATTGACAAATGCTTGTTTATATATTGGAATAATATGACTTCCTCTTCAGGAATAGGGAGTATAATCATACATGATATCCTTACTGAACAAATTTGTTAAAATATCCACCCACCAGTCTTCATCTAGTTGATAGAAATCATGAGGAATACTGTCTGGGCCAGGTACTTTATTTTTCTTAAAGCTTAGCAAAGATGGTTTCACCTGTTGTCTAGTGTCAATTCAAAGTTGCCATCCAACTCACCTTCCATGACCAATGTGGGTATCTTATTCTTATAGAAACAGTTTCTATAATGTTCTATCCATTTTTCTTGTGCTATAAAAGAATCTGACTCTTATATTGGCACGTCCCCTTGGCAGCCAAGGTCCAGAAACATTTATCATCCATTTGTTTTATTACATTAATCATTTTCTCCCATAACTCTTCTTGAAAAGTAATTTTTTGGAATTTAACATATTCCCTACATTGTATTCTGGCTATATTGAGTACTATAAAATTTGCTTTATTAGGATTTTTTTTTTTGTCAGTCTAGTCAATTTTGCCAATTCCTTTTTCCTTTGTCTACAGTTCTTATAGAACCAGTTTTCATATCACCCTATATTTTTGTTTTTTTCTGACATATATTTCTTTTATTTTCTGATGTCCTTCAATGTGAGTATGATATATTTGTGTTGGATCAAGTACTTTGTGTGTTTTCTTATTTACATTTTTCCTATACGTACTGATTAATTAATTTTTTATGGCACTCAGAATTTTATTTCATTTAATCCTTTTATTATTTATCACTTCTATTATTATTTCAGGTTCCTCAATCTTATCCTTTTTTGATTTCCTATATGTAAAAATTGGATCATGGTCACTTTCTGATCTAGTGACAACTTTTAGGTCTTGATATTTATAAAAATCATATGGGAAAATAACATTGTCCGAAGTTGTAGAACCTTTATAAGAGGTAAAAGCGATCTTTCCCTGTTTGTCAGATAAGGTTCTACTGTTATAAATTAGCAATTCCAAAGTATTCATAAATGTCCTTAGATTGTTACCCCTGTATTTTTTTACCAACTGAATTTTTAGCTGGAATTTTTAATATTTCCAATTTCTTTTTTCTGTTCTTGCGTGTCATGTTTCTTAATATCACCTAATCTTATGTTTAAGTCACACACAATTAATATTTCTGCACTTTTATAATTGTCTTGCAAGGTTTCTATCACTTGTGCGATATTTCTAAACAGATTTTTATCATAAATAGGGAACTTTTTTGTGGATTATAGACATTTTACATTATTATGGTGTCCTCACATATCTTTTGAACTATAATTATATAACAGAGTGGTCTTTGTATGTATAATAGTTATATAATCAGTTATTTTTACATATGTAATAATGCCTCCACTGTAGCTGCCTATTTTTTTATCTTACAAGCTTCATTTTGTATAATCTGATACCCATTTAAATAACTAGTATTAACTAATAACTTGAATGCCATGTCTCTTGTAGATTCCCAGCAGTCTGGAAACAAGCACTGGTGACCCCTGTCCACTAGAGTGGTGATAGGTCCTGCATCTCCAACTACAGATCTAGCTCCATCCTCTCCCCACTATCCAAAGCCTTGGAAAGGACTGTAGCAGAGCAGCTCACTGAGTATCTCAACAAATACCAACTGCAGTGTCCAAACCAGCATGGATTCAGGCAGAACCATAGTACTACTATGGCTTTGGTGGAATTCATTGACTTTGTGCATTGAACTATGGATGAAGACAAGTTGGTAGGGTCAGTGTGTGTACCGATCTAACAAAAGCCTTTGACACCATGAACCACACCATCCTCCTTTCTCAGCTGTAGAATCTGGGGGTGGCTGCTGACACAGTATGCTGGTTCCAGGACTACTTCTCTCTAAGATCACAGTGTATCAAAATTGGCCAAATCATGTCAGGATCCAGAGAAGTCTCACTGTGTGTACCCCATGGGTCCATCCTGAGACCCCTACTCTTCATCCTTTTCTTAAATGATTTCCTCGAAGCCTGTGACTCCAAACTTATTCTATATACAGATGATGCAGTCATTCTCAACAGCAATACACATATCAAGTCTCTCCAAACTGCACTTCAGCACACTTTTAACAGATTAGAAGATTGGTTCTGTGAACAAAGGCTCCTGCTCAATTATAAAAAGAACAAGACCATGCTTCTATCCAGCTCCCAGCTCAAAAAAAAGGCCCCCCACCCTCTCCATCTCCAACAACATCCCTGCTCCCCTGCAGCAAGTGCACTCCTTTAAATACTTGGGGGTTACCCTCGATGACACTGTGTCCTTTGCTTAACATGTTGACTCAGTTGTCAAGATAGTAAACTCAAAATTGGGCTGCTTAACAGGCACAGGAAATACCTTACTCCAGCAGCTCTCCACCTCGCAGTTACTAGCTCCATCTTATCAACCATTGATTATGGCCTGGTAGTCTATGGGGCAGCCACAGAAACTGTGCTAAAGAGGGTGCAGACCACACTTAACAGGGCCTGCAGACTAACCCTGGATGCAGATCGCCTCACCCTTATCTACTCCCTTTGTGAGAAGACAAACTGGCTGTTTATAGGGAGTAGGATTAAATTCCAAACCTGCCTTCTTGGAAAGAAAGTACTGCTGGGCAAGGCACCCCTGAGTGTATCCATCTTCTCCAAAGCAGACGCAGGATACAGCACCAGAAGCATGAAGCAGGGAGCACTTGTTGGTACCTGTGACAAGCTGGCCTATGGTAGATAGAGAGGCAACATGCTGGGTTTAAAGTTCACAGAAAAAATGTTACTTTTATTGCTCCAAATGTAACTTATTGTTCCAGAAAAGCGTAATCAGTCAGCTCAACTTCTCCAGCCTGGTCAGGTAACATAAAGGTTAACACAAAACAGTTCTTTCAGGCTGACTTGACAAAAGGAATCTTTGAACCATCTATGTGGACTAGCAGCGTGCTCAATATACAGTCTCAAACAAATCAAATGGTTTGTGGGCCAGTAGTTTTGAATGCACAGTCTCAAATAAAATGCAGTTTTTCCTTTTTTGCCTGTTTTGCAGGCTATCAGCAGTACTTTTCACTCACTGTTTTTGGCCCAGCTGGCTAGGCTAATCCTTTTACCTCAGGACTCTCTGCTCTAGAAATGGTCTGTTTCTCAGCAGAAGGTTTCAACTTCTCAGCAAAGGCTCTCTCCAACAATCAATTATTCTTCTTGGCTTTCTGCTCTGGTTCCTGTCTTACATTCCACCCTCCATCTTGCAGGGTTCTCTGCCTAGGAGTTTCTCCACCTTGCAGCAGTTTTCATCTTCTAACTGACTCCTTGCTGGATTCTCTCTGCCTTTCAACAATCCCTCTAATCAGCAACACCTGGGGAGGCACCTCCCCTTTCCTGTTCAAGTTGCATTCCTTGCATTTCCTCATCCTCAGTCAAGGTGTTAACCTCTTGTTTCCCAGGGTAGCGTGTACACTGTAACATACCTCCCCCCTTTGTGTGAAGGCACAGTTGGTAGGCTTCTGACCATTCCCCTCCCGGGACAGCAAGTCCGCATTTCCATTCTGAGTCCCAGCCCGATGGTGCACCATAAAGGAAAATGGCTGGAGGGCCAAGTACCACCTGGTGATGCGGGGGCTGTCTTCCTTCATTACCTGTAGGCACCTCAGAGGGGCATAATCTGTGACCAGGATAAGCTGCCAGCCATGCAGGTAGTAGTGGAGGGTGTCCACAGCCCACTTCACTGTGAGACACTCTTTCTCTAACACTGTATAGTTTTTGTCCCAGGGAAAGAGTTTCTGACTGAGGTAGATGAAGGGATGTTCCTCCACCTCAGACTCCTGGGAGAGCATGGCTCCTAGCCCAAATTCAGAGGCATCCGTCTGCAGGATAAAGGTCCTGTTGAAGTCAGGACTGCATACCACTGGCTCTCTGCACAGTGTCGCTTTGAGTTGTGTGAAGGCCCGATCACACTCCTCTGACCATTGGACCATACTGGGGGCAGAGTTCTGGGTGAGGTCTGTTAGGAGGCTGACAAGGGTGGAGAAGTGCGATATGAACTGGCAGTAATACCATGCCAATCCTATGAAGACCGTCACCTGGGTTTTTGTACTGGATACTGGGTACTCTGCTATGGCTTGGATCTTAGTGACCAAGGATCTCACCTGTCCATCGCCTATAAAGTACCCTAAGTACTTTGTTTCAACTTTGGCCAAATCACACTTCGCTGGATTGGCCATCAGCCCTGCTTCTCGTAAGGACTGAGGTACAGCTTCCACCTTGGATACATGGGACTCCCAATCAGTGCTGTGGACAACCACATCATCAAGGTAAGCAGCTGCATAGTGGGCATGGGGTCACAGCAAGCGATTCATGAGCCTTTGAAAGGTTGCAGGTGCCCTATGTAAGCCAAAAGGCATGGTACGGAGTTGGTATAGCCCAAAGGGGGTAACAAATGCTGTCTTTTCCTGAGACTCCGGGGTCAAAGGGATTTGCCAGTACCCTTTTGTTAAGTCCAAAGTCATGATGTACTTGTTTCCCCTAGTCTATCCAACAGTTTGTCTACCCGGGACATAGGGTAGGCATTGAACTTCAAGACGGCATTGACCCTGTGAAAATCAATACAGAAGTGGGTAGCCCCACCTTCTTTTGGTACTAACACTAGGGGGCTACACCAATCACTGCTGGAATCCTCAATCACCCCCAACTCTAACATGTCCTGTAACTCCTTCTTAACAGTGTCTCATATGGCTTCTGGCAAGCGATACGGTCACTGCTGCACCTTCTCCACTGGCACTGTTTCTATATGATGAGCTATCATATGAGTCGTCGCTGGGAGGAAGGAGAAAACATTCAAAAACTGGCTTACCAACCCTCCTAGTTGCTGTTTCTGTTTGTGAGACAGCTGTTCTCCAGTCGGGACTTGTATCCCCAGATTCTCATCTTGCACTTGGGGCTCCATATCCACTGTGTCTGCCTCAGGGGAAATCAATAGGCTATCCCTCTGGTTCCAGAATTTCAGCAAATTGGCATGGTAGATCTGGCTCTGTTTTTGCCTCTCTGGCTGGCAAACTTTATAGTCAACTGGGCCCACCCTCCAGGTAACTACTTAAGGCCCCTTCTATTTGGCTAGAATCTTATGCTGGCTGCTCAGCAACAAACCTGATCCCCTGGTTTATATCCCCTCAACCAGGCTCCCAGATTATAGTAGTAGCCTTGTTTCTGGTGAGCCTTCACCAGATTCTCTCAGGCAAATTTCCCCACCTGATCTAATATTTCCCTCAATTGCAGGACATATTTCACCACATTTTCAGTCTTGGGGTTGGGTTTCTCCCACATCTACTTTACTACATCAAGAACACCTTGTGGGCTTGCTGTACTTGTTGGGCCCATTGTTGCACCTCCTGCTGCTGCTGAACCAGCTGCCTGAAAGCCTGTTGTTGTTGTTGTTCTGTGAGGAACTTCAACATTTTCTTCATATCCATTTTTCCAGAATGCAACTAGTTCTGCTCACCCCAGCAGGGGTTTGAATCCCACTTCTAACCATGTGTGAC
The DNA here is from genome assembly GCA_016271365.2 of Neoceratodus forsteri. Classification (NCBI taxonomy): domain Eukaryota; kingdom Metazoa; phylum Chordata; order Ceratodontiformes; family Ceratodontidae; genus Neoceratodus; species Neoceratodus forsteri. The sequence goes on along the minus strand of CM057452.1, from coordinate 453,333,938 downwards.
AAGCTGATCTATGGTAGATGGAGAGGCAACATGCTGGGTTTAAAGTTCACAGAAAAAAATTTACTTTTATTGCTCCAAATGTAACTTATTGCTCCAAAAAAGCATAATCAGTCAGTTCAACTTCTCCAGCCTGGTCAGATAACATAAAGGTTAACACAAAACAGTTCTTTCAGGCTGACTTGACAAAAGGAATCTTTGAACCACCTATGTGGGCCTGCAGCGTGTTCAATATGCAGTCTCAAACAAAACAAATGGTTTATGGGCCAGCAGTTTTGAATATACTGTCTCAAATAAAGCACAAACAGTTTTCCCTTTTTGCCTGTTTTGCAGGCTGATATCAGCAGTACATTCCATGTACTGTTTTTGGTCCAGCTGGCTAGGCTAACCCTTTACCTCAGGACTCTCTGCTCTAGAAATAGTCTGTTTCTCAGCAGCAGGCTTTAACTTCTTCCCAAAGGCTCTTTCCATCAATCAACCATTCCTCTTGGCCTTCTGCTCTGGTTCCTGTCTTACATTCCAGCCTCCATCATGCAGGGTTCTCTGCCTAGGAGTTTCTCCACCCTGCAGCAGTTTTCAGCTTCTAACTGACTCCTTGCTGCATTATCTCTGCCTTTCTACAATCCCTCTAATCAGCAACACCTGGGGAGGCACACCCCTTGCCTGTTCATGTTGCATTCTCTGCATTTCCTCATCTTCAGCTAAGGTGTTAACCTCTTGTTTCCCAGGGTACCATATATACTGTCACAGTACCATTCTGATGAACCACACTTGGTGAACACACATTTTCCTACAGAGCACCCCTCTGGCTAAATGAGATTTCTGAGGCCACTCACAAAACAAAAAGTCTCTCCCTTTTCAAGTCTGAACTCAAGCACTATCTTACTTCCTGCAATGAATGTGCTTGTTCCCTGGTCACCTGATAAACCACCCCTGGTAGCCTCTATGCCTATCTCACTGAGTTCTCACTCATGCAAGGCATAGGGTTGCTGCACAGTCTCAACCCCATCCCTGACTCTCTTCCTTGCAATCCTACCTCCCCACTCTCTTCACCCCTGCCCTGCCCCTCTCCACACCAGCCTCTCTCTTGCTTCTCTCCCCTCCTCCAGCCCTCCTTGCCATACCCCCCATGTGCTGTCAACAAAGTCCACATTTGGCTGCTCTTCACCACCTCTTCACCCTCTACCCCCCACTCCCCACTCACCCACCATCATGGGCTTCTCTCCCAGTTTCCCTGCTTGGGATTGGGACACACCATTGGGAGGACCCTCTCTGTACTGCAACTAAACTATACACAATCAAACCTCCACTGATGCTACCACTGCAAGATTCAATAACAATGTAGAGTTAGTTTTTTCTGTAATTTGCTAAGTGTTCAGTGATTACTTCCCATGTATTGTGTTGTTTCTGTGTCTGTTTCACTGTTAAATTATGTGGAACCTTTGTAAAAGAGCCTCAGCTCAAAGTTTTTTTCAGAATATCTGAATGAATAAGAAAAAAAAGGAAATTATTTCAGTCTTCCTGATGAAATCCACATAATCCACATCCACTAGCTTTAGAATGTGCCCTGCAACATTCCATGTTAATATACCAAAAAAGAACAATCCATTATTTTTGTACAGTCCGTTTCTATTGAATTATTCAGGATGTTGTCCATATGACTATTTTTCTGTAGTCAGTCTTCCTGGTTTTTCCAGTTTTGGAATCGATTACTCACTGGTACTGTACATTACATATAGTTTCTCCATTGTTGGGATTACTTTGATTGTTTATGTTCATTTTGTTTAAGTTTGTTAAAATCAACCATAGGAATACCCAATGTATCCAATTTGTTACTTGCAGCCAGTATATTATCAGCCAAGGACTGATCTGTCAGAGTCAAATTTATCTGGCTACCCAATGTCCAATTCTTATACACCTTTTCTATGTCCCCCTCATAAAATTCCATTTCGAAGATGTTCCCCAAAAGATGGGTAATCATAAGTTTACATTTTATTTTATTTTCCTATCCAAACAGGGTTATCCCAAATATTGTTAGGATAGCATCCTTGGTTTTGTCTAGAGTGTCATTCTGATATATCAAATCCTGTAAATTCATATATTTTTAAACTCATTTGCCAGCTCATTTTTTGTTGTTTTAGCCCATTTTACATCCTTTTTTATTATATTTATCAAAGCTGGGTAGTCCATGGTGAAATAATAATGAACTAGGAACTCAGCATTTCTCCATACATAGTGAGCAACCCTTCCATGCTTAAATAATATCAAAAGTATATTTTTAGATGTAATATAATTTGTTCTCAAAACCTCTACAATATCATCAGTATTCAGTTCCAACCCCAATAATTCCTCACAAATCATGACACCCAATATTCTGAGGGAATCGTTATTTTCATATGATGTTCTTTCAACATGTCTAAGTGTAATAACAGCTTGAGAGTCACCCAAATAGCTGGGATAATCTTTTACCCCAGACATATGTTGTCCCTCGATATCCTTATTTAAAATTTCAGTTGAAGAAGCTGTTGAGACTTTAACAGTTGTTTCATTACCAATATCTCTTTGTGTATCACAATCTGAAAGTTGTTCTTTCCCAGCATTTTTTTATTTTATAAGTTTCCTTTTTATGTTCTTTCTTATTTGTCCTTTTTTCTATTTTTGTTTTTTCCCCATCACTATTTGAACTCCTCTATCAACTGTATTTATTGTCACATTCTCAGTATTAAGATTCCTTTAAACTTGATTCAAGCTGTCATGTAAATCATGAATGTCAGTTATTTCACCTGTATCTGTATTTTGTACATCAGGTTCCAAGATTAAAAGTTCCTCCCTAACATTTGCAACTATCAAGTGGGGTTTTTGTACTATGGAATCATTTATTATAATTGGGGGGATGCAATATTTATAGCATTTCTCTTTTGACACATTAAGAGCTCCTGTAATCTGGCAGCATTAATTGCCACCTCACCTCTCAGACTTTCTATTTCATTTTTCAAAATAATTTACTGTTTCATGATAGTGATGCTTGCCACGTATAGATTGTTAAAAACCTCCACAAGATTCTCATCAAGGAAAGGGGAATATGTGGGTTGCTTATTCATTTTAGAACTTCTACAGTTAGGTTGCTCAGATATTTCTCTAAGACTTGTTATAGTATGCTGTGGGTCAGACATTATTTTAGTGAAAATTTTATTATCACCATTTCTTTCTTCTCTTTCCAATAAATCATTTGAATTGTTTGTCAAGGTAATAATCAGGATATCCTGGGAATTGTTTTCCCTATAATCCATATTGTAACTTGGAGATGTATCAAGCTGCTGTAGGACGTCACTAATAGCTGATTTGTCCCCATGCTCAGTTTCTATATTTACTGTTTCATTTATTGCTAAATTTGGAGATCTTTCAAGAGAAAAGCTATCAAATATGTAGAATTATGTGGAAGTCTTCTACTTATTAAGTTCAGTTTCTTGGTTAAGGCTAACTTCTTTACCCTAATTTAATGCAGGAATAGAAATAGCCCTACTTAAATAAGCATTAGTGCTAGTTGCTTTTAAGTGAGTAGTTGTAAGTGTTTACCCTGTTATACTTTCCCCAATTCTTCTTTTATTTTTATTTTTGTTCAGTGTTTTCCAGATTGTATATAGTATTTTTCTGTTTCTGAATTGAAGGTTTTTTTTGTATTGATATGTCTTTTTCTTTGATTTCTTCTTTTCCTGTAAAAGTGTTCCATCCATAAGCTCTTTATGGCTGGTATATTCTACTTCATCACCAGATCCCTCATTAATAGTTTTATTACTTCTTGTTTTCATTTTGAAACTTCTTACAAAAGTTTCTATAAAAGAAGATTTTTAGATAAGCCCTTACTTTTTAATTAAGGTATCAACATCTGTTGGTAAAATCAACCAATTTAACCAATAAAGGCAATTATCACAAGTATTTGCAAGCTAGTTTTGTCACTATATGGGTTCCATATATTAGCCACCTGTCAATCAGTGAGTTCAAGGAGGTAAATATGGTAATGCACTAAAAAAAGTGTTGCTGGAGTAGTCTCATAACAAGCCCAAGCACCATAAAAAATTAGAGTAAAAACTGAGTAAACTAAAATACAATACTTAGTACCAAACTCAGTACTAAAAAATATTTCATGCACCTGTCCCTATAAGAGTCATATAATATACTCTATTTCAGATAAGTTAAATAAGTATTAGAGTTCTTAAATATATCTCCAGAGAATTCAGTTTTCAGTTAGCACTGTTCCATTTTTTTCTTTCAGAATCAGTGTTCACCATCACTGTCGTTTCTTATCCCCCATTCAGTTCAGTAGTACCAACACAATTTGAGGCAAAGTAAGTGAAGTAAGCAAATTCACCAAAACTCTGCTTTTGTTGAAGACAGAAAAGAAATAAAAAATGGCTCAGTAACCGTCCCACTTGATAAATTATTTTAGAACCACTAATCACTTATATTACATTTGTTTTACACTTTTTTATTTTTAAGAATCTTGTATAAACCTTAACGGTATTACAGTTTTGCTATTAAAATTACCCTTTTATGCAGTTTTATAAAAAATGAGATAATAAAAAGAGAGGCATTATTTTTTTATTTCTACAACTACCATAAAAAGTATCAAATACTTTTCTGTTCAGTTCAGAGATATATATTCTCTCTCTTAGGCTCTTATTATTTTGGCCTGAAAACACTGAGCAGGTTTGTTCGATTGTTCCCTGGGCAAGGGACATTTTAACCATCTAAAAGAAAAAAGCTGTTTTAATATACTTTAACCTGAAATATAACATAAGTTCCTCAGCATAAGTTGGTCTGTAGAATTTGTTTTTTTACCTTAGCTGCTGTTATTGGTCTACAAAGAAATTTTATCCAGCTTGTGCTTAGTGCAGAGTTGCTCTGAGTAGCTCTGTGTGCTGTGAGGGTTCAAAATTGCACTTCTCCAGCTCAGATCACCCGCAGATGCATATTTAGGCAGGCTACAGATTGCTTACATTATATGTCACACAGAATGGGCGTAATGCAAGGTACATCACCTGTATACTTGCATATACTCAGGCAATTATTAAGCAACTTTACACATACTCCACCTGTGTGAAATCAATTAACACTTGATTATTTGAGTATCGAATAAAACTTTTTAACCTTTTTAAACTTAATATTTTATTGTTTTAATTCATTATTTTATGAATGTTAACCCATTTATTCCTATTTAATATATATTATTCTATATGCATATTTATATATGAAGCACATCAGAAACAAATTATATTATGAGCTCGCTATATCCCACTTTATGCTATTGCAAATTATCTGTAACAGAAAAGTATATAAGAATAAGTCCAAATCCAAATAGAAAAAAAAATCTTCAGATGTCAGAGAGAAAAAGCAAGCATATTAGAGGGAATATCAGCATGGTGAATGAGAAATTATATCAATAGGATAATGAGGTGAGAGGTTCCAGAAAGCTGAGTGAAAAAATGGAACAGGCTTACAGCAGTAGTAATTTGAGGCAGGGAAGGCAGACTGTAGCACTTTTGATGATAAATGTGTTTTTACAAAGTATGATTTTTGTAGAAAAATATAGAATATGCATAGAAAGCATCAATAGTGTTAAGAAATTAAGGCAGTAAGTGTATATAATTGATATGATTATAAAAACGGTGAATCAAAATTGAATGTTAAATAATGAGATAAAAAAATTTAAAAATATGTATTTCTTCGTAGAGAAATAAAAAAGAAGAAGCCCTTTGTAAAAGCACATAACGTGCAAAACCTCAGGGCAATTGAAAGGAATTTTCATAAAGCTTTGAAGAGTAACAGACCAAATGGAATATTTTGTTCCCCCTCCAACTACAATTGAGAACCCAGAATGCACATGTTCTTCAGCAAAAAAGTTTTCCAAATTCACTATCACAGTAAAAGCACAAGTCCAGTGAAGTCCAGCAAAGTCAAGTGAGATCCAGGAGAAAAATCAGGACTCCAGATTGGCAGGCAAAAAATATCAAAATTGACATCCCAAGAATCTTAGGATCCTATGTGCATATATGTATACCACAAATATCCTGAATTCCATATTGAATGCTGCAACTATCCTTGGGTGAACCATTTGCAGGGGTCTCTGTTAACTCATCCAAAATATTGATGGCTATCCACCACAGAAACTCCCAGGTAGACCTACAGACAAGAAATGAAGCACGAGGGTGTACAGCAAACCCATGTATGACCACACAAGATAATCTGGAAAGAGAAATTTACAGAGCTACACTGGGAATGGTGTAATACCTGTTCAGAAAGCTCAGAAAGCTTTAAGTTTCTCCTGCTCCTGTGGTTACTCCTCAATCCACACAGCATTCAGCAGCTATCTTGAAATCCTATCTGTTGTATGTCTCCAGCATCCAGGCTAGATTCGGATGGGTTGAGCGAGGAAAGGGCAAGTAGGGTCTCCTGAGAGTGACAGGATGAGAGTCAAATCCCAGGGGATGGTGAAGTAGGGGAGGGGGGAAGAGGGGAGGAGCCAAAAGGTGTGGGAAGGGGAGAGCACAAGTGGTGAAAAACTCATTGAAGTGGGTGGCAACAAAGGGAGGATCAGATACTGGTCAGCCATTTGCCAAGAGAACAGGGGACAGGACTAGCCAAAATGTTAGTGAATCAACTTCTGGAATTTGGCTGGGGAGTTAATTTTTTTCTGGATGTTGTGCTTCAGAGGGACTTGGCAGTATAAACAGCCTTAGTGCAGAAGTTCACAAGTGCTATGTCGGAGAGGAGGTCCTGAAGGAAGCAGAATCATTTGTACCTGGCCCAGGCTTGGTCACAAGTCTTGCACAAGTCAATGAGATTGCAAGTGATCTGGGATGGTGAGAGGATTTTACCCTGGATTTCTTGCAACATAATCTTTTTGTGACATCTTGCAACCATCAACCTGCATTTATCCCTTCACCCTAGGAACTGTTTCAACAGTGAAGGGGCACAAGGCTTTTCACTCGAATGGCCTCTCATCACAGGCTGATACTAACTTTTATACAGGAGGCCCAGGATTTTTCTGACTTTCACCCATGAAGTGTTCACTACCACAAGGCAATGCACAGAAGTGGGCTTGATAACTCTTTTCCCTACATAGGAAGCATCTCTTGCTTATTCTTGTTTTACCCATTTACACCTGGTGGTCTGCCCTTTTGAAAAACCACCTCTTCTAGTTCAGGACTGTTCAGTGACATTTCTACCTTATGCAATGTTTATTTTTTCACTTTTTTACGCTTTTCAGCTGAAGAATTGGACACTGATGTTGGAGGATACTGGGGAGGGCCAGCCATGTCAGAGAGCTCAATTACTTAGGTCACTCAGCTATGGAGGTATTGATATAGTTCACAGGATGTTTATCAACCTACAGAATAAGCCATCACTCACTGAACTGAAGTTATCTCTTTCAATATGAATGGAGTTCATAATGCCATAAAGCACTCTCGGATCCTCCGGCAACTTTAGCAAGAAAAAGTTACAGTTATCTTTGTTTCAGGAGGCTCTTCTCTCCAGGGATTAACACCTAAAATATTTAAAAAAATGGCCTTGATCTGGAGTACTTTTCATCATATAGATCCTACCACTGAGCAGGATTCCTAACCTTAATCAAGAGAAGTGTCCCATTCGTGCCTGCTTCTCACCTAGTAGATGCAGAAGGCCACCATGAGATATTTACGGGAACTCTCTATGGCCAGCAATCTACATAGCTTAATTGTTATTTTCCTCTGGGGACAGATAAGGGAATCTTCCAAAGATTTTTCATTTGTGCCTCCCTGCACCCTCAGCTGGCCACTCCTTCAGGCTGCCAATGGACCCCCCATGCTGCAACACCTTCCTTCAGTGCCATCCACCATCCACCCCCATGTTGCGCCCCAGTTGATCTGATGTATTCCTTTGCCATGGGGCCCCCTTTCTGGGCCCACGAAGGGGAGACTGGATCCAAATCTGTATCAGGCAAGCAACAGGGAATCAGTTCAGAAGGCTACATCCAGAGCTTCATGGTATGAGGGAATCCGGATGACCATCATCCAGTCAGCCAAGAGCTGATTTTCTGTTTTCTCCCCAGCCCACCCACCTCCCACAGTCTGGTCTGGTCACAGTGCCATCCTGGGAGTAGGGGCATTTAGCAGTGTGTCGAGGCTCACACCACAAAGAATGCCTTACCGAAAGTCACCACCAAGAGCTGCCTGCATGTGATCCAGTACCGTCCCACCACCCCGGGAGGGAAGCATCTGAAGGGCACTCTTAACTTCCTCTCTGCCAGTCTCTGCTCTTCACATTCGGGTTCAAGGCACAAACCTGGGTTGCCAGCATGCCAAACAAATTCCCATCACTTGGTGCCAAGAAGCCAGTCCCAAAGATTTTTAAGTAAACTTTTATGAACTCTCCAGGGACAATTAATAATGAGAGATGATTTATATGTAGCACTAAACACTGATCAAGATGCATCAACACCTAGAGCATTTTGACTCTCCTATACCCAGAAATGCATGTGTAACACATTGCAGCACATGGGGATCTTAGATACATGGAGGCATCTATACCCACAGAAAACAGAATACACCCATTTTTGGGGCCTGGCACCATAGCTATGCTAGGCTGGACTATTTATAAACAACTATACAACACATAAAGTAGGCACCCTGCAAGTGGTTCAACATGGTCTTCTCCACCTCTCAGACCATACTCCAGTCATAGCACTGTACTAACTGGGGAAAACAAAGAAAATATCACACTGGTGGCTCCATTTAGAGCTCCTGTGGGTTAATTCACTACTTAAAAAATTGGAGGCGTGCATACTCCAGTTTTTTTCCCAAGAGAAATAACCCAGGATATCACATCCAGCATCATCTGGGATACATTCAGAGCAGTCTCTTGAGGGGAGATAATAGCCTACACTTCTGGTCTCAAGCAGAAAAATGAGAGGAAACTAAAACTTGTCTCCGGCAACCCAACCTCCTCCCTGCCTATTTATCAATGTTATTCCCCTATGTCTATCCTACACCTGTTTGAAGTTCCATATTGCTTTTTACCTACACCTCTTAGACTGACAACATATTCCTAACATCTACTACCCTTTCTGTGTAGTAGTACTTCCTCACGTTCCTCTTAAATGTCCCCCCCTCCAGCCTCAATGCATGTCCTTTGATCCTGGTGCTCTTCCTCATTTGAAGGAGACTTTCTGCCTGTACTCTGGTCACACCTCTGAGGCACTTATATGTCTCTATGATGTCCCCTCTTACTCTCCTCTCCTCCTGGCTGTACATGTTGAGATCCCTCAGTCACTCCTCATAGGGCTTTTGGTGCAACTCCTGCACCATTTTCAGTGACCTCCTCTCGACTCCAGCACCCTGTCTATGCCCTTTCTGAGGTGCAGTCCCCAGAATTTAAACAATACTGCCGGTGAGGTTTCACCAGTCAGTGATACAGTGGCAACATCACCTAACTCCTTCTGCTGGAGATAGCTCTCCCAATGCATCCCAGCATCACATTGGCCATACCCACTGCTTTGTCATACTGCCCTGCTACTTTGAGGTCATCAGATATGATAACTCCAAGGCCCCTTTCCTTCTTAGTGACTGACAGTACCTTCTTTCCTATCCTGTACCCAGTTCCTAGGTTCCTATGCACAAGGTGCATGATTTTGCACTTTTTGGCTTTGAACCCCAACTGCCAGGTTCTTGACTACTCCTCAAGTTTTCCAGGATCCCTACGCATTCTTTTCACCCCTTCCTGATTGTCCCTCCTTACAGATTTTGGTATCCTCTGCAAAAAAGAAGATATCAGAGCAGCTGCTTAAAGGAAGGGAGACTACCACACATGAACCACCTTTAAAAAAGTGCATTCTACATGAAACAAGTCAGGTATCATGATGGAAGAAGGGGATCTGCTTTAATCAATGGATTCTGCTGTTCTTTGCTGCTACTTAAAGGGAGAGAGTCTACTACACATGATCAGCTTTTGAAGAAGCACAATCTGTGTGAAATACATTAAGCGGAAGGGGATCTGCATTAATCAATAGATAATGATGTTTGTTGTTGAGAAGCTGCTAAGCACCTTTTTGTTTGTATGAATCTGCACCAGAAAGCACTTTGCAAAGAATAAACCAGGAGTACTTTGATGTACTGTGACTCTGCTTTCTTTGTTGCTAGACTTCAACTGAGTGGCCCTGGCACTGCTACCTGCTGGCGGCAGGACCTCTGCATCCAGCCCGCCACCCCCTGACCAAGAAAAGCTGACACAAGCTCAAACAAGGCTCTCCACTTCAGCTGAGTGGCCCTGGCACTGCTACCTGCTGGCAGCAGGACCTCTGCATCCAGCCCGCCACCCCCTGACCAAGGAAAGCAGGTACGTTTGGTCAGTTCCTAGCTTGGAGCGGTCAGGCTTCAATTCCCATAATTGGACTGGTTCCTGGGGATTGTGGCTGCTTCCCGATTGGATGCTGCAGATCCCCACTGAGAAAGGAAGTGCACAAGGTGCCTTTTTCAAAACACAGCTTGGTCACTGCCTTGCTGTACTGCTCTCTGGCCAATTTTTTTCTGCTGAATTTACTGCTCATGTGGAAATATATATATAATATATATATATATATATATATATATATATATATTTTTTTCTCTCCTCCTGGAATTTTCGGCTGTTTAGCCTGCTGTATTAGCTAGGCCTGACTTCTATATAGCTTATGTCTTGCCCTACTGAATATTTCTATTGCTTAAACATTTTCTCTTTAAACTATTGCACTGTATATGTAGGAATTGCCTAGCAGAGTTGTAGCGAACTTTGACTGCCTGACATTTATATAGCTTACTACTTGCACTAGTGAATTTTTTCTGCTAATTGCCCAGTATTGTAGAATAGCTAGAGCTGACCATTGCCTGCTGTTTGCTCCACCACACTTTTCCCGTCACAGTTCCTCTCATTAATCCTTATTCCCCACAGTGTTTCTCTGCCTTCTACTGTACCCCTGATTCCCTCTACTGACACCCCACTGAACCAGCACATTCTGTAAATATTGCCTGGCATTTTGGGCCATCTTTTCTACCCATTCCAGACTAACCTTAGTCCTCTCCACCACATGCCTCCTTCCCAGATCTCCCTGGTCCCATTGAAGGGCCCCCCCCAACCTCCTGAATCAGCCTTTTGTTTTGCTAAATTCCCACCTGGCAGCTTTGACCAGACCTCTCTGCAGGAACCTTTCTCTCTCCCACTATTTGCACCTACTCCTGCCCTGAGCACTAAATTACCCTGGGCCCTCCCACCAATTTACTTGACCTTTGTCTCTGGCTTTTTAACTAATGGTCCACCTTTTTTTTCTGCTGTATTTTAGACACAAGCCCAAAAAAGGCACTCCACTTCAGCTGAGTGGCTCTGATGCTCCTACCTGCTGGATCAGGATCTCTGCATCCAGCCCGCCACCCCCTTACCAAGGAAAGCAGGTACGTTTGGTCAGCTCCTAGTTCGGAGCTGCCAGGCTTCAATCTCCATAATTGGACTAGCTCCTGGGGACTGTGGCTGCTTCCCAATTGGATGCTGTAGATCCCCACTGAGAAAGGAAGCATACAAGGTGCCTTTTTCAAAACACAGCTTGGCCACTGCCTTGCTGTACTGCTCTATGGACAATTTTGTTTTTGCCCCCCACCCCCTCCTCCCTCCTTTATTAAGTACACTTCCCCAGTGATCCACATCCCCGAGGCCTCACACTAGTCAATTACAGCAACTGCTTAAAGGGGCTGTCCTTTCTGTAACTTCTTAAAGGGGTGATCCTCTCTTGAGCTTACTTGTCTCCTCTAAGCAATTCACTGATATTCTTCATGAAGCGTAATCGGTAGGACTACCCCAGCCTGTTGAAGATAAATCCTTAAGATATCTGTGCCATCAGGCTGTTTTCATGTATCTTTGTGTACCATCAATCCCTGTCTCTTTTACATAGACTTTGACTTTGACAGCAGATAAGGACCGCTTGGCCCACCTATTCTGCCCATTTCACTACCTAGAGGATAAGCTGCAGATCCTATTTAACCAACAGCCTATTTCTTCCTACCCCCCACAAAAATTTAAATATGTCTGTCCCATGCATCCTTGAATTCTCCCACAGTTTTAGACCCCACAACCTCCTCAGGAAGGCTGTTCCATGCATCCACCACCCTCTCTATGAAAAAATACTTCCTCTCATTGCCCCTGAGCCATCCCCCCTCTATCTTCAGATTGTGTCCCCTTTTTCTTGCACATCTCTTTTTCTGAAAGATGTTACCCTCTTGGACTTTGTTGATTCCACTGAGGTACTTAAATGTTTCTATTGTGTACCCCTCTCCCGCTTTTCCTCAAGGGTATACAAATTAAGCTCCTTTAGTCTCTTCTCATATGGCTTCTCTTGCAGACCCTGCACCATTTTAGTTGCCCTCCTTTGACTGCCTCCATCCTGTCTATGTCCTTGCGGAGATGGGGTCTCCAGAACTGGATGCTGTACTCCAGATGGGGTCTCATCAACTGTCTGTACAGGGGGATAACAACTTCCTGTTTTCTGCTGGTGATACCTCTCCCTATACATCCCAGTATCCCCCCAGACCTCCCTAACGCCTTCTCACATTGCTTGCCAGCCTTAAGGTCATCTGATATGATTACCCCCAGGTCCCTTTCCATTTTTGTTGTTGTTACTACCTCCCCCCCATTGTGCAATCTTCCCCTGGGTTTTTGTTTCCCAGGTGCATTACTTTGCACTTCTTTGCATTGAATCCATGCTGCCATACTTCTGACCATTCCTCCAACCTTGCCAAGTCCCTTCGCATCCTTTCCATGCCTCCTTGTGTAACAACCCTGTTGCAGATCTTTGTGTCATCTGCAAAGAGGCATACTTTTCCTTCCAGTCCCTCTGCAATGTCACTTATAAAGACATTAAAAAGGACTGGACCCAGAACTGAACCCTGTGGTACCCCACTAGTAACCCCTCTTTCTTCAGAGTGGACTCCATTTACAATTACCTTCTGTGTCCTGTTGTTCAGCTAATGTTTTACCCAGGCTACCACCCTGGGACCCACTCCCAGGCTGGTTAGTTTGACTACTAATCTTTTGTGTGGGACTGTGTCAAATGCCTTGCTAAAATCTAGGTAAGCCATGCCCTCAGCCCCTCCCTGGTCTACTACTTTGGTCACCCAGTCAAAGAAATCAATTAGATTCATCTGACATGACCTTCCCACTGTGAACCCATGCTACCTTGGGTCCTGTGCCCCACTGGCCTCTAGGTACTCAACAATTCTTTCCTTCAGAAGTGATTCCATCACTTTCCCTACCACAGAGGTCAAACTGACAGGTCTGTAGTTTCCTGCCTCTGTCTTGGTCTCACTTTTGTGAAGAGGATTCACATCTGCCTTCTTCCAGTCCTCAGGTACCACACTATCCTCTAATGATTTTTTAAAAAGGGTAGTCAGTGGTATCACTAGTTCTCTGCTTAATTCTTTTAGAATTCTGGGGTGAATTCCATCTGGCCCCATTGCTTTGTCCACCTTCAGTTTTAGGAGTTCTTTCAGAACCCTTTCTTCTGTGAAAGGACTGGGATCTACCCCCCATCCAGAGTGCTTCTGTTAATTGGATTAGGCACCTCCCCCACTTCCTCTTTTGTGAATACTGAACAGAAGTATTCATTCAGTATCCCTGCTTTTTCACTGTCACTCTCTGCTCACCCACCATCCATTCAATTCAGCCTCACTAGCCCTCCTTTTGTCTTTCTACACTCCCTGATATACGTATAAAAGGTTTTATCCCCCTTCTTAACTGAGTTAGCTATCTTTTCCTCAGATTGTGCCATTGCTATTCTGAGGGCTGACTTTACCAAAATGGGTGAGTGCCTAATGAATGCACTAGCAAATGGGCAGGAAGGAGGGGTGGAAGAACAATGAGGAATAATAAAAACTGCCATCACAGAGGTAACAAGCCTTTGTGTGAAGCAAATAAACAAAACGAAACGATGTAAGAAACCACTATGGTTCTCAAAGGAAGTGGCAGTGATGGTTCAAGAGAAAAAGAAAGCATTCAGGAAGTACAAGGAATCACAGAAGGAGCAGGACAGAGAACTGTATCAGTTAAAGCAAAAGGAAGCTGGGAAGGCAGTCAGAACAGCAAAGGCCCAAACAGAGGAAAAGATAACCAACTCAGTTAAGAAGGGGGATAAAACCTTTTATAGGTACATCAGGTAGCGAAGGAAGACCAAGGGAGGGATAGTGAGGCTTAATAAAGGGGAAGGAGGGTGGGCAGAGGATGACTGCGAAAAGGCAGAGATACTAAACAAATATTTTTGCTCAGTATTTATAAAGGAAGAGGGGGGGTACCTAAAACAAACAGTAGAAACACTCTGGATACAGAAGTTAATACCAGCCCATTACAGAAGAAAGGGTTCTGAAAGAACTCTTAAAACTGAAGGTGGACAAAGCAATGGGGCCTGATGGGATTCATCCCAGAATTCTAAAAGATCTAAGGGTAGAACTAGTGACACCACTGACTACCCTCTTTAACAAATCATGGGAGGATGGGGTGGTACCGAGGACTGGAGGAGGGCAGATGTAATTCCCTTCACAAAGTGGGAGCAAGGCAGAAGCAGGAAACTACAGACCTGTTAGTTTAACCTCAGTGGTAGGGAAAATGATGGAATCACTTCTGAAGGAAAGAATTGTCAAGTATCTAGAGGCCAGAGGGGCACAGGACCCAAGGCAGCATGGATTCACAGTGGGAAGGTCATGCCAGACAAATCTGATAGATTTCTTTCACTGGGTGACCAAAGTAGTAGATCAGGGAGGGGCTGTGGACATGGCCTACCTAGACTTTAGTACGGCATTTGACACAGTCCCACACAAAAGATTAATATACAAGTTAGCCAGCCTGGGATTGGGTCCCAAGATGACAGCCTGGGTAAAGAATTGGCTGGAGAATAGGACACAGAGAGTAGTATTAAATGGAGTCCACTCTGAAGAAAGGGTGGTTACTAGTGGGGTACCGCAGGGTTCAGTATTAGGACCGGTCCTCTTCAATGTCTTTATAAGCGACATTGCAGAGAGACTGGAAGGAAAAGTATGTCTCTTTGCAGATGACACAAAGATCTGCAACAGAGTTGATGCACAAGGTGGGGTGGAAATGATGAGAAGGGACTTGGCAAGGTTAGATGAATGGTCAAATGTATGGCAGCTTAGATTCAATGCTAAGAAGTGCAAGGTAATGCACCTGGGAAACAAAAACCCAGGGGAAGAGTACACAACGGGTGTGAGATACTAACAACAACAAAAATGGAAAGGGACCTGGGGTAGTCATATCAGATGACCTAAAGGTGGGCAAGCAATGTGAGAAGGCAGTAAGGAGGGCTGGGGGGATACTGGGATGCATAGGGAGAGGCATCACCAGTAGAAAACAGGAAGTTATTATCCTCTGTACAGACAGCTGGTGATACCCCATCTGAGTACTGTGTGCAGTTCTGAGACCCAATCTCTGCAAAGACATAGACAGGATAGAAGCTGTCCAGAGGAGGGCAACTAAAATGGTGTAGGGTCTGCACTGGAAGACATATGAAGAGACTTAAGGAGCTTAATATGTATAGCCTCGAGGAAAGGAGTGAGAGGGGGGACATGATAGAAACTTTCAAGTACCTCAAGGGAATCAACAAAGTCCAAGAGGGTAGCATTTTAAAAAAAGAGGTGTGCAAGAACAAGAGGGCACAATCTGAAGATGGGGGGCAGCTCAGAGGTAATTTAAGGAAGTATTTTTTCACAGAGAGGGTTGTGGATGCATGGAATGGCCTTCCGGAGGAGGTTGTGGAGTCAAAAACAGTGGCGGAATTCAAGCATGCATGGGACAGTCATAAGGCAATTCTAGGGGGTGAGGGTAGGAAGAAGTAGGCTGCTGGTTAACTAGGATCTGCAGCTTACCATTAGGTAGGGAAATGGGCAGACTGGGTGGGCCAAGCAGTCCTTATCTGCCGTCAAATTCTATTTTTCTATGTTTCTATCCCTGCTTCCTTCTGCCTTAACTGGTACAGCTGTCTGTCCTGCTCCTTCTGTGTTTTCTTATACTTCCTAAATGCTATCTTTTTCTCCCTAACCTTCACCGTCACCTCTTTTGAGAACCATAGTGGCTTTTTCTTTCATTTTGATTTATTTGCTTCACACAAAGGCTTGTTGCCTCTGTGATGTCAGTTTTGATATTTCCCCATTGTTGCTACACCCCTCCTACTAGTCTGTTTGCTAGTGCTTTTTTAAGGCACTCTCTCATCTTGCCAAAGTCAGTTCTCCTGATGTCCAGAACTCTCACTTTTGAATGGCTTGACTCTGTAGCTGAGTTTATCATGAACCACAGTGTTTGGTGGTCACTTGTTCCCAAATGGCTACCTACTTCTAGATCTGAGATCCTCTCACTGTCCCCATTTGAGAGTACGAGGTCTAAGATTGCTCCCTCATGAGTAGGTTCCAAAACTAGCTGTCTGAGGCATGCCACCTGAAGGGCATCAAGAATGGCCCTGCTTTTGGATGTGGCTGCTGCAAAGGTGCTCCAATTAACATCTGGCATATTAAGGTCCCCCATCAACAATATCTCCCCTTTCTCTGCCATCCTAAGTATGCATTCTATCATATCTTTGTTCATTCCCTCCCCCTGACATGGGGGTCTATATACAACCCCTGTGTGGACTGTGGTGCCATTTCCAGTCTCTAAGGTGGCCCACAGTGCCTCCGCTCCTCCCTGTTTACTCTTTTGTTCAGTTGCTTTTATCCCTTCCCTTACATAGAGAGCTATTCCCCCCTCTTCTACCCTCATTGTTTCTCCTGTAGGTTGTGTACCCTGGTATGTTAACATCCAAGTCATAGTTCTCTGTGTACCATGTTTCTGTGACTGCTACGATATCCAGGCATCCCTCTTCCATCAAGGCCACCAGTTTAGGGAGCTTGTTGCCCAGACTACGGGCATTGGTACTCATTACTCTCCATTTCTTGATGGCCTTACCCCTTTTTGCCCCATCCCTGTCCTTATTGCATTTGTCACTTTCTCCCTTTACCCCAGCGCTTCTCCCTATCGACATCTCTATGTTGGTGTCTACCTCACATAGTACCCTGATATTTTGGGGGGGCTAGGATTTCCCTGCTCCTTTCCAGTGCCTCCCCCCTTGGCTAGTTTAAATGCTTGTCAATGAAGTATTTAAACCTATCACCTAGGATCCTGGTTCCCCTCCTGGACAGATGCAGACCATCATGCCAATATAGGCCTGCATCCCTCCAGGTGGACCTCCAGTCCCCAATGAAGCCAAATCCCTGAGCTCTGCACCAGGTTTTCAACCACTGATTGAATCCCATGGAATGGGGCACCGTAGCCTCACCCATGCCATAGACAGACAGCACCTCCGAGAAGGTTATTGTGTGTGCTAGCTGTCTAAGGACCCTCCCCATCTCTACAAGCACTTCTTGCACTGCTCTGATCCCTTTCTTAGCCAGGTCATTTGTCCCTAGGTGGACAATGACATTCAGCTCCCTCCCCTGTGCAGCTGCTCCTGCGATCTTGAGGATTCGCTCCCTGTTCCTCCAAGCCATGGTGCCAGTCTCTTCCCTTCCTCCCCCAGTTCTACCTTCCTAACAATGGAGTCCCCATCAGGAGGTGTTTCCTTCCCCTGTGGGGTCCCATAACACCCTCCAGTGGGTCTCCTTTGTGGAGGTTCCCAGCATCCTCCTTGGTCTCCACTGTGGGTGCCTCCATAGAGGAACCACACTTTTCCAGAACGGCATAGAAATTGTGGAGAGGTATAACTGGAGGGATGCACCTCTGTTCCACCACCTTCAGCCTCCCTGAGCCCACTCCTCTTTCTTGGCAACCTCTGAGGCAATGGCAGTGACCCTGGCGGTCCCTGGGTGGAAGAGGAGATCCCACAAATCCTGGCCCACTCAGCCTGGAGATGAGCAACCTCCTCCCTCAGCCCAGAGAGGTGCCTGCAGATGGGACAACACTGCATACTCCAGAACATCTCCCGGAAGACTGCAGCTCCATAACCACTGCACTGCACCACTCCCAACATGTCTTTTTTCTGGCCCCCTAACTGTTATTTGGAATACTTACTCTTTCCTCTGTTTGTTTATTTATTTATTTTTTTTTCTTCTCTCCCTACTATACTTACTGTCTCTGCACACTTTTAGCTCCTGATCTTCCTGTTCTGAGACAAGAAGTTCCTATATTTCTCAGTAGTCTCCTTACTTGCTCAGAGTCAGACCTCCAGCAGCTGGGGGAGACGGAGAGCTACTTTTGCCCTTCTAGGATGGTGAGTCCTTTGTGGCTCTGTGATCACTCACTTCTTGCTCCCAAACAGGAAGTTCCTGTTGTCAGTTAAATCCTGTGCCTATAAAAGTAGAACTGGTTTAGGGTGGGGGGGGTGGAGGGGAAGGAAAGAGGGCAATGTATCCCCAGTAGAGAAGTTTTAGTTATACCAGTAGCTCCTGCCTACTGGTTTTCTGTCTGTTCTCTGCAATAAACTGTACTTAGGTGGACTTGAAACACTAACCTTTCCATCAAGAAACCAGTGCACTACCCTATTGTGCCACAGAGCTAGTCTAACATGGAGCAGTGATCCTTGAGACTTATAGAACCTAGCTAGTGAGTCTTGGTGCAACTCACACCCTGTTAACACACTGGGCAATCATAGCAGTCCTCGTGTGGTTTCAGTTACTTACCTAATTATGTATGGTACCCCACGTGACAGACCATTCAAGCAGAACTGACCCCAACATAGAGTCATGCCTACCACTACTAGACTGCATTTATATTAATACTACGTATAACTTATGCTGCCACCACATGACTCCGTACCCTTCTCACTTTGTGGAATCTCCTCGAGGTAGGACTACTACCTTGTTACCAATATGTGGCCCCTCATCCCACCCACCCAAAACCTACACGTCTTGGTGCTATACTGGATGGACCATAGGCTACGCATCCCTAGGTCAGCACAAGGGGAAATTTTGGGCTCTGGACCCCCGCAGTCAAACTTATACTAGATGCAGAAAGATTAGTGCTTTCAAACTACTCCTCGCTGCCCTAAGGAAAATTGTGTTCCTACTACTTTTGTGTTCAGGTAATGTTGAACTCAACCCTGGTCCCACAAAAGCTCTCTCATCTCTATCCGACCTTACAAGACTGAAAGGAGTTAGCTTTATGCACACAAATGTTTGCAGTCTTTTAAAGAAATTTACTTCAGTCCAGGCATGGATTACTCATACCGCACCAGATGTACTTGTGCTCTCTGAAACCTGACCTCAGGCATCCACCAGAGATAGAGGTTAACATCCCTAACTACCTCCTATTTAGAGCTGATAGGCAGATCAGGGGAGGCGAAGTAGTCCTCCATGTCAAAAACAAATTTTCAGTGTCCATCTTATACTCTACCTCTACCTCTATTGCAGGTGGATTCGGATGTTTGTCCCTTAAAGTTGAACTTTCCCCATCAATGGGTTTCTGTGTCATGGGCTGTTACAGACCACCAGCTGCGGGGCCTCAGCTCCTGTCCCATCTGTCATCTATTATGGGCTGTGTCCCCACTGAAACAATTATTCTAGGAGACCTTAATTGTGATTGGTTGACTATGGTCTCATTGCCCCTGAAGCAATTCTGTGACTCCTATGGGTTCACACAACTTATTACTGAGCCAACTCGCATTAACAAGGAAAACCCAATGAACAGCACCCTATTGGATGTCCTTCTCGTAAGCAAACATATTCCTTTTCCCATGCTGGAATTTTTTCAGCTGATGTTAATGACCACTGCTTTATTGCTGGTATAAGAACTGACGCTAAACCCTCACCAACATCTAAATTTATCACTAAAAGGTCCAGATGGAACTTCGATCCTCTCGCATACTTCAATGAATTAAAAAACCTTTTGCACTGGCAGAGTTTTTACCTTGCTAAATCAGTGAGTAATGTCTATGACATCTTCCATGAAATTATAACCAGTGCCCTAAATAACCATGCTTCTCTGGTAAAAGCATGTATAAAGCTAGAACATGTCATTGGTTCTCAGCGGATTTCAAGGCTGCCTTACTAAAAAGAGATCAACTCTAGAAAAAGGCTTGCAAATCACACACAGACGAAGACTGGTGTCTCTTCAGAACAGCTAGAAATGCCTGCACTAAGATGGTCAGAGAGGCCAAGACCAATTTTTACCAATCTGAGCTAGATTCTGTGTCGAAATGTCCTACCAAGTTCTGGTCCACACTAAAAGAATTGACTGGTCATTCTTCAGGAAATGTGCTTCCCTCCAAAATTACCACTGATAATGCTATAATCAATGACAGAAACGAGATCCTGTAGACCTTCAACAATCATTTTGCCACTGCAGACCTAGCATTCGATAATGCACCGGTAAGCAGACTACACCCACAGATCAACACTAAGCTCCCGGAACCGAGTAACAATATCGTAACCTTCTCATTCTTACCCACTTCCACAAAGGAAGTTGAAGATATTCTCCTAAAATTGGACACTAAAAAAAAGTGCTGGGGCTGACTTCTTTGACCCATATTACTTGAAAATTGCTTATCACATCCTTGCCGCACCTATCTCTCACTTAGCCAACCTGTCCCTATCGCAAGGCTCCCTCCCTCAGTTATGGAAAGTTGCTCACGTCATCCCCCTGTTAAAATCAGGGGATCCCTGTGACCTAAATAACTATAGGCCGATCTCCTCCTCCCCATACTCTCCAAGCTCCTAGAAAAAATTGTGGATACCCAGCTGAGATCTTTCATAGACAACTCAAACTTACTAAACCCTATGCAGTCAGGCTTCAGAGCAAAGCACAGTACCATTACGGCCCTGGGAAAAGTAACTAACGACTGGCAACGGGACTTAGACAACAAAAAATTAATCTGTGCTGTTTTCCTGGATCTCAGTAAGGCCTTCAACACCATCGACCACTGTTAGCTCCTCTCCATTTTACAAAAAATAGGCCTAGACCGAACCTCCTTATGTTGGTTCCATGACTACCTAACTGGTAGGTAACAACAAATCAAGGCTGAAAGGGAGCTTTCTTCACTTAAACTGATAAAAAGAGGTGTCCCTCAGGGGTCCATATTGGGACCATTACTGTTTGCTATCTATATCAACAGCCTGGATGTAGTCATTAAGGAAGCAAGCATTCACCCGTTTGCTGATGACACGGTACTCTACATAAGCCGTAAATCTCCTGAAGCTGCCTGTGGTGACCTGCAAACCAACTTTAACATCCTGCAGCACCAGCTCCTCAGTAAAAGACTACTACTTAATGCCAAGAAAACCAAGGCAGTGCTGTTCTCACCAACTGGCCAGGGGGCATATTCTGCCGCTGCTGGTCTATTACTTTCTATCTCCACCTTACTAGGTGAACATCTTGAATACGTAGCGAAATTTAAGTATTTGGGTGTCTGGATAGACAATAAACTCTTCTTTGTGGAACATATAGAACTGCTGAAAAAGCTGAGGCAGAGGCTTGGACTCTTCTTCAGAATAAATCACCTCCTGATCGCAGGTGCCAAAAGACAGCTCGGCCAATCCATGTTCCTCTCACTAATTGACTATGCTGACTTCATATATGGCCAGTGCCCAGCCGCACACCTTGCTAAATTGGATGTACTGTATCATAGAGCTCTGAGATTTATAAGAGGCCTCCCCTTTTCCACCCACTACTGTTCACTATATGCAGCTGTGGGCTGGCCCTGCCTTCAACACAGGTGGTATAGAAATGCAGCCCTCTGGACGCTCTGAGCCATCACCAACAAACTCCTGACATACATTACTGACTGTCTCCCACTAAGCCTGATTGGGAATTATGCCTTGAGAAGTCACTCGCTGGTTTCCCTGAAAGTACCTAGAGTCAGGACCCGCTTTGGAAGAGCAACCATAAGCTTTGTCCTGCCTACACTTTGGAATAGGATACAGAAATCGATGAGACTTAGCTCCCCTGTTAGTCTTGATATGTTCAAGACCCCGTATGCCAAAACATTTGTGGAGCTCTGTAACTGTTTCCACCATTCCTAGTTGTCCAGCTGATGTTTCTGCTCAATCTAAGTCCTTCCCATTCAAACTAAGTGTTCCCTTACCAAGATTACTCCCCCTCCCTCAGTCCATTCTAGTCCCACTTGTACTACTGGTTCACCTCAGTCCATTCCAGTCCCACTGGTACTACATACTCACTGCAACACACACCCCCATCGCCCACTCTTATGCCCTGATACCACCTGCTTAGTATCCCAGAATCTTTCTGCCAGCATCCCTGCCTCCTATGCATGCACTTTTCCACATCCCAGGGACTCTTTTACAGGCTATGAACATGTTATTGATGGATAGGATTACAAAGGCATCTCTGTATATATTATTTACCTTTATTTCTACACTGTATATATTTTGTTATATACGTCTTACTAATGCTGTTTTATGTATATTTTACTTGTACTCTATTCTGTACCCTCGTCCTTGCAAACTGCAGGTCCACCTTGTAAATTAGCTTGCTCAATGGTGATCGCCTGGGTAAATTAAGATTTTGATTGATTGATTGATTGATTGAAATGTAGTCACTCTCAACTGTCATCAGGTTTAATTGGTGCTGGCTTCACTTGCCTGCTGTTGTCACTCTTTCATCATTAGAGTGAATGCTATTAACTACAACCCTCTGTTGCCTATCCGTTAATCAGTTTCTAACTCCACCCATGTACCTTCTCAATACCCTATTGACACTCCTTCACAGAAGCATTTGCCATCTGCGCCCATATCCCTTACCTCTGGAGCCAGCAATCCACCCTCCTCCATGACTCCCCCTCATTCCCTGCCACAAAGCAACAAATAAAATTCATCCCTCCCCTACCATGTGGATGCTTCCCCTCATCCCTCTCCTCCTACTCTTCCCCTCCCAACACCTAATCTCCCCTGCCCAGTCAACTTCTCTCCTCCATCATTTAAATAAGTTATTCTGTAAATATTGTAAAGCAGACCTTGTTTTGTTGCCTTATCAAGTATGTATACATTGTACAGTACTCGTTGCATTGTTGCTCTTGTCTGTTCTTTTTCTCTTCATGCAACTGAACTGTAAGCTATTGTTTTAATCCACTTGTAACCCTATCCCCCAGGTCACACCTGGAAATGAGCCTCGGCTCAGTGCACTTTTCCCAGTTATCAATGTTAAAAAAATAAATAAATAAATAAAACTCAATTCACCACTTTGGATCCTACCCTTAGACTGCTCAATTTCTTATTCAGTCTCCTGCCCAGAACAGTGTCGAAGTCCTTGCTAAGGTTCAGAGAGGCCATGTCATCTGCCCCTCCCAGATCTATTTCCTTGGTCAACCAGTCAAAGAAATCAAACACATTCATCCAGCATAGAGGTGTGCAAAAAAAAACTTCCTCTGGTGGAATTTCTGTGAAAGTCGGACTTCCACTTCCACGAAAGTTCAGAAATCATTTTGCCAACTTTCACAGAAATTCTGCCCTAAAACGGTAGAATAAATGTATGAACAGCAGTTTAATTTATTAAACTGCAGGAAAAAATCCTCAGAACTGATCACTGTCAGTGTTTAGCTCTGCAGCTTTTTCCCCCCTGCAGTTTAATTCATTACCCATTTACTCATTTTAGGTTCACAGATAAGGGATATTTTTTCTGAATGTTAGCTGCCTGGTCAATGCAGAAATTATAATGTACAGTTATATACCCCAAAGACAATGTTCATAAATGGCAATGTCTACTTTCAGTCTAGATCCAGAAACAAATGATTTGATACCTTTCATTGGACCAACATGGATGTAACTGGAAAAGTGTGGTTCCTCTATGGAGGCACCCACAGTGGAGACTAAGGAGGATGCTGGGAACCTCCACAAAGGAGACCCACAGGAGGGTGGTATGGGACCCCACAGGGGAAGGAAACAACTCCTGATGGGGACTCCATTGTTTCTGGATCTGTTCTTAAAAGGACCAATACGGCACCTACAACATTTTTTTACTTTCAGTCTAGGAACTTATTATTGCTGCTAATGGATTCCTAATTTATTTTTGTATATTTTACTTATATGAACACTGAGGGTCTAGAAGGTCTACCCAAAGTTATTTTTCTGTCCTTAAATTTTTTATTTATTTTTTATTTATTGAGATCTTGGATTAACACCTTTGAGCAGAAAGCTCTTTCATAGGTTCAACATCAAGTATAACACAAACAAGAATACAGATATGTTTCACAGATACAGCAAGAAACAATTGAAAACTGTCTCCAGGCATACATTCTAACAAGCAAGCATGCATGGGATAGTCATAAGGCAATTCTGGGGGGTGGGGGTAGGAAGAAGTAGGCTGCTGGTTAACTAGGATCTGCAGCTTATCCAGTAGGTAGGGAAATGGGCAGACTGGGTGGGCCAAGCGGTCCTTATCTACCGTCAAATTCTATGTTTCTGTTTCTATGTAATAGTTACACAATTTAAGCAAGTGCGGGGTGCAGAGTCAAAACAAAGGCTAATGTTTCACTAGGTAACGGTAACATAACATGAGGACGCTTGTTTAAAAAGGAGAATTGTACAACTAACAACATAGGCAGATAATTGGATTGTGCCTGAGTCAAAGAAAGAAGGAAGTCTCGTGCCAGTAGAGAGGGACAGGGGAGGAAGGAGGAAAGTGCTGGGAGGAAGAAGGCAAGTAGAGGTGGGGGTTAGGATGGGGATAGATAGGCTGGAAAGGGAAGAATAGCTATGTAGTCAAAGTGGAATGGGGGAGGAGGGTGGGGGAAAGGAAGGGTGGAGGAGAGTAGGGAGGAAGAGGTGGTGTAGGTAGTGGGGTGATGATGAAGATGCAATTAAGGTGGTAGGGAGGAAAGAGGTATGGAATGACGGCGGAGCAAAAAAGGGAATAGGAGGTGGAGGGAGGTAGGAGTGAAAATAGATTATTTAGGCAGGAGCAGAAAGCCTGTGAAAGTGCTAACTTGACTGCAGGCTCAAGAAATGGACATGAAGTATAACATTTTACTAATCAATAGAGATCACAGAGATTGCAAATGATAGGAGCAAGGTAAAGGCAAATTAACGGTAGCAGTCACAGGTTGCCAGTGAAATTAGATGTTGATGGAGTTTTTTCTTAAAAAACTTAATTTCTTAATTTTGAAATGTCACTGTGTACTTCATAACCAGGTTAGGAAAAGACATCACAAATGATAAGTTTCTACCAAAGATGGCACAAGGTGACTTGTAAGAACCCCCTCCCCCCCCCGATGATTGCTGCCCACTGCACCTGTCATTAATTGCCAGCCCCAGGAAAAAAATGTGGTCCCAGCCCCCACCGGCTGATCGCTGGTCCCATATAAAAAAATCCCATTCTCTCGTGACTAGTGGCCCCCCAACCGCTGATCACAGGCTCCATAGAAAAAAAAGAGCCAGCTGGTGTCTAGTGGCCCTGCCCCATCTGCCGATTGCTGGCCAAATAAAAAAAAAAAAAGATATTTTGTGTCTTGTGCCCCCCCACCTGCTGATCG
Source organism: Neoceratodus forsteri (assembly GCA_016271365.2). Taxonomy (NCBI): domain Eukaryota; kingdom Metazoa; phylum Chordata; order Ceratodontiformes; family Ceratodontidae; genus Neoceratodus; species Neoceratodus forsteri. Next base: position 453,308,434 of record CM057452.1, on the reverse strand, counting down.
CCGCTCCATATAAAAATAAAGTCCCTGGTGTCTAGTAGCCCCCACCACTTGCTGATTGTGTGTCCAATGTAGAGAAACAAATTAAAATATTTTTCCCTCCATGTTGTCTAGTGGACACACCTCTCTATCCCCAATCCCTTGTACATGCTTGTACAAGCACATGCTCATTCATTCCGCTCTGTGGGAGGCCAGCCACAGAGGAGAGAGAGGAGGGCTGTGCTGATCACCCGCTCGGGTAGGGATGGGGGAAGCAGGGTGGTGGAGGACTACCTGCCAGGATGGGGGGTCCACTAGACACCAGGGAATGATGGAAATGTTTTAAAAGGGGATCGGGGATAGGGAGGTGGGACCACACAACACCAGGGAGGGGAAAATTACTTTAATTTTTTCCACGTTGGGCACATAATTGGTGGGTGGGGGACCAATAAACACCAGGGATTTTAGTTTTTATATGGAGCAGCAATCAGTGGGTGGGGGGGGGCACAAGTCATCAACTATTTTTTGTATGTTAGGCCACAATCAGCGGGTTGGGAAGGGCCACTAGATACCAGGTATTTCTTTTTTTTTCCTAAGGGCCCATGATCGGCACATGGGGGGGGCCACTAGACACCAATGATTTTATTTTTATATGGAGCTGGGGGCACTAGACACCAACTATTTGTTTTATATTGGGCTGGCAATCAGCAGGTGGGAGTGCCACTCGACACCAGGTATTTGTTTTTACATGGGGCCAGCAATCGGCTGGTGGGGGGGACCACTAGACACCAGGGATAGATTTTACATGGGGCCAGTGATCATTGGGGGGGCACTAGACACCAGAGGCCAGGGTCCAGCGATCGGCAGGGTGAAGGTTGTGTCTTGAATAATACATTAAACTGCAGATGGAATCAGTTCTGCAGCTTAATGTATTATTCCACAGTTCAGCACAAAAAGTCCATGGAAAAGAGTAAAAATCCACAGAACATGGTCAGAAGATTCCACTCCTACCATAGGCGAAAGTGTAAAAAATTCCACAAATGTCCAAAAAGGCAGAATTCGTAACTTTGATTCCGACATGAAATCCACCACCCATCTCCCATGATTCAAGATATGCTACCAACCTTTCCTTTGTCAGTATTTCCAATAATTTCCCTACCACTGAGGTGAAGCTCACCAGCCTATAGTTTCTAGCCTTTTTCTGCTGTCACTCTTATGTACAGCGACCATGTTTGCTCTCCTCTAGTCACCTGGAACCATTCCAGTAAGCTGTTGAATAAGATCGTCTGGGGGCAGCCAGCACCTCCCTGAGTTCTTTTAGCACCCTCGGCTATACATGGTATGATTCTATAGCCTTGTCCACTTTCAGAACTGTAAGTCCCTTCAGGACTCATTCCTCTGAAAATGGACATGAGTCTGCCTCCCCCCTTTGTTCCTGCTGCTCCCAGGTGGTCTGTCCCCCCTCCACTGTACAGATTGAGCAGAAGTACCCATTCAGGATGTCTGCTTTTTCTTGTTCCCTTTCTGTAAAGCCTCCCACTGTCACTCTCCTTCTCCTCACTGTCCCTCACCTTGTTTTTTTATTTTACGTATGTACCTGAAGAAAGACTTATCCCCTTCAGCTATCCCCTTAGTTATCCTTTCCTCTCTTTGGTCCTTTTCTCCTCACTGCCTTACAGTACTTGCTTGCATTTGTTTTACCTGGTACACCTCCCTGTCTTCCTCTCTCTCTGTTTCCTTATACCTGTGAATGCAGCCCCTTTTTACCTTCACCATAATGGCCACTTCTTTAGTGTACCAAAACAGACTTTTTCCTTTTGCTTTTACTCACTTCCTTCATGCAGAGGCTGGATGCCTTAATTATGCTCTCCCTTATTTTTCCCAATGTTCCTCTACCCCTCCCTGGCAATCCCCCACCACACACACACTAGGCAGTTTCTGAGACAGTCTGCAATTTCTTTACAAACTGCCCTCCCAAATCCAGGACCCTCATCCTCATGTGGTTTGACTCTGCTCCCATCTTAATGTTAATGTCCCCACACCTGTTTTCTTCTGCCCTTGCCCTAGGGGAGATTATTCCCCTTGGGCCCTCCTTCCTTGTTGCTTCATCATGCAGGGGGACAAGTTTTGCCTCCCTTAATAATACAGCCTTCCCACTAGCTAGTTTAAATCTTCATCCAAGTAGCATTTAAACTGCACGTGCTGACTGTGGTCCTCTTCCTGGAAGGGTGCAGGCTGTCTCACCTAGAGATGCTCATATTCTCTTAATCTGGCTCCTAATCCCCAGTGTAACCAAAGCCCTCTGCATGCACCATGCCTTCAACCAATTGTAAAAGCCTTAGTATGGAGTGCCCTTTCCCCTCTCTGGCTGTACACAGGTAACACCTCAACAAACACTGCTGTGCATGCTACCTCCTTAAGGCCCCTCCCCATCTCCCTGAAATTGCCCTGCACTACCCCTACCCTATCCCTTGCCAAGTCATTTGTCCTCAAGTGGACAATGACATCCAACTATCTTCCATCTCTTGCCACCCTAGCTAGTCTCTGGATCTGCTCTCCACCCCCTCAAAGCAGAAACACCAGGGAGGCACTTAACCTCCCTCTCCCTTCCACCTCAACTCCCAAGTCTATCTCCCTAATGATTAAGTCCCCCACCAGCAACTGCTTCCTCCTTGGCTGAGTGCTCTTCCTTCCTTTTTTTGGTCAACCCCTTCTGAGTACCCCCACTTCCTCTCTTCCTACTACTGCAGGTGTTTCCTGCTGGCTGTCCTGTCCAGTATAGCTAATGAATTGTACAGAGGTACAGACAGAGAAGTGTGTACCATTCTTCTCACCCCACCCTCACAGAACCCACCAAGGTCCAACAGCTCCACCTCTGCCTAGGCATTCTCTGGGGGATTGGTGGCAGACGTGCTGGCCATGTGTGGGTCAGAAGGTTCTCTGCACTCTTGCCAGTTCATCCTGGAGTCAGTAACCTAGAGAGATGTGTGTAAATCAGGCATCACCTACAGAATGTCTCCTGAGGGACTGCAGCTGCACACCCATTGCACAGCACTCTGTTGACACTTACCTGCATATTCCCACCTTATATTTTTCCCTGTTGACATCCTATCTCTTCATTTATTTGTATGAAATGTATTTGTTACCTTACCCTAGATAGGATGTCTCCTAATTCCCTTTTTCAACCTTCCTACAGTACCATTAGTTATCTTTTCCAGATATCTACTACCTCTTACCCTGTAGTTGTTACCCCACTAACTGTAGCTACTTCACCTTAAGCTGTCTATTTCAGTATATACATACATACACAGGACAGTGTTATCTCCTACCTTGGCCTTGAGCTCCTCCTGCAGAGTCTCCTGCAGACGGCAGAGCATTTACAGATGCCTGCAGATGCCTAGGGCAGATGCTGCACTCCTGCACTGTTCCACTCATGCTCTGGGACACAAGTAAAATCCACAAATTACCTCCATGAGTGAGTTTTGCAGACTTCACACATCTCTAGACATGAGCGTGATGAGACATGCTGTGCAAGAGAGGTTTTTTATAGTGCCATTGTTAGAAGACAATGATGGAGTCTCCCATTGAGTTGATGAATGAGTCTTAGTTGCTGTGGGTTCGTTAATGGGAGAAGAGTCCAATCCTGGATGTACATATATGGCCAAATACTGTATGTTACACTGGAAGCCAGGTGAGGAGGGTAGATGAAGTGCCTTGCAAGACAGGTGCTTGTCAGCCATATCTTGTAACCCTGCAGCTTCAAATTTATTCAAACCGACCAGGCAGACGTGCTGTCATTGTGGTCGGTCAGTGGCTGTATTTTCCCAGGTTTTGGGATTAATATTGTAAGATTTTAAGGTGGCTTTTAGTATTTCTTTATAGAATTGCATCTACCCAGCTCTGTTATGATACCCGGACTGCAGTTCTTTGTAAAAGACAGCACTGGCAATTCTACAGTCAGGCATGTGAAAGACTTGTCCAGATCAGTGCAGCTGGACCTTTTTGGTAATGTCATTGATACCAGTTATATTGCAGCACTCGAGGACATCTGTATTAGGCACCTTGTCTTGCCACTTGATGGCAGCGATATGTCATAAACAGTATAAATGGAAATGGTCAAGTTGCTTAATGTGACAGCAGTAGAAGGTCCATGACTCTGATCCATATAGGAGGGTGTTGAGGACAACAGCTTGCTATGGAGTGATCTTTGTTTGCAGACTAACCCCTCATCCCTGCAAGAGTCTCTGCTGAAGTTTGTCAAAGGTGGAGCTGGCCCTGACAATCTGGTAAATGATGTCATCATCAATCATGGTGTTCTGCAACAGAACACTACCGATGTGGCAGAATTTGTCCATGACTTTAAGTGGTAAGTCATTAATTGTAACTAGCAGTCATCAGCAAAGAGTATGTCATGAATGGTTATCTGCATTACTTTTGTTTTAGTGTATAGCCACTGAAGATTGAAGATGCCACCGTTTGTGCTGTACTGAATGTAGATTCCTCTGTCACAGTTCTTGAATGCATCAAATAGTACTGTGGCAAACTGTATGCTGAACAGGGTTGGGGCAATAACACAGCCTTGTTTAACACCATTAGTGACTGCAAATGGTGATGACACATAGCCTTCATCTATTACTTGGGCCACCATACATAGTAATTTACAAACAATGTTCACAAATTGGCCAGGGCATCCAAATATTAGAAGAATCTCCCACGGTACAGCACAGTTTATGGAGTCAAATACCTTTGTCAAGTCAACAAATATCACACAAAGGCTCTGGTGCTCTTCTCTATGTTTTTCCTGGATCTGACAGGCTAATCATGTTGGATGTTCTGCGGACAGCCTGAAATTCACACTGGCTTTTTGGGAGAATTTTTTCCACTAGTTGTTCATTTAGTCACTGGAGCATGATGCGGGCAAAGATTTTACCTGCTACTAGTAGAAGTGAAATTCTGCTGTGATTATCACAGCACGAGTGATCACCTTTGCACTTGTACAGGTACACAGTGATAGCGTCTTTAAAATCTTGTGGTACAGTTTCATGATCATAGATATTATTGTAGAGGGCAAGGAGTCTCTTCCTAAGCTTGTGGCCTCCATGCTTGTAGATCTTATCAGGAATACCATTCAAACTGGCTGCTTTCCCACTTGATATCTGCTTGATTGCAAATTTGGACTTCAGCCATGTTCAGTGGGATGATGAGCTGATCTTGCATGGGTAGTTGTGGTATGTCATTTAGCACATCAGAAGACACTACAGAGTGACATCTGAGGACTTGGTTAAAGTGGCTGGCCCAGCATTCCAAGATTTCAGCATGATCAGTTAGTAGTTCTGTACCATCTTCGCTCAGAATGGGAACAGTGCCACTTGTTTTCAGTCCATACACAGAATTCAACTTGTCATTGAAGTACTTCATGTCCTTTCGGTCAGTGGATGCTTGCAGTTCCTGAGCCTTCTTCTTCCACCATTTTTCCCTCATAGAGCAAAGCTTAGATTGAACTTGCTGCTTTAATTGCTGGTATGCAGTCTTCATCACCAAGCAGCCTTTGTCATTAATCCAGGAGAAATGAGTAGTATTTATGGAGGCCAGAAGTGGTCTGATTTCCTTATTTTGTCATCAAACCAATCTTAATCTTTATGTTTCATGAAGCCAAGTACTTTTGCAGAGGTATGGTATATGGCTTTCTTGAAGTTTGTCCATATACTTTCAACATCACTCTTTTGTTTTTGGACGTGTTGCTCGATAACTCGCTTGATACAAGTACTTTCTCAAGATTACTATTCAGCTCAATGGGTGTGGTGATCCTCAAGTGCATGGACATTGAGTGTTCAGACTGGAGGCAACTGGCAATGCCAGAGTTGCTTTGGATGAATGGTCATTTTCATAATGCACCTCACCATCTAGTGGTCAGATCAGTAGCTAGTGCCACACATTGCACGGGTGATCATAAGCCTCTGGCAGCTCCATGCCCTCAGTCACACACCTAACTCACAGTATTTTCATAATCTACTGACCCTCAAGATTAATTTTCTGAACTAGGTTTCCCACACTACCTGTTATAAATTTAAAGACCAGTATCAAAGTGCCCCAAACATTGACTATAAATTTATTTCTACCAACTACCCACTTAGACTGTTACTTTTAATATGGAAAGAAAATATCTCTATCTGTTTACTGTATCTGTCTATCTATCTATCTATCTATCTATCTATCTATCTATCTATCTATCTATCTATCTATCTCTTATATATGTTGGCATACCTCTAGGTTAAAGCAGAGTGCTTACTCTTCTCTTTGTCAGCAATTCTGAAATACTTTCATTTTCTTGATAGACAGTAATGCGTTTTTAAAAAGGAAGGCTGGGCTAAGCAGAATTTAAACAATTCCTCACTCACAAGATTATGGAGCTTTCCAGGAGCTCTCCAGGGAGTGGGGAACATTAAAAGCCATCCTTTGGGACACAGTGAAAATGGTGTTGGGGGCATATAATAGAATACTGTTAAAGAAAAAAAAGAGAGACAGAAGCAGTTGGCCAACATCCAGGACACCCTTCATTTTTTACAGTTTGCACACATGCAAGAAGATGGCTCGGTCAAGCCACAGCTGGATAGCAATCAGGATGTTATTGATAAACTCATTTTAGAAAAAAAATAGAGCTGGCTCTAATGTGCCGAACTGAGCTGAAATAGCTGAGGTGGGAGAGTGTTAGACTGAAGATCTAAAGGTCCCTGGTTCAGTCCTGGGTTTTGGCAGAGCAGGCCTTTCCAGGTCGTGCCTGAAAACGGTCCATCGATTCAGTGTACTTACCAAGTTACCAAAGACTTAAATAAATAAATAAATAAATACATAAATATATCTGCACCAAAATACTATGAAGTAGGCAAAAGGGCCACAAGAGTCCTTGCTCACCAGGTTCATCAAAAACAAATTAAGCCTCCATAGCCCAAGCGAAACACCCTCCAGTGGCTCACCTCCTATGGAAAACCAGTGAGATGGTGATTCTATCAGTATTACACCTCATTATACTCCCCAAAGGGTTCCCATAATGCAGATGCAATGGGAGATTACTTTTTTTTTCAACTTTGTTTCACTCCTGTCGTGGGTCCAAGGTCCTCTCTCAAGCACCCCACCCATATCCTGCCCACCTGAGGGTCCCTATGCTGTGCCTCCTCTCTCCTTCCTCACTGACGCCAGCACCCCCAGCTAATCCTATCCGGGGTGGGTCACCGATCTCCTCCTTGGGGTGCTCTTACTAGGCAGACTCTGGCGTCGGATGAGGAGCAGGCACGGGGAAAATGAAAGGCAGCCACAGAAGCCCGGCGAAGGACATGGGGGATAGGTCTCGATGCCTGATCCCCAGAGCCGGTGTTTTCCTTTGTTCTGGTATGCCCCCTCCCCCCTGATGTGGGACGAGCAATGCCACCCAACTCGACGTAGGTGGTCCTACCCACGTCAGAAAGGCAGCTGCCTGATGTCGCCCCATACTGTACTGTATGAGCTCGGATGCGTAGCAGTGCCGCCGGTCTCCACTGGGGGCCGCTGCTGCATCGGGCTACCCCTGGATCCCTGCCCCATGAGAGGAGAGCAGTGCATCGGATGCTTAATCCTCTCCCCCCAATGACCCCCGATGTCCTGGGCTCGTTCCCGAACCTGAGTCGCTGGCGTGGCGCGAGGTGTGGCATTCAGCACCTCAACCCTCAGCACCACCAGGCCAGTAATGGGAGATTTCTTGAGTACACTCATGCTCATGAAGCATATGCCAGATCTGGTAGTCAGGCTGGCACATCCAATTCAGGCTGAAGAGCTTTAATGGACCATCCACAAAGCACAGACACAGAAGGTCCCAGGTCCAGATTAATACATCCTAGAGTTTTTCAAAGATCAGCAGGAGCTGGTGGTACTACAAATCACCAGAGTATGTAATGAGGTCCTCACAGGAGGAGATATTCCCAGCACGTGGCAATACACAACAATTTCAGTAATCCACAAACCAAGGAAGGATCCTATAGAGTGCAAGGCCTATCGACTGATATCAGTGTTAAATGTCAATTATAAATTATTCATGGCAACTCTTACCCAGTTACCAGATCCTCTCTTGCCAACCCTAATCCATCTCAACCAGACAGACTTTGTACAGACACATCAGAATGAGAACAATACACACCGCATACTTCACACTCTCCACCATGTTCATAAAATGGCCACCCCCTTTCTATTGGCCAGTCTTGATGCTAAGAAGGCATTGGACAGGGTGTCTTAGCCCTATCTGTTTGCCACCCTCCACAAGTTTGGATTTCCTGCAGATTTTATCATTGTGTTACACAATGTCTGTGCCTCCTCACAGGCTTTTGTTAAGGTGAATGGTCATGTGTCACGAACGCACTTCTGTGTGTCACAAACTTTTCCACTTCTTACTGTCTTCAGAAGCAAATGGCCAACTCCCAGATTACTGCCATCAGAACCCCAAAGGGAGACATAGTCACAAGTTCTAAAGATGTTAATGCGGTGATGAAACAATACTACCAGGTATTGTATGCATCTAAAATTCCCACCACTGTCACCCCCGCTAAGCTGCTGGTGAAAACCTTTTTAGAAGGGCTGCCCATTCCCCAGCTGGCCCCTATGCTGAGTCAAGACTTTGACAAGTCTCTGCTGAAGAGTTTTGGGATGCGCTTAGATAAATTACACAGGGAAAAGCGCCTGGGACAGATGGCGTGATAGTTGAGTTATACCAACATTTAGCAGAGGATATAATCCACCTACTTCTGGTGGCCTTGCAGGAAACCAAAATATGCAGTACTCTTCTTCCCACAATGAGGGAAGTTATTATAACTCTGCTCCTGCAAAAAATCCTCAGACCTCCTCGACTGTTCCAACTTCTGACCCATTTCACTAATATTGGTAGACACCAAAATAGTGGCTAAAGTTCTGGCTAATGGAGTGGAACAGGCCCTTCCCTCACTAATTCCCCCTTCACAAGCAGGATTCTGCAAGGGCAGAACTGGGACGGATAATATCCACATGGTGCTAAACCTTAAATGGTTTGCTTTACAGCCCTTTACTCCAATGGCAGCCATGGCAGTCAACTTTCACAAGGCATTCAGTTCTGTGGAGTGGGGATACCTGCATTCTGCCCTAGAACTATACGGCTTTGGACTGCATTTTCACAGTTGGATATCTATGATATATAACAACCCCATGGCCACTATGCTTGTCAATCATGATATCTCCTTCCCCCTTTGAATTACATTGAGGGACGCAGCAGAGATGTCCTTTGTCCCCTCTATTGTTCTTAATAGCTCTAGGCCCACTCACCTGGAAGGTAACTGCCACATAAGGGGTGCAAGAGGTATGGAGGTTCAAGGGAAGTCTTACCTGGTAAACGCCTACATGGATGACCTCCTCTTGACCATCTCCAATCCATGCAGTCCCTGCTACCCATTATGAGCACCCTAGAGGCCTTCACATTCTTCTCAGGCCTGGTGTTAAACTGAAGCAAAACAGCTATCTCCCAACTGAATTTAGCCTGCACCAAGGGCTGTATTCAAGGGATGACTGTAGCATGGGAATCGTAAGGCTTCTATTATTTAGGAGTGCAGGTAAGGCCAATTGGAGGAACCTGATAGGGAGCAAATGTCACACCAACCCTTGCCTCACTTGAATCTGAGATCCAGAGGTGGCTGAAGCTCCACTTATCCCTAAAAGGTAAAGTGGAGGCCATCCATATGTTTACCTTACCCAGGCTCTCCTATTTATTTTGTAACCTTCCTATTGAGGTACTGGCTAAGATTTTCCATTGAATAGACAGGCTAGTGGCACCTTATTATGGGAGGGATGGCACCGAGAATGAGTAAGGCAAAGCTCAGGGCCCACTGGTCATGGGGGGGGGGGGTGTCATTACTCCTTCCCAGAAATCTGCCTTAGTAGATTTCTACTGACCATTTTTCAACCCTTCAGTCCTCTTCCCCCTTAGGGGGTACCTTACCTTTTGGACTGCTGTGAATAGTTATGATATAATGCTTATCTCTTTTACTTATCCTGCCTAATGAGATGATGATATAGTCTATGTAGAGTTGATAGATTATTAGGGGATTTATAGATGGAGACATCCTACATTTACAGTATTACATTATGTAAATTTTACCCATACTATAACTGGTTACTATAGAATATACGGTTTATGTTTGAGCAACTGTATAGAGGAACTGTATGCATATGTTTCTTATGAAAAAAACAATAACATCTTTCATGTTAAGAAAAAAAAAATTTCTGTTTGACAGAGGGACCTGTTATGGATGAACCCTATCAACCCTACTGTTGCCACATACACTGAACACCTGGCACAGGCCATTCAAAATAGTCCAGTCTTGACTGATGTAATGGTGGGGGGTTGGAATATCATCGGGTGTTATACATGGATAATAAGCGCATAAGAACATAAGAATTTACCAGCAGAAGGAGACCATGTGGTCCATCTAGTCTGCCTGAGATGTCTACCCCCACCATCTACTGCTCATGTTGAGGTGACTGCATTGACTGTCCCATGCCTGTTTGAATTCTCTGACAGTCTTAACCACCACCACCACCTCAGGTGGTAAGCTGTTCCAAGGGTCCACAACCTTCTCTGTTAAAAAGTACTTCCTAACATTGGTTCTGAATTTACCACCAACCAGGCATAAGTTGTTCCCTCTTGTATGCGCAGTCCTATTTTCCTGAAAGGGGTTACTGATATGTACTGCGTTTATCCCTTTAACAAATTTAAATGTTTCTATCATGTCTCCTCTGTTCCTTCTCTGCTCTAGGGAGAATAGATTTAACTGGCTGAGTCTATTTTCGTAGGGTTCATGGTGTAGGCCCTGCACCATCTTGGTGGCTCTCCTCTGCATGGATTCCAGATGGTCTATGTCCTTTTTTAGGTGTGGCCTCCAGAACTGCACACAGTACTCCAAGTGAGGCCTCATCAAGGACCTATAGAGTGGGATGATTACCTCATGCCTTCTGCTAGTAATACCCCTACCTATGCATCCAAAGATGCTGCTTGCCCTTAGTGCTGCTTTTTTGCATTGCTTTCCTACCTTTAAATCATCCGATATCATAACTCCTAGATCCTGTTCCATCTTTATCTTTTCCAATTGCTGCCCTTCCAGGACATAGTTAATTCCTGTGTTCCTCTTACCCAAGTGCATTAAAGAGTGAAAGTTCTTTAAATTTAATGGACTGCATCTGACTAAGGAGGGAGTCAGTGCATTGGGGCAGAAGTTTGACGTCTTTTCAGAATATTTAAACTAGCAGATGGGGAGGGGGTGCAGTACCCCATACGTCGATTGGGAAGAACACCCCTCCCCCCTCAGCTAATGGTCAAACAGAAGTTCAGCATGTTTGTAGTTCATTTGCTTCACCAGGTAGGGAAAAAGGTCCGACTTCCCATACAAAGCACAGGGCTCCAGACCTCGCCCAACAACTAACACTCAGAAATCTGGCCAATGGAAAATCATGTACACAAATGCTCACAGTTTGGGAAGCAAGATCCCAGACCTGCAGGCAGTAATGACAAAAGGCTAAACTGAACATTGTAGCCATTAGCAGGACATGGTTTACCAGTAACCACACTTGGGAGACTTCAGTACCTGGCTATGTACTGTTCAGAAGAGACAGAGGTGCAAAAAGGGGGGTGGAGTGGCCCTTTATGTCAATGAAAATATCAAAGCTACAGAATTCAGAAAACACATAAGGAGCCAGAAGAACTGTGGGTCACCCTGGAAACAGGAAATGGGACAGTCATAAGAACTGGAGTTGTGCACAGGCCTCCAGACCAAGGGGAGGACATAGACACATTACTATTAGAAGATATACAAAACATGACAGCTAAAGGGGAGGTTCTGATAATGGAAGACTTCAACATGCCAGATACAGATTGATCAATACCAGCAGGAACATCTGCCAGAACTAGACACATGGTGGATTCCCTGCAGGGGGACGGACTCAAACAACTGGTACAGCAACCCACAAGAGACAGGGCTATCCTAGATCTAATACTGACTAACAGGGAAATAATCATAGATCTCCAGGTAGAAGGTCACCTGGGGGGAGTGACCATCACATGATATGGTTCAATTTGGCCACTAGAACAAAATCATCATATTCCAATGCAAACATTTGGGACTTTAGAGGAGCTGACTTTGATAAGATGACCAACAGAGTTAAGCTAGCCCTGGCAAAAAGAAATAGAGGTGAGTGGATACAGGCAAAGTGGGCAAGCATTAAAGATGCAATACTTGAAGCAACATCCCATTGTGTTAGAGAGAAAAGGAAGTGCAAAAGAAGAAGGAAACCACTTTGGTTATCAAGCACAGTAGCAGAAAAGGTCAGAGCCAAAAGGCTGGCCTTCAGGAAATATAAGGGAATGCAGCAAGATGAAGATAGAAAGGCATTCCAAACTTCCCTAAGGGAAGCAGGGAAGGCAGTAAGGCAGGCAAAGGCCCAAACTGAGGAAACACTAGCACAAACAGTAAAAGAAGGTGACAAGACTTTCTATAGAAACATTAATGAAAGAAGAAAGTCCAGAGGGGGTATTGCTGAGATCAAAGGGGATAAGGGGGCATGTGAGGAGGATAATTTAAAAACATCTATCCTAAATAGATACTTCTGCTCAGTATTTACTGAAGAGAAGGTAGGGCAGGGCCCACAGCTCAGCGCCATGGACACAAGGAGGGGGGAGGTGTGCACTAGTCCCTTCGCAAAAGAAAGGGTCCTACAAGAGCTCAATAAGCTCAGAGTGGACAAGACAATGGGACCTGATTGCATACATCCCAGGGTACTAAAGGAGCTAAGGGTGGAACTAGCAGAGCCATTATCAGAACTGTTTAGTGAGTCTCTGAGTACAGGAGAGGTCCCAGAAGACTGGAGAAGGGCTCATGTAATCCAGCTCCACAAGAGTGGTAGCAGAGAGGAGGCAGGGAACTACAGACCAGTCAGTCTTACCTCACTAGTGGGCAAGATTATGGAGGCACCCTTAAAGGAAAGGATAGTGCAACACCTGGAATCCATAGGAGCACAGGATCCAAGACAGTATGGGTTTACAAAAGGAAGGTCCTGTCAAACTAATCTCATAGATTTCTTTGACTTGGTAACCACAGTAGTGGACCAAGGGAGAACAGCTGATATCACCTACCTTGACTTCAGCAAAGCTTTAGATACTGTTCCACATAGAAGACTGATTAATAAGCTGGGTAGGCTTGGGGTGGGTCAGAAGATGCTCAACTGGGTGGCAAACTGGTTGACGGGCAGAAAACAGAAAATGGTGATAAATGGTATACATTTAGAAGAGATGCAAGTCACAAGTGGGGGTACCTCAGGGATCAGTCCTGGGGCCAGTTCTTTTCAATATCTTCATCAGTGACATTGCAGATGGACTGGAGGGTAAGGTTTGTCTGTGTGCAGATGACACCAAGATCTGCAACAGAGTAGATGATCCAGATGGGGTGGGCAGAAAGAGAAGAGATCTGGATAAACTAGCAAAATGGTCAGAAGAGTGGCAACTGGAGTTTAACACAAAGAAGTGCAAAATCATGCACATAGGGAAGAGAAACCCCAGAAACCACCTATAGGCTGGGAGGGAAGTTGCTGGCAGTCACAAGGGAAAAAAGAGACTTGGGCATCATCATCATCGATGACCTAAAATCACCCAAGTAGACCACTAAAGCAGAAGGTAAAGCTAGAGGGATGTTGGGGTGCATTAGTAGGAGTATCACAAGTCAGAAGAGGGAAGTAATAATCCCTCTTTACAAGACACTGGTTAGGCCCCATCTGGGTACTGCATGTGCGATGCTGGCACACCTTCACAAGGACATTAACTAAATTGAGGCAGTCCAGAGAACCTCACAAAATGGTGCAGGGACTGCATCAGTAAACATATGAGGACAGATTAACAGAACTCAATATGTATACCCTAGAGCAAAGGAGGGAGACAAGTGATATGATCGAAACATTCAAACACCTTAAGGGCATTAACAAGGTGAAAGAGTCTAACATGTTTCAATATAAGAAAAATAGCAGGACATGAGGACACAGAATGAGATTAGAGGAAGGCTGATTAAGGGGTAATGTGAGGAAGTTTTTTTTCACAGAAAGGGTGGTGGATGCATGGAATGGCCTACCTCAGGAAGTGGTGGATATGAATACAGTGCAGGGCTTCAAACAGGCATGGAATAGGCATAGGGGAGCAATACAGATGCATATGAATAGATAGGCCATTGACAGAGCAAAGGCCGATGGCACATTAATAAGGCAGAAAAAGGGATGGGAAGACTGGATGGGCCTTGTGGTCCTTATCTGCCATCAACTTCTATGTTTCTATGTTACAATTTTTGGCGTTGAATCCCAACTTTCAATTCTTAGACCATTCCTCCAGCTTTCTTAGATCTGTCTCCATTCCTTGGACCACTTCCTGTGTGTCCACCATGTTGCAGAGCTTTGTGTCACCTGTGAACAGGCAGACTTTCCCTTTCGGCCCCTCAGGGATGTCACTGATGAATATGTTGAAAAGGATTAGGCCAAGCACTGATCCCTGTGGAACCCCACTGGTTACGCTCCCCTTCTGCCACAAGGTGCCATTTACCTGAGTCCTATCCTGTAGCCAGCTTTTTATCCAGTTCACCACTTTCTGACCTACACCAGTTTGCTCCAATTTATTTGTTAGCCTTTTGTGTGGAACCATTTCAAAGGCTTTGCTAAAATCCAGATATACTATGTCCACAGCCACACCTTGGTCCACTGCTCTTGTAACCTGGTCAAAGAATTCTGTCATATTTGTTTGGCATGAGCATCCTGCCATGAAGTCATGCTGCTTCGGGTTAAGTTTCCCACTTTCTTTCAGATACTCCACTACCCTTTCTTTAAGCAATCTCTCCATTATTTTATCCACCACTGAGGTCAGGCTAACTGGGCGGTAAATTCCTGCTTCCTCCCTGCTACCATTCTTGTGCAATGGCACAACTGTGGTCCTTCTCCAGTCCTGTGACACTATGCCATCTTCCAGTGACTTGTTAAATAGCTTGGGTAGTGGGATGCAAATTCCTCCCACAGTACCTTCAGAACTTTTGGGTGTATTCTATCTGGCCCCATTGCCTTGTTCACTTTTAATTTAGATAGTTCCATAAGGACCCTTTCTTTTTTAAAGTAGCTGATGTCTACTCCCCTGTTTTGGAGATGTGCCTTGTCTACTGATGGACCATTACCTTTGTCTTCATGGTTGAAGACCGAGCAGAAGAATTCGTTGAGTACTTCTGCCTTTCTTTGTCATTCTCCACCAGCTGTCCTTCTTTAGTTGCTAACCTGGTTATTCCTCCCTTACTCTTTCTTTTTTCCCTTACATAACGAAATAATGTTTTGTCCCCTCTCTTCACTCCCAACACTATTCTTTCCTCTCTCTGGCCTTGGCTACCTTAATTGATTTTCCTGCTTCCTTGAGTTTAATCCTGTATTCTTCTCTATCCTTTTCAGATTTGGTTTCCTTGTACTTTCTATAAGCTTTTTTCTTATCTCTAATTATAGTCGATACCTCTTTGGAAAACCAAAGTGGGTTCTTTGATTTTCTGGATTTATTTATTTTGCATATTTGTGCATTGCACAATGATCTATCATATCTGCCAGACGTGGATACTACCTTGTTAGAGGTTTTCCCCATCCTACAGGAGTTTAGTGCAGTATAGGGCTATAATTTAAACACTTGAAGACAAAGGTCTTACCATTATACTGGTCTCCTATGGAATTCCTGAAATGCCAGTTACCATTCAAATGGGACCTCCAGGAACTTAAATATGTAGACATTAAACGTCCACTGACTTTAGACAGATTGTACAAAACAGTTATCGGCCCCTTCTCGGTATCACTCAGCAGTGGACCTCTAGCACTGGCATCACCCCCCCATTAAGCTTGACGTTTAGAACTGATACGGTGTAAATGATAGTTCTGCCATGGTACCTACAGGTTTTCCAGAATGCCCCCAGAAAAGAATTGGAAAAAACAGCAAATGGGCATTTTTCACTTCACTTGGGCAGAACCTACTTCTGCACCCTGCTGCTACTGAAGGCCCAGGAAAGCTCTACTTTGCCAGATCTTAGGGCATATTATGTCACAGTCCAACTGCAAGTCATGTTCCACTGGCATACCCTGGGCTCGGGCCTGCAATGGCTAGAGATTTAGTTATTTTTATTTATTTAGTTTCTGTTGACCAGGTAAGTGCACTAGACAAATCCTGCCTATCTTCAGGCACGACCTGGATGAGGGGGATACAGATGAATGCCAACTGATCTTGAACCAGATTAAGCTGTTGGTGGTATTTTTAGTGAATGGAGAGGTGGAGACAGACTTGCTCCCTTTTTGGGACAGAGCCAGGTACCTTTTGGACCTCACCTGCAAGAACAAGAGCAGACACTCTAGAACCCTTGAATTCAGTGTGTAGGAAGAGTATGGACATGGCTGGGGTAATCTCTGGGATTTACCCCTGCTTTCATCTGGGTGTCCCCCCTGGCCTCGCAGAGAGATTTTCATCCTGTTATTAAGGACCCTGCATTTTCTCGATGGCACAGACTTCACCAGACCTATTTAGCACAATTATTTGTAGGCCACCAGATTAACTCTTTCAGTGATCTCCAGACCCAGTATGGCCTTATATAAGGGGACTTCTACATGTAGGGCACTACGTGGATACACAGTCTACTGTGGCCCAGGACCTGGCCTAGCTCCCACCTTTGATATCCATGCTTGCTACACAGATTGACTCATAGGATGCTCAACAGATTGCCCCCATTATATATTAAGCCTACAGGGTACACAACTGTACAACACCTCTACATCGTGGGGGATTTCAACTTGGCAGGGGTTGACTGGAGCATTCCTGTACCTCCAGCACAAGGGAGCAAGTGCTCCTGGACATGATCCAGGAAGGTATCCTGATGCAGTTGGTCAGTGTACCTACTAGGCTAGAGAACAATTTAGATCTGGTATTGTCGAATGGGGAGGCAGTAAGGGAAATAAGAGTGGAGGATCCACTAGCCCACAGTGATTACCAAACATTGTGGTTTAATATCACGATGTGCAGGGAGCCAGAGTACTCAGTAACCCGGGTGGTAAACTTCAGGGGGTTGACTTTGGGAGGATGCTGGAAGTACTAAAAGGGAAACTAGAGGGCATAAGGCAGGAGATGGACGTGGAGCAGAAATAGGATATTATTAAATGGTGGATTACAGAGGTAACGGAAGCCTGCACCAAGACAGAGTAAGAGGAGCAGAGCAAGGAAACCATGCTGGTTGAACAGTGAGGTAGTGGAGGTGGTGAGGGCAAAATGAGAGGTGCACCAGAGGTATAAGAGGACGGGGAGGGAAGAGAAGAGGGAGGAGTATGCAGGATGGTCCAGGGAGGTGACCAGAAAAGTGAGAGTAGCCAAGGCCCAGAGGGAGCTGAGATTAGCACAGGGAATTAAAGGGAGGGGAGAAAGACTTTTTCAGATACATCAGGGAGAAAAAGAAGTGCAAGGAGACAATAGTGAGGATAAAAAAGGGTGGGAGTGGATGGAAAAGGGTGAGGAACTGGAGAAGTACTGAATGAATACTATTGCTCAGTGTTCACGAAGAAGGGGGACAACTACCACTATGGGCTGGGAGGGTGGGGACCAGGGGAGAGGAGGCAACAGATGGAAGTATTGAAGGAGATAGAGTCCTATAGGGACTGAAGGCACTGAGTGTAGACAAGGCACCAGGACCAGATGGTATCCATCCCAGGGTGCTGAGAAAGATGGCGGAGGTGTTGGCGGAGCGACTGGTGGATCTATACAGCACCTTACTGGAGTCGAGATGTGTGCCACTGGACTGGAGGATGACACATGTAGTGCCGTTACAGAAGAGCAGACCAAGGGACGAACTGGGTAATTAGTGTCCGGTAAGTCTCACATCCATAGTGTGCAAACTCATGAAAACAATACTAAAGGAAAGACTGGTGTCATACCTGGAGGACAATGGCCTCCAGGATGTGAAGCAGCATGGGTAAATTTCAGGGAAGTCCTGTCAAACTAACCTGATACAATATTATGACCAGGTGACAGGTGAGCTGGATAAGGGTCATGCAGTCAATGATTTTACTTGGACTTCAGCAAGGCCTTTGATTCAGTGCCTCATGTGCAGCTTGGGGGGATGTTAACTGGTGTAAGGTAGGGGAAAAAATGACAAACTGGATTATAAGCTGGCTGAGTGGGAGGCTGTAATGGTTGGTGGTGGGAGGGGAGCTCTCAACTCTGAAGCCGGTGAAGAGTGGGGTGCCACAGGTCTCTGTGCTGGGACCAGTATTATTTGTGCTCTTCATATCAGAAATTGTGCATGGGATGGTAAGCATGGTAAGTCTGTTCACAAACGACACCACAGTGGGAGCAGTGGTGGATGGAGGGAAAGGATAGAAGCAGCTGCAGGGGGGACATAAGCAAGCTAGAGGAGTGATTAAAGAGGTGGCAGCTGGGGTTCAGTGCAAAGAAGTGTCAGGTTATGCACTTCAGAGCAAAGAACCCAAGGAGAGAATACTGACTGGATGGGCTTAAGCTGGGGATCACCGAGAAGGAGAAGGACCTAGGGGTAAGCATCATCATCATCATCATCATCCTTTTATTTATAATAAGGTGTCTTTCCAGAGCTCAGGGCGCCCACACAATATACATGAAAACATTATAACATTATTAATAATGAACAAGTAGCAGGAACTCAAGACCCATTAAAAGCTTCACGAAAAAGATGTGTTTTAAGGCTAGACTTAAAACCCTCGATGGTCAGGCTATCTCATATCCGGCAAGGTAGAGAACGCCACAGGGTAGGTGCCATAACGGCAAAAGATTGTGCACCAGATATTTTAAGCAGTACCCTGGGAATCTCTAGCAATCCCTCACCAGTGAATCGGAGTGCAAGGGAGGGACAGTAGAGATACAGAAGGCCTTGCAGGAAATGGGATCAGTGGCCATGTAGAGCTTTATAGGTCAGCAGCATGATCTTAAAGGTTATCTTCCACCATACTGGCAGCCAGTGCAGTTCGTACAGCACAGGTGTAATATGGCCTGATCTAGACGTACCAGTCAACAACCTGGCCGTCATGTTCTGAATCAGCTGCAATCTGTGGATATCTACCCCCGGTAGCGATAGGTAGTGGGTGTTGCAGTAGTCAAGCCAGCTGGTCACAAAGGCGTGGACCAATGTGGGAAGATCCTCGGCTGGGACCAGGTGTTTCATCCTGCAATATTTCTTAGATGATAGAAAGTAGACTTCACCACTGCAGAGACCTGAGATTTTAAGGTCAAATTTTCATCCAAGATCACGCCAAGATTTTGCACCTGGCTTGAAGCATACAATGGGATTCCCCCAAGTACTATTCCAGTGGGTAGTCCTCCCCATACCCTGACCGGTCCACCACCAGGGTCCACAACCAACACCTCTGTTTTTCCATGAGTTCAACTTCAGCCAACTAGCACTTATCCAGTACTGTATCTCAGTTAGACAGTTGTTAAACACTGAGACAGTATCTAACTCTTGCTCAGGCACAAAAGACAAGTACAGTTGAGAATCATCTGCATAATAGTGAAAACTCAAACCATACCATCATATGATAACAGCGACCATGAATAATACTGCCCAGTGCAGGAGAGCGGCTGCAAAAGTGAACAAAATGCTGGGGTGCATAGTGAAGGGGTTTTCATCCAGGCGAAGAGAAGTGATCTTGCCCCTCTACAGGTCACTGGTAAGGCCGCACCTGGAGTATAGTGTGCAGTTTTGGAGGCCCTATCTGAAGCATGATATCAGGCTACTAGAGGGGGTGCAGAGGAGGGCAGCAAAGATGATATGTGGAATGGAGGGGAAAGACTATGACAGCAGGCTGGGAGACCTGAATATGTACACCCTGGAGGACAGAAGGGACAGGGGGGACATGATAGAGACACTCAAGTATGTGAGGTGTATCAGTAAGGATGGGGAAGATTGGGACTTTAAGCTAAGGAGGGGGAGGGACACTATGGGGGCACGGGCTAAGAATAGTGGGGGAAAGAGTTAGCAGGGAAATGAGGAGACATTATTTCATGGATAGGGTGGTAGCAAAATGGGATGCACTACCAGAATGTGTGGTATCACAAAAATCTGTAAACATCTTTAAAGGGCATGGGACAGGGAACAGGAGAGATGAGGTGGGGGCGGCGGTGGGATGACAAAGGAGAGGGGGTGGGGCAGCTGCAAACTAGGGATGCTAGCTGCACACTGGAGCAGACTTAGACTGGGTGGTCTGTTTCTGCTGGCACACTTGTATGTTCATATGTTCATATAGCAGAAAAATGGGCGGAGAAACTGGGGAGGGAAATTGAGCCTACAGACTGGAGGCTGTAGTGAAGTGGCCAGGGTAACCTCCTCCCACGTCTGGCAAGAATACACTGGGAAGCAGTTAATTGGCTTCTTTAGAACACCAATAATAATGACTCAATACCGAGCAGGAAGCAGAGCTGCATGTTAGAGACAATGTGGGTCAGTAAGGGCAACTCACAGTCATATAATGTGGGATTGCTCCAGTCTTGCAGATTTTCTCAGAACCTGGAGGCGGCGATCTCTGAGGTGCTCCATGTCAGGGTAGTCCTGACCCCAGGGATATATTTGTTGTCTCAATACCCTAGATGTCTCTAGGGAAGACATTTGAAATGTGTATTAGGAATAATGTTGGTGGCAGCTCAGAAATGCACTACGAGAAAGTGGCTATCACAGACATCAGACTTGTCAGAATGGCGAGAGATGGTGAATCATATGTACATCATGAAAGGATCATTTATTTATTTATTTGAATTTTGGTAACTGGGTAAGCCCACTGAGACAAAAAGTCACTTTTTCAGGGGGGATACAGAGAAGGGTACAAGGGGAGGTACAGAGAATACAACATAAAAGCAAGATAAGTGTGCAAAGACACTTGTAAAATAGAACATGGAGCACAATATATGTACAAAAAGGCGTACATAAATAATACAAGACATATACATTATATACAAGTAATACAGTGAGTACCAATGCTGCAAAACAAGGGAAGCAGTTAAATACAGGTTGCTTAGGCAAGGTTATACAAATATCCATAATTACATACTGTAAATGCAGAAAGTAGTTCAAACAATGCAAAATTGTCAGCAAGTGATCCAAGCAGAACAGGGAACTAGGGTGAGGAAGAAGACAGTTAACAGAGTAGGAAACAGTGCAACCAGAGTAACCCCATGAACAACTCACAGGAGGGTTGCAAGGCCGAATGTGGAAGGGAGAGGGGAAGGGAGCAGGACGAGGTAATGAAAGGGGAAGAAGTGAGTTCAATAGTAGGGGTGGGAAACTATTAGTTACAGGTGAAGACTTGAGAGTACGATTGGTGGGAATTAAGAGAACTCTTGAAGGAGTAAAGAAAGGTACAAGTCAGAACACTAGAGGGTAGGTGGTCTAGCTGCCGAAGGAATGGCTGCCTAAATCCCATGCTCATCCGAGTCTGCCAGCAATTCATGCTTGTGTGGCCTAACCCCGGAATTTTCTTTTAATTTCTGTTAATGTACCTTACGCGGGTGGCTCCTCCTAATCGTCCGGTGCAATTACTTTGTGGTTTTAAAGTGTGATAAAGTTTTACCAAGTGCCGGTACTCACGAATCGCCTGGTGCAAGTAGGCCATGAAGCCCCGGCTATAGTCTTCAGCCTGACTCCCCGATTATACATGCTTACTGCTGGGCATGCTGTTAGTAGTAGCGATCCTTTCCAGTACTTGGAGAATGGCGTCGGAAGAACCGCCAAGTGCCCCCTCGTCTGTGCTACCTGCATCCACTGCAAACAAGCCTGTTGGTGATTCCCTGGGCTACATTACTCAGATGCTTGAAGCTCTACTAGTAAGGGTAAATGACATCGGCACCACACTCACGGGCATTACGACCGATGTTCGCCATCTACAAGATAGAGTTAATATGGCGGAACAGCAAGTTGAAAATCTGGAACAACAATGTCTGCATTTGCAACAAAAGGTGCAGAATCAAGAGGGCAAATTAGAAGTGTTATTAGCCAGAAAAGAAGATCAAGAAAATAGGGGTCGGTGTAATAACCTTCAAATCATAGGAGTACCAGAGGGAGCCGAAGGAACATCTATGGAGAGGTTTTTGAATGAACTCCTGCCCACGTTATTGGGGGAGTGCTGGAGGGGCCCAGTGGAGGTGGAGAGGGCCCATCGTATCACTTAGAGGAAAGACAGGCAGATGCATGCTCTGAGGCCTATAGTGGCCTATTTATTTAGATATTCAACTAAGGAGCGTATTCTTAGGGCAGCGCGCGATCTGGGGGAAATTAAATGGCAAGGAGCCTCCATTTCCTTTTACAGAGATTTCGCCCAAGACACAGCTAATAAACATGGGACATATGGCCCCTTGAAGAACTTTTTAGCTGCTCATGGTTTCCACTACAGATTCCGGGGTCTCACTAACCTCCTGGTAGCCAAAGAGGGGAAAGAGTTCATGACAAATAGCCCAGATCAAGTGGAATGCTGGATCTGTAAGCACTGACCTAACTTACCTCCCCTGACTACATCATTTAGAAGGTTGTGGGATGCCTTAGTAACCGCCGGTGAGCTGCCTCGCAGGGATGAGTATTCAGCTGGACTAGGCTTGCCGACCCCAGATTCCCCAAGACAGTGGAAGGCTTCACGTACATTGTCCATGGTCACTGCTGTTGAACAACCATCTCTTCCCCCCTAGAGCTGCAGGATGCTCCATTCGGCACAGACAACATTCGAGAAGCGGCCAACAACCCATCCCAGATGTCCAAGCCGTTGCTCCTCCAGCTAAGATGTCCCAAGAGAACTCTCCACGAATTCCACCAGGTTGTTATTCACCAGGCCCTGAATTCTTACAAGCAGAGTCAGCCTCATCCATGGACTGGACAGACATCCCCGAATCTTCGCTAGTTGATATGGTGGACCTCGTGGGGAAACTCAAACCCGGGGAGAAGACCTATGCTGCTGCTGCTCGTGTGACGTCTCCAGCCATGCCCAGGGTAACTCCGGACACTTGAACATGGCAACATCTGTTATTATAGTCAGCTACTCTAACTAGTGGCTTAATTGTATCCTACATGAGCTAGTCTATAGCTGTTAGAATGGTACTTGCCTATCGTCTCATTGCAGTATGCAGTGTCTCAGATACATCACTATTTCTATAGATATAAATACGTTCACTTTCTGTTTTAGTAAATAAAAATTTGCACTGTAGTTGTTTTAGTGTTGAGTAGCTAAGCGTCCCTTATAATGGTCGATTGGGGGGACTACCCATATTCCTTTTCCTTTCCTCCCCCCCACCCGGAGTTGTGCCAGCCACCGCTGGATTGTTGGTGGATGGGGAATAGCAGGTTGGTTTGATTGACCTACTCCTCTATTTGACACATGGAAGCTTGTGTAGCAGAGGGTGCTTTTGTTCCGAGTACCCTCTTTCACTGTAGCTGTCCTCGCTCTTAGCATAAAAAGCGTTATTTGTATTGTTATAGTTACCATTTGCAGGTTAATTGCTTGAAAAGTCTGTTTTCCTTAGTACTGGTGTTTAGACTATTTCCCTAGTATACCCTCTGTATATATATTTTTTTTGCTCTGATCAATAGTGCTGTTATGTCCTTCTGATACCCACTGCAGTTACTCCTCGGATACGGAGTAGGCTGGCAACTCACCCAGATACGCCCATTGGGTTTGTATTTTCTTATTTAGTAGTAAGGGTGTGTGCTAGGGTTAATACAATGGTATATTATGTCCTCCCCTGCACCCCAAGGTTTACGCCTAGTGTCATGGAATGTAAAAGGTCTTAATCATCCCATTAAGCGTACCAAGGTTATACAATTTCTTTGTTCCTTGCATACAGATATAGCCCTTCTTCAAGAAATGCATTTGCTCTGTAAATCTGTCCCTTGGCTAAAGAAATCATGGGTTGGTGCGGTCCATGCGAGTTCTGCCACATCTAAGTCTAGGGGAGTTGCCATCCTAATTCATAGATCTAGCTCGTGGGTGGTGGAGGAATCTAGATTGGATTCTCAGGGTAGATGGATTCTGGTTAAATTGGCATCACCGGGGGGGCTCGTTGATCCTGGGTAATGTGTATGCTCCCAACTCTGATCAGGCTGATTTTTTTCCAGGGTTGAGCCAAGCCGTTTCCACGCTGAGCCAGTCTAACTGCAATATTCCCTTTTTACTAGGAGGTGATTTTAATTTAGTATCTGACATTTTTCTCGACAAATCGAAACCCACCCCACAAACACATCCTCGAGCTCATGCAGCTTTACTAGATTTGCAGATGGAGTGGGGCCTAATTGATGAGTGGAGGCGAGATAACCCATTTGGGTGTGACTACTCTTACGAACATATGAAATTTGCCAGAAGATAAAGGCCTAGAGGTCTATCAAGTCTGCTCGAATGTGCAGCTAGCACCCCTTATTCTGCAGCTGCCCCTCCCTCCCTTCCACCCTTCCCCTTCATTAACCCTCCCCTTTGTCCTGTCCCATCCTCGTTTGAAGCAGTCTACTGTTCTACTGCATACCACTTTAGCAGGTAACGCATTCCACCCAGCCACCACCCCCTCTGTAAAAAAGTGTCTCCTCATCTCTCTCCTGAACCTTCCTCCCTCCAGTCTCATATCATGGCCCCTGGTGTCCCTCCCCTCCCTTACTTTGAACAGCCCCTCTGTACCTGTCTTGTTTATTCCTTTCATGTATTTAAAGGTTTCAATCATGTCACCCCATCTCTCCTCTCCTCCAGTGAGTACATGTTCAACTCCTTCAACCTCCGCTCGTATGATAAGTCCCCCAGCCCCTTGATCATCTTTGTCGCTCTGCGCTGTACCCCCTCCAGTAACTTAATGTCCCTCTTCAGATACGGACGCCAGTACTGCATGCAGTACTCCAGGTGTGGTCTAACTAATGATCTATACAGTGGCAGAATCACCTCCTCCCTCCTCGAGGATATACCCCATGCAATACAACCCAGCATTTTGTTGGCCTTTGCAGCTGCCTTCTTACATTGTGCCGAGTTGTTCATTGATCCTGTACTGAGCACACCCAGATCCTTCTCCTCCTCTGTCTGGGCTAGCTGCACTCCCCCTAGCTGGTAACTCCTCCTTGGGTTCTTCATCCCAAAATGCAACACTTTGCACTTTTTGGCATTAAAGCCCAATTGCCAGGTGTCTGACCAGGTTTCAAGCTTTGCCAGATCATCCTGCAACCCCTGCCATCCCCCTAGGCCATCCACCACCGCGCCTACCTTGGTATCATCAGCAAACAGACTGATCTTGCTCTTGATGTCCCATGATATGTCTGCACTGAATATCCCAAACAACACTGGTCCCAACACCGAGTCTTGTGGAACACAGCTCATCACTGTCCTTGGGTGTGAGAGCTCCCCACCCACCACCACCCTATGTTGCCTTCCCTGCAGCCAGTTTCCTACCCATCTCACCAGCTTTGCACCCGCCCCTGTGCCTACTAACTTCCTTCCCAGCCTTCCATCTGGCACTGAGTCGAATGCCTTACTGAAGTCTTATTTCTCTTCTGTCCACAGAGTGCATAGCCGAATTGATTACTGGCTGGTGAATAGTGCAGCATCGGGAGCAATCTCTCACAATTCTGTAGGTAGTATCCTTGTTTCAGATCATGCCCATGTTCTCACCATGTATACCCCTACAGGCCATAGATCTATGGGTACTAGATGGCAGTGTAACCCTCTGTTAGTCAAAGACCCAGAGTTTAAGCAAGCAATGGTAAAAGCTGCCAAAGATTATTTTGCCCTTAATTCGGCATGTGGAGTATCACCAAGTACCGTATGGGAGGCCTTCAAAGCCTATATTAGGGGCCACATCATAGCATTTACAGCACACCATAATAAAGCTAGGAAGAAGTCTATGGAGGTCTTGGAGGCAGAGCTTAGGACTGTAGAGGCACAATTTAAGGCCTTACCAGCTGCTACTAGAGACACATCCCTATACCGTAGAATAGTGGGACTTAAATATCAGATCAATGCTCTGCTGCATAACAAAGCTGATTGGCTAATGCTGAGGTTCAGATACTCCCACTGGGAGGTGGGTGATAAGGGAGGTAAACTGCTTGCCTTTCAGTTACGTAAACAGCAGGCATCTACCAAGATACATGCCCTACATACCTCCTCTGGTTCACTAACTTCTGATCCTGCAGAAGTTAATGTGACCATGGCATCTTTCTACCAAATACTATGTAAATCTCAAACATCCCAATCACCTAATCAGCTGTCTCAAGATCTCATTACTTTTTGTCAACAGATTAATATACCTGCCCTGCCACCCAAACAAGTTGCACTTTTGGATGCCCCAATCACTACCACCGAGATACAGTAGGCTCTTTCCCAGATGGCCAAGGGGAAAGCTCCTGGACCTGATGGGTTGACCGTCGAGCAGTATCAGTTAATGACGCAGGAGATTGCCCAACCCATGTTGTTAGCTCTATAGGATGCCCACACCACAGGCTCTCTCCCCGCAATGATGAGGGAAGCTTTAATTACACTTTTACCTAAGAAAGCTAATGACCCCTATAGTTGTGCTAATTTTCAACCAATATCACTGCTGCCCATCGATACTAAGATCTTGGCCAAGATTTTAGCTACCAGAATGCACAAGGTCCTTGCATCCTTAATACATCCTGTACAGGTAGACTTTATACCGGGTAAAGTGGGATCTGACAACACCAGGTTACTACTCAATTTAAAATGGATTGCATCTAAGGCCAAGATCCCTATGGCTGCTTTAGTGGTAGATTTCACCAAGGCCTTTGATTCTATTGAATGGAATTATTTATATGAAGTGCTCCGTCTCTATGGATTTGGATCACAATTTCACCATTGGGTCTCGACTCTATATAATTCCCCCCGGCCAAAGTCTTAACAAACTCAGATATTTCCTCACCTTTCCCACTATCTAGAGGTACCCAACAAGGTTGCCCTTTTTCTCCACTGCTTTTTTTTTGGTTGCTTTGAATCGACTAATTAGAATATTAGCTACTACACCTGGGCTGTCAGGTATCTCAGTGTATGGTAAGTCCTATGCTGTGGCTGCCTACGCCGATGACCTATTACTTACCTTTTCCCACCCCCAACATTCCTTACCAATAGCCCTATCAGTTTTACAGGACTTTTCATTACTTTCTGGGCTGCAGGTTAACCAGCAAAAAACAATGTTTGCTCCTTTTAATAACTTATGCACACAGGACTGCCTAACAGGTACAAAACTGAAGTGGGCACCCCAAGGTTTCACTTATTTGGGAATTTATATCCCCTATAAATAAGCAGATTTGGAAACCTCTAATTTTGTACCTTTGTTGAAACAATTGACCACCGAAGTGGAGAGGTGGCGTAAATTACACCTCTCATTACCCGGTAAGGTAGCAGCCATACGTAATGCTTTTACTTCCCAGATTCACATACTTATTCAATAATCTTCCAGTCCATATCTCACGCAAGGTATTTTCCTCTCTTGAAAAACTTGTATTCTCTTTTCTCTGGGAAGGGAAAGTGCCCAGATGGGGGAAACAAAAGCTTTATGCACACTGGTCAAAAGGAGGTTTAGGGGTCCCGTGGTTTCAGGGCTACCATACTGCAAGCGTAGCTGCTCAAACTACAAAATGGTTCGTACCCTGTAGTGCTCCACTTCCTCTGTGGGTAGGCCTTGAATCTAGTATGATGTCACCTACCCCGTTTCGGGCCCTCTTGTGCATAAGTGGGTTGTCTGAGAGAGGGCTTCCCCCAGTGTTACTGGAGTCTCTGCGTGCTTGGTGTCGTATCATGACTAGTTCATACACTCCCAAGGAGGCATGACCTCCACCTGTGAAGTACGCTGAGTTGTTGAATAATAACTTTGTCACCCTTGGAAAGCAGCCCATTAAGTGGCCCTCTTGGGAAGCTAAAGGTATCCACCATGTGCAGGACTTAATGTTGCCAAATTCAGACATCATCCTATCCTTTGAACAGCTTAAACAGAAATTACATCTTTCCAATAAAGATTTTTGGCGCTTTTTGCAAATATGAAGTGTTCTTCAGTACCTTATTGCCAAGCAAAAGACACACAAGCAATGGGCCTGGCTGGCTACGTTGCACCAGTCCTCAATGGCCAGGGGTAAGGTAGGTAGGTTTTATGCCACTTGGGGAGATTCCTAAACCGATACCACTGAAAATTGTAGGGTTAAATGGGAAATAGAGATGGAATTGACTATATGTACGGAATCTTGGTCCTCTTGTCTTATAGACTCGTATAAAGTATATAGAGATTCCAAGAGCCGTTTTTTACAGCTTAAGATACTCCTGCGATGGTACAGGACACCAGCAGCCTTACAAGCAGCTGGACTCTTGTCTCATTCTAAGTGCTGGAGATGCCAGCAACCTGAAGCCCACCTGTTTCACATTCTGTGGACATGCTCCGAGATTACTACTTTTTGGTCTGCTGTCGCCCGTGATTGCTCTCAGGTCCTGGGTATTGATGAGTTACCTCTGGAACCCAGATTGCTATTGGGTGATACTTCTGGATTAACCTTTTTGTCCAGGCAACAGAGGGAATGGATCATTCTAGCAATCCTAGAGGCTAAAAGACTGCTATTGATGCATTGGAGACAACCATCACACCCACCTATTGCCTTATGGCAGGCAGCTCTAGCACCTTTGGCACTGATGGCGTGTCTCTCACACTCACAGCATGGCCAGTTAGAATATTATTTTAAGAAATGGGACGTATATCTGCACTCGTCACTATGTAAAATTCCCCCTCCACTGGAGAACCCTCCCTTCTCCCCAAGATCTAGATACAATATGTCTCTTGTCCATGTGTGGTGGTTATACTATGGGTAAATGTGATCAGCAGTGGTGTGTAAATAGTTGGTTAGATCCTCATTAGTGCTATTGAAATAATGATGTTGGCTTCCTTTGCTTTATGTGCAAGATACAGTGCTATATGTAAGATAATGAGTATATCATGTATTGGAATGGTATATAATGCTTGTTCTCATCCTTTGTACAGAAGGTAAATGTGATATCAAGTGTATCATTAGATGTATTGTCTAAAATTAAAATCTTAATAAAACTTTATATGATAAAAAAAGAACAGTAGAGGGTAGTATGTTCCAGAGGAAGGTCCCAACTGCTAGGTGGAGTTTTGAGATGGAGAGTAGAGGTAGGTCAGCTGACCTTAAGGACCTAGTAGAGGTTTTACATTGGATGATGTGTAAGAGGCAGGGGGGAGTGAAGGTGTGGACAAGCTTGTAGGTCAGGCAAAGGGTAGGGTATCAAAGTCTTGCTTCAAAGGATAGCCAGCCAAGGGAATCAAGGACAGAACTGTGGTGCATTCTGGCATTAGCACCCAGGGTGAAGCGAGCAACCCTGTGGTAAGCTTGCTTAAGTTTGGCAAGATGGGAGACTTGAGCAGAGTGGAGAATAGGGGCACCATAGGTGATGAGCGGGAGCAATGAGGAGGATGCTATGGCAAGTCGGGAGGGGAACATAAGGTAGGGTAAGAGGTGGTACAGCAGCCCGAGCTTTTGGTATATGGTCTTGACAATGGTTGAAACATGCGAGTCAAAGGATAGGTGGGAGTCCAGTGTGATGCCAAGATATTTAAAAGATTTGATTGAGGGGTCCCCTCGAGAGAACTTGATCACCAAGGAAGGTGGGGGGGTAGACTTAGTGGTCTTGTAGTAGAAGAGCATCAGTTTCTTTTCTTAGTGCTGAGCTTATTGAGGAACCAAGCTTCAAGAAGTTGGAAGTATTTTTGCAAGTGTAGATTCAGCTGGGTAGGGTCAGAAGAGGTCCTGTACAAGATAGCATCGTCTGCGTACAACTGAACTGATGCCCCTCCATAGTGCTGAGGGAGTTTATTGATAAATAGAGAGAACAAGAGAGGGCCAAGGATGGACCCCTGTGGGACACCATCTTTTATGGCACTGAAAGTGGTGGTATGTCTGGCCCACCTCACACATTGGGTACGAACAGAGAGATAGCTCAAAAACCAGTTTAATGATGGGACATTGAGACCAAAAGAGAGGAGTGTGTAGAGTAGGAGGTTATGGTTGACAAGGTCAAAGGATTTGGTAAGGTCGACAAAAAAATGCACCAGTTACAAGGCCTTTGTCCATAGAAGAAAGGATGTCAGATGTTACCTTTTTTTGTAAATAGTAAACTTTATTGAATGAGCACAAAATACACAAAACAAGAAAACATAACATCTATCATAACATAAGATACTGATGCAAGCAATCATGCATTCTTTGTCACATTTTAACACTTATCCCTGTCACATTAGGGGATAGGTCCAAGGTAATGGAAGTGTTAACTTTATGTGGTGTTAGATACCAAGGCCCGATCTGGATAGTGAGTGTCAGTTCAGATAATCAGGCCCGATCTCTTGTAGTTCTGGTGTCCAGAGGTAGTTCATGAGTTTAGCAACAAGGCCTCTAGTGTTTCCCACGTACTGTGGTAAAGCTTGAGGGTCCATCGCATGTGGCAAATGGACTTTTCCATGTGCAGAGCCTCCAGCATCGGGTTATGTCATTCTAAGTAGGTTGGGATCTGGTCATCCATCCAGTGTTTGAGGATGAGCTTCTTAACCATGGTGGAAATTATTGAGAAATAGAATCTCTTCTGACCCAGGATTGAGTCAAGGTCTATTCCTAGGAGGCAGATTTTGGTGGTGAAGGCATTCTCCAGTCCCAGGAGTGGATCCATGTGGGCTTCCACCTCTCTCCACAAAGGGCTGGCTTTGGGGCAGTCCCAGACGATGTGTTTGAGGGTGCCCCTGTATAGCTTACATCTTGAAGAGAGGTCACTGTCAATTTTCCTCATTTTGTGGACATTGACTGGGGTGTAGTAGACATTATGATTAATTTTTAATTGCATGAGTTTTATGCCATAGAATTTGAGATATTTGTGAGTGCCCCTCCAGATGGCTGGGGTAGCCACACATGGGTCCAGCTCAGGGAACTCTGAGAGCCAGTAGGAGAAAATCAGGTTTGCAGCAGGTATGTGAATGGCTATTAGCTTTTTGTACAGTCTGGAGATGGCAAGTCTTTGAGATGCCAGCTCTTGGAGCTCATCTCAGAGCATGAATTTGTGTGTTTTCCAGGGTTTTGGACCGAAAATGGTCGATATGAGGTGTTGCAGCTGGAGAAAGGGGAAAGTAGGTATGCGAGCTGCGGACACCTTTTGTTGTAGGAGCTGGAGTGGTGCCAGAGAGTTATCTGTCAAAAGGGATCCTAGTGTATACAGCCCAATGTTTGCTAGCCATTGGATGAGAAGTGTCTTGTGTTGAATTTTAAAGTTGTGGTTCTCAGCATGCCGTTGGGCTGGATCATGCTTGGGGTAAGTGCCTAGAAGATTGTGAAGTTGTTTGCTGGCCTTAAGAACTGTGCTTATATGGGTGTTCTTCAAGGGAGCTGGGAGATTTCGGTCTGGTAACGAAATGAGGGCCTGCATACAAACTCCAGTCCCTTTGCACAAGTCGAGTTCCATATGTTTCCACTGTGGGAAGTATGCTGCGGGGGGCAGTGGAGCTGCCCTCTGTCTCCACCACAGGAAGTGGGTGTATGGGCTACCAGGTAATACAATTTCAAGTCCAGTAGCTGTAAGCCACCCTGGTCTTTGTGAGCAGTGAGCTTGTGATATTATCTTCGTGAGAGGTTTGCCATTCCATAGGAAGGCTGAGAGAGTGGAGCGCAGTTTCATGAACCAGGAGGTTGGGAGGAGGCCCTCGCTCATGCTGATGGCATGCAATAGTCTGGGGATTATGTTCATCTTGATAGTGTTGATGTGTGCCCACCGGGATAGGGGTAGAAGGGTCCAGTGGCTGAGGACTTGTTGTATGTGGGTATGGAGGGTGTGCACATTTTTTGCCAACATGGTGTTCTTGGATTGGGAGATATGAATACCCAGGTATTTGATGGAGTCATTGTGCCATGTGCCTCCCCAATGGGTTGTGTGAGATTTGTAGGCATGTCAGTTTAGGGCTATGATGCATGTTTTGCTGATGCTGAACTTGTAGCCTGTGATTTGTTCAAATTCCCTTAGTATGTCGAGGGTGGTGAGTATGGATTGGGCCAGACTGTCTAGGTGTAGCAGTATGTCGTCAGCATAGGTTGAGATCTTGTATTTGGTTTTTTCTCTGCTGATTCTAAGTATGCAGTGCTCTTCTAGAATCCTTATTGTTAGTGATTCTAAATATAGGTTGAATAGTAGAAGCGAGAGGGGGCAGTCTTGTCTTGTGCCTTTGTGGAGTGCAAAGGAGGGGGATAGGACACCATTACAGAGTATCCTGGCAGTGGGATGGGAGTATAATAGTTGGACCAGCTAATAAAGGGGAGAAGGAAACCAAATTCCTTGAGCATCTTGAACAGGATGGGCCAGGCCACCCTGTCAAAGGCTTTCTCTGCATCCAGGGAAAAAAGGGCTGCCAGGGTGGGAGAGTCCCTGGATGCAGCTAGTATGTGTGCGAGCTTGCGAATGTGGTCAGTAGCTAACCTCCCTTTCATGAAACCCCCTTGTTGGGGTTCAATAGGGGCATCATAGGTTAGGCTTAATCTGTAGGCCAGAATATTAGTGAGAATTTTGACATCAGTGTTTAAGAGGGATATAGGCCTGTAGCTTTCATTAACGTTGCATCTTTGTGTGGTTTTGGAATTAGGGTAATCAGGGCTTCCTGCATCATGTAGATGAGGTCTGTGGTCTCAAGGCTTTAATGAAGAAATGGGTTAATGGGTCAGTTAGGCTTGGTGTTAGGCTTTTGTAGAAGTTGGTAGTGAAGCCAATCCGGACCTGGGGCTTTATCAGCTGCTAGTGAAGTGATAGCCTTCATCACTTCTTCCTCCACTATGGGGGCCTCTAGACTACTTAGGAGATCCTGGTCCACTTTTGGTAGACTGGCCTTTTGCAGGAATTGTGTGATGTACTCTTGAGGTCCCAGAGACTCCCCTGAGTACAAGTTGGAGAAAAACTCCTGAAAGGCAGCTATTATGTCTTTGGGGTCAAGATCGATTGACCTGACATGGAACGAATTAGTGGGATTGCTTTCCTCATTTCTTGTTGTTTGAGTCAGAGGGCAAGTAGTCTCCCTGTTTTCTCACCCTGGCCCACGTACTTGGTCTGAGCCCTAAAGATGGCGAACTCCGCTTGTTCCCTTAGCAGTTCTCAGTATTTTGTCCTAGTTGTGTTTAGCTGTAGTTGGGTGGGGGAAGTGGATGCGCTGGAGGTTTGTCTCTCAAGGGTTTTGAAAGTACACATTATGTCTGCACAGGTTGCCTCCCTTTTTCTTTTTCTTGTGGTAGCTAGTCGAATCAGTCCCCCTCGTAAGGTGCATTTGAAAGCACCCCAGAGTCTTGTGCGACAACACCGAGCTGGAATTCAGCTCGAAGAAGGCCTGGACACTCTGCTGTATTTTTGCAAGGCATTCAGGATCTTTTAGGAACTTGTTATTAAGTCTCCAAAGTCTATCTCGACACTGTATGCCTGGTGGGAAAAAATGTAAGGTCACTGGGGAGTGGTCTGAGATCACTTTGGATTCAATTGTACCCTGTAAGGTGGACTTAAGTATGTGTTGATTTAATAAGAAGAAGTCTCATCTGGAGTATGTACTGTGGGGTGCTGACCAGAATGTGCAGTCTCGCATGGAAGGGTGCAGTACCCTCCACATGTCAATCAAACACAGTGAATCCTGCATTTCACAGAAGGCTCTTTGTGAGGAAGAGAGGACGATCCCTCTGGGCCTGAACTTGTCCAGTGCACTGTCTGGCACTTCGTTCCAGTTCCCCACCAATAGGATTTGGAGGTCCGGTTTTGTGGCTAGTATGGAGAGCAGGGAGGTAAAGAAATGTGGGTTATCAGTATCCGTCCATAAATTGAGGTCATAATTAATTCCATCAGCCCCAGTTTACCTCTCAGTATAATGTACCTGCCCCTGGGGTCAGTGATTTCTTTTCTTCCAGGGCTTGGAATGGGAGATGTCTGTGGATCAGAACTGCCACTCCAGCCCTTTTGTTGCTTTCTCCATCTACAAAGATCTGTCCTACACACTTTCTCCTCCACAGGGGGGCTTGGGTGGGGGATGTATGTGTTTCTTTTAGGAAGGCAATTTGTGTGCCCAGGGATTTAAGGTGTCTCAGGACTTCGTACCTTTTTTACTTGGTCTGAGCCCCCTTGATATTCCAGGTGTTGCACTTATGGAAACCTGCAGTAGGTTATGATGTTGAGTGTGGATGAGATATCTGAGGGACTGGTGGTGCAAGGAGATTCCTTCACCCCTGGGGAGCCATGTTGAGGGATTGGGTAATCATACCTCCTTGTCTTTTGCATGGGGCTTGGGATGGGTGCCACCAAGTGGTGCACTCCAGTTTTCTGGTGTCAGAGCACATTGTTATGAACCCATGAGTGAATATACTTAGGCATACAGAGAAGTCAATACAAACAGTATCTTCTACAACAAACAAAATAACAATAATATACAATGCTATTATACAATTAGGCTTCAGTAAGATTGGGAGGGTCTGGGGGGAATGCTCACCAACCCCTACTACCCGAACCTGAAGGTTCCAGGGTGTGTGCTGGGTGGGGCAGGGTCCCTTCAAAACTGGTCTGTAAGGGGCTGGCATGAACTGTGCTCCTCTGCCCGCAGTTCCATATGGTGAGGGCTTCAATCAACTGTATCATATAGGAGGATGGCTGCATGGTAAGGGCATGAACCAGATGGATGAGTAGGTCACAAGGAGTTTGTGATAAGTATGGCTGCCAATCTTTGATTAGGCTGGGATGGGTAAGGGTTTACCTTGTATGCTGTTGTGTAGCCATGGGCTCTCTTGTGCCAAAGCCCACTCTCCAGGGGGTCTCCTAGTTTTGTTGAGTCACTCTGGGTGAATCATGTGGGGGATCAGGGTGAGGTGACCCACTCTGGGCAGTAGCAGGTAGGTGAGGGGACATGCAATAGCTAGCATGGGCTGTGCACTAGGGATTCTGTCTCTCTGGACGTTCTCGTATGGCACGTCATCCCCTCCACCCCCCAAACCTCGGCCACCACATCCATATCCATCTTGCATGCATACCTGAGAGATAACACAGGGGTAGTGAGTTCGAGAAGGCAAATTACAGTGATGCGTTAAGCAGGAGTTCATTACCTGATAGCCTTAGATGATTAGTAGATGCATAGCCAAACAGCAGAACAATTCACAAAACATTCCTATATTTAAAGTAAGGGTGGAGAGTGCATATCATGGGAGTTGAAGCATACGCCAAATACCCAGGTCAACAGTCATACCTGCCTTCCATGGGAGTTTGATGCTGCTTGCAGGAATTGGTAATGGCACTCTCCTGGACTCATAAAGGGTGCATATATTTATTTATTTAGATTTGTTGACCGGATAAGTGCACTAGACAAATCCTGCCTATTTTCAGGCATGACCCGGGGAAGGGGGATACAGATGAATGTCAACTGACCTTGAACCAGACTAAGCTGTTGGTGGTATTTTTAGTGAATGAGGAAAATTTGGCCAGGACACCAGGGAACTTCCCCTACTGCTTTGCTGACAGTAGGGGGACTTGCTGTCTTGTGAGACACGGCCAATTTGAGTGAGATACCAGGAGAGCAGAACTGGAGGGGTGAGATTTGTTTCTGAAGATGTTATTTTGGAAGAAGCTGAGGTATTTATGGATGTTTTATCAGATCTTCAACAAGTTGGAAATGCAGTGGCTTCTCCCGATACCACCCATTTAAATGAACGCCAGCCTGACATTAAACCTATGATAGAGATTATGCCTGATTCTGACATACATGAGGAAACCCTGAAAAAACTACTTCAAGCGGAATCGGAGAGACATCTTTACGAAACTGAGCGCTTAGTCACAAAACTGACCCGTTTTCAAATATCTGAGTTTGCTGTCAAGACACCGGGCTCGATTACTGCTGAACCTGCATTCCAAGATGATGTGGCAGCTGAAGCATACCTTGCAGTGCAAGGTAAGACTGATATTTCTTTTTCTACGGAACCTGCTTGTGAAACCTCTGAAACTTTAGTTTCTCCAGCTGGCAGTAAAGGGGTTGTTGATAGCCCATGCTTAAAGCTGGAGAAACCTGCTGTTCTGTCTTGCAAATCTTCAGTGCAAGTAGAGACTTCTGTCTCTGAGGGACCTGTAATTACAGCTTGTTCGGCACAGCCTGTGTTGCCTGGCGGTCAGGTGAAGCTAGGAGAGCTCTCCCACCCTACTCTCTCTCGAACTGCAGGGTCTGTGTTTCATGCTGCATTACCTGCAGAGCTCTCACTTGCACAAGACACTGGAATTCTCTGTCAGACTTCCCCTACTAAGCAGAAAGGATTGATTGTTTTCTCATTTCAAAAGTCAGCTCCCCAGCATGGGTCTCGAGTGGACTATGTACCTGAGCATGCTGTTTCTCATTTACCTGAAGCACAACTGGTGTCCTCCACCTCTCCTGTGTTGACTCAGCCCGGGATTAACCATCCCCTCTTTGAAATTTCTTCTGGGGCTACAAATCAGGACTTTGAAGTCCTACAATCTCTTAGTACCGTGAATGACGGCTGGTCTCCCCAAAAAGCCTTAAGTGAAGCAGGATGGACGAGAAATTCTAAAGGGATTTGGATTCCTACCCCAGACTGGGATCCCACACTTAACTTCATGCAGAATTGTCCTGCATGGCATCCTGAAGTTTCTGAGCATCCTTCTTCAGTGGGACTACCGGACAGGACTATTGAGCATGCTGCAGTGATTTCTCCCCCTGTGGTGCCATTACATGACACAAACTCTGCAGATCAAACAGATATTCCCATTGCTGAGGCATCCATACCAGCTTCAGAAGATTCTTTGGCCTCTGCTGAACCGATTAAACCTCTTCTCTCTGACATTTTTTCCAAAATAAAAAAAGAAGCCACCTCTAGACATAATGCAGTTCGCATACAATACAAAGGGGGTTTAGAAGTTCGCCCTGATAGGCATTATGTTGGTAAATTGTTGTTGAAAGACTCTTTAAAGTTTTCCCCAAAGATGTCTTCGCCTTTATCAATATTTCTGGTGAAGACAATTTTGACATCAGTTTCAGAACTGCTTATGGTTTAGACATGTTTTGGGAACGGTACAACCAGATCAAGTTC
Source organism: Neoceratodus forsteri (assembly GCA_016271365.2). Taxonomy (NCBI): domain Eukaryota; kingdom Metazoa; phylum Chordata; order Ceratodontiformes; family Ceratodontidae; genus Neoceratodus; species Neoceratodus forsteri. Next base: position 453,271,259 of record CM057452.1, on the reverse strand, counting down.
TCTCCTACATGTACCCCCTTTTTGGTCATTCCTTCGACTAAGTCTTTAACAAAATATGTTATCGTAATGTTCCGAAACGAGGGGGTTCATGTAGTGGATATTACCTACTAGCTTAGTCAGAAATGTGCTGTGATAAGTCCCCCTGAGGCTATTTTGGACACTGAGTTATTCTGGACAGGAGGTTGGCGTTATAAAATCAAGCTTAGACAAACTGAAGCTGGTGTGGAACACATTCCAAATTCTTTTTTACTAGGCAGGGATAGAGGAGTTTGTTTTTATACAGGTCAGCCTTGGGCTTGCTATAAACGTGGCTCTAAAACCCATCTTTCAAGCTCTTGTGATAGGTTCTGGTGTGATAACTGTGGAGAGATTGGCCATATAGCTTTCCAGAGTGTGAATCTCACTAAATGTGACCTCTTTGAAGAAACAGGACATGTATTCACGGAATGCCCGTGGGCTGCAAAAAAATAAAGCCTCTTGCTTAAGCCCAGACCTTCTCATCCAGAATGCCCAGAATTCAGTTCCTTCCAAACCTACCAAATCTTTAGGATCAGAGGACCTGACTAAGCCTCTCCCTCAAGAATATTCCCCTTCTTTGCCCCCTCCTCCCCCTGACCCTCCTGTACAGGTAGTCGTGGAACCCCTCCCACCCTTCTGCAGTCCTGCCACTAGATACTTCTCTTCCAGTATGTTATACAGATGTGGCGGATGGTGTACCTGGTATTGTTGATCCATTACCTTTCAGTACTGTTCCAGTATGCAGATCACCAGGAACTTGAAAGGGGGACAGCCCCCACCGCCGGTAGATCTAGAGTTAAAAAAAAAACTTTTCTATTTTACCCTCCCAATGGGGAGACACTGAAATGGATTTGGGAGACTCTGACTCCCAATCAACTAAAACTGAAGCCAGAACTTTGTCCCTGACTAGATCTGACTATAAAGGGGAAAAAATAGAAGAAAAGGAAAAAAAGAGTCTTGAATTCACTACTAAAATTTCTGTATGACTTCTTTTCATGTTGGTACATTAAATATCCATAGTCTATTGAATGAAAAAAAACGAATGACAGTTTATCAGTATATTCATGATCTTAAACTGGATGTCTGTTTTTTACAAGAGACATGGATGTATATCAGTGATCAAGCAAGGTTTTTCCAGAGTGAATGGGTGCGGGGTCCTTCATTTTGGTCCTTTGGCACTGCCTCTGCAGATGGTGTGGGATGTTTATTTCACTCATTTAATTTTACTTTAATCAAACTTATTGATTTAGTCCCAGGGAGGGCTATAATTTTGGATGGCATGTAGAAACAATTACATTGTCAATTTATAAACATTTATGGTTCACAAATTAAATCTGAACAAGCAGCACTATTCCACAGTTTGAAACCGTATTTGCTTACTACTTATAAGGTCTTTTTTTGTGGAGACTTTAATTGCACTATGCCATCTTCATCTGTTACAGCAGTCCCACAAAAGAAGAAAATATACTGTGACTCCAACGCTTTACAGAAACTGATTGATACTACAGATCTCTTAAACTGTATTTCCTTTCAAACCTCTGGGCCTAAATTTACTTTTAAAAGGAATAAATATACTTCCACCATTGACTTCATATTTTTTTTCCAAACCCTTCCCAATGTACAGTTTCAAACTGTAGTTACCACCTTTTCAGACCACCTACTATTAATAGGTTCTTTTACTTTTAGTGTAGGGCCTTTCAACGTCAGGCTAAGATGGAAATTAAATTCCTCTGCCCTGAATGATCAGGAAGTGGAACTGCACGCAGCCAACATCTTAGCACCCAGATTATCTGTCTGTTCCTTGTATGATAAAACAGATGAGTGGTGGGCGGACTCAAAATTGGATTTTAAACTTTATTTTTTGAAAATGGGGAAAACCAGGGAAAATAGAACAATTTTAAAATATTTACAAATCAGGCAGCAGATCCAAAATGTATACTCCTTAGCCAATACTTCCAGATTTGATTATACTGATCAGATCAAAGTACTTAAGGAAGAACTACTACAATACCAATATGACAGGGCTTAAACCATGAAGAACTTATTACAATATGGAGCTTTAAAATCACCCCAAGAGGACCCCTTTGAAGCTTTCTGTACTTAGATTTTATTTTTATAGACTCTTTAAGAAATACATCTGGTGATGTTGTGTCTTCCTTAACAGGGATACATGATATTATTAAAGATTTTATGTTATCCCATGTCCCTCCTCAAGCCCCCTCAGAAGCTAATATTAGACAATTTCTGGCCTCATTAGTGATCCCTACAGCTCCAAGTGACACAAAACAACTGATACAACGTATTATGATTTTGGAAATCCAACAGGCCATTAAGACTTTAAAGAACGGCACCTCACCCGGGTTGGATGGGTTGACCAATGAATTTTATAAATCGTTTTCAGGTCTTTTAGCCTAGTGTTTAGTAATAGTGTTAAATTTTTTATTACCCATGCTATCCCTTCATGGTTCACAGAAGGCTTACTGATTTTACTGTTTAAATCTGGGGGACAAACTTTCAATTAATAATTGGAGACCAATTACACTTTTAAATACAGATTACAAAGTTTTTGGTATTATTTTAAATAATAGAATAAAAAACTATGCTAAAAAAGTGTTATCTCCTTGGCAATTTTGTGGTCTACCAGACCGTACCATTCAACAAGCCCTAATGATTATAAGGGATGTAACTGATTATATGGAATTACACCATAGTCAGGGATGCCTTCTCTCGGTTGACCAGTATAAGGCCTTTGTTAAGATCTCTCATCCATTTCTTTTTCTAACTCTGGAAGCATATGGCATTCCACCTCAATTATTTGCAGTGGCTCAGATCTTTATATCATGGAGCAGAGGTTTATCCTATAATTAAACACCACATTACAGCAGGAATCCCACTACAAACAGGTGTACGACAGGGCTGTCCTCTTAGTCCTCTCCTTTATACTTTTACTTTGGACCCATTATTGCATTTGTTTACTAACACTTCTCAATGGACAGGTATTGTAGGACCAGTCAGGAATAAGGCTTTTCATATGACAGCCTATGCAGATGATATCTGTGTATTTTTTTCAGATTGCAGGCAAATTCCTATTTTTTTGAATTGTATGACTAATTAATCATCTTTTTCCAATTCCAAATTAAATATATCAAAATGTAAAGGGCTATTTATAGGAATTAGCTGCCCGAATCCAGTTTGGCTACAAGAAATCTTGATTTCTACTGAACCTCTTAAAGTTTTAGGTATCTATTTTGGCACACAAAATCTTCCCTATTTTAACTGAGATCTGGTATTGACTCAAGTTGGTGCTAAGGTACAAAAATGGAGACATTGGAGAATAGCCAAACTCAAACGAATTCAGCTTATAAGACAATTTCTTATTCCTATGGGTTTATATGTTGCCATGATTTTTCCACCACCACATAATCTGGAAACACGATTATACAGTATATTTTTTCAAATGATGTGGGGAAATAGACTGAATCCAGTTAAGTGCCATTATACATATCTTACCAAAGAAAAAGGGGGTTTAGGCATGATAGATCCGGTGATTTTTTTCTCCACATTATTTTTCACACACTCAATTAAATATAGCTTAATCACAGATGAGGCACTGTACTCTTACTGGAGTAGCTGAATTTAGCAGGGTATATTTCCAAATGGCAAAATACCCCACCTAAATTACCAAGAACCATATCTTTACCCTCCTGGTTTCTTCCTGCTGCAAAACGATTATATAAATGGGGGGTAACACCACAAATGATCATTACCAACATAGGTCCTCAGTTATATATTCTAGTCATGTCCTTAGTACATCTCATTGACCCTTGTTTCAAAAATTGTCCAGCCTCCCAAAATCATAAAATCCTGACACAACTTAATAATCCCAGAATACCTTCCCACATGTGCGAATTATTGTGGTTAATGGTCTATGGTAGAATAAATGTCAGAGGCAATGCCAATATATGGCAAAGTCTGAAAGAAACTGCCTGGATGAGGTTTGTATTAATCAGGAAGAGACTTTTGAACATTTTTTATTCCATTGTTCATATGCTCACTTCCTTTGGAGTTACCTTGCAGTAAAATGGACGATGGCATGGTTAATATGAATTACGATAGCCTAGTTTTGGGACACTTTCACAATTTAGGAACTTCCTATTCCACGGATATGCTGGTAGTTTTTTGTTGTGTTTTAAAGTATTATCTTTGTCAAGCTAGATACCAATGGGTTCTGTATCAGAGATGGATGCCTTATGAAATGGTGGGCAATCTAATACAGGTAGCCATGAGCAAAGTGTATAGTTCAGATTTAGTCAATCAGACATTTAAAAAAGTCACAAATTGGTGGAAAGATTTTTCTTGGTTTATTAAATTTAAATAAGAATTAGAAATTTCTGATTGATTTTGAGTTAAACCTGTGTTAAAAAAAGGTTATTTTTTGTTTACATCTTTTTTTTCCTAGTTGTTTTTAACTTTTTTTGGTTTCTATTCCATCATCATTATGTGTGACTTTAACACTCTTGTTTTCCTTTGATTTCTGTATTTGAAACTTTATTTTGTGATGTGATTTCAATAAAAATTCCCCTACTCTTGCCAGTAGGGGGACTGCTGGCTAGTGCATTGGTCACTTTGTGCTGAGCAAGTGGAGGAGATGGATGTAACTGAAGCGGCAGAGCAGGCTGCCATTCTAAGGTCTGATGCTATGGACTCTGAGGTTTTTTTTGATGCTCTAAGTGTGGACGTGGATTTGGTGAATTTCATTTCTGCCTCTGAGATAAGGTCTGAAGCCAGTGATCTACTGCCGAATCAGGAGGTTATTATTTAATCTGAAAAACTTCAGGATGAGACTTTCAAAGATTCAGCTACTCTGCAGCAACAGTTTCATGAAGAAGAAGCTCACTTTCAATAGGGGCAATGTGAACTGAAAGCTGCAATTGTGGCAGCGGATCAGTGCTCCTCGTCTGAGCTGAATGAACTGCAAACTGTGCAAAAGGCTGCCTCAGACAATGATGTGGCAGCTCTCCAGACAACTCCTCTGCAGAAGATTGCAGCTGTTGCAGACGAAGTGCAATTACCTTACCAGGACGCTTCTGCAGGCTCCTACTCCTTTTTAGCAGGTACAGGGCAAGTGCCCTTCTTTGTCTATAAAGGACATTTTTTCAATGACTCTGTGGGAACCTCGTCAGGACTGGTTATTTCAAGCACAATGTTACCTGACCTGGGACAAAACCCCGATGTTCAAGCATCAAAACGGCAAGAACTAGCAGCTGATGAGAGCCAGTGGTCTGTAGATCGCACTTTGTAGGCTGCTAGTTGGGAGAAATCTGACACAGGCTCTTGGGTTTCAGGTCCTTCTGATATTTCTGTTTCTCTCAGCAAAAAATCCACCTCTGCTAGGCAGGACTGCCTTCCCTTAGAAACTAATAGAACTAAAGACTGGGGATCTGAAATGGACATTGTCTCTCCTTTACATGTGCCAGACAGCTTAGAACTTAAGCAGAATCCTGTGCTACCTATTTTGCAGGGTGGTTAAACTAGACTTTGTGGGCCTGATTCCTTTGTTGTTTCAGAACTTCTACCCTCTGCGGGACAAACTAAAAATACTATACAAGGACAGTCTAAATCTACTAAATCCTTTGCTTCCTTATTTAGAGCTCCAGTTTTCCCTGCTAAATGCCATGATGCAATTAGGTTGATTTACAAAGGGGGTTTAGAAGTTTTTCCTGACCATAAACATGTTGCCAGGAACCTGCTTATGGGTTCCATGTACTTTACCCATGCTGAAATTTATGTTTTAATACATGTTTCAGGAGAACCTGTCTTTGACGTTAGCTTTAAACAAGGTAGTGGTCTGCAGACGTTCTTGTCTCAATACCAACTTTTAAAATCCTCTGTTTTATGGGTCCCTTTTGAGGTAGTTACCCTAACTAAACCTGCACATCGTATGATCACAGTGTTATTTAGAAATGAGGGGGTGAGTGTCACAGATCTAGTGTATTGGCTTAAACAAAGGTGTACAGTACAGGGTAATCCAGAACCCATTTTTGATGATGATAATATCTGGAACGAAGGGTGGAAAATACAAGTTGTTCTGAACACTTCTGATACTGGGCTAATTCATTTACTCAATAGCTTTTTCCTGGGGAAAGATAGAGGAGTTTTATTCTATGCAGGTCAGCCCAAGGCCTGTTATTGGTGTGGAGCCACGGGTCACTTAAGCAGTATGCGTGATCGACTAAAATGTATTACTTGTAATGAGCTAGGTCACAGTGCAGCAATATGTAGGAATGACCAGGTTTGTAATTTATGTGAGGAAAAAGGTCTCACTTATCATTCTTGTCCCTCCGCTGCTCACAACCAGGGAGAGCAAGCTGACTGGGATGAGCAGAGAGTATCTATAGCTCTAGCACAACGTGCCACGGCTCAGCATTTGGCCTCTAGGCCCCAAGATAGGCCTCCTGATAAATCTGCAGCTGTCACTCCTGCTCCTGAATGTTCTGCTGCTACACAACTGTCTGCTATGCCTCCACCAGGAAATTTAGTTATAAACACTGTCTCTGTGGTTCCACAGAAGGAGGCTAATGCATCTACAGAGGTAGAAACTACTGTGATTGAGGCTGTCAGCTCACCTAGAGCATACTAAAGATGCTCCACAACAATCCCCACTTATTCAGGTTAAACCCTCCAGACGTCGGCAAAACTGGGTACAACTAGCAGCTAAAATGCCTAAAATGTCTGAAATCCCTATTAAAACCAGATTTGCCTCTTTGCCTATAGAAGAAGAAATTTCTGGAAATGAATCTGAAGGGTCTTCTAGTATTTCCTCAGTACTGGATCAGGGTTCTGAATTGGAAGAACCCTCCCCAGACACAGTGCCCCCTCCCTCTGGAAAAAGAACAGGGAAAACTAAGCATGTTAGGACCACAAGAGCCTCTTCTAAAAAGCCTCCATGAATTGAATCATGCTTCAGGTTTTATCACTTACACCTTTATAAAAAATAATGCCTTCTTTATCTGTTTATTCTATTAATGTTAAAAGCATTAAGAGTTTATGGAAAAAGCAAGCTGTATTTTCCCATTTAAGATCTTTTTCAACTGGTGTTTTTTTTTTTTTCCCTACAAGATACTAGGTTACATACCATATCTGAATTAAAACAGATCATCAAGCTTTGGCATTCAGGTCCTTCTTTCTGGTCATTGGGAGATGAAACTTGCTCTGGGGTTGCCATCTTACTTAAAAATGTAGACATTCATGTCATTAAACTAATTGATTTGATTCCAGGTCGGGCCTTAATACTATATGTCAAGCTATATAATGTACTGTTCCGGTTCATCAATATTTATGCTGGTCAAACAAAGGTGATAAGGATTGAGCTGTTCCAAGCTATCCAGCCCTATCTATACTCTGCACATCACATTATTCTGGGTGGTGACTTCAACTGTGGGTTGAAAGTAAGGGATGGGGGTAGGAATACTGTTACTAATAAAGTGTTTTGTGACATGACCTTTCTTTCCACTATGATACATAATGCAAATTTGAGGGATGCTTACTTTAAGGCAGTTGGGAAAGCTGACCCCACCTTTTATAGAAGCATCTCAGCCACAAGGATTGACTATTTTTTTGTTTCTTCCCTTTTACAAATTTCTAAAGCAAAAACCTTAATAGCAGAGTCCTCAGACCATAAAATATTATATTTAATGTTGGATGGATCACATACACCTCCTAATGGGCCGGGTTATTGGAAGTTAAATGCTTTACTTTTGGCTAAGGAAAATATTCATCAAAATCTGGCATATTTTATTCAAAAATCATCCAGGATTTGACAGTTTTTTTTAAAATCATATGGAAAGGTAGTCAGGGATAAGGAATACAGGACTTATCTTAACCACAGGTCACAACTTCAAAAACTGTTATCTTTAGCATCTATGATGAAACATGATTTTATGGTGCAAATTCAAAATATTAAACAGCAAATTGTAGAATATCATTTACTACAAGAACAGCATTTGCAATATCAGCAGTCATATTGTACTCAGGGTAAAAAGGGTTACATTTGCCCTTATGAAGGACACGCAGCTAGGAATTTCAACAGAACAATGGATAGTTTATTTGATAATGATGTAAGGTTATGTACTGATCCTGGACAAATTCTTAATATCATAACACAATATACAACTGAATCCTTTACCCCCCAACCCCAAGTTCACACTGAAACATTGGAGACATCTCTTGGCTCACTTTCTATGGTTAAGCCCACTGAACACTTATTAACACTTTTAATTGCTAATATTATGCCACAAGAGGTAGAAAAAGTGATTGTGGCATTAGGGAATAATAAAGCACCAGGTAGAGATGGACAAACTGGAGAATTGCATAAGCTTATAGGACCATATATTTTGACAGAACTAGCTGCGGCCTTTACGACAATCCTTTCATCTGGATCCCCTTTTCTGCATATGACAGGGAGTATTCTGATACATATATTTAAACAAAAAGGAGATAGGGGATATATAGATCACTGGAGGCCCATTTCTCTGCTTAATACAGACTTTAAAATTTTAGCTAAAATTCTGAACAACCGCTTGTTATTGGTAGCAACACATATTCTATCCCCAGCACAGCCATGTGCCATACTAGGTAGAAATATCACAGAATATCTAATTTTGTTAAGGGAAATCTTTGAGCATAGTTTTAGGCACAGAGCAGATGACTTAGTACTGTCATCAGATCAAAGACAAGCCTTTGACTCAGTTAGCTACACCTTCCTATGGGAAGTTTTAAAAAAATATGGTTTTCCACCACAATTTATTAGTTGGGTTCAATGCTTATATAAAACAGCTACAGTCACTCCTCTGGTTAGAGGTCGGAAAGGACCTATACTGACAGTAAGGAGAGGGGTGCACCAGGGGTGTCCACTTAGCCCATTGTTATATGCTTTTTGCATTGACCCTTTACTACAGCTCCTGAACAGTTCAGTACTTTTAAAGTCTATTATAGTTGCTTCAGACCCCCTACGTTATAAAGCTTTATCTTACGCAGATGACCTCTGCATCTTAGTGGCTGACAAGGTTTCTATTCAGGAAGCTTCAGGTATATGTACAACTTATAATTCAAACTCTGGTACCAGTTTGAATTTAGACAAATGTATAGGCACACAGCTTGGCTCAGTTGTTCCTCCTGTTTCGGAAGTGGCAGGTATTAATTTCTCAGCTACTCAATTGAAAATTCTGGGGATTATTTATGGCCAGGAGGATATGTGCCTTTTATATTTAAATAATACTATACTGGTTGCCAGTTCGGTGGTGGATCACCTTTAAAGTCCACTTGCTGACTTTCAAAGCTCTACACGATATGGACCCAGGCTATCTGAAAGAACTTCTGGTTCCTTATCACCCGAATTGATCACTCCACTCAGCTGACGAGGGGTTGCTAGAGGTTCCAAGGGTAAATTTGAAATCTTCGGGTGCTCGGGCATTTGCGTATGCAGCCCCCACCCTTTGGAACTCTCTACCCATCGGTTGGGGAGTGCACTTCTGTGGAGGGCTTTAAGAGAGGTTTGAAGACTTTGTTATGGGAAACTGCATTTTTAGAACACTGACTGTTATGATTGTTTTGTTTTAATTGTATTTCTTAATGATTTTTTACTGTTCTGATTTGTTATTTATGTACGGCGCCTTGGTAATTGAAAGGCGCCTTATAAATAAAAGTATTATTATTATTATTATTAAATTGGGATCCTTGCTTGCTTCATGGTAAAGCTCTAATGGCTAAATGGAATAAGTGGAAATTAAGCAAACGGAAAAGGGTACATTTAATTAAAGCATTTCTTATCCCAGTATTTCTTTATATAAGTTATGTCTTTCCTCCACCTTGCCAACTAGTAACTGTAATTTATAGTCTCTTTTTCCAAGCTGTATGGGGCAGTAGGTTAAATCTGTTAAAAAGGAATATTATGTACCTACCAATAAAGCAGGGAGGGCTGGGGATGGTAAATCCAATTTTATTTTTTTATAGCATTTTTATATATGCAAACTTTAGACCTTTATTAATTTTTTTTTTATAAAACTTGGGTGCCTGTGTTTGAACGGAATTGTGGTCTATGGTTTAGACAATGGGATAGAGGGGAATTGGGTATTTTGCATAGATCTCTCAATATACCACCTTATATTAGGGAACAGTTTGCTTATTTCAAACATTGGAAAATTACCAGCCATCTTGTAATCTCAAAACAAAGGAAAGAGTTATATAACTGGGTGATGCTGACTCAATTTATGGAACTGGAAACTTTTTCAAGATGTCCCCTTCCATACAGAGAGGCAGTATTAGGTTTGTTAAATACCCCCAGGATTCTGGATAAATTTAAAGATTTTCATTGGCTGAGCTGTCATGATAGAATTAACGTTAAAGCTAATCAAAAACACAAACAACTAATTGAGCGTTTATGTGTTAGACCTGGATGTATTCAACTAGAAACAACTGAACACCTTTTTTTGACCTGTACCTTTTTTTTGACCTATGTCTATATTAAATCCTTTTGGCCTCTGTTGGCAACTGTCTGGAATGCTCCATGGTTTCAGTTCATTACTATGGATGTTCTAATGTTGGGTAAATACTGTATATGGGGTGGAACATTATTGGCATACTGAAACTCTACACAAGATGTTATTAGTAGTTAAATGGTATATTTGGAATAGTAGATGTTTATTCTCATTACAGCAGAAACTTTTATCTCATGAAGAGCTTCTTTGTAGAATTACAAGGGAATTAAAAATTCAATATAATGAGGACTCTAGGCTCCTACATTCTAGAACTTTGTGTGCAGATTGGAAAGATTTGCCATGGATAACAGATTCTGATGTACCTGTAATTTAAATATGGTGGGTGTTAGGTATCATGATTTATATTAAAATTGCTGTAGGGTTTGGATGAAACTGCTTTCATAATAATGTATTATATGTTTTCTAGGAATGCTTCTACCTTGTTTTTCCATTAATAACACACCCTCACAAGATTACTGATGAAAGCAGAACCATGGGTATGGGAGGAAGAGCAAGAAAAAGCTATGCTGGCACTAAAAGATAGCCTAATTAAAGCTCCATGTCTTGCTTACCCTAAAAAGGATAAGGAGTTCAACCTTGAAACGGTACACTAAACAAAGTACTGTATCAGTGCAGTATTGTATCAGATTTAGATGTAATAAGTTGTATTCCCATTCAGATACCTACTTTCTTTCATCTCCCTCTTCCAAAATCTTATGTACACTTATTGCTATCTCCTCTAAGGGGTTATCTTCTGTCTTCCTATATGTTTCTGTATAACTCAGATGTCTTAAATATTATTTTCTATATGCAATGTAGTCTTGAACTACTATACTGTAGCTCCCCCATTATCAGCTTTTTTTAATAATGGTTGTATCATCCATCTCTAAGGTTCTCAAAGCTGCAAACAGTAAAGTAGATAACGTAAACTTCATCCTTGTATTCACTGTTCTTTCTTCTTACATTTTCTAAGTTTCTTTCTACTACTGTTAGGTACATTTCTATTTTAGCAGGAATTTTCTCTGGTGGAACAAATTTTTATTTACTGTTAAACGCCAATTGCAATTCCCTTTATCATGCGCGTTCTCTCAAATCTATTCTTTACATCTCCCCTGCTGGTCTAGTCTCACAAAATTGTCTCAATTTTAACTTTCTGAAAAAAAACTATGTATGTCTAATTTTAAACTAAACCAATCTGTCCTTTCATGAGGACAAAATGTTATCCCTTTTAGTAATATTAAAGTCTCTTTTTCAGTAAGATTTAGTTTTGATAAATTGTATATCACTATTTCCCTCTCTGAACCTGTAGTCTTGTAGTTACTCTCGCTTCTATGGCTTTCTTGTCTTTCCCCTATCTGACTCTTTGATCTCTTTCTGTTTGTTCTTCTTCCTCATACTCAGCAAGGTGTTCAACACTGTTCCTCATAGGAGGCTTGTAAAGAAAGCTGTGCAGCCCTGGATTGTGTCACAAGAAGGTGAGCTGGGTTGGGAATTTGTTGAGGGACAGAACACAGAGGTTGGTGGTAAATGGAGCTGAATCCGAGGAAGACAGGGTGACCAGCGGGGTGCCACAGGGATCAGTTATTGGTCCAGTACTGTTTAATATCTTCATTAGTAACATGGCAAAGGGGCTGGAGGGGAAGGTATGCCTCTTTGCAGATGACACTAGATCTGCAATAGGGTAGACACTCTGGGAGTGGTGGAAAAAATGAGGAATTACCTAACTGAAGTTGAGGGATGGTCCAGAGTGTGGCAGCTAAGATTCAGTGTGAAGAAGTGCAAAATCATGCACTTGGGGCACAGGAACCCAGGGAGGAATTACATGATGGGTGGGGAGTTATTAACAGCCACCAAACAGGAAAGAGATCTGGGGGTGATCATGTCTAATGTCCTAAAGGTGGCCAAACAATGTGCCAAGGTGGTAGGGAGAGCCAGTGGGATGTTGGTATGCAAAGGGAGAGGTATCACCAGCAGAAGAAAAGAGGTGGTGATGCCACTGTACAAATCATTGGTGAGACCTCATTAGGAGTACTGTGTCCAGTTCTGGATTAGACATCTATGAAAGGACATACTGTAGACAGTGTACAAGCAGTTCAAAGAAGGGCAACAAAAATGGTGTAGGGCCTGCACCTAAGCTCATACAAGGAGAGACTGGAGGAACTCAATATGTATACCCAGGAGAAGAGGAGGGAGAGGGGAGACATGATAGTGACCTTTACGTACATAAAGGGAATAAATAAGGTACAGGAGGGCAGCATCTTTTAGAAGAGAAGATGCCCTAGAACAAGATGGCATGGCAGGAGACTGGAGGGGATAGACTAAGGGGCACCATGAGAAAGTACTTCTTTACAGAAAGGGTGGTGGAGGCATGGCACAGCATCATTGCAGAGGTAGTGGGAGCAATATCAGTTAGTGAATTCAAAACTGCATGGGTGAGACATAAGGGGGACCCTAGCAATTCAAAAGAGAAGGTAAAACCAGAGATAAAGTAGGATCTCTGGCATTTTTAGTGGGTAGTGAAAAAGGGCAGACTGGATAGGCCTATCAGTCCTTGTCTGCCATAAAATTATATTCTTCTATGTCTCTTCTTCTTCTTCCTCCCTTCTTCATGTGGTCAGTCCTCCACCTGAAGTCCCCCTTCCTCTTCCCCACCCATCTCTGCCTACACTCCAGCCTCCACCTTCCCCCTGCACAATATGAACCCCGGATCCATCCTGCCTAAAAAGGACCACTTTTATTTGCTCACTCACTATCAATTCTAGAATCTGAATAAATATGGTATTCTAAATCTAAATTAAATTTCTTCATGTGTATGCATCTATTCAACACTCTCTGAAAGGTATAAATCATATTATTTTTAAAGTCCTGTGTGTCCCTCCAATACTTATGAATTTTTTGTTCTTTTTTATGAAGATAGAACTCTAGTGTATGAAATAATAAATGGATTTAGCATTATATTTAGGAACTCTGTTTTTTGAATGCGAGTACATAATTGATTTACAGTTTATGTAAATTATGAAAATTGAAAAGATTTGGAAAGGTTTTAATATTTACAGTATTCATGTTTAGTTTTTAAAGAGTTACTGTTGTGTTACTATTGTGTTTTGTGCTTACAGGTTGTGTTTACAGGTTTTATTACTGTTTTGTTCTTATAGGTTGTACAGTTTACTGCTGTAATTTTCTCTGATTGAAATTGTTTTTTGCAGGATATATTTTATTTTAAATTGTTGTGCAGCTTGTCTTGCTGAAAGGAAGGAAAGCACTCACTGGGGTGGTAGGTCAGAGCTGTAGCTGATTGTTTCTGGAGGGCACAGACTTGGTCCCACCCCCTGCCCTACCCCACCCACCCCAAGTGCATCATTTCCTTTATACCAGGGATTCTGACATCACTTCCCCAAAGGGCAAAGGACATACACCTGTCATAACCTTAACAGCCGAGCACACTGCATAGGGGGTAGACACATGCACATGCTCAGACACACTAACAAAAAAGGAAAAACTAAATAGGAAGGGAGAGAAAGACAAGTTGGGAGTGGTGCAATGCACTGGCTGTGGGGTGGCAGTCTTTTGGGAGATGTTCTAGAGGCTGCAATGCTGCCCTATTTACAGGCACCTCTCTGGTCTGAGGGAGGAGGTTGCCTGTCTCCAGGCTGACCTGGTGAGAATTTAGGAAACCTTCTCTCCCACCCAGGGACCACCAGGGCCACTGCTGCTGCCTCAGAGATTGCCAAGAAAAAGGAGTGGTTGGACCACCATGGGCTCAAGGAGGGTGACGGTGGTGGATCAGAGGCACATCCCACCAGTTGTACCCCAAAACAGTTCATACACTATTCTGGTGGAGTGTGGTTCCTCTATGGAGGCAGTGGAGTCCAAGGAGAATGTTAGTAACCTCCACAAAGGAGACCCAGAGGAGGGTAGAATGAGACCCCACAGGGGAAGGAAACAACTCCTGGTGGGGGACTCAATCATTAGGAGGGTAGAACTGGAGAGGATGGGTGAGGGAGGCAAGGTGCCTGCCCAACACCATGGCTGGGAGAGACAGGAAGCAAATCCTCAGGATTGCAGGAGCAGCAGCACGGGGGAGGGAGCTGGATGTCATTGTCTGCATAGGGACAAATGACCTGGCTAAGAATGGGATCAGAGCAGTGCAGGAGGAGTTTTTAGAGTTGGGGAGGGGCCTTAGATAAGTAGCTTGCATGGTAACATTCTCAGAGGTGCAGATTGTCTATGGCATGGGTGAGGCTAGCGTACTCTGCTCCATGGGATTCAATGAATTGTTGAAAAACTGGTGCAGAGCTCAGGGTTTTGGTTTTATTGGGGACTGGGGGTCCACCTGGAGGGATGCAGTCCTATGCTGGTGCATTGATCTGCATCTGTCTGGGAGAGGAACCAGGAACCTAGGTGATAAGCTTAAATGCTTCATTGGCAAACATTTAAACTAGCCAAGGGGGGAGGCACTGAAAAGAAGCATGGAAATCTCAGCCCCCTTCCCCACAGAACGGGGTAGTCAGTGAGGTAAACACTAAGGTAGAGAAGTCGATAAGGAGCAGGATAGGGGTCAGTGGGAAAAAGGCAAAGACAGTAAGGACAGGGATGGGGCTAAAAGGGGTAAGGCTATCAAACAATGGGAGGTGATGAGTACCAATGCACGTAGTCTGGGTAACAAGCTCCCTGAATTAGTGGTCTTGATGGAAGAGGGACACCTGGATATCATGGCAGTCACAGAAACATGGTACACAGAGAACCATGACTGAGATGTCAACATACCAGGGTACACAATCTATAGGAGGGACAGGGAGGGTAAAAGAGGAGGAGGAGCTCTCTATGTAAGGGAAGGGATCAAAGCAATGAAAGTAAAGGGGAAACAGAGAGGTGAGGCGGCACTGTGGGTCACACTGGAGACAGGAAATGGCACCACAATCCATATGAGGGTTGTATAGAGCACCCCCGTCTCGGGGAGGAAATGGACAAGGAAATGATCGAAGGCATCCTTAGAATAGCAGAAAAGGGTGAGAGATTGTTGATGGGGGACCTGAATATGCCAGATGTTAACTGGAGCACCTTTGCTGCAGCCACATCAAAGAGCAGGGTACTTCTCGATGCCCTACAGGGGGCAGGCCTCAGACAGCTAGTGCTGGAACCCACTCAAGAGGGAGCAACCTTAGACCTGGTACTCTCAAATTCAGACAAAGAGAGGGTCTTGGATTTAGAAGTGGGTAGCCATCTTGGAACAAGTGATCACCAAACAGTGTGGTTCATGATAAACACAGCCATAGAGTCAAGTAACAGAAAGGTGAGTGTATTGGACTTTAGGAGTGCTGAGTTTGGCAAAATGGGTGAATGCCTCAGAAAAGCACAAGCAAATGGACAAGAAAGTGGGGTGGAGGAACAATGCAGAAAAATCAAAGCTGCCATCACAGAGGCAACTAGCCTTTGTGTGAAGCAAATAAACAAAACAGAGGGGGGGATGACTCGGGGCAATGTGAGGAAGTATTTTTTCATGGAGAGGGTGGTGGACACATGGAACAGAAAACTAGGATCTGTGACTTATCCAATAGGCAGGGAAATGGGCAGACTGGGTGGGCCAAGCGGTCCTTGATTCCCTGATGGAGCTGCACATATTTAGGCAGTGAAACATTGATTTAATTGTATGACTGCTGAGCTGTATTGATTACAATATTTTTATTCAAATATGTTTTGTGAGAAGAGTATATTTTCTGAATTTTATCTAAAGCTTGTAATTTAGCCCTAATTCATAACAGATACCTCCCAGATGTTTTTTTTATAATTCAGGGTTGATTCTTCTGGTGTTTTGCACTGTTGTATCAGAAACATGATTCAGGCAACCCTGAAACAGCCTATGCTAGTGAAAACACTGAGTGATATTGAAAAGAAATTCTCAGACTGTGAGAAAGCACTCTTTGGTACTGTTTAGGCAGTGAAATGCTTTAGAAACTATTGTATATTTGTAGTGAAAAGATCACTGTTGAAACTTATCAGCAACCTATTCCATTTTTGGGGAGCCAGAAACTCAAAGCTGGTAATGTGTCAAATAGCAGAATTTTGGCTTGCACTCTGGCATTCCAAGACATACCTTTCGAAATAAGATATTACATATGAACATATAAAACTGCCAGCAGATAAAGGCCTTATGGTCTATCAAGTCTGCTTGATCATGCAGTTAGCAGCCCCTATACTGCAGCTGCCCCTCCCTCCCCTTCCCCCCAGTGATCTTCTTCCTTACCTTGTCCCATCCCCTTTTGAAGCAGCCCACTGTTCTACAGGATACCACTTCCTCTGGCAATATGTTCCACCCAGACACCACCCCCTCTGTAAAAAAGTGTCTCCTCATTTCCTTCCTGAGCCTTCCTCCTTCCGATCTCAGATCATGCCCTTGAGTGTCCATCCCCCTTCTTAATCTGAAAAGCCCCTCCATGCCCATCTTATTTATTCCCTTTATGTGCTTGAAGGTTTCAATCATATCCCCCCTATCCCTCCTCTCCTCCAGAGAGTACATATTCAACCCCCTCAGCCTGTTCTTGTAGGGCAAGTCCCCTAGCCCCTGGTTAATTTTTGTTACCCTGTACTGCACCCCCTCCAGTAATCTAATGTCCTTCTTTAGGTACGGTCACCAGAACTGCATGCTGTAGTCCAGGTGTGGCCTAACCAGTGACCTGTATAGCAGCAGAATCACCTCCCCCCTCCTGGAAGATATGCCTCTGGCAATACAACCCAGAATCCTGTTGGTCTTTGCAGCTGCCTTTCTATACTGTGCTGAGTTGTTCATTGCTCCCGTTATGATCACCCCAGATCATTCTCCTCTTCCATCTTGGCAAGTTGAATCCCCCATAGCCAGTAGCTCCTCCTTGTTTTTTTTGTGCTGAAATGTAGCACCTTGCATTTCTTGGCATTGAACCCCAGCTGCCAAGTGTCTGGCCAGGCCTTCAATTTTACCAGATCATCTTGGAACCCCCGCCACCCTTCTAAGCTATCCACTACTGCTTCCATCTTGGTATCATCTGCAAACAAACTGATCTTGCTCTTGATGCCTATTGAGATGTGTGCTATGAAGATCACAAACAACACTGGACCCAGAACAGAGCCCTGTGGCACCCCGCTTGTCACCACCCTGGGAGATAAGAGCTCCCCTCCCACCACCACCCTCTGTTGTCTCCCTTGCAGCCAGTTCACTACCCATCCCACCATCTTCATCCTGGTCCCTGTGCCTTCCAGCTTACTTCCTAGCCTCCCATGCGGCACCGAATTGAATGCCTTACTGAAGTCCAGGTACCGGACATCCACTGCATGGCTCCTGTCTAATTGCCTGGTTACCCAGTCATAGTACTCCACCAGATTGGTCTGACAGGATCTGCTGAAACAAACCCATGCTGTCTGCTGTCCTGCAGCCTATTAGCCTCTGGGAAGGAAACCGGCCTCTCCTTCAGGATTGTCTTTATCAGCTTTCCCACAATGGATGTGAGGCTTACCGGTCTGTAGTTCCCTGGCTGATCCTTGGGGTCTCACTTGTGGAGGGGTACCAGGTGCACCATCCTCCAGTCCTGAACAGGTCTGCCAAGGATTCTGCCAGGACTTCTGCCAGCTCTTTCAGCACCCTGGGGTGTATGCCATCTGGCACTGGTGCCTTGTCCACCCTCAATGCCCTCAAGCCCTCCAGTATTCTTCCCACTGGGATTTCCCCATCTGTCACCCCCCATGCCTACCTTCCCACCCCACTTGTGTACAGCTCCCCCTTTCTTTTTAGGAAACACTGAACTAAAGTACTCGTTTAATGCTTCTGCCTGTTCTGCCCGTTTCCACCTCCCATCCCTCTTTATCCTTACTATTTGGTCCTTACAACTCCTTTTCTCCCTGATGTACTAGAAGTCCTTTTACCCCTCTTTGATGCCCTTTGGTAGCCTGAGTTCCTTGGATGCCTTGGCTGACCTGACCGCCCTTATCACCTCCATTGACTTCTTCAGGTATTCCTCTCTGTCTTCCCCCTCCCTGTTTTTTTGAACCTTGTAAAGGTGGCTCTTTTCTTCCTTACTTTTTCCATGACCCCCCTGCTCACCCAGCTAGGCTTCTTGACCCTAGCCCTCTTACTCTGGACCCATTGACCTGGTGTTGGAGTCACCAAGGTTGATGGTGCTGGGTGACTTTAATGCTTAGATTGACGACAAACTCTTGCAATTTTGACAGCACTTCATCCAATTGATGAATTCATTAGGCCTTTCACAGGTGGTTACCTCTGCCACTCATAAACATGGCCATCCCTTAGAAACATAGAAACATAGAATTTGACGGCAGATAAGGACCGCTTGGCCCACCTAGTCTGCCCATTTCCCTACCTGATGGATAAGCTGCAGATCCTAGTTAACCAGCAGCCTACTTCTTCCTACCCCCACCCCCTAGAATTGCCTTATGACTGTCCCATGCATGCTTGAATTCCACCACTGTTTTTGACTCCACAGCCTCCTCTGGAAGGCTGTTCCATGCATCCACAACCCTCTCTGTGAAAAAATACTTCCTTAAATTTCCTCTGAGCCACCTCCCTTCTATCTTCAAATTGTGCCCCCTTGTTCTTGCACACCTCTTTTTTTGAAAGATGCTACCCTCTTGGACTTTGTTGATTCCCTTGAGGTACTTGAAAGTTTCTATCATGTCCCCCCTCTCCCTCCTTTCCTCGAGGCTATACATATTAAGCTCCTTAAGTCTCACTTCATATGTCTTCCGGTGCAGACCCTGCACCATTTTAGTTGCCCTCCTCTGGACAGCTTCCATCCTGTCTATGTCTTTGTGGAGATTGGGTCTCCAGAACTGCACGCAGTACTCCAGATGTGGTCTCACCAGCTGTCTGTACAGAGGGATAATAACTTCTTGTTTTCTGCTGGTGATGCCTCTCCCTATGCATCCCAGTATCCCCCAGCCCTCCTTGCTGCTCTCTCACATTGCTTGCCCACCTTTAGGTCATCTGATATGACTACCCCCAGGTCCCTTTCCATTTTTGTTGTTGTTAGTATCTCACCCCCCATTGTGTACTCTTCCCCTGGGTTTTTGTTTCCCAGGTGCATTACCTTGCACTTCTTAGCAGTGAATCTAAGCTGCCATACATTTGACCATTCCTCTAACCTTGCCAAGTCCCTTCTCATCCTTTCCACCCCACCTTGTGCATCAACTCTGTTGCAGATCTTTGTGTCATCTGCAAAGAGACATACTTTTCCTTCCAGTCCCTCTGCAATGTTGCTTATAAAGACATTGAAGAGGACCGGTCCTAATACTGAACCCTGTGGTACCCCACTGCTAACCCCCCTTTTTTCAGAGTGGACTTCATTTACTATTACTCTCTGTGTCCTATTCTCCAGCCAATTCTTTACCCAGGCTGTCATCTTGGGACCCACTCCCAGGCTGGCTAACTTGTATATTAATCTTTTGTGTGGGACTGTGTCAAATGCCTTGCTAAAGTCTAGGTAGGCCATGTCCACAGCTCCTCCCTGATCTACTACTTTGGTCACCCAGTCAAAGAAATCTATCAGATTTGTCTGGCATGACCTTCCCGCTGTGAATCCATGCTGCCTTGGGTCCTGTGCCCCTCTGGCATCTAGATACGCAACAATTCTTTCCTTCAGAAGTGATTCCATCATTTTCCCTACCACTGAGGTTAAACTAACAGGTCTGTAGTTTCCTGCTTCTGCCTTGCTCCCACTTTTGTGAAGGGGAATCACATCTGCCCTCCTCCAGTCCTCAGGTACCACCCCATCCTCCCATGATTTGTTAACGAGGGTAGTCAGTGGTGTCACTAGTTCTATCCTTAGTTCTTTTAGAATTCTGGGATGAATCCATCAGGCCCCATTGCTTTGTCCACCTTCAGTTTTAAGAGCTCTTTCAGAACTCTTTCTTCTGTAAATAGGCTGGTATCAACTTCTGTATCCAGAGTGTTTCTGCTGTTTGTTTAGGTACCTCCCCTCTTCCTTTGTAAATACTGAGCAAAAATATTTGTTTAGTATCTCTGCCTTTTCACAGTCACCCTCTGCCCACCCTCCTCCCTTTATTAAGCCTCACTATCCTCCCTTGGTCTTCCTTTGCTCCTGATGTACCTATAAAGGTTTTATCCCCTTCTTAACTGAGTTGGCTATCTTTTCCTCGGTTTGGGCCTTTGCTGTTCTGACTGCCTTTCCAGCTTCCTTTGCTTTAACTGATACAGTTCTCTGTCCTGTTCCTTCTGTGATTCCTTGTACTTCTGAATGCTTATTTTTCTCTTGAACCTTCCTGCCACTTCCTTTGAGAACCATAGTGGTTTCTTACCTCATTTCGTTTTGTTTATTTGCTTTACAAAAGGCTTGTTACCTCTGTGATGGCAGTTTTATTATTCCCATTGTTCTTCCACCCTCCTTCCTGCCCATTTGCTAGTGCATTGATTAGGCACTCACCGTTTGGAAAAGTCAGCCTCCTAAAATCCAGTACCTTTGTCTTTGTATGGCTTGACTCTATTGCTGTGTTTATTGTGAACCATACTGTTCGATGGTCACTAGTTCCCAGATGGCTACCACTTCTACATCTGTGATCCTCCTTCATCTCCATTTGAGAGAACCAGGTCTAAGATTGCTCCCTCTCCGAGTGGGCTCCAATACTAGTTGTCTCAAGGCATGGCCCTGTGGGCATCCAGAATAACCCCACTCTTAGAAGTGGCTGCTGCAACTGCACTCCAGTTAACATCTGGCATATTCAGATCACCCATCAGCAATATCTCCCTTTATCTGCCATTCTAAGTATACTTTCTATCATTTCCTTGTCCATTTCTCCTGAGAGGGGGTTCAGCAAACCCTGTGCGGATTGTGGTGCCATTGCCTGCCTCCAAATTGACCCACAGTGCTTCTTCTGCCCTGTTTACCCTTTTGTTCTGTTGCTTTGATTTCTTCTCTTGTAGAGAGCTACTCCTCCTCCTCTTTTACCCTCCCTGTCCCTCCTGTAGATAGTGTATCCTGGTATGTTTACGTCCCAGTCATGGTTCTGTGTGTACCATGTTTCTGTGACTGCCACAATATCCAGATCTTCCTCCTCCATCAAGGCCACTAATTCAGGAAGCTTGTTACCCAGACTACGTGCATTGGTACTCATTGCTCTCCATTTTTTGATGGCTTTACCTTCTGTAGCGGCAACCCCCACTGACCTTTCTACCTTGGTCTTTTTCTCATTTAGTACCCTGTTTTGTAGGGGGAGGCTGGGATTTTCCTTCTGCTTATCAGTGCCTCCCCCCTTGACTAGTTTAAAGGCTTGCCAATGAAGCATTTAAACCGATTGCCCAAAAGACTTGTTCCCTTCCTGGACAGATGCAGACCATCCTGCCAGTATAGGCTGGTGTCCCACCAGGTGGAACCCCAGTCCCCAATGAAGCCAAACCCCTGTGCTCCACACTATTTTTTTAACCATTTGTTAAACTGCATGGTGCAAAGTACCCTCGCCTCACTCATGCCACTGACAGGCAGCACCTCTGAGAAGGATACTGTGTGTGCTACTTGTCTTAAGCCCCTCCCCAACTC
Source organism: Neoceratodus forsteri (assembly GCA_016271365.2). Classification (NCBI taxonomy): domain Eukaryota; kingdom Metazoa; phylum Chordata; order Ceratodontiformes; family Ceratodontidae; genus Neoceratodus; species Neoceratodus forsteri. Next base: position 453,249,169 of record CM057452.1, on the reverse strand, counting down.
TACAAAGTCCTTTTGCACTGCTCTAATCTCATGATGAGCCAAGTAATTTGTACCTAGGTGGACAATGATGTCCAGCTCAGACTCCTGTGCAACTGTTCTCGTGATCCTAAGGATGCGCTTCCTGTCCCTCCAAGCCATGGCACCAGTCAGGCACCTTACTTCAGTTTTCCCTGCTCTCCCCAGTTCTATCCCCCTAATAATTGAGTCCCCCACCAGGAGCTGCTTTCTTTCCCTGTGGTGCCCTCTGCCTCCTTCCTGAGGGCCTCCCTTGTGACAGTTGTCTGCACCCTCCTTAGTCTCCTCTGCGGGTGCATCCCAAGGGGAACTATGCTCCCCCAGAATGGTGTATGGATTGTGGAGTGTAACAACTGACTGGGTGTGCCTCTGTTCCACCACCCTTACCCTCCCTGAGCCCACTGTGGTCCAACTGCTGTGCTTTCTTCGCAACCTCTGAGGTAGTGGTGGTGGCTGTGGTGCTTCCTGGATGGGGGAGGTTCCCTTGCCACTGTCCAGAGCGGCCTGAAGATGGGCAACTTCCTCCCTCAGGGCAGATAGTTGTCTGCAAACAGGGCAGCATCTCAGCCTCCAGAAAGACTCCTGGAAGACTGCTGCCTCACAGCCATTACCCTTGACCTGGTCTTCCTCCTGGGGATGGAAGCCTCCGATGTGGGGGTGGAACCTGTCGGATGGTCTGACCATTACACTGTGAGATTCAGTTTTTGCACCCCCCTGCATAGGCCTACCCCTGTGAAGATGGTCAAGTACCGCCCTTTACGGGATGTGACTCCCGATGGCCTAACTGCGGAACTTGATCTATCAGAATTTCCTGTGATGAGCTTGGATTCAGAGGTTTTGGTTCTGGCTTATAACAAGGCCATTACCTCCGCTCTGGATTCCATTGTTCCAATCCATGTGCGTCCTCTCTCTCCTTGCCCTCGGTCCCCATGGTTTGACGGAGACTTGAGGGAGATGCGGCGACTAGGATGCAGATTAGAGCAGTGTTAGCAGAAATCCGGCTTAGATGTCGACCATCTTAGACGGCTAGAGCACTATCAACTCTATCAGTCAGCAACTGCACATAAGAAGGCAGTATTCCTGTCTGGGGAAATTGCTGCTGCCCAGAACCGACAGGCCCAGCTCTTTCGAACTGTAGACAGACTGTGCAACCCAGCCTGTCTACAGGTTTGTACAGTCTTTTCACAATTACAGTGTGAGGAGCTTGCTCGGGTTCTTTGCAGATAAGGTGGACGACATCAGGGCAGAGACCCGCACAGCACTCTCTATGGGAGTTGCCGTAGACCAGCCTCTGGTCACACTCCCTCTTTTTTCCTGGAGTTCCTTCGAAAGGCCAGAAATTGAGGATGTTATGAGGATTGTCCAGGGTATGTGCACTACATATTGTAGTTTAGACCCAGGTCCTACAGCCATGATTATGGGCTGTGGGGAGATTATCTTCCCGGTTCTGGCGAGGATAGTCTGGTGTTCCCTAGACTCTGGTGAGTACCCCTGCTCCCTGAAGGAGGCAGTGGTGACACCAGAGTTGAAGAAGGCTTCTTTGGACCCAGAATCCCTCACTAACTATAGGCCTATCTCAAACCTTCCCTTTGTGGGGAAGGTAATTGAGAAAGTAGTGGCTGCTCAGTTGGACAACCATTTGACCATCCATAGCATCTATGACCCTCTTCAGTTGGGTTTTCGAAAGAGGCACAGCATTGAGACTATGCTGGTTCGGGTGCTCAATGATCTCCTCATGGCAAGAGACCAGAAAAAAATGGTTCATTTTGGTTCTGTTGGACCTGTCATCAGCATTTGACACCGCAGACCATGGGGTGCTGCTTGAGCACCTGAGAGGCATCTGTGGGCTTTCAGGTTTGGTTCACAGATGGTTTACTTCTTTCCTCACTGGTAGAACTCAGAGAGTGGTGTCGGAGGTGTTTTCCTCTGATCCTACCTCTCTGTCATGTGGGGTGCCTCAGGGCTCTGTGCTGTCTCCCATGTTGTTTGCGGTGTACATGCTTCCCCTCGGAGACATTGTAAGATGGTATGGGCTGGAGTTTCATTGTTATGCCGATGATACCCAGCTCTACCTGTCTTTTGCATCAGACCAGAATGGAGCACTCTCAGTGTTTAATAACTGCCTTGGTGAAATCCAAAGTTGGATGAGGTCCAGCTGGCTGAAGTTGAATTCCGGGAAGACTGAGGTGATGGTCGTGGACCCTGGTAGCCGGATAGGGGGGTGGTGGGCAAATCATCCCACAGGTTTATTCCTGCGGGATGTTGAGCTCCCTATCTCTGAACAGGTGCATGACCTAGGGGTGATTCTTGATGATTGGCTGACATTACATGCTCAGGTGTCGGCTGTCGTTAAGCTATCCTTTTACCATCTGAGGAACATCGCTAGGATCAAGCACCTTGTTCTGTCTGGGGACTTGCCTACACTGATCTATGCCTTTGTGACCTCGCATTTGGATTATTGCAACTCCCTTTACTTTGAGCTTCCAGGGGTTGACATCCGCTGCTTGCAGCTGGTGCAGAACTCTGCAGCCCGGTTGTTAATGGGGACGCCTCGTTCCTTCTACATTACACCGGTGCTACGGGAACTGCACTGGCTGCCAGTTCAGTGGTGGATCACCTTTAAAGTCAGTTTACTGACTTATAAAGCCCTACACGGTTTGGGTCCTGACTACCTGAAAGAGCTTCTGGTTCCTTACCTCCCGGAGCGACCGCTCCGCTCGGCCAATGAGGGGTTGCTGGAGATTCAAAGGGTAGTTTTAAAATCTTCTGGCACCCGGGCTTTTATGTTCGTGGTGCCGACCCTCTGGAACTCTCTACCCCGTTGGATTAGAGAGTGCATGACCATGGGGGGTTTTAAACAAGCACTGAAGTCCTTTTTATGGATTAAGGCATTTGGGGATGGTGCCAACATGGATTGATGGTGTTTGTTTTACTGATTTTATCATGATGTTTTATTGTGAATTGATTTTAACTACTGTATGTACTGTTCCTTGATTTTTGAAAGGTGCACTATAAATAAAGATTATTATTATTATTATTATTGTACATGTTTCAGTTGCCTTCTCAATTCCCAGTTTAATGATCTCTCACTCCTGGTTAGTGTCCATGTTTGGATGGATCCTAGCCAGATACCCCTATACTATTTCCCTCATTCTCCCGAAATTTGCCCTCCTGAAGTCTAGCACCCTTGTGCCCATTCTTACTCCCACTTTCCCCATGCTTATTGTGAACCACACCGAGTGGTGGTCACTCCCTGCCAGAGGTTCCTCCACCCCCAGCTGCCTCACAAACTCACTATTCACCAGCATGAGGTGTAGGGTATTCCCTAACCTGGTTGGCTCATTGACCATCTGCAATAGGAAGCTGTCCTGGAAGGTGTGCAGAAGTACCTGATCCCTCCTATTTGTGGTGGCTGGAGTACCCCAATTCACTCCTGGCAGGTTGAAGTTCCCCACAATCACCATGCTGCCCTTCCCACAGGTCCATCTGATCTGTCCTGCTAGTTCCCTGTCTAACTCCTCAGTCTGAGAGGTTGGCCTGTACACCACTTCCATCCTGAAGGTTCTATTTTTGTAGTCCTGGAGCTGCACCCATAATGACTCCATGTTGCCCTCCTCCCCTTCCTCCCTGACACACATCAGTCCTTCCCTCACATACAGCGCTACTCCCCTCCTTTTGCTTTTACCCTGTCCCTCCAAGATATTCTATACCCTGGTACTGCCAGGTCCCAGTAATGGTAATGGGTGGTCCATGTCTCGGTGATGGCCACCATGTCCACCTCCTCATCTGCCATCAGAGCCTGTAACTCTGTTGTTTTGTTCCCTAGACTCCTAACATCCAAGATTACCACCCTCCACATTGCTTCCTTCTCCCCTCTCCCTACTTGCTCTCCCTTTCTAGCATCCTCTCCTGACCTCCTCTTAAGTCCCTTGCTGCTGGTATGGGGGGGTTAAGCTCAGTTGGCTTTCCTATCTGTGGATCCTGCCTGACTCCTGCCCACTTGCCACCCCCCACTTCTAGTTTAAAATCTCATTGTTTGCTAAGTATTCCCCCAGGTTCTGTTTCAGTACCCTCCTTCCCTCCTCACTTAAGTGTAGCCTGTCCTTAACATAGAGATCACTGCCCTCCCAGGTCCTTCCCCATCCCCCCAACAGCCCATACTCTTTGGACTGACACCATTCTCTTAGCCACATGTTAAATCCCTCTATCCTCAGCTTTCTTGCTGTGCTTGCCCTGAGTACTGAAAGCACTTCCTAGAAAGTTACTGATCTTCCTACCTCCTCACAAATGAGCCCCAGCTCCTCAAACCTCCTCTGGACTACATATACTGTATTTCCCGCCAGGTTATTTGTTACCAAATGCAGAACTATGTGAGGTTTCTCCTTACCCCTCCTAGCATACTTCAGAACTGACTGACCAACCTTTTCCGCTGTCATGCCTGGCATGGCCTCCACCCACATGCGACTATGCATCTCCCCCTTGCTTCCCCATCTGATCCCTTTCAGAACTGAGTCTCCCAGCTGGCCTGCTGGTGCAGGGGCAGGTTGCTCACCTGTGACGCCAGTGACCTGGGTTCAGGAAAGGAACCGAGATGTTGAAGGGCTGGCCAGGGTAGAAGGATCGAGCATCCAATGACTGTCCTTCTTCTCCAGGGGGAAGGGATTGAGTGTTCGGTGTAACACAGACACCCAGCAGAGGCTGGGTGTACCGAGCATACCGATGCAAGTTGCTTTGGGGGGGCAGGGTGGATGCTGGCCATCATTTCACGTCCCCGCCCCCCGTACATTGGGGAAGAAACATTGCCGGCTGCCCTAGATGAATCCTGCCCTTGGCTTCAAGCAGCTCTCAGGTTGGCTCCTCCACCTATCCCGTCATTTTCGGCACTATAGGGCTGGTGCCGCAACCCCACCCTGGGGGGTAAGCTGGGGGTATCGGGGAGCTGCAGCCAAATATGGGAGTGGAAGTGGGGGGGGTACGTGACCGGGCTGAGGTACCGGGCGGTTGTTGGCAGAAAAAGTATAATAAATTAATTTAAAAAAAAAAGAACTGAGTCTCCCAGCACTATGATCCCAACCCCATTTTCATGTTCTACTCACCTTGTCCTTCCTATATCCCATCCTTTTCCTCTCCACTCGTCCTCCTCCTTCTACTCCAGCACAGTTGTTCCTCCTTCCACTCCTGTTGTAATGTTCCCTGTCTGTGCTTTGCCCTCCTTCTCCCCTTTCTCCTCTGATTTTGCCTCTGCTCTCCACCTGCCTCCTCCCCCAGATGCATCCCTACCCCTTTCTTCTCATACCTCCCCTTCCCCTTCCCCACAACCCCCTTTACTTGACCTATCCCCCATACTAGGTTCCTTCAACCCTTGGTCCCCCCTCCCATTCCCTTGTCACCTGGTCTGTCATCAGCTCTTCTGCCCAGCACGCCCCCTAACGCATCCCCCAATCCTGCCAGTACTGCAAGCCGATTTTTAAATGTCCCTTTACTACCACCTAGTTCCTCCTTCCTTCTGCTCGCCACTCCACCGCTGCTGACTCTGCAATGGTTAGATTCCTCCCTCCCTCCCTTCCATCCTCCATTCCTCCCCTTTCCCACCCTCATTTGCACTTTGAATCAGGACCCCCGTCTCCTTCCCTCATCTGCCAGTTTCTTCCCGCTCCTCCCCCTCTGTGATCTGTCTTCCCCCTTCAGTTACCCTTCTTCCCTCCCCAGCCACTGAGCTGTCCTCAAATGCAGCCTACATTCCCCTCCTAAGCTCTGTTTGTAATAAGCTGCCTTAGTTGCCTGCACACCAAACACACTACCTCCCTCCACGCAATTATCAGAAAGATTGCCACTCAACAGTTGTTGCATCCTATCACCCTTCCCATCTCACTTTTTACCCACCAGCATCCCCCCTCATTTTGAATAGAAGGATGTCCATACCACCCCATGACCCTTCCCACCAACCTTTTCCAGTTCTGCCCATGGTTCCCCCAGCTCTCTTATACCTTACCCTCATGTAAGAGTTAGCCAACCAACAAAGTTTGCCCCACCAATAAGTGCAGTCTGTCCCCTAAGCACAACCAAAAGCAATTTGCCCTTTAAACCTTGGTTACGCTTCAGTAGTACAGCAAATCCTAACCTATAATCACTGTGCCAAACATATCCATACTGGGGCTTCAAGAAATACCCTGATAACGCAAACAGTATAGGACATATTTGTAAGCAATAATCACTGTGCCAAACATTTCAATATTTGCGACAACCTCAGCTAGTAAGATACAGTGCAATAACTGTGTAGCATCTATTGCTGTTCTATAACATTATCTTCTACCTGGAGTGTCAGTTGTATCCTGTATATTCTTTCTATTTACCTGACATGCTATGACTCATATCCTATGATGTAACACGGTATGATGTGGGGGTAAACAGGAATATAGGGGAAGTGAGCCTTTGGGTGGGGGTGCAGGATGGGGTGGGTTGGATTAGACACCGGCCTCCTCAAGAAACAATCAGGCCAACAGTGCTCAAAGCACTAGAGCTCTGTATTGTTCCTTGAGAAAGCAGCAGTATCTAGATATCTGTACCTCAGTTGTGCCTCAGTTGCTAACTGCTTCTGGGGGGAGAGGGAGCAAGTTTGCATAACAACCTCCCAAAAAATCTCCTGAGCTACCCTGAAGTCAGACACAAATGCTACTGTTTTTAATTAATATCTGACTCTACAACTGCGCTGTGTACCTGCAATAAAAGAAAACAATAGAAAGCAAGGCAAGTCTAGCAAGAAATCCTAAATTCTGTTAATTTAGAGCAGCACGTTCTGTTCCTCTGTGCATCCAAAAAAGTGTCCCAACACAACATAAAATACTGACAGAATACCTAGGGAAAAAAGCTAATAATTCCAATACCTTGAAGAACAAAAAACAATATATATATGCATACATACATATGTATATATAAATATAAAAGAACAGCAGTAACAAGCTACTTTCCTTTCCTTTTTGGCTGAAGTCCTTGGCTGTCCCTGGCTTCCTCCCTTGCCTCTAGTCAAGAACATGAAGTATGAGGCAGCCCAAGGAATAGCTGACTTATATTCTTGTACTGTTGATGAACATTCAGTGCAAGAAGCTAACAGTCCCCGAGGCTTGGAAGTTGCACTGAAGGCATATAGACATCATAACTATGAAAGCGTATGCCAAAACTTACCCAAAGTACGTACAGTTGGCTGTGACTTTCACAAGATGGGAAGTTACATTCAGGATCATGGCAACCTCACTGGGACTGGCTTTATAGACCTAACAAAGGCCTTTGATACAGTAAGCCACCCCATACTGTTATATAAACTTAAGTCCATCAGAGTCTCAGACCATGCTATATCCTGGTTTTCCAGCTATCTAGCTGAAAGGTATAAGTGGTACAATGAACCACCTGCTGTCCTCACTGATACTACCAAGATTAGTATCTTCAAAGCTGGGCTCAAATGTCTCCTTGGCTCTAAAATGAATTGTACCTGCCTACTCTAATGTGATAATACCTTGCCTCCAGTTTTCCATTTACCTACCCCCTCTACATCTTTCTGCTATATGCCACTTTTTTTCTTAACCCACTCCCCTACCCTCAATTACCTGATGATGGCCTCACTTTATTGAAAGCTCCACCTCTCTCCCATCTCTGACGATGCCACCTGCCCGTGCTAATGTGATAGTACCTTGTCCCCAGTTTTCCATTTACCTGCCCTGCTCTACATCTTTCTGCTATATACCACTTTTTTCTTAATCCGCTTCCCTACCCCATTTACCTGACGATGGCCTCACTTGGTTGAAAGTTCCACCTCTCTCCCACCTCAGACGATGCCACCTTAGGCTGATCCCCCCCAACCCCCTTATCAGTCTATCTGTTAATATTTACTCATTTGATGTGTATAAGTTTAAATTTTACTATTACTGCCTGTGTACATGCCTCAATGTTTTTTCTCTTTTTTTTTCTCTGTAAACCTTGTATTTTTGTAATGTTTGTGCAAACTGATGTGGAACCTTTGAAAATGAGTCCTTGACTCAAAGGTATTAATCCCAAACTGAAATAAATAAAAAGATAAATAAATAAATAAATGAACAAGGATTGGTGCCACCCACTCTGATTACATCCCCACCTCCCTGGGTGTTCCCCAAGGATCTATCCTTGGCCCTTTGCTTTTCTCAATACACATTAACTCCCTCCTTTATGCAGATGACCTGGTATTCTTCTGTCAAGCCCCTAGTGTAACGGACATTAATAGACATTGTGTCTAACCTAATTGCTGTATAATCTTGGCTCAAACAAAATAAGCACCTCTTGAACCACCTTAAGTCCCAGGACATGCTCTTTGGGACCCCCTATATGAATGGTACCACCCTCAAAAGAGTTACCATGTTCAAATACTTAGGGATCCATCTTAAGCCCTCACTTGACTGCCTCCCACATCCACTCTGTGTGCAAAGGTATCAACTCCAGCCTAGGAATCGCATACAGGCCAGGAACAACCCTGCCACATTTCTCCCCCACCACACACATCACAATTGTTCGATGCCTCCTCCTTCCCAAACTATCATATGGGCTCCCAGTGTTTGCCCTCTTTTCCAGTACCATGTGTCACAAATGGACAGAATGCTACAACAATATATATAATTTCACCTTATCCTGCAGTTGACTCACTCACCATGGTGTACTTTACAGCAAATTAGGATGGCCCTCCCCACCGACCCTGTTGGACTCCTCACTAGTCAAGGTAGTATACAACACCACTTCAACACAGAAGCCAGTTTCGTTTGCCCCCCTTTCAGTACCTTGATCTCACCAATATGCTGTTAAGTCCTCTAATGAAGGACAACTTGTAATCCCCAGATCACATTCCAAATTGGGCTCCATGGTCTTCTCTATGCTGCTGTCACATAGTGGAATTGCCTCCCAGCTGCTCTTCACTCCTGACAGAAATCTAGCACTTTTAAAAAAGCATCTACACTCCCTTCTACTGGACCGCTCAATGGGGCCTTTTCACAAAGGTGCGGAATGGGTATGCACCATGTAACTCTGCCGCATAGCCCATCCCGCACCTGCCCGTGGCCACTTCACCCCCTGTGCAGTATGCACAACACAAATACACCCCCCATGCACCTAATCTCCCAGCCGATCGCAGAACTCCATGTGGGGGAGGGATGGTGGGAAGTATGAGGGGCATGCCTGGACTCCCAGTGATTCACAAATGCCCAAAGTGCTGCACCTGGGGGGCTGGTGGTTACACTAAGTTGAGGTAGATGTAACCCCGAGTCACCAGTTACATGCTCCCCGGGGTTGCAGCTGCCAGCTGCGACGGTGATGGTGGGGGGCATCAAACCCCCCCACCATGGATGCCCCAGCCTTCAGGTCACTCTGGGAGGGCTGGGTGTGGACAACTGGGTTAACCTCCCCTTTGCTGATGGTGCACTGTGCGCAGGCTGCCAACACAGTGCCCCATGGGTGCAAGTAATCTACTCTGGGACCCAGGTCAGGCAGCTGATTGACTGCCTGCCCAGGTATACTGTTCCGCACCCGACAGCCCCCATTCACCTTCACACTGGGGTGGGTGGGGCCATGTACAGGAGCCACACAGTGGCTGATGGTCATGAATATGGCCACCGTGCAGCTCTCCCGAGGGTGCGGGAGCTGCAGAGGTGGGATATGTGCCTTTTGCATACCCTCGCCCACCTTCATGAATAGGCCCCAATATGCACCTGTCCCTAGTCAGATTACCTTTGACCTGTTCTCTTTGCCCACCTGGCACCCAATATACTGTTACTTTGGTCTCATACTCTTTCAGAAGCTTTGTATTATCACTTTAGTTGTACAAGTTCTGTTAAATTATGAACTCCATATTGATTAAACTGCTCTTTTACTTGTCATTTGTTACCTGTATAATCTGCCTGTTCCATATTTTACTGACTACGTATGTTGTAAACTGCTGGACTTGTCATCCAATAATGTCCTGTAGTCTCCCAGGTCAAACCTGAAAATAGGCACATGTGTGCCTAGTGTACCTCACCCAGTAAACAAAAGCTAACAAATAAATAACTTTAGGTGTAGTGTGGAATGAAGACATTTCTACTTCTCCCCTCAAGTAACAACTAGAGATGCAGTGAATTTAAATTCCGCCGGTGAAGTGAACACGAAGTGGGCACTTCGTGTTGCTACTCCGTTACGCGGAGTGGGCATTGCAAAGTGCTCACTCCTCCTTGTCATTATCACTTCGCATTAAGGTGGAATGGCAATGAGAAGTAAGGCGAAGTCATTGTTTTTAATGGACTTCACGTTCCTCATTATGATTCTAAGTGACCCACTTGGTGTTTCAGAATTGGCAGCCCCCCACACATCACATAGCTTACAGTACTGTAAGTCACATGCTCTTTAGCTAGGCAGGAAGAAAGTGAGTCATACAAGCAGACACTTTTACTTTCTCCTGTGTAGATGGAGAGTGAGTAGTGTGTTTTGTGACTGCTGATACTTTGGGATCAGAGAGAAGGAGATTTAAATTTTGATTTAGACTCAACAGCTTTTTTAAAAGCTACATTTTTTTTGTTTTCTATACTCTTTTTTACTTAATTTGCTCTTTCTGTAAATTTTATTTTTCTTACAGGCTTAAAATACATCCAAGTAACTATTAAAAAAAATTAATGTTGTGATTCATGACTTGATCATACATTGTAATTTGTGACTGCATTTGTGACCAAGATGATGACGAAATGTGAATGCCTACAGCTGTACTTCCCTGGGACCCCCCCCCCGATGAGATGTGACACAAAACTCCCTGACTTAAAAACACTCATTAATGAGTACAATGGAGGAGTGGTGAAGCATGGAGAAATACTACAAAACAGACTTACAATACATCCAAGTAACTATTAAAAAAGATTAATGTTGTGATTCGTGACGTGATCGTAAATCATGATTTGTGACTGTCCGTGATGATGCAGAACATGATTTGTATGACGAATGACTCATGATAATGGTCCCGACGTAAAAATACATGTTAATAAGTACAATGTTCATGCAGAATTATGCACCACACCTGTACAGTACGCTGAAGGGAAGTCAAAGAAACAACAGTGACTTAAGTTAGAGATGGAGATTGGGCCCTAAAGAGATGCAAATGCACAGACAGATTAAGATTGCGCTGCACGCTGAAGAGATGCAGATGCAAAGGCACAACACCTAACCAATGCTCACCATCAGAAATTCAAACATCTGGAAAATAATTCCTTTTCCGGTTGGGGCAGGCCGTGGGGGGGGGGGCAGTGTATTGCACTGCTGCAGTAACAGTCACTAGTACTAGTACTAGTAAAGATACCACAAAGAAGTACAAAAATGACACAGCTGCAGTGGATAGCATAGCAGATTCACATTGCTGAAATTATGTGGCACAATAAAATGTGTCTGATTTGATGACATGCACACGCATACTCATACACACACTAAATAATGCATAGCAAATTGAAAACTTCAGTAATATAATCACATATTTTAAACAAACTAAAATCATGCACTGCGGCACCACAACAATCAGCAAAAAAATGGCAAGAATTATTGAAAATATTACTGTGTGTACATTAACACAGTTATACAAGAAAAATATCACCAAAACAGAAAGCTCTGTCTTTTTCTCCAAGTTAATCTACCTACACCACAGATTCGCCCCTCCCCCAAAGCACACTTCCACTGTCTCTCAGTACACAGACTGAATATTGTACATTAACATTCAAAATCCACACACAAACAATAAACGCTCGATGATATAAGCACAGGAGGGTTTCCTATAATCGATGAACTAAAGTTTCAGCAAAACAAATGACCCCAAAAGGCTTTTTTAACAGCTTTAAGAAGGTTTGAATCACAGAGCTCTCAAAGCAGATTCTCTCCTACAGCTTCATACACACACTACCCCAAACTGAGGCTGTGCAGAACAATCTAGAGCCCATGTGACCTGAAATCCCATGAATCACTGCAAAATTTGCCTTTGGAGCTTAAAAACAAGGCAAAGTGAGGTGAAGTGCATTGTTTTCAATATACTTCGCCTTAAGAATTGGTGGAGTAGTGGTTTGGGAAGGCAGAGTAATGTGAAGTCATTGTTTTCAATGGACTTCAGATTACCCATTATACCGCAAAGTACTCTGCTTCGTGTTGCGGAGCACGCTGCGAATCCGCCTTTGCTCCGTGAATCACTTCATGGAGCGAATTGGGGCCACTTCGCCCACCACAAGTAACAACTAGGCTCCAAGTCTAACCAATATGCAGAATTGGTAGCTGTATGTACAGTCATAGAAAGTGCAGTGAAGAACTATTTACAATATCACACTAGAAAGCCAATAGTATCACCAACTCTAGAGGAAAAAGTGCTGTACAAGTAAATGTAATAGTGACTGCAGAACAGTTCATTCAAGAACATGGATTGACTGTTACTGGAAGCAGGTTAAGGACCATTCTAGAATTCCTGAACCAGTAAAGCAGGAAAATGATCTGGCAGACAGTTGAGCAAAAAAGTTGACCTGAATGGAGAACCTTGGGATATTACTTATATAAAACTAGCTAGAGTAGAAGTGGCTACTCGATAACAGAAAAAATAAGGCAAAACTGACCAACTGACCGAGAGGGCCAGATATTCAAATGTTAATGTGTGCGCTAAGGGGTGCCAGTCTATACCTGGTCTCAGTACAGCACCAGGATATGTACATCTCAGACCAGAGCTATTAATAGTTTGATCTATGTAGGAACTCTATGCATGCTCCCACGGCTGCTCCCCACCTCATACTGCCAGTCTATGCCTGGTCTCGGTATAGCACTGGGGCATGTACATTGCAAACCAGAGCTATTAATAGGTCCGTCAATATAGAAACTCTATCCATGCTCCCATGGTCACAGCTTGGCTCATACATCATTCTCGGGACAGCTGTGGGAGTTTGTGAGTGTGCTGCTAGGGGTGCTTAGAATCAAAATGCCAGTGGAAGGGGATGCAGGCTCAATCCAATAAAAACAAAAAAATTGCTTAACAGACTATAAGTAAAAACAAAGTTTTCTTTGTGAAAATACTAATCAGGCCCTGCCTCACACTGAGGTATAGTCCAGTTCCAGGTGGACATTTCACTTCAATAGATTTCCTTCTAAAAAATACGTTCTGGGATCAGTACAATTGGCAATGGGGATCAAGTCTGGATTTCAGTGTAATCTAATGGGCACACACTGTAGCTTAACATGTTTAATCAATTCTACTAAAAGATTAACAATGGTATTAACCTGAAAAAAATTATTTGTTTGGAAACTGAACCAAATGACTCCTGCTGAAACAGCAAGTGGTCTATTAATTGCAATGTAATGTATGTATGTGTAAACCCTACTGAATTTTTAGAACTTCTGTAGTTTGTAGCTTAGTATTAATTATACAATGGCAAGAAAATTTCTAGCAACCTGATTGGTTGCTGACCCCTAGACAGAGTGACGATATTAGACAATAACATCACTGTATCTAGGGCAGGCACAAAAAGACGGCACGACAATCTCATGAATCACTCCCTTCTTGTCTGCCTACCACACACTGAATCTGTCACTGCTTAATCCCCCCAACCCCCGCTGCTGCCGTCAATTACAAATTCCAATCTCTGCTCCAGCATTAACAAAAAAGACCTTTGTTCATATAAAAAAACATTAGTTCATGACAGACTGTTTCTTTGAAACCAAATGGCTTGAGTGAACCGCGCCGAAGGTAACTACCAGTCAAGCGGTTCATTTCACTGAGAAAATAGCAGAAACTTCATTACTTTTCATCCCCAGTTTGAGTGTTCCACACAGTCTCAAAACCTCATCCTGCTTCATTTGTACTCACTGCCAAAAAGTAACTGAAGTGGTAACACCTTGAATCCAACAGCTTCCCTCCGAAATCAGGACATCGAGTGCGTGCCTCTAAACCGTCGATCAGCTTCATAACCACAAAAACTAACAGTAATTAAACCATTTAAAAAAACTGTAGATGCATCCCGTTTTTACAAACTGATGAATGCCGTTGGTGGTAGTGGTAGTAGTAGTGGGGGGGGGGTGTAAAAACATCAAAATAACAACATAGGCACACACAGTTAAATAAGGAACAGTATCAGAAACACAGCACCATTCTTTAGCTAACAGCTCCTTCTAGTGGCAAAAACATGTACTGGATTTTTTTTTTTAAACATACTCCTCTACTCATTAAAAAATAAATAAAAATGCATAAAAGAAATTCTTTTTTCTTTTTTTCTCTAAAATTAACAAATTAGCCCTTGTATAGTAGCAATAAGGCACTCCATGGTGTGTGTTATTGTCTAATAACGTCACTCCAGGGGTGGTGGAAGCACTCGGCTTCCCCTACTGCTTCAACTCACCCCAGGAGTGACATTATTGGACAATAACACACACTCTGTCGTGCCTTATTGCTTAAGTATATCATAGCTATATCAAAACTTGTTTTAATCTTATCTGGTTGATGAATGTGTGACACCATACATATGAAAGAACCTTTTTAAACTTTGTGAGCATATAGACATAGATATAGATATAGGTATAGATATAGATATAGATATAGATATAGATATAGATATAGATATAGATATAGATATAGATATAGATATAGATATATCTAAGCCAGAAGAACAATTTATTTGCAATCAAAAGAAAATATTTTAACAGAAGGTTCCAGTCCACTGTTGTGACAATGGCCATGGGAAGAATGCAGATAAATTCCTTTTTAAAGTGTTATTACCTGAATACATTTAGAAACATAGAAACATAGACTTTGACGGCAGATAAGGACCACTTGGCCCACCCAGTCTGCCCATTTCCCTACCTAATGGATAAGCTGCGGATCCTAGTTAACCAACAGCCTACTTCCTCCTTCCCCCAACCCCTAGAATTGCCTTATGTCTGTCCCATGCATTCTTGAATTTCCCCACTGTTTTTGACTCCACAATCTACACAGGAAGGCCATTCCATGCATCCGTAACCTTCTTCATGAAAAAATACTTCCTCACATTACCTCTGAGCGTCCCCCTTCTATCTTCAAATTGTGCCCCCTTGTTCTTGCACATCTCTTTTTCTGAAACATGCTACCTTCTTGGACTTTGTTGATTCCCTTGAGGTACTTGAAAGTTTCTATCATGTCCCCCTCTGTCCCTCCTTTCCTCAAGGATATACATATTAAGCTCCTTAAGTCTCTCTTCATATGTCTTCTGGTGCAGACCCTGCACCATTTTAGTTGCCCTCCTCTAGACTGCCTCCATCCTGTCTATGTCCTTGTACAGCTTGGGTCTCTAGAACTGCACGCAGTACTCCAGATGGTGTCTCACCAGCTGTCTGTACAGAGGGATAACAACTTCCTGTTTTCTACTGGTGATTCCTCTTCTATTCATCTCAATATTCCCCCAGCCCTCCTTACTGTCCTCTCACATTGCTTGCCCACCTTTAGGTCATCTGATATGACTACCCTAGGTCCCTTTCCATTTTTGTTGTTGTTACTATCACACCCCCCATAGTGTACTCTTCCCCTGGGTTTTTGTTTCCCAGGTGCATTACTTTGCACTTCTTAGCATTGAATCTAAGCTGCCATACATTTGACAATGCCTCCAACCTTGTCAAGTCCCTTCTCATCGTTTCCACACCCCTTGCGTATCAACCCTGTTGCAGATCTTTGTGTCGTCTGCAAAGAGACATACTTTTCCTTCCAGTCCCTCTGCAATATCACTTATAAAGACATTGAAGAGGACCGGTCCTAGAACTGAACTCTGCGGTACCCCACTAGTAGCTCCCCTTTCTTGAGAGTAGACTCCATTTACTATTGCCCTCTGTGTCCTGTTCTCCAGCCAATTTTTTACCCAGGCTACCATCTTGGGACCCACTGCCAGGCTGGCTAACTTGTATAGTAATCTTTTGTGTGGGACTGTGTCAAATGTCTTGCTAAAGTCTAGGTAGGCCATATCCACAGTCCCTCTCTGATCTACTACTTTGGTCACCCAGTCAAAGAAATCTATTAGATTCATCTAACATGACCTTCCTGATGTAAATCCATGCTGCCTTGGGTCCTGTGCCCCTCTGGCCTCTAGGTACTCAACAATTCTTTCCTTCAGAAGTGATTCCATCATTTTCCCTATCACTGAGGTTAAACTAACAGGTCTGTAGTTTCCTGCCTCTGCCCTACTTCCACTTTTGTGCAAAATGTTTACATATAATGCTCAAAAGGTAACACAATCTGAACTGAAAATGCTGTCATTGCATGGTGGTCACACAGTTCAATAAGAAACTTGAATCTATGCACATATGAAAACCTAGCTTTAATTCCCCTCCCCCAGCTGGCATCCCCAGACCCCAAAATGCATCTTTATAGAAACAGACTGACCAATAAGTTCAATCAGCTTCATGCCTTCCTGCTTCTCTCCCAGGCATGCTTACACAGTTTGTCAATCAGACTGTTGCACGTGCCACAGGCTAGCAAGGGGGTAACTGAGCTAGCTGAGTGTTGGAATTATTCCTCTCCAGTGGTAGATCCTTGGTTAGCAGGGGGGACCCTTTACCAGAAAAATATTTATGTGGGAATGGTGGGGGGGTGTTGGAGTAGAGAGGGTGGAATCCACATATGTATAACAGTGAATTAGTATACATATCAGTATGTATCTAGAGTATGTATAACACATGAACACAGTATGTACACTATAACAGATGAATCTACAGCATGTATAACATTGCAGGACACTGCCAAGCAGAGCAGAGAGTGAACCAAGGGAAGAAATAAAATGTTTTTGATTATTGAGCTGTATACTACTGTGTGAGATTTTAAATGCTGATGTGGTGATTTTGTGGGTGGCATTTCATTTGTGGGCTAACAAAGGAGGGAGGGAGGAAGATGGCAGAGGGAGGAAGAGGGAAGGAGTGAACAAAGGTTTACCATGTGACTCTGGCCAGGCCAATTAGGCTGTGGAGTGCTATATGTATTACCCAGAGGGCCAAGCGACCCCTCGCGTGAGAAACCCTGAAGCATGATGCTACAAACCAGAAGTGTAGGATCTGACTTGGTGGCATCTGCAGGGCATCAGCATGGAGGACAGCAGGTCTTAGGCCATGCTGGGCAGGGTATAAAAAATCCAAGGAGTCAAGGGTGGCATAGGATACCAAAGGGAAACATCTGTGAGTTGATAGGGGAGTTCCCAAAGGTGTGACTAAACTAGTGTGGGAGATTAAGTAAAATGGAGAGACGTGGGAGATGGAGAAGGCAAGGGGGTGGGGAATGGGTGACAGGGGCAGACCAGAAGGAGATCCATGATGGATGGTAAGCTGCAATGTGTGTGGGGTAGCCATCTTCTTGTGAATTGCTTGGAGGGTAGGGGGTTGTATGGTGTGTAGACAGATGGGGAATCTTAGTGAGGAGGTTGACAGGCTGAGAAGGGAGCTGAGTAAGTGGGGAGGGTGGAGCAGGAGGGAACAGCAGAGGCCAAGGGACAGAAGAACCTACAGTGTATACGCAAAAAGCAAACGGGGGGATTACAAGGGGAGATGATTCACAGGGTAGACCATACTACCACTAAGAAGCAGTTGAGACATGAGGCCAAAGGTTGGAGGGTGGTCAAGATATGGGGAAGAGGGGGAGGGAGCAGAGTATGGTTTGAGGTCATAGGGAGGGGGAAATGGTGAAGCTCGGGATAAAGGGAGGGAGGGAGGATAACAACAGGTTCTTGGTGCTAGCAAGCCTGGAGCAGCATGAAAGGGAGGGCCAGTCACAGGGATAGCCAGGAAACAAGATTGTAGTGCTGGCAGGGGAACTAGTAAAGAGGCTAGATGCAGGGTCAACTCAAGAGAGGGTAACAGAGGTAGTGGAGATGGGATGGCAGAAGGGGAGCCCAGAAGACTTGGGGAAAGTGCGGGGAGAAACGGGAAGGGTATGAAAAGGAGGGGGAAGCACCCAGTCAGAACAGAAGTACTAAGAGGGAGAAGAGATGATCGACTGTAGTGAAAGGGAAAAGATCAGGGGAGGCTCTAGTGGCCAGAGGAGGGAGAGGACTAACACAGAGCAGAGGGGGTCTGAATTGGAAAGGGGGGCTGCTGATAGGGAAAGGTAGGGGCAAGGACACAGCCAACATGGGCAACAGCAGGAGGGGAGCAAGGGGGGGTCTAGGGCAAGGGTACAACAGGGATCAAGTGAGGCAGAGGAGACCTCAGGGATGGAATCAGGCATAGAAGACCAAGAATGGATGCAGAGGAAGGAGTTGTACCAGGGAGGCGAGCAGGATAAAAAGGGGAGAGTCATCATCCTGGGGGATTCAATATTAAAAGATGTAAGATAGGGGGAGGAGGCAGAGGAGCCAGAAAGAGCCACATATGGGTGGAGTGTATGCCAGGCATGACAGTGGGAAAAGTAGGGCAGCATGTTAAGAGGTGTGTGGGGAGGCTAGGGAGGAAACCTCTTATTGTGGTGTACCTGGGTACTAATGATCTGGAAGGGAGTAGGTTGAAAAAAGTGCAGGAGAGATTCAAGGAATTATGAAGGTTGTGCAGTAGAGAGGGAAGGACTGTGGAGTTCACTGAGATTCTCCCAGTACCAAGGGCTAGCATGGCCAAAAAATGAAGAATCTCAGAGTTTAATAAATAGTTGGGGACGTGGTGTGAGGACATGGGATACAAACTGGTGGGGAGATGGGCTAGCACATGGGAGAACCAAGACCTGTATGCACTGGATAGGCTGAACCTGAGTAGGGAAGGCTCAGGGGTCCTAAAGAGAAAGCTAGGGGAGTTCATTACAGAAAAGTATAATTTAAACTAGCCGGGGATGGGGGATAAGGGGGTGGCAGGAAGCTATGCCACTAGGCAAGGAAGACCACCAGACTCCCTCCCATAGACAGGCAGGAAGAGGGGAAGCAAAAGACAAAAAGGAGAAGGGTTAGGGAAGAGGGTATAGGCAAGCAGGAGAGGGTGGTCTCACTGAATGCAAGAAGCCTTTGCAATAAGACAGTAGAGCTGCAGACTTTGATGGTGGACGGGGAGGTGAACATAACTGCCATAACTGAAACATGAAACATGGGCCACCCAGTACCAGGACTGGGATCTAACGATCCCTAGGAATAAACTGTACTCTAAGGACAGGGTCAAAAGGAAAGGGGAAAGGGTTGCTATATATGTTATGTAGGTGATATTGTGCAGCAGGGAGGAAGGTGAGGATGGCAAGACTGAAACCTTATGGCTTCACCTACAACATTCAAAAGGTAGGAAGGTGAGATTGTGGGTAGTGCTAGGCCTCCTTCCCAAAGTGTGGAAATGGACAGGGAACTGGGAGAACAAATTAAGGTGCTTAGCAGTAAGGGCAACACAGTGGTGGTCGGGGACTTCAATCTACCAGGGGTGGATTGGAACACCTCAGCCACCTCTAGTGCCAGAGAACAGGTCCTCCTGGAGGCCTTCCAAGATGGCTTCCTCACACAGAAAGTGACAGAGTCAGCCAAGGAGGGGAACATTCTAGACCTAGTACTTACTGAAGGAGAGCTAGTCCAAGACATTGAGGTGGAGGACCCCCTAGCAGGAAGTGACCACCGCACAGTTTGGTTCTCCCTCAATCTGGGGAAGGATGTAGCCAATACAAATACAAGAGTAGTGGATTTTAAAAGAGCAGACTTTGGCAGGATGGGAATCATTTTGAAATGGCACCTAGACAATATCAGCCCGGACATGGATGCAGAGCAGAAATGGAAAATCATAAAGAGGGGTCTGGCAGAGGTTGCTAGTTCTTGTACCAAGTGACAAAGCAAGAAGGCCAGGAACAAGAGACCTAGCTGGGTGACTGGAGAGGTAGTGGAAAGGGTGAGGGAAAAGAATGCGGCCTTTAGAAAGTATAAGAGATCCTGCCAGGATGAGGATAAGGAGGAATACATGAAGAAATCCAAGGAGGTGAGCAAAGTAGTGAGGGCAGCCAAGGCTTCAAAAGAACTAAGGCTGGCACAGGGGATCAGGGAAGGGGAGAAGGATTTCTTTAGATATATAGGAGAGAAGAGGAACTGCAAGGACCAGATTGTGAGGATTAAGAAGGAGGGAGGGTGGGTAGAGCAGGGGGCAGAGCAGGTAGAAGTATAAAATGAGTACTTCTGCTCAGTGTTTACCAGGGAGAGGGATGGGATTATACCTCAGGGGAAGGGTGAAGGGACGGCAGGGGGAGAGGAGGTGATGGATGTAGAGATCCCAGTCAAAAGGGTGTTGGAGGGCCTAAGGTCCCTAAGGGTGGATAAGGCACCTGGTCCAGACGGAGTGCATCCTAGGGTACTCATGGAGTTGACAGAGGTCCTGGCAGGACCACTGGCAGATTTGTTCAACAATTCCCTGAATACAGGATGCGTGCCCATGGATTTGAGGATGGCACATGTGGTGCCAATCCATAAGCGTGAGCCCAGAGATGAACCTGGGAACTACAGACCAGCGAGCCTTACAGCCTTTATGGGGAAGCTAATGGAGACTATACTTAAGGAAAGGCTGGTGAGATTACTGGAGGAGAATGGCTTACAGGATGACAGGAGACATAGGTTTGTGTCTGGCAGATCATGTCAGACCAACCTTGTTGACTTTTTTTGACTGGGTGATGAGGTCACTGGATAGGGGCCATGCAATGGATGTCTTTCACCTGGACTTCAGTAAGGCATTTGACTCGGTGCCTCACGGAAGGCTGACCAGCAAGTTAAATGCCCTAGGAGCAGGGAAGAAGCTGGCTGGGTGAATCTAGAGCTGATTGCAGGGCAGACAGCAGAGTGTGGTAGTTGGGGGAGCACTCTCAGCACTCAAGGCAGTAACCAGAGGGGTCCTAAGGGGTCAGTGCTAGGACATGTTCTATTTAACATATTCATAGCAGACATATCAAATGGGATAAGGAGCAAGATCAACCACTTTGCAGGTGACACTAAGATCGGTTACTGAGGTGGACAGTTATTAAGGGGGTAAGGTACAGCAAGAGGATTTGGAGACCCTTGAGTGCTGGTTAGCCACATGGCAGCTGGGATTCAATGCCAACAAATGCAAGATAGTGCACTTGGGGGGCCAAAAATTCAAAGAACAGCAACTGGCTGGGGGAAAGCAGTTAGCCACTTCAGCGGAGGAGAAAGATCTGGGTGTGCTGGTGACAGGGGACATGAAACACTCAGCACAGTGCAGGAAGTCAGATGCAAAGGTGAACACAATGCTGGGATGCATCACCAGAGGAATCACCTTTAGGATGGAGGAAGTCATTTTGCCCCTGTACAGGTCCCTGGTGAGGCCACACTTGGAGTACTGTGTGCAGTAGTGGTGCCCCTATTTGAAAAGGGACATTAAGCTACTGGAGGGGGTCCAGCATAAGGTGACAAAGATGATCCTGGGGATGGGGGACAAGTCATATGAGGAGAGATTGAGGGAGCTCAAAATGTACACCCTAGAAGATAGAAGTAGAAAAGGGATATGATTGAGACATTCAAGTATCTAAAGGGCATAAACAGAGTTCATTCAGAGGGCTTGTTTAAGTTAAAAGGGGGGAGGGACACCAGGGGACACAGTCTGAAATTGGAGGGAGGAAGGTTCAAGAGAGAGATGAGGAGGCACTCTTTCACTAAGAGGGTGGTGGCTAGTTGGAATGCATTGCCAGAAGAAGTGATAGCACTGCAGACTGTGGGCAGCTTCAAGAGAGGGTTGGATAGGGCCTGAGGGAGGGTCAAAACTGTGGGGAAGGTGGGAGAGGAGACATTGGAAGTTGGGGGCACTAAGTTAGAAGGGGGTGCAAGGGGGGCAGCTGCAGTTTAATAGATGATATGCTGAACACTTCAGCAGACTAGATAGCCCAAATAGCCTGTATCTGCTGGCAATTTTGTATGTTCGTATAACCTTGGTTTGCATGTATGCCTAAGTCTCCATTTCAGTTTGAACTACTCCAGTATGCAGTTATTGTGGACAGACACAAACACAAACCTACACTATTATGATATAGATTTTAGTCAGCTTATAGGTAGCAATCTCAATATGTCTGGATATGATGGGGTCAAGAAATATCTACAAAACTGAGGTGGACCCATCAAAAAAATCTTAACACACACTTATGTGACCCCTTGAATAGAAATGTATGTAATCACAGGTTTGCATAATTTCATGGCAAGTCATAGAGTGTAAATGAACTCTTATGATCCACAGAAGTCATTTTTTGATATTTCTGGATCAGACCTTATCTGCAGCTTCTTCTACAAACTTGATTGGTTAGCCATAACTCCTTGTTCACAAGTAATAGAAACACAGACATAATTTTTATAGTTTATTTACCCAGGATAGATCAGCTGTGATGCAACTTCTCATTTATCATGGGGCCTGCTTCTCTCCAATTTTACTGCTGGGAGGACTGAAGCACAAGAAGGTCAAGCAGCATGCTCAAGGTCACATTGTGAGTCAGTAGCTGTAGGTCACACAGTAAGATAATGGCTATGGTGGGGGGAGCATGGTTAGGTAGCCAAGGAGAGCAGACAAGCTGTGCTTCAGCTCCTGAGATAGGCTGATGAATTTAAATTTAAAACTGCTGAAACGTCATTGTTCTTTACTCAATTTGTTTGCAGTGCAAGTAGTGAGCACTGGTGATAAATTAGATGGATCGTCCAAAGGGATCAGCACCTCAAGCTGATTTTTTTAAGGCAAAAACCAACCCACTTGCTGTGAATAAACAGGACACAGAACTGCCACCTACACAGCAGCCCCAGGCAACAGGTGGTTACTTTAGCGACTGTCAACTACGCACTGATTCAGCTTTGCTGACGTGTTCAGGATATGAACGAAAAATGAGATGGCTTATCTGGTAAGGTTGCTACTTCGGAACAAAGGATAGACTTGACCACTGGACCATCACTGAGTTTTTCATTTTGCAACAAGGGAGGATCAGGGAATGGGGGGGGTTCACTAGCCCACAGGGGCTATTTTACTGGTAATTTTGGGGATCGGGGCAGGGGGTCTGCTAGCCCACCAGGGCTCAACTGTCATTTGCCTCAGGGATCAGGGCTTGGGGACGGTCCGAAAGTCCTCCAGGGCTATATATTAATTGTTTTTGGGGATCAGTGTTGGGGGATGGTGCTTACATCCTTTACTTTTCCAGTGCCGTGAGCTTGCAGCAACCTGTTCAGGTGTGCCCTATCTTTGGCACAGTACTGGGGTTGCTGCAAACCATGAGACTTAGCCACTGGGACCCTGCCCTATAGAGAATCAGGTGCAGGGTCCCCGGCGCATTGGCATTTGGAGCAAGCCGTCTTTGGCGTGACTTGCACCATGCCTTTAAGAATCGATCCCCCTGTTGGTAGTGTCTGCTGGAGTCAGCATTTAAAGATTGATCCTGCAGGCAGCCCAACAGCAACAGAGTGCAATGTTCTTGGAGGCAACAGTTGCTATCTACTCGATTTGTCCTCCAGTACGCATCTACATATATTAAACTCTTACAGTGTTCACAGGAATTAATGAGATCTGAAGCTCCATCACCAACATCTTATGCTGCCTAAGCTTCTGGTGATAGATAACAACTACAGTTACATTTTCTCTGACCTGAAGGATGCAGCAAAATTTGCACTAAAGAAACAGTTGGAGCAGCAAAACTCTGCAGAAGAGAACATGGACTCAGCAACGGAGAATTAATCCTGATCTGCTGTATATTCTTTCTTTTATTTGTCAGTACTGTGAGTTTGGGGGTTATGGGGGGAGATCTGTGGGGGCCAGCACTTCATTAACTATTTTGCCACATTTGCCTTTCACTGGACTGTACCACACATTTGATATGGTGCTTCACTATCACACATTGGCCTTTACCACTTCTGTGGTTTCTGCTCGAACACGAGGACTCATCCAAGTTGGACTCCTGTTGCAGAAAAGCTTATCAGTATAGTTTGCACTGTTACCCAAGCTTGGACAATGGCTGCTTTATTATAAGGGTATTAAGTTAAAAATGTACCTGTTCTTTATCAAGTTCTATAGTTGCACTGTTATACTGTTTTTGTTTCTGTAGCAGTAGTATAATAACTACCTGTGTTTCACAGCTCATTTACCATTGAATGCACCCATAAGACACTGTATTAAGTCTTACCCTATTATTCATACATCACATAGAGTCATGGGCACAAATCTCTTACTTTATGCTGGCAGTCAGTGGCTGCCAGGTTTGCATAACTTATGTTAAAGCATTCTGACATCACTGTCTAACAGGTTTGGCCTGTCTGAGGGGATGATATAGCTAGACTCTTTTTGATAACTTAGTGCCTATTTTTTACTATAAAGTCTTCATGGTTTAAGGGATTCTTAACAATACTAAACTACTTAGGCACTTAAAGCTATGTGGTTGCTAGTAGCATTCACTATTAAGTTTGAATTTGGCTAATACTGCATCTCCCCTGTGTGGTGCCACTCTAGATGTGTCATACATGTTATCTTTTTATGAGACTGCCTCTACTACATGCTGTATTTATGTACTGTAATTTTTATGTATGTATCATACATAAAATCAATAAAGCTTTAAAAAAATGGTTGTGGTGGAATTTAAGTCTGTGATCTTCAGCTTTAAAGTTCAGGGCCTCGTTTCACAAAACTTTGCCCTGGTACAAACCCAGTTTGAATGGTGCAAACCAGGTTTTTTGCCAAGTTGGTATTCACGTTTGCACCCTAAAACCAGGTTTGCTTTGGGGAACAGTGTGGCAGGACCTGCAATGCAAATGAGGGGGAGGGGATGTGAATATTGGCACTGCGTGATTCACAATGCATTTGCTCTGCCAGGACCTTTGAGTGATTCCCTTGTGTGGAACAAATACCACTGACTGAGACCTGGCAGTATCCTGCACAACCCTAGTGGCTGACTGAGGTACTGCGGTGCTCCCTCACTGCACCCGCCAATCAACGGCCCTAGTAAAACCCAAAATGTTTCCCTGGTGGGTAGCGATCCCTCCCCCCTACCCAATCCCTCACCTGATATAATAAAGAAAATGTTCCCCTGGTGGCTAGGAGTCCCCCCAACCCCGCTGTTCGCTGTCCTGATTAGAAAAACAAATATCTCCCTGGTGGCTAGTGGTCCCTCCCCTTTCCCAATCACCATCCCATTTAGAAAAACAAATACCTCCTTGGTGATCCAGTGGTCCCTCCCCTTCCCTTCCCTGATCACCGAATCATCCTATTGTTAAATAAAAACATCTCCCAGGTGTTCAAGTGGTCCCTCCTGTTCCCCAATCACTGATTGCCATCCTGTTTAGAAAAACAAATATCTTCCTGGTGGTCCAGTGGTCCCTGCACTTCCCTGATCACTGATAACTGTCCCGTTGGTAAATAAAAAACATCTCCCTGGTGGGTCAAGTGGCCCCTCCCGTTCCCGATCACCGTCCTGTTTAGAAAAACAAGTATCTCCCTGGTGGCTAGTGGTCCCTCCCCCTGCCAATTGTCATCCCACATAAAGGACAAGATATCTCCCTGGTGGCAAGCGGAGCCCTCCCCCCACCTGATCACCAATGCAATAGATTTAAAAAAATTGTTCCTGTTGTCCGGTGTAACCCCTCCTTCCCGACCCATCATATAACAATGTAACACATTCCCCTGGTGGTCTAGCAGACCCCACCCCAACCTATCCCCGATCCCCTGTACAATGACCATAAACCATACCCTGGTGGTCTAGTGAACCTCCACCCTGGCAGGGAGTGATCAACCACCCCACTCCCCCCCAAACCCGGCCCACAGCCAGTGACCACCACAGCCCTCCTCTCTCCATCATGGCTGGCTGCCAACTGAGCTGTCACTGTACGCCTATTGTACAAAGTACATGCTCAGCGACACTGACTAAGCTGTCAATGTCACTGAATGTGTGCTGTATATAGTAGGAGATCAGTAACAGCTCAGTTGGCAGCCAGCCGTGGTGGAGAGAGAGAGGAGGGCTGTATTGGTCACTGGCTGGGAGTCATTTTGGGGGGGGGAGTTGGGTGGTAGATCACTGCCAGCCAGGGTGGGGGGTCCACTAGAACAAAATGGTATGGTTTACAGTCACTATGCAGGGGATTAAGGATAGCATGGAGGGGGTTCACTAGATACCAGGAAAATGTGTCACATTATACGACGAGTCACACTGGTCACAGTGGTTGCCAGGGACAATTTTCTATATCTATTGGGTGGGTGATTGGGTGGAGGGAGGGACCACTAGCCACCTGGGAGATATGTTTTCCTCTATACAGGATGGTAATCAGCTGGGAGATGGACCACTAGCCACCAGGAAGATATTTGTTTTTCTAAACTGGACAGCAATTAGCAATCAGGGAAGGGGATGGACCAATAGACCACCAGGAAGATATTTTTTTTTTATCAATGCGACGGCAATTGGGGAAGGGGAAGAACCACTGGATCAACAGGAAGATGTTTTTATTTATCATCAGGATGGCAATCGGCGATCAGGGAAGAGAAGGAACCACTGGACCACCAGGGAAATGTTTTTATTTATAAACAGGATGGTGATCAGTGATCAGGAAGGGAGAGGGACCACTGGACCACCAGGGAGATGTTTTTATTTATCAACAGGATGGTGATCGATGATCGGAGGAGGTGAGGGATCACTGGACCACCAGGGAGATGTTTTTTTTTTATCATGGGGCCAGCGATAAGAGTTGGGGGGGCAACTAGCCACCAGGGACTGTTTATGTATGTCTCTGAACAGCAATCGGCAATGGGGGGAGGGGGGCTGCACTATACTCATCGCAACCAATGCAAATGGGGCCATAATGGGCATGCAAATGTCCACCTAGCACCTTGCATGCCCAATGAGCTTATTTGCAAGGCTTCCTATGTGAATAGGAAATAGCAACCCTATACTATTCCTTGCAGGGCCATACTCCTGGCTGCATGTCAGGGTGGCATTACTGGGGTTGCGCTGGTGGTACTGGGGTTATTGTTGCTTTGGACTACCCCTATTCACAGTTGGATAGTGCAGAGCACTATCTGACTGAATAGCAATTTTGGACACCTAGGCAACCACAAAGCACAATGCAAAATTTTGCATTTACTTTGTTTTTGTGAACCGGGGCCCAGTTCTCTAATCACCAGACCACAACCACACTACCTGCCTAAACATCAGTCACAAAACACTGCTTTGTGGAAGAAAAGCTTGTGAATGCACAATGATGTTCACACTGTGGGTGGGCAAAATGGCAGTTTGATTATCAGTGGTTCAAATCAGTTTGGTTGGTTTAAATATTAGCAACATAGTAATATACAGTGAAAGAACACACAGGGCCAGAACAATGCACCTGTGGCACTGACAGTAGCATAATTACAAGGCTACAGTAAAAAAAAACAGCACTACTTACCAAACACTAGAAGGACTGGTCAGGAGAGTGCACACCGTTAAAACAAATCCTTTTTTAAAACGTTAAAGCCACCGCATTTGTGAGAAGTGCCATTTTTTCATTGTAGTAATATACAGCGGTGCCAGCCTGGTTGCAATGCAGCAATGCTGCAGAATATCACAAAATGCTGCAATATGCTGCAGGGACAGTGTAATTAAATAACAATTAAGCCCTATTTTACTGTACTACTTTGTGACATGTCATTTACTGCTACTTACTGCTTAGCTTTGTGGCTGGCTCCGCTGTAGCATTGTGATGCTGTAGAGAACATAGGGTCCATCTAGTTTACCCATCCTTCACTATAGCAGTGACTATACCAACCAGGAGTGCGGACACAGCACCAAGCTGATCAGCTGCAGTGGTGCCACTACTCATATTGTGTAACTCTCAGAGACATTTCCCTCAGGAATGTGTGTGAATCAAGCCTATTTCATCTGAGACTGTTTCTCAAGCCCCACAGTTCCTGGGCAAAAAATACTGCCTCCCAACATCTGAGAGTTTCATCCCTTATGTGAACCATTAGTTCTAGCTCTAGTACATTTATATTTTGTAAGATAGGCAAATATACAGAAAGCAGCAACGGTAGAATCATAGCCTCTGAGCTAATTTGACAAAATGGTGAGGATTAATGGATTATTCCTAACTTAATGCACACTCCAGGGGAATGGACTATGAATCTTAAGGCCAAGTGTCCTTAAGTCACTGGGACATGCATTCAAATCTTTCAATGCATACACTGGGGTGGCTTATAGTGCTTATAAAATGGTTTACTGCTTTTTTGTACTATATATAATGTGGACTTTTTTTTAATTTTTAACACTAATCACTAGTTTAAATACATTGTATAAAACAAAATATTTGCGTGAAATTTTTTCCCTTGGTAATGAGATCCAGCACCTAACCTTGTGGTACTAGGAAGTTGATGCATGGTCGGTTGATGCCTCTCTGTCAGTGAAGTTTCTAGATTTTCTCTTGCCATTTTATAACTTGAACTAATTAACCATTTAACTATCTGTTGGTTGCAAAAAGTGACATTCTGTTGTACTGTGCTAAAATTGGGGGTGGGGTGGGAGGGTTTACAGGAAATCAAATTCCTAGTAAAAAACAAATACAATTTTTACTAGATGAATAAGGGTCTGGAAGTTTAGAAAGTGGGAGCATGTGATGTATGGGCCTCCCTTTCCTTCACCTGATGAAGAGATTTAGTAGTTATGTCTCTGCTTTCTCTGCACAGCCCTCCTCGCTATGACTCCAACAAACTTTTTTACATTTTCTGTTACTTCCATACAAGGAACAGGCAACCTTTATTACAACTATCAAGGAAGACTTTGTAGACCTTTACAGTGTCAATTTCTGCCTGACTAACTAATTGATTGCTTCAGATAAGGTTAATTAATTAATTAGTAGCAAAGTCACATTAGAGAGTGTAAGTAATCAGACCTCCCCAATTAAAGTTACCGATTTACTGGAGGTTTATTAGTACATAAAATGAGTGTTTAAAAATCCACATAGCAACTAATATGCTGTTGAGGCTTTCATTAAACAAACCTATAAAATTACTTGCTTCATTATGTATTTTAGTTACTTTATTCGCCTTGTACCGTATCTCTTCACCTTTCTTTTACCAGCCAGTTTTAAGTGCCTATTTGAAATCAATTTCTCTAATAATGGACTTAATGAGCTCATCAATTAAGGCTGCCATAATGGAATGTAACTGTGTGGTTTCAGTTATCAGTTAAACTCTGGAACTAATTTCCATGCTTCATCTATCAAAAATGATTGGCTAATATTGTTTGGCTTCTGCTTTAGGACGATAGGGAGACCCAAGGGCCCTTCCACTAATGTCCGAAGCCCTGAGATTCTACTTAAGGGGGGGACAACAATTAATATTTAGCTCATATCTGAACCACCGAGAGAAAGTGTGATACACTGTATTTAAACGTGGGTATGGTAATTAGTAGTAATGGATTACATTTCAGACTTGCTTAGATAAGATGGCTGTTCCACATGGAAAATCTCATTATGAGTTTTTTTTCTTTTCATTCTTGGCTTTAATAAGCAGGACCCTTTCTCAGAGCCCCTTTCCACAGTAGCAGAAATGGCAAATTGGGCTAAATGTGGGGATACCTGATTTTCCCTCTCTAGTCCATGAGTGCCTGTCATCTTGTTATTGTAGCTTCATTGTGACTTTATTTGACTAGGTTAAATTTCTTTAACACATTCTGTAGCAGTGGGTGAGAATGGTAGTTTTCAAGTCCACCATATAACGCTTTCTGATCTGAAGTAAGTCAGTTTCAGATCAGGAATTTCACATGGCATGATTTGCCTTTGCAGGGTGCTAATGGAGATAGTGTCTATTATTGAATTAAAACTGGGCATTGCAAAAATGAGATGTAGAATTATTTTATTAAATGTAGTACCATGGAAACACAGAAAGCTACAGAAGTGCATTTTCTACCAGGCAGCATTTTTTAGCCCAAATCTGACAAATGCTTTGAACACAAATTGATAAAAAAAGGATGCCTTTTGTACAGTACTTGCTTTATGACAAGATCCAATATTCTCTGCAATGTCCTTTTTATTATTAATGTTTCATTTGAATCAGTATCATCCTAAACTTTATAGATAGAAACATCAGAAGACAATAAATATTTCAGTAGAAGTCTTGTGTGTTAGAATAATACCAAAGCAAAAGGAATCCACTCTTTCCTTTCTTGAATAGCTTTTTGAAAGCCCTGCTAAGACAGTAGGATATTAGTTATGATGGTCCATGTTTATACAGAAATAGAATTTTAAGAACAAGTTTGCCCATACATTACAAAGATTTAACAATTGACTAAAAAGCAATAATGTTCAAATAGATAGTTGAAGTTTATATCATGTAATATTTTAATTCTGTTGTAAGGAATTGTGTGATAAATATGTTATTTGTACACTGTGAGACACTTGGAATCACAGAAATGTGCTAAATCAATTTTACCTTTTTATTAGAACTATTTTTCTTTGTACAGTATTAGAACTATTTTCCATTACAAATTAAATTAATTGTTAGATAAGTCTGCCAAAAACTGCTTTGCTGAAACAAGGTTCTCCATAAAGTTTAGAGAAGGAGGGGCTCCAAAATCTTTCTGTCCCTGGAATACAGACACATACACATACACATGTGCGTATACACACACACACAGACACACACACACAGACACACACACACACACACGCACACACACCATAAATAACATATAAACAAAACAAGCATACATTAAACAAACATAGGCCTGGATATTCAAAGGGACTGCACCGGAGCAACCTCGCATTGTGCCCTGGTGGGATATTGAGATGGCTGCCTGGCACAGCACAAATCCTGATGCGCAGGGGCGCAATGATAATGTATGTGGTGTGGATGCAGGGGGCGTGCCCATGCATATGTGGCACATCCTGATGTTCAGCCCAGGATGTGTGGTGCATATGCAGGTGCACACCCCTGCACTGAGCCACATAAGGGGGTTCAAAGTTGAGCCCCTGCTGAGTAGGGACAAAGCCCAGCCACCCACAGGTGGACTGCTGTATTGCAGGGTGCAACACAGCAGCCCAGCTGTCGGTGCCCACCAGCCCACCCAGAACACTGCCCGCACAGACACCCCTGGTGGTCCAGTGGAGCCCCCCCACCCATAACTGCGATTGCATAGTAAATGTTAATAATGAGATCCCTGGTAGTCTAGTGGCCCCCCCGTCCCCAAATTCCCAAAGTGAAGAAAATGTGTTCAGTCCTGGTGGTCCAGTGGTCCTCCCCTTCCACCTGAGTCCCCGATGCCCCAATACATGACATTATGAAGGCCCTGGTGGTCCAGTGGATCCCCCCCACCCATTGCCATGATTGTGGTAAAATCATGACCTGAAACACCCTGGTAATCCAGTGGCACCCCACCCACCCACTCACACAGAACCCCTTTCCCACCCGCTACCCCCATCAGCGCGGTGAGCAGCTGCATCCAGCCTGCATACCGCCTGGCTGCCTACTAAGCCACAGGTACAGTATGGGCTATAAGCCCATTGGACCACACTGGGGACCAATGAGCTTATAGCCCATATACTGTACCCAATATTTGGCAGGAGGTCAAGGGTGTGCAGATGTACACAGCCGAAGGACGGGGTGGGCAGGATGGGCAAGGGGTTCTGTGTGGTTGGGTTGGGGAGGTGCCACTGGATCACCAGGGCATTACAGGATGGAATTTTACTGTAATCATGGCAACAGATGGGGGGTTCCACTGGACCACCCGGGACATCATAATGTCATGTATTGGGGCATCGGGGACCCAGGTGGGAAGGGGACCACTAGACCACCAGGGTTGGACATGTTTCCTACACATTGGAGATTCGGGGACAAGGGGGGGCACTAGACTACTGGGGCTTTCATTATAACCATATACCACGTGATCACATCTACAGGGTGGGGGATGCCCAGGATCCCCACAGTACATGCAAAGCTGTGCAGGGTACTAGGCACAAGTCACCAGCCTGCCCTTCACAAGGCATGCAAATGGGGCCAAAATGACATGCAAATAGCCCCGTTTGTGCCTTGCATATATTATGGCCTCATTTGCATGCCCCCTGCTGAATATCATGGGTGATGCTCCTAGTGCAACTGCACTTGTGCTGGCATATCCCTGTGCTCCCTGTCTGTGGCTTGTGCTGGTGCAGTGCCACTGCACCATGCACAGTTTATGCACTGCCCATGCTACATTCAATGGTGCTGCACCATAGCGCAGCATGGCTGAATATCATCTGGCCCTGGCCCCAGCGCATCGTAGTTGCACTGCACCCAGGCTTGCGCCACTGCCTGGTACAGTCTGAATATCCTGGCCATACTGTACATACAGCCCATATAACATATAGAATAATACATGGAGGGGAGTGCTGAATGAGAACTGAATGCACACCTGAGGTGTGAGATGCCATATAAATCCCGAGGGAGAAGTCTGAGGGGTTTATCTAAGCATCCCATACTGAGGGTGTGCATTAAGTTCAAGTTTTACACTTCTCCCCATGTGTTGTTTTATGTAATTGATGAGGAATGCTTTTTCTCCAACCAGATTTCCCTAAATAAGAAACTGTTTTTTAAAAAAAGCATTTGTTTTTATTATAGCATGTAACACTAATATAAATGAATAAAGTCATGCATATTGCTGTAAAATGTGTATTTACCCATTTTATAAATTTTTTAAAGATTGGCAAAAAAGAGGTTGTTTCAGTTCCAGTGTCAGAACGGCAACTGCGTCCTTCCTACACTGAAAACAGCAGTTAGTGAAATCTATAGGAAATATTAAAACTCATAATATGAAACTCTTTTAATTTTCATAAAAAAATGTTAAATAACTGTTTAGATGTTTGTAGTTTACATGTGAAACAATTTTTATGGAGTCCAGATCATTCATGCCACGGCGATATGTAAATGCAGCTGTGGTCAGGGTTCACAGTGTGTGGAGATGGTGAGAGAAAGTGAGCGAGAAAACTGCCTGTAATTGCTGTGAAAAGGTTAGTGGTGGCTAAATATTTTGCTGCTGTTCACTGATATGCCCGCTGGTATGACTGTTTTTGTTGGCGGTGAGAAATAATTCTGAAAGCACTTGAAAGGTATTGAGCGGGAGCAGGGCTGAGGAGTTTTGCGAGGTACTGAGCGTGAGTCGTACTGAGGAGAAGCTGACACGTGTTCGCCGTTATAACCCGTGCGTTATAATAGTGAATTATAACCAACTTCTCCTATAAGAAAATATTATTACAAATAGAATAATAGATAGATGAGGGTGTATTACAAGGCGGTAAGACCATCGAGAGGTTTTGGGGACTTGGAACCTCAAGAGCAAAACTCTAGAGTTTCCCAAAGTTCCCAAAAGCTTGAGATGGTCTTACTGCCAAGAAATACACCCTCATCTATTTTTCATTTTTTTGCAATATATGGATCCATTTTAAATTTCTGTGGCTTTTTGTAAGGTGTCCAACTGTGTGCTGTGCTGCCCAGGTGAAGAATGTCTTTCTCATTCGCTCCCCCCCGCTGCCGCATGTCTGTTAGTTCAATTTGGAATTTTGTTTTGTGAGGCAGTGATTCCTACCTTTCCTTTCCTTTTTCTAGTCCTTGAGAGGATGGTGCAGATAATTCAGTTATTGAAAAAAAAATAGAAAAAATACGGGTGACCATCCACTAAGCAACAGTGAATAGCCACCATGTTTTAAAAAAGTGTTGTGCCTGCCCCACAGAGGAAAGCCGCCAATAAGAAGGCATGTCATTACTTTGGCTCTGCATGAAGGAATGTAGCACCTTAACAATTGGGTCTGTGTGGCAGGTAGACTTGCACATGTGCTGTGTAATTTATGTGTTAATGCTGTCATTCAGAGCTGAAACAATAGTAATATCAGCTCTAAACTATAGTATTATCACAGAGCAGTGATGGTATTATCATTTTGGCTACTGTAGTAGTACCATTTTTTTTGTATGGGATAGGATAGTATTATTAGGCAATCTCCATATATTACATGGTAATTATACACAGCACACACACACACTACTACATACAGTGTCCACGTGGATCTTCAAACTTTTTCTTTTATTCCATTTTCCTCTGCTCTCTGGTTGTCCTCATTTCACCTTCCTTTTTTGACAGTTGTCATGCCTGCCCTTAAGCCTTATAGGTTGCCACATCTGGGCTCCCCACAGACTGCCCAAAATACTAACATCCCATGGTGAAAGCCTCCCATCATGGCAAGTTCCAAACCAGATAGGACTCTGCCAGTTTTTGCTTCAGGTTTGCTTAAGAACTTTAACGCTTGAGGTAGGACCTGAGACACACCTGAGGCAGATGATATGGGACCATTGGCAGCATTTTTCACAAACCAGAGAATATTTACAAATTATGATCTCCCACCTGCCAGCACTGGAACCAATCCATGCCATCCTTTGGGGGGATTTTACATGGACCCAAATTATCCATTACCACCACCCTCAAAAGTGAGTAGGCTGAATCTCTGCCCCCTCCCATGGAGTCACAGTGCACTGTCTCCACCATGCTCCCTAGACCCCACCATTCTATGGCAGGGGAGTCAAGCTCAGAATATAAACCCTTGATCTCCCAAATGGTTGCTCAATGCTCTACTGCTGCCAATGCCACCAGGCATGGTTCTATTTTGACCATTTTCATCTTTTTTGCAATGGAGACAAAATGAAAGATGCTCTTCTGTGGTGAGGTAAGACTGCACTGCATTTGACTTTCCTACTGTACATCGGGTTGGGGAGGTTGGGGAAATAATTAAACTTCATTATTTATCATACAACCATAATTTGAAAACAAAACATAACTATAACGTTTGATATGAGAACTCAGAAGGCTATCTTAAAGAATA
The DNA here is from genome assembly GCA_016271365.2 of Neoceratodus forsteri. Taxonomy (NCBI): domain Eukaryota; kingdom Metazoa; phylum Chordata; order Ceratodontiformes; family Ceratodontidae; genus Neoceratodus; species Neoceratodus forsteri. Next base: position 453,214,382 of record CM057452.1, on the reverse strand, counting down.
TGCGGCAGTATTGTAAGCATTCATACTAAGGTTCGTACTAAAGTTGGATTTGGAACAAGAAGGCCAATAAGCCTATTAATGCTCCATTCTTATTAAAAATACCTTAAGTTCCCTCCTGCCAGAATATAATTATCCCAAGTTTGACTTAAAAGCATTTTTAGTGCATACCACAATTATCTCATAAGGAAGCATATTCCACAGATTCACGATCCTGTTTGTGAAAAAATATTTCCTTGCATTCGTACAACATTTGTCCCCTTTCATTTGTAGTGGGTGACCTCTTGTCTCAATTTCAGTATCCTTAAATTCTATCTCTAAGTCACACATCAGTTTAGGATCTTGTATGACATCATACATAAACATAAGTCTCCACATGCTCGACGTGTTTTGAGCGACATGAGATTTAATGATTTTAACCTTTCCTCATATACTTTATCCTTATTACCCCAAACCATCTTTGTAAACCTATGCTGCACCCTCTCAAGTCTTTTCTTGTCTCCCAGTTTATATGGCTTCCATATTTGTGATGTGTATTCCAGATACAGACGTATATATGACCTATGTAAAGGCATCAGTACACTACTTGACCTAGATACAACATTTCTTTTTATAGGAGGCATCCAGTGGTGTTGAACACTTGTGTATCTTTAATAACCCCTCCCCCATTTAAGTCACAGAGATACAATGCAGGACCACCAAAACAATTATGGGTTTGGGAGTCAAAACTGTGAGAAGAATCTGGTGACCCTTAACATGTTCATGTTGGAGAAGAGGAGAATGAGAGCCAACATGACCTCAGTCTTCTGCAGATTCAGGGGTATTGACGTGATTTAACAGGCAAAGATGTTTCATCACTGCCTACTATAGGACATGCCCTGAAGCTCAGAGGTGGTGGCTTCAAGGGTGGGAACCTATGAAACAGCTTTCCAGAAGAGACAGTGGACATGAAGACAGTAGATGCCTTCAAGGTAAGTGGATAAAAGTCTGCTTACCAAGGGAATCACAGTTACCCTGGTTAGTCGAGTGGAAGAGAAGCTCTGGAAATAAATACATTTGCACCACACACTTTTTCTTTCCTGCTTATGAAGTGGGGAGTGGGTCAGCAGGGCATAATGGAAGGACCTAGATTCCCTTCGGACCATAAAGTATTATGGAGTCAAATGCTTCTTGTTTCCCTTTATTATTTATTTATTTATTTTAATTACCAGCCAGTGAATGTTCCTTTCTTGGCACTGTATTTCTCCGTTGTTATAATATTACAGCAAGCTTTGTGTCTTTATTCAAGCTTTTGGTGACAATGTTTCACCAGGAAAGGTTACCACATAACAGAGTTTTGGGGTTATGAACTGGTTGTACTGTACCGTATGGAGAAGCCTCTTAGTCCTCTACTCTATTTGCCTTTGGACAGTGTTTCTTTTTATATAGCTACTGTGTGGAAGATATTAACCCATGCACGTAGTTAGTGAAGATATGTTATTCTTTGTATTTGTTTTCACAGAACATTAATTAAAAAAATACAATATAAAAGCAAACAGTCCTAATAACCCGAAATCTCTAAATCCAAACACGTTATTATTAGAAATCATGGTGCATATTAGACAATAGAACCGATTATTTTCTAACTTCCTAACATGCTCATTTCTTAACACACTGAAGTGACAGATTCTAGTTTACCTTGCTGCACAGGAGTGGTTAAATATTATTTGTGTAATAGCCCTTTGTTCAGACTCTTATGAGAAAAAAATGGAGATAAGGAATACGTCTGAGAACGTATGCTGAGGATATATAAGGGGCCGTACATCAGTAAAGAAATAATGAAATGCAAAAATCGCCCAGACTGACAATTGAAAGCCTGTGTAGCAGCTTAGCCTGTTGGTCCAAGGCTATTTGTCATAATCAGCGGCACTTTTCTCATTAGCAAAAAGCCATTACCGGCGGACTTTATCAGCAGCTGTGAGTTATCAAAGAGCACACAGCAATGCTAGCGTGTAGGCGCGGGGTGCAGAGGGGACCAACAGCTTTAATAAGTGAACTGCTTCAGAAGTTCTGAGGCAGGTGTCACTTCGCAACAACTTGGTCAAGTATATGATCTCGCGTTTGTATTAACCGATTGGCTGCCTTTAGTGCCTTTTAACCTTACTGTTTTTGTGAGACTTATGGTAGCTGAGGTTTGTATAATATACTGTATCTAAAAAAGAGACGACGGTGGCAAGCTGCCAATCTAGATTTGTATTGAACCTTTTTTGCTGATCAATTATTTATCCATCCCTGTAAATTAGTACGTGTTCGCACGGCACTTCTTTTTTTGAAGGGTAGGTGAGGAGGTTGCGCGATGGACCTAGAGCTCCTTCCGACCTTTAATTACTAAGTTACTGTACTGTGTTACTGTCTCGCTCTCCTTTGCAAAGTAACACATGAACACGTGCATGTATGCATTAAGGCATGCCAGGGCGTGTAATTAAATTATGGATCAATAATCCCACCCCCTTGAGTGTGTTGTTAGAAATAGCAGCTTATGCCAAATGCCTTAAAAAATTACAGGAGAGATAAGTATGATTATTGACCATAATTACACATCCCTGAAGTGTCTTACTGCATTGATATGTTCACCTTAAAATGTTTTTATACTTTTTAAAAAAAACATATTTTCTATTTGGAAATTAGCAGAATACAAAAACATAGTTGAAGCTGAGGTTTATTAATATTGAAAGCTGAACCTGGTGCACAGGCTAAATAAGTACAGAAGTGTAATTATGGCCAGACAATTACACTTTTATACTCGTTTTTAAGCCAGTCAGGTAGCTGGAATGCTCTTGTCCATTTTATAATAGGAATTAAGGCGGGCATGATGGACCTGGAGTTCCTTCTGACATGAAATTACTAAATTACTGTGTTACTACTATCTTGCACTCTTTTACAGTACATGTATGCATACAGTACATGCAGTACTATAAATTAAGGCAGACATGAGGGACCTAGAGTCCCTTTCGACCTTAAATTGCTAAGTTACTATGTTACTACCAAGATCAAGGGGTCAAAGTGAGGGGGTATTCAGGAGGATGGAGTACTGCCATTTTTTACAGTTAAGCCATATTAACTGAACCAATGTGAGGTGCTATCCTCCACAGAGCTGTGGTTTCCCCTTCAGGAGCAGATGAGGTGAGAGGGATGTACCAATGAACAATTCTGGTTTTGTCAAGAGGCAATATCTGAGTTCTAGGCAGGGAATTCTTGTGGCACTGGGCGACCTGCATCAACAGTACAGGGCTCTATTGTTTTTGTGTCTTTACCCTGGCAGCCCTCAGGAATTGTGGTTGCATGGGCTGCAAGGATGCATGCATACAAGTATGATGTCATTCACAGTCATTGCAGTTCCTCCCACCACCAAATCTTGTTGAGCCCCACTGTCTCCTGCACCTAGGGGGTAGTATAGCAGTGGTAGACAGGCCCCTGCCTTCCTGATAAGGAGAGCATCCTCTGGGATGCTCAGTCATTCCCCCTCCAGCCGGTCCCTGACAACCCAGGCTCGTTCCAGATCCTGGCTTACTCACATCATAAGCAGCAGTGCTACCACTGTGCTGATGTGCTAACTCATACCACAATTTTAATATGTGCACATGTGCTGATATTCTGTATGGTACGACAGCTTGAATAGTATATACATGCATACATCCAGTTTTAAGGGGTTAAGTCCATACAGGCCGTGTTATGCACATAAAATAAATTATCTCCAACTGTGTTATGATTTAATCAGGTGTTTCTTGGGACATTAACAACTATGAGAGGGAAGCTTGAGTGGTTTGTGTGTTCCCCAGACCCCTTCATTGAATAATATCCTTGAAAGTTACAGTTCAAATAGTCCATTTTTCCATGTTATATTGATAATCCAAGTGGTGCTGAAGAAAATTAATGCTGAAATCCAGTAATGGACATTACGAACCACTGAGAAATAATGTCCTCCCAAGTCCCCCATCTGTTAAAACCTATAGTGACCCACCAAAACAACAGTGGCAGGGACACCAAGATCAGATACCTCATCCTACAGAATTATACCAAAAACAGTACAATTCAATGACAGCCATCATGCAGGAAACTGTGACACACTGTGACACTGCATTTGATCCTGATGGACATCACTGTACTGAATTTCTATTAAAATGAACTGTATTTTGTTGTGATGTTTTAAATTATAATACTCCGACATGTCTGTGTTTATGCTGCACTCAGGAAACCCACCACTGCACTGTGAGTAAGTGCTGATCAACTGGTTCAGTATAACAACCATTTTCCAGAGCACAGTGTGAACACAGGCAAGTCTAAGTGTTGTGAATTTGAAGCAGCACCTCAAAATAAAGTTACATTTTTAAATGAAATACTTTGATGGGTCAGTGTGGATTTTGGCAGATCAGTGGGAAACCTTGGGAGCTATAATTATTCAGTTTTTGGTAAATATAGAATACACAATGGGCAATTGTAAGTTACAAGGTGATAATTACATGAAGGAGTTTATGTGTAAGCAATAAGACACAATAGAGAGTTGATTGCTCTTGCTTTGCCACACACCCAGGGGATAGTATGACATGAAGCCACAGGCCAAGTGTCTTTAGCCCCTGAAAGTGTGATGAAACCAGCACAAACAACACACCAAGGTGTTTTATTGTGATTATAAAATGGGTCCATAGGCAACTTCCATAGACAATTTTGTTTTTTAAATAAACACTCTGAAAGTTTTAGATGCCCCCCCAAAATATAGTAATATATTGCTAAAATGTAGTAAAACAGTGCCTGATGGTTTCACCTGTCTATCATCTGTCTTTTTCCACATTTAATGCATGTTATGTTTGTTTACCATGGGCAACAAGATTCTAAAACTCTGAAGTATTCCACTAGTAGAATGCTTGTACTCCCCCCTAACACACACATAATGGTAACATGGAATATATGGCCGGCCTGGTGGCGCTGAGGGTTGAGGCACTGGACGCCACACCTCACACCACACCGGTGACCTGAGTTCGGGAGCGAGCTTGGGTGCCGGTGGTCAGCAGAGGAGGTATCAGATTGAGCGCCCGAGGACTCATTGTACCTCGTAAAGACAGTGGGATCTAGGTGGGTGGAGGTGGGGGGGGTATGTTTAGCATGCAGGTGATGGTAAGGGGTTATGATTTGTAGCAGCCACAGCCAACAGCCACAGGTTGCAGCATGCAATTCTCCATTATAGAAAGAAGAAGGGAGGAGGGTGCCAGCAGGTGGGTGGGAGGAGGCATCATAATATCTATGTTCTTTGGTGGGTGGAGGGGTGGTTTTACAGCACAGTGGGTGGGGGAAGTTTTTTTAAGTTAAAAAAATCTGCCAACAAAGTTGGTAAGTCTGCTGCAGAATTCATGAATTTCATGAATTGTGAATTTCCACAGATTCAGGGTGACCAAAGTAGTTGATCAGGGAGGGGCTGTGGACATGGCCTACCTAGACTTTAGCAAGGCATTTGACACAGTCCCACACAAAAGATTAATATACAAGTTAGCCAGCCTGGGAGTGGGTCCCAAGATGACAGCCTGGGTAAAGAATTGGCTGGAGAATAGGACACAGAGAGTAATGGTAAATGGAGTCCACTCTGAAAAAAGGGGTTAGCAGTGGGGTACCACAGGGTTCAGTATTAGGACCGGTCCTCTTCAATGTCTTTATAAGTGACATTGCAGAGGGACTGGAAGAAGAAAGTATGTCTCTTTGCAGATGACAGAAAGATCTGCAACAGAGTTGATGCACAAGGTGGGGTGGAAAGGATGAGAAGGGACTTGGCAAGGTTAGAGGAATGGTCAAATGTATGGCAACTTAGATTCAATGCTAAAAGTGCAAGGTAATGCACCTGGAAACAAAAACCCAGGAAGAGTACACAATGGGGTGAGATACTAACAAAACAACAAAATGGAAAGGGACCTGGGGTAGTCATATCAGATGACCTAAAGGTGGGCAAGCAATGTGAGAGGGCAGCAAGGAGGGCTGGGGGATACTGGGATGCATAGGGAGGCATCACCAGTAGAAAACAAGAAGTTATTATCCTCTCTACAGACAGCTGGTGAGACCACATCTGGAGTACTGCATGCAGTTCTGGAACCCAGTCTCCACAAAGACATGACAGGATGGAAGCTGTCCAGAGGAGGGCAACTAAAATGGTGCAGGGTCTGCACCGGAAGACATATGAAGAGAGACTTAAGGAGCTTAATATGTATAGCCTCGAGGAAAGGAGGGAGGCGGGGGGACATGATAGAAACTTTCAAGTACCTCAAGGGAATCAACAAAGTCCAAGAGGGTAGCATCTTTCAAAAAAAGAGGTGTGCAAGAACAAGGGGGCACAATTTGAAGATAGGAGGGCAGCTCAGATGTAATTTAAGGAAGTATTTTTTCACAGAGAGGGTTGTGGATGTATGGAACAGCCTTCCAGAGGAGGTTGTGGAGTCAAAAACAGTGGTGGAATTCAAGCATGCATGGGACAGTCACAAGGCAATTCTAGGGGGTGGGGGTAGGAAGAAGTAGGCTGCTGGTTAACTAGGATCTGCAGCTTATCCATCAGGTAGGGAAATGGGCAGACTGGGTGGGCCAAGTGGTCCTTATCTGCCGTCAAATTCTATGTTCCTATGTTTCTATGTTTCACACCAATTTTACCAGCAGATTAAAAATGTACAACATCTCTGGAATCAAGACATTTCCAACCCATTCAATAAAATGCAATAATCCATGAGACTGAAGGCCCCCCAGCCCATGTGAGTGGTTGTTTGCATTTGTTTATATTGATTTGTTTTTGTGAATTTTCTTGTTTTTCTGCTTATGGCACCAATACCATTTTACACACTTCATCTGTGAAAGTCTCTTGGAAAGAATTCATGCAAATCAACACCACTGGAATTAGCATTTTTATCTTCAATCAACTCTGTGGCAGCCATCTCAAGTTAAACCAAGAAAAAATATCACTCAGCACGTTGGATTAACATAGAAACATAGAATTTGATGGCAGATAAGGATCACTTGACCCACCTAGTCTGCTCATTTCCCTACCTAACGGATAAGCTGCAGATCCTAGTTAACCAACAGCCTACTTCCCCCACCTCCCACCCTCCACTAGAATTTCCTTATGTCTGTCCCATGCATTCCTGAATTCCCCCACTGTTTTTGCCTCTACAACCTCCTCAGGAAGGCTGTTCCATGTGTCCACAACCCTCTCTGTGAAGAAATACTTCCTCACATTACCTCTGAGCCGTCCCCCCTCTATCTTCAAATTGTCCCCCTTGTTTTTGCACATCTCTTTTTCTGAAAGATGCTACTCTCTTGGACTTGGTGATTCCCTTGAGGTATTTGAAAGTTTCTATCATGTCCCCCCTCTCTCTCCTTTCCTCGAGGATATACATCTTTAGTTCCTTTAGTCTTTCTTCATATGTCTTCTGATGCAGACCCTGCATCATTTTGGTTGCCCTCCTCTGGACAGCCTCCACCCTGTCTATGTCTCTGCAAAGATGGGATCTCCAGAACTGTACACAGTACTCCAGATGTAATCTTACCAACTCTGTACAGAGGGCCAACAACTTCCTGTTTTCTACTGGTGATGCCTCTCCCTATGCATCCCAGTATCCCCCAGCCCTCCTTACTGCCTTCTCACATTGCTGACCCACCTTTAGGTCATCTGATATGACTACCACCAGGTCTCTTTCCATTTTTGTTGTTGTTAGTATCTCACCCCCCACTGTGTACTCTTCCCCTGGGTTTTTGTTTCCTAGGTGCATTGCTTTGCACTTCTTTGCTTTGAATCTAAGCTGCCATACATTTGACCATTCCTACAACCTTGCCAAGTCCCTTTTCATCCTTTCCACCCCACCTTGTGTATCAACCCTGTTGCAGATCTTTGCAGCATCTGCAAAGACACATACTTTCCCTTCCAGCCCCTCTGCAATGTCACTTATAAAGACATTAAAAAGGACCAGCCCCAGTACTGAACCCTGCGATAGCCCACTAGTAAACCTCCTTTCTTCACTGTGGACTCCATTTACTATTACCCGCTGTGTCCTGTTGTCCAACCAGTGTTTTACCCAGGCTACCACCCTAGGACCCACACTCCCAGGCTGGCTAATTTGTTTATTAATCTTTTGTGCAGGACTGTGTCAAATGCCTTGCTAAAGCCTAGGTAGGCCATGTCCACAGCCCCTCCCTGGTCTACTAATTTGGTCACCCAGTCAAAGAAATCAATTAGGTATGTCTAACATGACCTTCCTGCTGTGATTACAGATAACTTCACCTACACTAGTGCCAAGAGCCATTATCTCAGAATATCCCAAAATATCTGGTGCTGGGAACTTCATGATCTGCTGAATTATATGGACAAAGAACCTAGATGCTCTTACCCTAGGCCTTAAATTGGCTCCCTGTTGACATGTGAGCAGCATTATCTGCAGATCATTACAGTTTTCTCTTGGGTCCCTTTACCATAGATATTTCAACAAAGCTGCTTCCCTTTAGACTGCTTAGAAAGTAGAACCTTATCTGGACTAGCTTCATAACCTGTTATGCACTTCACCCAGACCACACAATCCCTTTGTTCCAGCGGGCTGAGGTGCCATCTTTAAAGCAGGGTCAGAGAGCATCATTTGGCTATCAACCCCTTGACTACTCATTTGGGCTACCTGCCCACCAAGATTGAGGAGGGAGAGCCCCCTTTGGGAACCACTGCACACATCAGGAGGTGGGTTTTGGTAGTTAGCCAGGCCTGCTTGCTCCAGCTGATATTTGTTCAATCCTACACTTCACCTGGAACACATGGACCATTTTTTTCCAATAGCCTGAGCTGCCAGCTATAAAGCAGGATTTGAGAGCCTGACTTGGATTCCCCATGGTCCCCGGACTACTTGTTTGGGCTTGAAGAGTGAGAACTCCAATCAGAAGCCGCAGTACACATCAGGAGGTGGGTTTTATTCCAGTTATTTATACTTCAGTCTACATGCTCTATGCAGACTCAGCTTGAGTGGCCCAGCAGTAGTGGGCATCCTTGAGGTGAGTAAGTGAGGGAGAGGGAGGTGCCAAGATGCCAGGGGACTCTGCCTCTTCTTCTTTGACATAAGTATTTGCTTCCTCAGTGGAGTTTGGCATATTGTTCTCTGACAATGTGTCCTCCTTTCAGTTGGGTATTTTTTCGCATAGTCTGTCATGGGCCAGTGGTGGTCAGTCTATGAGGAGAGATGTAGATCTGCTTACCTGGCATGGGTTTTGGACAGTTACAGAGGAGAAGGTGCTCCAGTTAATTTCAGGTTTGTGTCCCACTTGTAGTATGCTGGAGCCAGGGTCTACCTTGCTGTTCTTGGGCTACTGGGAATCTCTGGGTCCAGTTATCACTGAGATTCATTGGGTGCTTCTTGGGGAAGAATGTTTTTCCATCTGCCTTGAGAAAGGTGGTGATTATACCCCTTCTGAAAAGTCATCCTTGGACTCTGACACTAGTGAATTACAAGACCATCTCAAATCTTCCATTTTTGGGGAAGATTATTGAGAAGGTGATGGTGGAACAGCTTGGGGATCATGTAGAACAATATATCATCTATGATCCCCTTCAGTCAGGTTTTTGGCCTCATCATGGCATGGAGACTGCACTCCTCAGGGCAAATCATAATCTCATCATGGAGACAGATCAAGGACTATATTCTATCTTGGTTCTCTTGAATCTCTCATCAGAGTTTGACAGAGTTGACCATGGGGTTTTATTGGATCACTTGAGGAATTACGAGGGTCTCACCAGCACGGTTTTGTGCTGGTTTGAGTCCTACAGTATGTAACAAAGAGACTGTAGCAGGTGGCCCTTGACAAATGCATCTCTGGGGCTTCTGCACTCTCCTGTGGTGTTCCTCAAGGCTCAGTCCTTGTCCTTCTGCTGTTTTCTGTGTACATGCTGTTGTTGGGTGATATCATCAGATGATATGGTGTTGAGTTTCACTGCTATACATATGATACTCAACTACTGTATATAGGTCTTGCACTTCTAGTGGAATTCAAGCTGCTTCACTGCTGGGGCAATAACTTGCAGAGATCAGAGACTGGATGGCCTCAAACTGATTGTGTCTTAATCCATGGAAGATGGAGGTCATGATGATCGGGCTGGGATGGTGGAGTTCAGCAATGACAGATGGTTTGGCAACACTTCCTTCATTGGGTAGCCACTCTCTCAGAGCTGTAGATGCATTCAAGAATCTTGAGATCATTTTGACTGTAAACTGACACTAGAACAGCAGGCATCAGCAGCGGTCTGATCTGGCTTTTACCATCTTCATAACATCACCAGAGATACACCGCATCTGGCACCATCTGACTTGGTAATGATTGTTCATGCTTTCATGACCTCTAGGTTTGACTATTACATATAGAATAATATATGGGGGGTGCATAATGAGAATTTAATGCACACCCAAGGAGTGGGATGCTACATAAACCCCAAGTGTGAAGCTCGAGGGGTTTATTAAAGCATCCCACCCCCAGAGTGTGCATTAAATTCAAGTTTTGTACTCCCCCCTATATTGTTTTATATAATTGCTGGGTAGCATTTTCTCACCGTGAAAACACTACACAGCAATTACAAAAAACAGCAAGGGCAGTAGATGGTGTAAAAATCTTGTATGCAGCATTGGTGGTGTTTAAAGCTGGTCGCCCAAATGTACTTCAGTAAAATTCAAATAAACATCTCACTGCTCATTTAATAGCATTGCTGGTCCCTCTTTCTCACCTCTCTTGTTCTGTTTTATAGTTGTGGAGCGGTGGCCAGGCGGGAAGTGAGAGCTTTTTTTTTTTCCTTTTCTTATTTCCCTCTGAATGTCGCAAGCCTTGGAGCATATGGGCTGTCACATTTTAAAATTAGAAAAAAAAAAAAACAACTAAAAAATGTAACAGAGCTGTCCTGACTCTGAGGTAAGTCCTGGTGCCACTGTAGAGATGAGGGGAGTGCACACTCGGTAGAGAACAAGCGGCTATACAGAGCGAGGGAAACCTGCTGTGTGTTCGCCGTTATAACCCATGGGTTATAATGGTGAATTATGATCCTGTTTCCTTATGGAAGAAAACACTCCCCAGTTATTATAGTGCTTTAGACTTAGGATTATCTGAAGGTTTGATACAACACCTGAAGCTGGTCCAGAATGCTGCAGCCCAGCTGGCTGTAGGAATGCCTTTGATGGACCATATCATGCAGGTTCTGCTTACCTTGCACTGACTGCCTGTGCAGTGATGCATCACCTTTTAGATATGCTTGATAACCTTCAAAGCCCTATACAGTTTGGAACCTGATGACTTAAAAGATCTCCTGGTTCCTTACTTCTCAACTCACGCCAACTGTTCTCCTTATGAATGGACTCACCATTGCCCCAAGGAGCTGGGGTTCCAGCTGCATCTCATGGATTCTACCTGTAAGTCATGAGTTGTGTATGTTGTTTTTTATTTTTCCTGAATGAGTACTCTTGCTTGTTCTTTGTCCTCTGATGTGGGCCTGCTCATTGTCTCCCCCTCTCATCTGAAACAATTTGGGGACAGGGCTTTTGGTGTGGCAGCTTCCATGCTGTGGAATAAGTTACCCAGGAATATCCACTCTGCTGCACATTAGAGGCCTTCACAGCTTCTTTGGAAGCATACTTATTTACTCTGTCCCCCATATCAGGGGGAAGGAACGGACAAGGATATGATAGAAGGCATACTTAGGATGACAGAGAAAGGGGAGATACTGTTGAAGGGGGACCTTAATATGCCAGATGTTAACTGGAGCACCTTTACTGCAGCCACATCCAAAAGCAGGGCCATTCTTGATGCCCTTCAGGTGGCATACCTCAGACAGCTAGTTTTGGAACCTACTCATGAGGGAGCAATCTTAGACCTCGTACTCTCAAATGGGGATAATGAGAGCATCTCAGATCTAGAAGTGGGTAGCCATTTGGGAACAAGTGACCACCAAACAGTGTGGTACACAATAAACTCAGCTACATAGTCAAGCCATACAAAAGTGAGGGTTCTGGACTTCAGGACGGCTAACTTTAGCAAGATGGGAGAGTGCCTTAAAACGGCACTAGCAAACAGGCTAGAAGGAGGGGTTGAGCAACAATGGGGAAATATCAAAACTGCCATCACAGAGGCAACAAGCCTTTGTGTGAAGCAAATAAATCAAAATGAAAGAAAAAGCTACTATGGTTCTCAAAAGAAGTGGCAGTGAAGGTTAGGGAGAAAAATATAGCATTTAGGAAGTATAAGAAAACAGAGAAGGAGCAGGACAGAGAACTGTACCAGTTAAGGCAGAAGGAAGCAGGGAGGGTAGTCAGAATAGCAAAGGCACAAACTGAGGAAAACATAGCCAACTTGGTTAAGAAGGGGGATAAAACCTTTTATAGGTATATCAGGGAGCATAGAAAGACAAAGGGAGGGATAGTACGGCTGAATAGAATGGATGGTGGGTGGGCAGAGAGTGACAGTGAAAGAGCAGGGATACTGAATGAATACTTCTGTTCAGTATTCACAAAAGAGGAAGTGGGGGAGTTGCCTAATCCAATTAACAGAAGCACTCTGGAGAGGGGGGTCATTACAGTCCATTCACAGAAGAAAGGTTTCTGAAAGAACTCCTAAAACTGAAGGTGGACAAAGCAATGGGGCCAGATGGAATTCACCCCAGAATTCTAAAAGAATTAAGCAGAGAACTAGTGACACAACTGACTACCCTTCATAATAAATCATGGGAGGATGGTGTGGTACCTGAGGACTGGAAGAAGGCTGATGTGATTCCCCTTCACAAAAGTGGGAGTAAGATAGAGGCAGGAAACTACAGACCTGTCAGTTTGACCTCTGTGGTAGGGAAAGTGATGGAATCACTTCTGAAGGAAAGAATTGTTGAGTACCTAGAGGCCAGTGGGGCACAGGACCCAAGGCAGCATGGGTTCACAGCAGGAAGGTCATGTCAGACGAATCTAATTGATTTCTTTGACTGGGTGACTAAAGTAGTAGACCAGGGAGGGGCTGTGGACATGGCCTACCTAGACTTTAGCAAGGCATTTGACACAGTCCCACACAAAATATTAGTAGTCAAATTAACCAGTCTTGGAGTGGGTCCCAGGGTGGTAGCCTGGATAAAACATTGGCTGAACAACAGGACACAGAAGGTAATTGTAAATGGAGTCCACTCTGAAGAAAGAGGGGTTACTAGTGGGGTACTGCAGGGTTCAGTACTGGGTCCAGTCCTTTTTAATGTCTTTAAAAGTGACATTGCAGAGGGACTGGAAGGAAAGGTATGCCCCTTTGCAGATGACACAAAGATCTGCTACAGGGTTGATACACAACGAGGCGTGGAAAGGATGAGAAGGGACTTGGCAAGGTTGGAGGAATGGTCAGAAGTATGGCAGCTTGGATTCAATGCAAAGAAGCACAAAGTAATGCACCTGGGAAACAAAAACCCAGGGGAAGATTACTGCAGGCGGGGAGGGGTAGTAACAACAACAAAAGGAAAGGGACCTGGGGGTAATCATATCAGATGACCTTAAGGTTGGCAAGCAATGTGAGAAGGCAGTAGGGAGGGCTGGGGGTATACTGGGATGTATAGGGGGAGGCATCACCAGCAGAAAACAGGAAGTTGTTATCCCCCTGTACAGACAGTTGGTGAGACCCCATCTGGAGTACTGCATCCAGTTCTGGAGACCCCCATCTCAGCAATGATATAGACAGGGTGGAGGAAGTTCAGAGGAGGGCAACTAAAATGGTGCAGGGTCTGCAAGAGAAGCCATACGAGGCGAGGCTAAAGGAGCTTAATATGTATGGCCTTCAGGAAAGGAGGGAGAGGGGGGACATGATAGAAACATTTAAGTACCTCAGTGGAATCAACAAAGTCCAAGAGGGTAGCATCTTTCAGAAAAAGAGATGTGCAAGAACAAGGGGACACACTTTGAAGATAGAGGGGGGATGGCTCGGGCATTGTGAGGAAGTATTTTTTTCACAAAGAGGGTGGTGGATGCATGGAACAGCAACCTGAGGAGGTTATGGAGTCTAAAACTGTGGGAGAATTCAAGAATGCATGGGACAGACATAAGGCAATTTTTGTGGGGGGTAGGAAGAAATAGGCTGTTGGTTAAATCTACCACTACCAGGTGCCAGAGCCATGACCTACAGTACCTTGTAGTTTTTTAAAGCATTGCATTCATTTGTTTGAATGCTATCTATTATGCTCTTATTGCTATGCCCTGCTTCACCCAAGGAGTGCCAGGGTTTGAATCTAATTGCTGTATCTGTGCTGTTACCACTTGAGGGGTGCAGGTGTTATATATCTAACTGTTGTCCCTATCCTGTCATGACCAGAAGTGTACGGAGGTTATATTGTTTAATTGCTATGCCCTGCCCCGTGTTAGCTGAGGGCTGCTAGGGTTATTATCTAACTGTTGTGCCTTGCCCTCTTATGATATGAGAAGTATAGGGATTATATTATCTTATCTTATCTTATTGCTGTGCTCTGCCCTCTTGTGACCCTAGGCATGTTGGGGTTATATTAGCTATAGTAAGTACTGTACCCTTCCTTCTTATGACTCTAGATGTGTTGTGGTTATATTGCCCAAGTGCTGTACCCTGCCCCTTTATGACCTGAGGGGTGTTGGGTTTATATTATATAATTGCTGTGCCCTAACCTCTTATGACATGAAGTGTGTCAGGGTTATATTATCTAATTGCTGTGCCCTGCCCTCTTATGACCCAAGGGGTGCCGGAGTTATTACCTAATTGCTCTGCTCTGCCCTGTTATGGTTCAATGGGTATCACTGGGGTTGCCTAATTGTGGTGCCCTGCCCTCATTTGACCCAAAGGGTGTCAGAGTTACATATCTAATTGCCATGCCCTGCCCTATTTTGACCCAAGTGGTGTTGGAGTGATTTATATTATTGCTATGCTCTGCCCTCTTATGGCTCAAAGAGTGCCGGGTTTATTTATCTAATTGCTGTGCCCTGTCCTCTTTTGATCTGAGGGATGTTGGGTTAATTTATCTAATCACTGTGGCCTGTCCTTTTATCACCAAAGGGGTGTTGGGTTTAATTATGTAACTTCTGTGCCCTGCCCTGCTATGACCTGAGGGGTGCCAGGACTATATTTTAATTTGTGCTGCTGTGAGGTGTGCTGGCACAGTCAAATTTGTCATGTACCTGGCCCTGTGTGATGTCCACCCTTTCCTGCTTGCCTCTTGTCACCTCTCCTATCACTTCCCCCCTCATCTGCTCTCTTTCTTTCCCTCACTTCTACACTAGTAGCATACACCCACATCTCTGTATCACTTTTGCTACTCATGGCATGTGATTTAATTATTTTTTATTTAAAATTGGTAACAGGGAATGGTACACTGACCCAAGGCTCATTTCCTAGTGTGTCCTGGCTGAAGGGTACAAGAGGTAAAAAACAAAGACAGCAGAACATAGTACAGACAATAAAAATACTGCAAATAATGACAATAAAGTGCAAGTAGCAGTGTGAGATTGGCAAAACATGATATATTATGAATCAAACAGATGGGGGATTTATACAAAGCAGTTCCAATTATGCAGTGGATTTGAAAGTGGTGTTTAATGAATATAGAACTGTACTACAACTAGGACAAAAATTATTACCTGAGCAGAGCAGAGTATGATACACCATGTCTAGGGGAGAAGTACCACATGGTCTAACAAGGACTGGATCAATCAGGAACTGGAGGGAGCAAAGTAAAGATTTAATAGATGTCTGCGGGAGAGGAATCGGAGGATGGACAGTGCTGGGAAGATAGATTGTTCAAGAGGAAAGGGAGACATAAACAGAAGTAAGTTTGCCTGGTGGAAGTTTTAAGATGGGGGTCAGAAAAGGAACAGAAGTACAGAGTGCACAGTAAGTAAGTGAAGAAGTGGGAGAAGGAGGATGTAAAGATAAGGGGAGTGAAGAGAACCTGTTTTAACAGAAGAAGAAGGCACAATGTGAGAAAGAGAGAAGGCAAAGTAAGGAGGAGGAGGGAGAGATTAAGGTAGAGGGAGCAATGGTGGATGAAAGGAGTCAAATTTTTAGTAAAGTAACATAAAGCATGTAAAGTGTATCAAGTCTGGCAAGGGAGGAATTAGTGGCACCACCATAGACATATCTGCATAGTCAAATATCTGGAGGATCATTTTAGTGAGGATCTCATGGTCAGAGCCAGCGTTAGGCACCCGCACTCCCAACAACCACCGGGGGCCCTATAGTAAAAGTGGGCCTCACACTTCAGTTGCAACTATACACAGAAGAACATGTTCTAATTTTCTTACATAGATACATACTGTAGATACATAGACAGTGTCAGCAGATAAGGGCCTATGGCCCACCCAGTCTGCCCATTAGAGCTTGTAAGTTCATTTTATGTTTTCCTAGAAGTCTGTTGCCCCTTACCCCGACCTCCAGAATTCCTTTATGTCTATCTCATGCATTCTTAAATCCCGTGATTGTTTCAGCCCCCACCACTTCCTCTGGCAGGGTGTTCCACTTGTCCACCACCCATTCTGTGAAGAAATTCTTGCTCACGTTTCCTCTGAGTCGTCCTCCCTCCAACTTCATCCCATGCCCTCTAGTCCTGAAACATCTTTTTCACTTAAAAATAGTGTATTCCTGCACCCTGTTCCTCCCTGTAAGATACTTGTATGTCTCTATCATATCCCCTCTTTCCCTCCTCTCCTCCACGGAGTACATATTCAGTTCCTTCAACCTGTCCTCATAGGACTTGTGATGCAATCCATGTACCATCTTTGTTGCCCTTCTCTGAACCTTCTCTACCCTGTCTATGTCCTTACATAGGTAAGGTCTCCAGAACTGTACACTGTACTCCAGGTGGGGCCTCACTAGTGTCTTGTATAGTGGAATTATGACCTCCCTTTTCCTGCTGATGATGCCCCTGCCTATGTATCCCAGCATCCTATTTGCTTTACTTGCTGCCTTGTCACACTGTTTCCCTACCTTGAGGTCATCAGAGATGATAACCCCAAGATCCCTTTCCTGCTTGGTGCATGCTATATCCTCACCCCCCAACTGATATATTGTGCCAGGGTTTTTGTGCCCCATATGCATTATCTTGCACTTCTTTGCATTGAATTTCAACTGCCAAACCCCTGACCATTCTTCAAGTTTCTGCAGGTCCCTTATCATTCTGTCTACACCCTGTGGTGTCTACTCTGTTACAGAGCTTTGTGTCATCAACGAACAGTGAAATTCTGCCTTCTAGGTCCTGTGCAATGTCACTGATGAAGATGTTGAATAGGACCGGTCCCAGCACTGATCCCTGTGGTACCCCGCTGGTCACTCTTCCCTCTGTGGAGTGACAGCCATTTACCACCACCCTCTGTGTCCTGCCGCCCAGCCAGTTACCTACCCACCACACAACTGTCCTGCCCCCACCCATATTCCCCAGTTTGTGTAATAGTCTTCTATGTGGCACAGTGTCAAAGGCCTTGCTGAAGTCCAGACAGGCCATGTCCACTGCCCTCCCCGATCCACCTCCCTAGTCACTCGGTCAAAAAATTCAACGAGGTTGGTCTGACATGATCTCCCCCTGGTGAAACCATGCTGCCTTGGGTCCTGTAGTCCATTGACACCAGATGTTCCACCAATCTCTCCTTCAGTAGTGCTTCCATGATCTTCCCACTACTGAGGTGGAGGCTGACTGGTCTGTAGTTCCCTGCTTCCTCTTTGTTCCCACTTTTGTATAAGGGACTACATCTGCTGTCTTCCAGTCTTTGGGTACCTCCCTGTTTCCAGTGATCATTAAACAGGATAGCCAGAGGTTCAGCCACCACCTCTTAGTTCTTTAAGGACCCTGGGTGCATCCCATCTGGCCCATTGCTTTATCAACTCTTATTACTTCCAGTTCCTTCAGGACCCTTTCTCATGTAAAGGGACTTATGTCCATTTCTGCACCATCCTCACCCCTTGTACTCCCTTCAGACCCATTACCCTCCTCTTCCTCAGTAAAGACTGAGCAAAAATACATGTTTAGTATGTCAGCTTTACTGTTGTCATCCTCCATGCGGCCCCCATCCTCCCCCTTCAGTCTCACTGTCCCTCCCTTTGCCTTTCTTTTTTTTCACTTATGTACCTGTAAAAGGTTTTGTCCTCTCTACCCACTGATTTTGCAATGTGTTCTTCTGTCTGAACTTTGGCTTCCCTTACTGACCTCCCTGCCTCCCTTTGCTTCTCCTGGTACTTCTCTCTATCCCCTTCTGCCTGTGTCTTTTTGTATTGCCTGAATGCAGTCTTTTAGGCTTTCACTTTCTTTGCTACCTCTTTGCAAAACCATAATGGTCTGCTCTTCCTTTTCCTCTTGCTAACCTGCTTAATGCATAATTCTGTTGCTCTTGTAATCCCCATTTTAAATACTGCCCACTGTTCTTCAACCCCTGATTCCTGCTCCATTCCCCTTAATGCCTCTTTCAAGTATCTCCCCTTTTTCCCAAAGTCTGCACCCCTAAAATCCAGGATACGTGTTTTTGTGTGGTTTGGTTCTGCTCTTTCTGTGATTTCAAACCACAGTGACTGGTGGTCACTGTTCCCCAGGTGCTCACCCACTGTTACCCCCATCACACTGTCCCTGTTTGTGAGCACAAGGTCCAGTATTGCCTTCTACCGAGTTGGTTCCATGACCAGTTGCTTGAGGAAGGTGCCCTGAAGGGAGTCCAGGATAAATCTGCTCCTAGTTGATGCTGCTACTGGGATGCTTCAGTCCACATCTGGAATACTGAAGTCTCCAACCAGTACTACCTCACCTTTGTCTGCCATCCTTTGGATGGCTAGCATCAGCTCCCAATCTGTTTCTTCCTCCTGGGCTGGTAGTCTATAGACCACACCTGTGCGGTTGGCTGGCCCCACTTTCCTTTCCAGCTTAACCCATAGTATCTCTCCCCTATTTTGTTCCTCCTGGATCTCTGTGGCCCTTATGTCATTTTTCACATATAGTGCCACTCTTCCTCTCTTCTTACCTGCCCTGTCTCTTCTGAATATGTTGTAGCCAGGTATGGCCATCTCCCAGTCATGGTTATCATTACACCAGGTTTCAGTGATGGCCACAATGTCCAGGTCTGACTGCACCTTGACAGCCTCCAGATCTTCCTTCTTGTTGCTAAGGCTCCTGGCATCGACACACATGGCTTTCCATGATTTGATCTCCCTAGACTGTTTCGCTGTTCTACTCCAGCCCCTTCCTTGGTTGTCCTTTGTCCCTGGTTCTCCTTGCTGTCTGCCCTTCTGCTGAATTTTGCCCCTTTTCTGCCTATCCACCTCTTGGGTGCTAATCTCCATCTTTTGCACACTGCATTGTAGAGATAGCCACTCCTCCAGTTCACTGGTTCCACTGCTAGCTGTGGGGGGTGAGAAAGCAGGCTCCTCCTTGCTGGCCTGCCACCTTTGCTGGTTAAATGCTTGTCAATGTAGCATTTAAACTTATCATTGAGTGCTTGGATTCCTCTCCAGGATGGATGCAGGCCATCAGGCTTGAACAAACCTCCATCCCTCCAGGTGGGTCCCCAGTCACCAATGAATCCAAACCCTTCCTCACAGCACCAGTTCTTCAACCATGAGTTAAAATTCCTGATGCATGCACCCCATGCTCTCCCTTGCCTCTCACAGGTAGTACTTCTGAAAAAGTGACAGAAGTAGCTACTTGCTTGAGACCCCTCCCTAATTTCCTGAACTCTTCCTGAACTTCCTCTGGCTCCCCATTTGCCAGGTCATTAGTACCTAGGTGGATAATGACATCCAGCTCACCCTTCCGTCTTGCCTTCCCAGTGATCCCCAGGATCTTCCTTCCATCCCTCCATGCCGTGGCACCTGGTAGGCACCTCACCTCCCTGTCCTCCCCCTCCTGTGTTCCTAGCTGTATCCCTCTTGTGATGGAGTCCACCACCAGGATTCACTTCCTCCTCCTCTGCTGTCCACTGCTCTCCCCGTTGAGGTCACCTCCTTGGCTAAGCTCCACATCCTTTCCTTCCACCTCTCTGGGTACCTCTATTTGGTTGTCCCCATTTGCCAGTGTGGCATGTGAGTTCTTAAGTGGAATAGGATCTGGGATGTGCCTCTGCCTGACTGCTCTAACCCTCCCTGAGCCCACTGTCACCCAAGTGCTCCTTGTTCGTGGCATCCTTTGAGGCAGTTGCATTGGACTGGGTGGTCTCTGGATAGGGGTGATGGTACTCCTGACCCAGTTTACTTCCGCTCTGAGTCTGGCTACCTCATCCCACAGTCCAGAGAGATGCATGCAGATAGGGCAGCACCTCAGTGTCCAGAAGGTCTGCCTGAATATCGCTGCCCCACAGCCACTACATTGCACCACTCCCCATATTATACTGCAATTATACTGCTATTCCACTACTTGTTTGTTACTGAAGCTCTCCTAGTTCCCTTTTTATTAATTTACTGTCCCAAAAATCCTGCCACTGATCCTCAGATACCTTTCTTTTTTAAAAAAGAAAATAAGCCAATGAATAAATGAGTCAAAACACTTGTCGTGCTTTGGGTGGGCTTCTTCACCCTTATGCCCCTCCTACTCTACACCCCTTACTATCCCCTGTGTTTAGCTCTTGTCAATCATATTTAACAGGGCATATAATTAAGAGCTGGGGGAAGGGGAGGAGGCGAAAATTTGCAGCAATTAAAGACAGCAAAGAAATACACCACCACTATGTTTTAAATTTTCAATAACCCAAAAACAATTCTAAGTAAAGACAGGAAATAAATTACAGTGTCACTAAAAGCCCACAATCTAAAAGTTTAAAAGAAAAATAGCAATTAACAGTTACTGTAAAGCACTGAATTGAATATGTTTCCTTCCCCTTCTGGCTTCTTCTGAGAAGACAAAACTCACTTGCTACCTCAACTCTGACTAAGCTCCACCTCCAGTTATCACGTAGCTGAGGTCAGAGGCCAGACAATTAACACCCCTCACCCAAACTACAGGGCAAGTCAGACAAACCAAGACAAGTTTGCAGCAATTAAAGACAGCAAGAAATACACCACCACTTTGTTTTAAATTTTCAACAGCCCAAAAACAATTCTAAGTAAAGACAGAAAATAAATTACAGTGTCACTAAAAGCCCACACTCTAAGTTTAAAAGAAAAATAGCAATTACCAGTTACTGTAAAGCACTGAGTTGAATATGTTTCCTTCCCCTTCTGGCTTCTGCTGCAGCAAGCAATCAAAACACAGTTCTCCTGTTTCTTTTCTTCCCAGCTGTCTGATAAGTCTTCAGTCTATCACCTCTGCACTCATTTTCCACTTAAACCATTGCACTTAATAGCTCTCTTTGAAGTCTGAAGCATTCATTGCTTACCCTGATACAAAAGGGCCACACAGGGTACAATGAGTTAACTTACTTTTCATAAATTAACTTTATCCGCTTCCCCCCACCCCATGCTGTCTCACTCAAGTATGCCTCACTTTCAGGCATGGTTGCCCCCTACCTACCCCCACCCAGTCAGCTCATGAGCTCTCAAATCAGTACCATTATCAGAGAGTTGTTATGCAATCAGAGGGGCTCTCTTTACATATGAAATCCCACAGTGTTGAGGGCAGGCTGCAGAACTCTGAAGACCCAACATGAACATGTTGCTACTGTGAAAGAACTGCAAAGATATCATCCTGACCTCGGCCTGTTCTGTCTTAAGTTTGTTGTGGCTTGAAGAAAGTGCAATCTGGTGTGGTGCTTGGATTCATGAAGCCTGGTAAAGTATGACACAAAATTAATGTATGAGTTAAACATGCAAGTCAGTAAACAAGAGTTGGCAGGGGACAACTATTGTCATCTTATATAGATTTCCTTTAAGTCCAAAGAAGTAATCACGGATATACAGTACTAAAGTGGAAATGAAAATTCCATGACAGGCAACATCAGTTGGCACAATAACTGTGATATACTCTATATTCTTCAGTAACAGCATGCAGTCTATCACTTGTTTTCTGCATGGACATGTTTGTGTGATTTTTACACTGAAAAAATATATTTATGAAAAAGCACTATGGAGTAACTGCTGTTGCAGAGTTTGGTGATCTTTTGTAGGAGGACTGAGGCCCATCTAGTGGTCATTGTGCTTTTTTATTTGTTTCATGTGGAATTTGTTGTTGTCTTATGTACTGTACATATTAAAAAAACACAGCACTGTCTTATAGAAAAACATTAATACAAGAAACTGTATTTTGGGGTACATGCAGTAACATAGGATTGAAAACTATAAGCCCTTTCAGTTTTAAAAAGCTTTCAGCCAGCCCGGTGGTGCTGAGAGCTCAGGCGTTGAACACCTTACCTCTTGTGGTGCTGGTGACCTGCATTCGGGAAAGAGTCCAGGTCATCGGGGGTCGGCAGGGTGGAGAAGGATTGAGCGTCTGATGGACTGCTTTCCTCTGGGGGAGGGGGGTCCCCATCAGTCGGTGGCCATTTGCCCCCTGGTGGAAGTTGGGGGGGCCTGGATGCACTGCTGTAGCAAGAGGAGGAGTTGGGGATGATGCCTGGAGGGAGCATGTGTGGACACGTGTGTGCTCCTCTCCGCCGGCATCACTGCATGCCCCAACTCCTGGGAGGAAATTGAAAGAAAAAAAATGGAGCAGTGGCTGCCTGGTCAAGCTGCTTGATAGCCATCTGAAGCACATCAGCTCTGGGGCACTTGACCTGGATCCAAACAGGTGGGAGAGTAAAGGGGGCTCACCGCCACCCTGCTGCGGGGGGTAATCCACAGGGGACTAAGGTGACCCTGACTGGAATGCAGATGGCAGACAGTGGCTGGAATCCCAAGGGGGGCTGCCAAGGGAACATGGGAGCAGATACAGGTATGCCAGAGGAGGGGCCAAAAAGTAATAGCAAAAAACAAAAAGCTTGCTCTTTCTAATGACCTACCTGGCTGTCTGGATAGGGGATGGGTTGGAGTTGTGGGAGTAGTTTTGAATGACTATTGTAGTTTGAAAAAGGGATGTGAAAGTCACTACTGATTGAGTCTTGATTCAACAAATAGGCTCATTCACATGGCAAAATCTGATCCAGTTTTGCAGGTGTACCTCACCGGGATCACTGCATTATGTTCTGTCTGAATGCTGGCTTTGTTTCATTTTCCATGGCATAGTGGTGTGAGCATGATCCTCATTTTCCTGGGATCACTTGGTGGTTTAGGTGGTGCCACTGGCCATCTGATTGCCCAGCAGCCACTGCACTGCTCTCCAATTCTGTGCCCAGCCTGCACAGTGAATAAACTAGGACAGAATTGTGCACCTTCAACATCGGTGCACATAGCTGCTGTCTGAACAGGGGTCAGTCAACATTTCCAAACTGGAATAAACAAGTGATTCATGTGCAGCCTTGCCATGTGAACAAGCTTAAAGAATGTACCATGTTAGTGGTCCTCTTGGTATGCTTGTCTCAAGGTATAGAAGACAGGAAGGTCATGTGTTCTATTCCCACACCAGGAACTTAGGCTGCTACCCAGTACTGACACTGTAGTGCACTATTATGGGGCATTACCCTGTTTAGAAACAAATTTTAACTTGGTGTGCCTTTCCTGCCACCCATATGTAAATTATTATAGTAATGTGCAATATTATGTTATTAGTAATATGTGTTATATGGTATTTTATATACATTTCATTTTCTAAGATACCTTTCCCTGCTCTGACTTTGTCAAATGTTACTGAGCCAATATTGATAACTGTGTGTGTATTGGGTCATATTAAGGTTCTTCATATATTTAGGGCCCCAGAGCCATCAGTTCACTGGGGGCCTCTCAAACTGTAAAGCTGGCCCTGCTCATTGTAAACTGAGAGGAGTAAAAACATAGAATGTGACGACAGATAAGGACCGCTTGGCCCACCTAGTCTGCCCATTTTCCTACCTAACAGACAAGCTGCAGATCCTAGTTAACCGACAGCTTACTTCCTCCTACCCCCCACTAGGACTGCCTTATGTCTGTCCCATGCATTCTTGAATTCCCCTGCTGTTCTCAGGGAGGCTGTTCCATGCATCCACAACCCTCTCTGTGAAAAAATACTTCCTCACATTACCTCTGAGCCGTCCCCCCTCTATCTTCAAATTGTGCCCCCTTGTTCTTGCACATTTCTTTTTCTGAAAGATGCTACCCTCTTGGACTTTGTTGATTCCCTTGAGGTACTTGAAAGTTTCTATCATGTCCCCTCTCTCCCTTCTTTCCTCAAGGGTATACATATTAAGCTTCTTTAGTCTTTCTTCTTATGTCTTCTGGTGCAGACCCTGCACCATTTTGGTTGCCCTCCTCTGGACAGCCTCCACTCTGTTTACGTTTTTGCAGAGATGGGGTCTCCAGAACTGCACACAGTACTCCAGATGGGGTCTCACCAATTGTCTGTACAGAGGGGTAACAACTTCCTGTTTTCTACTATTGATGCCTCTCCCTGAGCATCCCAGTATTCCCCCAGCCTTCCTTACTGCCTTCTCACATTGCTTGCCCACCTTTAGGTCATCTGATATAATTATCCCCAAGTTCCTTTCCATTTTTACTGTTGTCAGTATCTCACCCCCCATTGTGTACTCTTCCTCTGGGTTTTTGTTTCCCAGGTGCATTACCTTGAACTTCTTTGGATTGAATCTGAGCTGCCGTACATCTGACCATTCCTCCAACCTTGCCAAGTCCCTTCTCATCCTTTCCAATCCATCTTGTGTATCAACCCTGTTGCAGATCTTTGTGTCATCTGCAAAGAGGCATACTTTTTCTTCCAGTTCCTCTGCAATGTCACTTAAAGAGACATTAAAAAAGACTGGTCCTAGTACTGAACCCTGCAGTACCCTGCTAGTAAACCTCCTTTCTTCACTGTGGACTCCATTTACTACTACCCTTTGCGTCCTGCTGTCTAGCCAATTTTTTATCCAGGTTACCACCTTGGGACCCACTCCAAGGCTGGCTAACTTGTGTATTAATCTTTTGTGTGGGACTGTATAAAATTCCTTGTTAAAATCTAGGTAAGCCATGTCCACAGCCCCTCCCTGGTCTACTACTTTGGTCACCCAGTCAAAGAAATCTATTAGATTTGTCTGACATGACCTTCCCATTCTGAATCCATGCTGCCTTGGGTCCTGTGCCCCACTGGCCTCTAGGTACTCAACAATTCTTTCCTTCAGAAGTGATTCCATCATTTTCCCTACCACTGAGTTCAAACTAACTGGTCTGTAGTTTCCTGCCTCTGTCCTGCTCCCACTTTTGTGAAGAGGAATCACATCCACCCTCCTCCATTCCTCAGGTACCACCCCATCCTCCCATGATTTGTTAAAGAGAGTAGTCAGCAGTGTCACTAGTTCTACCCTTAGTTCCTTTAAAATTATTGGGTGAATCCCATCAGGCAGACATGACTTGTTTGGATAAAGAGCACCAAGTTTGGGGCAAAGTTCTTTGTGGATGGCATCAATGTGGGTAGAGTCCAGACATCTCTCTAGTCACACACAGAGGTACTTCAAGTGAAGAACTTCAAATGAATACTATCCAGGGTAGTAAAGACTATGGCAACGGAGTGCCCAGCAAGTTTTTGGCTAGTGTCAAATATCTTAGATACAGTCTATTTTGTGTTTAGTATAAGTTAGTGTGACTGGTACCAGCATTGGGAAGTGCTGAAGTCACATTGTAGTGACACCTCCATATCAGGACCAAGTGGCCTAAGAAAGTGAGTATAGGATCATAAGTGACATATGAATGTCTGAGCCCTCTCAGGCAGGGGGCAAGTCATTGAGGAAAATAGAGAAAAGAATGGGGCCTAAGACTGAGCTTTGGGGGACACCAGTCAGGATGATAAGGGGGGAAGCATCACCAATTTGAACCAACTGTAGTCAGCCAGTGAGGTAGGAGTGGAACCATTCTACAGTATAGAAGGGGCAGATAGTTCAGCATCCCTTGGCTTGTCCAAGAGGAGAGTGTGAGCAACCATATCAAAGGCCTTAGCTATGTTAATGAAAATGGCAGCAGTGATGAGCCCCTGGTCAGTCCCCTTAAGGATGGAGTGAGTTACGTGAAAGAGGGAGGAGACAATTAAAAAGCAGAATGGAAATAGGAAAGAAAGTCAGAGGAGTCAAAGAATTTAATTTCTTTTTATTTAATTTTATTTTGACAAATGGTAACACACTGGAGCAATTGTTCCTTTTTTTGAAGCGACCGGGGTCATTAAAAAAATGTCATCACAAATGACAAAAAGTAAAACAGATCTACAATAAGACAATTCAGAAAAGATCCATGTAAGACATGTACAAGTACTTTGAGTTATATAATAAGACAAATAGCAGCAGAGAAAGATGTAATGCTAGGCATATACTTAATACAGTACTATAAGGCAACACACTCTACACTGAGGAGGCATAAAATGCTTCAGCAGTTAGGAGTACTACTGGAATGCAGAGAGCAGAGTGTGAAAATATATATATTTTTTTAGTTTGGTGATAATAGGAAGTACTGTAGGGAACTAGGATGATAGTTACCTGGGGAGGAGTTGCCACTACTTTGTAGACGGGGAGTACTTTGAGTCATTTCCAAGCCAGAGGGGCAGCACAAAGGTTAAAAGAAAGGTCAAGGAAGTAAATACCAAGGGTAACAATAGTAGGAGCTGATAGGTGTAGGAGTTTAGGATCCAGACCACTGTGCCTATGACTACACAAACGGTTGAGGGAGAGAAGAACCTACAGAGTCTCCTGGGGATGATAGATGAGAAAGTGAAAAAGGAAGTAAATCAGGGTGTTGAGGGAAGAGTGAGTGGTAGAGTGGGTGGAGTTAGGTGTCACAAACACACTCAGCAGGTCAGGCCCTCTGATCCCACAGTGCCAACTTCCAAGCGCAGTAATGTGAACAGGTAACAGACAGGGTAACCCTCCTGTCTGCTTTTGGGTCCAAATCATCTTTAGTCTCAAGTTCTGGGGGAATTCAAACTGTGAATCTTATGCTAGTGTACCCAATGTACAGGCTCAGCTACATACCCTCTTCAGGGATTGCAGTACAATCTTTCACCAGGGGCACCAAGCCAGGCTTCCAAAATGAACTCTTACAACTCTGTAAAATACCTTAGGTATATTCTTACCTTTTTCCAGTTTGATAACACCAAGCCCTTCAGAACAGCTGTCAAACTTAACCACGTATACATCACATGCAAAAAGAACTTGGAAGACACACCCAGGCAGTATCTTTCAAATAAAGATTCTACTAAAAGATGATAAAACTATGAAAAATGTAAACACAGAACAATATATCAAAGAGCTCACAATCACATAAAAGAACAAGGGACGATTACAAAACAAAAACTCCTACCACAATTCAGTTAGACTTTTTCTATCTAATATATTACCTCTATAAGTTCCTTAGTAGATCAGAGACTTTTTTGAGTCCCAACATGATATGTCATATTCCCCAGTTACAAGGATACATTGCAGCTCCATCTCCCCACCCTCTTGGTGAGTCATCTAGCTCCTCCTTTTTAGAATTAAAAAAATACAATGATTTCCTGTCAGGAGAAATATTATTAAATAATGTGACATCAGCAAAAAATCCACTTCCTAAATATGACTCCTTAATTAAACATTTTCTCTTTGATTATGTGTAGTTCCTATACTCAAGGCATATCAAAGGGTTTTACAACTTTTAGCGCCATGGTGGTATCAATGTTCTTCCTATAGGAATCATAAAACTTTACAAGCCCTATATCCTAGCAGCTGGGTAAGTTCTAATTAAGGCAAAAAAACAGGAGACCTTTAATCAGATCTCTGGTCTTTTTAATTACCTCCTGGTTTCAGCTTAATATATCTTGTAGCTTCACTGAAACCTGGGGGGGGGGCACCCATAAGCACATGCTGTCTTATGTGAGACAGTCACCTACTATATTTTTTATATTACAACTATCATACAACAATCATAACCAGCTGGCCAAATGTCACAATCTTCCCCACCTAGACTGAATTTGGGGACTCTATCCCCTGCATGGGATGAGCTCCCAAAGTCAGTTCACTCCTCATATAGACGTGACAGGCCATTAGCGTTTTGATTGGTTGCTCCAGCCCAATGTAAGATCGTCATGTCATACCGTTGCAAGGCAAGACTCCATCTTAATAGTCTACCATTAGTTTTTCCCATTTGTGTCAGCCAAACCAGGCGATTGTGGTCAGTTTGTACCTCAAAATGCTGCTCATGTAAGTATGGCACTAACTTCTTTAGGGCTCACAATATGGCAAGACACTCTTTTTGCACAGTGGAGTAAGTCTGCTCCCTGGGAAGAAACTTTTTACTCAGGTACACTACAGGGTGATCTTCCCCTTGGTTGGATGTCTGACTCAATACTGTCCCAATACCCACGTCTGAGGCATCAGTCTGGACTATAAAAGGTCAGCTATAGACAGGAATTGTCAATACAGGAGCACTGCACAGTACCTCCATCAGTCTGGTAAAGGCTTTTTCACAGGCTGGATCCCAGGTAATTTTCTTAGGCATATTTTTCTTTACTAGGTCAGATAGGGGAGCAGCCAGGGCACTGTAATTTGGTACAAATGTCCTATAGTACCCTGATGTCCCTAAAAAAACTCCTGACCTGCTTCTGCTTTTCTGGTCTGGGCCATGTCTTGATCACCTCAATTTTTACATGGTTAGGACGGAGCTGTCCCCGGCCTACAACTTGCCCGAGGTATGCCACTTCAGCCATGGCCACCTGGTACTTCTCAGCTTTGACAGTGAGCACAGCCCTCTGTATCCTTCCCAGCACTTCCGTAAGGTGGGACAGGTGTTCCTCCCAGCTGGTACTAAAGATGGCAATGTCATCCAGGTACACCATGTCGTACTCCTCAGCATCATTTAACACCTGGTTCACCAGTCTTTGGAAAGTGGCCAGGGTGTTCTTCATACTGAAAAGCATTACTTTAAATTCAAATAAGCCTATTGGAGTGATGAAGACCGACCTCTCCCTAGCTCTGTCAGTTAACTTTACCTGCCAATACTCCTTTGTCAGGTCAGTAGTCGTAAGGTATGTTGCCCCTCCCAACTTGTCCAGGAGTTTGTCTGTCTGGGGCATTGGGTGGGCATCAGACTTCATGACTACATTTAGTCCACGATAGTCCACACAGAAACAAGTAGCGCCATCTGGCTTGGGCACAAGGACTACGGGTAAGGCCCAGGGGCTGTGGGATTTCTGGATTACCCCTAAAGCCAGCATTTCCTCCACCTCCCTCCTAATGTCCTTTTGGGCAGCCTCTGACACCCGATATGCTGTCCACTCTATGGACGTCTGTGTCCCTGTCTCCACATCGTGTGTCACTAAGCGGGTAAGTCCAGGTTTGGCACTAAAAAGTTGGACAAAGTCTGCTAAAACCTCACTTACTTCCTGGATCTTGTCTGGGGCCAGCTGGGGAGACAATTTAACTGCCTCCACAGAG
Organism: Neoceratodus forsteri; assembly: GCA_016271365.2. Taxonomy (NCBI): domain Eukaryota; kingdom Metazoa; phylum Chordata; order Ceratodontiformes; family Ceratodontidae; genus Neoceratodus; species Neoceratodus forsteri. The sequence continues at coordinate 453,184,974 of CM057452.1, read as the reverse complement.
GACTCCTGCTTGCTTTCTTCCAGCAAGTCCAGAAGGGGGTCTCCTTCATCTGTCCCCTCCCCAGGACTACATTCTGCAAACACCATGTCAGCTCTATTAGCATATGGCTTCATCATGCTGACAAGGTACATTCTTTCTGTATGTCTTCTGTCAGGTAAGTCTCTGACATAGTTCACGTCATTTACCTTTCTAACTACTTTGCATGGTGCTGCCCACTCAGCATGCAGCTTGTCTTTCTGGACCAGAATAAGGACCATGACTTCCTGACCCACCGTGTATGAGCGAGCTCTGGCTCTGTGGTCATACCACACTTTTTTGTTTCTGTTGTGCAGCTGCCAGGCTGCTCTGGGCTGTCCCCATAAGCTCCTTCAGCCTTTCCCTAAACCTAAGGATGTAATCCACTATGGGAGTTCCCTGAGAGACATGCTTGCCTTCCCAGTCCTCCTGGATCAAGTCTAGGGGCCCATGTACCCAGCATCCATATAAGAGCTCAAAGGGGGAAACTCCTGTTGACTCTTGGGGCACCTCCCTGTATGCAAACAACAGGTGGTGAAGGTATTTCTCCCAGTCCCTCCCATGCTTTTCAGCAAATGCTTGGAGCATTGACTTCAGGGTACCATTAAATCTTTCCACAAGCCCACTGCTTGCAGGTCATAAGGTGTTGTGTGCCTCTGCACAACCCCACTCTACTCCCACAAACTTTTCATCAGGTCTGACATGAAGGAACCTCCTTGATTGGTGATAACCTTCTGCAGAAACCCAACATGGGAGAAAATCACAAGTAAAGTATCTGCCACTTTGTCTGTCCTCAGTGAGGACAGTGCAACTGCCTCTGGATACTGGGTGGCATAATCCACCACAGTCAGGATGAACCTCTTCCTGGAGGAGCTGGGGGTATTTAAAGGCCCCACACTATCCATTCCCATCCTCTGGAATTGCTCCTCCACTTTGGGCAATGGAATTAGGGTGGCTTGGGCTTTCTTATCCGCTGTCCCTATTTCTTGGCACTGATGACAAGACCTGCAATACTCCTTCACCTGCTAGGTGAAGTTGGACCAATAGATATTCTGGGCCAACCGCTGCTTAGTGCACATGATTCCCAGATGACCAAACAAGGGAATATCATGTGCAATCTTGAGCAACTGCTCACAATACCCCTAGGGAACGACAAGCTGACAGCCTATCACCCCTTCCTCTGCCTTCACAGCCTGAATATACATCAGTCCATTTTCCCAATAAACTTTATGTTTACCATCATCTCCCTGTGCTCCATCAGAGTCTGCCCAAACCCTCAGCTTCTGTAGACTAGGGTCACTTTTCTGAGCAGCTGCAAACTCCTTACACATTCCCAAGTCACGGCACAGGTCCCCTTCAGTCTCTAAACTAGGGTCACTAGCATCAGGGCACTCAGGATCACTGTCATCCCTAACTGTCTAGCAATGGGTCACCCCTCCTTCTTCCGAGTAACCCTCCGTAGCTCTGTGGTTAACTGCTTCTGGGGAAATTTCTACCCCCTTTAAGTTAGTCTCCATATCAGGAGACACAGGCTGGGGAACCAGCCTCCCAGTGGTTTCCACAATGGCTTCTGTGGGATCCATGGAACTACCACTTTCCCTTGCCACTTGGCTATGGGTAACTGCACACATCATCCCGTTTGAGATTGTTGCCAAGGATGACGTCAATTGCTAACGTTTTGGCTACAGCCACCTGTTGAACAGTTCCCCCAGTTTCGCCCCAGTCTAGGAGAACACTAGTGAGTGGCAATGTGGTCTCCTCACCAGTGAATTCTTGCACAGTTGCAAATTCATTGGGTATAAGCTGACCAGGCTCTACCAGATCCCCTTTTACCAATGTCACGGATGCCCCTGTGTCTCTTAACCCTTGTGTCTGTACACCATTCACCATGACTGGGTGCATGTGTTCCCTCATGTTTACAGGCATGCTTCCAGGGACAAACAAACAACCCACTTCTTTCCTAGCCCTATGTTGCCTATTGCTTGTCCTTTTGGGACACTGTCTGGCAATATGCCCAGTTTCTTTACCAACACTACATCCGTTTCTTTTCTCAGAAGAATCTTTTCTTTGAAACCTGGGGCTAACTGGTTTTGGCGGAGGCAGTGAGGGTTTTAGCTGCCCTGAAGGTGCACTTTTCCCTTTCTGCACTACCATACCCGCCCCATTCGCTCTCAGAGCAGGTCTGTTCTTGGCATAGTGGTCAGAGAGTTCAGCAGCCTCTTGCACTGTTTTGGGATCTCGGTCCTCCAGACAGGTTTTCAGTTCTGCTGGGCATGCAAAAAAAACTGTTCCAACAATTTCGCATTTTCAATTTTATCTACAGAGTTTGCTTCAATTCCTTCCCACTTACATTTTAAATACTGATGTTGTTTCGTGGCTGGCTCCTCGTAGATCATGTCAGGGCTTCTCCTGAGCTTACGGAATCTAGCTCTGTATGCTTCTGCAGTTAAATCTAACTTTTTTAAAAGTGCAGCTTTAAGTTTGCTGTAATCATTACAGTCCTCATTGTCCATTTGACTCAATGCATCCCAAGCTTTCCCAATAAGTAGCAGGGATAGCTGGAAGCTCCAGGACCCTCTTGGAATATTTGCCTGAATACAAACATAACCAAAGGAATTTAAAAAGGCATCCATATCCTCCCCCTCTTTAAATTCAGCTATCAATTTGGAATTTAATTTGTAACCCAGTCCTGTAGATACAGTTAAATCCAAGCTACTTACCTGCTCTGGTGCTGGTGGTCGGGGTCTTAGCTTCTCCAGTTCATGTTGCCTCTGGTGCTCACACTCCTCATGGTCAGCCACCCACTGTTCACACTCAGCTTCTCACTGTTCTCGCTTCCTCTTCTCCCCTGCAACTTGTTTCTCTCACTCCATTTCTCACTGTTCTCACTCTGCCTCTCACCGTTCTCATTCATCCTCCCTCTGGAACTCCAGCTCCATTCTGTGCAACTCAGTCTGCAACCTGATTGCTTCTGGCTCCAGAATGCTCGTGATATTCCCCTGCTGCTGTGGCCCTTTGCTGGCACTGGCCCTGCTGCCCTCCTCACTGAATCTGGACACTGCACTGGCCACTGGCCCCTCCACACCCAAGGTATGGTCCTTTACAGTCATAGTCTGTGACTCAATGGTCTGGGCATCTTCTACTATCAGGGCATCCACGAGGTTCTGCTTGGAGGTTCATGCAGAACTCCTCTGTCCTGGCACAACTGCCTCAAGTAGTCTGTAGCGTACCCACTGTAGTTGGAAGCCATCTTCTTCCCTAACTACGGCTACTCTAACTTGCACTTTGAAAAAAAAATAAAACAGGTATGAACTTGACTGTAAACAAAATGATATAGTTCTGTTTCCTTTTTAAAAATAAATCACTGCCTTATTTTGCAAGTGAGCTGTACAGTATTAAGCTGACACGCTGAACAGTTAAAGCTTGTGTTACAAATTTTTTCACACTGCTGTCAACCAAATCTGTCAAAAATGCACTCAGCAGGTCAGGCCCTCTGCTCCCACAGTGCCAACCTCCTAGCATAGTAATGTGAACAGGTAACAGATAGAGTAACCCTCCTGTCTACTTTTGGGTCTGAATCACCTTTAGTCTCAAGTTCTGGGGGGATTCAAACTGTGAACCTTATGCTAGCGTACCCAATGTACAGGCTCAGATACATACCCTCTTTATTTATTTATTGAATTTTGATGACCGGGTAGGCCCGCTGGGCCCCGGAGGTCCCTTTTTCAGGGGCAACCCAGGTGTAACAACAACATACAGGTAACAGAGCAGTACAGTCAGGAGATTGAAAAGTTTTTAACAGTAAGAATACATATGTTTACGGTCAGCAGGTAGTAGAAGACATGACAGGCTGTAAGGACATAGAGGTTACACATAATGAGACCATTATACATTAGTAGTTAGTGATTAGATTAAAAGTGCTCGGGAATGGTGAGCAGAACCTAAAGACCTAGGGTTGGCTGCTGTGGGGCAAATTGGAAGGGGGATATGTTGGCACATAAAGTTTTGTCATTGGGAATTACAGTACAATCTTTCACCAGGGCACCAGGCCAGGCTTCCAAAATGAACCCTTAAAACTCTATAAAAGACCTTAGATATATTCTTACATTTTCCCAGTTTGGTAACTCCGTCAAGCCCTTCAGAACAGCTGTCAAACTTAACCACGTATCATCACATGCAAAAAGAACTTGGAAGACACACCCAGGTAGTATCTTTCAAATAAAGATTTTACTAAAAGATGATAAAAATATGAAAAATTTAAACACAGAACAATATATCAAAGAACTCACAATCACATAAAAGAACAAGGGAAGATTACAAAACAAAAACTTCTACCACAATGCAGTTAGGCTTTTTCTATCTAATGTATTACCTCTATAAGTGCCTTAGTAGAGCAGAGATCTGTCTTTCTTGAGTCCCAAAATAACATGTCATATTCCCCAATTACAAGGATACATTTCAGCTCCATCTCCCTACCCCCATTGGCAAGTCATCTAGCTCCTCCTTTTTAAAATTAAAAAAATGCTAACAATGATTTCCTGTCAGAAGCTATATTAAATAAGGTGACATCAGCAAAAATTCCACTTTCTAAATATGACTCCTTAATTAAACATTTTCTCTTTGATCTCATGTAGTTCCTATTCCCAAGGCATATCAAAGAGTTTTACAACTTTTATCACCATGGTGGTATCAATGTCCTTCCTATAGGAATCATAAAACCTTATGAACCCTGTATCCTGGAAGCAGGGTCAGTTCTAATTAAGACAAAAAAACAGGAGACCTTTAATCAGGTCTCTGGTCTTTTTAATTACTTACTGGTTTCTGGTTAATATATCCTGTAGCTTCACTGAAACCTGGGGGGGCGGCGGCACCCATAATTACAGGATGTCTTATGTGAGGCAGTCACCTGCTATATTTTTTTATATTACAAATATCATACAACAATCATAACCAGCTGGCCAAGCATCGCATAAGAACTAGGAGAGAAGTGAGAGGGCACAGCTGGTGAAGAGGTTTTAAAAACAGAAGGCAACTTAGGAGGGTTAGAAATGATGGTACTACTATCCAGAAGGACTAGGGAGGATGACTGAGAGGGGAATCAGAAAGGAACTGAATCACTTTCCAGAACTTTGCAGGGGAATGAAGGTTATTTGGAAGTTTGGTCATAAAGTAGCTAGATTTGACTTCCCTGGTGGACTTTGTACAGGAATTGTATAGCCACTTGTAGCTCAGTAGGTTCATGGGGGAGTGCACATTTTTGAAATAATTAAAACTATTAAGGACCTCCTACACTCCCTCCAAAAGAGCCCAAGTTTGTTCATCCTTAATGTTCAAAGTCTACTACTCAGAACTGACCATTTCCACCTGTGGGTGATGCAGATCAGTGTGGAAGCAGTAGTGGTCTCTGAGATAATGTTCACCTCCCAAACCGCTGACACTGACACTGCTGTGCCTGGCTATGCCGCCCATTGCCAAGACCAGGACAAAAGGGGTGGTGGAGTAGCATATTTGTTGCTCTTGATCTTTGAGGCTATTTCCACTCAAAATGTTTTCTGTCTAGGATTCACATGCCCCTGCCCCAAATAAAAAGATTTTGGGTGAAAATCTCTTACTTCCCAAGGTCTCAGCTGAGCATTAAGACCACCACAAGGCTTTGGATACTGGATGAACATCTGCATAACATTTTAGGCTCATGTGAGGATCTTATCAGGTACAAGCAGCCTCAGAACACTTGCACCAAGGCCATCCAATAGGCCAAAACAGAATTCTTTGCTTTCACCTTCCAGAAAAACCTTCACTGCCCTTTTAAGTTGGAAGGTTGTTAATTTCTTGAGAGGAAGAGAGCAGATGTGGTCCCGCTCCATAAGAGTGGCAGCAGGGAGGAGGCTAGCAACTATAATCCAGTCAGTCCTACTTCAGTGGTGAGGAAATTAACAGACTCCTTCTAAACGAAGGACCGGTAGAGTATCTTGAATCCAAGAGGCTGCAAGAGCACAGGCATCATGGATTCATGGGGGGGGGGGCATACCAGATGAATCTTACTGATTTCTTTGACTGGGTGACCAGAGAAATAGACTAGGGAAGGGCAGTGGACATTACCTATTTGGACATTTTGCAAGGCCTTCGACTCTGTGCTGCACAGCAGACTGATAAAGAAATTGAGGGGCCTGGGGTGGGATCCAAAGTGATGAACTGGGTTAGAAACTGGTTGACAGGCAACAGAGGGTGGTGGTTAATGACACTCACTGTTTTGATGGGAGAGTGACCAGCGGGGTGCCACAGGGCTCAGTACAGGTACTGATCCTCTTCAATGTCTTCATAAGTGACATTGCAGAAGAACTGGAGGCAAGGTATGCCGTTTTGCAGATGATCAAAATAAAATTCTGCAATAGGATGGATAATACTCAGAAGGGGGTACAGAAAATACTCAAGTATTTTGGGAAACCAGAGGAGGGGTCAAGAGCACAGCAGTTGGGGGTTCAATGCCAAAAAATGCAAAATCATGCACCTGGGTATAGTATTGGGAGAATGTATTGACAGCCACTAAGCAGGAAAGGGACCTTGGGGTTATCATAACTGATTATCTCAAAGTGGCAGGGCAGTCTGACAAAGCAGTTGGTAGGACTAGTGGTATACTGGGGTGCATAGGGAGGGGTATCTCCAGCACGAAGAGTGAGGTGATGTTTCCACTGTATAACTCGCTGGTGAGACCCCACTTAGAGCACTGTGTCCAGTTTTGGAGGTTGAACCTCAGAAAGGACATAGACAAGGTGGAGGCAGCCCAGAGGAGGAAAACTAAAGTAGTGCAGGATTTGCATGAGAAGCCCTACAAGGAGAGACTGTGGGATCTCAACATGCACACCCAGGAAGAGAGGAGAGTGAGAGTGGACAGGATGCATACAAGAATCTCACAGGAGTGAACAGAGTTCATGAGGAGAGTCTCTTTCAAATGAGAAAAAGCACCAGCACCAGGGGGCATGTGATGAAGCTGGAGGGGAAGAAGTTTAAGAGGAATGTAAGCAAGTAGTACTTCACTTAAAGGGTGGTAGATGCCTGGAATGGCCTTCCAGCAGAAGTGGTGGTGACACAATCAGTAGGGGGCATCAAGCATGTGTGGAATAGACATCACGTTATATTAGTAAATAGGCAGGGAGGAGGGAGGGTTGCCAGAGACCAGTAAGGATCTTTGAAGACAGTTTAGGCAGAGAACATCTGGGCAGACTGGGTGAGCCAAGCAGTCCTTTTCTGCCAACAAATCCTATGTTTCTATATTTCATTCCCTTTTCAACTCCCCCATTCTGCTCCCCAGTGTTCAAGGTTGGCAGATCCCTGGTTTCCATTTCGACCTCCTGGAGATTGCTTCTGCTTTCAATGACTTCTCCTTAGGTGCTCTCTTTCTGCCCTCCCTACCATCCCCATTCCCCTTTTCACCATTGCCCGTCTCCCCAGCCCCCTTTTGGAATTCTCCTGTCTCACCAGCTGCTGCACAAGCTGCTCTTCTTGCTTGCAACCTAGCTAGAGGTAACAACCTTAACATTTTTGACCCCAGCCTTCTTCAACTATCTTCTCTCACAGTTAAAGCCTCTACCTTCAACCTCCTAAGCTTATTTTTGTCCTCTGGGTGGGTGCCTACTACCTAGAGAAATGCTATAGTCCTCCCTCTCCCAAGGGTGATGACCCAACTTCTCCAGATGACTGCTAACCAATCTCTCTTCTCCGCACCCTATCTAAGCTTCAGCAGAAAATACTACTTTCCCAACTAGGCTCCTTCCTTAACTCTGCCTCCTTTCTTAGCCGCTTCCTGTCTGGCTTTAAGAAGTCACTCATCTATCCCCTCTCTTCAAGACTCACTGACCAGATCCTGAAGGGTATGAATAAGGGACTTCTGACCTCTGAATCTTTGTTGATCTAGCAAAAGCTTTTGACACTGCAGCCTATCCCCTACTTCTGCCCAAGTAAGCTGGTGCAGACCTCTTTGGCCCTGCAGTCAGCTGGTTCCATACCTAAGTAGCTGACAGAACCCAATCAGTTAGCATAGGAACAGCACAGCTCTCCAGGATGCTATGCAGTGTCACAAATTCCTGCATGACAAAAGTGATTTACTACCTTTGGAATTGCACTCTTTCCTGAAGTAACTCAGCAGAATTCTGTAGTATTCTGCATTGGATATTGGTGGGCTCCACTGTAGCTCCCTCTTCCTACCCCTCCCAATTGCTTCTTCTGTCCCACAGGGCTCTCTTCTAGATCCTCCTGTTTTTTTTTCATTTATCTAAATGACCTCCCACAAGCCTGTTCATCTGTGCAAATCAACATGTACGGAGATCATACAGTAATCTTCCTCTGTGGTGCTCCTTACTCAGAACTGTAAACTGATCTCCAGTGTTACTGTAACAAAGTCCAACATTGTTTATAATCTAACCAGCTCTCACGTAATGCTAAAAAAGGTGTTATTGACATTTTTAAGCAGGCAGAAGCTTGAAGGGCGCATCATTCACTACTGTATATGACTTTAGATGGCTTTTTACTGGAGGTTGTCCCTTTCTTCAAGTATCTGTGTGTAACCCCTAGGTGGTGCTATCCCAAGGGCTACTACCCCTGCCTGCTTGACTAGTAGCAGGTTAAGGGGCCTGAGTACTGAAATGGGTGCCTCCACCCAAAGGTTAGGGTTGTTAGTGATCAAGCTAACCTGGGCACAGCCCTCCAGGACACTGTAACCCCCTCCTTTCCCTTCTCGTGGCCTGAACAATATACAATAATCACTTTCACAATGACCCTTATTCACAATGCAATTACCCACACTGTTTGCACTTACCACCAGGGCTGGTTCCTCTCGCTCGACCCTGGAGACCCCCCTGTAAAACAAGGTTATGCACAGCAAATAGCAACAGTACAGTACTCTTGGCACACGCTGGAACCACAGTCAGGTTAAATACAAAAAGAGTTATATCTGATTTATTCAGGGGACTCGAACAATGAAGGGGTGTAATCAGGTTGATTGGCTAAAAGGCTAAATCAATCAGACAGTTATGCATGCACTTCAGAGTGACTGAGTACCTACACAGTCACATGCTTTGGGTACCCAGGAAGCAAAAAGGTGGGCTAGCCAGGACCGTTGACCACAGTAGGCCGGCATCACAGCTGGTTGGGGCCCAGTGATGGAAGAAAGCAACATGCACAATACACATTATTTATAATCTGGAGCTGAAGGGCTCAGTTTGTGAAGGAAAAGACAACAAAGCAATCAGATGACAACACTTTAGATTTAGCTGCTGTTGCAGGGAGTTACTCTGATGTTTACTCACGATACCCAATGCAGGACACAGGCAGGACAAAATCAAGACTGCAGGTTGTTGAGTTGGAGTGCCAGGAGAAGCAGGGCCCACACGAATCACAGAGGTGTCGTTCCTTTTCAAGGCATTGAGCAGGGGGCTGATCCCCAGGCAGGTCTCTCGTCTATGGCTTTCTTTGTGTAGCGGGTAGTCTGGCTAGGCCAGTGTGGCAAGACCCAGGCCAAATGGAGATGCAATAGGATTTAGTCTGTTGGAGGGGGATGTAGCCTCCAGCAAGCAGAACACAGTTCAGCACACGGTGGGGAACCAAATAACGACCCACTAACAGCACACAGCACATTTACATGTAAGAGATTCTACTGTACCAGACAGATTGCTATCTGGTTGCAATTACAGAGTCTCTGTACAAACCAGGAGTTCAAAGGTAACTGAAAATCCTGACAGGCCAATGGCATTCAGCAAATCTTTGGTCTTCTTCAGGTTAAAGCCTAGTCACAGTTCTGTGGCTTAAATTGTCCTCACAATTCAGATTCAGTCCAAATAAACTTCAATTTCCCTCTTAAGGACAGCAGGCAGAGAGGCAGGCCAAAACTCAGCCATTTCACAGTTCCCCCATGTGAATCTATGTAGAATTACTGCTTAACTATCTTGAGCTGTTACTCCTTCACTTCCCAACTCAGATCTGAACTGAAACTGCCAGCAGTCTGGGACTTTCCCCAGGATCCAAAAGGTTTGGTTGGCTTATTCCTCTGTCAGTCACAACAAGGGCTCCCCCACCAGGTTCATTTAGGCACCAAAAGCCCCAAACTACAATTCCTACAGAATTTTGCTCCCACAAAGCCCCTGGGGACAGGCTGCATTTTAGAGTCCCCAAAGATACTGATTGGCCCATTTCAGCTTTCTAGGACCAAGCTGGTGGAGATAAACAGAAATGTCCATGCTGCAAAGAAGGCAGATTAGTCAAACTGCAATATTATTACTATTCTAATAAATGATCAGCAAACATGTACATCTTCTAACAGAGCTCCCTCCCAGATTAAATATTTATCTGTCAAACATCTTGTCACTTTTCAATTTGTACTGTTCCGATTACATGTATGTAACTTTCCTCCCGGTTGCCCCTGAAAAAGGGACCTCCGGGGCCCAGCGGGCTCACCCGGTCAACAAAATTCAATAAATAAATAAAAAATAAATTATGACTGCAATCCAGGCAGCTCTTAAAGAGACAGTACACATAGACAATACAGGCACTCTCTGGCAATACATTTAAACTGCTAAAACGCAGGACACCAGCCTGGCAGTGAGCATTTAGGCAAGCTCAAGGAAGACTTTTCAGAAACCCCCATTTGTAGGGGTGTTACGTGTGTATGGTTAGATACTCACTTTAACTTCATCAGAAACACTGATGCAACCACATCAAACTCCTCCCCAAACTTGGTGTACATTACATGAAAATTTGCTGAATTCCCCCTCCCAGCTCATTGTGAGCGTGTTCTCAAAATGTTCTCTATATTTCTATGTTTTCTGTTAAATGATCCTCTGAACATTTGACTATGGTGAAGTAAAGTATAGTGTTGATCCCAAATCCACCCTGGGCCACCTGGACCCCCTTTTCCATTACTTTTACCATTTTGCCTTGTGCTGTCCCCCCGCCTCATACCTACCACTGTTCTCTTTATTCTGAATATTCATTTCCTTCCCTGATGGCAGTTGTCTGTTTCTCTACTGCCCTCATACTCAACTGCTGTCTCTCTCTGCTCTCTTGCTATCTTTACTCCCTCTACTCCCCCTCTCTTCTCTAATCCTACCCTTGCAAAAACTCAGATTCTTACCCCTTCCTTCTCCCTTTCATCAATATTTCTGCTGGTAAGGCCTTTTTCTTCTACAGATTACCCTCTCTCTGAAACAACTTTTTAAATTTAAATTTTTTGCCTGTTTTTTTACCCCCATTTTCTGGCCATGAGCGCATGTGTGCAGGCACATGCACGCCGTGGTACCAGGACATCCTGCCACTATTTTTGCCACCCGTTCACCTGCACTGCCTGCGGACCTCCACCCAGGGGCAGTGGAACTACGACAGGTGACAAGAGTCCTCCCCTGGAGAGGAGAGCTAGTTGCTCCATCTTGCTCCCCCCCACCCCGCCGGCTCTCTGACAACCTGAACTCGTTTCTGAACCTGGGCTGCCAGCATGACATGAGGTAAGGCGTCCAGTGCCTCAGCTCTCAGCACCATCACTCCTGCTCTCCAAAACAACTTTTAACTCATACTTCACTTGCTTTCCTCTCATTTCCCTCTAAAACCCCTGTTCCTGGCACACATGCCCATTCTTGCCCCTGTCCCAAATCTCTCCCCACTCAGAGTGTACACTACAGTTACAGTGCAGTCCTGATTATCTAAATCCTAATCTACTGAAAATCTCCATTTAACAAACTGGACATTTGTCGTCCAAGTTTTCCTTATTATAATAGATAGATCATTAAGACTGCACTGTTCATTAACATGATCAGTGTTTAACAGTTATTTTCAGCAAGTTGCTTAGTTGTGCTACCACCAGGTATCAATCAAACTGTGTACTGGTTTCTGCCTCACTCCCTCTCACACTCACTCTGACACAAACCTGAGCTGAAACCCATGTGATTGGTAGAGAAATGGCACATGGATGGGCTGCCTTCAACTTATTGTAAGTAAAGCAAGCATTGGCAGTTTGGCAGCTTTAGTTTTAATACTCAAATTAATAGTTGGTGAGTTAAGCTGGCCTCATACTCCATTCCTCTCACATTCACTCTGGTGGAAACTGTAGGAGAGAACCATGTGGTCAGTTTAGCATGTGGATAGGCAGTCAGTCGAAAATTGTCATGTGAATGGGTTGCCATTAACTTACTGTAAGTAAGGCAGGTATTGGCAGTGTTAATGTTCAAGCTAAGTAGTGCCACACTTTAGCTTTAAATTTTAGCTGCTTTTGTTGATTTAAGCCTTCCCCATCCTCAGTCACCCCCACTCACTGACTCTGATGTGAACTGGGGAAGATAACCACATGCTCAGTATGAAATCAGCATGTGAGCTATGGGCTCAGAACACTAGTGTTTCTCAGAGCTTTACTGCTTATTTTAGAGATGGAAGACAATCCATTTAACGTGTGCTGCAATTTGTAGGTTATGGCAAAGTTTTGCAGTAAAGCGAAAATATACTTAAATGGCTGTAGTGAAGATCGTTGTGATGCACAAAATGACAGTCTTTGTATTCTAGACTCCTGATTATCCGTACTAAATTGGTGTCACCCCCACTTGTTCAAATAATCAGGACTGCACTGTATTTAGCCAGTTCTATTTCTGGTGGCCCTCAGTCACTGTAATTTTGTCACATGCCATTCCAGCTATTACTAGCATATTGCACCTTGTGAAACAATACAGTACAGTACTGCACACTATCCTGTACACAGTTACACCTCAGATAAGTGTGCTTTTCCTGGTTAACAAGTTTTAAATAAATAAATTAAATAAATACCTTATGCAAAGTTCTGCATATATAATTGCTCAGTGTTACTGTTTTCTCCTTTCTCAACTCTGTTTATTCACCTTCTTCAGGTGGGAATTTACCCCTTATCAGCCCTCATGGAGTGCCCTCTTCCACTCATGAACAGCATCTTCTGAGGCCTACCTGCTTATAATAGTGGCCCATGACTTGCCCTCCATGCCAGGGTCCCCAAGGGGACTGTGGGAGAGAGACTGAGATCTACAGTACTTGACCATAGCCAGTCATTTTGGGTGTCATTCAGACAGAGCTGAGTTGGGCTCCAAGTGTCCTAGCATACATCCCAAGAGGATTTTGTGCTTAGTTACAATCCCCTGGCAGAGTGATATGCAATGACATACTAGCACACTGGACATGCTCCCACACCCAGCATCTGCCAGTCTGCCAATCCCTACTCTGCATCAGTCTCTTTCTCACCTACTCCCAGGTATTACAAGGGGTCAGAATTTTTTCTGGGTTCAAGAACCTTCCCTTCCTACCTGGAGAAGGAGAGTAGTCGAAAGGGTACTCATCCCCCCCTCCTGGGCTGACACTCTGATGCATCGGGCTCACTTCTGAACCCACTTTGTTGCACTGCAAGTGGTACAGTAGCTGTACTGCTGCACTGGCAGGCCAGCTACTATCTACTTTTTCTAACAGATGTTTTATTCATCTCATTATCTCATTATGCACAACTGCACCTTGTGTAATGTTTGTTTTCTTTGTAGATGACTATGTTTGTAACTCTCTGTGTTCCCTCTCCTCCGGGATGCACCCAAAAATAAGCTTCAGCTCAGTGTACCTTTCCCAGTAACCATATTTAAAATAAATGTTGCATAAAAGTAAAGATTGAATTTTCATCTTGTAACTTACGGTTGTTGCCATCATTTTATTTTACATATTATGTGGAAACATTAGACAATAAACATGAATGTTACTTATAGTTTAGAGGTGTCATTTGAAGGTATGTGACAAAAATAATTCTAGAAATGTAATAGAATGCAGTAGAGCCAAAACAGACCAAAGATTAAAATGAGAACTTTGAAAGCATGATTTCTACAAAGTGCCTGGCAAGTTCTAAGACAGGAATTTTGAAAAATATGGTGAATTTTGACTTCTTCATGTACTGTAAGTAGGAGATAAATAACATTACATGAAATTGGTTTTCTTGGTTGTTGTGACTGAGTAGTGGATCAAGCGGGCAGACCAATAAATTAAGTTTTGTGCAATATGCAAGGTCTAGTGGGTAGCCTCCCTGGGCTACACCATTTTCCTGTATATACTGTTTGTGGATCACATTAAAAGCATTCCTGAAGTGATATAGGAGTCTGTTGCAATCTGTGGCTGTGCTTGAGTGCTGGGTCCTCCATTGTTTCTAGTTCAGATTTTGGACACTTAGCAACTATACTCGAGGGAGCAACCCTTCCACAGTTTTTCAGCATTACATCAAATTGGTTTTCTTGGTTGTTGTGACTGAGTAGTGGATCAAGCGGGCAGACCAACAAATTAGGTTTTGTGCAATATGCAAGGTCAAGCATAGTTTTACTCTAGAAAGCACAAATAAGCAAAATAAGTATCAGTTTATCAACATTTACAGTGCACAGTATTTGTTAGGATGATATGTTTTCTTCCTAAAAGTAAAGATGTGCTGAAGTTTAATTTCACCTGTGAAGTTCTGGTGAAGTCAACAATTTCCCTGTGTGAAAAGTTTCATGAAATTTGAGTGTTCCACAAAATATTTCACGGGTGCAAATTTGCAAAATTCCATCCACAAAATGTGAAATTTCACCCATGAATGGCAGAATTTCACCCCCAAATGGCAGAATTTTGCCCGTGTTTGGCAACATTTCACCATTCGTGGGCGAAATTTCACCATTCGTGGGTGAAATTCTGCACTTCACAGGTGAAATTCTGCATTTCTTGGTCGAAATTCCACACTTCATATCCACAAAATATTTTGCAAAATGCTCAAAATTCATGAAATATTTCACACAGCGGAGTTTGCCGACTTCACCCATCTCTACCTGAAAGCTGTCACAGGGTGACCATCTGGATTCAATAGGGTCTTCACCCCTACTTCTAATTCATTTTATTTCATTTTATTTTAGTTAAGTAGGTAAACAGCACAGGACCATGTGTCCCTTTTACAGGCTCAACCCGGAATTAAAACATACATCCAATAAAATTTGCTATGTAGTAAACAATATAACTATACAGTTATTCACACATTTGCAGTCCAGGAGGCATACTGGAAATTCATAAATACACTTGTACATACAGTAACAATTTGCATACTGATGTTATTTACAGAACATATATTGACAGTACAAGGTTAGTATTAAAAGTATAGTCTATAATTAGTTCAATCAATAGTGGGAAACATCTTGTATATTTAACCCCTAATTTATAAGTTACATTTGCACTGTGCATTGCTTTTGACAAATCTTTTCAATGATGTCTTGAAACTGTACCTATTTTTTAGGTTCCTCATACTATCCAGAAGGGCATTCCAGGTTTTTATTACTACTTGCTTTAGGGCTCTGTTTCTTTACCATCCTACATTGTGGGATGTTTAAAGTTATGGTGTCTTGTGATTGCAATGCTCTTGTTGTCTTCTGCTAAAAAAAAATCCTTCATTGGACTATTCAATGCACAGTGCAATGTACTGAATGTGAAACATACCATTTGAAGCATGTCTCTCTGTTCAGTAGTCAACCAATCAAGACTTCTATACATATTACAATGGTGTTCTCTTTGTTTTGCTCTAAGAGCAAATCTACAGATTGCATTGTATTAACAAACCCTTTGCTTTTTTTATTTTTTCTGATACTCCCCCTCCCCCCTCCAATACTAAATTCCCATATTCTAATATGGGAAAAAGACATGTCTGAGCTATAGTATATCTAGTCTCATTTGTTAAAAAGTCCCTAACTGCATGCAAAGCCCCACATTTTTGATGTAATTGTTTTGTCACTTGTTTCATATTTGTTTCAAAATTTAATTGATTATCCAACACTATTCCCAGATATCTAAACTCTGTAACCATTTCCAAACTTGCATCTTCTGCAGTGTGAATATCAAAAGGTTCTTCTATTGCTTTCTGCTTATGATTTGTACAAAATAGTAATCCTTTTGTTTTACTTTTATTCAAAGCCAATTGATTCAATTTAAACCAATTTATCACCTTTTCAAATTTGCACTCCAGAGTTTGTTTCAAGTTTGCCAAATTTCTATCAGCAGTATAAATGATTGCGTAATCAGCATATAACACCATTTGGGAAAATGTGCATATAGTTTGTAATTTATTAATGTAAAGTAAAAACAGCATGGGACCCAAAATTAATCCCTGTGGGACTCTGCAGCAAACATCAATTGCTTCTGATAGCACACCATTCACCCGGACCTGTTGTTTCCTTCCCATCAAATAACTATGCAGCCAGTTCACTATGGGGTCCCCAAAACCCATTTCCAACAATTTTGTTTCCAATAACAGGTAGTCCACAAGATTGAAGGCCTTGGTCAAATCCACAAAAACACTGCTCCTGTATACAGACCTTCCTCTATACATTCCTGCAGATCATTCATGAACCTCACTGAGGCTGTCATCATGCCATATCCATCCCTGAAACCATGCTGTAAGAATGTGTTTTATACTTCTCCAAATATGCCATCATTTGGCAATGCAACAGCCTTTCCTGTATCTTTCCAACCTGAGACAGTAAAGATATACTGAAAGAGCTCCTGGTCCCTTACTGCCCCGAGTGACAGCTCTGTTTGGCTGACATGGAAATGCTAGAGATTCCAAGGGTATCATCGAAATCTTCAGGGGCCCATGCATTCATGTTCGCAGCCCCAGCCCTCTAGAATTCTCTACCCCGTCAGCTCTGGGAATGCGCGACCATGGAGGGATTCAAATAGACATTTAAAATGTATCTGTGGCACCAGGTCTACCCTATTTTAATTTGATTGGATGGATCTCTACTGACCTTTTATTGTTTGTATTTCTGATTTTATTGTTGTTTTATTATTTACATTGTACAGCGCCTTGATATTTTGAAAGGCACTTAAAAAAAAGAGATTATTATTTTTATTATATGGGCTTGCTGCATTCCATAGAACTCTTAGAGTGAAAGATATTGCAGCTCTCACTAGAACTCAAAAAGGTAATCCTCCATCAAGACTGGATTCCAGCTGCTTCTCCCTCAAAACCTGGTGTCTTATTTGTCACTCCCACCAGGTCAAGTAACAGGATTTCTGTTGTCAGTTACAAGTATTACCTCTGAATTTGTTTCCTGATGTTCTTATTTTAACACCAGTAATTAATTCACTAGAGGACTCCTAAATATCTCTATAACGAACAGATAATGCACAATGAGGGGTTAACCCTATCTCTGGTTCTGCTTCCAAATCTTCCCCTTCTTTCCCTACTGGTATAACTACAGTAGAAAAATGACTACCTGGAACCTAAGGGTAACCGTTACTCAAGTACTCTAGGTGTCAAATATTTTTGGACACTAGGCCATTTTTATCTGCTTATGGTTTTCTTGTATAAATGTACAGTACTTATTTTTTCGCACAGGCTAGGACATTTCTGTTTTGTACAAGGCTTTTGTGAATAGTTTTGTTTGTTTGTGCAAACAATTATCAATACAAGACAAACAGTAAATATATACAATATGTGTATTACCAGCTCTCCATGAATGTTGTGGCTTGTGGCCTTAGACAAGGCTGAGGGGCATGGATTGTTAAACTCCTGATTGGGGGTTCATATCCAGGTTAGATTCAGTTGCTTGGTGCCTCTACCCAGAAAAAGGATTTAAGTGGGCCTGATGCCAGTATGGTACAAACCCCTGGGATGCAACACCTCCGCACTAAAATATCCAACTAGTGAAACCATACAGTGCAATAACAGTTTAACCAAAATATAATTATTAGTACTCTACCAATAATGTGCTCTCAACTAATAATATGTTCACAGACAGAAATAGTGAACAAGTATCAAAAGGGTTTATTGGGGATCAGAAATAAGGTCCCAGGGAAGGAAAAAATGGTATGCTACCATAGTTGTAACCTGGCCAGTCCCTTGGTACCCTTCAGTGCTGTCATAGGTTCTCCTAGATTCAGCTGTCAGTTGGTGACCTCCTCTCCCAAGGCAGTCCAGTCTGGGAACCCAGGGGCCACATGTTCAGCATAGCACATCGCACATCCTGGCATCCAGTCTCTAGTGAGTGGCAATAGCCAGTGCCTGGTTGTAGCATACTGGCTGGCTCCCCAGACTGACTACAGTCACTGTTCATCTCTGACAGAGTTGCAGCACAGCAAAGTGTTTCCTCAAGCTGCAGGCTCCCAGCTGTGACTTTCATGTTTGGTATCATGTGATCACCTCCTTTTCCAGAGGCAGGAATTCTAGTAATTCTTCTTCACCTGTGCATACTTCAGTTAGCGCAAATGAGCAGTCTATAGCATCACTACTTTCAATAACTGTCAGTGGATTTGCTCTTTACCCCCCCCCCACATGCAGACTGTAGCCAGATCACTCTTAAGTTCTTTCCCTTCTTGCTGTACAAGACTACAGTCATCATCTTGCTTCTGGCTGTTGAAGCCTCTGGCAGACTTCCCAAAGCTGGAATGCCAGGTAGTAGCTCTGCCTTTTAGATATCCTCCATGCCAGAGCCAGACACAGACTCATTAGTTCTGACACAGCCCCTGTTCTTGGTTCTGGAAAGTCAGCTTACCATTGGTCCTCAAGGTTGTCAGTCAGGCTGGGCGTTCCTGAAGGGTTATTACTTGACATCCTATTAGCTCACAAAAGGGTGCTAGAAATCACCAGCACTTCAGCATCCCAGAAGACTTTGTAGCTTTCTTTTGTTGTCTAATCTCCTTATTGACAGGCTGCTAGGGTGAGGGGATAGCAATGTGGTGGCACTCAGTTTAGCTGAAGGGCCTGGCCCCAAATGTTTATTTTTGTAAGGACTCTTGCCCTTAAACACTTATGTTTTGCCCAGTCATCTTTGTTGTGCAGTTCTACAGTTGCCCAGTCAATTGCGGCTATTACAGCAGGGATACCTCTTTTTGTGAGCACCAATCACACTCTCATCATCAGTGATGGGCATGTGGTAGCCTTTTGATGTGCAGTGAGAAGCTGCCTCTGAATGGGTGCAGGAAGCTCTAAAAAAATACCAGTAAGTCCCTCAAAGTACCAGGACTCCTCTGATCTTCCACTACAACTGGAAGTCCTTTGGGACCAGAGAGTGAATGGGAGGACAGTAGAGTTTTAATGGGCTCTGTACAGCCTATGGTAAGCCCCCACACATTGGAAGGGGGGGGGTTACTGTTTCCACATCTTAATACTTGACATGTGTATCAAGTCAGTAGCATAGAGTCTATCTGTAAGACAGACAATTGAACAGTCTGGCTAGACAATTCATTCCTATCTAACGTAGGCAAACATTACATTCTGCCTAGACAAATTCAATTCTCTAGCAAATGCTTCCTTTTATTCCTGTAACAATTTTCAGCTTTATGTATCCCTCATACTACATCTACCACCATGTGCAACATGAATTTGGCACAAGCTATTAAATCTGACTTGAATACAAACTTAATTTTTGCCTTCTTTGTTGTTATGAAGTTGAACTGCTGTACAGTCAGTCAGGGCTGTTGAATCAGGGATTCCTCACTTCTTTTGTGAGCACCAGTCACACTCTTCTCACTGTTGGTGGATGGGTGGCATCCCCTTCATGTGAAATGGGAAGTTGCAGTACAAGTAGGTGCAAGAAGCTCTGAAAAATATCAGTAAGTTTTTGCATCCGCAACACTCCTCCCATCCTCCACCATAATTGGAAGTCCTTTGGGCCAGAGAGTGCAAGTAAGGGCTGCAGAGTTCAGGTGAGCTCTGTACAGCTAAAGGTAAGCACCCACACACTGGGGAATTACAGTCTCCCCATCTAAATACTTGATATCTGCATCAAGTCAGTAGTATAGTGTCTATTTATAAAGCAAACAGTTGAACACTCTAGCTAGACAATTGTTTCTCGTCAAACACAGGCAAATAGTACACTCAATTAGACAACTGTAACTGGCTAACAAATGCTTTTTTGTTATCCTTGTAGCAATTTTCAACCTTATGTTTCCCCCATACTACATTAACCACCCTGAGCGACATGGATTCGGCATGAGCTATTGAATCTAACTCGGATACAAACTTAAATGTTGCCCCCCCCCCCCTTTGTTGTTGTGCAGTTGCGCTGTTGTCCAGTCAGTCGGGGCTATTGCAGAAGGGATCCACCATTCTTTTGTGAGCACCAATCACACTCTCTTCATCAGTGTGGATTGGTGGTGGCCCTTTGATGTGCAGTGGGAAGCCGTGGTCCAAGTGGGTGCAGAAAGCTTTACAAATACCAACAAGTCTTGCAGCAGCAGCAGCACCCCTCCAGTCCTCCACCACAACTGGAAGTCTTTGGGGCCAGAGAGTGCAAGGGAGGGTAGAAGAATCCAGGTGGGCTCTGTACAGCCTAATGTAAGCACACACACACACACACACACACACACACACACACAGACACACAGTGGGGAGTTACAGTCTCTGCATCAACATACTTGACATCTGCATCATGTCAGTAGCACAGAGTCTACCTGTAAGGCAAACAGTTCAACAATCTAGCTAGGCAATTGTTTCCTGTCTAACATAGGCAAACTGTGTATTCTGTTTAGACAAATGAAGCTATCTAGCAAATGTTTTTTTTCCTTATCTCTGTAGCAATTTTCTAACCTTATGTTTCCTCCATACTACATCTACCACGATGGGTGACAGGGACTGGGCATGTGAATGACACAAGGAGATATAGGGTAATGTTCTGGGTGTGACATAAATACCTATGTGTACTACTGTATGTGCATGGGCAGGTTAGTAGAGGCAACCAGAGAGTCACTGGTGAGTTTCCTGTAATGGTTTGATGGCTCTCTCAGATCAACAGAGTGAAACAGTCACTTGTTCCTTGACATCTGGGAAGAGCCTTATCATCACATAAACCAGTGGTGAAGCATCCCCAGTTGAAATGGGCTGCACAACTTTCCCTGGTTCCAGGAGTTTGGCATCTTCTGCCTTGTCAAACAAATCCCTGGGCACTGGCCTTGTATCCAGGGGCAGAAATAGTGTTGCAGTAGGGTCCAAATGTGATCCTGTGAGATTGGACTCCTCTGGAGATATGTCTTCTGGGGTTCCATTTGAATCTGCAGCAGGCTATAAAGGTCAAAATAGTTACCGGTTGCTCTTTTTTGCCTTTCATCTGCAAGTACCAGCTCTATCTTCTGGTAGATGAGACTACTCTGTTTCCTCATGTGATTTCCAATTCCCCTTGGCTGGATCCCCGGCTTTGGCAGATTCTTCTATTATTGGTTGAACTGAGAACATGTTTCTCCTACAATTCCCCCTCTATCATTAACTGGCAGAGTGGAAGACTTTCCTGGCATCTCTGTTCATCTCTGGTGCTTTCTGCTACTAAGACAAGGTAGGCATCTTTGCCATTCAGGCTTATGCTTCTGTTAATTATACAGCCATTTAAATAGAGCTCTCAACATCAATAACTCCCAGGGGCCCCATCTTTGATCCCCATTTTTTGTCCTCAGATCCATAGTCCTCTTCAAAAACTGCTTCCCAACCCAACAAAGGGTCCTTTGATCCATAGTTCCCCATTTGAACTGCTCACTGACCCTTTTCACATTCAGACAGGACTGGCACATTTTCCACAAATATTTTTCTTCTCCACATCTGTAGCATAAGATCCACTTCCAATGTCTTGTCCCATGATGTAAAGGCTTTTTGAGGTGTATGTAGACGTTGCCTTTCCCAGAAGGGTCCCTACATGGCATATTACTAGGCTTCTTCACCACAGGGCTGCCTATCCTGAGTAGGTTCCTTCATAGCTGGTTAAGAGGACAGTCCATTAAGGGGCATCTGACTTTTGCTTCTCTGCTTGGAAAGGTCCCTGTATGGCACTGGTCTAGGGCACCTCACTGCAGTGGAGTCTTGCTTGGTAGGTCCCTTCTCATGCACCCTCACAGTCTGTGAGTTACAGTAACTGTCAGAATTCTATCACTAACTCCTTCAGCTCATTGATCTGGACCAGTAGCTCCTCCATTTTATAGCATATACAGGCATCAGTGGATGAGACACTTTCCTTTGTTATCAAGGTGTTTATTCATAGGAATGTGGTAGTTTCCAGCTCACATACTTCCCACATGAGCTTTCCATGGAGACACAGAAACACATAGATTGTTAACAGTAAATGACCACTGGTCTATCCGGTCTGCCCTATTTTTTTTCCCCTACCATAGAAGGACAGCTGTCCCATATAGCTTCTCAGACCCAGTTCAGCCAATATCTGGTCAGAGCAAACTGCCCATCATAGTACCTGCTCCACTTGGACTCTGTCCACATCTGCAGAAGACAGTTTACCTTTTTTGTATGCCCTCTGTTCCCAGAACTCTAGTCTGATCAAGAACTCTAAATTCATCTTTCCCTCTCACTGTTTGGTAGACAGCAGTGGTTCTTATGTGTTTTTATACCAATTGTCTGAGGCTCCTAGGAGAACATTCTTTATGGCCCATTCAGCATTCCGGGATCTCTGTGGTGGCTGGCATCCTCTTGGTGTCCAGCTTCACAGTATGGTGCCACGTCTTGACTTCCAAAAACGTTGACTAAATTTTCAAAACCATTTCTGGGGGAGGGGGGTTATCAAACTGTTTCCACTTGCACTGATGTCCACATCAGGATCCACATGGTAGATAGGAGATCCAAGCTATGCCTCCAAAAGATGTAACCTTGGTTGAGGGGCATGGATCATTAAACTCTTTATTAGGTTTCATATCCAAGATAGATTAAATTGTACATTGCCTCCATTCAGAGAGAGGTTTTAAGAGGGCCCAGCATCAGTACTGTAATCACCCTGGGATACATTACCTTCCCACTGGAGCAACCCACCAGTAAAGCCACACAGTGCAATAACAGTTTAACCAAAAATATAATTATTAGCACTCTAGTAATAATGGTCTCTATGCATTAAAGGGTGGTATGCCTACTCACCATGGATCTGCAAGGCATAGGCACCCCTGCATCTGAATGCCATGAACCAAGGGTCCTGCAGACACCTGTGTGAATTAGCTGAACGGACACACATCTCTTCCACACAGGATCCCTTCACGGCCAGTCCAGGGGGTATGTCTGGGGGAGTATCACACTCCATGCCATATACAGAGGTGCAGCATACCAGGCAACAGGAGCACAGGACAAGCAGGATTTGGAAGCAGGAACCCTGGCATATAATTTGTGTACCCCCTCAGTTTACACTTGGCAGCTGTGGCAGGATAAGAAATCCCTCCACTGTGGTGCCTCACCCACTGGGCTGATTGGGAGGGTTGAGGGCAGCCATTCAGACACTTGCCCATCTTTTAAAAAAACAGAAATCCCCCACTATCCCAAAAATCCCCCAGCACAGAGAAGGGGATTCACTATGAGACCAAGTGGCGCATCTGATCGGATGCCTGCCTGTGTTCTCCAATCTACTCACTGCACAGCAGCATATCGAGGGGTGTAAGGTGATGGACAGGCACTGCATGGTGGACTCTGTTAGTGCACACCATGCCCCACATTCCTGCCTATGGGTGTGGAACTGCATGGGCTAGGTACGCGCCTCTCATGCATACCCAGTTCATGATTATGCATAGCCCTCAATATGTTCAGCTTATTACCATGCCTACCAGGATAAATTATAAAATGGGTACTGCTACTGTTCCAGACTGGGTCCTAGTTAGCCATGTAGATGAGATACTGCAATCTCTAGTGCTGTCCTGCCTGACTTTCTAAGTGGCCACTCCCCCGTCACCTGCAGATGGTCTTCCAAGATTAACAAAAATGAGTCCTCAATACCCAATGTGTGAGTTTTCTGAGCTAAGAAGCCGACATGTTTTCCAGCCCACCTGCAACAAATGGCACAGGATTATAAGGTTGGCAACAAAAAACAAGCGGCAATCAATGTTGCAAACAAAATGCCAAAACCCTATACAACATGGGGCAAAACAGCACCTGACAGAAAATGTTGCCAAGTCATAGGCCTACATTGAAGATTCTCTGTTTTGCACGGGGAGTTCTGCTCCATGTACCCCAACCCCTATACTAAAAATAATCAACTCTGAGAGGGTGTGGACTTTGGGGATGGGGAGAAACTCAGGAGGAGAGAAGATTTCTTTCTTTTCTTTTTTTCTTTTTTTTTTATGTTGCAAGACCAGGAGACCTGGAGGGAACTGAATTGTGGCCCCAGGTCTCCCATGCCCCTGTGTGCTGGTGCCTCAGCCACTCCACCATGTGTCTCAACCACGCAACTCAGCATCAGCAACTTGATCCTTCCCTCATTCCAGTGGACAGCAACAGAGGTAGCGGTAATTCCCACACGTTATTCTACCCCTGTCACTGTCAATGTTCTCGCAGTTTTAATGGCATGGTTAATAACGTGCTGTTTTTGCAGCAACATATTGACCTGGTACCCAACAAATTAACTGGTATTTTTTAACCAAAATGCAGGATGTCATTGCAGCCCATGAGTACTTTATTCTTTAGTGTAACAGAGTTTGTCATATTGTAGCCCTGTTCAAGCCCTTAGTTAGGAGGGGAAACTCCCAATTTTGGCACACCCAAGCTATCAAGTCGCTGACCCGGGAATGTGATAGAGCTTGCCATCTATACAAAGAAACAGGTGGCAGTAACTCCCTGTACAGGTACAAAGAGTTACGTAACTCTGTGAAATTTCTTATCAGAGAAACCCATGCTGCTTACTATAAAACCAGCAAAATAACCTTCTTAACCAGCTCAAAAAGCTATGGGCTACCATCAGTGAACTCTTGGTGAATGTCAAAAATCCTTGCCACACTCCATGAGCTATGGTGGTGTCCCATTAACAGAGACAAGTATGTTGTTGATGTCTTCAACAATATATTTAGTGACTCATCAGCATACATACTGGTTCCAAGACCCCACCTTGCCCCAGCTGGTGACACTCTTTTTGAGCACAACAGACCTTGGTTCAACTTTAAATGTCTAACCTGGTCTGATGAATATGGTTACATAGCCAAGGTAAAAATTAAATCTAGAACTGATCCCAATAGCATTGGCATGACGCTTCTCAAGTATGGGATTAGGGATGTCACCTATCCCTTGCAGCAAATTTTTCATAAGTCCCTGCCCACTGGATGAGTGCCTGATATCTGGAAAAAGGCTTATGTGGTCCCTGTCTTCAGGTGCTGGGATACCAATCTGCCCTCCAATTACTGGCTAATCTCTATCTAACCCTCATATCCAAAACACTTGAGAGGGTTGTAAATTACCACAATCTCTGTCCTCCACTTATCCAACATGCTTGAGAGGGTTGTGCATGACCAGTTTATAGATCACTTCAGCAAGCATGAACTTCAGGCCAAAGAACAGCATAGGTTCAGGAAGAACTTCAGCACAATGACTGCACTCCTGGAGTTTACAGATACAATACACTGTGCTCTTCACTGTGGGGAACTGGCTAGATCAATATTTATAGATCTCACTAAGGCATCTGACCTTTTCAACCATGCCTTCCACTGGCAGAAGCTACTCCACCTGGGCCTCTCTGATGACACAGTGTGCTGGTTCAAGGTCTACTTGTCTTGAAGGTCACAAGCTGTAAAATGCCACAATTAATTATTGGATGACAGGCCGGTCAATGTAGAGGTCCCTCAAGGACCCATTTTTGGGCCTCTACTACTCAATCTCTTCATGAACAACCTACCCATGGTCTGAAAATTGGCCAATATAATTCCATATACAAATGACACAGTCATTTTATGTTTGCTTGCATGCATGTGCAAGAAACATAGTGCGGTGATCCAAAATGCAGTGTCATACAGTTGAAAGAGAGAGCACCGCTTCAGTGAGTGTGCTCATGTGCTCCCCCCCCCACGCACACACTGCATAGCCGACGGGGTGCCCAATCTCGGGCCGGCTTCACCCCCCAAAAGTTAGCAGGTGCCACACTGGGAGCCCACCCCAGCATGGCAAAGATTGTTATAAGCCGAGGGGGTGCCCAATCCCCGTCGGCTCCATGCTCCCCCTCCCCAAAAAGCTTTCAAGGTGCCACGCTGGGAACCCACCCCAGCATGGCAAAGCTTGTTGTGGCTGATGGGGTGCCCAATCCCCCATTGGATCCAGCCCCCCAAACAGTCTCTCCAGCTGCCACACTGGGAGCCCACTCCAGCATGGCAAACGTCCCGCGTTGTCTTAATAATAATAATAAAAAAAACTGTAAATAAAAATGGTCCCTTCGTAGTCTCCCTACCCCCCTACTCCACACTGCGCACTCCTGCCTCCCACTACCCTCACCCCATACTTACCTCCGGAGTCTGGACACGATGATCTTCGTGGACTGGGAACACGTCTGCACTCTTCAAAGCCGACCGCAAACTGAAAAAATGCCAGTAAACTGTATCATGTAATAAATAGGGTTTTTTCAACTTTGCTGCATATCTCAGGCATTTTTTGGAATTTTGGCACCAAATTTTCAACATGGGGTTTTTGGGACCCCTCCTCATGAATTCTGTCACTGTCATGGCGTTAATCGGGCCCGAAGGGTGATTTCATGATCACTGCATGAAATCACATTTCAGGACCGATTAATGAAATGACAGTGCCAGTGTTCATAAGGTGGTCTCTCAAAAAGCCTATGTTGCAAATTTGGTGAAAAAATTCCTAAAAATGACTGTTTTACAAGCGTGCGTTGCGCAGTTCCTATGCACGCTTGTAAGTTCATGAATTTTAATATTTGCACTCTGGATTTTCAACATTGCCATTTTACCACACCTCCTTATGAGCAGTACAGCTGTTATTTTTCATATCTCGATGAAAATGTGTTTCTGCCCATGTAGCTCACAATGGCGCAGTCGGTGTGCGAAATCAATGTATGGGACACATTAAGAAAATCACAGTGACACTGTTCATTAGCAGAGGTCTTAAAATGGCTATGTTGAAAATCTGGTAAAAAATTCCTAAAAATGACTGATTTACAAGCGTGCGTTGCGCAGTTCCTACGCACGCTTGTAAGTTCGCAAATTTTTAAAATTTGCACTCCGGATTTTCAACATTGCCATTTTACCACACCATCTTATGAGCAGTACAGTGGTCATTTTTCACATCTTGCCGAAAATGTGTTTTCGCGCATGTAGTGCACAATGGCGCAGTCGGTGTGTGCAATCAATGTTTGGGGCAGATTAAGAAAATCACAGTGACACTGTTCATTAGCAGAGGTCTTAAAATGGCTATGTTGAAAATTTGGTGAAAAAATTCTCAAAAATGACTGTTCTAGGAGCGAACGTTGTACAGTTCCTACACAAGCTCGCAAGTTTGCGAATTTTTAATATTTGCATGCCAGGTTTTCAACATTGCCATTTTATCTCACTTCCTTAAGAGCAGTACAGCTGCCATTTTTCACATCTTACCCAAAATGTTTTTTTCGCACATGTAGCGCACAATGGTGCAGTCGGTGTGCGAAAGCAAAGTTTGGGACAGATTAAGAAAATCACAGTGACACCGGTCATGAGAGGAGGTCTTAAAATGGCAATTTTGAAAATTTGGTGACAAAAGTCCGTAAAATGACTATGTTATGAGTGAGCATTGCACAGTTTCCATGCACCCTTGTAAGTTCATGAATTTGCAATATTTTCAGTCCAGATTATCACCGGTGGCATTTTTCCACACTTCCTTACGAACAGTACAGCTGTCATTTTTCACAACATGGCCAAAATGTGTTTTCACACTTTCAGCACAGAATTGCATGGTCGCTGTGGGAAATCATTGTTCAGGACAGATAAAGAAAATCACAGTGACACTGTTCATGATCGGAGGTTCCAAAATGCCTGCATTGACAATCTGCTGTAAAAAATTCCCAACTAATTACATTACGGGTGTGCATTGCACAGTTTCTGCGCACACTCATGACTTCACCAGTTTTTTTAGTATTTTCACTGCAGATTTTCAACATTGCCATTTTTTACACCTCCCCATGAACAGTACAGCTGTCATTTTTTACATCATGTTCGGAATGTGTTTTTGCACCTGTGGTGACAAATGCCGTAGTCGCTGTGCAAAAGCAGCTTTTGGCTTACAAACTGATATTGTCACTGTTCATGAGGTGGGGGTCACAAAAAAAAACATGTTGAAAATTTGGAGTGAAAATACCAATGAATGCCTGAGGTGTTAGGGTTTCCGACCATAATGCCTCACCCTGTAGAGAATGACAGGCATCAGGGCTGTGACTTGCAAATTTCGCCTGCAATGCTCATACCATTCCACCCCCACCCACACCCTGCAGCCACTAAGAGGCATCGAGGTGTGCCTTGGACTCTTCGGACCCAAGTTTCACCCCATTCTCCTATACCGCACCCATCTCACCGTATTTCCTGATGGAATGGGGTGTGCATAAGGGCCAAAGACCCCAAGGCACACTGTGACACTTGTGGGTGTCTGCAGGGTAGGGTGTGGTGAAATGGTGTGGCCGTTATGCCTGACGACTCAAAGGCACATCCCAATGCCTGTCAGTCTCTACAGGGTGCTGGTGGGGTTGGCTTCAGCTCAATGCTTCACTGCCACTCCTATTATGCTGCTCTGTAACTCCTACACTACCAATGCCAATGCCAGCAAGCAAATATTCGGCATTGACAAATGCTTGTTTTTCTAGTGGTAAGAGCTTGAATAGTTTGGGGGGGGGTGCTGCAGGATGACTTTTTCTCCATTCAGGAATGGTTCACTTCAAATCTCCAAAAAGATCAGGGTAGTTAGTGAGGTAAACACCAAGCTAGAGAAGTCGATAGGGAGAAGGGCTGGGGTAAATGGAGAAAAAGGAAAAGGCACTAAGGACAAGGATGGGGCAGAAAGGGGTAAGGCCATAAAAAAATGGAGGGTAATGAGTACCAGCGCTTGTAGTCTAGGTAACAAGATCCCTGAACTGGTGGTCTTGATGGAAGAGAGACACCTGGATATTGTGGCAGTCACAGAAACATGGTACACAGAGAACCATGACTGGGATGTCAACATACCAGGGTACACAATCTACAGGAGGGACAGGGAGGGTAAAAGAAGAGGAGGAGGAGTAGCTCTCTACGTAAGGGAAGGGATCAAAGCAATGGAACTAAAGGGTAAACAGGGAGTAGAGGAGGCACTGTGGGTCACCCTGGAGACCGGAAATAACATCACAATCCGCAAGGGGTTGTAGACAGATGCCCTCTGTTTGTATCTGGTACAATCAGCTTAGGGAAAAATGGCTAAAACCTATCTGTGATTCAGTATCAACTGACAGTCTTTATTGCTGAATATATTTTTCACAACAAGTGATGAAGTAGTTGTTCATGTGGTTGTTAGGTATATTGATGCAATCTATAGATTATGTGTTAAGGTCTATAAGCCTGGTTGATCTTTTACAACTCTTATGGATTCTGTTACAATAAAACAACTAATGCTATCCTCATATGATGCTGTTTGGATAGTGTTGATGTACTGTATATCCCTAAAAAGAATCTTATTCTGAAATTATTGAATACAGACTGCATAAGTGCTTTTCAGGCTGTATGCAGTATGTTTGTTCACGCTGATATATTCCTGTTATCTGATTCTTAATTTATTGCTTGTTTTATATACTGAAATATGTTATATTGTTTATACTTTTATTATTCTGTTTTTAATCTATTCACTGTGTGTTTGTGTAAACTTGTAATGGTCTTTAGACCGATCAATAAAAGACTACTACTATAGACCTCCATCTCAGAGTGAGGAAATGGACAAGGAAATGATAGCAGGCATCCTTAGGATGGCAGAAAAAGGGGAATATTATTGATGGGGAACCTGAATATACCACATGTTAACTGGAGCACCTTTGCTGCAGCCACATCCAAGAACAGGGTTATTCTCGATGCTCTACAGGGGACATGCCTTGGACAGCTAGTGATGGAACCCACTTGGGTGGGAGCAATCTTAGACCTGGTACTTTCAAATGGAGATGGAGAGAGGATCTCAGATCAAGAAGTGGGTAGCCATCTGTGAACAAGTGTCCACCAAACGGTGTGGTTCACGATAAACACAGCCGCAGAATCAAGCCATATAAAAGTGAGGGTACTGGACTTTAGGAGGGCTGACTTTGTCAAAATGGGAGAGTGCCTCACAAAAGCACTAGCAAACAGGCAAGAAGGAGGGGTGGAGGAACGATGGGAAAACATCAAAACTGCCATTACAGAGGCAACAAGCCTTTGTGTGAGGCAAATAAACAAATCAAAATCAAAGAAAAAACCACTATGGTTCTCAAAAGAGGTGGCAGGAAGGTTAGGGAGAAAAGATGGCATTCAGGAAGTACGTCAGTGTCAGTGGCTCAGTAGGTAGCACACTCGCCTCTGAGGCCGGGAGATCAGAGGGCTGTGGGTTCAGTTCCCACATCTGGCACTTGGGTTAATATCCCAGTAATGACACTGTAGTGCAGCATGAGAGGGGTGCTGCACTTCTGAGGTGCCGTCTTTAGGATGAGACGTTAAACTGAGGTCCCATCTGCCTGGATTGGTGGTAGTTCAGGTGGATGTTAAAGATCCCAAGGTACTTATCGAAAAGAGTAGGGGGATTTCCCCGGTGTCCTGACCAAATTTCCCTCATATCACTAAAAATACCACCAACAGCTTAATCTGGTTCAAGGTCGGTTTGCATTCATCTGTAACCCCCTCCACCGGGTCTTGCCTGAAAATAGGCAGGATTTGTCTAGTGCACTTACCCAGTCAACCAAAATGAAATAAATAAATAAATAATGAAACACAGAAGGAACAGGACAGAGCACTGTACCAGTTAAAGCAGAAGGAAGTGGGGAAGGCAGTAAGAATAGCAAAGGCTCAGACTGAGGAAAAGATAGCCAGCTCTGTTAAGAAGGGGGATAAAACAATTTATAGGTACATTAGGGAGTGAAGAAAGACCAAGGGAGGGATAGTGAGGCTTAATAAAGGGAGGGTGGTGGGCAGAGAGGACAGTGAAAAGCAGGGATATTGAACAAATACTTCTGCTCAGTATTCACAAAAGAAGAGGAGGGAGGCACCTAATCCAGTCAGTAGAAGCACTCTGGATATGGGGTCAATACCAGTCCTTTCACAGAAGAAAGGGTTCAGAAAGAACTCCTAAAACTGAAGGTGGACAAAGCAATGGGGCCTGATGGGATTCACCCCATAATTCTAAAAGAACTAAGGGGAGAACTAGTGACATCACTGACTACCTTTTTAAACTAATCGTGGGAGGATGGTGTGGTACCTAAGGACTGTAGGAGGGTGGATGTGATTCCCCTTCACAAAAGTGGAAGCAAAGCAGAGACAGGAAACTATAGGCCTGTTAGCTTGACCTCAGTGTTAGGGAAAATGATGGAATCACTTCTGAAAGAAATAATTGTTGGGTACCTAGAGGCCAGCAGGGCACAGGACCCAAGGCAGCATGGATTCATAGAGGGAAGGTCATGTCAGATGAATCTAATAGATTTCTTTGACCTGGGTCACCAAAGTAGTAGACCAGGGAGGGGCTGTGGACATGGCCTATCTAGACTTTAGCAAGGCATTTGACACAGTCCCACACAAAAGATTAATGAACAAATTAGCCAGCCTGGGAGCAGGTCCCAGGGTGGTAGCCTGGGTAAAACACTGCCTGGACAACAGGACACAGTGGGTAATAGTAAATGGAGTCCACAGTGAAGAAAGTGGGCTTACTAGTGGGGTACTGCAGGGTTCAGTACTGGGGCCGGTCCTTTTTAATGTCTTTATGTGACATTGTAGAGGGACTGGAAGGGAAAGTACGGTAAGTCACTTTGCAGCTGACACAAAGATCTGCAACAGGGTTGATATGCAAGGTGGCATGGAAAGGATGAAAAGGGACTTGGCAAGGTTGGAGGAATGGTCAACTGTATGGCAGCTTAGATTCAATGCAAAGAAGTGCAAAGTAATGCACATGAGAAACAAATCCTAGGGGAAGAGTACACAATGGGGGGGGTGAGATACTGACAACAACAAAAATGGAAAGGGACCTGGGGAAAGTCATATCAGATGACCTAAACGTGGGCCAGCAATGTGAGAAGGCAGTAAGGAGGGCTGGGGGGATATTGGGATGCATAGGGAGAGGCATCAACAGCAGAAAACAGGAAGTTGTTGGCCCTCTGTACAGACAGTTGGTAAGACCACATCTGGAGTACTGTATACAGTTCTGGAGACCCCATCTCCACAAAGACATAGACAGGGTGGAGGCTGTCCAGAGGAGGGCAACCAAAATGGTGCAGGGTCTGCACTAGAAGACATATGAAAGGAGCTTAAGATGCATAGCCTCGAGGAGAGGGGGCACATGATAGAAACTTTTAAGTACCTCAGTGGAATCGACAAAGTCCAAGAGGGTAGCATCTTTCAGAAAAAAGGATGCGCAAGAACAAGGCGGCACAATTTGAAGATGGGGGGAATGGCTCAGAGGTAATGTGAGGAAGTATTTCTTCACAGAGAGGGTTGTAGATACATGGAGCGGCCTTCCTGCGGAGGTTGTAGAGTCAAAAACAGTGGGGGAATTCAAAGAATGCATGTGACAGACATATGGCAATTCTAGTGGGGTGTAGGAGGAAGTAGGCTGTTGATTAACTAGGATCTGCAGCTTGTCCGTTAGGTAGGGAAATGGGCAGACTAGGTGGGCCAAGCGGTCCTTATCTGCCATCAAATTCTATGTTTCTATGTACACAAAGAATACGGAACTTTATTATGTAACCCACTGAAGAGAGCAAACTATTGTTGCAAAAGCAGGGGAGATGCCAGGATCTTTCCATATTCTGGGCAGTAGACCAAGATATTGTAGAGAAATGCAAACCTGATATCTGACCCCACACAAGCAAAAGCAGGTGTTCATATTACCTTTTCAAATACCAACTCCATAGAATGCTACACCACTTTAAAATAGTATGCCCATACCAACACCAACTATTTACAGAAGCACAGAACTGTGCAAAGGAGAGATCAGATATCTCAGGCTGGGGAGAAATCCTGTAACACAGCCATAACCATCTCCTATTTAGGGGGGTGCATCTGGTTCTAGTCCAGAAGGGATGTACAGAGTCCCATTCATCTATGACCAAAAGAAAATATTTGCCAGATAAGTCCCAGCTCTGAAGTCTGGGTGAGTACATCAGAGTTTACCAGAGAACACCTCCCACTGAAACATATAGGAGGGGGGGATGTTCCCTGCCTACCTTAATGAAGGGGTAAATAAAATCTAGAAAACCAGATAATAAGTATAAACTCTACCCATACCATAGAAAACAAGAGGGGGAGAGGTTGCACTGTACAAAAATGCAGCCTAGCTCCCCTCCTTATGATGGACATCAGAGAGCTAATATTAGAAAGAGATCACATGATGCCTCAACCTAGCTAGCAGCAAGCCCTCTTAGCTCCTGCTTGTACCTGCCTAATACTGCAAATTTTACTACCTACAAAATTTAGTTTCAGCCTAAACACCAACTAAGGGTGCTGCATCAATGGGAATTTGAGTAACAATCCTGAATATTCGTCTCTTCAGAGTACATGGAAGAAGAAATGAAGCAGGCCTTACCCCAGCATACTCCCCCGGTGACGCTGGAGAAGTGTTGTAAGTGTTCTAAAGCCCAAAGCTCTCAGGTGGAATGCTCTGGCACCTCAGCCCTGGCAGCTATACCCTTAACAGAGGAGCACTTCCTCCAGGAGCTCCAGCCCTTTAGAGAAATCCTGATGGAGATTACAACTGAGCTTAAGTCCCTCTGCAGTGATCTTGGGGACTTAGGAAGACAGATGAGTGATTCGGAAGCCCAAATCCACTCCTTAGAGCAATGGCAAGATAAAGCCGACTCCAAGGTGATTAAGCTAAAGCAGCAAGTGGCCCAACTGCAGGAGAAGGCTGAAGACTTAGAAGGAAGGAGCCATCTTAACAACTTGGTCCTTTTCAGGCTCATTGAATCCTCTGAGGGCTCCTTACCAATTGTTTTTACACAAAAATTCATCCAAAAAGTAACTGGTCCCTCACCCTGTAACCCAGCCTACCTGATCGAGTGGGCGAACAGGTTCCTCCGACCATGTCAGACTGAAGGTTGTCCTCCATGTCCGTTCATCTTTAAACTTTTCAGTTATGTAGAGAAGCAGCATGTTCTCCAAAAGCTTTGGGACCTCTGCTCCATCCTCTGGGAAGGCTCTACTTTTCGAATCACTCAGGATCTCCCATTCAAGACCCGCAAGAAGAGAGCAGACTTTCATCCTGTGGTTTCAAAACTCATAGCGGCTGGTATCCATTTTAAAATGGGATACCCCGCTCACCTCCAGATCCTGAATAAGGAGAAATGGTTCTCGTTCAATTCAGCGGACCGCACACTGAAAGAACTCCTCGACTTACTGCCAACACTCTTCAAAGCCTCCTGAAGGCAACAGAGTTATCTGATGGCTGTTATTTGAATAGATTTTCCTAACTAACTGGTCCTGGCTGCTTACTGCTTGAATGTTAATCTGCACGAATGTGCGAACTTTCGTTGTGCGCCTTATTTAGCGTTATAGATCTCTCGGCTTTAAGATTTAAAGGCCAAGAGCGTGCTACACTACCATATGATGGCAAAATTACAGAGTCCTCAAGAATCAGCTCTGGACTTAATACTTGGACAGATTCTGACGCTCTGTATGGTTCTGTAATGCCCTTTTAAATCTGCCATAGAATTATGCCAGTGTCTCACTCGTTTTATGTTCTATCATGATGTCCATGGTGTTATCATAATAGATGTTACAGTATTGGGGAGAAGGAGCGTTATACAGCTTTATTAAGTAGCGGCTTTGAAGCTTAGTTTTTCCATGACATGAGCTGTTGGCAACCTGTTATACTCATAATTATCTCTTTCTGTGGGATTGAGCATAACTAGGTTTTAGGACTTTACTCCCCCTACTGGCTGCTTTAAATCATTACAGGATCACTAGGGTCAATGTGATTAGCTAAACTGTTCCTGTTTGATGTTGCACTTTGGTTAGTATGTTAAATAAGAGGTGTTCCAGGCAGGGGTGGGGACTGTGGGGCTGAGCTGTAGCATGGATGATGGGGTTTATTATGCACTGTAATTAGGGGATTAGAGTCTGGAGCGGACCATAGCTCCAGTTTGCCACTTGTTAAGAAATCGGTACATTCCCAATGCCTACCCATGTAAGATAACCTCCCTCTTGCTATGGGTCGCTCGCGTTCTCATATTGTCATTTAGGAAAGGAGCGACCTCACATGTGCACAGTGGTCCTATTCTAGGGATGTTGGGGATCTGTTTACAGGGTATTGGGTACCATCAGTTTTTTGAACTGTATTTATTACTGTTTTTTGTACCGAGTTGCTGTCCAGGCTCCAGAGGTACTCCATTCTTACTTCCTTCAAGTTTATGGGGATTTATTACCTCTGGTGGGCTCTGGGGTGGTGGGACTGGGTTAAAGAGGGGGTTTCTTTGGTGTTTGGAAGTTGGGGGGTTTATTGTAAATACTTATGAGGGGTGGTTGGGATGGGTGGAGGGTGGGTACCTGCTACATGGAAACCTATTCTGGTTATGGTGCACGAAGGAGACTACTTCTACACCACTAGGATTTTGTTACCCAGCACTTAATAGTCTCCCTTGGCAACTCTTCTACTTAAAGGGGTTACAGGTTCAAGTTCTGAATGGAACGAGAACTGGGAGCAGGACTCCAGGGGCTTTGTTAACCCTATTTCCCTTTAAGGCAAATATTCATATGCTGTCTAAGAATCAATGGGGTTTGTCTTCCAGTTATTTGGTTTTAGAGTGGGGGGAAGGTGTGGAGTGTGACTGGTGGCTGTCATTATCCTGGATGTTACCTTGGTTGCTAAACAATGGCTAATAGTTTAGTTAAATTTCTTACCTGGAATGTAAGAGGTGCTATGGAAAAGCCTACAAGATATCAGATTCTCAAACATGTCTCTCTTCTTCATGCTCATATTACATTTATACAAGAAACACATTTACTATTCCATTAAGCCCAGCTCTTCCATAGACAGGAGATTGGTCAGCTCTATGCTTTAGGTGACTCAACATCTAGTAGAGGTGTAGCCATTTTTGTAAACCGTAAGATCTCCTGGCAAGTAGATCAGATTGTTTCTGACTCTAAGTGAAGATTTATCATCGTGAAGGGTTTATTAGAGTGAAAAGAGATAGTTCTTGGCAGTATCTACGGTCTGGAGGGAGGTGACCCGATCTTCCTTATGGAGCTGCTGGAAAAGCTAACCCCATTTCTCTCCTATCCACTAGTTTTTTGGGGGGATTGGAACCTACCCCTCATCCAGGATGTAGACTGGTTGAACCAACCACTCAGACCCCTTTCAGCTGCCCAAAGGACGCTGCATGAGTTTATTGATACATTAGGGATTTGCAACCCGTGGAGAATTCTTAATCCATTATCTTGTACCTTCTCTTTCTTCTCCACAGTCCACCAGACCTCTTCTAGACTTGGTTATGTCCTTATCAGCTACACCCTTCTCCCCAGCCTAAGTAACACCAGTATGGAACCTATAGTAATTTCCAATCATGCAGCTGTATGGACTGCATTGGTTCCTGACTACCTCACAGCGAGACACGACATGTAAGCTAAATACTCAGCTCCTTAAAGACTCTCATGTTCTATCTAGAATCTCTTCTCTCATTCAATCTTTTATTCACTCTAATCAAAACTCAGTCTCTAGGGTAGATTACAAATGGTGTGCCTTGAAATGCTTCCTCCGAGGAGAGTTTATTCGGATGGCCTCTACTCATGAATGCCTTAGAGAATCAGAAGCTCTTTCACTACTTACACGCACCTACACCCTGGGACAATCCCTCTCTCTTACTTCCTCTCCAGATCTTTTGCAATCTCTGATGTCCCTCAGAGACAAATACTCTATTTTATTACAAGAAAAGGCAGAATATGCTATTCTTATGACCCAGACCAAGTATATTGAGCAGGGAGAGAAAGCAGGGCAATTACTCGCTCTCCGATGGAAGAAACTCAAGACATCAAGAATTATTCCCTCCATTCTAGCCTCAGATGGTTCCATTAAAACCCTCCCTAGAGATATAACACTAGTTTTCGAACAATTCTATTCTGAATTATACAGCAAATGCTCATCTGCACTGGGCACATCTGAGACCCTTACATACTTAAATTCTATCTCCTTACCCAGCCTCACTGAGCAACATCAAAACTATCTTTCAGCCCCAATTTCAATTACTGAAATAGAGGTTGCCATAAACAATCTAGCTCCAGATAAGTCTCCTGACCCTGATGGTCTCCCCTCTAATTTTCACAAGAATTTTCTTACAGACCTAGCTCCCTTTCAGCTTTGTCTATACAACTTCATGATCTCCTCGGACTAACTGGACTGTTCACTAGTAGAAGCCACCATAATTCTCCTTCTCAAACCAGGCAAACCACCTGACCATCCTGCAAGTTATCGTCCCATTCCTCTAATGAATTGCACTATTAAAATACTTGCTAAGATATTAGCTAAATGCATTGAGAATGTATGGTTAGGCCTTCTCAGTCCAAAACAGGTGGGATTTGTCTTTAGGAGATCCTAAGCTGATCACATTCGTAAGATAGATCACCTCTTGCAGGCTGCTAACTCTTCTCTTCTTCCTATGGCTCTGATATCCCTTGATGCCAAGTAGCCTTTAACAGGGTTGATTGGTCTTTTCTCTGATCTACCTTGCAGAAAATGGGCTTTCCTTCTGGTTTCATACAGTGGATACAGGTTCTCTATTCTTCTCCCACTGCCAAAATATACTGTAATGGGGTCCTCTCTTATTTTTTTTCCTTATACTGTGGAACCCGTCATGGCTGCCCTCTCTCTCCCTTTATCTTTAACTTTTATCTTGAACCACTTATTAGAAGCCTTAAAACTGATCCCAATATACATGGCATTCTGGTTAGTAATCTCATCCTGTCCGTTTCTGTCTATGCAGATGATATCTTACTTCACCTGTCAGATCCCGTACCGTCTCTTACTGTGGCCTTACAAGTCATCGAGAAATTTGGCAACTACTCCAATCATAACTTGAACCTCAATAAAACTGAAATATTCCCTCTTAATAGTCTAGTTTATAGTGAAGACATTCACCTTTGGCATGAAGTGGTCCCCCCCAAAGTATTACATACCTTGGTATTTATTTAACGAATGACTTATCCTTGACCAGGAAGCTGAACCTG
Organism: Neoceratodus forsteri; assembly: GCA_016271365.2. Classification (NCBI taxonomy): domain Eukaryota; kingdom Metazoa; phylum Chordata; order Ceratodontiformes; family Ceratodontidae; genus Neoceratodus; species Neoceratodus forsteri. The sequence goes on along the minus strand of CM057452.1, from coordinate 453,146,865 downwards.
GAAGACTTGCTAATTAACATACAACAGGATTTGATGCCTGGAAAAGACTCCCAATATCTTTATGGGGTAGGATAAACAATATTAAGATGAACATACTCCCCAGGCTCTTTTATCCTTTGAATATGCCCCAATATCTGGCTCCCCCTATCCTTCTTTAGATGTGTCCATTCCTATATTGTTTTTTTCATCTGGTCAGATAAGTCTCCCAAGCAGTCTTACTCCAAACTCAGGTTACCCAAAGAATCTGGTGGCTTACGGCTTCCTGACTTCCTGCTGTACTACTGGGCCAGCCATCTTCAAAAATGCGGCAAATAGCTTTCGGTTCCTCAAGACCTCACTGATAATGTATATACCCCTGTTTGGCAACAAATTGAATCCCAACTAATTTCTGATCACACGCTGTCTCCCACTTCCATTCTCTTACTCCCAGGAACTCTGCCAGATCTATTACGGTCACCCCTGATTGGTGTTTCCATCAAGGTCTTCTAGCAACTATGCTCCTACCTTAAAACTCCCTTATCTAGACTTTTCATAGCCTATCTTCCATAACTTGAATATCAAGATGGGGAATTATTTATTACTTCCTACCTGGCTTCCTACTGCTCCTGACCTAAAGATCTCTGACTTTTACAATTTGACCTCCATTCTTACCTCTTCAGAATTGCTAGATAAGTTTAATTTAAGCCCCAATCACATTTTCAAGATTTACCAGATAAGACATCTGTTAATACGACAATTTGGGCTCATTCCACAAGTCTCAATTATTGAGGATCTCCTTCGACAGATTCAAGATATACCATCCAAACCCCAGTGGGTCTCAGCTCTTTATCGGTGTTTACTAACTTCACCTCACCCACCTAATCCAACTGGATCCAAGGTTTGGGAGTCTCTCATGCCTGAATACACCTTTGACTGGCCTAGTCTATGGAACAATCTCTATACATACCTGAATCAAGATTGGTTGCGACTTACTCAATATCATATTCTTAATAATATGTATTATACCCCTATTAAATTAGCTAGAATGGGTTGTCTTCCCTCCCCCTGCTGTACCAGGTGTGGTAAAGCAGATGGTACCTTACTGCACGTCTTTTGGATTTGAGAGAAGGTTTACCCCCCCATGGGAGAGCATAGAAGAAAATCCAGATCCTCTCTTGGGGCTACGTGGCCTCTTTTCTCCTGAAGTCTGTATCATTGAAGACTTTTCGCTGATTCAGGTTGAAGAAAGAAGATACCACATGGCTCTTATCTCGTTGGCTGTTAAAAAACTAGTACTGAGGCATTGGCTTGAACAATCACCCATACCAAATGGCTTAATGAACTCTCTTTCTCCTTATGAACAGAGCACCTAATTGCTGCTATGAGTAACCGCATGCTCCTATTCCACAAGAAATGGGGAAAATTATTTGCCCTATACTTGAAGTAGTTATTATCTTATCCCTAGCACCTCATTAGCTTTCTCATTAGATTTCTGCTATACATAAAGTTTATATCCTGATCACAATTATCTTCTATTGTGATGTTTGTTATTTGGGAGCTGATGCACTCCGTTGGGGTGGGGGAGGTTCAGGATAAGGTGGTGGTTTGAGTAATGGTTTTCTTTATCCTAACAGTTTTCTCTGTTGTAATGCATTGTTGTTTTATGTGGTTTTATTAAAATAATAAAGCTTTTTCAATTTAAAAAAAAAAGAGAGCGCTAATATTAGATGCATGCAACCAGAAGCCCTCTGTACTGATTGTCCACCTTTATGGAGCCAATTACATCAGTTTTGACCATAAAATGGAAGGTGCAACAGAACATTCTAACTGTACTTCTAAGTCCCTGCAGTAAACTGCTGGGAGGGCAATGAATAAGTGGATACTACTGTCTGAACTAACAAACCTGACGAACCAGAGCCCTTGAGGGGGAGCTACCCAAGAAGTGGCAGGAGATTTCTAAAGCGTGCAGACACCAGTAAATCCACCATTGCACACCTCTTTTACAGGAGCCCCTACTATACCTCAGGGGGGTGAATATATACTGTACTGGGCCCCAACCGCAAAAGCATGGTATTCTTCACTCCCCACATAATCTCCTTACTGAACAATTGACAAAGGATGACGGGAGGGGGGAATCTGACATGAGGCATACTGTAACCACACCCGTGCTCTAATATTTAAACAGAACCCAAGACCTCAGAAAATTACAGTGCATATATTCAAAGTTAAGACAGTATAGTCAGAAGTTAGGACATTATACCTTCCCCTGAGCAACATAGAGCCTGTGAGAGAGTAAACAGGGAGTCATACAAGTAGATTGACCCAGAGCACTCACCATCACTGATATCTCTGGCTCAGATGTAATTTCAGTCACCCTCCCTACCTACAACATTCAAAAGCCCCCATGTCCCCAGAAAGAAAGCAGGAAAAACCTACTTATCTGACACTGTTGTAGTTCAGCCCAGTCCTGGAGAAAGAGAGTGTCCTTCAACACTCGAGTCATGGGGTGCCTAATTTGGAAGGCTAGATCCAGGGTATGGAGAAAGAGTGTTGGAGCTGCCAGACAAGTCCTGAAAAGAGGGTTCTTTGGATACCCCAGTAAGTTTAGCCATAGCCACAGCTCCAGTGGAGGAGAAAGAACAAGAAATCTTGGGAGTCACAGGCAGCAGAGATGTCTTCTCAGTTTCTCGATGTTCCTAGGATAGTTTGGCCAGTGGTGCAGAACTATTCTGACTAAAGTATGGATTGATAATCAAATCCTGTCCAGAAGATAGTTTGGTCTCTGTATGATGTGCCACAAAGTCTGCATGCTCCATCGGATGGTCTCTTTTTGCATGCTGACCCCTTTGTTGCCTCTTGCGGCTTCTGGGTGAAAGAACTGCCGTGAAGGGTAACTGATGATCCTGGATGTCCATATCAAATTCCTCTGGGGAAGTAGATCTGTTCCTTCGAATATGTCCTTGGCTCCCTGTGGGTGATTGTGGTGCAGAGCAAGGGGAGTGGGGAGCTCTGTTATTAGACCAAGTTCTATACATGTAGTCGTGAAGGGTTTTGGGGGTTGAAAAAAGCAATGGGGCACCATTGACTATCACCCTCATAGTTGCTGGGTATCGAAGGGCACTCCCAAGGTGTGGAGCTGGCATAGCACATCAGAATATTCCTTCCTTCGATTAGCAAGATCCTGGGAAGAGTCTTGAAAAATCAAGACCCGGTGTCCATTCCACTACAGGGATTTAAGTTCCCAAGCCCTATTGAGTACCCAGTTCTTGTCCACAAAATTTAGAATGTGGGCCAGTATAGGCCTTGCTTGTTTTTCAGGGCAGGTTCTAGAGCTCTATGCGCCTTTTCAATGGTAAAGCCTGGGGGGGAGCTCCTGTAGTAGAATGCAGGGCAAGATATTGTAGATGAAGTCCAGTGGATTCCCTTTCTCAGAGACCTCAGGAAATCCTAATAGACAGAGATTTTCTCTGACTTTTGTTCTCCTAATCTTCTACTTTTGAGTGCAATGCCTGTATGGTGTGGACTTGTTCCCGAAGGAGAGAATGGCGCTTGCTAATTGCTGCTGAGTTTTCCCACAGCCCACCTCTCAGTCTGGAAAATCCTAATGTCCAGCTGGTGGATGGCCAAGGTAGTAGTGTTGGAGGTGATAGTGTCTTCTGACATTTGTTGCACAACAGTTTGAAACATTTCCATTACTTTTTTACTTTTAAAGGCCTCTCCTGCCAGCGGCACTGGGATAGGCATTTCGGCCATGTTTGACTGCACTGTTCCACTCCAAACAAACTTTGAGAAGTGTGATAGCAGTCCGGATACTGAGGTAAAAAAATCAAACAGATATTCTTGTGGCTGATGCAAAGTACTTTAAAGTTCTAGATTTTAAAGAATCCCCTTGATGAAGTTCAGGAGATGTATGGATAAATAAGTGCAAGTGCAATGCAGCTGAACATTTAAACTGCCATTAGGGTTGGAGCCCACGCCACACCCCCAGATCAAACCTTTTTATTCCACCCAGCAACCCGCCCTCACTGATACATGCCTTTGTTATGTCCAGACTATATTACTGCATTGCCCTTTACTGGGGGCTTAACTAAGGGGCCCTATGTCACCTGCAGGTGTTGCAGAATGCTGCAGCCAGGTTGCTGATGGGTCTCCCAAGATCTTGTCATATAACACCAGTTCTACATGGACTGCACTGGCTGCCAGTGAGGTGGAGGATCTCCTTCAAGGTTGGTTTGCTGATCTATAAAGCCCTGCATTGACTGGGCCCTAGCTACCTGCAAGATCTTTTGTCTCCTCTTCGCTCCTGTGAGGTTGGCCTCCTACAGATTCCCAGGATCTGGTTAAAATCCTCAGGTGAGCAAGCCTTTGATGTTACTGCACTGACTCTGTGGAATTCCCTCCCCAGATCTCTGAGGAAGGCCCCCTCACTGGAGGCCTTCAAAAGGGGCTAACCACCCTCTGACTAAACCATGATGCTCTTTTCTTAGTATGACTAGTTTCAACTTGCAACTGCAAGATGTGTGCTCTTGTATTATGCCTGATATCTCTCATTCTTAAATCCAAACAGTCCCATAAGTCATTGTTAGTGAAAGCTTTATAAACCAGGCATAGGTCTCCCCTTAATCTTCAGTACGTCAAAGAGTCAGCGTCAACTCCCCACCGTCCCCACCACCAGCCTTGGTCGGCTTGTTGCATTATAGGGGAGGAGAGGCCCCTGGTGACCTGTTTTAACCAATCAGGCAACTTTTCCATTGGCAGGTTATCAGGACCTACCACTAGAAGCTGCTATTGTCTCTCAGCTGGGATTTTCTCAGCCCTACATTACAACGCGTTGCCTTGGTGTGTGACACTTAATTAATACCCATACCTCTAAAAAAAAAAAATCCTGTTTACACCCACTAGCCTTCACCCCCCCCCCCATCAGCAACAGCAAAATATTGTTTTTTTTTTGCTGCCCGCAGCATTGGATTTAATTCATCAGCCCAGTCACGGACCCCTGTATCCGCACCTCCAAATTGGCCGTGTCTCCTGATACCCCCGGCTTGCCCCTCAGGGTGGGGTTACGGGTCCTGAGCTCAGTGCTGTAATCTTGAGACCAGTTCGGGAGCCAGCCTGGGGGCTAATTGGGGCCAGGCGAGCATCACTCATGGGGCTGCGGTTTTTTCCCTTACGTCTCCCAGGGCGGGAATGTGCAATGAAGACCTCATGCCTGCCCCGCGCCTCTGTAGATCCAGACGCCAGCACTCTGCGATTCCCTCCTGGCTCTGCTAGAAGACCTAAGTGTGCCGGGCATTCACCCCAATCCTCTCCCCGGAGAAGGAGAGCAGCCCTGAGGGTGCTCAATCCTTCTTCCCTGGCCGGCCCTCCAGTTCCTGGGTCTGTTTCCGAACCCGGGTCACTGGAGTTGCAAGCGGAAATCCAACCACTGCGCCGGCAGGCCGGCTAGGAAAATATCATTCTTTATCAAACTTCTAAACACTATCAACGTTAAACTTGATACTAATTACTTCCTAAAATGCCAAGCAACATTGCTGTATCTCCCTCTCTCACTCACAAAATGACATCATGGCTTACTCTCCTCTTGATGACCCTTCCCCTCTGTGCACCACCCTCCTGCCCTGCCCATACTCAACCTCACACAACCCCCCTCCTTCTCAACAAACACCTCCTCTGACTCTCAGCCCGAAGTCCACTCCTGCCTCTATAACCATGTCCAACCCCCCATCCTCCCCTCATGTCAAGCCACCTACTCCCAGTTATTAAGACTACCTCTTTTCTATATGGCCATGAAATATGGCACTTTGCTTGCTCCCATATTACCAACAAACCACACCACCATGCAATCCCATCGATGCACTCTCACAAGAAGGTCCTAAAAAGTACCCTATCCAGGATAGCCATTATCCTCCTGCTACTTGTTGGCAACATACACCCCAATCCTGGCCCCACTGACCACACCCCTCACTTAACAACGCAACACAAAGGGCTATGTCTGGCTACCATTAATACATGTAGCCTCCAAAAGAAACTAACCCCACTTCAAGCCTGGGTCAGCCTCCACCACCCTGATGCTCTAGCCATAACTGAGACTTGGCTATCGCAGCATACCCCTGACTCAGCTGTGTGCATACCGGGCTACATATGGTTCAGATCAGACAGACTGGGTAAGCGGGGTGGGGGTAGCACTCTGTATGTTCGGGAATACCTGCAAGGCATAAATATTGCAACATTGAACCCTGTAGAGGGAGCACAGTCCCTCACCATAAGGGTTGCTATTGGTAACTCAGGTAAATCTCTCTATCTAATGTCAGTATACATACTCCCTCACAACCAAAGGGATGCTTTCACATCCATCCTTAACACTATCACCCAGCTCCCAAAAAACTCGGAAGTCATAGCACTTGGTGATTTCAATACAAACTGGCTTGTTCCCCAGTCAGCCTCCCTCAGGGAAGCAACTGCCACCGAAAATCTGTCCCAAATGGTCCTTAGCCCTACTAGAGTAAACAAAAACCTAGGCCCAAGTTCCCTCCTTGATCTCATACTCATGAATCATCCTGCGCACATACAGGATGTCCAGGTCCTCTCGGACTCACTCAGTGATCACTCCCCTGTAACTTGTCTCTGGACAAACAGCTGGAAACCCCTGCCCTCCAGGATCTCCAGGTATTGCCAACTCAAGAAAGGGACTTTAATACATTTCTGAAACTATCTCCGAAACCTTGGCTGGTCTCCACTTGATCACCAGTTGTCAGCTGATACCGCCCTGTCCTTCATAAGTTCCTTCTAATCCGCCTGCGACATTTTTGCCCCCTTTGTAAAATGGATGGAAAAAAACAAATCCTCCCCCTGGGTAACTCGATCCTTGCTCGACCAAATGAAGGCCCGTGATGACCTGTGGCACTGCACCCTTCAGTCAGGTTGCCTTTCTGACCGACAATTGTACCAGGCTGCCCGAAACTCATGCACCTGGGCTATCCGACAGGCAAAGGCTGCTTACTATAAGGCCAACCTTACTGCCAACTGGGGAAATGGGAAAAGGTTCTGGGAAAATGTAAAGGAACTCAGTGGCAAGTCCACCTCCCCTTCCCCTACCATGCTTATTAACGATGATGTCTCCACCCAGGACCCCTACAAAATAGCAAGTGCATTCAATAATTCTTTCTCTGACTTCAGTACTATTCTCCCCCCTGACTTTTTCACTGTAGATGCTGGACAATTCCCACCACCCCCAAGTGCTCCACCTTTTCACTTCAAAACTGTCTCCCCTAGTGCTGCCCGCTCATACCTGGCCAGGCCTCTAGGTAAGACCAGGCAAAACAGTGACTCCTTAGATGGAAAACTGCTCTCCTTAACCCTTGATGCAGTCCTAACAGCCCTCACAAAAATTATCAATATGTCTCTATGCTTAGGGCAGTTCCCATCTCTGTGAAAAAAAGCAGTGATTATGCCAATTCATAAAAATGGTGACCGTACCTCAACTAGTAACTACAGGCTCATTTCCATACTCCCTTCCCTCTCAAAAGCACTGGAAAAAATAGTGGCTGGTCAGCTTGTTGACTACTTAGACTCACACCATCTACTATGCCAGCAGGTTCAGGAAAGGACACAGCACAACCACTGCCCTACTGGAATTCACCTCCTTTATCCATGATGCCCTAGACCAAGGAGACTTAGCTGGGTCAGTCTTTATTGATCTCTCCAAGACATTTGATACCGTCAATCACAATATGCTCATTACCTCCCTCTTCTCCGTTGGCGTTTCCCAAGAATCAGCTGGCTGGTTCACCATCTCCACGGCCGTACCCAACAAGTGAAAATAAATGACACCCTCTCTACTACCCTTCCCGTCCAGTCAGGTGTCCCCCAAGGGTCCATCCTGGGCCCGCTTCTTTTCTCACTATACTTGAACTCCTTATCTATGGCCTCCTCTGGACACCTTCTCCTCTATGCAGATGATGCTTTGATCTTTAGTCAGCACCCTGACCCTACCCAGCTCCAAAAATCCTTGCAGTGTTCCTTCACATAAGTAGAAACTTGGTTTACCTCACACAAGCTTGTACTCAACTCTAAAAAGACGAAAGTAATGCTTTTCAGCCACCCGCAACATAAACGCAACAAGTCCAAAATATCTATACTAACCTCATTGGGTACCATGCTGGAGCCAGTTACTAAATTCAAATATCTAGGGATTACCCCGACCCTGCACTTACCTTTCATGAGCATATTGCGTCCACATGCTCTGCAATAAACATCAGAATCGGTCTCCTCTACAGGCATAGATCCTGTCTCCCACCTGATTCCCTAAGGTTAGCCATCTCCAGCTCCATCCTTTCCCTGGTGGACTATGGAATAATCATCTATGGTGCTGTCTCTAACACTGCACTGACCAACATTAAATGCACCCTAAACAAAGCCTCCAGGTTGGCCCACAGGCTGTGATCAGCTCAAGCACACCTGTGACCTCTACCAATGGTCAGCATGGCTAAACTTTCAAGGGCAACTTTTCTACCAGACCTGCTTACTGGCCCAGAAAATCCAGTTGGGCTTTGCCCCCCCCCCCGGCTGTCTCCCGCTCCTCCAAAAGAGTCTGCCAGCCCACACCACTAGACTTTTTGACACTACAACATTCCATGTCCCTTTTGTAAAAACCTCTGCTGGCCAAAGGTCCTTTCGCTACAGAGCCCCACTCTGGATGAACTCAATCCCTGATTCTATCGTATCAATCCCCAGGCTAGGACCTTTTTAAACCTGAGCTGCAGAGCTACATTATGTCCAACTCTCACTGTGACTGCAGATAAACTCCACTAAAAGACCTAAATATGTATTTTCTGCAGTTTATGCTTGTGTCTCCAATTTATGCCTCAACTGTACACACCTTTGGTGTTCCCATACGTATGTATTATTATCTATCTGTACCTAGCACTGTATCTCTGTATTAGAGCAGTACTCTGTATTCTGTATTCTGTTATACTTTGTACCTGTCCTCATATATGTATGATGTGGAGCCTTTGCAAATGAGTCTCTGACTCAAAGGGTTGTAATTCCTAGAACTTCAATAAATAAAAATATATTTAATAGCTTTCTGTCAGTAGCAGAATTGCTTTGTCTTACACAGAAAGAAACAATAAATTATTTTGTGAATTAAGAATGGATTCTCATACAGGTTGTTGAAGCCCCCCCATATAAAAAACTGGCCAAAAAGAAAGTGGTGAAAGCATGAAAGACTGTGCAGATGGGGGAACTGACAAAAAGCTGTTACTGTAGTTAACATGACAGTTTAAATCCCTGCCATTGTTTGCACTTAGAACTCTCTGCTCAGAAAGAGGTTTTGAGCTGCACAAACCATTTTGTATTGCCCGGTTCATTTTCTCTTTCCTCATAACTCAAATGGTTCATTGTATTTATAATTTTCATTGCTCTATGCTGTACCCCTTCTAGTGTCTTAATCTCAGTCTTTTTGCAAGGGGACCAACATTGTGCACAATACCCCAGACTCGGCCTCACCTGAGATGTATACATAGACAGCACCACACTCCTACCCCTGCTCCTGATGTTTATCATGTTTCCCAAAATGGAATTAGCCCTTTTGGTTACAATGTTGCAATGATTTTTGTTTTCAAGTTTATCAGATATCAATATACCTAGGTCCTTCTCCTCCTTAGTTTCCCCAGGAGATCCTTGTCTGCTAACGAATATTTGTGGCACATGTTATTTCACCCGAAGTGCATAATTGCACATTTCTCTATACTCAGTTGTAGTTTGTTATATGTATTCCACTGTTCAATCCTGGTTAATGCTTCCTGCATTTGGACTGCATCCTCTGTATTCTCAACCACCCTCCCCAATTTAATATCATCAGCAAACTTAGTTAGCCATGTTCCATCAGTTATAGGGACGGATGAGATATATATTTAAAACAAACTGGGTCCCAGGTTCTATCCCTGTGGCACACCACTTGTAACATCTGTCCAACTGGACATATACCCTCTTATACCTACAGTAGGCTCTGCTTTCTTCCAGAAAGCCATGATTTAATCGGTTTTACCATGCTGCCACAACATCTCCCATGGAGACATCCCCAACAGTGACAGCCACAGTGCCGAGTGTCGGCAATGCAGTGTCAGGGATGCTTCTGTTTTTCTATCGGGGGCGCCACCCACCACACCCCCCAGTCACTAGGATTCTAACTCAGAGTCGAAGTTGGACTGGGGGGGGCCGATACACCCTGCGAGGCAGTCTCAGGGACTTGCAGAGACCATCACAGCAATGTGCAGAGTTTGCCTAAATCCTATTGCTGTGATGGTCTTCGCATTCGAGGAGTCACTGTGGCATCGGTCTACCAATTTAATCCATGTAGTTATGCAAGTTAATCTTATAACTCAGCTTACTGCTATACAATCAAAATATACCCTTGCATTCCAATTCATAGTAGTACTATGGATTCCACTGTCATGTAAGTTTGCAAGAATAAACAACCATCGTGTTTCTGCCTACTCCTATAGCCCTCACTATTTATATTTCTCAGGCTGATCTAACCATCGCTAACATGGCTCTACTACAAGTGATATTACAATTTCTAATATTCATGTTCTTGCAGGGCTGTACAATCCTTACTGTAAAAGTACCACTTCTCATACCCCTAGACCACAATCAGGGCAACAGCATAAACTTTCACATATCCAACCTACTTGTACACACCAAAGATACACGACTACACAATGTACTGTATCCCTTACAATCCAATTACTACCAACTGCAGCTAGGACATTTAAAAGAATGAAATGGAAGATACTCCCCAGTCTAAAATGTCCAAAGCTATGTTGCTTTATCTTCACGGCCATGTTTCTACTGCTTATATCAGGTGACATTGAATCAGACCCAGGCCCCACTTCATATTGAAGTGTCAGTAGCTCAGTAGGTAGCACACTCGCCTCTGAGGCCGGGAGATCAGAGGACTGTGGGTGCAGTTCCCACATCTAGCACTTGGGTTAATATCCAAGTACTGACACTGTAGTGCAGCATGAGAGGGGTGCAGCATTTCTGAGGTGCCGTCTTTTGGATGAAATGTTAAACCGAGGTCCCATCTGCCTGGATTGGTGGTAGTTCAGGTGGATGTTAAAGATCTCATGGCACTTATCGAAAAGAGTAGGGGAATTTCCCCGGTGTCCTGGCAAAATTTCCCTCACTCACTAAAAAAACACCACCAACAGCTTAAATCTGATTCAAGGTCAGCTGGCATTCATCTGTATCCCCCTTCCTCGGGTCATGCCTGAAAATAGGCAGGATTTGTCTAGTGCACTTACCCGGTCAACAAAAACTAAATAAAATGTCTTCCTCCTAATCTTTCCCCACCTCCTTGGGCAGAGACCACAGGACTCAAAATTGCCCACCTTAACATTAGAGTCTGCTCTCCCATATCAATGAACTAAATACCTGAGTACTGTACACCACTACAAGCCTGATGTACTGGCACTCTCTGAAACCTGGCTTAAACCCACCATTCCAGACAATGTGTGTGCCCTGCCTGGATATACCTATATTTGGCAAGATAGATCTATGCCTAAATGAGGGAGAGGTACATTATTTTACATCAAGAGTCATCTAAATGTCACCTTAGTGCATTCTTTTCCATCCAACAATGATGTTAAATTAGAATACTGTCATACTGAGCTACTACTAGGCTAGGCAAAGAAACTGCATATGATATGTGTATACATACCTCCCACTGGTGGCATTAGCGCTGTAGACAGTCTAGCCAATATAGTCAATACCCAGGTCAAGGATAGGGAATTCATCATTCTAGGTGATTTTAGTATTGACTGGCTTGGTAAAAACAGGGCACATATAGAGCAACATTTGAGTAAACTGAATGCTATCCAGATTATTGAGGAACCCACCAAACTAGCAAATGGTGGCACTATATCTACACTACCTTAATAAACTGGATCATTACAACCTAAAAGGATAGAATCTTCCACTCTGCCATTCTTCCAGATGCAATCAGTGACCATTTTCCCACCGATTGTGTCTAGAAGGCCAAGCTCCTTACTCCCTCTCCCAAAGATTTATCAGCTTCCGTTACTACTCTAAATTTGACCACCTCAGTCTTTAAATCAGATATTGTACACATAAACTGGGCCTGTCTTTGGCTCACTGAGAATGTCAATGATGATGTCACATATTTCAATGCAATTTTTAGAAGATTTCAAGATATGTACCATTTACTACTAGCAGAAATAGGGGGTTTGTCAACAAGTGGATTAACCATAATCTGTTAGCACTGATAAAGAATAGAGATAAACAATGGGGAGTATATAAGGCCACAGACAGTGCTGCAGAGTGGGAAAAATACAAGCAACTCCACACCCAGTGCAAAAGTAAAAGCAGCTACTATAAAAACCTTCTCTCTGCCACTGTGGGATTCTCACAAGAATATACTAGAAATAAAACATATTCTAGGTCAGAATAATACCTCTGCACCCACTGACATGAACATTAACCGTATAAACTGCAACAATCCCACCACTGTCGCTAACACTTTCAACATACAGTTCAGTAATCTGTCCTTGTATACTCTCTGCCATACTAACTCCTGCCTAAGAATAATAACCCTTCAAGTGACAAACTAATTGATCACCCTCCCTTTTACATGAGAGTTGTCACACTGTCTGAGGTGCACAAATTACTTAAGGGCATCTCCACATCCAAGTCTGCCACTTCTGATGGATTCAAGCCTAAACTTCTCTGGCTTGCTGCACCTGAGTTAGCTCCTGCTGTTACCAGACTGTTCACAAACAGTGTAGTGCCTTCTGCCTAAAAACCTGTCACACATCATCCTAGTCTTTAAGAAAGGGGACCCCAAAACCCCAACAACTACAGGCCAATATATGGTCAACCATAAACTCCTATCTCCTCACCAGCATGGCTTTAGGAGTGAACACAGCACCACAACTGCCTTGCTTACACTAATCATCCACATATGAGCTGCAATAGATCGAGAGGAGTACACAGGTAATGTTTTCATGGACCTCACCAAGGCCTTTGACCTTGTGAATCATGCCTTACTCTATACCAAGCTTAAAGATCTTGAGCTGTGTTACACGAGGTCCCTGCACCCTTACTGGTACCCCCAGAGGTACACCATAGACAGCTAGTGTTTAGGCATATGTTTAGGCAGATGTCCAAGAGGGTAGCATCTTTCAAAAAAAGAGGTGTGCAAGAACAAGGGGGCACAATTTGAAGATAGAAGGGGGACGGCTCAGAGGTAATTTAAGGAAGTATTTTTTCACAGAGAGGGTTGTGGATGTGTAGAACGGCCTTCCAGAGGAGGTTGTGGAGTCAAAAACAGTGGTGGAATTCAATCATGCATGGGACAGTCATAAGGCAATTCTAGGGTGTGGGGGTAGGAAGAAGTAGGCTGCTGGTTAACTAGGATCTGCAACTTATCCATCAGGTAGGAAATGGGCAGACTGGGTGGGCCAGCGGTCCTTATCTGCCGTCAAATTCTATGTTTCTATGTTTCTATGATATGTATGCATATTATTGTTATACATTTTGCTTTCTAATACATATTATATATATATATATATATATATATATATATATATATATATATTCTATTTGTATTTCTTGCTTACAAGATGTTGAACATCTGTGTCCATGGAATGATTATATGTAAGTTGGCATTGCCACCTTTTGGTGATTTGTACTATTACACTGATTTGTTTAAGAACTGCACTCTTTTTGTTTCACAAAGTGATGACTACTACAAAATTGTATAATGTTATCTTGGACCGTGGAGCCACCTCTAATTTAGCCAATAGGGCTCATCTCTGTAACTAGAAATGTTTCTATCTTACAGTAACCATAGTAATTATCATAGGTATATAATGTGAGACACTGAGTCTTATACCTCAGAGACCCCAAGAGACATGAAGAAACCTCGAGGTATAGGGAACGCTTAGCATTGGCTCCCGGTTTGTATTGGTAAGAACTGCTTAGGGCAACTGTGATTTATCCCTTTGGTAGTAATAAACAAGTTTATTACTCTTATGCAACATGTCTGTGATTTCTCGCATTCCCAATATTGCCAAGAACCTGAGAGTGAGGTTTAGATCTCCTGACAATTGACGACCACGTGCAGGCAATATTTGGTGTTTGTGAGATTTCACTTGTTGCTTAAAACTTTTCCCTTCCCAACAGGGACTGTAGGTGTGCAATCCTGCACCACCTCTCCTGTTTTCTGACCACTTTGTAGTAACTTGCAAAGTCTGGCTGTTTTTCTTGGGTGTGGTCGATGCCGACTCGACCCATTCCACAGCGGCTTTGAATTGCAAGCCAACAAAGATATAGCAGCCCAACTGCGTAAAGTGCTCCTGCTGTGGATCGATACACAGCATGGTGCCTTTTTCACAGTTTGATTTTTTTGTTCCCTCCCACACAATGGCCACCGTATCAAATATCTGCACGGAACTGAGACTCGATGTCCCTAACTTCCTTGTCTCCCATGGAGGATGGGCTGACTTCACGTGGGACACAAGTCAATCCGACAACCCTATACTGAGGATTTCAACCCAGTACTGTGAGAAGAGACAAACAGCCAATAAGCGTCATGCCAAAGGGCTGTTGGTCACAGCTCTGTATGCTGCTCTGGAAGCCTTAGAAGTGAGGTTTCGAACCCTTGACCTGCAGATTTTGTCTCTTAAACAAGAGATGGGTTTGCAGGATACAGAAAGTGTTAGACGGCAGCAGAATTTGGAGTCTGAACTTCAAACACTGTGCAATGAAAAGGATTCACTTTCGCATCATTCTGCACGGGTTGGAGAGCAGGAAATTTGTATGTTGAAGCAGGAACGTGAAAGTTTGAGACAGGATAAGGGACAGGCTTTGAATATGAATGATTTGTTAAGTAGAGCAAATGAACAGTTGAGTGAGGAGATGGGAGAGCTACAGGATGAGATAAACCAGGTAAGTAATGACAGAAGTGGCTACTAGGGACAATCGTGAATTGAGCACCGCATATAGAGTGTTGCAGAAACAAATGCAAGATGAAGTTGATGTGAATGTTGCAAATGTGAGTCATGCAGAATGTGAATCCAAGATGGTGAAACAGCACCCTCAGTGGGAGGTTCTGGCTGGACATGTTAAGATGATGGGAGGTGTAGCCCCTGCCTTAACTACGTCATCTGAAGGGGAGGACTCAGAGGATGACATCTCTCAGTACAACACCCAGCCACACCCCTACTATGGTCCAGAAACTCCACCCAGCCATCCACAACATGTCAGGTCCCCACTCCACCCACACCATGTCATACGTCATCAACGTCGTGACGCACATCATGGGCAATGCCAACATGGTGGCCCCCATGATAGGGGGAGAGCAGGTCCAAGCCTGGTCCTGACGGCACCACCGGTAGCCATTATTAATGTGGAAGTCAGGCAGAAGATAGAGAGAATGACTGATAATGCAGTAAATAGTGTGCCTATCCCAGAGAGGAATAAGCGAGTTTTAAAAGGCCAAATCAGGCAGCTTATTCACAAAACTGGCATTCAGGAGGGCATTTTCTGCTCTGTGGCAGAGGCTGCAGCTCAGGAAGTCTTGGATGGCACCCGAGGAAACATACCTCCACCTGATCGCCCTACTAATCCCCTACAAATGGCCTACTATGTTCAGCAAATAGCTGACAGTATTGGTCAGATGAGCCCGTCCAATAACCTCAGCTGCCACTTGGAAAAGGTGCATTCCAAATGTAAGATGCTTAGCCTCACTGCAGACTACCAGGTCCAAATCCTATGCTAGACCATCTAGCCTGGACTATGGGCCAAACACCCCGATGCCATCCGCCAGGCTGGCAATGCCACCTTTGACGAGTTTGCAGCTGAACTCATTTCTGCACACATCCCAGATGTAGTAGGAGTGATGCTTGCATATCCTGTAAAACAGAATGCCAAGGAAAGTCCAGTGACTTACCACCAGAGACTCTGGACGGCCTACCAAGCAGGAAAACAATTTGCACCAGAAGCTGCGGATGTAGATCTTATTGAATATAAGACTTGTTTCTTAGGAACGTGATCCCTGCAGTAAGAGAAAAAGTAGAGCCAACCACCTATCCCATCACAGAAAGGTTTGCCAACATCCTTCAGAAAACCAAGAGAGTTTACCAATTCTATATCCATGATCTGGGCTCTGGTTCCAAGAAGAAAGTAGCCACTGTGGAGCCTACTCAAGAGGCTATGAAGCATTACATGGTGGAAGGGCAGGCCCAACACAAACAACCCCTCCCCGTGGGCAACCAACACCCCCAGCAGGCCCAACAATAACAACAACAACAGCAGCAACAATAATGGGATGAGAACCGAAACTATCACAAGAATAAGAAGCACCACAAGCACAAGGGCAAACAACAACAAAGACCAGACCCTTCGTATAGAGAGATAGCTGAAGAGAATCGGAAGTTTAGACAACTCCTGGGGCAAGTGCGCTCTGTAGCGGATGCTGTTCCTGCTCAGTCCCTTGCATCCATACAACTGGGAACCCAGGCCCCAACAGGCCATGACGATATTGTAAGTACAGGCCCTCAGGCCCATACTGGCCTGAACCCAGAAGCACCTCCCTTTACAGCATCAGTGCAGTATGGTGAAGTGGTTCAAAGGAGCCAGGACCAACCTCTCCATTCTTCCTCCAGTACAGATTGACAATTACAGGCCCCAGTCCAGATCGCAAACAAGCTGGTCTTGGATACAAATGGAAGGCCCTGCACTGAGGCCAAGGTCGGGGGCTGCCTACTTACAGTATTATTGGATACAGGAGCGGCTATGTCTGTATTACATGATGAACACCCAGATACATCTCCCTGGTCCACCGGATGGAGGACAAACATGTCAGGAGTAGATGGTACTAGGTTACCTGCATACCACTCTCTACCACTACCTGGGGAGTTGGGACACCTGAAGGCCTCTCACACCTTCCAGTTAATGGTATTGCATGACCACCCTATTATCACTGGAATTGATTTCCTTGCACCACATGGCTGTGTGGTAGACCTAGCTAACATGCTATTGATACAGATTCAGGGTCAATACCATACCATTTTGATCCCCAACAATAAAGAATATGACGTCATAGATTTGTTCAAGAACCATGAGTTTTTTCCAAAGCTTCTTCCCATTCTACAAAGGCATTTGGAAGCATTTGCTATCAACAAACATGACTGTGGCAGAATGCACACCATCATCGAAGTGTCAGGCCCAGCACACGAGAGGCAAAAGCAATGTCCTTTCTCATCTGAGGCCTTGCCTTCTCTTAGGGAAACAATAAAATCACTCCTCAACCAAGGGGTAATCAGAACATGTGTCTCTACTGTGAACTCCCCAGTGTGGCCTGTGAAAAAATTACAGGTGCCTGGAGACTTACTATTGACTACAGGACTCTGAATCAGGTCACCTCCAGTTGTGTTCCAACTGTGGCCTCCGCACCTGATGTGCTACGACTCTTGACCTCTGACCTAAAATGGTTCAGCACCCTGGATATCTCCAATGGTTTCTGGTCACTGCCATTGGCCCTAAAGAGTCAATATAAGTTCACCTTCACCTTTGAAGGTAGACAGTACACGTGGACCTGCTTACCACAAGGATTCCATAATAGCCCGTTCCTGTTCCTTCTACACATGATGGATGCCCTTGAGGGTTTCTCTACTCCCCAGTGTCTCTTTTACTATGTGGACAACCTGCTGTTGGCAACAGCCACACAGGAACAACACTTCTATCTCTTGGATGAACTATTGACCCTCATCCAGAGAGCAGGCCTCAAATGCAACCCAACAACAGCACAACTATGTCAGAAAGAGGTACTCTTTCTGGGCCTGAGAATAACTGATCAAGGCCAAAGCCCTACCTGGAAGAAGATACTAGGATTACAAGACTTGCCATTGCCTACCAGTGTGGCAACTCTTACAAGGTTTCTAAGTATGGTGAACTATTCAAGAGATTTTATCTGTGATTTTGCTCAGAAGGCTGCTCCTTTGTATAAGTTACTGAAAAAGGATATTCCTTGGACTTGGGGCCCCATACATACCCAGGCTGTGATGTCACTGAAACAGGCCTTGGCCTCGGCTCCAGCTCTGGTAAACAACAATCCAGCACTACCATTCCATCTGGAGTGTGCCACCTCTGACATTGCCATGTCAGCAGTGCTGGCCCAGAAGGTTCAAGGTTTGCTGAGACCTATTGCATATGCATCACAGCTCTTGACCTCAGTGGAACAGAAGTATAGCCTTTGTGAAAGGAACCTTCTGGCTACCTACTAGGCTGTCAAGCACTTTCTGTATATCATTGGGTACCCTCCACTGATCATTAACATAAACCATACCCCAACTGCTTTTCTGCTATCAGACAGAGTGAAGGATGGGTCAGTCTCTAACACCAGACTGACACACTGGTCACTCCTTCTCCAGAATAGAGACATACAGGTCCACCCAACTAAAATGCCATCCATGCTGGCACATGGACTCCTTTTTCAAGGAGTACCCCATGACTGTACACTGCAACCACCTGATCTACCAGATCCAGGTCCTTTCCTCCCTGCCACACCACAATTATTTGAAAACACCTCTTTGTGTCATATTTTCACAGATGGTTCAGCTTTCTGCTACCAGGGAAAACAGATTGCAGGGATGAGTATCTTGGTGATTTATCCTTATGGTAACACTGTTAAAATCTCTAAGCGTTGCAGTGTGGCATCTTCACAGTATGCCGAGATGGCAGAGGTGGCCTGTGCCCTCGAGTTCATCCAGCATGGAACCAAGGATACCATCATTTTTACAGACTCTAATTGGGTTTGTTGTTCTCTTACAGAATTTCTTCCTTTCTGGCAGAAGAACTCCTTCCTCTCTTCTGACGGCAGCCCAGTGAAGCACAAAGAACTGGTAATATACATACACTCACTGGCACAAAGGTTTGCACACAAACTCTATGTACACAAAGTTAAAGCTCATTCCATACATGACCCCTACCATGCCTTCAATGACACAGCAGTAACCGTTGCCAAGGAAGGGGTCTGAGGGGGGGACACCTGGATGATGGACCATCCAGAGGCCAATGCCGCCGCACATTTTGCAGCAGTCAGGAAGAAACCTGAACCTTTTTCCCCCTTGGACCTTTCAGCAGCCCAACATGTTGATACTGAACTCAAAGAAGTGTTCAGATTTCTTGATAAGGGTACCGAATAAAAACTTCCCACACACACTCCCTACTGGAGGCATGAAGGTAAGTTACGCTTGTCCCCAGATGACAAGCTCATCTGGTACCAACCAGATGATTCCACCATCAAGTTATGGGTGGTTCCCAGACACCTTAGGTCAGAATTTTGTCACCAAGTGCCTGATACCCCCACTGGTGGACACCAGGGAGTGGAAAAGACCCTCCAGAGACCCCAGACCACTGATTGGTGGCCTAGTGTCACCAAAGATGTCAAACAGTACATAGACAACTGTCTTGTTTGTGTGAAAAACAATCCTATTACCACCAAACAAAATGCCAGACTCCTACCACAAAGACATTCTGGCCCTTGGCGTGCCATACAAATTGATTTTATTGGTCCCCTGACCAATACCAGCAGAAACAATAAGTATGCTTCTGTGGTGACTGTTCTTTTCTCTAAGTGTGTTGAAGCTTTCCCCACTAAGACATGTACTGCTAAAACCACTTCCAAAATCCTGGTGGAACAAATTTTCTCCGGGTGGGGCCTACCTCTTAAGGTAGACTCTGACAAAGGAACCAGTTTTGCAGGTGAGTTAATGAAAGAATCCCTTGAGCTCCTTGGAGTTCAGCAGAAGTTTCATATACCTTACCACCCTCAATCTTCAGGTCAAGTTGAAAGACCCAACAGACAGATTAAGCAAATGCTTTCCAAATTCATTGAGGACAATCCCAAGACTTGGGATTCCCTGTTGCCGTTACTACTTATGGTAATCAGCGGCACACCCTCAGCCACCACCCAGTTGACACCCTTTGAGGCGATGACTGGAAGACAGAAGAAATTACCTGAACACCTGTTATTTGACCTGCATACCCCCACTGCAGACCATGTGCCTGTAGACCAATATGTGGATAAACTTAGAAAAGACCTCATACACACACACTTGTATGCTGCCTATTGCATGGGCAAGGCCCAGCAATGGTCCAAAATACAGTTCGACAAACACGCGCAAGAAGTGGATTGGCAGGTTGGAGATCAGGTCATGGTCCTCCGATTTGCACATCCCATGTACTCCTTCTCCAATAAGTGGGAAGGCCCTTACCCCATTGTCAATAAGCTCAGTTTAGCAGTCTATCAAGTTAGACTCTTGTACAACAATAAACTGACTGACAAGTGGTTACATGCAAACCAACTAAAACTGTATAAACGAGTATAATTACTTTTCCTCACCCCATTGGGTGGAATAGTACTAATCTACTAATGTTTGATCTTCCTTTGCAGATATACTGACAAGATGGCTATCTTGTTCCATTTTCTCCTCCTCTCAGGAGTTATCCCCTGCATCCAAGGCACGGTACCGAACCTGCTACCTCACCTTGATCCTCCAGCATCTACCCCAGAGGGAGCATCCATCAAAATACCCGATAGTTTGGTTACTGTCCAGGAAGGTTCTAATGCCTACCTCACTGCCTCGGTTGTTGCTCCTGATAAATCTACCCTACAAATTTAGTGGCAAACCACATCGCAAGGACAAATTCTCCCTGTGGCCAAACTCTCCAAGGGAACTTTCTAGGGTTGGCCTAATGCTAAGTAATACCCTAATGGTTCTCTGTCCTTGCTACAAACTGCTCTTAGACATTCTGGTTTATACAATATTACTGCTTTAATTGATCTCTCATATTGTAATTCTTTGTCTAAAGACTCTGCTAGAAAATTTTGTGCTGTACACAACATGGCCTCTGCTGCCATGTTTCTTTCTGGGTTACTACCCACTGACAAACAGCTTTTGGAATGTGCAAAGCACACCCCTGGTCCCCGTAGTGGTCTCACAGCCACTGCTCTACCTGGTACACTGTTTACAATTTACAATTTATGCATATACCTGTTTTGTTTAATTTGACTTACTGAAATATGAAAGAATTTGGTATGTGTCATACTACTAACACTTCAGCATTTTACAGTACTTTATTGCTTGATAGTTTAGCAGCGTTTCAGATTCATACTCAAGACCCTATTGCCAGGGTACATACCACCGAGCATAGAGGCAACTTCAGGAAAAAGCCCAATCCTGATGATCAAAGTCATAAACTTAATACACTGACAGTTCTGATGTCACTGGTGCAACAGGCACTGTCACAGGTCTTTTTGGTAGAGCTATGTCTATTTGGAATAAAGCAGACATTGCTGCTATCAAATCTCATTCAGCCAAATTTTAAACTGGTTTGGTAAATAATATTTTACCCCCATTATTGCAAGGTGCGGATGGCCTTAGTCAGGAAGAAAGATACACTTTTTATAACATGCACAATATTGCTAAGGCATTTACAGATTCTGAAGATAAGATTAACGCACTCATTGCACAAAACAACAAAGAAGCAGATAATACATTGCCCATGAGATTTTATACTCAGTCTATGGCTCATACATTATCACTACCATTAATAATCTCTTTCATGATCTAGAATCTGGAAGAATCCCTGACATCATAAATGACAAACGTATTTCTAAATGGTATTGTCCACGTTGTAAAACCCCTGGCTGTATTGCTATGTGTATGCAAAAATCTTTAACTATTTCTCTTTCTACAGCTAGGAATCTGGGTTTTGTGACTGGGCACCCTAATACTGGTTCCTGTTTTACTTCTAAGAAATGTTCTATCAAAGATACAATGTTTGTTTCTTTCACTGTCTCTTTACCACATTTTGATCCCACTACAACTTTGTTCGACAGGCTGGCTTCTGTACACATGATCGGGCACCTTGATGGCGACATCTACAGAGAATGCCTAGACTTGCCTCCTCTATTGGTCTTCTATCCTTTCCTGGATGCCTGGGTCACTCCGCACTTGGACTGCTGTGCGAAGAAACAATATATCTACTTGTGTCGATGTGATGTATTTGATGTTATTAAATCTGTATGTGGTTATTCTTCCGACAGCATTGATTGATCCTTTTCCATGGATGATGGCATCAGCATGAATGGCATAGACTTTTCAGACTCAGCATTGGCTCCAGACAAACTTTACCAATCTTATCAAGAGGAGGTTCATCACCTATCAACACGGATTTCCAAGACAACCTACACCTGCCCGGTACAGTTGCAAAAGTGGTGATTACCTACTGTTAAAATGCAATATAATTCTGATGGAGAGTATTGCATAGTTACTAATTATCGCAGTTACACTTATGGCTTGCAGACTTGTGTTATTGATAACCCCAACTTTTGTTTTGGTCCCCATCAAAAGGCTGTCATTGGACATACCATTATCACCCCCATCCCCCTTATGGATGCTGACATCATTGATGGTAACCCCGATTATCTGCTCACCCTTTCTGAGCATTTACCATATTTTAATGTACACATAGATCCACTTTCTCTTACATTAAAATTACTTTTAGAGAGAAAAGATACACACCTCATCCACATCAGCAATAACATTACTAAGCCTAATGAAACTATCCTTTCATTGATTAATGTTGGTGATATGAATGATGCATTAACTAACACTTGGTTAGAGATTGCTTTTAAAGGTTTTGTTATTATACAAGCATTTCTGATATTTTTCTTAGTTATTATGCTATGCTGCCAATGGCACACACTGTGCCAACACTGTGAGCAGTTGGAGTTCCTTTACAAAGCTTGCACATCGGGTTTGTAAATGGCCCCTGCTCCCTGACTTTTCCCTATTTTTGCCTGTGTTGCCCTCAGAGGCAACAAGGGGGGGAATGTTACACGAGGTCCCTGCACCCTTACTGGTACCCCCAGAGGTACACCGCAGACAGCTGGTGTTTAGGCATATGTCAATGTCAGTGGCTCAGTAGGTAGCACACTCACCTCTGAGGCCAGGAGATCAGAGGGCTGTGGGTTCAGTTCTCACATCTGGCACTTGGTTTAATATCCCAGTACTGACACTGTAGTGCAGCATGAGAGGGGTGCTGCACTTCTGCAGTGCTGTCTTTCGGATGAGACGTTAAACCGAGGTCCCATCTGCCTAGATTGGTGGTAGTTCAGGTGGATGTTAAAGATCCCATGGCACTCATCGAAAAGAGTAGGGAAATTTCCCCAGTGTCCTGGCCAAATTTCCCTCATTCACTAAAAATACCACCAACAGCTTAATCTGGTTCAAGGTCAGTTGGCATTCATCTGTATCCCTCTCCCCTGGGTCATGCCTGAAAATAGGCAGGATTTGTCTAGTGCACTTACCCAGTCAACAAAAACTAAATAAAATAAAAAAAAAAATGTTACACTAATATATAGAGCATAGGGCATCTACCGTACAAGTGTAGATGTCAGGACATGTATGCAAATTTTTGTTATACATTTTGCTTTCTAATACATATATATATATATATATATAATATTTGTATTTCTTGCTGATAAGATGTTAGGACATCTGTGTCCTTGGAATGATTATGATATGTAAGTCGGCATTGCCACCTTTTGGTGATTTGTACTATTACACTGATTTGTGTAAGAACTGTACTGTTTTGTTTCACGAAGTGATGACTACTACAAAAATTGTATAATGTCATCTTGGACCGTGGAGCCACCTCTAATTTAGCCAATAGGGCTCATCTCTGTAACTAGAAATGTTTCTGTCTTACAGTAACCATAGTAATTATCATAGGTATATAATGTGAGACAATGAGTCTTATACCTCAGAGACCCCAAGAGACACAAAGAAACTGTGAGGTATAGGGAACGCTTAGCATTGGCTCCCAGTTCGTATTGGTAAGAACTGCTTAGGGCAACTGTGATTTATCCCTTTGGTAGTAATAAACAAGTTTATTACTCTTATGCAATGTATCTGTGATTTCTCACATTCCCAATATTGCCAAGAACCTGAGAGTGTGGTTTAGACCTTCCTGACAGCTGTTACTAGATGCCCTAAATTCAAATGGTTTAACGACTATCTTCAACACAGACAGCAACTGGTAAAACTAGGTACATCTCACTCAGAATTTTTATCATCTGAAAATGGAGCTCCTCAAGGTTCTATACCAGTGCCACTCCTGGGAGTATGACTAAATGCTGAAACTCTGAATCCCAACATTCAGGATCCCCGAGTTCGGCTGCCTGACACACATCTGCCCAATAGACAGAAGCTGGTGCCGGCAGGGGTAAGGTAGCGGATGTGATGAACCGCTACCCTGCCTCCAGCTGTGCATCACAAGAGGGAGGAATCCAGTGGTTGGCCAAGCTGCTCCCATGGTGTGGAGGGCTAAGCCACTAGCAGCTCAGCCACCAGTGTGCTCAGACCCGGGTTCTATTCCCAGAAGGCAACTTTTTTGTGCAGTACTCTTTTGCCCCCCGTAACTTGTTGTATCCTATTCCGAGGTCCACTCCCCCTCAGAGTTGGTTATTTTAGTTATGGGGGGTGCGGGGGGTGCAGGATGTTTGCCCCCCACATTGCACTAAGACCTTGTTGGTCTTCCGACAGTCGGTCTCCTAAACTTGAGCTTATGGAGTTCGGGAGACTGACTGTCTGGATTTTGTAGTAGATCTGCCACTCCTATTCTCTATGCACATCAACAATCCACAGGACTGCCTCAAATACAGCACACCCATTTTATATGGGGATGACTTAGTACTTGTTGCCAGTTCCAAAAATATCTGTAGTGTAAATAACATACTTTTCCATGAAGTACAAGCCATACAAAATGGCTACAGAACAATAAGCTACTCCTAAATATGTCAAAGACAGAAACCATGGGCCCGATTCTAGAAAGTATACGCCACAGCGTAACACAGATGCACCAATGGAAATGATGCAAGTCACAAATACATCCCGCAAATGCACCAAACGCAATTCTAGATTGTGATATGTGCCATGCCGCAACGCAGTACACCAATTGCGACTTATGCCGCAGTTGCGACATACCCACAGGTAAGCCAATGCGCAATTGAATATATGCCAAGAAAAGGGAAGAGATACGCGAGGGCGAGATTCTAGAAGCAGCAGTGCCACAATTTACACCAAGACCAGCTGGCGTAACGTAACATACACCAGATGGGAGCAGGTGTAACTTACACAGCATATAAAGGAGCAAGACAGACTGGCTGGAGACACAGCAGCACAGCACTGTGACACAGAGAGAGAGAGGAGAGAGACAAAATGGACAGACCAGTAGCAATGCTAGGTATTCTACTACTGGAGCATTGGGACAGGCACAGGAGGTGACTCAATGCCCAGAACCAGAGGCACAGGCAGTAACCAGGACCACACAGACCTGGCAGACGTCATGTACCACGGCTGTACAGGGTGAAGAAGACATACCAGGACTTGGTGGAGGAACAGTGTATCGTATGCTACCGACTGCCTCAGGCCATCATAGACAGGATATGTGATGACCTCCACGCAGACCTGCACAGTGCCACCCGCAGCGGGCAGCCAGTCCCTGTGGAGGTGAAGGTGACAGCAGCACTATGCTTCCTGTCAACAGGGACATTCCAGATACCAACAGGTGACACTGTGGGATTATCACAGCCGGCCACATCCAGGTGCCTACACCAGTTCCTGAATGCCATGGTGGCCTGCATGGACCAGTACATCACCTTACCCCGGGAAGCACGGCAGCAGCAGGCAGTGATGCAGGGCTTCTACACCATTGCCCAGTTCCCACACGTCATGGGTGCAATAGACTGCACCCATGTTGCCATACGTGCACCATAGTTCAATGGTGATGTGTATGTGAATCAGAAGGGCCACCACTCCATGAACATGCAGGTGGCGTGTGACAGTCATGGTCACATACTAGATGTGGTTGCCTAGTACCCTTGTTCCACGCATGATGCCTACATCCTGCGAAACAGTGGGCTACACAAGGGCTACCAGATGGGCCAGCTCATAGGAGGATGGCTAGTAGGTAAGTGAATACAGCACACAGCACTGCATACCTGAATGCCTACACACCATGCATCCCTGGCATGGCAGCATCCCACTGTGGAGTGGAGTTCCCTGCTGCAGGGGCAGCAGAGCATGGTGCAGTGACAGGCGGTGGGGCATCTTCGCCTGCCCGTGCTGCATCGTCTCCCTTAGTGGTCCCAGCCGGTGCTATAGCCGTGGCCTGTTCCCTGTCCGCTGCATCAGTGCCTTCAGTTGGCAGGCTGTGTGGATGTGGTTGGTCAGGCCCCTGGCACCCAACAGCAGTGGGGTCCCTCTGATCTGGCTGTGGGTCGATGGTGGCCATGTTCCCATCTGCCACTGCTGCTGCAGAGGAGGTGGAAGAGGAGGTCGGTGGTAGTACTCTGGATCTCTGCTGCCTGTGCTGTGTGTGCAGCTGGTACATGGCAGCATCCCATGCCTTGACCTAGGCCATGGCCCTCAGCAGAGCCCTCTGCCACTGTGACAGCCTGCTACAGACAACTGTAGGGATGTAAAGGATGTGGTCAGTGCTGGGCCTGGTCAGGGGGCATGCACAGATAGGCAATCAATGTGTGAGTGCAGCATGAGCCACAATGTGGCAGTCTGCTATGGCCATGGCACAAGGGGACCACTGTATGGACTTACCTGACCTCCAGTGATGCACCTCCTGCCTGAGGCTGCTGATGCGGCTCTGCTGCCCGCTGTGGGATGTGCCAGTGGAACCTGTGGGGTATAGGGACAGGTGAGTGAGTGAGTGTGCGTGAGGCACCACGTGCCATAGCCACCATGCCAGCACTGCTGCAATAGATGAACAGCTGTATGTATACTTACCATCACCTGGGACCTGCCCAGACCACATGTCTGTGTCCCTGCACCATGCCATGCTCAGCATCATGTGCAGGATCCTGGCCTCCCTCTGCAAAACGTCCTGCCAGCGGTGTTGTAGCTGGCGGACAGTCCGGTGTCCCTGTTGATGCAGCCATGTGGGTACTGATGGCACTTCATGCCCGCTTCCGCTCTATGGCACTGCTCCTTTGGCATTCAGGTGGCAGTAGCGTCCTGCCCCACTGCTGGACACAGTTAACCAGCATAGCCGATTCCAGGGGCGTGAAGTTAGGGGCACACCCGCTGAGGCTGAGGGAGGACCCTGAGGACATTATGGAACACTGTGTGAAACCTGTAACAGGGGAAGGAATGGCACACGCTTCACTATACAACATCACTGTGGATGTGCTGACCACCCCCACCTACCATGTGCAACACTGGCCTCTGGCCGTGGGACATGGGACAGGGCAAGGTCACAGGACTGCAACTGCAGGCCACCATCACAGGAGGTGCACACTGCACCAATGACATGCACAGCATGAGGTGTTGAAAGGCCGAGCAATGCCATGCAGGGGCCAGGCACACAGTGCTGCACACAGTAACCACAGTGCACCAACATGCAACCCGTCCCCTGCAGAGGCATGTTGCAGCCTGATCCTGCACAGTGTGGGCATGGAGTGCTGCATGCAGCCCTGCCACACGTCTGCACCACCTCCCCCATGCGGAGCAGCATGCAGCCACATCCAGCAGGTGCCCATGGGGCAGTCCCAAGGCCAACCGTAGATGACAGAATGTAGAATGACAGATACTTACCTGAAAGGTGTACTGTGGTGACAGGAGTGGGTGACACTGATGGTTCTGGTGGCACACCTGGATGGAAAAAGAACAGCTCATCATAAGCCATTGACACAGTCAGTGATCACCAGAACTGCAGTGGTGTGGTGGTGTGACCCTACCTGTTCCTCGGCGGTGGTGCTGAATCCTACACAGGGGACAATGAACAACGATGTCAGGTACATAATGCTGTACAGGCAGTGGAACAGTGTGTGTTGAGCAATGGCAAATACTCACTGAAGACCCGAACGTGTCTGCTGTGGTGCTAGGGAGGGAATGGACATGGGTTAGTACAGTGCTTTAAGTGTCGTTGTGGCTTGCAGCCTATGGGTGCTGCAACCCCCCCCAACTGTCACCAACCCACAGATATGTCCCCACACATGGCCCAGAATGGCCCCCTGGACACCCTGCCATGACTGACCCTACACAGGGTGGATTTTGCCAGGTGCATGCCAGCATTGACAGTGTGTGGCAATGCAGACAGGCCGCCATTGCGTGCCTGACAGGCATACCGTGTAGGGCATGGTACAGGGATAGTGGTACACGGCCGGCCAGTCTGTCAGCTGTGCACCTGTGTGTCAGACACTGACAATGGCCTGTGTTGGCCCCCCTTCCCCCACACTGTCTTAAGGGACCTGTGGCAACACCCGACCTGTGAGGCACGAGACAGCTGGGACATGGGCATCCACGTGCCGCACACAGGCATGGATGGCACTACATGGAATGACCAACCATCAGGAACGGATACAGCACACAGGCCAGCAGGTAGTGCAGCCCACCAATGCAGTGACACACTCCCAGCAAACAGACATGCACCCAGTCGCAGCAGCACAGTGACATTGTGACAAGGCCATGGCCCCGTCCCTGTGGGGTGCACATGACAGAGGCACAGTGTGGGTATGCGCACTGTCCTGGTGGTGCCCATGTCACACCAAGCCAGGTACCACCCTGGGCATGGGCGTGTGCGGCCATGGCCCATGGACACCATGGTGTACCACTGTCCTGGGGTGGTGCAGCACACAGGTGCTGGTGTGCACCTAATGGCCATGTCACCCACCAGTGTCACATGCCCCCCATACCATCCTGCCCAGGGGCTGGCAACATGTTCATAGGTCACCAGCACTATCCCCACACCCCATTGGCAGGTCGGTCATACAGCACCTGGTCCGTGGTGTGGGGATCTGGTGTGCACAGCACTGCAACTGTGGGCTGCTATTCATGGAGGGGCCACAGACAATGGCATGTGCAGACCTCACGACCAAACAACCATACATGGTACCATCCACAGCCAACAGCACAGTGGCACTCTGTTCCATGACGTGTGGCCCTGGCCCTCAGGCAGCACTGTACAGACATTGGAATGCACATGTCTACAGTAGATGGTGACTCTGCCTGCATAATCACAGCATACCTGTGCAATGGAACAGACCCGCACACATCATGACAGTGGGCCATGCCCCTGAGGCATTGATGTGTGTAGGTGTACCCCATACGGAGCAGCAGGCACACAGTGTGATAGGCAATGTACCATGCCTGGGTACCGATGGATGTGGGGCATGGCCATGGTGAATAGTGTTGTACAGCAGACGCCAACACGGGCATCCAACACCATCCCGTGCACATGCCTAGCCACCTGGCTGCACTCCTGACCATAGGTGTCCCACAGGATGGTACTCCATTGTGTGGCCTGCCCTGGCCGGGGAGGGGCAACTCTCACCAGTAATGCCGACTGCAGTGTACTATGCTGGGGTTGCTCAAAGGGACCCGTGCACCACAGTGGTGTAGTGCTCTCCCACAGCATGATAGAGCCAGTTCAGGACCCTTGGTATACAATGGCATGACAGGGACATGGCACCAAATGGTCAAGCTGGTACTGGCACCGTGAGGGCATCCCAGCACAGCATCCCATGTCCTGTCCCAGCTGTACTGTGTACCCATGGTGGGCCAGCTGGCACTCTGTCAGTGTAACTATGCCTACAACACAAGACATGTGTACCACATGTACAGAACAGTCCGTGACATGCCTTTGGGGCTGTGTAGTACAACATGCCATCATAGAGTAGCAGCAATGCCCCCCAGGGTGTGTGTTGTGCAAGGTCACCGCCACACCTCAGGTGTTGGATGCACTCGGCCTGTGGCCTGTGCCCAACCACCTGAGGCATGGGGGTACACCTGCACACCACACTCCATGACAGCCAATAGTGCCTACCGCAACCACCATACCAACCTGTGTGTGAACAACCATCCCTCAGTGCCTACAGTGTGGGGCAGACCCATGATGGACAGTGTACTGCACACAGTGAGGTAGTGCCACACAGTCAGGCCCATAGCCCTCTCCCTTCCACAGCACAACCCAGAGACAGTGCATCCATCACCAGGGTCCCAGCCGCCACAACAGTGATATCTGTTCCAGGACCTGTGTACACCATGCCTCTGGGTGTGCCCAGCATTACCCTGATGAGGACTACACGGCCATGCCCATAGCTAACATGGCGGTGAGAGTCCTATCCCCATGATGCTGTGGCAGCTGTGCGACCCACATGAGGGACTGCTGGGATAGCTGTGACAGCATCAGGGACAGCCCTGTACAGCAGGGGCCATGGAGGGGTGTGGCCTGGGCCTGTGCCAAGCAGGTGTGATGGCCTGTGCCATGTGTAATACTGCTGAGGGGCTCAGAGTTATGGAGGCATAGCCCTCAGGCATCCCCCATCATGGGGGCCATCCCACCCCATGCCCCTGACCAGTGGTCTGACCCACATACATCCCCATGGACAGAGTGCTGGACACACAGCTACTGTGCTGTGAATGCATGCTGCAGCCCAGATACCATGTACACAACTATCCTACCACCGTACTACATGGTGTACATTACAACACCACGGAATCCACTGTTGTCTGCTCCTGTATCCCTATGTGAGGGGCCGTGACCCCCATCCTGAGGGTCTGTGTCCCTCATTGTCCACAGGGTCCTGTTTACAGCAATACAGGTGTCGGTGCCTTCCAAATAAAAGGCATTCACTATCACATGCAGAAGTGGGAATGTCAGTAACATCCAGGTGTAAACACAACCATAAGATGACTGCCACCACTGCAGGCACGGTGGTCAGTGATGGTGGGCCTATCTGCATGGAATAGTGATCTACCACTAAGGTAACATGTTACCATCCATACGTATGTCCAGCCCAGGATACTGACTGCCAAACAGTGGTGTCTAGATGTATCATGACCCCCATAACCCTTGACATCAAACCAGAGCACAGCTCCTGGATATTGTACATGTCCATTGCATATAACATAACTGAACCTCTGAATGTCCACCATTGTGAGTGTCCATACCTGTTCCTGACCTTCAGGTCAGTGGCAGATGGAGTAGGAGTATGTATGGGGGGGGCTGCTATAGCCAAGTGCTCACCAGTCTGCAGTTTGTCTGTCTCTATTCTGTTCTGGCTGGCAGTGCAGTGTTGTTGCTTAGTCCAAGGCCCAGTACTCCAGCTCCTGTAACCCTACACTGTGCCAGGGCTGCACTACTACTGCGTGCGCATGTATGCCACCGTACGCATCGTAGCGTCGCAGATCCCATCGGCAGTAAGTGCACCTGTGGCACAACACCAGCAATGAGCAATCAGGTGCGCAGCAGCTGCGATATGCATGTTGACGTGTGTTGGCAATTGCTGTGTGGGTATGGGGGTACTTGCATGTGTAGCAACTGACCCTGCATGGCCCTGTGTATGTGCCCTGTGGTGGTCGGAGGCATGATACTGCAACTGACATCGGTCCACACACAGAGGTGGGACTGCACAGCACTGCGCTCATCCATGGTGTGGTGCTGGTGAAGCATTGCACGTGGGTGCCTGCCCTGCCAGTGACAGGGCTGTATCACTCACAGTGGTGTGGGGGGAACAATCCCATGGTATGCCTGGCTGCATGGCCCACTACCTGGGTACCTGGACCCCATGAGTGCACTGCGCCTGTCGACGCTGCGGGCTACCTGTCTGTGCATGTTCTGTCCTGCAGCACCTCTGCTGCCACCAGGCATTATGGTACCCCTCCCATGGCACCTGCATGCCATGGTATGTGTCATCCTAGTGTTCAGCTATACCCCATGCACCAGTCCCCATGTACTGCGGCCAGACTTTGCTGTCCTGTACCATGTGCCAGGTGCCTTGCACCACTGCTGTAGTGCTGTGGAGCCATGTCCCATCGATGGGCAGACCTATGCCCTGCGATGGCATTCACCTACCTACCGGCACAAGCCCTCCCAGGGCTGTGACCAGTACTGGTGGATATCTGATGATACCTGAGGTACTACTCAGCACGCCATGTGTACAGTGGACCCATGCAGGACATTGTTGCGAATGGGGGTTCCACCCTAACCACCCTGTATCCTGTGTAACAGTAGCAGTACACCGCTGACATACAAACAACACAATATATGGATCAGGTGTAATGGTTTATTTACAAGGTGCATTATATACAACAGGTGCACATATCACAGTGCTCCCCTGTCCATCCCAGCATGCGTGCTTCCACACTCACCCATGCACACAGTCATACATACACACACTCACACCCTTGGGTACTGCACAGTGCCTCCCCAAATACATGTGACCCCCTGCCATGCTATTGGCCCCGCCTCCCCATTGCAGCCCCACCCAACCATCCCCCATCTGCACCAGACACATGGGTGTTTTATAGCCGTCTGCCACGGCCATGCCATCCTCACACAGACCCCTCCAGTGCTGGGTGCTGGGCTGTGGGGGAACCTGTTGTTCTGGTGGGTTGTGTGATGCCCTGGTGGCCCTCCCCTGGTATCGCACCCAGTGGGCCTGTGTGTGCCACCACGGTGGCTCTGATGTGCCTCTACCCCCACAGGCCAACCTGCCTCAGTGCCACATGTGGCTGCAGCTGTGCCAGTGCTGCACTGTGTGATCCCCCATCATGTGTGCATGGTCTCAGTCCCTGTGCAGCCTGTGGAGCACCAGCCTCGGTGTGCTCGCCTCCCTGTGTGTGCCCTGTGCCTGTCCCTGTTCCAGTGGGCCTGTCTGTGAGTCTCTGACTGGCCTGTGCCTGTGTTGCCAGCATTGCTGTGTGGGTCACGGAGTGTACACCATGGCACTGGCCTGTGCCCGGGTCAGTGTGGGCACTGCCTGGCTGGGCTTGTGGCACCGGCAGCATGACTGGCATGGTGGGCTTAACTGACACCTGGTATGGGGGTGGGGGTGAGGGTAGCATGGGTTCCGGTGGCTGTGTCTGCGTGCTGAAATGTGGCCTGGGGTGCCATCTGCTGGGCCAGGTATTGCAGGTGTTGCAGTGGCTACAGTGCACATGCTATGGCCTGCATGTCCATGGCCATGGCTGCATCGTGGCACTGCTGGTGCACCAGCATGAGTACCAGGCCTGTGTTAAGGTGGTCCATGAAGACCCCCTGGCATTCTGCACAGTGCTGGATACCCTGTATGGCATCCCCCAGGCCTGCCATGCATGCTGATGTCTCCCTGGTCAACCCCTGCAAACAACTGGCAATGCTGGACAGCTGCATCTCCATGCTGGTGTGGTGCTCCTGCATGCCCTGCTGAATGTTCCCCAGCTCCTACCTGACATCCCCCTGGCCAGCCAGCACTGACTGGCAATAGTCCCCTATGTAGGCCATTGAGGACAGCTGGTTCTGCAGCTCCTGGACAGCCTTGTCCAATTGGTCCTCCTGTCCACGGGTACTCAGAGGACTCAGCAACCCTATAGCACTGTCCTGTGCTGCTGGCTGTTCATGCACAGCCACCTCCTGGTCATCCACAGGTGTCTGCATTGCCTCCACTGGTGTGGCATCACTGCTGGTGATGTCCTCTGTGGAGCCCTGCTGCTCCTGTGGCAGTCCTGCTGCATCCTACTCACCACTGGCCACCCTCTCCTCACCCATGGGGCTGTCACCATCACCACTCCCCTCAGGCTCCGACATGGGCTCCGGTGTTCTGCCCATGGGTGTACTGGCATCGTGGCTGCATCCACTGGCAGTTGTCCTGCTGCCTTCATCTGACACTGTGCCAGTGGCCTGGTCTGTGCCAGCAACATACTGGCTGTGCTACTGCTGCTGCTGCTCCTGCCTTCCAGCACCACTTAGACCACCTTCACCAGCTGACACAGCACCTGTTGGATGGACAACAGGTTAGTGTGTCTCCACATCACTATGTGCCCTCACCTGCATGATCAGTGTTGCCCTCACAGGTCTGCTTCAGCAGTACACTATGGCATTGCACCTACCACACATCTGTAAAGTCCCACCAGGTGTATGCCACCACTGTACTTGCATCCTGCGCTGATGGCATGGTCCCCCCCACTATTGCTGGCCATGCTGTGCCATCCATCCTGGTACATCTTGTCCAGCTGTCACATGGCTGCCCAGTTCAGCTCCCCACTGCACAGTGACACCGTACATGGCCACACCCATGGGGCGACTCTGCGCTGCAGGGGTCAGCACCACTGGGTGCATGCATTGTCCCTGCCATCCATGCACCTCTCCTGCAGCCCTTTCCCTCACTCTGTGAGCACTGAGGCAGTGCCCCATGCCCCCTCCCTACAGCACAGCCCATGCCTGGGCACTACCCCCCCACCAGTACACAGTGCGTGTCACAGCAACTCCAAGTGCAGCACAGCCCTTACCTGTGCACAGCCCCCAAACCAGTACATGGTGCATGTCACAGCAACTCCCAGTGCAGCACAGCCCTTACCTGTGCACAGCTCCCCCAACAGTACACAGTGCATGTCACAGCAACTCCCACTGCACCACAGCCCTTACCTGTGCACAGGCCCCCCCAACAGTTTCATGTGCACGTGCCAGCCCCTCCACAGATGGGCATGGCACATTCATATGCACAGCAGCTCATGTCAGCTGCACACATGCTTGTCCCTGGCCTGCCCCTGGCCACTGTCTGGTTCCCTTGGCCCACTCGGTGGCCACCTGTAGCTATGAGGCATTCCTGTGGCTTGCCACCCCACCACTACATCTGCCTATACATTTTCACACCACCTTTGCTGTTGGCTGCAGTGCTGTTGCCTTTTCAGACCTGTCACGTACATTGCTGTTCTTTTTCCCTACCTGTGGCAGTCTGCTGTCTGAAGCTGTCCAGCTCCATGACTCCAGTGATGCTCTGCTGGCTGAGGTGTGCCACTATCCTCCTCTCCAGGCTGCTGAGTGGCTGCTGCTGGGTGGGTCCACCCCCTGTGCCCTGTGCACTCCATTTGTTCTGCGCCACCTTGCGCTTCACTAGGCATTTGAGGTCGTTGTATTTTTTCTGGATATCTCGGACTGTCCAGTGCTGTGCTGCAATAGCATTGACTCTCCATGTCACCCGGTCCCATGCCCTCTTCCTTTTTTCCCTCCTCTTGGTCTCCCCTCCACGGATCATGAGGAGTGCATGGTGCTTATCGATCTGTTCGACCAGTGTCTGCACCTCCTCATGTGTGAAGTTTTTCTTCCTCCTTTGTCTCTCTACTGCAGCTTCTGCCATGGCTCTGGCATATCTGCTGGTGTATGTTATGCCACAGCTGCATGTTACGCCCTTTTATATCGTGTATCTTGCATGTCGCGACTTACGCAGTTGTGTTTGGCGTATCTGTTCCATGTTCTAGAATAGGCCCTAAATCACATGTCGCAGTTGCGGTTGCTTATCTTGTGCAAGTGTATTACTTGCACCTGACATATTTTCCTTTGTAGAATTGGGCCCCATGTTCTTTGGCTCCCCCCCAAAGCTTATAAACTGTCAAACATCACTTCAGATAACATGTCTTGATGGTGCCCCGCTGGAGCAGGCACATTTCTTCAATTATCTTGGAGTCACGTTGGATCCCTCTCTTGATTTTTAATTGAATATATCTAAGACCTGCAAAGCAGTTAATACTAGGCTTGGCCAGGCCTATAGAATCAAGCACAATCTCACCCATCATGCATGCCTGTCTGTTGCACGTGTCATGCTGCTACTGAAACTTATGTATAATGTCGCAGAATTTGCATTCTCAACATCTGAGCTAGCTCTCAGAAAGTAGGTTATTACCTACAACATCATCTGTCATTTTGCACTGTCCTCCAACAGATTTGTTCGTCACTGTGAATTATATGCCAATTTAGAATGGCCCCCCTTCCCCCAATGCCCCCCTCCCTCCAATTCTTAGCGTGACAGTACTGGGAGGTATTATTTACAAAGTTGTTAAAGGGGAAGTCTCCTATAGTTCCACACCAATATTTTCCCAGCTCCTTATGCGTAACTGTTCTGTGCCTCTTCCAGTTGCCAGCAGTCCAATTGCTGTCCAAATCTAGATTATAAATAAAAATATACAGCCCCCAAAAGTTATCAATGTGTTTGTTTTCCATTTTATCATCAATGTTGCTGGAGGATGATGTCATCAGAGCAACAGATGATGGTGCTGCACTAAATGCAGTTCCACCAGTAAACCAAACCCACATTGTTTGGTTCCCCACTTGAGTAATGGAGGAACCCTTTAAGTGTTGTGCACATCCTGAAGTGCAGGTCTAATAGAGACTAGGACCATGTGAGTGTGATGCAGCACTGATTTGAGGTATATACAGTATTCATATAAGGAAGTGTCTGTATGTGTTGTGTTACTCTTTCTGTTAGCAAAAACAGTTTACCCAATAAATGACTCTGGGTACAACAAGAGTTTTAAATGGCAATATATGGCTGTTGTATGATGTTGTGTGTGTGTTAACATTCTCTATTTTGATTGACACTAACAGTGAGAAACAATCTTGCAATTAGGCCCCTTTCTCTTTGTAACTAGGCAGTCAGTGATTGGATGGCTGCGGTAAGGCAATAAAGAATTCAGCTATAACAAGGAATAGATTACCAGGAAAGCATCAGTTGCAGCATATGGAAGAAGGATAATCTAGTGGTTAAAGCACAGGCACAAGCACTGGGGGACTCTGGTTCAAATCCTACTAGAGTCCCTTACACTCTAACCCTTAAGAAGTTCCCCTAACCTCCTTGGAAACTGTGATGACACCTCAGGTCCATGACTTTAAAAGTGCCTCAATTCCCATTATAAATCATTAGCAGTGATGTAAGAGCTACAGCACTTCACTTTCAAGGTACTAAGGATAAGCTGTGGCAACCCCCCCCCCACACACTTTGTAATGTCAGCATTTGAAGTAGGATGCCCTCACAAATCAGATGCTACACCTTAGCTGTTGTAGGTAAAGAAACTAATCAGTCTCCGTGTTTGTAGTGCTCTGTACTTGCTTAGCTCACTCCTCCCATGTCATATGCATTCTGTGTCTTGGTATTTCCAGTCAGAAACTCAGATTAAAGAGCATTTAAAATGCAAAACAATACATTTTATAAAGTAAATGATCTAGCTCTCCACTTTCAGGCTGCTGAAAGGGATGTGTATAAGTCAGTCTTGTGTGATCCTTTTGTAAACTACCCAGGCTCACCATGTAATGAATCTTCTCAAGGGTGTTCACCTGGTTCAGTACAGAGTGACTGATTGACTGCTCAATTGATTGATTGGTTGGTTGATTGACTGATTCAGTCTACTGCTTTCCACAACATGTTACAACTATCTCACAGAGAGAAATGAGCAGTACAAAGAAACAGCGTTTGTTTCCTGTGAATGAAATACTATTAGATATATTATTTACTCTACACATACAGTATTAGGCTACATGTACTACTCCCTGTGTGAGTTGCATGACAGAACTGCCTTAAGCCATTGCAAACTTAAACTAAAATCAGGCTAGACAGCATTGATACCCTTATGTTTTGTTCTACACTGTTGCTGCAGTGACATCAAAGAATGGGAGGGGCTGTATTACAAGTGACTCATTTGCATGTAAATGGAGGTTTGCTTGACATTTTAATACCTTGTGTCAGAGCCTCAAACCCTAGATATGTGTTG
The DNA here is from genome assembly GCA_016271365.2 of Neoceratodus forsteri. NCBI lineage: Eukaryota > Metazoa > Chordata > Ceratodontiformes > Ceratodontidae > Neoceratodus > Neoceratodus forsteri. Next base: position 453,109,258 of record CM057452.1, on the reverse strand, counting down.
CAACAGAAGAAATGGCTGATCTCTTATTGACATATGTACAGTACTTGATATAATGTATAATAAATACATCAGACATATCCAAATCATACATACACAGGAGTCCTCTCCTTTAACAACCAACAACCCCAACAACTCTCAGAGTGGATTAAACCATATCATAATCCATATCCCCTAAGATCCTCAGACCTTGGTTTACTTGCTGTACCTAAGATAAGGACCAATATTGGTACTATAGCTTTTCAAAACGTTGGCCCTAGGCTGTGGAATAATATACCACCTGCCATCCACGCTACTGCTATGTATGTGGGCTTCAAAAAATTTTTATAACCGCCTCTTAGTTACCACTAAGTGTAAATGCTTGCCAAACAGGTACCTGAGTAACCATGGTGTGGGAACTGTACTAATCTTGCTTTGAACTTCAGTACTTGACATACTGTTATATTTCTGTACTTGCTTCTATGTGTAAATAGGATATCATTTATATGCTGATTGTGTATCCATTCCCCTTTGCTGTCTTACTTTTGAATGTTAGACTTCTGTACATGTTGTATCTGTTTATACATTGCATTAATCCATGAACAGTATTACATTCCTATTGTACTCTTCTGGGTCATACCTAAAAACAGGAAGTTTCTGTCTAGTGTACCTACCCAGTTAACAAAAACTAAATAAATAATCTGCAGCATGAACTGCACAAGAATTAAGTGCACAAAAACATGCTATGCATGATAAAAGACAGTGGTACATGCTGAGAAGCAGGTAGCTGGAGTATTGTACAAAGTATTCTCTCAAAAGTGAGAACACACTCAAAACATTGAAGATTAACTCTTGTGAGCCTCAAAAAATATTTTTGGAGAGGATGGTATGCGGTATAAAACATTAATTTTTATTTAAATACATCCAATACTTAACATAGAAACATAGAGTTTGACGGCAGATAAGGACCGCTTGGCCCACCCAGTCTGCCCATTTCCCCTACCTAATGGATAAGCTGCAGGTCCTAGTTAACCAGCAGCCTACTTTCTACCTCCACCCCCTAGAATTGCCTTATGGCTGTCTCATGCATGCTTGAATTCAACCACTGTTTTTGACTCCACAACCTCCTCCGGAAGGCCATTCCATGCATCCACAACCCTCTCTGTGAAAAAATACTTCCTTACATTACCTCTGAGCTGCCCCTCCCCCATCTTCAAATTGTGCCCCCTTGTTCTTGCACACCTCTTTTTTTGAAAGATGCTACCCTCTTGGACTTTGTTGATTCCCTTGAGGTACTTGAAAGTTTTTATCATGTCCCCACTCTCCTCCTTTCCTCGAGGCTATACATATTAAGCTCCTTTAGTCTCTCTTCATATGTCTTGTGGTGCAGACCCTGCACCATTTTAGTTGCCCTCCTCTGGACAGCTTCCATCTTGTCTATGTCCTTGAGGAGATTGGGTCTTCAGAACTGCACACAGTACTCCAGATGGGGTCTCACCAGCTGTCTGTACAGAGGGATAACAACTTCCTGTTTTCTACTGGTGATGCCCCTCCCTATGCATCCCAGTTTCCCCAGCCCTCCTTACTGCCCTCTCACATTGCTTGCCCACCTTTAGATCATCTGATATGACTACCCCAGGTCCCTTTCCATTTTTGTTGTTGTTAGTATCTCACCCCCATTGTGTACTCTTCCCTGGGTTTTGTTTCCCAGGTGCATTACCTTGCACTTCTAGCATTAAATCTAAGCTGCCATACATTTGACCATTCCTCTAACCTTGCCAAGTCCCTTCTCATCCTTTCCACCCCACCTTGTGCATCAACTCTGTTGCAGATCTTTGTGTCATATGCAAAGTCATACTTTTCCTTCCAGTCCCTCTGCAATGTCTCTTACAAAGACATTGAAGAGGACCGGTCCTAATACTGAACCCAGCGGCACCCCACTAGTAACCCCCCTTTCTTCAGAGTGGACTCCATTTACTATTATTCTCTGTGTCCTATTCTTCAGCCAATTCTTTAGCCAGGCTACCATCTTGGGACCCACTCCCAGGCTGGCTAACTTGTATATTAATTTTTTGTGTGGGACTGAGTCAAATGCCTTGCTAAAGTCTAGGTAGGCCACATCCATAGCCCCTCCCTGATCTACTACTTTGGTCACCCAGTCAAAGAAATCTATTAGATTCATCTGGCATGACCTTCCCACTGTGAACCCATGCTGTCTTGGGTCCTGTGTCCCTCTGGCCTCTAGGTACTCAACAATTCTTTCCTTCAGAAGTGATTCCATCATTTTCCCTATCACTGAGGTTAAACTAACAGGTCTGTAGTTTGCTGCTTCTGCTCTGCTCCCACTTTTGTGAAAGGGAATCACATCTGCCCTCCTCCAGTCCTCAGGTACCACCCCATCCTCCCATGATTTGTTAAATAGGGTAGTCAGTGGTGTCACTAGTTCTACTCTTAGTTCTTTTAGAATTCTGGGATGAATCCCGTCAGGCCCCATTGCTTTGTCCACCTTCAGTTTTAAGAGTTATTTCAGAACCCTTTCTTCTGTTAATGGGCTGGTATCAACTTCTGTATCCAGAGTGTTTATATTGTTTGTTTTAGGTACCTCCCTCTCTTCATTTGTAAATACTGAGCAAACATATTTGTTTAGTATCTCCGCCTTTTCACAGTCACCCTCTGCCACCCCCCCTCCCTTTATTAAGCCTCACTATCCCTCCCTTAGTCTTCCTTCGCTTCCTGATGTACCTAAAAAAGGTTTTATCCCCCTTCTTAACTGAGTTGGCTATCTTTTCCTCAGTTCGGGCCTTTGCTGTTCTGACTGCTTTCCCAGCGTCCTTTTGCTTTAACTGATACAATTCTCTGTCCTGCTTCTTCTGTGATTCCTTGTACTTTCTGAATGCTTTCTTTTTCTCTTGAACCTTCACTGCCACCTCCTTTGAGAACCATAGTGGTTTCTTACATCGTTTAGTTTTGTTTATTTGCTTCACACAAAGGCTTGTTACCTCTGTGATGGCAGTTTTATTATTCCCCATTGTTCTTCCACCCTCCTTCCTGCCCATTTGCTAGTGCATTTCTTGGGCACTCACCATTTTGGAAAGTCAGCCCTCCTGATTCAGTATTTTGCCTTTGTAGCTTGACTCTATTGCTGTGTTTATTATGAACCATACTGTTCGATGGTCGCTAGTTCCCAGATGGCTACCCACTTCTACATCTGTGATCCTCTCTCCATTTCCATTTGAGAGGACCAGGTCTAAGATTGCTCCCTCTCGAGTGGGTTCCAATATTGTTGTCTAAGGCATGCCCTGTAGGGCATCTAAAATAACCCACTCTTAGAAGTGGCTGCTGCAACTGCACTCCAGTTAACATCTGGCATATTCAGATCACCCATCAGCAATATCTCCTTTATCTGCCATTCTAAGTATACTTTCTATCATTTCCTTGTCCATTTCCTCCCCTGAGAGGGGGGTCTGTATACAACCCCTGTGCGGATTGTGGTGCCATTGCCTGCCTCCAAATTGACCCACAGTGCTTCTTCTCCTGTCTGTTTACCCTTTTGTTCTGTTGCTTTGATTCCTTCCCTTATGTAGAGAGCTACTCCTCCTCCTCTTTTACCCTCCCTGTCCCTCCTGTAGATAGCGTATCCTGATATGTTTATGTCCAAGTCATGGTTCTGTGTGTACCATGTTTCTGTGACTGCCACGATATCCAGATGTTCCTCCTTCATCAAGGCCACTAATTCAGGAAGCTTGTTACCCAGACTACAGGCATTGGTACTCATTGCTCTTCATTTTTTGATGGCTTTACCTTCTGTAGCAGCATTCCCCACTGACCTTTCTACCTTGGTCTTTTCCTCATTTAGTACCCTGTTTTGTAGGGGGATGCTGGGATTTTCCTGCTGCTTATCAGTGCCTCCCCCCTTGACTAGTTTAAAAGCTTGCCAATGAAGCATTTAAACAGATTGCCCAAAATGCTTGTTCCCTTCCTGGACAGATGCAGACCATCCTGCCAGTATAGGCTGGTGTCCCTCCAAGTGGAACCCCAGTCCCCAATGAAGCCAAACCCCTGTGCTCCACACCATTTTTTCAACCATTCATTAAACTGCATGGTGCAAAGTACCCTCTCCTCACCCATGCCACTGACAGGCAGCACCTCTGAGAAGGATACTGCGTGTGCTACTTGTCTTAAGCCCCTCCCCAACTCTACAAAGTCCTTCTGCACTGCTCTAATCTCATGATGAGCCAAGTCATTTGTCCCTAGGTGGACAATGACATCCAGCTCAGACTCCCGTGCAACTGTTCTTGTGATCCTGAGGATGCGCTTCCTGTCCCTCCAAGCCACGGCACCAGGCAGGCACCTTACTTCAGTTTTCCCTGCTCCCCCCAGTTCTATCCCCCTAATAATTGAGTCCCCCACCAGGAGCTGCTTCCTTTCCCTGTGGTGCCCTCTGCCTCCTTCCTGAGGGCCTCCCTTGTGACAGTTGTCTGCACCCTCCTTAGTCTCCTCTGCGGGTGCATCCATAGGGGAACTGTGCTCCCCCAGAATGGTGTATGGATTGTGGAGTGGAACAACTGACTGTGTGTGCCTCTGTTCCACCACCCTTACCCTCCCTGAGCCCACTGTGGTCCAACTGCTGTGCTTTCTTCGCAACCTCTGAGGTAGTAGTGGTGGTGGCTCTGGTGCTCCCTGGATGGGGGTGGTTCCCTTGCTACTGTCCAGTGTGGCCTGAAGATGGGCAACTTCCTCACTCAGGACAGATAGTTGTCTGCAAACAGGGCAGCATCTCAGTCTCCAGAAAGACTCCCAGAAGACTGCTGCCCCACAGCCATTACATTGCACTACTCCCCACATAACTGTCTACCTTGTTTACTTTTTTTTTTGTGTGTGTGTGTGATTGGTGTGTTATATAGAAATATATGTATTTAATGTGTATGCTTATATTGTCAGTGCAATGCACTAGAGAGGATATGACAGTGAATATGCACCTTGCCCTCTTGAGGAAATGATGTCAGAACCCCAGGTATAAAGGAACTATTTCCAGGGGTGGGTGGGGTGAGGGGTGGGAAGGGTTTGGGCCTAAACTGTGCCCTCATGAAACAATCAGCTAAAAGCTCTGACCTACCGCTGCGATGAGTGCCTTCCTGTCAGCAAGATGCCCTACATGACAATTTGACAGAGAAAATACCCTGTTAATCAAACAGAGAAAAATCCAGACATCCAAGTCAGACACAGGTAAACCTCCTCAGCTCCAAAACAGCCTGGTGACTTGTGCTTTGAAAGCAGTCAGCCCCAAAACACGTCAGCTGTGCAGAAGGGCAGACACAGAAAACAGTATTAAGCCCCTGTGGGTTGAAAGTCTTCCTGCACTGAAAATCTTAACAATTGTAACAAAAGTAAAGCAAGCTCCACCTCCCTCTGTTGATTAAAAGACTGACTTTTCTGATAATTCTAAGTTCCTTATTTCACCCTTCAGTTAGAAGTATCCTCCACCTGAAGAATATTAACTTTTCTAAGGAATCTGCTTCAAACCAAAGACAATTGTAAATTGTAAGGTTCACCTCCCTCTGTTGTAAGCACAACTCGTTTTCTTGAAAATCTTAAGTCCAGTGTTGCAGCTTCCAGCCAGAATACTCTATATAGTCAACAAAAAAAAAGAGTTCTGTTGTCTGGGTTAATTTAACCCTCACAATACATGCACAGATTAGGACTAAAGTATGTCCCCAGACAAGCCAGCTATGCTGAAACAAGCCTTTGACTAGTGGCTAGTGAACTCTACATGATGCAGCTTCTGCATGGTGCAGAATCATGACATTTCTCTGCAACCAAAGGGCAGTCGCTGAGCAAAAGAGCAAAACTCTAAAGAATGTGCAAATCTAGCAACATAATCAAGGCAACAGAGAATTACCTTACTTGAGTGTGTTGAGGCAGAGAATGAAAAAGGCTACCCTGGCAATTTGCCCATCACAGGCTGCCTCGGAGGAAAGGCGTGGCTACTGGGTGGAAATGCTGTCTTTAAAAACCCTCACCAATTTGATCATGTGATCTTAACACTCCCAAGCAAACAAATTCCAAGGAGAAGCCCAAGTACCACATTTGAAAACAGTTAAATCATTACAGCTTTTGTACAGACTATCCCCTCAATGTAGTTTAACATACTAACGTACTATTTGCCAGCAGATTAGGCCTTATGGTCTATCAAGTCTGCTTGAACCTCAGATCCCTAGTTGGGTGCCAAGGCCCTCCCCTCCCCTCCCTTGTGTTCCAGAAACCCCTATCATCCATCCCCACCCCCCTGGGACAGGCCATCATCTGATACATCCACTTTCTGTGTCTGTCCCACCCTCTCTTGAAGCCCTCCACTATGGATCTCTGAACCAGCTCACCAGGCATTGCATTCCAAGGGTCCACCACCCTCTCAGTGAAAAACCTCCTCCTCTTTTCCCCCCTCACCCTTCCCCCTTCCAACTTCAAACCATGCCCTCTGGTAACACCTCCCTGCTTTAGTCTAAAGATCCCTCCATGTTTACCCTATTTATTCCCTTGAGGTGTTGAAGACCTCAATCATGTCCCCCTGTCTCTCCTCTCCTCCAATGAAAACAGGCAGAGCTCCTCAAGTCTGTCCTCATACGTCAAATCCCCTAGCCCTCGTATCATCTTAGTTGCCCTCCTCTGTTCCCTCACCAGGAGCTGTATGTCCCTCTTCAAGTGTGGTCTCCAGTACTGCACACAGTACTCAAGGTGTGGTCTAACTAGTCCATTGTACAGCAGTAAAATCACTTCCTTGCTCCTAGAGGTGATCCCCCTTACGATGCATCCTAACATCCTGTTTGCCTTGCTAGCCACTCTCCTGCACTGCTCAGAGTTACTCATACATGCATCCACCATGACCCCTAGGTCTTTTCCCCCTATTGAGGCCTCCAGCGCCTCCCCTCCCAGGGTGTACCTGTATTTAGGGTTTCCCCACCCAAGATGCAACACCTTGCACTTGGTGATATTGAAATTTAATTTCCATGTGTAAGCCCAGCTTTCCAGGGTGTCCAGGTCCCCTTGCAGGGCCAACCTCCCCTCTTCTCCCTCAACTACTGCTCCCATCTTGGAGTCATCAGTGAAGAGACTCGTTTCACACCCTGTACCCTCCCTGATGTCAGATATGTATGCATTACACTGGATCGGACCCAGGACTGAGCCCTGCGGTACCCCACTACCAACCTCTCTAGGGTTCGAGAGCTCCCCACAGACCACTACTCTGTGGGTGCATCCAGCTAGCCAGTTTTCAATCCATCTGACCATCAAAGGGCCTACTCCTAACCCCATCAGTTTCTCAACCAGACCATTGTGGGGGACAGAGTCAAACGCCTTGCTGAAGTCCAAGAATAATACATCCATAGGCTTTCCCCTGTCCAGTTCTGATGTTACCCATTCGTAGAACTCCACAAGATTGGTTTGACATGATCTACCTGGCACAAACCCATGTTGCCAACTATCCAGACCTCCCACCTCCTCCAAGTATACCCCAATCGTTCCTTTAGTATACTCTCCATTAATTTTCCCACCACCGAGGTCAAACTGATGGGTCTATAGTTACCTGGTACTTCCTTCGACCTCCCTTTATGGATTGGCACCACATGTGCCTCTCGCCAATCCCTAGGTACCCTCCCTGTCTCAAGTGACCTGTTGAAGAGCTCCGCCACGGGTGCAGCCAGCATGTCCGCCAATTCCCATAGTACTCTCGGTTGAATGCCATCCGGCCCAGGAGAATTGTCTTTCTTTAGGGCCTTGAGGGCTAACCACACCCTTTTGGCAGAGATAGCATCATAGTTTATATGATAAAATGTTGCTATTTAAGAGTATTTTGAAATTTACAGTTAATGCGTAAATGGATCAGTAGATCGATACTTGCTGTTGCAGCTGTACATTAAGAACTATCTAATAAGTCATTTTTTAAGTTAGTAAGTCCAGTTATATGATCAGTTCAATCTTTGCTGAAATTCAGGAGCTCATGTTGGATAACTGACAGGCAAACTCAAGTCTTCACCATCTAATTGCACAATCTATCTATGAGTCCCTTATCGTCCAGTTATCCAATGAACGGTGCTGTCTCTATTTCTTCATGTCCCACTTGCTCCTTGAATGGGGAGTCCAGTACGTTAGAACATTTGTTGTATATTCTGGTACACTTTAACTCACAGGTTATATCTTTCAGTCCCACCAGAACCACTTGAAATACTCAGAATGGAAGAGAAAGAAAAGACAAATTATTTTGCAGCAACAGCAAAAGATACTCCATTTCTGACATAGAACATTAAGGAATACAGAAAATTAAGACTTGAATCTCCTTTGTTTAACACCAGTAACATTTTGGCCCTGATATTCACAAGGTTAGCATGGTACCAGCCATGTCAGTGCCATGCTAACCAAGAATAGTGCTAAATATTGAGGTGAGGGCTATATTCAAAGGGCCCTGCTGTGCGATACTGACCCAACAATGCAAGTGTGCAGAATATACCATTGTGTCCATGCAAATGCAGAATCACCCTCAAGTGCAGTGGTAAAGTATATTCAGTGGGTTTGGCAGCACTAAGTAGTCACCATCACAGCACAGTTTAATATTGCCAAAGCCCAACCTTTATCCCTGTGCATGAGTGACCCCAACCCTTCTCCACACCTGGTACCCTGAGAGAAGAGCATAGTACATGTATGTAGGTGCAGAATGGCAGCCAGAAATGAGTGCATGCTACCATTTCTGTCCACCTTGTCTGACAGGTGACATTACCCCCGTTGTTGGCTAATGGCCACCTGATCACCACCTCCCTGACCTTCCAACAGATCCCCATCACAAAAAACATCCAAATGACTCCCCACCCAACCATCAAACTGGCCCTCTACTGTCTAGCCCATTCATGATCCTCCACCCCACCACCTCTACCCCAAACACCAATGCCGCTAGGTTAACAAGAAACAAATACTAAATCAATAAATATGGCATTAGTGATGGTGGCTAGCACAGCTCCTCTGTTCACTACCTCATCAAAGAAGCTAAGCCAAGAACAGAGGGGAAGCATAATCAACAGAGGTTTAGGAATGTGCAAGGTGTACAGTTAAGCACAGAGGGAATGGAAGGAAGGAAAGGCAAAGAAAGAGGAGCAATGGAATGGCAGAAGAAAAACTTTTTTTTGGTAATACTGTCAGCAGTAATAAGAAACAAAAATATCAAAATACCCACTCCTTTCCATTTTTTTTAAATTGTGATGTAAAATATGTGACCTGTTTCATTTGCAAAAGTTCCTGCTCTTGTATCCTATTTATTTGAAAATGTTTTACCAGGTAAACTACACAAAGAACAGCAACCTTGTTTACAGATCTGACATTGAGAGAGAGGCAGGGAGGAAAAGGAGAGGAAAGGAGACATACTGGGCTATAATTGATAAAAAAAATATGTACAAAGTAGCAACGCAGCTTATAGCATTAGATTCACAATATACAGGGCAAACATGAAATTGACAGCACTTGAAACATCATATCTGACAATAATGACAAGTCAGTTAGGTCAGGCAGTCACATGTAGATTAAAGTGCTGCTTTAGTTTGACTTACGCACAGTAGAGTGGGAGCAGGTGATCTCCGAGGGAAGATAATTCCTTAGTTTGGGAACACGGGAGCTGATTGCAGCTTGGCCAGATTTATTTTTTATCAGGGGAATATGTAGTCTTTTGTCTGTCTGTGAGTGCAACTAGTACACAGGATTAGTGGATGAAGAGAATGGGCTACCAAGGTAAGATGAGAGTTTGCCCAGAATTTGGCACCAATGATGGCAGTGTAGCAAGCAGCCCACAGTCCAAGTTAGACCAGCCCAGAAGAGCATATAATTGGCAATGGTGGGTACAGGGTACTCAGCTGAGGACAAACCTACATAACACAGTGTAAAGGCTATTCAGTTTAGACAGAGACTGGGGGCAGCAGCATGCATCACATCTCCATAGTCCAGTGTCATGTCCTGCATGATTAAACTAAGAATCGTTGTGCTATACTGTGCCATTTGTCATCAGAAATATGGTGTTATTGTCACCCTGATGGAGTCACAGTATTTATCCATTGTGTACAAAAAGTAACCACAGAACACTGCTTGCAGCAGCCATGTTTATTGAAATGGGCCCAGTAACTACAAAACTAGTGATACAAACTGTTAAAATGATCTGAAGGAAATAGAAAAGCCTTTGATTTTACTGCACTGAAATTCTGGAATCTGCTACCAACAAAGAATCATCTGCTTTTATCTGTTTTAAACAAATTTCAGAACTCACTTGCCAAATACCACCTCATGTACTGTATGTGCAACTGATCATATGTTAAATTGTATGTTAAATGACAAATAATGTATGTTACAGTACAGTATGTGTATTATGTATTACAGCTTCGGTGGTATAGTTGAGAGCATAGCTGCTTTCCAAGCAGTTGACCAAGGATTGATTCCTGGCCAATGAAATAACATATTATCAGTGTCAGTGACTCAATAGATAGCACACTCATCTCTGGTGCAAGATTTATTTTATTTATTTAGTTTTTGTTGACCGGTTAAGTGCACTAGACAAATTCTGCCTATTTTCAGGCACAATCCGGGGGAGGGGGATACAGATGAATGCCAACTGACTTTGAACCAGATTAAGCTGTTGGTGGTATTTTAGTGAATGGGGGGAAATTTGGCAAGGACACCAAGGAAATTCCCCTACTCGTCAGTAAGGGGGACTTGCTGACCATCAGAATGGGGGCTCAGTTGTTGAGCAGCCTTCGATGCAGCAGGATGTGCTGCTGGTAGAGGGGCCAATTGCTGCTTTTGCCTCAGAGAACATGGAATCGGAAATCTTTTTTGAAACGCCCGTGGAGCCGGGCTAGTATGCCAAATCTGAAGGATTAATGGATGCTGCTACTCAGCAGACGAGTAAGGTTGTGAAGTTACTGCCATTTTCGAAATCTTCTGCAGAAGAACGAATGGATTTGACTGCCTGTTATTCTGTGCAGTCTTTGATTCCTGACATGCAGCGGAATGAGGAAGTATTACCAGAGGCATCTGTGACAGCTGTGGGTTTGCAGAATGACAGCGAGGCCGCTACACCAAGGAATCCAGAACCTCACTTGCAAGTCAGCACAGCTACAGTCACAACACCACAATCTTTTGGTCCAGGGAAATCTGTTACAGGTACTGTTTACACTTCTTCTGTCTCTGACCAACAACAAGCCATGGTCTTTTCTTTCACTGCTAAACAGCAGGTGGTTAAAAGTGTTGCAAATCTACTTTTGAGCAGAAATGCTCTTGGGCTGACCAAGTAGAAGAAGCTGACACTTCATGGTCAGTAAGTAAAGCCCTGACATCGGCTAGCTGGGCGCAGTTCCTGATTCTGGCAGATGGCTCTCTGTTTTTTCTCCAATCGTTATTCCTGGGGTTAGTATGATGAAAAAAGAACTGCATGCTCCATCTGCACCAGCTGCAAAATTAACTACCTCGGTACCTCAGAGCACGGTTGGTCAGGCCTACCCTATGAAGCCTCAACCTTCGAACACTGCAAGTTCACCTTTAGCTCTTCCTTCTGAATTAACATTGACACAGAACCCTGAACTTTATTTTAAACCACAGAAAGTTCTACCTTCTACTGAGGAACATTCCCCTCGGATGGTTGCCTTCTTCATCTGTGGAGTAAATAGATGACCAGGCCACTGAGGAAGCCCCTACAGGCCCATCATCAGGATCTGTACTTGGCCTAAAGCGAACTGCCCCACGCTCTTACGCTTTTTTTTTTTGCTCTCCAAGCTTTTCTGCCAAGAGGCATAATGCAGTTCGTTTTGTTTATAAAGGTGAAATCGACATGTTCCCAGATAGAACATTTGTAGCAAAAACATTGTTGAAAGATAGCTTACAGTTTTCATCTACTGAAATTTATGCCTTAATACATGTTTCGGGGAAAAAGGTTTTTGATGTTAGCTTTAAATTAAATAATGGTCTAGATACATTTTGGAATAATTATCACAAAGTTCGACAAATTCCTTTATAGTCCCCTTTTGATGTGTTTCCACTAACTAAACCTGCTCATAAAACAGTAACAGTTCTTTTTAGGAATGAGGGTGTAAGTGTTACAGACCTCATTTACTGGTTGAAACAGAGATGCACAGTACTGGGACACCCTAAAGCAATATTTGTTTCTGAGGATATTTGGACAGGGTGCTGGAGAATCAGGGTGATACTGCGCTCTTCAGAGGATGGCTTACAGCACCTTCCAAATTGTGTCCTCTTGGGGCAGAATGGGGGTACTTTTTTATGCAGGTCAGCCCAAATCCTGCTATAGATATGGGCAATCAGGTCACATCAGTAGTGCCTGTGATCGTTTGCGTTGTATGCTTTGCAATTCTCTGGGGCACATGAGTGAACAATGTAAAAATATAGTGGTTCGTTCCTCATGTAGTGCAATTGGTCATTCGTATGCCACTTGTCCTGAGGCAGCCATCAGCAATCAGATCCACATGATTCAGAGGAACAACGACTACTGATTGCTATTGCACAGCGTCCACGGGCCACTCACACTAAAACATCCCTACCTTCTTCTGTTTCCCCTCCTTCTGTGCCACCTCTTTCTGAACCTTCTACTATTATTCAAGATCCCTTGGCCACTGTTCATCCCTCCCCACCCTTTGGAAAACACCTCTGAGGTGTCAATGAGTGGCCCTCTGCCTCAGACATCTACCCTTCTCGATGCACAGTCGATGCCCCCCCCCCAGCTTCCTCAAGAAGTACTTTTTCATTCTAGGGAAACGAGGCGTAAGTCTTACAATACACAGCCAGCCTCAAAAGTCCCTAAATTGGTTAGTACCCCCACTACTAACCATTTCCATGCCCTTACTCTTGCTCAGGATGTTTCTGATGCAGAATCTGAATCCTCCCAACCTGGGACTGATACCTCGGAAAAGGCTTTGGATGTGGAATCTGAAGAGGATCAGCTCTCATTTTTCCTGCTTAAGTCTATCTCCTCTACTGCTAAGAAAGGGAAAAAAAGTAAACGTAAGCCCCTCCTTGAAACTTTCTTTTTTGAATTGTCTGAATGTCTCCTTCACTAACTTTATATTCACTGAATGTGAATAGCATTAAGAACAAGCTACGACAGTCTGCAATATTTTCTTTTTTGAAGTCCTTACATTGTAATGTATTTTTTTTACAAGATATACAGTTACATATGGTCACTGAAATTTCCAGTGCTTCAAAATAGTGGCATACTGGGGTTTCTTACTGGTCATTAGGATTAAAACCCTGTATTGGGGTTGCTATACTTTTTCATAATATTGATGTGAAAGTTTTGAAGTTAATTGATCTGGTCCTGGGTAGGGTATTCATTTTGGATGTATTACTTCAGGGGGTTTGTTTTAGATTAGTCAATGTGTAAGCACCACAAACAAAAGCAACTAGGGTTGATTTGTTTCAACTTATACAGCCATAATTGCATACTTGTTTTCATGTTGTTTGGGTGGATGATTTTAATTGTGGTATATCTAATAATGATAGGGGTATGGTTGTAAAAACCAGTAAAGTATTTTGTGATATGTCCTGCTTGGCCAAGCTTATTCAGAATGCAAGTTTAATTGATGCATATGCTCGATTACATGAGACCACCATTCCTACTTTTCATAAAGGCACCCTGGCTACCAGGATAGATTTATTTTTTATTAATAAAACATTACCACTGAATTCAGTTTGGGTTACTCCAGTGGAATTCTCTGACCATTATGCCCTATGCATTACAGTTGGGTCCACAGTTGCATTCTCCTTTGGTAGAGGCCTCTGGAGACTTAACTCTCAGCTGTTGGCACAACAAGACATTTTGCAACATCTGCAATATTTTATACAAGCTAGAAAGTCCTTATATGATATGTATGAGGACCCTCTTTTATGGTGGATAGATACTAAGGCAGATGTTATTTCCCTGTTGAAATTTTTTGGGAAGTTTCAGTGAGAAACAGCCTATTTTTCTTATTTACAGTTTAGAAAACAGCTGCAGAAAATAATGTCTATGGCCCAAACCACTAAACATGATTTTTCATCCCAAATAAAAATTCTTAAGGATAAAATGGCACCCTTTCACAAACATCAATCAGCAGTTTTAAAATTTCAACAGAAATTTGGTACACAGGGAAATTTCGCAACTATTTGCCCCTTTCTTGGCAGTAAAGAAAGGGTTGGGAAAAGGGTTTCTATTAGCATTATAGGGCATGATTGGTCAGGAGAATTTTACACAGCAAGATATGATGTCAGAGGTGACATCATACACGGCTTCTCTTTTCAAGGAACAGCCTGTTGATTTAGTTGCTGCTCAGGCTTATCTACGAAATGTAGATGTTCCAGACTGTCCTCCATCTACACTCTCCAGCTTAGTGAGTCCTCTCACATCCCAAGAAGTACTTATTGCCATTCATTCCCTTTCAAATAATAAAGCACCAGGTAAAGATGGTTTGCCTTCAGAATTTTATAAAATAATAAGCACTGCATTACCACAGGAACTTGCTGATGTTTATAAAGACCTGTTGATGAATTCTGAATTCCCTTTGGAAATGATGGGAGGTATTTAATTTTCCTACATAAGAAAGGTGATAGGAAAATCCTTTCAAATTGGAGACCAATTAGATTATTAAATGTTGATCTAAAAATGTTAATGAAAATTCTGAATACTCGTCTTTTTGACTGTATCCCAACATTTAATTTTTCCTGCACAGTCTTCTGTGATCCCAAACTGATCCATAATTGATCAGCTGCTTTTTTTTGCGTGAACTTTTTGATAGATCCCAAATAGCTGGTTTATCAAGGTTTGTCTTGTCATTAGATCAGAAGGGAGCTTTTGATTCCATAAATAATGATTTTTATGGCTTACTTTGCTGCACTATGGTATCCCTTTTATTTTTATCTCTTGGTTATGAAAAATTTATAAGTCTGCTACAGTGTCCCCTCTGGTTAATGGACATCTGGGGCCTATGCTTCCAGTGAAAAGGGAAGTCAGGCAGGGTTGTCCAGTTAGCCCTTTATTATATGTTTTTAGTATAGATCCATTGTTACACACTTTGAATAAGCTGATACCTCCCATCACAGTTCCAGGTGTTGTAATTCCTTTTTCAGCTCTTGCTTATGCAGATGATATTTGTATCTGCACTCCTACTGTTTCTTCAGTGCAGACAGTAGTTGGAATATGTGATTTCTTTGGCTCCCTTTCTGGTACTTCTTCAAATAAAAATAAATGTCTTGGGTATGAATTAGGTGGAGATTCCCTTGCCCAGGCTCATGTCCTTGATATAAGATTTACGTTAAGCCCCATACAGATTTTGGGGGATTGTTTTTGGTTCCCCAACTCTGGCAGTCTTTAACTGGGATATACAACTTGAAAAAGGCAGAATTATGGTGCAGAATTGGAATAAATGGCAGTTTACTAAAATTAAATGTATTTACATGATACAGACGTATTTTCTACCACTTCTTTTATTTTTAAGGAATATTTTCCCCCACCTAAGCAAAGGGAAGCAACTTTATTTAGTATTTTTTTCAGGCTGTTTGGGGTAGCCACCTCAATCCCACAAAACATAATATTCTGTATTTGCCTGTATCTAGGAGAGGTTTAAATATGATAAACCCTTTACTGTTTTTTTATTGTCAATTTTTCTGTTCTAATTTTCCACCATTATTGAAACATCTCCCTAAATTATGGTCGGGTCTCTTTCAGCAAGCAGTAGGAATTTGGTGTCAAGAATGGGATGATGGCCGTCTGGGCCATATTATCACTACAGCCATTGTGAGTCCCTATCAGCGTGAAATTTTTATTAAGTTAAGACAGTGGCGCATACCAAGTGACTGGTTACTTTCTAAACATAAGAAATTTACATACCAGTCAGTACTTGATTCCCATTTTTCGGAACGTATTACATTTCCGAAATGTCCTGATACACAGCTCTCATCATTGCAGGGCTTAATAATTAGTAGGCATATTCCCCCTAAACTATGGGATGTTACTTGGTTATGTGGTCATGAGAGGCTTAATGTTAAAGGCAATCAATACCATAAACAGTTACAAAAACGAAATTGTTCTTGTCCAGGTTGCTCTCAAGTACTTGAAACTATGCAACATTTATACTTTTTATGTCCATATACTTCTATGTTTTGGGGCTACATTGCCAATGTCTGGAAAGAACCTGCACTTGAAAAAGTCACTTATGAAATTTTGATTTATGGTTCATATACTCCGGATTGGAGTAAATGGGATACTGGTACGCTGCATGTCCTTTTTGCAGTATTTAAGTGCTTTATTTGGCAAAGTAGGTGCCTTTTTACTTTACAGCAGAAGGACCTCTTTTATGTTGAACTTTTGCAGAAAATTAATTCAGAACTATCTACTATTTACAAATATAAAGCTGGACTATATAATCGTACCATTCTGAGGATGAATTGGCAGAATTTACCATGGGTAACAGATAACGATGTTCCTGTTACATAAATTAATGTTTTCTCTGACTTTTTGGTTTCTCTATCAGTTTTTTAGGTTGTGTTTCCTTTTTTCAGTATGATGTAATACTGAATTTTTTTGTGTTATTTTTGTACTGTTTTATTTTTCTTTGTTATGTTTTTTTCTCCTTTTTCTCTCTCTCAGTTTTTCTTGTTTTCTTGTACACAATTTCTTGTAAAAAGTGTGAATTAACACTGGTTTTTCTTTATTTTGTTTTGAAGTTTTGTTAATAAAAAATTCCCCTACTCTTTGCGAGAAGTGCCATGGGATCTTTAATATCCACCTGAACTACCACTGGAACAGGCAGATGGGACCTTGGTTTAATGTCTCTTCTGAAAGATGGCACCTCAGGGAGTACAGCACCCACCTCATGCTGCACTACAGTGTCAGTATTGGGATATTAACCCAAGTGCTTGGTGTGGGGATAGAACCCACAGTCTTCTGATCTCCTGGCCTCAGTGGCAAGTGTGCTACATGCTGAGCCACTGACACTGCTGATTGGATCATCATGGGTTCTAGCACCGCACCAGGAAGCTGGGGTAAAACCCATAACTGACATTGTAGTGCAGTATGAAAGGGGTGCTGCACTGGTGAGGTGAATGACACATTAAACTGAGGTCCCTTCTGCCTATCTCTGGCTACTCTACAGGTGGAATTAAAAGATCCCATGGCACTTATTGAAGAAGAGTAGGAGAATTTTTATTGAAGATCCAAACTATATATAACTGTTAGTTTTTTACATAAACTCAAAATTAAACATCGAAAAACTAAGGAAACAAATAAAGGAAACATTCTTTAGAATCCCATGCTACATGTGATAAAGGAAACCAAATTTCAAATAACACAAATCAATTAAATAAACAATAGATGACCCTCAAAAAAAAAAAAAATACTATGCCTTCATTTTGGAAAAATCCAGGAAATATTCCTCCATGATTTAGACCTGAGAAATGTCTGTTGTATTCTCCCGTCCTGATGAAAAACTTCAAGTAAAGCCTTAGTAATATATTGTAGGTCACCATTTCATCCACCTTAATGTTTTTCTGGTAAATTGCCAATTGGCATCTGGTTTACCACATAAACAATGTAATAATTGCTAACCACCCACTACACACACCACACTGATTGCAAATGAGCTTTTCTCAATGGATTTCATCACTTCACAATAAACTAAACAGAACATTAAAGCATTATAATCATATTTGTGCCAGCCTGGTTGAAGAAGTCCAAACACAAATTCCTCATACTTGTAGGGTAATTTTTATTATTGGAAAGACAAACAATTGTGTAGCAACATACAAATCATACAATGGAAAACTCAAGTAACAGAAACATAATAGAAAAAATCAAAACTCTAAAGCTGAAAGGGAAAAAACAAGGAAATACACATGCAATCTCCTGCACTTTCAAAAACAGAATAAACAAGTGCTGGGAAGTTTCAAGGACAAAAGAAAGCACAAAGGCACTGTAGACTTAAACATACTCACAGATGTAGGAGTGTAGCTAAATAACTCCTTCTCTGAAAAATGGTTGTAATTTTAAGGTACGTTTCTCAAATCAATAAAGTGCAAGCAATTCATGCTCTATTTTATACAGCAGCTCTATAGCAGTAAAATCCTGCTGCTGAGAAAGTAAGGCACATCTAGAATGCCACATACAGTATTTCACAACAGTACAAATCAGATGTACAGTCCCACTATCACAGTGAGACCTACAAGACAGATACCCCAAGACAGTAGAGTCATATGGGAGATTAGCTCAAGCCAGATCCCCCCAGCAATGAGCCAAAGCATGCCAAAATCATTTGTCATAGGGGCAGTCCACCAGGAAGTGTCTCATGGTCTCCAAGATCATTACACAATCTAGTCTTGAACGGTATTGTTTGGACACACTCCTGTGTTTATTTTATTTATTTATCTATTTATTTATTTAATACATAATCGGAATTACAACCTTTGAGTCATAGACTCCTTTGCAAAGGCTGTACATCAATATTACAGAGGTGAGAAATGTACATGGCAGTATGGTGAAGTACACAACAAAATAGTGATACAATAGAGAATAAACAATAAAATAAAATGGAGAAGAACAATAAATCAGTAAATCTAGGGCCTGGTAGACCCAGCGTTTACAGCGGGTTTATACAATATTACATAATCAAGGGTAGGTATTTCACCCAGTGTCAACAAAGTGAAGTGCTTTCTAGAGACTCACTGTCATAACAGGCCCAGAGAGGGGATTCCAGGGTGTTTTGTAATCCTAGAATTAAATAAATAAATAAATAGCATTGCCTTAACATTTAATCAACCATGACAGCATACCCATAGCACTTCCCACATTTAAGCAGGGGCGCGCTTATCCTTAGGTATAATTTAATCCTACTCTGATCAGGTGGAGACATGCCAGGGTACACAACAGAGACTGTAAAGTTATGTTTTATAATATAAGCATACAGGCCATTTAGGGTTAATTGGTAAAATTCCGAATAAGGAATATGCCATCATTCAATCTTCTCCATAATGGGAACAACATAAGATGGCATCTGCTGTGATTTTTTTGAGTCGAGAAAATGAAGGCTGCCAAACAGTGATCATGGGGTCCAACCTGGTTGAAGAAGTCCAAACACCAATTCCTCATAAGTGTAGGGGAATTAACAAATGTAGATGTTTCCCCTTATGTTTTTTGTCTCAGTTAAAAAGTTATATCTTTATTTCTATATTTATTATTAAACTTGAAGCTGAAAGCAGTGTGCAGTTCCGTGTAGGTAGCTATTGCTATCACAGTTGCCATATCCGTGAACTACCGCGGTGATTCACTTTGATGTATCCCTATATTTCTTACGTTGGGCCGGTGGTGGAACACCAGAGAGGTATTGTTCTAACTTCAATTCATTCATATTTTGCTCACTTTGTATTGCACGTATGAACTTCCAAATAATGGGATGTGTAGCACCTAACAGGTGATTGAAACTTCGGTGCCATCCGTCAACTGCATTTATTGTTCTTGTGATACCATCTGTAACGGCACTGTAACAATTCCAAAAAGTCTGTAGGAACAGTGGTTTTCATCTTCCTCATCTCCCAACAGGCCATTCCAAATATGTGTCTTCAAAATAGTGTAGTAATGGTGCCAGAAGATCATCATGTTTGGTAAAAAATTGTGCAGCCCTGAGAGTTTCAAATGCAGATAGCACATTATCCACTGGGACATACACTAATGCTAGTGTCATTCTCAAATTTAGGGCAAATTCTTCTTCAACTGTATAGGATTTTTGCACCTCTGGCAGATCTTGAATTTTACCCCAAATAACTTGGCAGAGGTGGAAGAAGCAACCTCTTGTTTCTGCCCCAGGAAATTCAGTGCTGAATGCTTTTATAGCAGCCAATTCGAAGTCTGTCATTACAGACTGTGGACTAAGGTTGCTGCATAATCCTTTTAAATCTGACAGAACGTGGACATAACTTGCATTAGATCTGCTGCACATCAGGAAAAACACACTTGGCAGCATTGCAGTGTACTGCACACCGTGGATTGTGTACAGTTGGGAGAACAGTGGGGAGTTGATTTAAATGTCCCATCAGTAAATCAATGTTTGCTTTCCTTCATATATTGAAGTCTTTTTCTTGTAACATAAATCAGGAAACATTCAGTGTCCTCATTACCACTATCAAATAGTAGAAAGTCCTCCCCGCAGTCAGTAATGCTGTATTCGTGGGGGATTTTCAGCTGTGCAACAGAGGTTGGCTGTACTGGTGAGATTGATGCTATTTGGCTTGCACACTGAGTAGTGTGTTTTAAACATGGGAAAGAGGGATGTTTTCCCAGAGTGGCTGGGTCCAGTTGGCTAGTTGCCCCAGCCACAATATGTTGTGTGGCCTCCTGAGAGGACTGTGTCTTTGTTTTAATTTCATGTACCACCTTATACACAGCTACTGCACCAGCATCAGGTACATGACAGTGCTCAGACAGAAACTTGCAAATCTCGTTATTCTCTGTGTGCAATCTAGCTGGACATCTTGCACTATCATACAGGCAGCACTTCCAGTATGTTTTGCTGCCATATGTGCATTCCTTGCAGTACAAAAAGCCTTAATGTAATAAGAGCTGCTGCCCACGCTGGCTGCTTACATATTCTAGTGGCATCCTGACTCCTCCATTAATCAGCAATCCAGTGCGGGAAAGAAAACAGTAGTCCTAAATAGCAACACTTTTGATTGGTAGCCACTTGGCTACATCTTGCACGCAGCCGCATTGTGGTATAATTACAGTACAGCACACGTATTTGACTTGCATCAGAATGCTTGCAATCATATTGACTGCGTGGTTTTGTTTTGCGCGATTTTGACATGGAACCATTTCTATGTAACTGATGCCAAAAGGTGGAGTCACAGAACAATTTAGTAGTTTTTGCTCCCCGATCCTGAAGAGCTAAAAGGCAATTGAAATCCCCTCGAAAATTATGTCTAGCCGTATATAGAAAGGGTTGAATCTTTTTCAAGAGCTCAACAAAATCTTTTTTTGATTGTGGGGCATAAATGTTAATGAGGCGAAATAAGGAGTCCTGATAGGCAATGTCAAGCAACAGCACTCTGCCAGGCTCGATATCCACCAATATGTGTACCATGAGAGTGGAACTGGTAAACAGGAATCCTGCCTCATCACACAATTTGGGCCCAAAGGACCAATACAATGGCTGCCGCCACCATTGGCTCCATACCCTAACAATGTCAATAAAGTTGTCATTCTGGTTTCCCATAAAAAGAAAATGTCAAAAGGCAAATCTTGAAACAAAGAAAATGAAACCGTGCATTTATGCATTCACTTGATGCTATTAACACTGACAGTAACTAGATGTAAGTTAGGAGCCACAAATCCATGTATAGATAGGAGGGGAGGAAATTACATGTCGGGTAACCAACTCAGAATTGAAAGACTTTGAGCTTCTTGTAGCCCTATTCTGTTTCTTGCGAGGCTTTGGTTTGGTTTGCATAGAAGCAGGTGGCTTGAAAAGGGTCAATGAAATGTCAGACATGGTACATTGTTTAGTGGTTGTAGAGGGGAAGAATCCGAATCCAGGTCATCTGCATCAGCAGCAGTGGAGGAATCAAGCACCGCAAATCTGTTTGAGGTGGAAAAAGGGACTGAGGGCAATGAATGTGAAACCTGGGCACAGGATCTGAGGGATCACTTTCTAGATACTACAATCACTGTGGGCGGTGGCAGAAGAGACTTCTGCATTGATCATGATGATGTATCATCCAGTGGAAGAGCGTCCAGAAGGTCAGATGGTTCCGTTGTATCATGCAATGCTGTGGTTAAAGGGGTCTCTTCCTATTCAACCAGTAGGGAAGTCTCTGGCACTGAATAGGGAACCATATCAGAAGGGGGTCCAGAGGAACATCTGAGCGGGCCAAGTGGTGGGCCAATTCCTTATGCACATGCTGCTGATGTGCCTGCTGGGCCTTGTGAAGCAAGGCATCCTGAGAGGGGCCATCCGAACTATTGTGGGAAGCCCACAGGCAGGATCTATACTAGTGGCCACTATCCTCACAGAGACTGAAGACAGTCATTAGAGCAATTGGAGGCAACATGTCCAAAGGACAAATACAGGTAGCAACAAATCTTATCACAGGTTGAGCTAAGCTGAGATTCAGAACCACACCGGAAGCAGGTTTTAGCCTGGCCTTGATAAAAGCAAAGTGTCCTATCATGGCCAGTAAAGAAGACACTCATAAGATGGTCCAAGCCTGATGGAGAATGCCGAAGATGGATCTTTAATCTCCAATTCCCAGTCCTGAAGTGTTCTGTTTAACTTATTGATTCCATATTTCCTAATATGTAGCAATGCTGTTCCAACCAGAACTTAATGTCAATGACGTTGACCCCTTCATTTTTTCAATACAATGGTCACTGTTTGGAATGCAGTTTTCATTATCGGGATGGCCTGAATTTAATAGGTTGAAAGAAGTCCAAAATCTATCCAGAAGTGCAGGTGTCCTGAAACTTAGGTTGAAGTAACCATCCGAAAGAGAGTGGATAGGTGCAATCAAATCATGAGGAGAAAACTGTAAAGATTCTTTCAATAATGTTTCCCCAGCATACGTACGGTCAGGATGGAGATTCAAATGCCCCTGACAGAGCAGGCATACCACATTCTGCCGTTGAGCAGGAGCTGGAACAGTAGAGAAGTTTTGTCTCCTAAACTTCAATCAAGTACGGGCCACTGGAGTATCAGAAACACCCTGAGGGGCAGATGCAAGTGCTTCAGAACAATCCACCCTTTCAGCCCAGGATAATGTGGAGGTATCAGAGACCAGTGGCTCATCAGGAGGAATGGTAGGGGCCACCCATGAAGTAATCGTGGCATGGTCAGCAAAAGAATCAGGATTAGTCACAAGTGTGCTCTGCTCCAGGTGGGACAGTCCCATTGAATCCAACATTTCAAGGAGAGGGGATCACATGGATGAAGGCAGCTTTGTCTGTGCAGAGGACTCTCAACTGGAAAATTGCTAGGCTCCGGTGGAGGGGGAGCAAGAGAAGTAGATGTTCCATGGGCAGGAGTTGAGATTATAGCCAGCCTGGGGTCCTCCGTCAGAGCAGTGGACAAGTCCGTGGCAGAAGGAGCCATATCAGAAACCTTACTGGGAACCAGATCAATCATAGTGGCAGAAAAGGGAGGTAGCAGAGGTTCCCATGGTGGCTTGGTTTGCCACTGTCCAATGGGATCCTGTAACCATCCAGCCTCATTGAGAAGTTTAACTGGGCACCAGTCTTTAGGTGTATAATTAGAGCCATAATGTCTAGCATTCTCTTTACGAACCCCCAGTGTCTTCCCATGACCAGGAAAGGAACTACTAGGCACTGAACACTGCTGTACAGGAGACACAGCAGCCTCTGTAGGAGTAGCAGGTTGAGGGGGGTTCAATGGTGCGGCAGGAGTCAAACATGTAGCACTAGCAGAAATAGAAAAGACAGTACCTGCAGCCCTTGGAGAAGAGCCAAACACAAACAGCCCAGATTCTGCAGTGAGGTGGGGTAGATCAGAAGATGTAGCAGGCTGCTGCAGGACTGAAGAAAAATTTAGTTCCTTACATGCATCGGGAGCAGCCGCAGCTACCTGATCCAGAAAAGGAAGTGCATAAGCCCCTGCTATCGCAGATCGCTGATGGACAAAGGGGACAGATTTGTCAGCCAAAACAATCGGTGCAGCATCGGACAGCATGATCTAATCTTTTTCACGCAGATCAACCATGGGAGCATCAGTCAGCAATTCCTGCAGGTTAGTCCAGGTATATTTTAACGCATCTCAGCTCCCATTGGCATCTAAGCAAGTAGAGAGTTGGGGCTCCATCCTCAACAATTCTTGTAGTTAATCTGAGCTCCAATTTGAAAGCGAGAGAACAGTGGCTGCAGCACTCAAAACACATCCTTCAGTCACCATCAGCAAAGCTGGGACAGCCAGAGTGGGGACATTAAGATGTCGATTAGTAGCCAGAGCCTCTCCCAGCCATGAGGAATCCACCATCTTGGAAAGGCAGACAGCAGCTCTCCCTACCCAAAAGCAGAGGAGTTTCCCTGGTGTCATGGTCAGTATTCCCCCTGTCGATAAAACAGGTCCAAGCAAGTCACCCCAAGACAAATCTAGAAACAAGCTATCATAGCTTAGTATGCCTTTCCTGGTTAAAAATTACAAATAAATAAAATCAATCAATCAATCATGTGTACTGTGTGGGCCAAGCCTGAAAATAATCTGTTTGTCTAGTGTTCCTACCCAATTACCAAAACTTAAATATAGAAAAAGATACTGGTGATGAACTTAGAATGTCAGGAATGTATTATTACAAAGGAAAAACTATAGCCCCAATTCACAAAAAATTGCAAAGCACAACACAAAGGTTTGCACTGTGATTTGTGATTGCCCAGTCTTAACAATGTGCTATTCATAGTCAGATAGTGCACCTTGCAATCCGACTGTGAATAGGGATAGGTTGCATTGGCAGTAACCCCATAACCGCTGGTGTCATCCCACAAGCACCACCCTGACCAAAAGCCAAGTGAATGGCCCTGCAATGGATATGGCCAGTGCACTATTTCTGATTCAATAAGGCACCTCTGCAAATGAGGCCATTGAGCATGCAAGGCGCTAGGTGGCCATTTGTATGCCCATTATGAGCCTATTTGCATAGGCCATGTGCAACTTAGCATAGTCCTCCACCAGCCCCTGCCAAACATGCAGCTGCAGTTCCTGGTGGCTAGTGGTCCCTGCTCCCTCGTGATTGCTGATTGCCACCCCCAGTATAGCATAGTCAATTCACTGGTGCTAGTGATCCACCCCCCATGATCACTGATCACCTGCCTGAATATAAATAAATATGATACCCTGGCATCTAGTGGACCCCACTCTGCCAATCGCCAGCCCATTATGAAAGTAATAGTTTCCCTGGTGGTAGTGTTCCTCCCTCCCCCCACTGATCACACATCTGATATACATAAATAACCCTTCCCTGGTGTCCAGTGGTCCCTCCCCCATTTGACCCCTGACCCAATGTTGATAGCATAGACTCTGGTGTCCAATGTAACCCCCACATCCCCATCCCCTGTATAGGAAAATTACACATTTCCATGGTGTCTAACAGACCTCCCCTCTCTATCCCTGATCTCCTATTCAAGACCTGCACATCCCTTCCCTGGCATCTAGTGGACCGCTCATCCCCCCCACCCCAGCAGGTTGTGTCCCACCTCCCCGCTCCCCCCATATCAAGCCTTCCCCTGTCCTCTATGGCTGTCCACTGACTGAGCTGTCAATGAGCGCTTACTGTAAACAGTATGCGCTCATTGACATTCATTGACAGTGCAGAGTGAGCAGTTATTCAATGAGTGTGTACAGTATACTGTATCAGGCATGGTATCGGGTGGGGGAAGGCCCACTGTCAACACTAATGCTCATCTGTGCCCCAGCCTAAAGACTCCAGTCCAAAGCTCAAGGTACAGCTCCAAGCTAGTGCTTCATACTGATACACTCTTCAAAGAGAGAAAAGTACGTCTTGCCACATGTTTCCAATACAATGAGTTGTAGCATTCTTCACATAGGGCCCTTGGCCCTTGTCTCACCTTGTCTGCCCAGGGAACAGGGTGGACATTAGGGCTGCAGTTCCATGCCACGACAGATGCCAATAATTCATGGGACTGTCTGGTGAGCTGCAGAAGTGCAGAGCTTTCTGTTCCCTGTGTTTCCATGTGTCAGCAGATACAGACACATAAGGGAAACAGTCTATCAGTCAGTCAATGTATAGGGCCTTCTGTCACCCATGGGTGGAGACATGCAGGGCTTATGCCAAAAGAAGAGTTGTCTTCACTATATGTATACTATACTTGTCTCATGTAAGCAATCCTGCAGCTTTCATTCTTTGGCTGGAGGGGGTGTCGCATAACAGCACCACACCATCCCCCCACCCTCATCCCATCCAGCTGGGTCACTGAGCTTGCCCCTGAACTCAGCTCACTGGGATGGGATACCAAAACATAATTGCTGTGGTCAAAACTAGCAGTTCCCACAAACTATCTTAAGATTTATAAATACGTTTTTTTAATTTTTCCCCATATTTTCAAGATAGTTGTTTTATGACTCCTCTTATAAACATGACATGTGGCATTTGTAGTATATTGGCTGACACATTGTTTCACAGTAGAAGAGTTAAACACATCTCGTCCAGGATTTGAGATGTGACACCTGTCATGTTTATAGGGTAGTGTGAAAAAATGGCTATGATTAAAGTTTGGAGTCAGAATATTGAAAATTACCAATGTTATGAACCACAGGTGTGGAAACACATTTTGGCCAGGATTTGAAAAAATGACAACTGTCACTTTCATGAGTTGGTGTGAGAAAATGGCTATTTTGAAAATTTGACATCAAAATACTGAAAATGACCAAAGTTCTGAGTGAGCATAGAAACATAGAAACATAGAATTTGACGGCAGATAAGGACCGCTTGGCCCAACCATTCTGCCCATTTCCCTACCTACTCGATAAGCTGCAGATCCTAGTTAACCAGTAGCCTACTTCTTCCTATCCCCACCCCCCAGAACTGCCTTATGACTATCCCATGCATGCTTGAATTCCACCACTGATTTTGACTCCACAACCTCCTTTCTGAAGGCCGTTCCATGCATCCACAACCCTCTCTGTGAAAAAATACTTCCTTAAATTACCTCTGAGCCGCTCCCCTCTATCTTCAAATTGTGCCCTCTTGTTCTTGCACACCTCTTTTTTTGAAAGATGCTACCCTCTTGGACTTTGTTGATTCCCTTGAGGTACTTGAAAGTTTCTATCATGTCCCCCTTCTCCCTCCTTTCCTCGAGGCTATACATATTAAGCTCCTTAAGTCTCTCTTCATATGTCTTCCAGTGCAGACCCTGCACCATTTTAGTTGCCCTCCTCTGGATAGCTTCCATCCTGTCTATGTCTTTGCGGAGATTGGGTCTCCAGAACTGCACACAGTACTCCAGATGGGGTCTCACCAGCTGTCTGTACAGAGGGATAATAACTTCCTGTTTTCTACTGGTGATGCCTCTCCCTATGCATCCCAGTATCCCCCCAGCCCTCCTTGCTGCCCTCTCACATTGCTTGCCCATCTTTAGGTCATCTGATATGACTACCCCCAGGTCCCTCTCCATTTTTGTTGTTGTTAGTATCTCACCCCCCATTGTGTACTCTTCCCCTGGGTTTTTGTTTCCCAGGTGCATTACCTTGCACTTCTTAGCATTGAATCTAAGCTGCCATACATTTTACCATTCCTCTAACCTTGCCAAGTCCCTTCTCATCCTTTCCACCCCACCCTGTGCATCAACTCTGTTGTAGATCTTAGTGTCATCTGCAAAGAGACATACTTTTCCTTCCAGTCCTTCTGCAATGTGGCTTATAAGGACATTGAAGAGGACCGGTCCTAATACTGAACCCTGCGGTACCCCACTAGTAACCCTCCTTTCTTCTGAGTGGACTCCATTTACTATTACTCTCTGTGTCCTATTCTCTAGCCAATTCTTTACCCAGGCTGTCATCTTGGGACCCACTCCCAGGCTGGCTAACTTGTATATTAATCTTTTGTGTGGGACTGTGTCAAATGCCTTGCTAAAGTCTAGGTAGCCATGTCCACAGCCCCTCCCTGATCTACTACTTTGGTCACCCAGTCAAAGAAATCTATCAGATTCGTCTGGCATGACGTTCCTGCTGTGAATCCATGCTGCTTAGGGTCCTGTGCCCCTCTGGCCTCTAGATACTCGACAATTCTTTCCTTTAGAAGTGATTCCATCATTTTCCCTATCACTGAGGTTAAACTAACAGGTCTATAGTTTCCTGCTTCTGCCTTGCTCCACTTTTGTGAAGGGAATCAATCTGCCCTCCTCCAGTCCTCGGTACCATCCCATCCTCCCATGATTTGTTAAAAGGGTAGTCAGTGGTGTCGCTAGTTCTACCTTAGTTCTTTTAGAATTCTGGGATGAATCCCATCAGGCCCCATTGCTTTGTCCACCTTCAGTTTTAAGAGTTCTTTCAGAACCCTTTCTTCTGTAAATGGGCTGGTATCAACTTCTGTATCCAGCGTGTTACTACTGTTTGTTTTATGTACCTCCCCTCTTCCTTTGTAAATACTGAGCAAAAATATTTGTTTAGTATCTCTGCCTTTTCACAGTCTCCTCTGCCCACCCTCCTCCCCTTTATTAAGCCTCACTATCCCTCACTTGGTCTTCCCTTCGCTCCTGATGTACCTATAAAAGGTTTTTATCCCCTTCTTAACTGAGTTGGCTATCTTTTCCTCGGTTTGGGCCTTTGCTGTTCTGACTGCCTTCCCAGCCTCCTTTTGCTTTAACTGATACAGTTCTCTGTCCTGCTCCTTCTGTGATTCCTTGTACTTTCTGAATGCTTTCTTTTCTTTTGAACCTTCACTGCCACTTCCTTTGAGAACCATAGTGGTTTCTTACATCGTCTTGTTTTATTTGCTTCACACAAAGGCTCATTACCTCTGTGATGGCAGTTTTTATTATTCCCCATTGTTCTTCCACCCCTCCTTCCTGCCCATTTGCTAGTGCATTCCTTAGGCACTCACCCATTTTAGCAAAGTCAGCCCTCCTAAAGTCCAGTACTTTTGTCTTTGTATGGCTTGACTCTATTGCTGTGTTTATTGTGAACCATACTGTTCGATGGTCGCTAGTTCCCAGATGGCTACCCACTTCTACATCTGTAATCCTCTCTCCATCTCCATTTGAGAGAATCAAGTCTAATATTGCTCCCTCTCGAGTGGGCTCCAGTACTAGTTGTCTAAGGCATGCCCCCTGTAGGGCATCTAGAATAACTGCACTCTTTGAAGTGGCAGCTGCAACTGCACTCCAGTTAACATCTGGCATATTCAGATCACCCATCAGCAATATCTCCCCTTTTTCTGCCATTCTAAGTATACTTTCTATCATTTCCTGTCCATTTCCTCCCCCTGAGAAGGGGGTCTGTATACAACCCCTGTGCGTATTGTGGTGCCATTGCCTATCTCCAAATTTACCCACAGTGCTTCTTCTCCTCCCTGTTTACCCTTTTGTTCTGTTGCTTTTATTCCTTCCCTTATGTAAAGAACTACTCCTCCTCCTCTTTTACCCTCCCTGTCCCTCCTGTAGACAGTGTATCCTGGTATGTTTATGTCCCAGTCATGGTTTTGTGTGTACCATGTTTCTGTGACTGCCACGATATCCAGATGTTCCTCCTCCATCAAGGCCACTAATTCAGGAAGCTTGTTACCCAGACTACGGGCATTAGTACTCATTGCTCTCCATTTTTTGATGGCTTTACCTTCTGTTGCAGCATCCCCCATTGACCGTTCTACCTCAGTCTTTTTCTCATTTAGTACCCTGCTTTGTAGGGAGAGGCTGGGATTTTTCCTGCTGCTTGTCAGTGCCTCCCCCTTTGACTAGTTTAAAAGCTTGCCAATGAAGCATATAAACCGATTGCTCAAAAGACTTGTTCCCTTCCTGGACAGATGCAGACCATCCTGCCAGTATAGGCTGGTGTCCCTCCAGGTGGAACATTTCAACATACACTAATAACTTTGTTGTTTTTGAATATTTTGACCCCACATTTTTCAACATAGCCTGCTTGTGCCACCACCTCATGAACAAGGGTAGTAAAAATGTTCAAATCCTGCCTGAAAGGTGATTTTAGAAAGCAGCTGCAAAATCACCTTTTGGGACAGATTTGCAGAATTCCACCACACCTAGTCATGAGGTGAGGTCTCAAAAAGGCCATATTAAAAATTTGGTGTAAAGTATTCGAAAAGACAAAATTATGAAGAAACATTCAAACCCCAATGAATACATTAAACTGGACTTACCTTATTTTCTCATATTGCAGTCACTGGTTCCAGCAACAAAACATGTCTTCGATTGGAGAGTAGCTTGATGCTGTGGGACATGTTCAGGTGAGTGGAAGTGTGGGGGCTATGGGGAGTATGGGTTGGTGAGTGCTGAGTAGGAGGTTGGGGTGGGGTGGATAGGGGTTGTTAGATTGGGGAAGAACTGTTTTCATTCTTACAGTTTAAAAAAAACAACAATGAGGTAAGATTTCCTTTATTGCAGAGGAACATTCTGTGTCTGGAGATTGTATACCTAGGTGTTGGGCTAGGGTTTGGTGGCATCGGGGGTGGGCACTTCGCTGCCACCAATCATATAAAGGGAAAAGGGTAGGCAACCTGGAGAGGATGGGGTAAAGTAAAGTGGTACTGGGAATGGACACCCCAGTCTGCTTGTAACATTTATAATATAAATTAAACATGGGAAAGGAAAGGCAACCTGAATGATAGGGGTAGAAGAAAGCAGTAGCATTGGTGGGCACCCTGGTCTGCTAGTTATTTAGATAGACAGACAGATAAGATGGATAGGTAAAGAGACAGAGCGAATCAGAGACAAAGAGAGTAGGGCATTGCTAGCTCACTGCTTCAAGTG
Source organism: Neoceratodus forsteri (assembly GCA_016271365.2). Taxonomy (NCBI): domain Eukaryota; kingdom Metazoa; phylum Chordata; order Ceratodontiformes; family Ceratodontidae; genus Neoceratodus; species Neoceratodus forsteri. Next base: position 453,078,786 of record CM057452.1, on the reverse strand, counting down.
AAGCTGGCAGCATAATCCCAGCTGCATCTTCAGAATTCAAGAAAATCCTGCTGTTCTTATACAGAGAACACAGGTGAATGGCTCCTCTTGCTGTGCTAGGCATCCAGTTTTTTTGGGTGCCCATAAACATGTTGTAGGACATGTTCAGGTGATTAAGGGTGTATGGAGGGTGTAAGAGGGATGTATGGTGGTGGATGCTGAGTGTGAGGTCAGGATGGGGTGGGTGTGGGGATGTGAGGGTGTCAGATCAGTGAGGTACCCTTTTGTTTCTCACAAGTTAAGAAAAAAGTAACAATAATGAGAAATGTTTTCCTTTACTGCAGGGACATTTTGACACTGGGGATAGGGCACCCCAGTGTCAGGCTAGCATTAGATGGTACGAGGGGTGGACACCCTAGTGCCACCATGTATATAATGGGAAGGGGGCATGACCTGGAAGGGTTCCACTATGCCATGGTGACAGGAATGTTGGCAACCTTCCCTACAGCAACACATGGTCACCGACTTCCCTGACACCACCGATCTGGACCCCCGACCAAAAACTACACTGACACCTGTTCAATGTACATGCCCCCCCTGCACCACCCCATGTGGGAGGCTCTGCCCTCCACCACCAGACTTATAGATTCCAACTCCGGGAGGGGTGGATGTCAGGGGAGAGTGGAAAAATTCAGTAGATGACAAGTCGGTCATCACTCAGGCAACCCGGTCAACACTGCGGGTGTAGACAGGTTGTTGTCACTGTAACAACGGTATAGCACCTGGAAAAGGGGTGAAGTAAAGGGTTACTGGGAGTGGGCACCATGGTCCACTTATAAACTTTATAATAGAAGCATGTTAAAGAGTGGTGGGTGACTTGGAGGGGAGGAGAAAGAGGAAACGGTACCAGGGGTGGTCACACCAGTCAACAGGTTATTTAGATAGATAGATAGATAGATATATAGATAGATAAATAGATAAATCGATAGATAAATAGATAGATAGATAGATAGATAGATAGATAGATAGATAGATAGATAGATAGATAGATAGATAGATAGATTGATTGATAGACAAACAGACACAGCAGGGGATCACAGGCTCACTACTTCAACTGATGCTGACAGCATAACTGCAGCTGTGGCTTCAGAACTCAGGAAAGCCCCACTGTTCTCATACTGAGGATGGGAGTGAAGGTTCCTCTTGCTAATATGGGCACCCTGGATTTTGGGGTGGCCATGAAAGGTATTTCTGGACAGTATTTCAAAAAATAAACACCAAAATCTAGCTAAATCGGTTCTGTTTAGCTAAGTTTAGGTGTTTATTATTTGAAATTGCACCATTTTTGTGTATTTTCCATTTTTTTTAGTTAATTGGAAAAACAAGATGGTGGCCCTCATGACATGAACATTTTTTTAGTGCTGTGAGAAGAAAGTGGTGAGAAAGCCAAAATGTTCTTGCAACATGTTTTTTTTTGTGTTGTACCTGAATATTTTCCAAAAACCCTAACATAGAAACATAAAAACATAGAATTTGCCAGTAGATTAGGACCACTTGACCCATCTAGTCTGCCTGTTTTCCCCTGCCAATAGTATCACTGTAGATCCTACTTGATCTCCAGCCTATCACTCATCCCCCTGTCCCTTTTCCTAAGGTTCCCTTATGCCTAGCCCATGCATTCCTGAACCCCACCACTTTTCTTTGCCTCCATCACCTCCACTGGAAGGCTGTTCCAGGAATACACCACTCTTTCTGTAAATAAGTACTTCCTCACATCTCTCCTGAATCTACTCCTCCAGCTTCTTATCACGCCCCCTTGCCCTTGAGCACCTTTTTTACTGAAAAATACATAATTTCAGTATCTTATTTACCCCCATGAGGTATTTAAAGGTCTCACTATATCCCCCCTCCCTCCCTCCCTTCTTACAAGGTCTACATATTTAGATCCTTAAGTCTCTCCTCCATAGGGCTTCTGATGCAGACCCTGAAGCATTTCACTTACCCTCCTCTGGACTGTCTCCACTCTGTGCCCTTCCAGTGATGTGGTTTCCAGAACTTGACACAGTACTCTAGGTGGGGTCTTACTAGCAACCTACAATATACATAGGCAATACCACTTCCCTCTTCTCTCTTCCTGCTGGTGATAACCCCTCCCTATGCACCCCTGTATTCCATTAGATAGATAGATAGATAGATAGATAGATAGACAGACAGATAGATAGATAGATAGATAGACAGACAGATATTTTATTTATATAGTGCCCCTTTCCAAAGGACTCAGAGCACTTTACAAAATTAAAAATGCAGTACAACAAACAACATCACAATAGACATACAATTCAAATGGAGCAACAGCTGTATACATAAATCTATCTATCCATATGACCCAGAAATTAAAACCCATTAAAAACCTGGTTAAATAAGAAGGTTTTTAATCCATTTTTGAAGGATTCCACTGAGGGTCCCCCCCCAAAGTTGTCCTCCTAACTTCATTTTCCACTGTCTGACCACCTTTAGGTCATCCAATATGATTCCCCCTAGGTCTTTTCTTGCTTGGTGGCCATCAGTACCACTCCTCCCATTTTGTACTCTGCCTTTGTGGTTCTGTTCCTCAAGTGCATTGCATTGCATATTTTTACATTGAAGCCCAGCTTCCAAACCCTTGATCACTCTTCAAGTTTTTTCAGGTCTCTACTCATCCTTTCCACACACCCTGGAGTGTCCACCTTATTGCACGTTTTTGAGTCATCCACAAGGAGGCAGACCTTCTGACTAGCTCCTTTGCAATGTCACTTATAAAGACATTAAAGAAAACTAGTCGCAGCACTGATACCTGAAGCACCCTGCTGGTCACCCTCCCTTCCTCTGAGTGAACTCTGTTTACCACCACCCTATGCTGCCTATCCCCTAATGAACTTCTTACCCAGTTTACCATATTTGGACCCATTCCTAAGTCACCCAGCTTAGTTATTAGCATCTTATATGGAAGAATGTGAAAGCCTTACTAAAATCTAGGTAGGCCATGTCCAACACTCCACTCTGATCTTATTCCTTGATCACCAGATCAAAAAATCTATCAGATTCATTTGGCATGACCTCTACCCATGCATCCATGCTGCCTTGGGTCTTGTAACCTATTGAATTCAAAATATTCCACAATCCTTTCCTTCAGCAATGACTCCATTAACTTTCCCAGCACCAATGTCAGGCTGATTGGCCTATAATTGCCAGCCTCTTCGCTAATATCACTTTTGTGTAATGGAGATACATTTGCCCTCCTCCAGTCCGACAGAACCACTCCTGTTTCCAATGAGCTGTTTCAAGTAGAATTGTCAGAAATGCAGCTATTACCTAACCCCTGAACTCCTTACTGAGCATGCAGAGAACAGCCATAAAATAAAACTTTACATTCTTATAATTCTGGAACCATTTAATATTTTTTCACAAAACCTTCCACAGGCACTTCCTTAGCACAGCTAGCTTCTACCCTGAAAGTGTCAGAAAAGAATTCCATTACATGTAGGCTGTATGTGAGAATAAAACCAAAAACCCATAAGTATAAGAAAAAAATAGTCGTGTACAGGGAAATTACATATGTGGCTCTCAGAAACTGCACAAGCTGCCATCACAACACTTTCCACATATTTAGGCCATGCATCTGAGACAACGCATGCAAAATTTCAGCTAATTTTGTCAAATGCTGCCAAACTTATTATGGTGCAAAGTTAGGGGTTTAATGTCAAACCTGTTGGTCAGCCCTAACTATACTGGTGCTACCAGGTAAGTATAATTTATGCAATGTTTGTGAGGATAAATTCTGGTAAATATTTTTGATATTTGCAGGGGGGTAAGATCTGGAGTGAGAATATCCTCAGTGTAGGTCCCCCCAATGCCAGAATTTACCTACACAGTACGTTTTCATTGGTTTGGAGCTGGCAGCATGAGTAGCACACTTTCACTTTCTCGAGCACTAGCTGCCTCTCACCCCAACTCCAAATCCAATCTGCTCAGTATGAAACTGGCCATCTCACTGTACACTTCTCTCCATTATGACTGAGAGAAAATATGCATTTTAAATTGAGCAGACAGCAAATCCTGTCGAAGACTTGTTTGCAGTTACACATGTTTCCCCCAAATACTGTTTTAATGTCTCACTCCCTCAAAAAGCCCAAGTTTCAAAATCACTACATGCGGCTGGTGCTTCCCTCTGCCTGATGCCGTGAACATGTTGATTTCCCCAGGAAAATGCCACGGCACCTGTCACTCTGTACAAACCTCCCCTCATCTTCAGACACACACACACACACTCCTGACTGAATGGAATGCTGATACTCAGATGCATGACATCTTCATCAGCAGCATCAGCAGGCATCAGAGCATGGCACCAACTGCTTGCTTTCCACTCGGTCATCCTGAATTAAGTTGTAAAATACCAAATGGACCAAACAACAGATACGCTTATGAACTAACAGCATAGCATAAATAGAATATGCCTTGGCCCAAGACTGAGTATATCATTGACAATATGTTTATTCAATTTAAAAAAGAATATAATTAATATTCTCTCCTCATGCAGTTTGACCTTTAGCATCATTCATGGCAATGCCACTCGTGATGTCCGAGGTCAAACTGCACTTGGGAAGAATATTAATGATATTCTCAGTTGAGCCCTGGCATATCCCTTTATGTCTGTCTGTCTGTCTGTCTGTTTGTCTATCTGTCTATCTATCTATCTATCTATCTATCTATCTATCTATCTATCTATCTATCTATATCTCCTTCTCCATACTGTGGCGCAGGAAGCAATGCAGTAATGTTGCAGTATATCACAAAATACTACAGTATGCTGTTGGGAAAAGTGTAATTCAATGGTAATTAAGCCCTTTTTTCTGCAGTATTTTATGACATGTCATGCACTACATGTTATTACATTGCATCATGCCTGGCTCCACTGCAAGTATACGTATTTATCATTATTTGTTTGAACAATTTACCATGTAGCTCATTTCCACTTGGTACCAGATGGGGACATATGGCAGAAAAAGGGAGAGCAATTAACACTATATACTGTAGCAATCAGAAATATACAGTCAGATATACAGTATACAGACAAATAGATATCAATAATTATGTGACAGATATCCATTGTATGCTAAACAGAATAGAGGATGACTGCCATTAAAGAGCTAGTAGAGCCAAAACAGGCAGATGGGAAAACAATACAAATTTTAAGTAGTAGTCACTTGTAACTTTTTATTTCTGAAGTATTTTTCATTTTCCTTTTGCTCATCAGAAAATCTTGTATGTGATAATATTGTGCTGGATGTGTGGAACAGCTCTTAGCCTGGCAGTTGACACGTCTAACTCCACTGCCCCACACCACATCATCAACATTATGATCTCATTGACAGTGACATCAGAGGTGAATGACCTGGTAGTGACTCACTTGCTGTTCCTAAGTAGTAGTGATGTCACAGTCAGTGAGGCCACAATGCTGATGATGTAGTGTGGGGCAGTAGAGCAAGATATGTCAGCTGCAAGGCTAAGAGCTGTTCCACACATCACACCTACTAACATCAGGTAAACAATCTTCTAATTAAACAAAGGTTAAAGAAAAAGTACCTCAGATATAAAAGGTAGTGGTTGACTGCTTTTAAAAACTAACATTAGCTTTAGGCAGTACACTAGCTCTTTACATATCTCATAAGCTACTACAACCACTCCTTTAGTCAATTATTCACATTATTGACATGCCTGTGATAGTTATACACATTTAAGAGAGTGTAATACCAGAATCTGACCACAACCAGGGAAAATGTAGTGTCATGGTCAAACAAAACATACAGAAAAGCAATCCCAGAGACCGGCACCTACCAAGGGTCCATAATGTATGTTGCTCCATGACAGACAGAAACCATGGACCAGGACTGTTACTGTGCAGAGTTCTTTATTTATTGCAAAAACAAACTCTTCAAACACCAATAAAATCCACATAGATAGAAACAACTTTTGCACTAAGTCCCACACAGTCCATACAGTTCTGAAATGCTGGCTGGTGTAAAGGCTCCTACCCCACCTCAGGACAGACATCACTTGACGTATTTCATGTCAGAAGGTGCTTTTTCAAATGCTGTCATGCCTGAGACTGCATATCCCTTAAATTCACCTCCTTTAAGGTGACAGTGCCCAATAATTTAATTCTATCCATGTCATGAGTGCAATTCTCAACATGCCAAAAAATACATAGAAACACAAAACCACATAAATAGATAAACATACAGGAAATAAGGTATACAATTATAAAAGTCATGTACCACCTGGCAATAATATGTCTCCAGAACACCAGGGATATCAGTCATTATATGCACCAACACATAAGGAAATTTAAATCATGCTGCACATGCTGTATATTTAAACCCAAATGCAGCATTGTCAGTTCTTCAAGTTCATCTGTAGTTGCATGTGAACTCCCAAAGATGGGGCAGTTACAGGTGAATATCTGTAAGATTAAAACACAACAATTAGAAATATAAAATATATATATATATATGTGTAAGTGAGCCCTAATGTATCATACAACAAATTTGTCAGTGTATCATTGCCCAAACAATATCCTTTATTAATACATTCTTGGCAGCTCTAGCTGGACCTATCGGTATCTCACCCCCATAAGTGTTTAGAGTCCTACCTAAAACCACATTTTATTTGTATGAAAAGGGACCTATCTCTGTCCTTTCACTGAGCCCCCTAGTTTCCATTGTCCTCAATGAGGAGATCCAATACTATTCCCTCCTTAATAAAATGATATAATAATTTCCCCTCCTCATTTTAATAGCTTTTTCTATCCAAATAAAAACAAACTCACATTCAGAGCTTTTTCCTGATTTCCAAACATGCTGCTAATGCATTGGTAATGTCACTCTTTTCTATGGCACATATTTGTTCCCCAGTTCTTGTTTTAAACGCTTTTTTGTCTTCCTCATATAGAAACTACTACATTTGCACTGTGCCAGGTATACAATACCACTAGTATTACATGTAATGCAACCCTGAACTCTGACTTCCCTGTTTGTAGCTGGATTAATATAGGAACTGGTTGTTTTTACAACAGAACAATACAGTACTTACAGTTCCCACATTTACAACAGCCCTCTCTCCTTGTTGGTAGCCACATACATGGTTTGTCCAGTAGGGGTTGTGCTGAATGCACAGTTATATCCTTAAAGATGTTTTCCCTTATGGTACACCAGTCTTGGACCATCAACTTCTATTTCCCATAGTCCTGGATCTTATTTTACCAAATGCCAGTGTGACTTAATAATTGATGCTATCTGCTCAGGCTGGGGATTACATGTATAGACAAAGGCTATTTGAGGATCAAAATTATTAACCCTTGTACTCTCCCTCAAAAGTCCCTGCCTTGGAATTCTATCCACCTCCTCATTAGCCTTAACTAATTAATTTACTTGCTGTACCCCCTGTCACATAATCTTTTCACAAATTTCCAGCTCTGACCTGATATCTGTCTTCAGTACCACAGTTTCTTTTCATCCTAATAAACTGTCCCTTAGGTATGGCTGAGATTACATGTTGAGGATGGCTACTACTAGCCAGTAATAATGTGTTTATATCAGTGAGTTCTCTAAATAAATCTGTTGTTAACAGTACCTCTGCCATCCTTGGATATCATTAGAGGTGTGTGAAGTCAGTGAAATTCGCTGTGTGAGTTAATTTGTGCTTTTCATGGAATTTGCGGTTGCGCATTTCATGGATTTTGCTGTGGAGTGCAAAATTTTGCCCACGAATTTTGCACTCTGGCCACAAAATTCATGCCTCAAGTTGGGAAAAGGTGCAAACATTTCATGCAAATTGCACGAATCGAAGTTTCGGAGTGTTCCGAACACTTTACGAATTATGCGAAGTGCTAATTTTTGGCAATTCGATTGAACTTCGCAGGCGAAGTTTAACTTTACAATACCTCTAGTTATTATTGGATCCAGGAAACATATCTGAGTTGGCTGAAACATATACTAAACCTATGGTTTGCATTGCTATTTTCCAGAAAATGTACAAATGTAAACAGTCCTTCCTCAGTTCCCTTTCAGACCATAAATATGTCATCTGTGAAAGATCTCCATAAATCAGCTTTATGGAGGAAACGATTTACATCTTCATTGTGTATTAGTGTGGGGGACTCATTGTACCATTTATATGCTGATGACACAATAGTGTGTACTTCTAATTCCTCAGTGCAGGAGAGTCGAGCAATATTGCAAAGTAGTTTTGATAAGCTTCAGGCCCTTTTCACTACTTCTGAATTAAAACTTAATTAATCTAAGACTAAATCTATGTTTTTTGGTCCTATCGTTAAACTAAAACAAATTTAAAGAAATCTTGATAAATGACCAATACAGAACTGCTTTGGAATGTGTGGAATGATACAAATATCTACTGTAGGTTTCTGGATGGAACTGACCAGATCAGGTAACATGCATATGGACAAACGGAGTGCCCAAGTGGGCAAAAGAGTTGGTCTGTTATATAAGAACCAACATTGTTTAGACTCATTAACATTGAAAACAATAGTTCAGGTACAGATTTTCCACTATTTGACGATGCAGATGTTCTTTACAACTATGCCTCAAGTGAAAGAGTACACAAGTTAAATGTATTGTATAATCATCCTGCTAGACTAATTCTTAGATGTCCTATGGAGGTTCATCACTATAAACTTTATTCCAGACTGGGTTGGATCTTCCTGCCTAACAGATGGGCATTACATAAGAGTGTGCTAGCCTACAAAAGTGTATTGGATCAAGTCCCAGACTACTTAAGTAGTAGGTTGCTTCATTGGAAAATTGATTCCTCATTGAGAAATTCAGGTCTGCAAGACATTGTGGTTCCAAGTTCCAAAACTAAATGATTCATGCATTTTTTTAGTCAGCCTGTGTTCACTTACTGGAATAAACTCTAACCTGAATTTTGAGTGTTAAACTCAAAACCCCCTTCACTTGTAGTTTTGAAACACTGGTTTTTGCATCATATATCTATTGAGAATACATGTTTATATTTTGGATAAACTATTTAGTATTTTACTATGCATTTATATATTTGTACAATATTGTATAATTATGTATGTAACTGGCTGCATTTTGCTTGTATTGTATCTTTTATTGATGCAGTGTGTGCTAGCTTACAAAGGTCACCATTGTAAATGAGCTTTGCACAATGGTCATAACCTTAAAAACATGAAATGAAGTGAAATAAAAAAAATTAAATTCCCATTTCCCCATGTACAGATTGGCGTAATTAGGTGCAAAGCATGCCCCCATTGCAGTTCCCTTCTTTTGAAGAAAAAAAATCACCTTTATAAAAGAAAGTGTTATGATAACTGTATCAACACTTCTGTTGGTGGGTCACCTACAATGTGTGTGCTCAGAAACTGCCTTATTCATTCTAAGCCATCTACATTAGGAATACTGGAATATAGGGAAGCCACATCTAGAGTGACTAACCAGCTGTCCTGATCAATAGCCAAGTCTTCCAAAATTTGAAGGATTTCCCCTGTATCTTTCATAGAGGAAGGCCGTTCTTTAACAACACCAGAAATATAGCAGTCAACATATTTAGCAAGGGGCTCAGTTAAAGAAATAATCCTGGAAACTATTGACCTCCCCAGAGAATTAACTAAGTCCTTATGGATTTTAGGTAGACAATAAAATGTAGCTCTTATCAGGTGTTCAACTATATGGTATTGTACCACCTGGACAGGTAGCCAACTCCTCTCCTCAGCAAGTTTCAAATATTGATCAGAAATGTTTTAAATACATTTGCCTTGACATAATTTAATCTCTCATAGTATTCAGTGTCATTAAGCTGCTTGTACCCTTCCTCATCATACTTGGTACTAGTTAACATTACCACTGCCCCTTCCTTATCAGCAGGTTATATTGTAATGTTTTTATTAATGCACAAATTCCTTAATGCTAACTGTTCTTTTGTACTCAAATTGTGAAGGAACACATTATTTGCTTCATTCTATAATTTAATAATGTCCTCCTCACAGCATTTTAAGAAGAGTTGTAATGCTGGAGAAATCAGGGGGAAAAAACTGTGATTTAGGTCTAAACCAGTCCAAATCAGTGTTAGTGGTAGTAACTGATATATTTTCCTCACCTGCCCCTGATGTGTCACCTGGGTCCTCAGAATCCTTCATAGAGAAGTAAGATTTTAAACTTAAATTTTGCACTAATTTGTTCAAGTCCACAATGATCTGAAATAAATTAAACCTGCTAACAGAAGTAAAATACCTTTATACCTTTTAAACTTTAAAACCTTGTTTAACACACTGAGCTTAGTCTCATGAACCACATAGTCTGATAGACTGACAATATTCATTGGGGTGAGTGTTCTTCTCTCTCAGTCTCCTCACCCTCCATCCTGCCTCTTGAGGTTCCTCCTCTTCCAACCCCTCATTCTCTCCCCTCATCGGGTATGTCCTGTCTTCCTGAATTGAACTTGTTTTTTCTTTGACTTCTCCAGGGGGTGACTGAGGGAGGATGTGTTGAAGTTTCCCCTAGCCACTTTTCTGCTAAATAACATCATTTTCAGACTCTTCACTTTCATTCTCACTTACTTCAGTCCCATAGTCCATGACCAAATTAGTTTTTTTTTTCAAAATAGATTTGAGTATAGAAGTGCCAGAAGCAGCAGTTTTAGAGGGTCCCCAGTTAAATACTTTATTGTCCCGAAAATCTCCGTCAACTCTTTCAAATGTTGTTCTTTTAATGGACTTAATTTTTTCTTCATATCTCAAGTTCTCAGCAAATGTATCCAGTAGTTGTTCAAACTGAGAAGCACTTCTTGCCTCTTATTCAGTTCTTCCTATACTTCCTTTTGCATTTTTAGCTAGTATTAACTCTTTATACTCCTTGCTGACCTTGTGTCAGATTTTTCTCCATTTCTCCAAGAACCCCCCCTCCCCCCACCCTCAGGACTTGATCTACCTCCAAGTAAGCTTTTATGGATATTTCCTCCCATTGTAACCTCTTTGGTTAAAAGCCATCTTCTCAAATTGATGGAATGCTTGAAAGATGTTAAAGGGACCTGAAACACTAGCTGACAAATCATTTAACAAATCACTATAGCTGGTGTCTTCATTATTAATTGTCAGTACTAAGTCCTTAAGTGAGTGAGGTTCATTGGTACACTGCACCTGCCATGTATTATTACTTGCACCTGCCACTTATGCAGTTACTATGTGTACTATTGCAGGAGGGTATTTTTTTTTAAGCCAAAAGTCCAGAGCACCCATTTCTTTCTTCAGCCTGTGCTTGTCATAGATGATAATTCAGACAAAGTGTAATACCAGAGTCTGACCACAACCAGGGAAAATGAAGTGCCACAGTCAAACAAAACATAAAAAATCAGTCCCAGAGACCTACACCTACCATAGGTCCATAATGCACATTGCTGTATGACAGACATAAACTGTAGACCCAGACTGTTACTGTGCAGAGTTCTTATTTATTTATAGCAAAAAAAAACCTCTTCAAACACCATTAAAATCTACTTAGGCAAAACAGCTTTTCTATAAAGTCCCACACAGCCCAAACAGTTCCGAAACACTGGCTGGCTTAATGGATCTGACCCCACCTCAGAACAAACATCACTTAATATGTTTCATGCCAAAAGGTACTTTCTCAAATTTTGACATGCTGTACCTAAGACCATGTAGTCCTTAAATTCACCTCAATTAAAGTGAAACTGCCCAATAATTCAATTTCATCCATGCCATGAGTGCAGTTCACAGCATATCAAAAAAAGACGTAGAGATACAAAACCACATAAACAAATAAACATACAGTAAATAATATTTCATTGTGCTTATGCAACTTAGTGTGGTGTTGTGCTAATGCAACTTGCTGAATAAACTTTGTTGTAGCTGTTGAATAAACATTGTTGTGTGCGTTCACCTCTCTGTGCCACAGGAATATCACCCTGTAGGGATGCTGAAGGCAGGAACCCTGAAGGAGGGTTCCACCCCTAGCGGTGCCATGGGAAGGATTCCCTTAGATTAAAGGTAGCTTAGGAAAAGTCCATAAAGAAAGTAGATTGGAAAGCACTGCAGAGGGATAAATTGATATTGAGATTGGAATATATTGAGATTGGAATATACACATGGTGTTCGGAGATGAGGGTAATGATTGGAGATAACTGAAATGAGTAACAGTTTTAACATAGGTTGAATGAATCATAACAAGAGGGCATGACTTCCCAAGGAGAGAGGGAACAGCAAAGGAGGGCCATCATCCATCTCCATTCAACAGCAGAAACCTACCTAAATAACTGCAGAAACTACTTAAGTAATTTTAGAGGGTAACTAAAGATTATGACCTTTGGCACTGAGGAGAGGGAAAAAAACCCTTTGAGGAGGAACCTCTGGGGATCTGAGGCATAGGTCACTTCCCCTTCAGGCTAGGATTATTTTATTTAGAGATGGCTCTGTTGCTGAAATTTGGAAACCCAATCCAAGGGAAGGAAAGTATTCCTGTTTGGTGGAAAGCTCTCATAATCCCTCTAGCAGGAACACCATGAAAGGTTCTGAGAGACCTCTGCAACAACAGAAGCTCTGCAGAGTGGGACCTTAAAGACAGGAGGAGGACAGCAATGAACCCTGAGACACTCAGCAAACCTACCAGCTAAGATCAGACCAGGCAAACAAGATTCAGCTATCTAAAGGAGTGCTCTTGGGCATGAGGGCGCCATCTGTCTTAGTTGAAGTCTTAAATTCTACATTGAGAGAAGCCATGGATGGCAGAAATTGCTAAAACTCTGCCCATAGAAGGGACATTCCCATTATGGGCCAGATGAGAAGGACCCCACCCCAAGTTTCACATGCTCAAGATGGTGACTTCAGTGCTGAGTGAGATTCTTGGCTGCAGGGAAGCTCTGAGCCATAGGAAGTAATGGTTATGGTTGACAAGCCTCTAATTTACAAAGGAGAGCAGACAGATAACTACAAAGTGCTACTTATGAGGTGTATGGGCGAAGCCAGCAGCCATTGGCTAGGTATTGGTATACGATATGTTTGTCTGAGATGATTGACTGATATAATGGACTGATATGATTGAGTGGTGAGATTTTTGGATAGGAATGCTTAATATGATTAAGTGATATGAGCAAAGCCAGCAACAGAAAGTCAACCATTTCCACTACAGAAGCCAAATTAATGGAGTCTTAGAAGGTAAGTGATCCAGTAGTGAGAGGCTGCGAATCCAAACAGCAGTGATAGGCTGTAATGACAGAAATTGATTTGATGAGGTTTGGTAAATTGGATCGATGAGGTTTAGCAATGATTGCTATGGTTGTAGTTTAAGTAGAGGATTGATATGAGTGGCATGTATACCTTAAATGCCTTTAAGGTGGAGTTAAGTTATTTGAGTAAAGAACATTTGTAACATGGTAATGGAATGAAATGAAAATCTTGACATCCATGCGATGAATATTGTGAAAGCCATGTTGGCTATGAGGTTACTATATTTATGCATAGATGACTGAGAAGCCATGTAGGCAAAAGAGCAGGATTCACTTAGCTTACATAAAAGCATGCTCCTGCTATCTGGAACCACGATGCCCCATCATGACATCACATTCCCCCACCATAGGAATAACAGGGAATCCACAAGCTGAGCATAAAGAGAACAAACAGCAAATTTAATGACCGAAAGTTGCAGTATAGACAGAAACAACTGTGATGTTGGTAGGGTAGAACCCCCTTCCAATATAGCTAATTGAATGGTTTAAGATTCAGTAAGGCAGAAGTCAAAATGGACTGCAATGTTTTTGGTAAAAGTTTGGCTTGGTAAATTACTGAGGCTGTAGAATAGGTAGCAGGTTACTGATGAGGAGGCCAGGCAAAGCCAGTGGCCTGCAAGTGGTAGGAAGCTGTTCAGAAATAGCAACAAAGGAGCCTGAATGACACAAACACAGGTAGTAGCAGCTATGCTGAGCAATACGAGTTTGGACCAGGTGCAAACAATTAACGTAGGTGCACAGGAAACAGCAGAAATACAGCAGTGGGAGCTGTAGCATACAATGACAATTGGAGGAAAACAGAGAGTTGGTAGCTTGAACTGAAGTGTAAATACGACATTGCAGTGGACTGAGGGATTGTAACATCTAGTGAGTAAAAGGGAGCCTGAGAACAGAGGCGCAGGATTAGCACAATACAAACAATAAGCAACAGGATGCTAGGAAAACTAGAAAGCCCCAAAAAGAAAATGTTAAATGAAAATACAAACTGAAAAACAAGCAACACAGGGAGCATAGAGCTGCTGGAGGCAGCAAATACTAATCAAAGCAGGAGAAGCACAAGAAAAAGAGTCCAGCAGAAACTAAGCAGAGCCCAAAGTATGAGCAGGGCTTGTGGGGAGGGCAATCCCCAGCAGGCTCCAGGGGAGAAGGCAGACCAACAGAGTCCCTGTCTGCAAAGAAAAAAGCTTCTGAATGAAGCAGGAAGGAAGAGTTTAAATAGGTCAGGCAGAGGGGTGTGGCTGTTGCTACTGCCATTGAACCATATTCTACAGCCTTTCAAATACAAGAATAAAAATCCTGTGCCACCTGATGATAATATGTCACTAGGGCACCAGGGGTACCAGTCATTATATGCACCATTACATAAGGAAATATTGACCATGCTGCACATATATCTATACCCAATTGCAGCATTGCCAGTTCTTCAAATTCATCTGTAATTGAATGTGAACCCCCAAAAATGGGACAGTCACAGGTGCATATCTGAAAGATGAATACACACCAATTAGAAATTAAAAATATATGTGAGCCCCCATGTATGGTATGCACCCAGAGCGGCAACACTATTACAGCAAAAATGTTGATGCCAACAACATTGATGTTTTCTCTGTAATAGATCGTCCGAGATGCCAGCACTCTCTCTCTCCTGGTCCTGCACCCCTTCCCTGATCCAACTCTGACTTGGAGTTGGAATCCTAGAGATTGGGGTGCATGGAGCACAGCCCCCTGCATGGGGAGGGTTCGGGGGGGCCAAGCCCCCAGATGAAAAAACGTCCGGGCCCTCAAGTCAGATTTATGTCAACCACAAGTTGTGGTCAAAATAAATTTGTTGCTGTGATGGCAGTCGACAACTTAGTTGTCGAACCGGCATCGTAGAGCTCTAGCATATCATGTAACAAATTCGTCAGTGTCTCTGCCCCAAAACAATATCATTTATTAATACATTTTAGACAGCTCCAGCTGAACTTGTCAGTATCTTACCTCCATAAGTATTTAGAGTCCTACCCGCAGCCACATTTTATTTATTTATAAAGGGACCTATCTCTATCCTTCACTGAGCTCCCTATTTTTCATAGTCCTTAAGAAGATCCAGTACTGTTCCCTCCTTAATAAAATCTTATTATAATTGCCCCCACTCCTTTTTAATAGGTTAATACACACTCAAGGCAAGAACATGACAGTTAATCCACATTTTAGACATATCCACAATAGTTTAGCCACATCTAATCCACAGAAAGAAAGGAAAAATGTATCACAGACTCAGCCCACTTCAATTAGCACACAGTTTTAAAATGCAGGTTTTAGAATTCCTGGTCATATAATAGTAGTAATGTTCATTTATCCAGAGTATACTTGGAATAACTAGTTTCTGCAGTTGACTAAATGCCTCCGCCTTCAACCTCGAGCATTTAGTCCCAGACATTAGATTCCTCTGTTTCCTCATGCTAACTGAATTTATCACTATACAATGAGCTTATACAGTGGGGACAATTTTAAAGGAAGCAGGAGAAGACTGGAGAACAGTTTACAGTAGCAGCACTGCAATAATATACACAGGCAAATAAGTATTTATAGAATACAATGAATCAATCTATATATCAAGCCTTTGCTGTTATTATTTCTAATGGGAAAAACTTATATTTCAACTTTATTGAGCTTGAAAAGCTTGATTATATATTAGAAGACCTTCATGAAAAGAAAACGTTTCGCATTTCATATCCAGTTTACTGATTTTTTTAAGGGACTCTGTCAACCTTTTTTGCATAATAGTACTTTTAGCTGAAAACCGGCATTTTATGATTGCTTACCTTCTCTAAAATCCATTGATATTGCTGGTGGTTTTATGTTCTTCCTTTCTTTGTAGAACTCAAATGCATGCTAATGGTGTAAGTACTGTATACCAACCCTTATTTTGTTGGAAATCCTTGACTTTTTCTTACTGCATAATTCCTGAATATTAGGAACATCCCAAACAGTGTTGCCATTTATGATGCAATTGTCCTCTTCTCCCACAGTATTATGAGTGGCTAGATTGTGTTGGGGATATTTTCAAGTCCGGGAATGGTGCAGTAATAGTGGATTAAGGACTGTAAAATTCACTTTTAAAGAGAAAACGCAATCAGAATCAAACTACCAGCAACATTAACAATCTCTACAGAATCTGACCAACCATAATGTGTCTTTTAAACTGGAGTCACTTTTAGGCATGAGAGGGTTGACAGTGTCCCTTTAAGTCCATTTTAAAGCCTAGAACCCCTCGTGATTTGAGAGACATGCAATTTTGGTCTGTCCCAATGGCTGGGTTACCATAAGGGCAACCTGGGTTTGGGTAGCAGCCCAGGGCTCTGCTTGTCTGTTGGCCCCACGATCATGGGGTACCACTGATGGTAGCATGTCCTGGTTAGGGGAGGGAGGCACCATCCTTCTTCTCCTGCAGTGGCTCTGTGGCAAGCACATGAAGGCTTACATTGCATGTGTCCATACCTTCTTCACAGGGAAGCTGCAGATAAAGGATGGGCTGTGGCATCTGTGGGAGAAGGGAGGGGTTGAAAACCAAGCAAAATCAAAGAAGCATAACTTTCAGTTTCCATATTTCCCTAGAAATCCGAATAGACACATTGAATGGCTAATTTAATTCAATTTTATTAGATGCAGCAACTGACATGTAAGGTATTTTCCTGTTGCTTAATTTATGTGTCTGGGAAAAGTATTCTCAAACTGGTGTATATAAGATATATTGCCCATTTTCAAACTTGTCTCTCAAATCATGGGGGTTCTAGGCTTTAAAATGGACTTAAAGGGACACTGTCAACCTTCTTACACCTCAAAGTGACTCCAGTTTAAAAAACACGTTATGGTTGGTAAGATTCTGTAGAGATTGTTGATGTTGCTGGTAGTTTGATTCTGATTGCTTTTTCTTTTTAATTACAGCTACTGGTAATTTGATGGTTAGTTTTTACTTATGGGGAATGTTCTTCTATGGGTTAATTATTTTTATGTTTATATAAATTTCTTTCATGTTTTTATTGATCTTGTTTTAAATGTGTAATTTTATTTGTACGGCTCCCAGAGCCTCCGGGATTGGGTGTCTTTTTAAATAAACTTTGCCTTGCCTTGCCATATCAAACAGAAAAATACAACAATGATCTTTTCTGCAACTACAATACTTTAGACTGATGCAGACTACTATAGATTTCAGTAGGTTGGGTAATTCAATGTTTCTGTACCTGGTAAATCATGCAGGTGACAGAATCTTTTTTATACAATGTATTGTTGTAGTAAATTTTAATAAACTTTACATGAAAGGTTCCAGATTGGCAGCACTGCATGCTGAAGTTCTCTAGTGACATGGTCAGATTAACATTTGGGGCTAACACATGTGCACCTGTAAACTGCTTTGGTCATGTCTGCCACCTGAACTCAAGCATTGACATACTCCTAGTGGCTGAATGGGTAGTTCTGAGTTAGGCATTATGATTACTTAGCAGTTAAACTATGATGTAAAACTGGAAAGATTCATACCAATGTGTAGCAAGTGTGATGGTGCCTTGTTGTTTTTTTACCTGGAGGCCTTGCAGAGCAACTGCAAGGGTATATATACCTTTTTGCAGAGGATACCAAAATCTGAAATAGGGAGGACACTCAGGAGGGGGTTGAGAGAATGCACTGGGATCTTGGGAAACATGAGAAGTGGTCAAGAGCATGGCAGTTGAGCTTGAATGCCAAAAAGTGCAAAATCATGCACCTGCTGCATGGCATAAGTACCCAGGCACTGAGTATGGGGGGGGGGGGTACTGACAGTCATCAAATAAGAATGGGATCTTGCAGTTATTATATCTGAGGACCTGAAAGTGGCACGGCAGTGTGGCAAAGCAATGGGTATGGCTAGTGGGATGCTGGGGTGCACAAGGGAGGGCATCTCCTGCAGGAAGAGGGGAAGTGGTATTGGCACTGTATTGCTTGCTGGTGAAATGCCACCAGGAGTGCTGTATCCAGTTTTGGAGACCACACCTCAGAAAGGGCAAAGGGTGGGGGCAGTCCAGAAGAAGGCAACTAAAATGATGCAGGGTTTGCATATGAAGCAGTGCAAGGAGAGTCTGAGGGATCTCAACTTGTTCACCCTGGAAGAGATGAGAAAGAGAAAGAGAGAGTGGTAACTGATACAAACCTACAAGTACCTCACAGGGGTGAACAGAGTGCAGAGTTGAAGCCTCTTTCAAATGAGAAAGGGCACCCTGACCAGGGACCATGCAATGAAGTTTTTTTTTGGGGGTGGGGATTCAAGAGAGATGCAAGGAAATATTTCTTCACTCAAACCATGGTAGATGCCTGGAACAGACTGCTAGCAAAGTGGTGGGGGCTAAAACAGTGGGGAGCCTTAAGCAAGCATGGAATATACGTATGGCTATGTTAGAAAGGAGACAAGGAGGCAGGAGGGTCACTGGGGACCAGATAGGGTCTGCAGAGAAAGATTAGGCAGGGAACAACTGGGCAGACTGGGTGGGCCAAGCAGTTATTTTTTGCTGGTAAATTCTACAGTATGTTTCTATCATCATCATCATCATCATTACCATCATCATCATCTTTATTTAAAACAGGCTATTTCTTTAATCCTTTGTTTGACCGCCTTTCTCTACAACTAACTTCCATCTGGACTGGTCCTTCCAGCCCCATCACCTGATTTTCCTGGAGCTTACATGACTCCATTATGTCCTCTGCCACAGAAATGTGTCCAAGGGACCCAGTCATCAGTGCAGAGCCTGCTGGGAATTGCACCATCACTGTGTTGCAGTTAGAGTTTGTTTCCCTGTATTTTTACCCATGGGATTCAATGCATGTGCAATGATATGACATACATGCTCGGTGGAGACACCCCAGTGTCTAGGAGTGGGGTCCCCTTCCAATGCAGCTCCAGTCCAAAAGCAGTACCACCTATATTTTTCCAGGTGCCAGTCAAACAGCATGACATCACTCACATTTCTCCTTCCTTAATGGAGGAGAGCCATCCTTGGGATGCTCAATCCACCCTCCAATAGCCAGTCCTTGGGTGATCTGAGTCCATTTCCAAATTGTGATCACCGGAGAATAGGCCATACTATAAGCAAAAACTACCCAAGGGCCATAAAATACTTAAAACTCTCAATAACAAGCCCCACTTTAAACAAACATAATAGCCTGTGCCAGTGTCTAAGATGGTAGACTCTTTCATCTGGGCCAGGAAGATCAAATGGAAGAGGGTGATGCCTACACCATGCACTTGGTAGACTGCCCAACAGTGCCACTCTAGGGCAGTGCTGGGGGAGACTGCATTTCTGAATGTGCCATCATTTTGATGAGATGTTAAATAATGGTTGTCTTCAGCCCATTTCTGATGACCACACAAGTGGAAGTTAAAGATTCCTTGACACTTTTCAAAACAGTCACGGAATTATCTGCAATGTTCTAGCCAATATTCCTTTTTTAATAACACAGGTTTAATACAGTAAGGATACAGTACAGTACAGTATGTGTCTGTGGTACTAGTGTCCTTAATGGCTACTGTGTGTATACTGCATGCAGTGCCTGCACTACCAGTATCTAAATGATTACCATGTGAAGCACTATGAAAAGTGCAATAAACAAAATTATATTCTGTTGTATTATATGGTTAAAACAACACAGACAAATGCTAATATAATATTGCTTTTATATACCATCGGAAGTTTGAACAAATAAAATGAGTCTTCCAATGTTGAGAACCGCCTATGTGTAACTCAAATGAGACCAAGATACCTAATAGAACATAAGGCCAGCAATACACCACCATTTAACTGCTGTTGTCTACTAGCAATCTGGGCTGGATATGAACCAATGACCTAGCAGTGAACGTTTCAGTAGTCTGCTGGCAGTCTACTGTTCTTAATAAAAATCAAGGAACTACTTAAGACTGTAGTGCAAACATAAGGCTAAGCCTGTAAACTTACAAATGTAGTTTATGTATCAGTATTAAGAAAATACAGACATAATCTATGGTTGTCATTGAATATTATGCTTCAGTTAGTACTGCATCGATGTATATATAATAGCCCACTGTGTGTATAAGGATACACATACATGCATGCAATTGTTGGTATTCAGTTGGATATTAGAATTCCTTTTATAAAGGATACTGGGAAAGTAATGTGCATGGCACTGACTGGGTTAACAGTAAAGGCTGTGATTTTTTGAAATGGCTCCATGGTTCGAGAATTGCTCCTTGCTTCCCTTCTTAATCTGTATTTTACGAGTGAGAAGCTTTGCATTATGCAAATCGTTAGATAGGAACAGGTGACATTTCTGCAAAGAACATGATCAGTGGCCCGGACCTGGATTAAGCTGCTGATTTATACATTAGTATTTGTCACCAGAATTGCCAATGCCTCAATCTGCATACTGCAATTTGCTTTTACCCCTTTTAAGGTGGAAAATTTGTCCCAAAAAATATGGACAGGTTTCAGTGTTATGTCACATGTCATAAAAGTACTTTTAAGAAGGTGACTTGTTTTGTTATATTGATGCTTAAAGTAAACAATGTCATCCAGAATCTAGATGCACTAAAGGTTAAATTTATTTTATCCGACAGAAATTATCTGACATGAATAAGATGGCCATGAAGTTGCCATTTGGATTTTGAAAGGAAAAATAGACAACCCTTCAGGTATATTATATTGCCTTTTCATATGACTCACAGCAGTACTGCTTAATGAGGTTTTACTATTCTGCTTCTGTTCATTTGGGTATTAAAATCAGCTCACGTTATTAGAATAATTGTATTCTTATTTGTCTGGGGCAGTCCAACAGATTGCTTGTTTCTGATATGGAGCCTGTATACCATAAATATATACTGTATATTATATTGCAGAATTGTTGTAGAAGTCTACAATTAATAAATTGTTCATCTTTTCTAGTCATATTTGTTCCCATTACCTATTGTTTAAAAATGCTAAATGATATTAACGCCTGATTTTATAATCCTAGGATGGTACTGAACTTCAGGCTGAATATGTCATAATGGATTCCAAACTTCCTACACATAAAAAAAATCTGTTTCTTAAAAATTAAAATCTTTAAAATAACAATGCACAAATGGGAAGGCAATGGTATACTTAGTCCAGGGATCCTTGTATTCACTGGAAAGGGTGGTAATTTATTTTTCATGTATTGCTTATATTTTAATTGCAGATTCATTTATTAACATTTGTTGTACCACATCACTGTATATACAGTATTGCACTGTAATTAAGATATAGACTAATAAATACTTATTTTTAAGACCAGATTAAGTTTAACACAAAACAAAAAATGTAACTTCAAATTTTATTTTATCTAACTCAGAACTTGGAATTCAGAACATCAGAAAATAGCACAAAATAAACACATTTTGAAGTAGAATGGCAACAGCCCATCCATGCAGAATTATTGTTTTTGAGCCAAGCAATTTTAGGTGTTATGGCAATGTGTGGTAGTAGTGATGGCAACACAAAGGGGCCTCGGTGATAGCAGACCTTAAGAATGGAGTGTGTATCAGTAGCACTACAGCCTAGCACTTAAATTGCTGCTGATGCCTCTGGGGAGACCGAAAAAAAAAATAGAGAGAGAGAATTAATATACACATTCAGATTCAGCTTCATGTATTTTCTTCTTTATAACTATGAACATAAACATAACAACAGGATTACTGTCCTGTAGACCTCATATGCTCGGGTTGCTTATCTACACCTGATATCACATTCCGCTGCTTGTGCCATCACAGCTGGTTGCTGTGGAAATAATTAATGATGTTAAAAGCAAGAGATTACAATTTTAGATGTAGCTATGCAGCCAGAGCTACTGAAGTCTAGGGGACAGTGGTTCTGTGTTCCTTTAAATTTTCACAGTAGTATGGAATATAAAAGAAATCAGACACAGCACATGTATGAAATACATGCTGAATTGCATATAAAAATACATATTTTTCACAGTCCCCCCAAAAAACATTAGGACCTCTTCTGTATGAAAAACATTTGCATGTTGACATTTGCATCTCCGATATCATAAATATAATGTGAAAGGCTCTGACCAGCAATAGTTTATGTCCTTTCTGTGTGTAGTTTCCTTTTAAATTAATACAAAAACTGATGAATAAAGGCTCCTAAAATGCTGTATACCACTGTAACTCTGAAAAACCTTGAAGGTTATATCAAATAGGCAGTGGTGTAAATGGGGGGAGCCTGGGGACACTCCATTTTTGGAATGTAATTAGAAGTCCAACTCAGTTCCAGGATCAAGGGCTACTGCTGTGTAAAATATGTTCTTCTAAAGGAATAAAACTGACTAAATAAAGTGTACATGCAAAAAAAAAAAAATGTGTCCATAGACCTCTGTCAAGTATGTTCGATCATATATCAAAGGCAGTGGGTCCCCCTTTCCATTTCTAATACTGCATATAGGATCAAAAGGTAAGCAATCAAAAATGAATCCAGGCCAGAGATTTGGGTCTGAAAGGGGTGCCATTTTCAAAATAAAGTCAATAAGTGTGACCAACCTGAAACCAATTCTAGGCACAGCACTATATACCAAGCTGTACAGTACATCTGGTGTCATAACACTTGGCCCAGGGCTCCTCTCTTGGTATTGGACAATACATACAGACTGATTACAACAGCTGTAAAACTACAACATTTATCTAACATGGTAACATAGTGTTGTGTGCTGTAAAAAATCTCAAGCAACAGCATGTCTGCTTATTTGGCAGCACCGAGGTGACCATTCCCTAGTCTGAGTATTGATATACTGTATATCCAAACTTAACTACCAGAATGTTATGATAACTCATGTTGTGTAACCCTCAGTGCAGTTCTGCTCCAGTAATCATTCTAGTTCTGCTTTAAAAGCCTGATTAGCACTAGCCATCTGTTTCCTGACTAGAAAGGTGTTCCACATTCTAATCACCTTCTGTGTGAAGTAATACATTTTTAGTTTCCCCTTATCCTGCCCAGTCTCAGTTTGAATACATGCCATCTGAGTCTAATCTACTGTGTTTATCCTTTTTGTCTTTAGAACAATGTGATTATTGAGGATTATTGTGAGGCAGTATAGCACAGAGATTGGAGCACTGAGCTGTGAGCCCAGAGACTCAGCAGGCTTGAGTATGAATCCTAGGATTGCCACTGGCACACTGTGTGTCCTTGAGTTAGTCTCTTAAAGCAACAGTGCAGTGAAAACTTATCCCTAAGACACATAGAGCCCGATTCACAAAGCCTCCGGCATGGCGCAAGGGGCTTGCACCAAACAGAATGGCGCAAGGTGCATCTTGCGCCGAAAGATACACCAGGAGTGATTCTCAAAGGCAGCCTGCATCAAATGGGGCTTGCACCAACCCTGTGCCCAGAAATGGCTTTTGACAAGGCGTTAGGGGCCCTGTGGCAGATGCAAGCTCCCACAGCTCAGAAATGCGATTCACAGAAATCTCCCTGAGAGAGTAATTCTAAGTTCCCTTAGACCAGCTAGGGCTGGTTTAAGGGGACTTAGAAAGATCTCCCCCTAGGAGGTCTCCTGGTTGCAATAGTGCTGCTGGATCCCCTCCCCTATACCTGATGTGCCCCACAAATGAATGCATATGAGAATCCCCCCGATCCCCCATGTGCCCCACAATTAGAATACATGTAGAAGAATCCCACCAAATCCCCACTGTGCCCCACAATATTAATACATATATAAGACACCCAGCCCAGATTCCTGATGTGCCCCACAAGTCTATTACATGCATTAGGATCCCCCTGCCCAGATCCTTGATGTCCCCATCAGTATGGCAAATACAACAGTCCCTCATTGGTGGTCCAGTACCTGCCAACCCCCACCCTGGCATGCAGTGCACCCCCCATCCCCAGACACAGCCCGGGACTGGCACAGCCCTTCTCACATCCTCGCGGCCGGTCTTCGACTGAACTGTCACTGATTGCATACTGTAAGGTGTACGTGCACACTGATTATCGAGGAGCGCGTACACATTACAGTACACAGTCAGTGACAGTTCACTCAGGAGCCAGCCGCAGATGTGTGAGGAGGGCTGTGACAGTCCCTGACTCTGACTTGGGATGAGGGGAGCAGGGTGGTGGGCACTACCTGCTGCGGTGGGGGTGAGGGCCACTAGACCACCAGGAGGAGAAAATATAATATATATCCTAAAAATGGGCTATATTGGGGAGGGGGGCCACTAGACCAACAGGGCTATTCAACTGTTGTTACACCAGATGGTCTTGGTGATCAGGGAGGGAAGGCCACTAGACCCCCAGGAAAGAAGGCAAGGATGCTTGCCTATGCCAGCGGAGCTTGCGGCAAACCCTTCCCATGTGCCAGATGTCTGTCACATAGGAGTGGTTGCTACATGTTTGGGGACTTAGGCACTGGGACCCATCCTGTACCTGAATCTGGTGCAGGGTCACTGGCACACCAGGCTTTGGTGCAAGCTGCTGTTTGCTGCAGCTTGCGCTGATCTAGGCCCCTTTTATGAATCAGGCCCATAGTTTCTAGCGTCAATTAAAAATGTTTTGGCATACATATGAATATTGTTTTTAGGTGATTTCTTGTCTGTCCACTGTTTTCATTATCCTCTTTGTAATTTTACAATACTGTTTTAATGCCAATGAAGAATCAACCTTTTTTCTTGAGAAATAAGTGATTTAGGACATTTAAAAAATGCTTACATTCTGAAAGAACTTAAGGAGAATTTTACCAGCATATGAAACTGGAAAATGCCTGCAATATGTTAAATTTAAATAAAAGAAAAAAGTAGGGTAGCATCTTTTGCCCTTCATCACTACACTGCTTTCCCATGCTCCTGGGACACACCTGGAAATAAACTTTGGCTCAGTGTGTTTTTCCTGGTCAAACATTCTAAATACATCATTTAATTATACCACCTCACAACCTTCTCTAGGGAAATACTTTTACTATATCCAATGGGGATTTTTTTCTGTTTTTTTCTGCATGATCTGGGTGTTAAACGTATTGTTTTTTTCTAAATAATTGTCATTACGCTTCTGATGAAGGACTTGTTGGTCCGAAAGCTAGAGCAGTTTCTTCTTATTGTTACATCTATGTTGGTCCATTAAAAGGTATCAAATCATTTGCTTCTGGATCTTTACTATATCCAGTCATTCCATTTACAGTACATCTTCCTAAACAGGTTCTAGACCATAAACTTGCTTCATTTCTTTTAGAAACTAAACTTTAAATTAGAGGAAAATACTGTAATGTGACCTAACAAGGACTTGAACCCAGACCTCGGTATAACATACAGTATTGGTGCTTTACCCACTGAGATGTGACACTTAGTCCACTAACTTCAGCTTCCCACAGTCACTTTCTCCATCAGAAGTGCAAATCTAGCAGTTACTATAGGAACAACTGAGATGGTAATTAGCAGTTATTTTAAAAACTACAAAGTCTTTCACACATTCATAGAGTGGGCATATGGTTCTTAGTCATTTTGCAAACAACCTTGGGCAGCAATGCACCTATGAAAGCTCTGGGTTAAATTTTAGGGAAATTTCACATTAATCCTTTTTTCTTGTCTGTGAGCATAGAAGGAATTGTGTAAGCAATAACCCACAACAGAATATGCATTTTTAGAGAATCAGTGCATGCCCCGGGTAAATTGGAAAGCACAAGGCCACAGCTGAGTGAATTTCAATGCACCCAGGAAGTGCATTAATTCTTAAGAAAGCCATCCCCTGGGCCACCTGATGCCCAGTGGGTAGCAGTCTGTGCTCCTACACCAGAGACCCAGGTTCAGGAACAGACTCGGGAACTATGTCAGGCAGGCCGGGCTGGGTAGGCCCTGCTTGCGTGGCAGCACTCACTGCTCATGGATGGAAAGCATTAGGATCTGCCACTGTGATGACCCCTGCGGGGTGCCGAGGAGCTTGCTTCTCTGCAGGGGCAGATCAGCGACATGGGAGACCAGATGGGGAGTGTAAATGATGTTGGGGAGGTGGTCAGTAAAGTTGAAAAACTAGAGCTGGCAGATGAAGCTTGGCTCATTCCATGGCCCATGCTGCCATCCAGACCTGGTGACTCTGGATGTGGGTTCCAGGTGTGTAGAGGATGGACCTTCCCTTCCTGGCTCCACCACAGGGGGCAATTCATGTGGGAACTCAAATCCTAGGGAGGCATGTGGGGGGTTGGGGCTGAAGGTATGGCAAGCTCCAAAATTCTAGAGCACCATTTAAAAGGAACCTCTGCCCTGGAGTAGATTATTGTACTTAATTTTTTTTTTTTAATGAAAAGGGTTTTATTTTCCATTAGTTAAGTCGTTGTAGGCAGACTAGGAGAGTTTGGTAACATAAGCTGCATAATTTTGAATAAACATTGGAACTGCATTTTTTTAAAGAACCCTATGCCTTGTTGTTTTTTTTTTGTGTTTAAAATGTGGCCTTTTTTTCACTTTAATGGAAAAAGGTTTTACCATCAGCTAGGTTGTTGCTATATAGATTAGGTCAAGTTAGTTATGAACAGTACAGGTTCTAGGTAAAAACAGTCATGTGCTCTGTTCTAAACAATGAAATTGATTTAGTCAATTTTTATATCCCATGGGCAGGATATTCAGAAGAGTTGCACATGGCGCAACACAGTTGCACCATGCGCAACCCACTGATGTGCCCCGGCATGATATTCAAAAGGGGAATGTGCCTGGCACAAATCCAGATGCACCGGAGTGCATCAGTAATGTATGCGGCACAAGTAGGGGGGGCATGCCCATGCATGCTCCGCACATCCCGATATTCAGTCCAGGATGTGCTGAGCCCATGCAGGTGCAACCCCTATTTGCGCTGCACACAGTTGATCAAAAAAAAAAAGAGCAACAGCTGTCATCCACAGGTGAGCTGCCGTATAGCAGGGCGCAACACGGCAGCTGCCAGCTGTGGGTGGCCCCCCGAGCTCCAGCGGCACCTTCGTGGTAGCGCCCCCCCATGCCCGATCATGGGCATTAGTATTGTAATAAAGGTCCTATATCCCTGGTGGTCCAGTGGACCGCTCCCAGCCCGATCACGGGCATATGTAATAAAATAAAAGTCCAATATCCCTGGTGGTCCAGTGGACCCCTCACAGCTTGATCGCAGGTGTCAGTAATAAAATATGACAAACCAATCCATCCCTGGTGGTCCAGCGGTACCCTCCTCCCCACCCGCCCACTGAGCCCCACCACCCGCTCCCCGGGTCAGCGGCGGGCAGCTCCCCACCCAGATGCCACCCCTCGCCACCCGACTGACTCAGGTTTGACAGGGCTGCACGCCCATTGGTCCACAGTGTGAGCCAATGGACATGCAGCCCATACTGTACTACACAGACCAGATATGTGAATGGATCAATTCACATTTCTGGATTATGTAGTACGGTACTGCTCTGATAGATCAACTGATGGTGCTAGGAGTTCTTTTCCCATGCAGTGACATGGTCAGCCTTTAAATTCCTGATCCCATAAACAGAACTGTGTAGAATGTTATCAATAAAAAGAAAGTAAAAAACACAGTTTAAATATCTATTTTTATTTAGTTACAGTTAAGTATAGGGATCCTTTGTGGGTATAAGTAGGATTTCTGAATGAAGGACTATTACAGGCAGCTGTAAAACTGCTAAGCTTTCCTGTACCATATAGTACAGTATTTCTCAATGGAGGATTCAAACTCCCAACCCTTAGGTTAGAAGCTTGACTGGCCAACCTAAGTAGGCTGGTTGAATGGTTGACTCAGCCCCATCCCACAGAAATGTTTTATATTTCAAGAAACAAGCAGGAAAGTAGAAACCTGAGGAATTATTACAGTAATTATTTAAATTATCAAATGGGTAAGAGAGCTACTCAAACTTGATTGGCTAAGAACCATTCCATTCTATGGTGATATCTTATGATAACACCACAGCCTGGAAAAGATCCTGCCAACTGTTTTTTTTTCTTTTTTTTTGAACCTACCTGAAATCAGTTTGATAATGGCAATAATATGCTCCAGAATATGATGCTGCCACTTTTCAGGATGGTGAAGCAATGCACCTAAGGTGGGGCATTAATTAAAACTAGAAACAAGAAACATAGAATCTGATGGGAGATAAGGACCACTTGGCCCATCTAGTCTGCCCATTTTACCTACCTGTGAATTTTTAATTTACTGATACAGTTGGTGCGAATCTGCCACATTTGTATTCACAAAACAATTCTCAAATTATGATGCAGAACTGGCATCTTTACTAGCTGATTTTTTTATTTAAAAAAAAAAAACACCCACAATGCTGTACAACCAGCCTCTCTCCCCACCCAAGAACACAGACACAATTATTTTACACCGCCTGATGGCATCCTACTCTGTCCCTGAACATCATGCTGCTGTGGCTGGCTGGCAGGCTGGCAACTGAAGTTAAGTTAAGCCAGTCCCCCCATACGAAATACACTATACCCACCTCCCCCCAAGTCCCACTGTCTTTTGTAGAAACATCATACCCCCCATCCAACCCCTCTTTGGCCCCCAGCACCCTCCTTCCCCCATCAGCACCCACAAAATCAATAACAAAAATGGTCCCCTGGTGCAGTGCTTCTGGGCTAATCAATGCTGACTCCCCATCTGGTAATGGTGTGAATGAATGAATAGTGATGTCTTTGCTCCTTGTAAAACCAGATTGGTTGATTGGTTGAATTTTCAACCAGTCAGGTTTTACTAGGAACAAATATGTCACCATTCATTCATTAAAGCCATTACAAGATGGAAATCAATACTGAACAGAGCAGATGCACTGCACCGAGGGACTGTTTTCTTTATTTGCAGGTCAATTTTGTGGGTGCTAGTAGGGAGGAGGGAGGCGGGGACCATAGGGGAGATGGGTGGAGGTCTGGGTGTTTCTACAAAAGATAGTGAGACTTGGCTGGGGGAAGAGGAGGATGGAGTGCATTTGGTGCACAGGTGGAGGGAAGGGTTTAACTTTTCAATGAGCACCAGCATGATGTTTGTCGGCACTGGGGGGATGATGGAGGAGAATGCCAGCTGGAGGTTTGGGATGAGGTCTCTTCAATTTACACATAATTTGCCTTGTTATTCACCAGGTGAACAGGCCATTCACCACATGATTTTGTTCAATCTGCCTGGTGAATAACAATGTGAATTGTAGTCAACAGCTCCACAAATGTGCTGAAATTTGCAGATGGAATTTCATCAGCTTTGTGCATCCCTAATGATAACACACATTCTGTTGCGTATTTTTCTTAAATTAACTATCATATCAACAGTACTAACACAGTAGTCCAAACTTAGAAGTTCTTTACAGGTACCTCAGTTCTAGATCCCAGAATTATGAAATACAAAAGCAAGCAAACTGCCATTTTTGGTATTTTGTCAGAGCATGGCCAAAATGCATTGTTTTCTGTCTGTGGAATCCAATCAAATCAGCTGATCCGTTCCGTCAAAATTCTATGGAATAATTTTCTATTTAAAGGGCCTGTGACATTCTGGGTAACCTTTGTAAAATATATACAGTGCTAGTCTGGTTTCCTAAATTTCCTAAGTTTGATTCCTCTTCTCACTTTCTAATTAAATTAGTGTATGGAAACAGAATCCTTGCCATTCAGACTTAATCTGCTGATGCTGTTTTGTTATACATGATGCCATAATCTCCAACTCTTATCTTATAATGTGACATCTAACATAATCATTTTCATGGCAAGCAATTTTGATGTATAAACAGATGATAATGACATCTCATGTAGGCAGGTAAAAGGAGCAGAATACGTCTGAGGGAGAGTGATCCTATTTGTAAGCAGATGTACTTGGTGAGGTGGGGAAGATAAATACAGAACCAATATGAAAGAAACAAAACTGTGTGTAAATATTACGCTTTTCAGTGTTATCCCAGAGATGTCACAAGCTCTTTAAATTCACGTTGTTCCATCAGTGCACACTGGTATGAGGTACAGGTGAGTGAATGTGAAAATTGGTGACTTCAATTTGGCTTCAGTTCAAACCCCCTATTTTCAGTTCAGCCTTTACTATTCTCCAAAGACACTTTATGGTCTTGGTATAGGGGTCTAGCAGGCTACAAATGAGGGTACAAGACATTCCTTTACAACCCTTTACCCACTTCAATCAATCCCAACCTCTTCCACTCTCCCCATTCCACGAATTGGTAAAAAAAACCCTAAATCAATGCCGATTACAATACCATGAGCTAGAAGTTTTTTACAAAAATGGAGAGAGGGAGGAGGGAATAAAGTGACAGGACTGGGGAAACGGGTGGCCGTAGGAGTATACTAGGCCACCTGGAAGGGCCAGAGTGTTACTTTTTTGTTTAGCTGGCAGAAGGTTAAAGTGATCCAAAGTGGCCCAGAAGTCTGATTGGGCCAAATCAAAAGTAAACATTCCAAATTTTGACACAGTCACTAAATTTGAATTCAGCATCATCTCATCCTTAGTGTGGGGTCAAGTTTCCAGTGGCACACACATTATCTCTGCCAACTGAAACCTTGATTCCACAGCACAAAAGGGATTCTGTGTGACTGAGCTGATGGAGAGGGATTTTTTTTCCTTTTGAACTGGGAATTCCACAGACTGGAAAGCCTCACTCTGGGCCAGCACTAACCTAAGCATGAACTTGTCAAATGGCAAATGCAATAGCAAATGGTGGGTGGGCAGAGGGGGACAGTGAAAAATCAGGGATACTGAACGAATATTTCTGCTCAGTATTCACAAAAGAGGAGGGGGAAGTGCCTAATCCAATTAACAGAAGCACTCTTGATAGGGGGGTCGATCCCAGTCCTTTCACAGAAGAAAGGGTTCTGAAAGAACTCCTAAAACTGAAGGTGGACAAAGCAATGGGTCCTAATGGAATTCACCCAGAATTCTAAAAGAATTAAGGGAGGAACTAGTGAAACCACTGGCTACTCTTTTAATAAATCATTGGAGGATGGTGTGGTACCGAGGACTGGGAAGGCGGATGTGATTCCCCTTCACAAAAGTGGGACCAAAACAGAGGCAGGAAACTACAGACCTGTCAGTCTGACCTCTGTGGTAGGGAAAGTGATGGAGTCACTTCTGAAGGAAAGAATAGTTGAGTACCTAGAGGCCAGTGGGGCACAGGACCCAAGGCAGCATGGGTTCACAGTGGGAAGGTCATGTCAGATGAATCTAATAGATTTCTTTGACTGGGTGAACAAAGTAGTAGACCAGGGAGGGGCTGTGGACATGGCCTACCTAGATTTTTGCAAGGCATTTGACACAGTCCCACACAAAAGATTAATATACAAGTTAGCCAGCCTGGAGTGGGTCCCAGGGTGGTAGCCTGGGTAAAACATTGGCTGCACAACAGGACACAGAAGGTAATTGTAAATAAAGTCCACTCTGAAGAAATAGGGGTTACTAGTGGGGTACCGCAGGGTTCAGTATTGGGTCCAGTCCTTTTAATGTCTTCATCAGTGACATTGCAGAGGGACTGAAAGGAAAAGTATGCCTTTTTGCAGATGACACAAAGATCTGCAACAGGGCTGATACACAAGGAGGTGTGGAAAGGATGAAAAGTGACTTGGAAAGGTTGGAGGAATGGTCAGAAGTATGGCAGCTAGGATTCAATGCAAAGAAGTGCAAAATAATGCACCTGGGAAACAAGAACCCAGGGGAAGAATACACAATGGGTGGGGAGGTAGTAACAACAACAAAAAAGGAAAGGGACCGGGAGGTAATCATATCAGATGACCTTAAGGTTAGCAAGCAATGTGAGAAGGCAGCAGGGAGAGCTGGGGGTATACTGGGATGTATAGGGAGAGGCATCAGCAGCAGAAAACAGGAAGTTGTTATCCCTCTGTACAGACAGTTGGCAAGACCCCATCTGGAGTATTGTGTCCAGTTCTGGAGACCCCATCTCCAAGGACATAGACAGGATAGAGGCAGTTCAGAGGAGGGCAACTAAAATGGTGCAGGGTCTGCAAGAGAAGCCATATGAGGAGAGACTAAAGGAGCTTAATATGTATACCCTTGAGGAAAGAAGGGAGAGGGGGGACATGATAGAAACTTTTAAGTACCTCAGTGGAATCAACAAAGTCCAAGAGGGTAGCATCTTTCAGAAAAAGAGACGTGCAAGAACAAGGGGACACAATTTAAAGATAGAAGGGGAGCGGTTCAGGGGCAATGTGAGGAAGTATTATTTCACAGAGAGGGTAGTGGATGCATGGAACAGCCTTCCTGAGGAGGTTGTGGGGTCTAAAACTGTGGGAGAATTCAAGAATGCATGGGACAGACATAAGGCAATTCTTGTGGGGGGTAGGAAGAAATAGGCTGTTGGTTAACTAGGATCTGCAGCCTATCCTGCAGGTAGGGAAATGGGCAGACTAGATGGGCCAAGCAGTCCTTATCTGCTGTCAAAGTCTATGTTTCTATGTTAGCATAGTAATATTGCCAGCTTAGTAGGAGAGCTCGAGTGGGAAATAACTGTGAACAAAATCAGGGACAGCATACAGGAAAACCATGCCTAGCATGACAGGCTCATGATTTACTGAACTAGAAAGGTCATGACTCTCAAAACTACTATATGTCACAGAATACTATAACATCTGTTGATATAATAATCACTTTCAAATTCAGACTTAATCACTTTGACGAAAAATATAACATGCTGGCCTGGTGCTGCTGAGGTGCTGGACACCACACCTTGTGCCACATCAGCAACCCAGGTTCAGGAGTGGACTCAGATCATTGGGGGTCAGTGGGGGAGGAAAGAATTGAGCATCCAGAGGACTGTTCTCCTTTCCTGGCAGGGAGGGGTGTCATAGATCCCGGTGCTTGGCGACTTCAGTGGAGACTGGGGGTGCAGCAGCCATCGGAATCTCTGGCAGGGGATTGGCTGCAGCAGCACTCCTGTGAGCATGCATGGGAGCGTACATGCTTGCACTGGTGTGCATTGCATGGCCAAGCCAGGGGAGGGACAGAAAAATGGAAAAACCCTGGTTGCCTGGTAAGTGAAGGTGGGTCCAGTGGACAGCCCCATGCCCATATCCGGGTCATTCCTCTGGATACAGAAGTTGATACCAGCCCATTTACAGAAGAAAGGGTTCTGAAAGAACTCTTAAAACTGAAGGTGGACAAAGCAATGGGGCCTGATGGGATTCATCCCAGAATTCTAAAAGAATTAAGGGTAGAACTAGTGACCCCACTGACTACCCTCTTTAGCAAATCATGGGAGGATGGGGTGGTACCCGAGGACTGGAGGAGGGCAGATGTGATTCCCCTTCACAAAAGTGGGAGCAAGGCAGATGCAGGAAACTACAGACCTGTTAGTTTAACCTCAGTGGTAGGGAAAATGATGGAATCACTTCTAAAGGAAAGAATTGTCGAGTATCTAGAGGCCAGAGGGCAAAGGACCCAAGGCAGCATGGATTCACAGCGGAAGATCATGCCAGACAAATCTGATAGATTTCTTTGACTGGGTGACCAAAGTAGTAGATCAGGAGGGCTGTGGACATGGCCTACTTTAGACTTAGCAAGGCATTTGACACAGTCCCACACAAAAGATTAATATACAAGTTAGCCAGCCTGAGTGGGTCCCAAGATGACAGCCTGGGTAAAGAATTGGCTGGAGAATAGGACACAGAGAGTAGTAAAATGGAGTCCACTCTGAAGAAAGGAGGGTTACTATGGGGTACCGCAGGGTTCAGTATTAGACCGTCCTCTTCAATGTCTTTATAAGTGACATTGCAGAGGGACTGGAAGGAAAGTATGTCTCTTTGCAGATGACACAAAGATCTGCAACAGAGTTGATGCACAAGGTGGGTTGGAAAGGATGAGAGGGACTTGCCAAGGTTAGAGGAATGGTCAAATGTATGGCAGCTTAGATTCAATGCTAAGAAGTGCAGGTAATGCACCTGGGAAACAAAAACCCAGGGGAAGAGTACACAATGTGGGTGAGGTACTAACAACAACAAAAATGGAAAGGAACCTGGGGGTAGTCATAACAGATGACCTAAAGGTGGGCAAGCAATGTGAGAGGGCAGCAAGGAGTGCTGGGGGGATACTGGGATGCATAGGGAGAGGCATCACCAGTAGAAAACAAGAAGTTATTATCCCCCTGTACAGACAGCTGGTGAGACCCCCATCTGGAGTACTGCGTGCAGTTCTGGAGACCCAATCTCCTCAAAGACATAGACAGGATGGAAGCTGTCCAGAGGAGGGCAACTAAAATGGTGCAGGGTCTGCACCGGAAGACATATGAAGAGAGACTTAAGGAGCTTAATATGTATAGCCTCGAGGAAAGGAGTGAGGGGGGACATGATAGAAACTCAAGTACCTCAAGGAGATCAACAAAGTCCAAGAGGGTAGCATCTTTTCAAAAAAAGAGGTGTGCAAGAACACAAGCAATTTGAAGATAGAGGGGACGGCTCAGAGGTAATTTAAGGAAGTATTTTTCACAGAGAGGTGTGGATGTGTGGAACGGCTTCTCCGGAGGAGGTTATGGAGTCAAAAACAGTGGTGGAATTCAAGCATGCATGGGACAGTCATAAGGCAATTCTAGGGTGTGGGGGTAGGAAGAAGTAGGCTGCTGATTAACTAGGATCTGCAGCTTATCCAGTAGGTAGGGAAATGGGCAGACTGGGTGGGCCAAGTGGTCCTTATCTGCTGTCAAATTCTATGTTTCTATGTTTCTATTCCAGCCGGCGTCTGGTTTTCCCTCCACTCCCTGGTTGCTCAATTAGATTCTAGATAGAGTGCCAGTGTGAGTTGGTGGTCCAACCCTGGAGGGCTCAGAGCTGGGGGGGGTTGGACAGCCAGTGGAGTTGGAGCAAAGATGGGCCCAAACCAGGGGTGCGGCTGGAGACTTTAGGTGGGGCAGGAACAGGCCGAGCCAAGAGACCACACTGGAGAGAGTCCAGGCAACCAGAGAGGATGGGGCATAAAGAAAAGTTACAAAAAGAAAAATATAACACAATATTAGCATTAGCACTGAGGTGGTGGGATGGAGGAACTTGATGTGCTAGTGGTCTTCATCATCCCAAAGCTGTATGTACAGTATGTAGTTCAGCATTAACCCCAAAAAGCCCATCTGTTGAAAAAAATTAACATTTACTAGTGAACTGAAAATATTTCCAGTCAATTAAATTTGCCAAGTCGTGACTGTTTCAGTGTTTTTCTTATTATGCAAGCTAAACTGCATCTAGTTACAGTATGGAGATACAGTAACTATCTTGCATCCTGTTTCTCTATAGAAAATCAAACACAGGGTTCAGATTTCACCTAATGAATTCCTGTTCTACCTTGGAACAGTAGATACAAACACAGGACTGTCTCTTTCAGTGTGAAGTTCTCCTTTTATCTACTGCTGGTAAACCAATAACATCTATGTTAAGTTGTTCTGCACGTTTGAAAAATATTTTGTGACTAAGGTGGGCAAAATGGATGCCAGGTTTGGAGTATCAGAACTGTGTTGGCTTGATGGATTTTCTAGTCTTTTTTCATCTCCCCAAACCCCTAGATTCCTGTACATTTCAGTGCAAACTGTTTGCAGTTACCCCCACTTACCACTTAAGTAAGCTGGATTTAATTTGTTGGACTGAGGGAAAATTCTAGAAAGGTAAATATTTTATGATGACAACACCATTAAATAATTAAGTGTGTTGTAATGTTGTGCATAATTTTAGTGTAAACAGTGACCATGCTAATTGTTGTCTATGTGCCCTATTGCAGAGAAACAGCTGACCTTACTATGTAAAACTGTTACACAGAGTCCACCTTAAATGGATGTTATCAGACTGTGCACTGGTGAGCTCATGCTAATATCGCCTCCAATAAAGAACAAATCAGTGCTCAACTTGACTCGTCTTATCGCGCAGTCAAAACTGATGGCTGAAAAAGTCATAAAGATCCCATTTAATCTCTTGCCTATCTATCACTGTGAATGTCTTTATCCTCTTTGTGCAATGGTAATATCTGCTCATTATGAAAGCAAAATAGATCTGGCATGAATAAAAGCGGAATGAAGTGCTCACTTTGATTTTGACAGCATGATCAGTGGAAGCAGTAATCTGCAAGAATCATGAGGGCTAAATTATTCCGTAACAGTAATTTGAGGGAACAGCTCACAGCATACACATCTGCTTTCATATATTGTGACGTGCACTGATAAAACATCCTTCCCAATTTACTCTCTCTGTGCTTGACTAATCTGCAACAGCTCTCACAATGTCTAATCATGCCATCACAAAAAGAGAAGTTCAATTGAGATCCAAATGAAAGAAGATTGGAAAACTATCCTCAATTGAAATTACATTTGTAAATGAGCCATAGTTCTCTGTTCAGAGTGCATTATGGTAAATCTGTCTGAAGAAGCAGTTATGCTGAAGGAAAGCAATGTGTGGATTGTGTATGTTCAGTTACTGCTGAAGTTATAATATCCCAAGGACCCTGAAAATATTTCCAAAAGGTGTTAGTGCAGATACATAGTTATATCTGCAATGGAATAGGCATAACAAAATCATTTTTATGGTTAGTAATTCTGCATCATAAAGGCAGGTCTGAACTATTACAGTGCACGTTTGTACATGTGCCCAGGAAAGCCATTCAGCTTTTGCTTTTCCACTAGCACTGGGACATGCCAGTTGGGGGATACCTGAACTGCTGTCAGTCAGGGGCTAGCTGCACAAGTGTCTTCTCCTGTAACTCAACCTCCCCCCCCCCCCGACACACACACATGCTCACTGTCCAGCTGGCTACCTATCTCACTGATGTCTGCCAGCTTGGCATCAGCTCATGTAACTTGAGTTTCTGATCTTATGGAATAAGAGAAGAGTGTTACAACTCAAATGGTTGCAAGCTCCTTTTATGCACTGTGAGTAGCTGAATTATGGATAAAATCTTACTAGGCTTGCTTGTCACATGTTAAAAAATCTGGGCTTTCCTTTACAATTAGGGTCAAAAAAGATTTCTGAGAATGTACAATCTGCAAGCAGTACAGTGAAGAAAAATCAGGGAATTTTAAACAAATAGTGACTGAGCACAGTCTTCTAGCCAAGTCCGACGTGTCTGCTGATAGTTTACGTGGTGCCATTCAAAGTTATAAAGAACCAGTCATTTTAACTGTGAGTAGTTTATTTATCTTTACTGGTTTACATCCAGGGGAAAACAAACAGGGATCAGCAAATCCCATTTTCAGTTGCAACCTGGACGGATGGGGTGGTGGGTGGTGGAGAGTGTGCTGGAATTAAGGGGAGGGACAGAATATCACCTATATAATATGTATTTAATATTTATATAATATCTGCATTTGCTTTTTGTTTTATATATGCTTTTTATTATTGCACATTTTGTCTACCTTAGATTGAGCAGTTTGCTTAAGATGTAAATAACTTTGTTGACGTAACTGCCACCCCACCCCCTGGAACCATCTTGTAAACTAGCTATTGAAATTGAATGAGGCCATCCCAAAGTGCATTCATTTCATAATTAAAAAAAAATACTAATACAATTAAACAACAAGGTATAGCAGGACATGGGGCATTGTGGGATGTAACCACACCTCTTGTGGTGTGTCATGAGACATAGCTGAGTGCCTTAAACCACATGAGACGTTGGTAAATCCAACAACCAATGCCTGGAGTGCCTTTTTACATTTATAAAATGGATCTATCTGTGAAAACACTAAAGCACAAAATAACTAAAAGTTTTATTAAATATTTTTATTGAACATGCTGACAGACTGGAATCTGTCTTTATTAGGATGCTTGTGATCCAGGTTTAAGTGCTTGTGTGCATGTATGTGTAAAATTACAACAAACATATTAAACAAAAACCTGCAATAAATAACGATGACAAGCACCTGTCAATTAGTAGAATGGTCCCAAATTTAACACTTATGTGCAACTGGCAGTTCAGCACTTAAAAGACTCATACACAGGGTATTCCAATCTGCCAAACGAAAACACAGCACTGTAAGTTAGATGCTTACCTACATAATGCTGTGCTACTTTTACCCTGAAATATTGTTAATTTATGGTTGCTAGTATCCAAAGATCTCTGTACCATGTAAACAAACCTTCCAATCATATTTAAACATGCTGCTACGTGCTTATGGAATGATGTCAGTGGAGCGACAGTGCTCTGGAGTGTTAATGTATGGGGACTGTAGTAATTATCTACTAAAATAACATTAACAAAGCACTGTTACTTCAAATACACTACTGTGCAGGTATGACAACCTTTTCACACCTGCATAGTAAAGGATTTGAAGTAGAAGTGCTTTATTAACGTTATTTTAATTGTTAATTACTACCTGGTAGGAGAGAAGCTAGTCTCCACCAGCTAGGAGAAGGACCTAGGGGTCATTATAGCAGAAGACTTGAAAGTGGATAAATAGTGCGAAAAGGCAGCACTAAAGGCAAGTGGCATGCTGGGCTGCATCGGGAGGGGAATCACGAATCATAGGAGGGAAGTGGTGTTACCACTCTACAGGGCACTGGTGCGTCCCCACTTGGAGTACTGCATACAGTACTGGAGACCGCACCTCAAAAGGGACATAGACAGAATCAAGATGGTGCAGAGAAGAGGCCACAGAAATGATTCGGGGCTGCACCATATGGCATACTGTACAAGAACAGGCTGAGGAAACTCAACATGTACTCCCTAGAACAGAGTAGGGAGAGGGGCGACATGATTAAGACTTTTAAATATATGTGGAGTATAAATAAGGTTAACATTCAGGAGCTTTTACAATTGAGAGAGAGTGGAAGAACAAGAGGGCATGACATGAGGCTGAAGGGATGGAGATTCAGGAGTAATACAAGGAAGTTCTTCTTTACAGAGAGGGTGGTGGACCCATGGAATAGCCTACCCAAGGAGGTAGTGGGGGCCAAAATGGTAAGCCAGTTCAAGAATGCATGGGATAGACATAAAGGTAACATACAGAAAGAAACGGAGGGGGAACAGCACCAGGACCAGGTAGGTTCTTGGGCAGACTAGATGGACCTTGTGTATCCCTTCTGCCATCACTTTCTATGTTTCTATGTTTCTGTAGATGGAGTGATTGTTTACCATGGACATCAAGAATTCAAAATTCTGCACAATTCTGCTGGTAAACCGTTTGCTATCCCCCACCCACAAATGATACATATGGAATGTTGCCATTGCATACAAGATGTCAAAATTATGCATAATTATGCTAGCAAAATGTTCACCCCACCCAGACACAAACCCTCACCACAGAAGGCCTAGTATAGAATCAGGTCCTCAATTTTATATGTGGCAGGTAAGCAACAGAGATTTCCTTGACAAGCATGTAAGGCAAGGAGGGCTATGTTTCATGGCAGATAAAGGAACACCAGAAATCAAAAACAGCATAATACTTCATTGTTTTAAATCTGAGCTCAAAACGTATTTGTTTTACAAGGCTTTTTCTGAAAGCTTTTAATATTTTAAACGTATGTTTATTATTTGATTATACTGTTTGTTCATTTCATTGTACAGCGCCTTGATATCTGAAAGGCGCTTAAGAAATAAAGTTTTACTTACTTGTTTTAATTTGTGTATACTTATAACAAGTGCATAATAAAGGCAAAACAGATCACAAAGGCATGGATCAATGTAGACAGATCGCTGGACAGAAAAAGGTGCTTTATCCTAGCGATGTTTTTCAGGTGGTAGAAAGAAGACTTAACGACAGCTGACACCTGAGTCTGAAGTGTCAGCCCCGCATCCAACATCACCCCTAGGTCTCACACCTGTTCAGAGACCTGAAGCTCAGCATCCCCAAGAAACAATCCTAAAGGGGAGCCTGCCTCAAGCCCCTCTATCTGGTGATCTGGATCCAAAACCATCACCTCCGTCTTCCCAGAATTCAACTTCAGCCAACTGGACTTCATCCAATCCTGGATTTCATTGAGGCAGTTATTAAATACCGAGAGTGCTCCTTCCTGGTCGGGGGCAAAAGACAGGTATAGCTGGGTATCATCAGCATAACAATGAAACCTCAGCCCATACCATCTTACAATGTCTCCAAGGGGAAGCATGTACACCCCAAGCAGCATGGGGGACAATACTGAGCCCTGAGGGACCCCACAAGACAGGAAGATAGGGTCAGTGGAAAAAAACCCTGACACTACCCTCTGAGGTCTTTCAGTGAGGTAAGAGGTAAATCATCTGTGGACCAGGCCAGAAAGTCGACAGATAAATCTCAGGCACTCAAGCAGAACCCCATGGTCCACAGTGTCAGAAGCTGATGATAAATCTAAAAGTACCAAAATGGACCATTTTCTCTGGTCTCTCCACATCAGGAGATCATTGAGCACCCAAACCAGTGCGGTCTCGGTACTATGCCTCTTTCGAAAACTTGAATGGAGAGGTTCGTAGATGCTATGGATGGTCAAATGGTGCTCCAGTAGAGCTGCCACTACTTTCTCGATCAACTTCCCCACAAAGGGGAGATTCAAGATAGGCCTGTAGTTTGCAAGAGAGTCTGGGTCCAGAGAAGCTTTCTTCAACAAAGGTATCACCACTGCCTCTTTCAAGGAACAGGGATATTCACCTGAGTCGAGGGAACACCAAACTATCTGTGCCAGAACAGGTCCTAAAGAATCACCACAACCCATAATCAGGGATGTGGGGCCCGTGTCTAAACTACAGCATGTAAGGTGCATCTCCTGGACAATCTGCATAACATCCACAATTTCCAGACGGTCGAAGGTACTCCAGGAAAATGGTAGGATAGTGACTGAGCCCTGATCCCCAGTAACTCGCATAGAATGTGTCAAGTGGATTTCTGACCTAATGTCAGACACCTTATCAGTAAAGAACTGAGCAAGCTCATCACACTGTGATTGTGAGAAAGCTCTTCAGAGCTGCAGACAGGCTGGGTTGCACAGCCTGTCCACAGTTCTGAAAAGCTGAGCTGGTCAATTCTGAGTGGCAGAAATTTCCCCGGACAGGAACTCTGCTTTCTTACAAGAGATTTCTGACTGATAGAACCGATAATGTTCTAACAGTCTAAGATGGTCGGCATATAAGCTGGCTTTCTGCCAACAACGTTCTAACCTGCGTCCTAATCACCGCAGCTCCCTCAAGACTCCATCAAACTACGTATCCTGAGGTTGAAGGGAGAGAGGACACACATGAACTGGAGCAATAGAATCCAGGGCTGAGGTAATGGCATTGTTATATGCCAAAACCAAAGCCTCTGGATCCTTGCAATGCACAGGAAATTGTGATACATCAGCTGTGATTGCCCTTCAGTGGCTTTGCAGGTTCAAGGGGTGGCAATGTGCCTTGAATCTGGGAGTGGCACAGGTCCTTTGAGGGTTTAGTCTCCAGTGGCCCACAAAACATCTATGCTGAGAACCATTATTAAGTTCTACAATGCCAGAAGAGGTGAATAAGCACAGAATGTGTATGCTGTTTGCATTTGGGGTTTTATTCCAGCATTTCGCACCTCAGTGGCAGTAAATCATATTCTAATGGGGAGTCTTCAATAAGTGAGTGACTCAGGGTGCTCCAGAGAGGAGTGCCATCCTTTGTCTAGAAGCCTATGGGGGTTCTGGAGAAAAGGAAATGAATTAAAGAATGAGTTTCCATGGGGGCATAGTATAGTTGGCTCTGGTGGTCTGAGCTGAAGCCCCACAGTTCAATTCACTCTCTGCAGTGTATTAGATTTCTGTGTGCAGCACAACCAGGGTAAAGGTGCAAATGTCATGATAACGCAAGTTTTTTACCGGTAGGGGCGAGGTTCCCAGCATTAGAGGTGGCAGTTCAACTCACCAAGCCATGTAAATGTTAATATGACTGGAGGTGTTCATTGGAGGCCTTGACACTGTATGATCACTGGTGGCAAGACTTATGGTTCAGGAATGCCAGTGAAAAGAGCTGAATGTGCCCACAGGGTAACTAGAGAAAATCAAAACTGTTGCTCAGTAATGGGGTAAAAATAGATTTTAAAATGGATAAGAGAAATTAAGATACAGTGTATGATGGGTCAAATGTGATCACATGACCAGCACAAAAGTGCAGGTCAGAAATACTTAACATTCTGAACTTCATTACTCAGCTTTAAAGCTAAAAATCAGGTAGAAAATGTTATAATCAATTTTATAATCACAATAAGGCACTCCAGGGTGTGCGTACTTGTGTGATAATGGCACGTTTCTGGTGTGTCAGGCACTCGGCATTGTCTTGCACCTCTCCTTCTGAGGTGTGTTGCTAACCCACCATTTATACACATCTTGTCATGCCATGTTATTTAAGCATTAAAGAAGCAGCTCAGCAAGTGAACAAATGGTACCGAAACCCACTAAGTTCTTAGGTCCTAGAAACTATGACAACCAGTTAAATACAAGTAAGGGAGTTTGCCCATGTTATTAAAATGGCAATATGCCTTAGGATGGGACTATGCATAAATAGATACTTTAGTATGCTAATTGTTCAAACTACACTGTAGTACTCGGTGTAAGGACTGTAGTTCCCTTCAGGGTTCAGTCTGGATTACTGCAGGTGACAAGTACAGTACCATGTGACATGGAATTGTCCTCAAAGTGAAGGCCAGTTAAAGTATTCAGTGCACTATTTCCTGTCTCCAGACTACTTATTGAATGGTGTGCCTTCTTGTAGTGTATGTGCATACTTGTGTGCTGCCCCAGACTCAGTTAAATACAAATGTTCACGGTGTGCACCCCTGCCTCAAATCCAATGTCAACCTTACAATCCCCTAGACTGTGGAGGAGGAATTACTATTAATTTGTGTATTTTGTAGTTTATGGTTTTATGTGTTTCAAGGTCTGGCTGAAAGTTTTTAGTTAGGGGGAAAAAGGCTGCCATTTGAAAGTTTTTAAGAGCTAAAAAGTTCTGAGAAGTAGGTGTAATGATTTTAATGCAAGTAGTGAGACTGGTCTTTTTGTCATGGGTCATTCATTGCAGGATTTACCCATGAATAAAAACTCAAGCTGACCAATCTGATCCAAGGATTTTTCCTGCTATGTTATAGTACAATACAAGCACTTTTAATGTTGGGAGTGCTGTGGCACCATATTGAAACCTGATGCTAAATGAGATAATGTTTGTAGTGCTATTTGAGGGTATAGTGGTGATCTATAGAATTGTTTTTGGGCTGTTGAAAATGTAAAACCTAGTTTGGTGTGCTTGTAGTGGTGCTGTTTTCCTTTGCTGTCTTTACTTGTGCAAATTTTCATCCACCCTCTCCCCCTTGCTTCCCACTCTTAAACACAATTAAATACAAATAACAATACAATTCATAGCTTCAGTAAAATCAGACAGAATAGGCCTGGTGCCATAAGTAGGTTTTTAAGGCCTGTTTGAATGTTTCAATCCCCCCACGGTTGCGCACTCCTGAAGCTGATTGGGTAGAGAATTTCAAAGGGCTGGGGCCACATACATAAATGCATGGACCCCCGATGATTTTAAGGATACCCTTGGAATCTCTAGCAACCCCTTGTCAGCCGAGCGGAGTGATCGCCCGGGGCAGTAAGGAACCAGAAGCTCTTTCAGGTAGTCTGGGCCCAGTCCATGTTGGGCTTTGTAAGTCAAAAGTTAGACTTTAAAGGTGATCTGCCACTGAATTGGCATCCAATGCAGTTCGCACAGCACCCGGAGATATGACAAGTCTGGGGAGTTCCTGTCAACAGCCGGGTTGCAGCGTTCTGCACCAGCTGCAAGCAGCGGATATCAAACCCAGTTAGTCCTAGACAGAGGGATTTGCAATAATCAAGGTGCGAGGTCACAAAGTCGTGGACCAGCGTAGGAAGATCACCAGACAGAACTAGAGGCTTGACCCTGGAGATGTTCTTCAGATAATAAAAAGAGGACTTGATGACTACCAACACCTGAGATTGCAGTGTTAGCCCATCATTAAGAATCACCCCCAGGTACCGCACCCATTCAGAGGCAAGAAGCTGGGAGCCCCCCAGGAAGAGACCCATTGGCAAACCCGCTCCCGACCCCTATATCAGGTGACTCGGGTCCACGACCATCGCCTAAGTCTTTTCCGAGTTCAACTTCAGATAGCTGGAATTCATCCTG
Organism: Neoceratodus forsteri; assembly: GCA_016271365.2. Taxonomy (NCBI): domain Eukaryota; kingdom Metazoa; phylum Chordata; order Ceratodontiformes; family Ceratodontidae; genus Neoceratodus; species Neoceratodus forsteri. The sequence goes on along the minus strand of CM057452.1, from coordinate 453,034,462 downwards.
TCCTGGATTTCAATGAGGCAGTTATTAAATACCAAGAGTGCTCTATCCTGATCAGGTGCAAAAGACAGGTACAGCTGGGTATTATCAGCATAGCAGTGAAACCTCAGCCCATACCATCTTACAATGTCTCCGAAGGGCAGCATGTACACCACAAACAACATGGGGGACAATACCAAACTCTGAGGGACCCCACATGACAGAGAGACTGGGTCGGAGGAATACATCTCCAACACCACCCTCTGAGTTCTGCCAGTGAGGAAAGATTTAAACCACCTGAGGACTGTGCCAGACAAGCCACAGATGAACCTCAGGCGTTCAAGAAGAACCCTATGGTCCACCGTGTCAAACGCTGATGAGAGATCAAGAAGAACCAAGAAGGAGTGGCTATTCTGATCTCTTACCATCAGGAGATTATTGAGCCCCTGAACCAGCGCAGTCTCGGTACTATGCCTCTTTCGAAAACTGGATTGGAGAGGTTCGTAGATGTTATGGATGGTCAAATGGTTCTCCAGTTAGAGCTACTACTTTCTCAATCACCTTCCCCACAAAGGGGAGGTTAGAGATAGGTCTGTAGTTGGCAGGGCAGTCTGGGTCCAGAGAAGCTTTCTTCAGGAGGTTGGCACCACCACCTCCTTCAGGGAGCTAGGAAACTCACCCAACTCAAGGGAGCACCAGACTATCTGTGCTAAGACTGGGCCAATGATATCACAACAACCCATAATCAGGGAAGTTGGGCCCAGATCTAAACTACAGTATGTAGGGTGCATACCCTGGACAATTCATACAACATCGACGAACTCTGACCAGTCGAAGGTACTCCAGGAAAAGTGAGGAAAAGTGACCGAGCACTGATCAATAGCATCTCCCATAGAGTCTGCTGGCTGGAGCCTCACCCTGATGTCAGCCACCTTATCTGCAAAGAATCAGGCAAGCTCATCACACTCCACTTGTGAAAAGGCTCTTCGAATCTGCAGGCAGGCCGGGTTGCACAGTCTGTCCACAGTTCGAATGAGCTGAGCCGGTTGGTTCTGAGCAGCTGCAATCTCTCCAGACTAGAACTCTGCCTTTTTACAGGAGATTGTAGGTTGATAGACTTGATAATGTTCCATCAGTCTAAGATGGTTGGCCTCCAGGGAGGATTTCTGCCAGCAACGCTCTAACCTTCGTCCAGTTCGCTGCATCTCCCTCAAGGGCCCGTCAAACCAAGGGGACCGAGGGCGAAGGGGAGAGAGGATGAACACAGATAGGAGTGATAGAATTCAGAGCTGAAGAAATATCCTTATTATAGGCTAGAACCAAGGCTTCTGGACTACTACATGCCCCAGAACACACCAATAGGTTGAGGACAGGCCATCAGGACTTACATCCCGTAAAGGGAAGTATCTGACCATCTCCACAGAGGTAGGCCTACGAAGGGGGGCTCAGAAACTGAACCCCACAATGTAATGATCGGACCATCCAACAGGTTCCACCCCCAGGTCAAAGTCTTCAATCCCCATGAGGAAGACCAGGTCAAGAGAGTGACAGATGAGGGGAGGCCGAATGTAATTCCCATTCACAAAAGTGGTAGCAAGACAGAGGCAGAAAACTACAGACCTGTCAATTTGACCTCAGTGGTAGGGAAAATGATGGAATCACTTCTGAAGGAAAGAATTGTTGGGTACCTAGAGGCCAGTGGGGCACAGGACCCAAAGCAGCATGGATTCACAGTGGGAAGGTCATGTCAGACAAATCTAATTGATTTCTTTGACTGGGTGACCAAAGCAGTAGACCAGGGAGGGGCTGTAGACATGGCCTACATAGACTTTAGCAAGGTCTTTAACACAGTCCCGCACAAAAGATTAAAAAACAAATTAGCCAGCCTGGGAGTGGGTCCTAGGTTGGTAGCCTGGGTAAAACATTGGTTAGACAACAGGACACAGTGGGTAATAGTAAATGGAGTCCACAGTGAAGAAAGGAGGGTTACTAGTGGGGTACCGCAGGATTCAGTACTGGGGCCGGTCCTTTTTAATGTCTTTATAAGTGACATTGCAGAGGGACTGGAAGGGAAAGTATGTCTCTTTGCAGATGACACAAAGATCTGCAACAGAGTTGATGCACAAGGTGGGGCGGAAAGGATGAGAAGGGACTTGGCAATGTTAGAGGAATGGTCAAATGTATGGCAGCTTAGATTCAATGCTAAGAAGTGCAAGGTAATGCACCTGGAAAACAAAAACCCAGGGGAAGAATACACAATGATGGGTGAGATACTGACAACAACAGAAATGGAAAGGGACCTGGGGGTAGTCATATCAGACGACCTAAAGGTGGGTCAGCAATGTGAGAAGGCAGTAAGGAGGGCTGGGGGGATACTGGAATGCATAGGGAGCGGCATCACCAGTAGAAACCAGGAAGTTGTTGGCCCTCTGTACAGACAGTTGGTAAGACCACATCTGGAGTACTGTGTACAGTTCTGGAGAACCCATCTCCACAAAGACATAGACAGGGTGGAGGCTGTCCAGAGGAGGGCAACCAAAATGATGCAGGGTCTTCATCAGAAGACATACAAAGAAAGACTAAAGGAACTAAATATGTATAGCCTTGAGGAAAGGAGGGAGACGGGGGACATGATAGAAACTTTCAAATACTTCAAGGGAATCAACAAAGTCCAAGAGGGTAGCATCTTTCAGAAAAAGAGATGGGCAAAAACAAGGGGGCACAATTTGAAGATTGAGGGGGGAATGGCTCAGGGGTAATCAGAGGAAGTATTTCTTCACAGAGAGGGTTGTGGATACATGGAACAGCCTTCCTAAAGAGGTTGTAGAGTCAAAAACAGTGGGGGAATTCAAGAATGCATGGGACAGACATAAGGCAATTCTAGTGGGGGGTAAGAGGAAGTAGGCTGTTGGTAAACTAGTATCTGTAGCTTATCCATTAGGTAGGGAAATGGGCAGACTAGGTGGGCCAAGCGGTCCTTATCTGCCATCAAATTCTATGTTTCTATGACCATGTTTGTGAGTAGCAGAGGTAACAATCTGTGTAAGGCCCAGTGATGTCATCAGCTGGAGGAACTGTCAAAATTGTAAGAGTTCATCATTGACCCAGGTGTTGAAGTCACCCAGGACCATCGGCCTGGGAGACTCAAATGCCACGTCAATCACGAAGTCTGCTACTTTCTGAAGGAATCGCTTCTCATCCCCAGGTGGACAGTAGATGAGGACAATTCTACAACCTACACCTGCTGCTACAGTACACTCAAATGACGCAGCCTCTTTGACTTGTACACTCGTGAGGCCCAGTTCAGTCTTGAAACAGACTGCACCCCTCCCATGGTCCAATCTTGAGCGGTGTATCACCAAGTACCTGGACGGAATTGCAGCCTCCAATGTAGTGCCAGCATTCTCATCCAGCCAGATCTCAGTGGTGCAAGCCAGATCAGCTGTTCCAACAATATCTGGAATAATCGCAGTCTTGTTTTTAATAGATCTGGTGTTGCATAGCACTGCTCGAGTTGGATGGGCTTCCAGGGCTGCCCGGGCTACCTGCCCACCAATAATGGTGGTGCCCTTAGGCATGAAAACCAGGCATGGGGGACTATGTTCCAGGATCCATTTCGCCCCAGGGCATCTTCTGAACCTAACAACCCCAATGTGAGGGCCCCGGTCTTTCATCCTCCACTGTTTGCACTCCCTCAGTTCATCTCCCCTAACCCCGACGGACAGTGCTGGTAAGTTGAAAACTGCAAAGGGGGGAGATAAAAGAGCGGAGGGTGCAAAGGATAAAGGATGAATAGCACACGACCATGATGGCCAGCCTCCAACATATAATGCTAAACCAAATCAAAACAAAACTATGCCAAAACAAAAGAAAAATCTCAACAAATTAACTTAAAACAAAAACCCAAAATAAATAAAATACTCCCACAACTCTCACTTGGGGAGAATCAAATAAAGACACACAAACAATTAAACAAACAACCATACGGAAATTAACTTAAATTAAATCCCTGTCAGAGTCTCTTCCTCTCTCTCACACTGACAGGCTAAAGCTTCAAACAATAAGTCAAACAATATAATAAATAACCCTCAATCACCCACTCCCCCATACATAAAATATACTAAAACAAGTTTAAAATACAGGCAACTCAGTCACAGAATCCAAGACAGTGGTAGGTCTGCTCGAGAAAAATCCAGTCATAGAATACATGATAAATCTCTTTAAAGCTGTAACTTAAATCCAAAGATGCAAAAAACAGATCAAACAAATATAATGAATATCTTCAGCCCCCCAAGGCCCTCTCACTGCCTAGGGAGACTAACAGAGCACAGGTACTCTCACTGCCTGAACTAAGAAATAGTACCAGAATTGCAAACCTTTTTCAGCCCCCAGGCCCTCTCACTACCTGGGGTATCTGACAGAAGCACAGGCACTCTCACTGCCTGCCGAAAATTAACAGTAAGTCAACAAATGATAAGAATTTAAAGTCTGACTGCATGCAGGCAGGATAGCTTTGTAGCGGGAGTCCTCTCTCAGGGTCCATTTTATTTATTTTATTTAAAATTTGATGACCGGGAAAGGCACACTGAGCTGAGGCTAGTTTTCAGGTGAAACCCGGGTACAGTTTGTACAGAGAGCAACAATAGATTGAGGAATACAGACAGCTTGCACAACGTTTTTTACAAATAATTAAAATGCATTGATTTGGTAGTTAAACAGCAAAAAATTGTATGTGGAGTGGTGATAACAGGGGGGCTGGGAGGGTGGCAAGCTTCTGTCTGGAGCCAAAGACCATTGTGACCATTTTTTTTTTGCATTCAATGTAAGCAGGTTCTCAAGGAACCAGGATTGGACTCTATCAAAATCGTTTTGGACAGTGAGGAGGACACTGTCATAGGAGGGGCCCGAGGCAAAGATGATACTGTCATCTGCATAAAGATGCACGTTTGAGGCAAGACAGGAAGAGGGAAGGTCATTTATGAAGAGAGAGAAGAGGAGGGGACCAAGAATAGAGCCTTGGGGGATGCCAGATATGATATGAAGAGGAGAGAGTGTTGCCCACTTGAACTGATTGTTGCCTGTTGTGGAGGTACAAGTGGAATCAGGTGATGGCAGGTTGGGTGACACCAAAAGAGCTAAGTTTTCTGAGTAGAAGCGGGTTGGAGACAGAGTCAAAATGCTTTAGCCAGGTCTATGAATATGGCAGCAGTGACTTGGCTATTGTCCATGGCTGTGAGGATGGAATTGGTTACACTTCGAAGAGTGGTGATGGTGGAGTGGTGTTTTTGGAAGCTGGACTGAACTGGTGATAGGTAGTTGTTGGAAGAGAGAAAGTCAGACAGTTTGGTCAATATGAGGGACTCCTAGACTTTGGCAAGGGAGGGGAGGAGCAAGATAGGTCTATAGTTTCCCAGCTGGGAGGGCTCACCGCCTTTGTGATGAGGGATGATTTTGGCTGATTTCCAGGCTTTAGGAACTGTAGCTGTGTTTACGGAGCATTTTGGGGTGGATTCCGTCAGGGCTAGATTTGGATGAGTTAAGGGAGTAGAGTGCATTGTAAACCTCCAGAGGTGTGATGGGTGGAAAGAGGAAGCCGAGGTCAGGGGAGGATTGATAATCCAGGTTGAGGGAGGGGTGGAGGTGGGTAGGTCACAGGAGATAAAAAACTTGTTGACTAGCTCAGCCATGGAGGCAGAATCCGAGACGGTTTTGCTGTCTATAGTAAGGGTAGGGCAAGCCTGTTTAGTGGGGAGTCAAGGAGGGAGTTGATCAACTTCCAGAAAGATGTGTTGGTGTTCTGGGCTTGAGAGAATTGCACTTTAAAATAAGAAGATTTTGTTTGCCGGGTGGCCTTAGTGCATTTATTTCGAAGGTACTTATAGGATTGAAGATCTCTTGCTGCGTGGGAGGCTTTATAAAGTTGCCATGCTTTGTCACTGGAGCTACTCAAGGCGATAAGGTCGGCTGTGATCCAGGGGTGATGGAGACATTTTATCCTTGCTTTCCATAGTGGAGCATGCATGTCTCAGATTCTCTGGAATATACTGCATAACTGAAATAGGGCAATGTCCACATCAGACACGGACAGGATGGGTAGCCAGTCTGTGTGGGCAAGGTCCTGGAGTAAGGCAGGGACATTGAGGTTGTGAAGGCAGCACGACCAGATAAATTTGGGAGGGGAGGGTGGTGAGTGGATTTTGCGGATGCAATAAGTGATACAGTGGTCACTGAGGGCATCGGAGAAAACACCTGAGGCAGAGCTACAGTGGGGATGGGAAGATAGAATCCAGTCCAGAAGGGTGTGGTTTTGGGACCAGTGGTTTAGGTGAGTGGGTTCTCGGATTAGCTGGGAGAGATTTAGGGATTTGAGCCTTAGGATGGAGGGTTTAACAGAGGGGAGAGCCAGTCGAGATTGAAATCGCCAAGTAGCATGAGCTCGCCGTTGGATGTCTTGGTGGAGATTGAAGAGATGGCCTTGATGACAGAGTCAGACGAGGACATTGGTGAGGCATATAGGACCCCAATGTAGAGGATGGCAGAGGAGGGGAAGGTGAGGTATGTCACAATTAATTCATGGGAAGATGGGCAAGATTCATTGAAGATGTTGGAACATGAGAAGGAATGCCTAACATATAGTGCCATGCCCCCACCTCGCTTGCCTCTGTCCTGACAGAATAAGTTGTATCAGGACTGGTGAGAGAGGAGTTAGAGATTTTGAAGGTTAGCTAGGATTCTGTAATGTAGAGTATGTCAGGGTTGTATTGGGTGACCCAGACTGCTAGGGCATCCATTTTGGGGAGAAGACTCCTGGCGTTGAGACGGAAAATGCGAAGGCCCTTGGAGAGTGAGTTATGGGCTAGGGAAGGGGGTCGTCCGATAGGGGTGGAGGATGAGGTGGAGGAATGCCTGAGCATAGAAGGACCAGGGTTGGGATGTATGTCGCCCGAAAGAAGTAAGAGGATAGCGAAGTATATGCAAAGCAGGGAACATCTGGACGTGCTGGAACAGCGCTTAGAGGGTGGCACATGGAGGTTCAGGCATCTGTTTAGTACCTCCAGGTTGAGGAGGTAGGAGTGGGCCAGAGAAGGGTGGGTGGAAGGAGGGGTAGAAAAAGGTGAATGGAGGAGGACAGCAGGGGCAAAAGGGAGGGGAGAAAGTGTTGCAGATTAAGTGTTGGGGTGGGGTGTATGGGGATAAGAGTAGGTGGTTCCTGTAGGAAGGGGCGGGTGGAGGGTTGTTTGGGGGGTGCAGCGTGTATACTAAAGTGAGGGTGATTGAGATGGGGAGATGGGAGTGAGAAAAAGACAGCTAGAAGGAGAAAACAGCATAGCAGAAGCTTCTGCATTTTGGATTAGGGTTGCTAGAGAGGGACTGTGTTAAAGAAGAGCAGTAATGCAGATATTGGCCACTAGAGAAGAGACCAAGTTTATAGCTGGATTGGAGCTCTACTGTCGTAGCTAGAATTAGAAAGACAGGCGGTCACTAAAGGCAAGAGCAGATAACCTGTAGATGGGAAACTAGCCTGATAGGTTTTCAGCTGTCATGCGTCTGACACTATAAAGGTCTGAGTCGACCAAGGGTGGTGGTGGGGCAGCGGGGTCCCTCGTATGGAAACACAAAGTTCTTGGCTTTTGAAAATTGTGCCAATCCTTCTCGCCGACTCAGCTGAGTGTGTTGCACTGTAGCAAACCACTGAGAATTTGTAACTTTTGCTGTGGGAGAGGGTTGTGCATTCATTAGCCCTCATGACCCTCGGGGATCTCGGGGAGCTGGACCCTCTGGGGGAAGGAGGCAATCAGCGAGAGACAGGGAGAAGGAGAGAGTTTTTAAATTCAGGTAAGGGATAATGGTGTGCCACTGCAACAAAAGGGGGGGAGGGGGTCGCAACAGCGATGATAAGCCTCTAATTCCCTGCTTGTGGAAATCATTGCCTGCTTGTGGTTAAGCTACTTTTAAAGCTTAAAGGCAGTTGAAAAATTGCTGAATTAAATGGTCTAAGTTGCACTGTAGTGAAGGCAGTATTGCTAGGCAAAAAGTTCAGTTAATCTAAGGATGAGAGCTGCTAAAATTGTTTAAAAGCAGGCTTAAGCAGGATAAATTAAGGAGCTAAACTGCAGTGCAATAAAGACAATATTTGCTTTGCAAAAGTTGGTACTCGGCTAAACTGTAGCTAAATGCAGATCTGAGGCTGATAAATTGAATTTTAAAACTGCTGCCTGAGATGCAATTAAGGTGCTTCGGATAGTCCGAGGTAAAACAATACATGTAGGCAACTAGCAACATTAACAATGCAGTTGGAGTTCCACTTAGGTGCACAGTAAATAACACTTCTAGCTAAAACAACTAGATTAAGAGCAGTCAGAGTTTACAATTAAGGTGCATGGCTAAAATGTAGCACAAGGCAGTACTTTTCAACTAAAGATTTTGTGTCAAAAAACAATCAGCACTCGTATGGTGACACAGAGTTCTTGGCTTTTGAAAATGGCGCCAATCCTTCTTGCTGACTCAGCTGAGCGCGTTGTGCTGTAGCAAACCACTGGGAATTTGTACCTTTTGCTGTGGGGGAGGGTCGTGCGTTCACCAGCCCTCACAACCTTTAAAGCTCTAGGAGAGCTGGACCCTCTGGAGGAAGGAGGCAATCATTTAGCACAGGAGTGGGGGCCCAAAAAATCCCATACAAGGGACCATGACCAAAAATGCCCACAGCCACCACCTCAGTTCTCCACCGGTGCCAAACTACCCCAGAGAACCTAAGAGGACCATTGGCCCAGTCTGTTAGCTACCCAACCAAACCGCAGCCCAGTCCCCCGTGCAGCCATGCAATTCAGCCACCAGTCACCCCACAGGGTCGGGACCACCCACTGCGCAAGATTAATCCAACCTCCTGCGCACACCAAAGGTGCCATCGTAGGACCATCCAACCAGCAAGTCCAATCCATGGCCAAAACCAAGGCCCAGACAAATCCTCGATTGCACTGCACCAGTCCCAACAGGTTGATTTCCCCAGGCAGTCCACATCCTCTCCTTGGGATCTTCCCCCTCGCGGCTTCCCAACACCAAACTCTGGCCAGTCTAGGATGAAAACAGGACAGGACAAGCGACAGAGAAAACGGCAACAGATTGCATCCAGGTGAATCATGATAAAAGTGCACAAAAGACAGGAAGCACAGCATAAAACCTTGTTCAGTCAGAACAATATCGGGACTAAATCAAAACGGTCCCAGTGCACACTGCAAGGTTGTAAAGAGCATCCTGGTATTGCTCTAAAATTAGCTAACTCACTTTCTGCCCTTACTAATTGGCAAAGACATGCAGATGCAAGTGGAAAATAAGTGAGAAAACAACAGGAAGAATAAAAAATAAAGCGGAAATCACAGTATAGCTATAAGAGTGGCTTGCAGCACACCCAGCCCAGCAGCCATTATATGCCCTGTTAAATCTGATAGACAGGAGCCAAGCACCAGGAAGAGCAGGGGTTGTGGAGTAGGAGGGGCATAAGGGGGAAGAAGCCCACCCTCGGCACAACAAGTGTTTTGACTCATTTTTTTTGTTTTTTTTTTGTTTTCCTTCTTTAAAAAAATGTATCTGAGGATTGGTGGCAGGACTTTCAGGACAGTAAATTAATAAAGAGGGAACTACAAGGAGAGCTTCAGTAACAGACAAGTACTGGAATAGCAGTATAAGTGCAGTATAATGTGAGGAGTGGTGCAATAAAGTGGATGCGGGGCAGCTGTATTCAGGTAGACCTTCTGGATGCTGAGGTGCCAGCCTATCTGCAGGCATCTCTCTGGACTGTGGGATGAGGTAGCTAGACTCAGAGAGAAAGTAAATTGGGTCAGGAGTACCTTCGCCCCTATCCAGAGACCACCCAGTCCAATGCCTCTGCCTCAAAGGATGCCAAGAATGAGGAGCACTTGGATGATGGTGGGCTTGTGAAGGGTTAGGCAGGTCAGGCAGAGGCACATCCCAAATCCTATTCCACTCCAAAACTCATATACCTTACTGACAAATTGGGACAACCAAACAGAGGCACCCAGAGAAGTGGAAGGGAAGGAAGTGGAGGTCAACCAAGGAGGTGACCTCAGTAGGGACAGCAGTGGATCCCAGAGGAAGAGGAAGCAAATCCTGGTGGAGGACTCTTTCATAAGAGGGATCCAGCTAGGAATACAGGAGGGGGAGGACAGAGAGGTGAGGTGCCTACCAGGTGCCATGGCATGGAGGGATGGGAGGAGGATCCTGGGGATCACAGGGAAGGCAAGAAAGGAGGATAAGCTGGATGTCATTATCCACCTAGGTACTAATGACCTGGCAAACAGGGAGCCTAAGGAAGTTCAGGAAGAATTTAGAAAATTGTGGATGGGTCTCAAGCAAGTAGCTACTTCTGTCACCTTCTCGGAAGTACTACCTGTGAGAGACATGGGAGAGCGTAGGGGCATACGCATCAGGAACTTTAATTCATGATTGAAGAACTGGTGCTGTGAGGAAGGGGTTGGATTCATTGGTGACTGGGGACCCACCTGGAGGGATGGGGGCTTGTTCAAGCCTGATGGCCTGCATCTGTCCTGGAGGGTAATCCAAGCGCTCATTGATAAGTTTAATTGCTACACAGACAAGTATTTAAACTAGCCAAAGGGGATGGCAGGCCAGCAAGGAGGGTACCTAATTGCCCAGCCACCACAGCTAGCAATGGAACTAGTTAACAGGAGACATGGATATCTCTACAAAGCAGTGTGCAAAAGATGGAGATATGCACCCAAGGGGTGGATAGGCAGAAAGTGGGAAAATTCAACAGAAGGGCAGATAGCAGGGAGAACCAGGGATAAAGGACAACCAGAGAGGGGATGGAGTAGAACAGCTAAACAGTCCAGAGAGCTGACATCATGGAAAGCCATGTGTGCCAATGCCAGGAGCCTTAGCAACAAGATCGAGGATCTGGAGGCTGCCATGGTACAGTCAGACCTGGACATTGTGGCCATCACAGAGACGTGGTGTAGTGATAACCATGACTGAAAGATGGCCATACCTGGCTACAACATATTCAGAAGAGACAGGGCAGGCAGGAAGGGAGGAGGAGTGGCACTTTATGTGAAAGATGGCATAAAGGCCACAGAGACCCAGGAGGAACAAAATGGGGGAGAGATACTGTGGGTTAAGTTGGAAAGGAAAATGGGGTCAGCCATCCACACATGGGTATTCTACCAACCACCAGCCCAGGAGGAAGAAACAGATAGGGAGCTGATGCTAGCCATCCAAAGGATGGCAGACAAGGGTGAGGTAGTACTGGTTGGAGACTTCAATATTCCAGACATGGACTGGAGCCTGCCAGCAGCAGCATCAACTAGGAGCAGATTTATCCTGGACTCCCTTCAGGGTGCCTTCCTCAAGCAACTGGTCATGAAACCAACTCGGCAGAAGGCAATACTGACCTTGTGCTCACAAACGGGGACAGTGTGATAGGGGTAGCAGTGGGGGAGCACCCGGAGAACAGTGACCACCAATCACTGTGGTTTGAAATCACAGAAGGAGCAGAACCAAACTGCACAAAAACACGTATCCTGGATTTTAGGAGGGCAGACTTTGGGAAAATGGGGAGATGCTAGAAAGAGGCATTAATGGGAATGGGGAGGGAATAAGGGGTTGAGGAACAGTGGGTAATATTTAAAACAGGGATTACAAGAGCAACAGAATTATGCATTAAGCAGGTTAGCAAGGGGAAAAGGATGAGGAGGACATTATGGTTTTCCAAGGAGGTAGCGGAGAAAGTGAAAGCCAAAAAGATCGCATTCAGGCAATACAAAAAGATGCAGGCAGAAGGGAATAGGGAGAAGTACCAGGAGAAGCAAAGGGAGGCAGGAAGGTCAGTAAGGAAAGCCAAAGCTCAGACAGAAGAGTGCATTGCAAAATCAGTCGGTAGAGGGAACAAAACCTTTTACAGGTACATAAGTGAAAAAAGAAGGGCAAAGGAAGGGATAGTGAGACTGAAGAGGGAGGATGGAGGCCACATGGAGGATGACAACAGTAAAGCTGTCATACTGAACAGATATTTCTGCTCAGTCTTTACTGAGGAAGAGGAGGGTAATGGGCCTGAATGGAGTACAACGGGTGGGAATGGTACAGAAATGGACACAAGTCCCTTTACACGGGAAAGGGTCCTAAAGGACCTGGAAGAAATGAGTCAATAAAGCAATGGGGCCAGATGGGGTGTACCCCAGTGTCCTAAAGGAACTAAGAGAGGTGGTGGCTGAACCTCTGGCAATCCTGTTTAGCCAATCACTGGAAACAGGGGTGGTACCCAAAGACTGGAGGACAGCAGATGTAGTCCCCTTATACAAATGTGGGAACAAAGAAGTGGGGAACTGCAGACCAGTCAGCCTTACCTCGGTAGTGGGGAAGATCATGGAAGCACTAATGAAGGAGAGATTGGTGGAACATCTAGTTGCCAATGGACTACAGGACCCAAGGCAGCATGGTTTCATCGGGGGAGGTCATGCCAGACCAAACTCATTGAATTTTTTGACTGGGTGGCAAAGGAGGTGGATCAGGGGAGGGTAGTGGACATGGCCTATCTGGACTTCAGCAAGGCCTTTGACACTGTGCCACATAGAAGGCTATTAAAAAACTGGGGAATATGGGAGTGAGCAGGACAGTAGTGTGGTGGGTAGGTAATTGGCTGGGTGGCAGGACACAGAGGGTGGTGGTAAATGGCTGTCACTCCACAGAGGGAAGAGTGACCAGTGGGGTACCTCAGGGATCAGTGCTAGGACCAGACCTATTCAATGTCTTCATCAGTGACATTGCACAGGACCTAGAAGGCAGAATTTCCCTGTTCGCTGATGACATGAAACTCTGTAACAGAGTGGACATACCAGAGGGTTTAGACAGAATGAGGAGGGACCTGCAGAAGCATGAAGAATGGTCAAGGGTTTGGCAGTTGAAATTCAATGCAAAAAGTGCAAGATAATGCATATGGGGCACAAAAACCCTGGAACAACCTATCAGTTGGGGGGTGAGGATATAACATGCACCAAGCAGGAAAGGGACCTTGGGGTTATCATCTCTGTTAACCTCAAGGTAGGGAAACAGTGTGATGAGGCAGCATGTGAAGCAAATAGGATACTGGGATGCATAGGCAGGGGCATCACCAGCAGGAAAAAGGAGGTCATAATTCCACTTCACAAGACACTAGTGAGGCCCCACCTGGAGTACAGTGTACAGTTCAGAAGACCTTACCTATGTAAGGACATAGGGTAGAAAAGGTTCAGAGGGCAATAAAGATGGTACAGGGATTACATCACGAGTCCTATGAGGACAGACTGAAGGACTTGAATATGTACTCCCTGGAGGAGAGGAGGGAGAGAGGGGATATGATAGAGACATGCAAGTACCTTACAGGGAGGAACAGGGTGCAGGAATACACTATTTTCCAGTGAAAAAGATGTTCCAGGACTAGAGGGAATGGGATGAAGTTGGAAGGAGGGTGATTCAGAGGAAACGTGCGGAAGAATTTCTTCACAGAAAGGGTGGTGGACAAGTGGAACACCCTGCCAGAGGATGTGGTGGGAGCTGAAACAATCATAGGATTTAAGAATGCATGGGATAGACATAAGAGAATTCTGGAGGTCAGGGGTAAGGGGCAACAGACTTCTAGAAAAACATAAAGTGAACTTACAAGCTCAAATGGGCAGACTGGGTGGGCCATAGGCTCTTATCTGCCGACTTTGCCTATTTATCTATATATCCATATTTTGACATACACAATGCAGTATAGCACTAGTGCTTGGTTCTCTGAACATACAATCATCAGGCTTATCACGTCAGTGCTAGTACTAGCAACATTAACACTACCGACAAGACAGAGGGTAGCCGGAGCACAAACCATGCATTTATGAGGCTGTTAGCCGTTAGTGCCAGGACATGCTATACTTAAAGTTGCCCATGCAAATGACCTCACTCAACATGCATGGCCCTAATACCTCTATTACCATATCATTAACTGCTCATTAACATGGCACATTACTCCTCACAAAGGGGGAGTGCTGTGGGCTTCCCAGTGAAATGAATGGGTTTGATAAGTAAGCAGTAAGACAAGACAGGGTAGGATTTATGCTGAGAGTACCACATGACCGGGGGTGTAGTGAGGCCCAGTGCCACAGGCAGAGGAACTGACAGCCCCTGGAACTGTGATAGTTTCAGCATATATATCAACTGAGTCTTGTGCAACGTATGTTATTGTGTACTGTAAGCTTGTCTGCAATATTTTGCCTATCTATTGATTTATTCCGATGCGCCTTATGCATACTCCTGATGTATGAGTACAATGTACTATGCCTCCTTGTTTCCTCATTCTTGTACGGTGACACCATATACTTCTTATGTAATGATTGGTCACTGTATTTTTGTACTCCATTGTGCCTTTAACTGTACTTTCCTGGGTTGTTACTGAAAACAGGCATATGATTGACTAGTGCACTTGCCTAGTTATCAAAAGCCAAATAAATAAATAAATAAATCCCACTCTGGAGCATCTTGTTGCACTTCTATAGTGGGAAACTGGTGAAATTATTTGGAGAAATAATGACATTTACAAAATAAAATAAATTTCAGGTGAAATTCAAATAGTTAATCCACAGAGTGGGTGCTACTAGGGGTCAGTAAGGAGTATAGGTTTAATTACTGTTAGTTTGTTACCTCTGTATGCCTTACCTCACTGTCCCATCTACAACTCCCACTCCCAGAGTATGTGAGGCCTGCAATTTTAAAGTACAGTACATTGAGAGAGACTAGAGAGAAGTCTGGTCTAAATGGAAACAGCGTTATAGAGTTTTGCGAATGAGCCTCGTGTTACACAGCAACTGAGTTGTGTGTGTAAAGTGCGATATGGAGCGAGCAAGTTGGTAAGTGGTTATTGAGGAAGCGTGTGAGTGAGTATACTGGCAGGAGGGATCATGGAGAAGACAGACAGCACTATAACAAAAAAGAAGTAACACTGATGAAAAACCGTGTATGTTAAGTAAGAAAGAAAATTACATGGGAAAAATATAATTTATGGAATTATTTAAGTAGTCAAATGCTAGTTTTTTTTAAAACAAAAAAGGGGGTATATTTCAAAAGCTGGTGTTCTAAGCTGGCAGAGGAATCTCTATTGCAAAAATGTGGGCTGGCATCTTTTTTTTATTTTTCTAGGGATCTATACTCTTTTACCAGCAACTGCATGGTTTTAGGAAGGGCTCCAGCACCACTACTCCCTGCTGGAGTACACCTCATTCATCCACGATGCCCTCGACCAAGGGGTCTTGGTTGGGTCTGTGTACATAGACCTCACCAAGGCATTTGATATGGTCAATCATTCCCTATTATTAGACTCTCTCCTTTCCACTGGCCTGTCCCAGGAGGCCACCTCCTGGTTCACCCACTACAAGGAAAATCTCAGCAAGTGAAGATAAATGGCACCCCATCCACTAGTCTACAGGTTCGCTGTGGATACCCCAGGGATCCATTCTTGGCCCACTCATGTTTTCCCTGTACCTGAATGCTCTCCCCTTGGCCTGAGCCAGATGTCTCCTCCTCTATACAAATTATGCCGTGATTTTCTGTCGCCACACTGACCTCACCCTGCTTCAACAGGACCTGCAGCGCTCCTTCAAGGAGGTTAAAACCTGGTTTTCAACCCATAAACTTTTTCTCAATTATAAAAAGACAAAGGTAACGCTATTTCCCGCAATCAAAATAAGTACAAGTCCTCCTCCCTCCCTATCCTCAATTCTTATGGCACCTACCTGGAATCCATTCCCCATTTTAAATACCTTGGTATCACCCTTGATCCTGCCCTCTCCTTCCATGAACACATTACCACTACCTGCTCTGCAGTTAATGCCAGAATTGGCCTCCTCTACAGAATTAGGCCCTGCCTCCCTCCTGCTGCTTTTAAACTGACTATCTCCAGCTCTGTTCTATCCCTGGTACAGTATTGGAATTACAGGGGAGCTTGCCGAGGCTCGGCCCTGGTAGCTCTGAAGTGAGCCCCGGTAGCCCACACTTCACTGCCATTGACTTATAATGGGAAGAGGGGCTCAATTTAAAGATAGGACCCTTATGGACCCCCCACCACCACCCAAAGCTCATAAAGTTTAGTTCCAACACTGCCCTGGTAGACTATGGTATAGTCATCTATGGGTCTGCCTCAAACTCTGCCCTGAGTAAAATTAAACTTGCCTTTAACAAAGCCTGCTACCTGGCCACTGGCTACGACAGGTTGATGCATACCTGTGATCTATAGCAACGCTCGGCCTGACTAAATTTCCAAGGGCGTCTGCTATCAGACTTGCCTACTAGCAAAGGAAATCTCTATAGGTCACTCACCCCCTGGCTGTAACCTTCTCCTCTCTCCAGGGCAGTACAGGTGGGCAGCCAGACACACTGACAAAACTGCTTTCCAAGTCCCCTTCTATAGAACCATCGCCAGTCAAAGGTCCTTCAAATATAGGGCCCCTTTATGGATGAACTCCATTCCCTGTTCCCTCCTATCCATACCCAGGTTGGGTCCTTTCAAAACAGAACTGTGGAACCACATCCTTGTTTCTTCAAACTGTGACTGCCCGTAACACTGTTGTAACCCTCCAACTGTGTCCTCTCTTGCACCTTGACCACATGATAATACCCATTGAGTGGCTTTTTGGTCCCTACTATTTCCAGCTCTCCTTTAGTCCACTTCCTGGTCCTGTTTCTCACTTTCTCCTCCATAGTTCCGATGCTCCTGTCTCCAATATTAATGTTTTCTCCTCAGACTTATTTCTACAATTTTGGTTACTCCCATGTCAATTGACAATGCTTATTGTTATGCATCATTATTAGATAACTCCCTATTGTATAATTTTCTCTTTTTGTATAATTACTGTCATTGTTCATGATGTCATGATGTCTGTACCACTTGCCTACCACACTTTGTACTGACATGGAGCCTTTGAAAAAGAGTCCCTGACTCAAAGAGTGGTAATTCCTAGACTTCAATAAATAAATAAAAAATAAAATACTGAGATTAAAGTGTGGGTGCCAGTCTTCATCAGTCAACACTGAGCTAATTTTACCTACCCATTATCTATTACAAAAGCTGCTAAACAACTCCATCACAACAGTAGGGCATATACTAGTATATTCACAGATCTCTGGAAGAGATTTTATGACTCTACAGAACTGGAGGGCAAGGGTCTGCTTTGTGTATTTCCGAGCACTTTGGTGTTTGTCAGTACAAACCACTCTTGCACCATCAGATGTTGTGGAAGTGGGATATGAGTCTGCCATGTATCCTACAACCCTCAGCTTCACTGTAGTGGTCATTATTTGCTACCCACAATGTTGTTGATGGTCTGCAGCTGTTTATGAAAACAATAAGACCTAACAGGGTGTGGGTTATGCTATGATAACTGCCCACCCAGGGCATATTGAGGGACAATGCTGCAGGTGGATAGCCTTGCAGCAGCTGGAAGGGTGGTTATCTCAGCCTAACTCACAGTATGGAGTGTCTTATTGGGCAGAAAAAATGTGAAAACAAAGAGAAAATTTAAGTAACAAAAAAAGCTGCTTTTTTATTAAAAAGATGTATTCTGTTTTGTTAAAAGTAACTAGTAAAACACAGTCTCTCCCCACCTGTTAGTCATATGTCTTTCTACACATTCAATAGATGGAATATTTGTTGTTATGGAATATAAGAATTCAAATGTCTGCAGAATTCCTCTGGCAGAATGTTCACCCTCTCATATGTAACAGAAAGCCTTATATGGAGCCACAGTCTCTGTTTTGTCTGTGGCAGAGTAAAGAGCACAGGTTACTGTGACAAGTTTTTAAGGATAGGAGAGGAATTTTGTTATGGTAACCAAAGAAACACCAGTAATTAAATCAATGAATAATTAGTTTTCATATGTTTATATGTGTTGGGGTGGGGGATCATGACAGGAAAACTTTTTTTATAGAAATTTAAGGGAGTTTTACATTTTAGGGCCTTGTTGAAAGGTTTTAGTAAGAGTGAAGGTGGCAGCCATGGTTATAATGGCAGTCAGGGATGAGTGAAATTGCTCAGAAATTCTGCATATGATTTGCCCAAATTCCAAATCCCACTGGAACTTTTTTCATACCTGGGCATTAGGCTGAGCTAAATATATGGATGCCAGGTAGTGCCAACCAATCAGATGGCAGGATTTTTCTTGCCCATTTCATAAATCATTTTAAATATAGGTTTCAGAAGCAGTAAATAGTGCAGCACAAACAACAGCACTTGGCGGGCTTTAAAACAGCATACCATGCAGTATGCATGTGCCTCCCCTTATTTGCATTGGTGCAGTTCTTGCATTAAGCACTGAATCACTATTCGATTTGTAAGTTACAAACTGGCCTTCTGGATAAAGCAATTGTGGAGAAAAGTGTTTATTTATTGATTTTTCCCAATTATTTGTTCTCACCTCTCCTACATCGGACTCTCTCTGGTGTGGGCACGCAGTCTGGGACAGTCTCCTGTCTGCCTGAAGCTCTGTTCATCCTTCTCTGGTGGCAGGTACCCCCTCCTCAGGTTGCTAGCCCATCCCCCCAGGCTCTAAGTCCCCCAGGGATGGACCACCCTACTCCTCAGGTGCTCTACCTAGAGTATTGTGGGCTACAACCCTTTCAGAAGGGACCAGGTCTGGACGTTGGATGCCCGGCGGTGACATGGGGTACCAACCCCTGGCCCCACCATCTCTTACCAATGGCGAGAGGGTTTTTTCTTGTACGTGTACATCCATGCCCCTCCCACCTGGCAGAGCCCAAGCATGCAATGATGCCAGGGACATCTGTCGCGGCTCTGCAACCCCGCTATGGAGCCTTGAGCATTGTAGTGCCTACGGTCACCATCGGGGGCCACTGTGATGCCAGGTTTAGCCTTGGATTCCCCCTGAGAGAGGAGAGCAGTCCTACAGATGCTCAATCCTCCCTCTCCCCTGCTGACCTCTGGCAGCCAGGGCTCATTCCCAAACCCAGGTCGCCAGCGTGGCACGAGGTATGGTGTCCAGTGTTTCAACCCTCAGCGCCACTGGGTCGGCTACAGAAAAGTATTTATTTGATCAGTTTGCTACTTGCAAGCTGCATTAATACCTCACAAACACTTTGAATGTAGTACTAGAACAAATGTTTATTTTTATACAGGCTCCCAAGGGAATCTATTTACAAGGTTGTCCTCTGATTTCAGCATTGATAAATTATGATATCTATCTATCTATCAAATCTATTACGGGTCATCGAGAGGCGGGTATGCTGGCAGGTTCCCCTTCAGGTCTATGGCTTGGAGGTGTCCAGCTAGCTTCCTCAGACCAGGTGCAGAACCTAGGTGTTATGTTTGATGACTGTTTGACCCTAAAGTCACAGGTGTCAGTAGTTGTTAAAACCTCTTTTTACCATCTGAGAAATATCGACCAGATGAAACACCTGGTTTCTCCTGATGATCTTCCAACATTGGTCCATGCCTTCGTTACCTCCTGCCTTGACTACTGCAATGCCCTTTACCTAGGGCTACTGGGGGTTGATATCCACTGCTTGCAGCTGGTGCAGAATGCGGCAGCCAGGCTATTGACTGGTACTTCTAGAGCTAGTCATATAACGTCTGTGCTCCGCAGTCTGCACTGGCTGCCGCTACAGTGGCGGATCACCTTCAAGGTTGCTTTATTAACCTATAAGGCCCTACATGACCAGGGACCGGGTTACCTGAAAGATCTCCTTTGTCCCTACTGTCCCCTCCATCCTCTTTGATCCACTGATGAGGGATTTCTAGAGATTCCCAGGGTTCGACTACAAACATCTGAAGCAAGGGCATTTAGTTTTGCTGCCCTGTCCCTGTGGAATTCTTTATCTCATTGGGTACGAGAATGCCTGACCGTCCAGAGTTTCAAGAATGCCTTGAAAACCTATCTTTTTGGTATGGCATTTGGGGATTAGTGCTGCTGCTATTATATGCTATTATATTGTACTTACTGTAATTTATTTGTTTTGCTTTTTGGATGACTTATTTTTATATTTTATTGTACGGGTGCCTTGGTTTTAGAAAGGTGCCTTTTATAATTAAAGAATATTTGATTTGATTTGATATATATATATATATATACACACACACACACACACACACACACACACGCATGCTCAAACAGTGATTAACATCTGCGAATGGTGAGCTACGAACAAGCTTGGTACATCCAGCAGACCAGAGCTTGGTTTGATTCTTACAACCTCCACTTGCATACTGTGTGACTCTGAACAAGTCACTTAAATGACCAGTGTCCCAGGTCACCCCTGAAAACAGGCACTTTTGCCTAGTGGGCATTACCCGGTTACCAAAGACTAAAATAAAATAAAATAAATAAATAAATAAACACAAGTTGTGTACATATTAGTAAACCACATTTACTCAATTATCACATCTGTACATCTCTTTTAAGTGACTTTAGTGGCAAACTGACTGGAAAATACCAGATATTAAAATGTCTACTATGCAAAATAAATATAAACATAAAAATAAAATAAAATAATCAGCCAATATACAATAAACTCAACCCACTAATTACATAGAAATACACATAACCCTTCCCATTCACTTGACCCACAATTCATGCTTCAAAACACATACATTGTTCCACCATTTCTGAGCTAATAATGTTTCCGAAGGCTGTCAGATTTTTATTTTTTGTGCTACAGAGTTCAAGGAATTCCAGATTGTTGGCAGGTGATCATTTGGAATTATATTTCCATATTACCATAATTTGTTTTGATAAATGGCACATTAAGCCCCCTCCTACAGTTTTCTCTCATGACATCTACAGTATGTGATTCAGCAGGTTTCAGTTCAAGTGTAACACCTGCAGCATTAAAGCAATAATGACCAAAGAGCTGGTCATTTTCTGGAGATTAATGACTGGTTGGGGCGGAAGGGTGCAGCCAAGGTCCAACCCCCTCCAGCCGGTCATTAATGGACAGGAAATGAATGGTTCTGCAATTATTATTGCAATTATAAGCCTAATCACAATAATGATTTCTTTTGAGCAGTTAATTTCTATTATTTTGTTTTAAAATCATTGTCTGTGTGTTGCCAAGCACATGCGCATGTGGCTGGTAGTGGGAACATTGCGGCATGCTGTAATATTTCATTGATGTCTTAAATTTTCAAAGTGCACTGGTTTATTACAGATTTTTACATTATTTTTATCATTTCTACTTCAGTTGTTTGTTTTTTCTAATTTTCTTGGGAATACTCTTATTTTTTGCTGTGGTATACAACACAGTCTCAGTAGCACAAACAGCTGAGTGGTTGCCATGCCGGGCATTTCTCAAAGATTTCAGACCAGCATGGCAGCCAATGAATGAGCTAGTTCAGCTCATGAATAATTAGACTTATAATATGCCATTAGAGTGCTTTCCTTATTCTGTCTTAAACACAAAGAGATCCATTGTAATTCCCTCAACAATGTTGAATGTTCAATGGGTAGCAAAAAAACAAATCCTGCTAATTTATTTGTGTGTTACTTCCAACTTATTTAATAAATGTTTACTTGTACTGTATGTTTATTAATTAAATGTACCAACTCAGTACTGGGAGAATTAATTGACATGCTATAACTAGTTAGGACGTGTACAATGCTTTGTACAACAACCAATCTTGCATTAAACTTCTTAACTTTTGGTGCATTTATTTGTCTGATTTATTCTAAATCTATAAATAAAAATTAAAAAAATCCTAACTGTGGTCATTATTTTAGAGCTAAATCTTAACTGGCTATCAATAGTACTTCTAAGAACATATATTCATTGGTGCTTTTGTTTTGTGTCCCATCCAGAGCTGTTATAATTAGTATCTGTGTGTTCGTTTCTTCTCTGACTGCAAAAAGACTTTACTTTTCTTTTGACTCATTACTAATTTTGAGTTTGTAAACCTTTGTTCCATAATATTAAATTCCTTCTGCGGTTTCATTTCCATGTCTTATTTTTTTCCAGTTGAAATGATCACAGAATCATCTGTGTAAAGCCTGATGATGGTATTGCAAATGTTGCAAATGCACATGTTGCCTGTGGTGCTATGATTCAGAGTTCCTCCATTAAAATGAAATGAATTAAAGCTAAATTAATTTCAATGGGGATACAACCTAAGACGTTCTTCTGATAGGGGGATTTGGTGAAGTTATCCGTCCTACAGTAAATGTAATGAAAAATAGAACTGACAGCCAGTAGTACCCATCAGACAAGTCCTGAGAAGGGATTTCTGTCCTTAATAATATTAATATGATTTGGTGCTACATACTGTGCTACAAGTGGCTTACACAGAAGCTAGAGAACTTAGGACTAATGATGAAGCTCACTGGTTGGATTGGAAACTGGTTGACAGATAGGACTCAGAAGGTGGCTCTGAATGATTAATTCTCTAATGGGGGCACAAGTGGAGTGCTACATAGGCCCACCTTGGGGTAGATACTATTTTACATAGAAACATGGCCAATAAGCACAGAAAAATGCATTAAATCCATCAAGTCTGTCCTAAGACCATTCTTCACATTATTCTAAAGCAGACCTAGCTGCCGTGGAGCCTCATTATACATTTGCACCCTCCCATTGCTAATATTCCCTTTAAATTTATCCCACTGTGTCTTGACCCAGCAATAGACTACACATTGATTGCACTTGTTCACCACTCACTCTCTGTGAAAACATGTTTCCCAATGTCCTTTTGGAATTTCTGCTACCAGCTTAAGGTTGTGTCTTCTGGTGGCTGAACTGTTATTCCACTTGAACAACTCGGTGTGATCCACCCTGTTGTACCTATTTAAATATTTAAATATTTCTATCATATCTCCCATTTCGCTTCTTGCCTCCAAGGAGTAGATATTGAGATTTGTCAGTCTCTCTTCATAGGGTTTCCCCTGCAGACCCTAAATATTTTTGTTGCCCTAGTTTGTATAGTTTTAAATCTATCCTGATCTCATTTTGATGTGAAACATAGAACATAGAAACATAGACTTTGATGGCAGATAAGGACCACTTGGCCCACATAGTCTGCCCATTTCCCTACCTGGAGGATAAGCTGCAGATCCTATTTAACCAACAGCCTATTTCTTCCTACCCCCCATAAAAATTGCCTTATATCTGTCCCATGCATTCTTGAATTCTCCCTCAGTTTTAGACCACACAACCTCCTCAGGAAGGCAGTTCAATGCATCCACCACCCTCTCTGTGAAAAAATACTTCCTCACATTGCCCCTGAGCCATCCCCCCTCTATCTTCAAATTGTGTCCCCTTGTTCTTGCACATCTCTTTTTCTGAAAGATGCTATCCTCTTGGACTTTGTTGATTCCACTGAGGTTCTTAAAGGTTTTTATCAAGTCCCCCCTCTCCCTCCTTTCCTCAAGGGTATACATATTAAGCTCCTTTAGCCTCTTCTCATATGGCTTCTCTTGCAGACCATGCACCATTTTAGTTGCCCTCCTCTGAAATGCCTCCATCCTGTCTATGTCCTTGCAGAGATGGGGTCTCCAGAACTGGACGCAGTACTCTAGATGGGGTCTCACCAACTGTCTTTCCAGGGGGATAACAACTTCCTGTTTTCTGCTGGTGATGCCTCTCTCTATACATCCCAGTATCGATCCAGCACTCCCTACTGCCTTCTCACATTGCTTCCCAACCTTAAGGTGATCTGATATGATTACCCCAAGGTCCCTTTCCATTTTTGTTGTTGTTATTACCTCCACCCCATTGTGTAATCTTCCCCTGGGTTTTTGTTTCCCAGGTGCATTACTTTGCACTTCTTTGCATTGAATCCAAGCTGCCATACTTCTGACCATTCCTCCAACCTTGCCAAGTCCCTTCTCATCCTTTCCACGCCTCCTTGTGTATCACACCTGTTGCAGATCTTTGTGTCATCTGCAAAGAGGCATACTTTTTCTTCCAGTCCCTCTGCAATGTCACTTATAAAGACATTAAAAAGGACTGGACCCAGTACTGAACCCTGCAGTACCCCACTAGTAACCCCTCTTTCTTCAGGAGTGGACTCCATTTTACAAGTACCTTCTGTGTCCTGTTGTGTCAGCCCTTTTTACCCAGGCTACCACCCTGGGACCCACTCCAAGGCTGGTTAATTTGACAACTAATCTTTTGTGTGGGACTGTGTCAAATGCCTTGCTAAAAGTCTAGGTAGGCCATGTCCACAGCCCTCCTGGTCCACTACTTTGGTCACCCAGTCAAAGAAATCAATTAGATTCGTCTGACATGACCTTCCCAGTGAACCCATGCTGCCTTGGGTCCTGTGCACCACTGGCCTCTAGGTACTCAACAATTCTTTCCTTCAGAAGTGATTCCATCACTTTCCCTACCACAGAGGTCAAACTGACAGGTCTGTAGTTTCCTGCCTCTGTCTTGCTCCCACTTTTGTGAAGGGGAATCACATCAGCCTTCTTCCAGTCCTCAGTTACCACACTATCCTTCCATGATTTGTCATAAAGGGTAGTCAGTGGTGTCACTAGTTCTCTGCTTAATTCTTTTAGAATTCTGGGGTGAATTCTATCTGGCCCCATTGCTTTGTCCACCTTCAGTTTTAGGAGTTCTTTCAGAACCCTTTCTTCTCTGAAAGGACTGGGATCGACCCCCCCCCCCCCCCCAGAGTGCTTCTGTTAATTGGATTAGGCACCTCCCCCACTTCCTCTTTTGTGAATACTGAACAGAAGTATTCATTCTGTATCCCTGCTTTTTCACTGTCACTCTCTGCCCACCCACCATCCATTCTATTCAGCCTCACTATCCCTCCCTTTGTCTTTCTATGCTCCCTGATATACCTATAAAAGGTTTTATCCCCCTTCTTAACTGAAATGTGGACTCTGAAACTACACACACAGTACACCAGTTGTTTCCTAACCAGTGGCATCCCTGGCTGTAGCTCTGTGGCCATAATCACCCTCTTCCTCTGACTAGTAAATCCCCACCAGCATCTTTTATTTGGCCTCCCACATGCTTTATTGAATTGGAAGAAGGACTTCAGATGGTTGCTATTAGTTCTAGATCACTTTCCTCCATAGAGTGTTCAGAAATAAACTCAAAGAGGTGGGGAAGGCAATTAGGATTGCCAAAGCACAGACAGAGGAGAGAATAGCACAGGAGGTAAAGAAGGGTGATAAGACTTTCTATCAATACATAAAAGAGAAGAAGAATATAGGGGGAATCATCCATCTAGCATCAAAGGAGGGCCAGCTGGTGGAGAGAGAGATAAAGATAAGGTAGAAGTTCTGAATGACTTCTGCTCAGTCTTCACTATAGAAGACAGTGACAAAGGACCTATGTTAAGTTGCACTGGGCAAAACGATAATGCGTCCAACATGAACCCATTCACAAAAGAAATAGTCCTAGAGGAGCTGGGTAAGTTAAAAGTGGATAAGGCAATGGGTCCAGATGGTACCCACCCAAGGGTCCTACAAACATAAGAACATATGAAAAATACAAGCAGAAAAAGGCCATTTGATCTATTGAGTCTGCTCGATTTTGCAGCTAGCAGCCCTATTCTGCAGCTGCCCCTCCTTCCGTCCACCCCCCTTAATCCTCCCTCTTGCCTTGTCCCAGACCCATTTGAAGCAGACCACTGTTTTACAGGCTACCACCTTTGCTGGTAACACATTCCACCCTGCCACCACCCTCTCTGTAAAAATGTGTCTCCTCATTTCCCTCCTGAACCTCCCTCCCTCCAATTTCATGTCATGGCCTTGAGTGTCCATCCCCACCCTTACCCTGAATAGCCCCTCCATACCAGTCTTGTTTATCCCTCTAATGTACTTAAATGTCTCGATCATATCCCCTCTGTTCCTCCTCTCCTCCAGTGAGTACATGTTCAACTCCTTTAGCCTTCTCTCATATGGCAAATCTCCCAGTCCCTGGATCATCTTAGTTGCTGTTTGCGGCACCCCTTCCAGTAATTTAATGTCCCTTTTCAGGCATGTGTGTCAGTACAGCACGCAGTTTTCCAAGATGAGGTCTAACTAATAATCTATACAGCCGCAGAATCACCTCCCCCTTCTCGATGTTATTCCTGTTGCATTGCAACTCAGCACTTTGTTAGCCCTTGCTGCTGCCTTCCTACACTGTGCTGAGTTGCTCATTGATCTCATGATGACCACCCCAGATCCTTCTCCTCCTCAGTCTGTGCCAGCTGCACTCCCCCAGTTGATAGTTTCTATGTTGCTTTTTATTTTGCCCCAAAATGCAGTACCTTACACTTGTTGGCATTGAACTCCAGCTGCCAAGTGTCTGACCAGGTCTCCAGCTTTTTCAGATCTTCCTGCAAACTCTGCCACCCCTCTATGTCATCCACCACCGCCACTATCTTGGTGTCATCAGCAAACAGGCTGATCCTGCTCTTGATGCCCATGAAAATGTCTGCAATAAATATCCCAAATAAAACTGGTCCCAGCACCAAGACCTGTGGAACCCTGCTCATTACTGCCCTTGGGGATGAGAGTTCTCCTTCCACCACCACCCTCTGCTGCCTTCCCTGCAGCCAGTTTGTCAACCATCTCACCATTTTTGCTCCCATCTCTGTGCCTTCAAGTTTTATTCCTGGTCTCCCATGTGACACTGAATTGAATGTCTTGCTGAAGTCCAGGTACAGGACATCCACTGCATAGCCCTTGTCCATCTGCCTTGTTACCCAGTCATAATAATTTACCAGGTTGGTTTGGCAGGATCTGCCTGCGACAAAGTCATGCTGTCTACTGTCCTACAGCCCGCTGAACTCCAGCAGGGACACCAGCCTGTCCTTCAGGATCATTTCCATTAGCTTCCCCATGATGGACTTGAGGATCACTGGTCTATAGTTCTTTGGCTCATCTTTGGGGCTGCTCTTATTCTGGGGAACCTAGGGAAGAAACTGCCACATCACAGGCTGAACTATTCAATGAGTCACTAGAAAGTGGTATATTACCAGACGACTGGAAAAGGGCAACAGTAGTGCCCTTGTATAAGAGTGGAAGCAGGAAAGAACCAGGGAACTACTGCCCTGCCAGCCTAACCTCAGTGGTGGGTAAAATTTTGGAAGCATTGCTTAAGGAGAGGATAGTAGACTACTTAAGGGAAAACAGAAGACTCAACCCAAAGCAGCACAGGTTCATGGCTGGGCGCTTGTATCTAATGAATATGGTGGACTTCTTCAATTGGGTAACCAGAACAGTAGACCAACATGGCACAGTGGATGTGATTTACTTAGATTTTAGCAAAGCTTTTGACACTGTTTCCCACAGGAGATTAGCCAACAAACTAGAGCACACAGGCATAGACCATAAAATAGTCAGCTGGATTAAGAACTGGCTTCAGGATAGGTCACAGAGAGTCCTACTCAGTGGGGCATTATCAGAGGAGGGCAGAGTAACCAGCGGTGTTCCACAGGGAGTCAGTACTTGGCCCAATCCTCTTTAACATATTCATCAGTGACATTGCTGATGTACTTGAGGGGAAGGTCTGCCTGTTTACAGATGATACAAAACTCTGCAACAGGGTAGACACAGATGAAGGTGCCTCTGGGATGAAAGTCGATCTCAAGAAATTAAAAGAGTGGTCAAGAATATGGCAGTTAAAATTTAACGCCAAGAAGTGTAAGGTGATGCACATAGGTAAACGTAACCCAAGAAAGACGTACACACTGAATGGGCATCAATTAGAAGAATCAAATATGGAACTGGACCACAGAGTAATTGCTACAGATGATCTAAAAGTGGGGAAACAATTTGAAAAAGCAGCACAGAAGACCAGTGGTATCCTCGGCTGCATAGGTAGAGGGATTACGAGCAGGAAGCACAATGTAATCATCCTGCTGTACAGGTCCTTGGTCAGGCTGCACCTGGAATACTGTGTGCAGTTCTGGAGGCCCCACCTAAAAAAGGACATTGACTGCTTAGAAAGGGTTCAGAGAAGGGCTACTAAGATGGTGCAGGGTCTGCATCAAGAACAGTATGAAATGAGACTCAGTGAATTAAATATATACTCTCTAGAGCAAAGAAGAAATAGGGGGGACATAATAGAAACATTCAATTACATAAAGAGACTCAACACATCCCAGACAGGAAACCTATTCCAGGAAAACAAAACAACGTGTAAAAGGGGGCACTCAGCACCTAGTGAGAGGCAGATTTAGATCCAATATAAGGAAGTACTTTTTCACAGATAGGATGATAGACCCATGGAACAGCCTGCCCCCAGAGGTGGTAGCATTGAAGACAGTATGGGAGTTCAAACTAGCATGGGACCAACAATGCGGGCACCTGAAGTGGTAATAAAACAGGGAAGGGTAGACATTTTTGGGCAGAGTAGTTGGATCACATGGTCCACATCTGCCAGCTACTTCTTATTACTTGGTTTACTTGGTTTGTAGGACAAAAGGAGGTGGATCGACTATCCACATACATGGAACGTTTAACCCAAATTCTTATCTTCTATCCAATAATCAAGTTTATTCTTAAATGTTGTAATAGTTGGTGAGTCAACTATGTCCTGGGGTAATGTGTTCCGTATTTTGGGTGTTCTAATGGAGAAATAATTTAGCCTCTTGTTATGATTTGCCTTTTTTACTTCTAATTGTTTGTTGTGAAGTCTAGCCACAATATTTCTTGTCAAGTAGGCAATACCACATATTGTCATTTGAGCAGGAGATTCGAGAATCTTAAACAACTGCAGAAGATCTCCTCTAATCCATCTTCGCTTACATGAATAAAGTCCTGTGTTTTGCAATCTGGTGTTATAGTCCAAATGAGCGAGATGGGGAACAAGTTTAGTGGCTCTACTTTGGACTAGTTTGATTCTGTTAATATCAGTCTTTAAATAAGGGCTCCAAAATGGGGATCCATAGTCCAGATAGGGCCTTACATGTGACCTATACAGAGTCATGAGACATTGTTCTGATTTAGAAATAAAAGTTTTGTTAATCCAGCGAAGTAGCATGTTAGTTTGGTTTGCAACTCTAGAACATTGAGAAGTCGATGATAATTTATCATTTACTAATATTCCCAGGTCTTTTTCTACATTAGAAGTCCTAATCATGGTGTTATTTAGGAAATAAGTTTGTCTGGGGTTGTTTTTTCCCCAAGTGAAGTACTGCACATTTGGAAACATTAAAGTACATTTTGTTATTAAGTGCCCAGTTCTCAATTGAGGCTAGGTCAAGTCTTAAGTTATGACTGTTATTCTGGTTGTTTACCTTACCCCCAAGTTTGGTGTCATCAACAAATCTGACCATAAAGTTGTTGGCCGAGATACACATGTCACCAATGAACAAATTGAACAAGGTGGGACCAAAGACTGATCCTTGAGGGACCCCACTAGTCACTACTCCTATATCAGATAGAGCGCATTTACCCTTACTCTCTGAGTTCTATTTCCCAGCCAACTGTTTATCCATGAGATAATGGATGATGAAAAACCTAGGTGGCTAAGTTTATTAATCAAGATAACATGCAACACTTTATCAAATGCCTTGCTGTAGTCCAAAAGAATAACATCCATGGGTATATTACAGTCAAGGTTATGACTGATATGGTTATAGAAAGAGAGCAAGTTCATGGTACAGGAAAAAGCTGGTTTGAACCCATGTTGATAATTATCATTAATGTTTAGAGTTGCCATTTCACTTTTGAGTTGTTGTTTAATAATTTTTTCCATTAATTTGCATGGTATGGAGGTTAGGCTAATGGGCCTGTAGTTTTCAACTTTTGAATGGGGGCCCTGTTTAAAAATGGGTGTGACAGTGGCTATACGCCCATCAACAGGAACTAAAGATTCTTGAAGGGATTTATTGAAGATAATTGTTAAAGGTGGTGTGATTGAATCTTTTTTGCCTAGAAGAAATTTGGAACTGATATTGTCTGGGCCTGGGCTTGTGTGTTGTTTTAGTGAGTCCAGTACCCCCTGCATGTCCTGAAGGGAAATTATATGTGCTTCTAGCTTTGGTACTGTTTTGTTAGGTGAAGTGATAGTTGGTTTCTGGATGAAGACTGATGAAAAATGCTTGTTTAGTTCTGTAGCTGTTTCAATATCAGATGTTATAGTTATATTGTTAGAGACCAGTGGATCGATCTGGTAGTTATTACCTTTTTTCCCATTTATTTATTTATTTTTTGATAACTTATTTTTTGCACCGGAGCTCACCGTGGCATCCTTCAGAAGTGTCCAACACGATCCTGTCCCTTCTACTCCCTACCGTGGCCAGCCATTACTGGTTCACCCCCCCCCGAGGGACTTCCCAGTGTTCCAGATCACCCCCTTGAACTGGGCCTGCCCACCCTCAGCGGCACTATCTGAAATTAGAGGGTCCATCCCTCTGGAAGGTCAGCAATGGATCCCCGGAGTGGCCTGGCCTGGCATTAGGGATGAGAGGGAGATCCCTGGGGCCCTCGTCATCTCCTCAGTGAGTCAGGGATTTTCTACTTTTACCCGGCCAGCAAGGCAATGAGTTTCTGTGGCTCCGCCCCCATGGCATACACCACGCCGCTGCAGAGGTCACTCCAAGAAGTGGGGTGCACCGGCACCACCAGGAGAAAGCCCAGTCCTCTGGGCGTTTGATCTCTTCCACTCCTGCCGACCCCTGGCAGCCCTGGCTCATTCCCGAACCCAGGTTGCTGGCATGGCACGAGGTGTGGCATCCAGCGCCTCAACCCTCAGCGCCACTGGGCCGACTCTTTTTTTCCATTTAGATAGGAGTATAGTGCCTTATGTCAGTCTTTTGTGTGTGTGCTGTTTTGAATTCCAGATTACGTTTAGCCAAAGGGATTTGTTTTTTTAATTCTCTATCTGCCTCCCAATATTTAGTTAAAGCTATATCTTTCTGATCTATTGAGCATTTTTTTTTTAATTTTGAGAAGAGTTTACTTTTGTGTGTTATTAGTTTTTTAATAGTTCTGTTGAACCAAGGCGGTGTTTCTCCTTTGTTATTATACTTCTATTTTTCTGGGACTTATTGCTTTTCAAGATGGGATATCTTCTTTTACATATAAACTGACCCCTCCTCCTTTCCTTGAGTCCTCTCTATTTCTATAATAATGCTTAAAGCCAGGAATTTCTACAGTCCACTTTTTGTCTGTGTTACCCCAAGCTTCAGTGATGGCTATTAAAGCTATGTTCTTATGTTCAACTATTATACCCCATTAATACAATACCATGTCTGTGGTTCTTGCAGCCAATGTGCATTATCATAGAATCATAGAAGACTGTCAGCAGATAGGGACCTCTAGGTCCATCTAGTCTGCCCGTAACCCCCCCCAGGAAGATTTCCACCATCCCTTTGTAGCCAGCCTGCCTGCACTCTGCCCATCGGTCCATGTGCATGTCCCAGGCTCCTTTGAAGTTCTCCACTGTATCCACCCCCACCACCCACCCCGGCAGCCTATTCCATGGCTGTACTACCCTCTTGGTGTAGAACCTGCCCCCTCCAATTTGTGGGGAATGCCCTCGTGGAATTGTTCTTACTCAGTTTGAATATTCTGTCGACCCTCACCCTGTTTATGCCCTTCAAGTATTTGAATGTCTTCAACATATGCCCCCCTCTCTCCTCTCCTCCAGCGAGTACAGCCCAGCTCTCCCAGCCTCTCCTCATATGGCCTCCCCTGCATGCCCTGCACCATTTTGGTCACTCTTCTCTGGACCCTTTCCAGCCGGTCCATGTCCCCTCTCCTGTATGGCTTCCAGAACTGGACCCCATATACCATGTGTAGTCTGACCATGGTTTTGTACAATGGCAAGATCATCTCCCTTCTCCTGCTTGTGAAACCCCTCCCTATGCGTGCCAGCATACTCAGTGTCTTTCCTGCTGCCCTGTCACACTGACCCCGGACTTTCAGATTGTCTGAGATGGCAATCCCCAGGTCCTTTTCCTGCTCTGTCTCCTCAGTCTTCCCCCCCTCCAGTTGGTATTTTGCCTTCGGGTTGTTATACCCTATGTGCATAATCCTGCACTTTTTTGTGTTGAACCATAATTGATACCTTTCTGGCCACTGCTCCAACCTGGTCAAGTCCTCCTTCATATCCTCCAACCCCCCCCCCTTCCTTTATATCCACCCTGCTACTACAGATTTTCATGTTGTCCATGAACAGACATGCCTTCCCATGCAGACCCTCTACGATGCCCCCTATGTATATGTTGAAGAGTATGGGTCCCAACACAGAACCCTGTGGAACCCCACTTGTCAGTCTTTCCTCCTTTGAGTACACCCCATTAACTCTGACCCTCTGAGTCCTCCCCACCAACCAATATTCCACCCAACTAGTGAGCTTGCTTCTCACCCCCAAGCTTTTCACCTTGTCTATGAGTCTTTCATGGGGGACGGTGTTGAACGCCTTCCTGAAGTCTAGATAGGCCATGTTCAGCACCCCCTCCCTGGTCCCATATCACTGTCACCCTGTCGAAGAATTTGATCAGGTTGGTCTGGCATGACCTGCCACCCATGATTCCATGCTGATTGTCATTCAATAGGCCCTCCCCCTCAAGATGCTTAACCAGTCTTTCCTTAATCAGTGCCTCCATCAGCTTGCTGACCACCGAGGTCAGGCTTATCGGGTGGTAGTTACCTGACTCTTCCCTTCTGCCCCCCTTTATGCAGTAGTACCACCTCTGCCTTTTTCCAGTCCTCTGGAACCCTTCCCTCTTGCAGCTACAGGCTGAATAGCCTTGTGATTGGTGCCTCCAATTCCTGTTTCAATTCTTTAAGTACCCTTGGGTGAATCCTGTCTGACTCCATCGCCTTGTCAGTCCATAGCATGCTCAATTCCTCCAGCACTCTAGCTTCAGTGAAGGGACTGGAGTCCATCTCCCTACCCATCCTCCCTCTATTTTCTAATTTAGGCCCCCTCTCCTTGACTTTAAAGACCGATGCAAAGTATCTGTTTAAGACACTGGCTTTTTCTAAGTCTCCCTCCACTAGTGCCCCCCTTTCCCCTTTAAGTTTCACTGTCTCTCTTTTCCCCTTTTTCCTGTCACTTACATATCTAAAGAACCTCTTGTCCCTCCTCTTAACCCCCCTTGCTATATGTTCTTCTATTTCAGCCTTGGCCCTCTTGATCACCTTCCTTGCTTCCCTTAGTTTATACCTATACACCCTTCTATCTATCTCTTTTTGTGTCTCCTTATGTATCCTGAATATCGTCCTCTTATCCCTGTTTTCCTCACTTCGGTAGTGAACCAAAGTAGTTTCCTACCCCTCTTTCTCTTGCTCACCATCCTAATGCCAAGCTCTGTCACTTTCCATAGTCCTCTTTTAATTCTCCCCCACAGCTCCTCCACATCTTCCAGGACTTCTGCCCCTCCAGCTCCTCCTGTACCATTGCTCTCATCCTCCCAAAATCTGCCTTGCTAAAGTCAAGCACCCTAGTGGAAGGCTAGGTTTGCTGGCCAAGGCACCTAGCTTCATGTGAGTTCTTTCCTTCTAGCTTGCTTAAAAGGACAGAACTAAGAACCTTACCAGAGTAAGGGAAAGGATTAAGACTTTTGGCTAGGCAGATTTACTGTGTGTTGTTTTTATTTTGTACACACAGGGATCGTTACTGTTTGTTGCTAACATTTTATTGCTTTATTTTTCTCTGATTCACATTGCTGTTGCTGGGTATACCTTCTGCTGCATTATTACAAGGTGTGCCTACAGGTGTGTGCTAACAGATTACTGCTGTAATCTTCTGATTCAAATTGTCTTTTGCAAGGTGTATCTTCTGTTACTGCTTTATTTTTCTCTGTAGAAAAGTGTTTCTTACAGGGTATATCTTCTGTGTAATTATTACAGGTGGTGCTTACATTTTAGTGACTTTTTATCATTAGGCTAAGCAGAATTACTGTTTGCTCATATTTTATTTATTTATTTTTTGCTGAAAAGGTTATTTTTTGTGTCAGAGGTGTTGCAATCTCCTTCTCACATTGAAGACAGGGAGAGTGAGAAAGCAGCCATAGCTTCCCTGAATCAAGGAGGTTATTTTCTAGACTACACTGAACTGAATTATTACTTTTTGGACCTGTGTAAGTAACTAGTATTGATTCTGTTTTTGGGGTGGACTTTTCTTAGTTTTAACTTTAATTTGCCTGGGAGGAACTGTAGCTGGGAGATATTTGCCATCAGCTGTGACTAGACCTGTTACTTGGTCTTTGTGAAATAGGTGTCTGAAAGGAAGGAAGGCACTTCCCGGGGTGGAGGGTAAGAGTTGTAGGTGATTGTTTCTGGACAGCATAGGTTTACTCCACCCACCCTTCCCCTCACCCCACCCGCCCCAAGTGCATAACTTCCTTTATAGTAGTGGCTCTGACATCACTTCCTCAAAACTGCTAACAACATACACCTGTTCATATCTTTAAAGACACAGCACACTGAATAGGGGGTAGAGACACTCACAAGCTTGCACACACTAAAACAAGAACAATAAACATCTGTAACTGGAAGGGACACAGACATGTGGGGAGTGGTGCAATGCACTGGCTTTGGAGCAGCAGTCTTCTGGGAGATATTCTGGAAACTGTGTGGTGGAACAGAGGTGCATCCTTCCAGTTGTACCTCTCCACAATTCTTTCACCACTATGGTGAAGCATGGTTCCTCTATGGAGGCACCTGCAGTGGAGATCAAGGAGGATGCTGGGAACCTCCACAATGGAGACCCACAGTAGGGTGGCCCAGAACCCCACAGGGGAAGGAAACAATGCCTGGTAGGGGACTAAATTGTTAGGGGGTAGAACTGAGGGAGGGAGGGGAAAGAGAGGTAAGGTGCCTGCCTGGCACCAAGGCTTGGAAGGACAGGAAATGAATCCTCAGGATCATGGGAGCAGCAGCAAGGGGGAGGGAGCTGGATGTCATTATCCACCAAAGAACAAATGACCTGGTTGAGAATGGGATCAGAGCAGTGCAACAGGAATTTGTGGAGCTGAGGAGGGGCCTTAGACAAGTAGCACACACGGTAACTTTCTCGGAAGTGCTATCTGTCAATGGCATGGATGAGGCTAGGGCACTCTGCACCATGGGATTCAATGACTGGTTGAAAATCTGATGCAGAGCTCAGGGATTTGGCTTCATTGGGGACTGGGGCTCCATCTGGAGGGATGCAGGCCTATACAGGCACAATGGTCTGCATCTATCCTGGAGGGGAACCAGAATCCTAGGTGATAGGTTTAAATGCTTTAGTGGCAAGCATTTAAACTAGCCAAGGGGGAGGCACTGAAGAGGAGAAGGGAAATCCTAGCCCCCCCAAAAAAATTAGGGTAATTGGTGAGGTAAACACCAAAATAGAGCAGTCGATAGGGAGAAGGGCAGGGATAAATGGAGAAAAAGACAAAGGCAGTAGGGACAGAGATGGGGCAAAAAGAAATAAAGCCATAAAAAATGGAGGGTAATGAGTACCAATGCCCACAGTCCAGGTAAAAAGCTCCCTGAAATGGTGGCCTTGATGGAAGAGGGATGCCTGGATATTGTGGCAGTCACAGAAACATGGTACACAGAGAACCATGACTGGGATGTCAACATACCAGAGTATACAATCTACAGGAGGGACAGGGAGGAAAGAAGAAGAGGAGGAGGAGTAGCTCTCTATGTAAGGAAAGGGATAAAAGCAACAGAACTAAAGGGTAAACAGGGAGGAGAGGAGGCACCTGTGGGTCACACTGCAGACTGGAAATGGCTCCACAATCCGCACAGGGTTTGTATACAGACCCCAATCTCAGGGGGAGGAAATGGACAAGGAAATGATAGAAGGCATCCTTGGGATGGCAGAGATAGGGGAGATATTGCTGATGGGGGACCTGAACATGCTAGATGTTGACTGGAGCACCTTTGCTGCAGCCACATCCAAGATCAAGGCAATTCTTAATGCCCTACAGGGGGCATGCCTCAGACAGCTAGTTTTGGAATCCACTCAGAAGAGAACAGTCTTAGACCTGGTACTCTCAAATGGGGATCTAGAGATGATCTCTGATCTTGAAGTGGGTAGCCATCTGGGAACAAGATACCACCAAACAGTGTAGTTCATGATAAACTTAGCTGTAGAGTCAAGCCACACAAAAGTGAAGGTACTGGACTTCAGGAGGGCTGATTTTGTCAAAATGGGAGAGTGCCTCAGAAAAGCACTAGCAAACAGGCAAGAAGGTGGGGTGGAGCAACAATGGGGAAACATCAAAACCACCATCACAGAGGCAACAAGTCTTTGTGTGAAGCAAATAAACAAATCAAAATGAAAGAAAAAAACACTATAGTTCTCAAAAGAAGAGGTGGGGAAGGTAACCTTCTCAGAGGTGCTGCCAGTTCATGGCAGGGGTGAGGCTAGGGTACTACACACCATGCAGTTTAATGAATAGTTGCAAAACTGGTGCAGAGCACAGGGCTTTGGCTTCATTGGGGACTGGGGGTACACCTGGAGAGATGAAGGTTTATACTGGCACGATGGCCTGCATCTGTCCATGAATGGAACCAAGATCCTAAGTGACAGGTCTAAATGCTTCCTTGGCAAGCTCTAAACTAGCCATGGGGGAAGGTGATAATAAGCAGGAAATGTCAAGCCTTCCCCCACAAAACATGACAGGTAGTAAGGTAAACACTGAGGTACAGTGCTCAACAGAGGGCAGGACAGGGGTAAATGGAAAAATAGACAAGGGCAAAAAGAGCAGGCATGGGGGAAAAAAGGATAAAGCCAACATTAAATGGATGTCAATGAGTACCAATGCCCGTAGTCAGGGAAACATGCTTCCTGAGCTAGTAGCCTTGATGGAAGATGAACACTTGGATATTGTGACAGTCACAGAAACATGGTACACGGGGAACCATGACTGGGATGTCAACATACTGGGGTACACAGTCTACAGAAGGGACAGGGAGGGGAAAAGAGGAGGTGGAGTAGCTCTATACATAAGGGAAGGGATCAAAGCTACAGAACTAAAAAGCAAGGGGAGGACAAGATGCACTCTGGGTCACCTTGGAGACAGGGAGTGCATCACAATCTGCACAGGGGTTGTATACAGACCCCCATCTCAAGGGGAGGAAATGGACAAGAAAATGATAGAGAACATTCTCAAAATGGCTGAAAAAGGGGAGATACTGTTGATGGGGGACCTGGATATGCCAGATGTTAACTGGATGACATGTACTGCAGCCACATCCAAGAGCAGGGTCATTCTTGATGCCCTGCAGGGGGCAGACCTTAGACAGCTAGTGTTGGAACCCACTTGGGAGGAATCAATACTAGACCTGGTACTCTCAAATGGAGAGAGGATCACAAATTTAGAAGTCAGTAGACATCTGGGAACAAGCGACCACTGCACAGTGTGCTTCACAATAAGCACAACCATGGAGACAAGCCATACAAAAACAAGCATACTGGACTTTAGAAGGGCTGACTTTGGCAAAATGGGTGAATACCTGATGAATACACTAGCAAATGGCCAAAAAGGAGAGGTGGAAGAACAATGGAGAAAAATCAAAACTGCCATCATAGAGGCAACAAGCCTTTGTGTGAAACAGATAAAGAAAACAAAGCGGAGTAAAAAAACACTATGGTTCTCAAAAGAGGTGGCAGGGAAGGTTAAGGAGAAAAAGGCTGCATTCAAAAAGTATAAGGCATCACAGAAGGAGCACAACAGGGAACTGTATCAATTAAAGCAGAAAGAAGTGAAGAAGGCAGTCAGAATAGCAAAAGCCCAAACTATGGAAAAAATAGCCAAGTCAGTTAAGAAGGGAGATAAAAACCTTTTATAGGTACATTAGGGAGCATAGAAAGGTTAAGGGAGGAATAGTGAGGATTAATAAGGGATAGGGGAGGTGGGCAGAGGGAGACAGTGAAAAGGCAGAGATACTGAATGAATACTTTTGCTCAATATTCACAAAAGAAGATGAGGAGGAGTTACCTAAACCAGACAATAGAAGCACTCTGGATAGTTCAAGTTCAAGTTTATTGCAGGAAAACTCCATTGAGCAAGCTCATTCACAAGGAGGTCCTGTGACATAAACACTTAAAGTACAAACACAGATAGGTAATAACAGTATATACATGAAATACACGTTACATGATACAGGCTGGATATACATACAGGAATGCCACATAGGGTGACCGGGGTGTAAACATTGATATGAGACAGAGGCAAGTACTTACAGGTTGCATACTGATAAATGAAACATGATGACTGGTGGTGCAATACATATACAGTATTTTGGCAGCTAGAACAAACAACAGTCTACAACTGATATGGGGGGGTAGGAGAGATTTGATAGAGTAGCAGTGGAGTGTAAGCAAAGATAAAGCCAGGAGTAGAAGGGGAAGGGAAAGCAGTTAATATGACAAATCAATTTATATATTTATATAGGATAGGGGGGTTGACACCAGTCCATTTACAGAAGAAAGAGTCCTGAAAGAACTCCTAAAACTCAAGGTGGACAAAGCAATGGGGCCAGATGGGATTTACCCCAGAATCCTAAAAGAACTAAGGGAGGACCTAGTGATACCACTGACCACACTTTTTAACAAATCATGGGAGGATGGGGTGGCACCTGAGGACTGGAGGAGGGAAGGTGTGATTCCCCTTCACAAAAGTGGGAGCAAGGCAGAAGCAGGAAACTACAGACCTGTAAGTTTGACCTTGGTGGTAGGGAAAATGATGGAATCACTTCTGAAAGAAAGAATTGTTGAATACCTAGAGGCCAGCAGGGCTGGGACCCAAAGCAGCATGGATTTACAGCAGGAAGGTCATGTCAGACAGAATCTAATAGATTTCTTTGACTGGGTGACCAAGGTAATAGACCAGGAGGGCTGTGGATATGGCCTACCTAGACTTTAAAGGCATTTGACACAGTCCGCACAAAGATTAATAATCAAGTTAGCCAGCCTGGGAGTGGGTCCCAGGGTGGTAGCCTGGGTAACAAACTGGCTGCACAACAGGACACAGAAGGTAATAGTGGTGGAACACATTCAAGAAAGGGGGTCACTAGTGGAGTACCTCAGGGCTCAGTACTGGGTCCATTCCTCTTTAACATCTTTATAGGTGACGTTGCAGAGGGTCTGGAGGAAAGGTATGCCTCTTTGCAGATGATACAAAGATCTGTAACAGAGTTGATACACAAGGGAACAGAAAGGATGAGAAGGGACTTGGCAAGGTTGGAGGAATGGTCAGACATATGGCAACTTAGATTCAATGCAAAGTGCAAAGAAGTACATGCACCTGGGAAACAAAACCCAGGAGAAGAGTACACAATAGCAGGGGAGGTACTAGCAATAACAAAAATGAAACGGGACTTGGGGATAGTCATATCAGATGATCTAAAGGTGGGTAAGCAATGTGAGAAGTCAGTAAGGAGAGCCAGGGGGATACTGGGATGCATAGGAAGGGGCATCACAAGTTGAAAAAGGAAAGTGGTTATCCCTCTGTACAGACAGTTGGTGAGACCCCATCTGGAGTACTGTGCGCAGTTTTGGAGACCTCATCTACGCAAGGACATAGACAGGATGGAAGCAGTCCAGAGGAGGGCAACTAAAATGGTGC
Organism: Neoceratodus forsteri; assembly: GCA_016271365.2. Taxonomy (NCBI): domain Eukaryota; kingdom Metazoa; phylum Chordata; order Ceratodontiformes; family Ceratodontidae; genus Neoceratodus; species Neoceratodus forsteri. The sequence continues at coordinate 452,994,978 of CM057452.1, read as the reverse complement.
AGGGTCTACATCAGAAATCATATGAAGAGAGACTGAGAGAAACGTAGAAACATAGACTTTGATGGCAGATAAGAACCGCTTGGCCCATCTAGTCTGCCCATTTCCCTACCTACAGGATAGGCAGTAGATTCTAGTTAACCAACAGCCTATTTCTTCCTACCCCCCACAAGAATTGCCTTATGTCTGTCCCATGCATTCTTGAATTCTCCCACAGTTTTAGACCCCACAACCTCCACAGGAAGGCTGTTCCATGCATCCACTACCCTCTCTGTGAAATAATACTTCCTCACATTGCCCCTGAACTTCCCCTCTATCTTTAAATTGTGTCCCCTTGTTCTTGCAAGTCTCTTTTTCTGAAAGATGCTACTCTCTTGGACTTTGTTGATTCCACTGACGTACTTAAAAGTTTCTATCATGTCCCCTCTCTCCCTTCTTTCCTCAAGGGTATACATATTAAGCTCCTTTAGTCTCTCCTCATATGGCTTCTTTTGCAGACCCTGCACCATTTTAGTTGCCCTCCTCTGGACTACCTCTACCCTGTCTATGTCCTTGCAGAGATGGGGTCTCCAGAACTGGACACAGTACTCCAGATGGGGAGACCAGAGAGCTTAATATGTATACCCTTGATGAAAGGAGGGACAGGGGGGACATGATAGAAACGTTCAAGTACCTCAAGGGAATCAACAAAGTCCAGGAGGGTAGCATCTTTCAGAAAAAGAGATGTGTAAGAACAAGGGGACACAATTTAAAGATGGAGGGGGGATGGCTCAGGGGTAATGTGAGGAAATCTTTTTTCACGAGAGAGTGGTGGATGTGTGGAACTGCCTTCCTGGGGAGGTTGTTGGGGCTAAAACAGTGGGGGAATTCAAACATGCATGGGACAGACATAAGGCAATTGTAGTGGGGGTTGCAGGAAGTAGGCTGTTGGTTAACTAGAATCTGCAGCATATCCAGTAGGTAGGGAAATGGGCAGACTGGGTGGGCCAAGTGGTCCTTATCTGCCGTAAAAGTCTATGTTTCTATGTAATTGAAGAAAGATAACATTCAGGAAGTGTAAGGAAACACAGAAGGAGCAGGACAGAGAACTGTACCAGTTAAAGCTGAAGGAAGCGGGTAAGGCAGTCAGAATAGCAAAGGCCAAACCGAGGAAAAGATAGCCAACTCAGTTAAGAAGGGTGATAAAACCTTTTATAGGTACATTAGGGAGCAAAGAAAGACTAAGGCAGGAATACTGAGGCTGAACAAAGAGGAAGATGAATGGGCAGAGAGCGACAGTGAAAAAGCAGGGATTCTGCTCAGTATTCACAGTGGAAAAGCAGGGGGAAATACCGAATCCGGTCAATAGAAGCACTCTGGATAGGGGGGTTGATATTATTCCTTTCATAGAAGAAAGGGTTCTGAAAGAACTTTTAAAACAGAAGGTGGATAAAGCAATGGGGCCTGATGGGATTCACCCCAGAATTATAAAAGAATTAAGGGAAGAACTAGTAACACCACTGACTACCCTTTTTAATAAATCATGGGAGGATGGGATGGTACCTGAGGATTGGAGGAGGGTGGATGAGATTCCCCTTCACAAACGTGGGAGCAAAACAGAGGCAGGAAAGTACAGACCTGTCAGTTTGACCTCAGTGGTAGGGAAAATGATGGAATCACTTCTGAAGGAAAGAATTTTTGAGTACCTAGAGGCCAGTGGGGCATAGGACCCAAGGCAGCATGGACTCACAGCAGGAAGATCATGTCAGACAAATCTAATTGATTTCTTTGACTGGGTGACCAAAGCAGTAGACCAGGGAGGGGCTGTGGACATGGCCTACCTAGACTTTAGCAAGGCATTTGACACAGTCCTGCACAAAAGATTAATAAACAATTTAGCCAGCCTGGTAGTGGGTCCTAGGGTGGTAGCCTGGGTAAAACACTGGTTAGACAACAGGACACAGTGGGTAATAGTAAATGGAGCCCACAGTGAAGAAAGGAGGGTTACTAGTGGGGTACCACAGGGTTCAGTACTGGGGCCGGTCCTTTTTAATGTCTTTATAAGTGACATTGCAGAGGGACTGGAAGGGAAAGTATGTCTCTTTGCAGATGACACAAAGATCTGCAACAGGGTTGATACACAAGGTGGGGTGGAAAGGATGAAAAGGGGCTTGGCAAGGTTGGAGGAGTGGTCAAATGTATGGCAGCTTAGATTCAAAGCAAGAAGTGCAAAGTAATGCACCTGGGAAACAAAAACCCTGGGGAAGAGTACACAATGGGGGGTGAGATACTGACAACAACAAAAATGGAAAGGGACCTGGGGATAGTCATATCAGACGACCTAAAGGTGGGACAACAATGTGAGAAGGCAGTAAGGAGGGCTGGAGGATACTGGGATGCATAGGGAGAGACATCACCAGTAGAAAACAGGAAGTTGTTGGCCCTCTCTACAGACAGTTGGTAAGACCACATCTAGAGTTCTGTGTACAGTTCTGGCGACCCCATCTCCACAAAGACATAGACAGGGTGGAGGCTGTCCAGAGGAGGGCAACCAAAATGATGCAGGGTCTTCATCAGAAGACATACAAAGAAAGACTAAAGGAACTAAATATGTATAGCCTTGAGGAAAGGAGGGAGACGGGGGACATGATAGAAACTTTCAAATACTTCAAGGGAATCAACAAAGTCCAAGAGGGTAGCAACTTTCAGAAAAAGAGATGGGCAAAAACAAGAGGGCACAATTTGAAGATGGGGAGGATGGCTCAGAGGTAAAGTAAGGAAGTATTTCTTCACAGAGAGGGTTGTGGATACATGGAAGAGCCTTCCTGAGGAGGTCGTAGAGTCAAAAACAGTGGGGGAATTCAAGAATGCATGGGACAGACAAGACAATTCTAGTGGGAGGTAGGAGGAAGTAGGCTGTTGGTTAACTTGGATCTGCAGCTTATCTGTTAGGTAGGGAAATGGGCAGACTAGGTGGGCCTAGTGGTCTTTATCTGCTGTCAAATTCTGTGTTTCTATGTTTCTAGTGTTTTAGTTGTCTTTGGCCTGGCCCTTGTTGATCCTAAATTTCACCACCCTATGGTCAGTGTCACCCAAATTTTCCCCGACCATAACCTCCTCTACACTGTCCCCATTTGTCAGAATCAGGTCCAGTATGGCTCTTCCTCTAGTAGGTTTTATCACCAGTTGGCTAATGAATGCTTCCTGCAAGGCTTCCAGCACCCCCTGCTCCTAACTGTGACTGCTGCCAGGGTGACCCTGTCTATGTCAGGTTGATTTATGTCTCCCGGTACCATGATTTCCCCTCTGTTGGCCATGTCCTGTATCTCATTAACTATCTGCTTGTCAACCTCCTCCACTTGATTTGGTGGTCTGTAGACTGCCCCTACCTTCACTGCCTTCTCCCCTGCTCTGCTTAAGGACACCCATAGGGTCTCTGTAGATCCATCCCCCCACCGCACAACAATGCCTTTATACCCTCTTTTACATCAAGGGCTACCCCCTCTCTTTTTCCTATCCTGTCTCTCCTGTACAGTACCTACCCTGGCATTTCCTCTTCCCAGCTGTGATTCTCAGTCCACCAGGTCTCCATGACTGTAACCAGGTCCAGGTCACCCTCTTCCACCATAGCCTGCAGTTCTCCCATTTTACTACCTGGACTCCTGGTGTTGGTCAGCAAACCCCTCCACCAGCCCCTCCCTTTCCCACTCCCACCTTGTCTGTTTCTCTTGCCTCCAACTGTGGGGGAGAACTAGTTAGGCCTGATCCTCTCCTTCTTCCTACTGGGCAACACCTAGCTATGCCCTCCCCCTCTCCTAGTCTAAATCCCTCCTTAGTATTTTATCTATAAAATCCTGTAGTTTCCTCTTCAAAATCCTGGCTCCCTTGTCATTTATGTGCAACATATCTCTCACATACAGATGTTGGTCTACCCATGTGTCTCCCTAATCCCCTATACATTCGTAGCCCTCCTTCCTGCACCACTGCCTCAGCCAGTGATTAAAATATTTGATTCTCAATTGTCTTGCTGTACCAGCATAGTGAACTTGCAGGACTTCTGAGAAGGCAATTGTGTCTACTATTTCCTTACACCCTCCAACTAGTTCCATAAATCTCCTCTGTATCTCTAAGACCTCGTCTCCAACCAGATCATTTGTGCCCAAGTGTACAACCAGGTAAGGTCTCCCCCAATCAACCTGATACATTCCTTAATTCTTGGGAGAGCCCTGCCTGTTTCCATCACCAACTCGCAGAAAACCGACCTCCCTTTGAAGGCTGCACCCTTCCTTAAGATACATAGACATTTTATTTATATAGCACCCATCTCCATGGATTCTGGGTGCTGCACAATAAGAACATACAAATCATTCAAAAATATTTAAAAAATACAGAGAAATAGATTTAAAACAACAGTAAAATACAGCTGGAAGCATAAACATATCTCTCTTACATAAAGTGCAGTCCACTTTCAAACACCTTCAATTAAAGGCTTGATAAAATAAATATGTTTTGAGGCCCTTCTTGAAGGCTTCTACCAAGGGCGTCTCCCTTAGATAACCAAGCAGGGAGTTCCACAGGGTAGGTGCAGCTGCCGCAAACGGTCTATCTCCTGAGTGCCACAGCCTAACCCTGGGAACTCCAAGAAGGCCACCCCCAGCAGAACGGAGGGCCCGGGCCAGGCGGTAAGGCACAAGGAGCTCTTGCAGATAGACTGGACCCCTCTCATGCAGAGTCTTATAGGTCAATAGCCCTATCTTGAAGTCAACTCTCCACCAGACCAGCAGCCAGTGCAGTTCGCGGAGCACGGGGGTGATATATTCTCATCTTTTCACCCCCATCAATAATCTCGTGCCACGTTCTGCACCAGCTGCAGTCTGCAGAGGTTGCCTCCAGATAACCCTAGGTACAGGGCATTGCAGTAGTCCAATCTGGAAGTGATGAAAGCATGCACCAGTGTGGGCTTGAATTCGGGCAATATTCCTGAGATGATAAAACCCACTTCTCACCACGGCTGACACCTGAGCATCAATTGCCAGACCGCCATCCAGGATTACTCCCAAGTTCTTCACCTGCCTAGAGGGGGCTAAAGGCACACACCCCCAGCACAAGGTCAGGGATTAATGCCGCACCTCCCCCCCCCACCCTGACGACCTGGCTCCACCACCAGTACCTCAGTCTTGCCTGGGTTAAGCTTAAGCCAATTGTGAGTCATCCACATATGGATTTCCTCAAGACAGCTATTAAATACAGAGCCTGACACCTGGCTATTGGGTGCACAGGACAGGTACAGCTCGGTATCATCTGCATAGCAGTGAAAATCCAGCCTGTACTGTCTGATAATTTCCCCCAGTGGCAGCATATACACCGTGAACAATAGGGGTGACAAGACCAACCCCTGCGGAACACCACAGAGGCTTCGAATTTGATGAGAAAATTCCCATGGTCACCCTCTGCACTCTGTTAGGTATGACCTGGACCAGTTGATGACATTTCTGGACAGGCCACACCAGAACTGCAGGCAGTCAAATAACACCTCATGGTCCATGGTGTCAAACACCGCAGAAAGGTCTAGGAGGACCAAGATGGTATGATCCCTTCTATCCCTCGCCATCAGGAGGTCATTAAGTATCCTCACCAGGGCCGTCTCTGTACTGTGCCACACATGGAATCCATATTGGAAAGGCACATAGGCAGAGGAAGCAGCAAGATATCTCTCCAGCTGAATGGCCACCACCTTTTCTACAACCTTCCCTAAAAATGGGAGGTTAGAAACAGGTCTGTAGTTGCTGAGGCAGTCCGGGTCCAAAGATGTTTTTTTCATGAGAAGTCTAACCAAAGCCTCTTTCAAGGCTAAAGGAAAGATCACACTCTTTAATGAACTCCAGACTACCTCAGCAACCACAGGACCAATCAGGTTCACACATTCAACCAAAAGGCGAGTTGGACCTGGATCTAATCACAATGTGTCAGCCGCAGTTTAGAGATTATCATTACCACCTCCCCAACCCCAATCAGCTCAAACTCATCCCAGAAAGGAGGAGTGCTCCAGCTTGACTCAGGCCAGACCCTGCAGCCCTTTTTGGGAGGTGTTTGATGAGATCTCAGCCCTGATGGAGGACACCTTGGCATCGAAAAATAGCCAGCTCCTTACACCTTGTGCTAGAACCTGCACCTCCAGCACTCAGACAGACTGGATGTAAAAGCCTGTCCACTGTGCGGAAGAGCAGAGCTGGTCTGTTTCTCACTGTAGCAATCTCCATAGACAATGAATCCTTTTAATAATGGAGTCCCTGTACACTATCACTGATTTTTTTTGTGTGCCATCCCCAAGGCTGCCATTGCCTCACCTACCTGGCTATTTCTCCTGGCTTCCCCTTGTATGACTTCCACTCCACCCTTCCCTATCCAACTGTTCCCCTGCACAGGCTGGTGTCCCTCAGTCTCCTCCCCCCCCCGAGCTCCCGCTCACCCTTGCCTGTTTCACCCCTGTCCTTCTTCCACCCATCCTCTCCATGGATGTCTATCCCACTCTGGCCTCTTCTAGTGACACCCCTCTTTGCTTCCCTTCCCCTCCCATTCTTCCCACTGTCTGCTACACCCAGTCCTCCATAGTATCTCTCCTTTTCCGCTTACTGTCCCCCTCCCCTTCTTGACCTCTATAGTTTGATCCTCCCCTTCTCCCGACCTTCTTTGCCCTTCCTGTTCATTCCCTTTTCCATATTTCTCCTTTCTTTCCTGGTTCCCCTGTTTGTTCCCCCCTGCCTCGAACCCATACACATCCTCCTGCTCCAATGTCCTTGTAAAGGGACAGTATCTGTTAGAGCCAGTTGTGCATCTCTGCTCAAGAGTGCTGGTACACCTGCCTGTCATGTCCCTATCCTCTGACTTGGAACCCCTTGTCATCATGTCCCTGTCCTCCAACCTGGTCTTTCTTGCTGTGCCCCCCAAGTGACCTTCCCCCCCACATGCCAGGTTGGTTTTCCTCCCTCCCCCTTCCTGGTTGCCCTCCGTAAGGTTAGTGACTATGTCTTTCCTTGTCCAGAATAGCTTTCCTTTTAGCCATGCTAGCTCAGCCTCCAACTTCCCCAGTCTTAGACAAACTGGGCTTGCTCCCAGTCTCCACAGAGTACTCATGAACACTGCTGCACCACAACTGTTACATCCCACGACTCTCTCACCCATGTGTGCCCTTTTTCCCATGCCATACCCCCATGCCCCCAGTGCCCCCTAACTTATGTCCCTACCTCCTGCTTCATCCAGATATGCTGTTCCTATCCTCTCCCCAAGCTATCATTCCCACCCTCCCTCCACCCCCCCGCCTGCAAGGTCAATTCCTTCTCTCTTATTCGCCCTCGGTGCCATACCCTCAGTGAGATTTCCTCATTTACCATAACCTACTTACTATACATGCAGCAGAAAGCAGTGCCCAACTAAAGCCTAGAGCCTCAAGCCGTTGGCTGTGCCCTGCTTGATTTAAGTCCAGAAAACCCTAAAAGATATATCAATGTGCCCCTCTAGAATTCAGAAACAACCCTTAATCAGTATCATTACACCACTGTACCCCCTACAATTCAAGAACAACAGTTAAGTCAATAACTTTCCCCCCTTAGATTCAGAAACAACTAAGTTAATAACTTTTAGATAACATTTCACCAATACACCCCATAGATGTTGTGCCTTTAACTTTTCAATAGCATTACATCAATACAGCCTATAGATGTGCTTTTAGTTCCACATTCAGTCCTACACATTTTGCTCCACCCCCTTTTGTCCCTTCGACCAATTAGTTGCAGCTGAGCCTTTTGGCACAGCCCTCTGCCTCTAGTATTTAATTATGCTTCCAACACAGGGAGGGTGAGTGGGCTTCCTCACATTTAAGCCCGGCCAGAAAGTTTAAAGTTTGATGCCCTGGTCACTAATTGGCTGGCTGCCTCCTGCATCAGCTCTGCAGTCCATGAGCTGTTCTTTTCAGCTTCTCTGCAGTCTCTGGCTTGTCTCCCCACCACCTCCGGTAATTTGCCTTCCTAGCTGCCAGTGCAGCTCTCCATCTCCCTGCTGCTGCCAGCCCTGTTCTTCGATGATGCAGCTGATTGCCATCTCCCCGTCGCCACCTGTACAGTTTCTTCCTTGTTGCCTGTGCAGCGTTCTCTCTTCCTGCTGCCGATGTGGCAGGGAGAGATTTGTTTAGATTCTGTGAATGACAGGTATTTAATAATCTAATTACACTCCCCACTGTCCATTACTTTGCATATTTTTTGCATTGAATTTCAGTTGACAAAACTAGACCCCTTCTCCAGTCTACTTCACTCTTCACTCTTCATATTACTGATCTGTTAATCACTTTCTACCGTGCTGCACAATTTGGTGTTATCTGCAAAGGAACTAATTTTCCCTGCAATCCTACTCTGTTGTCATGTATGTACTGTACATATTAAAGAGAGTAAGTCTCAGGGCAGACCACTAGGGGACCCACTTTCACTCACTTTATCCAAAGTATTTGCCATTCAGGACCATTTTTTCAGACCTTCTGATAACCGGTTCCATATTTAATATGCTATGCTTAAAGTTTGATTGGTAGGAGCAACCAGCTACTTCCATTAGACTATTTAAATTGGATACCTCTAGTCTCATTCAGAAGCTCTGTTTCTTTGCTGCAGCTGGAGGCTTTTCTGGGGCTCTGCCCTACCATGTTTGCTGTTGCTTTTCCTCATGTCTTCATGGGCTTTCTGTTTGTTTTGTGCCGTTGGCTTCAGTTTGGATTTTGCTTTCTGTGGCTGTCTAGGTTAGTATTTTGTCTTTCTGCCTTCCCAGGCTGTAGCATTGTGCATCCTTTTCTCTAGGTCAGCCACTCAAGCTGCAGTCACCCTCATTTAACTACTGTAATTACTTTTAGGTTGCATTTCAATTTAATTACAGTTTCTACTGTATGTCCTACCTATGTCATTCTGCTGTAGTTAGCTTGTATTTTCTTAGCCTGTTCTACCTGCTGTCCATACCAAACTGCTTGTAAGCTCTCTTCTCAGTTAAATGCATTCCGTCTCATAAATTTCATCTGACTCAAAACAGATAGCTACCCTCACTCATACTCAGTCAGTCATTTCAATCGACCTTAGTCAGTCTGTTCAACATCATTAACACAGTCTTAATTTTAATACAGCTGCCTTGCTTTTCTTGCTCATGACTGAAGTTTACCTATGATTTTAACCTTTCTTGTGCATTCATATTTTCAGTACCTTATTATTCATTTCACTCTCAGTCATATTAGTCATTCCTTTTAGCAGTCATCATTCAGCCAATTTCAATCATATCAAATGTTCCTTCAGCGGTCATCAGTCAGTCAGTCCATTTCTGCATCCATGCCATCAGACTCTATGAAGACAATCATACTAGCCATTATCATGTTCTCTGAATCTTTCTCTTATGTTTGCATTGTGGGTAGACATGGTCATGCATTCCCCCTTAAAGTTCTCATCTTGAGAGTGAGTCACTCATCATGGACAGAGGCCTTTCATCTTTACAGCCTTGTCTCCAGTTGTGCTTTCCGGCACTCCAAGTGGGTGGTAAGGTCCAACAATCTGGGGAAAGCTATAGCCATGCAGAGCCAGCATTGATGGCATCTCATGATATAGTATAGAAACTTAGAAACATAGAATTTGACAGCAGATAAGGACTGCTTGGCTCACCTAGTCTGCGCATTTCTCTACCTGATGGATAAGCTGCAGATCCTAGTTAACCAACAGCTTAATTCCTCCTACCCCCCCCCATTCAGAACATCAGCTGCTGGAGGGTGGGCCCTAAGCCCTCCTGTGCTCCTTTAGCTGTGCAGAGCATGTTGGCAGCACCTCTGAAAACTATTCTCTTTCTACAGCTGCCTTAGGCCCAACTAATCTAATTTTTATTATTCCATTCCTTTAGCTTCCAGTCAAGGTTAGGCTATTTCAAAGTCTTGAGGCTGTGTGCCAGCCTCTGAGAATCACTATTCTCAGCATTCCATTTTTTTTTTTGGGGGACTTCTGCATGGGGAACTTACTGTAGCTGCAGAGGTCAACTTGTGGCACCCTGACAGCATTAACCTGTTAGAGTGACAGAGCAACAGTTATCCATTCAAAATTATCCCATGAAAAGGAATTCCAAATTTGCAAATTGAACTGTCATAAGTACCCATGCCAGGAGGGGTGGTGGCCAAGGCTATGGATCCCCATAGATTTCTTCTACAGGTTTTGTTTTTCTCTCCTGAGTGACAGTGGCCATAATGTAGTTCTTATATTTAATTCTACTTTTCTCTCCTGAGTGACAAAGTCCATAATGTTGTTTTTATATTTAAATATAACATTTGCCGTAATACAGTAGTAGGATTTCAAATTAAGCTGGGGTTGGATGGTGACTCATTTTTGTCCTATAATTCTGCCATTTCATGCCTCCATGTGGTATCAGTCATCACCAGCTACCTATGTCATCATCTCACTCAGTCTGTGTTTGCAAATTCAAGTTCAAGTTTGTATTGAATTTAAATGTATGTATCAACATCATGTTTTGGCATATAGTACATAATTAAAATCACACAAAACCAACCAACATACACACATTGTTTTCTAAAAACATTGTACAAATGGAAACCCTTATTACAATATTTAAATAAATTAGGTTAGTTTCCATAAACCATGGAAGGCAAATTTAGCCATTATGAAAATAATGTGTTTAGGTTCTGTGATTGACAGGTATTTAATAATCTAATTACACTCCCCACTGTTCTTTTTATCATTTCCAAATGGAGTAGCTATTGTTTCCTTTCCTGTTACATTATTTGGCAATTGGTTATCAGGTGTTGTAGTGTTAGTCTTGTTTCTGTGTCACACTTACTGTACATTGTACATTTCCCTTGTTAATTTTCCCATTCCCATATAGTAGCTTCCCATTCTTCAGAATTCCTAATCTAAATCCATGAAACACCCCCATTTGTTTTTCATTTTCACAATATTTTAAGTAAACTGTAGTTCGGCTATCCTGTGAATCTTGTATTCTCTGTATAATTTTGATCCTTGGATATCGCATGATTTAACAAAGATGCCCCAGAAAAAAAAAGGTCTATGGTTTATAATTCTGCTTCTTTAGCATTTGCCTCTATATTGAGGCAAAGGGGTCCCATATATATGGGAGGTCTTGTTTCACCAGAAAATTATCCCAAATACTACACCAATTATACCTACAGTATACCTGACTCCGTTTTCTCTCTAATTAGGCCCAGCAATTTATCTGCCAGTGCCAGTGCTGTCTTATTCCACCAGCATGTAGCTCTAATTATCACTTTTGTTTCTACTGAGCACATGGTTGTCTCAGTGTAGACAATAGATGTTACTGTATCCCATGGAAGTAATAGCATATTATTTAGAAACATGTTCTGGGCAACTTCTAAGTGTTTCAGTGTTTGCCTGTTACTCATTATAGCCCACACCTCCCCAGCATAAAGGAATTTTCCATTAATTTTTGCATCAAAGGATTTTACTATTACCTCAACTGAATTGTGTGTGAATTGCCTGCCAAATCTCATTATGCCTCTAACAGACTGTTTTGCTTTTTTCTTTTCCTCTATGTGAGTTTTCCACCTCCTGTCTTTGTCTATGTGATACCAAGATATCTATAAAGGGTAGTTTCGTCCAACTTCAAATTCCCAGCTTGCTCCACCTTTATTTCATTTGACGTTTTCCTTAATACCATAGCATTTGAGTTTTTGTTCATTTATAAAGAATTCTAGATTGTGCAAGTGAGGTTCTGTGCCTGACAGGGCTCACTTGAGACCAAGCTGAGTCTGTGATAGTAGTATTACATCATCTGTATAACATAACATTCTTACTTTTGTCTCGCTTTTGATGGAGCAAATATAACTGCTTCAGATAATGCTTTTGTAAATGACTCCATATATTTGTAAAGAGAAAAGGTACTAGCAAGTATCCCAGTTTGACTCCCTTTTCCATTTTGATCTCATCTGACAGTTTCCAATCTCGTCTTATGCTAACAGACTGTGGTATTTTGTTGCATTAACTTTTAATAACTTAGTAACCGGGCATCAATATTCAAAATCTCTAGAAATCCCCACAGTATTGTAGTTTTTTTTGCACAATATTGAATGCACTGTGAATATCCAAGTAGGCAACATATACTTTTTTTCCCCTTTACATATTTATTTATCAAATACTTTAAAGCTGCACTGTCAGATTTTTAGATCAATTCTAATTTGCACAGATTAGCGCTCACCTTTGCAACACAATCTTAAACTCTGCTCCTCGATTAACTCCCTCCACTTTTTCCAGGAATTTTGTGTATTTATTTTCGATAAAATAAACCTCAAAGTCTGCTTTTTGTCTGCGGTGTAGCACCACGGTTGTTCCAAATCTCCTCTGCTGAAACCAACGTGCATGTTCATGTTCCTGGCTCTAATTAGGTGGGGGATGTGCTTGACCCTGGCCACTAATTAATAGCTACTTCCTTCCTGCCTGTCCTCCACTTGTGCCTTTATATTTTGGTGCCCATTTGTCTCCCTTTAGTATTTGCCTGTCATCTGTGTCAAACTCTGCCTCACAGAGCTGTCATCCGAAATCCTCCTTGTAATGTCACGGCGATTGGTAATTTCCCTTTTTTTACTCATTCGCTCTTGTGCTCATTTCTGTCACATATATATTATTAATTTGTGTAAGTGGTTTCAAATTCATGTAGACCTGTGTTTTTCAATTTAGTGCTGCACAACTATGATTATTTCTATGGGTTAGGTACAAATTCCCGACTGTTAATTTTCTCGACTGTTACTTTCCTGACTCCGCTTTCCTGAAAAACCTTTTCCCGATGAGTACACAAACCCAACCCTTGAAACCCAGACTTTTGTGGCATCGAGCTTTCTCTGCATTTGTTTATGAAGGATTTGCAAAGTACAACGGTTGAAGCTCTGTCTGTAAAAATGTGAGCTGCTGTGACCCTAAAAGTAAATTGGCTAACAAAAGCGGACAGTATGAAAAACATTATCACAATGTCATGATAGAGCTTGCATTTACCCTTTATATGTGCATTTATATGTTTGAAAAGTCTCCACTTTACTTTATGGAGTCAGACTATGCAACCGCACCATAAACAAATGCAGACAGATACCGGGAGCACTGTCCCAATGTCACAGTAGAGCTTGCATTTACTCTTTTTATGTGCATTTATATTTTGGAAAAGTCTCCACTTTACTTTATGGAGTCAGACTATGCAAACCGCACCATACACAAATGCAAACAGATACCGAGAGCACTGTCACAATGTCACGGTAGAGCTTGCAATTACACTTTGTATGTGTGTTTATATTTTTGAAAAGTCTCCGCTTTACTATACGGAGTCAGACTATCCACTCCCCCCCCCAATACCCAAGTAGCACACTGGGAGCCCACCCCAGTGTGTTCTGGCACCCTCTCCCCACACACAGTATGGCTGACAGGGGTGCCCCATCCTCTGTCTGCTTCACTGTCCCCCCAAACAGACTTCCAGGTGCCATGCTGGGAGCCCACCCCAGAATGGTAAAAGTCTATATGGCCAATTGGGGTGCCCAATCCCTATCAGCTTCACTGTCCCCCCCCAAAACCAGAGTTCAACGTGCCACACTGGGAGCCCACTCCAGTGTGGCAGAAGTCCATATGGCCGATGGGGGTGCCCAATTCCCCATCAGCTCCACTGCCCCCCCACAAAAAAACTTTCAGCTGCCAGAGGGGGAGCCCACTCCAGCGTGGCCAAAGTCCTGCATAGTTTAAACAAACATAAAAACACCTATAAAAAAGAAGAAAGAAAAAAAAAGTCTCTTGTTGACTGTATCACCCCACTCCCCCAACCTGCGCCCACCCTCTGCACACCCACCTCTCCTCCGATCCCAAACTTACCTCCTGAGGCTAGCACAATGATCTTCAGTGGACTGGGAGCATGTCTGCACTCTTCAAAGCCGACCGCAAACTGAAGAACTGCTGGTAAGCTGTATAATGCAATATATATATATATATATATATATTTTTTTTTCAATTTTGGTGCATAGCTGGGCTGTTTTGGGGAATTTTTTCACCAAATTTTCAACATGGGGTTCTTGGGGACCCACCTCATGAACTCAGTCACTGTCATTTTGTTATTTGGTCCCGAAAGGTGATTTCACATTCACTGCGTGGAACCACCTTTCATGACCAAGTAATGAAATGACAATGTCATATTTCAAGAGGTAGGCTCCCAAAAACCATATGTTGAAAATCTGGTGAAAAAATCCCCAAAATTACTGTTTTACGAGTGTGAGTTGCTCAGTTCCTACGCACGCTCGTAAGTTTGAGAATTTTTTTATATTTTCACTCCAGATTTTCAACATTGCCATTTTACCACACCTCCTTATGAAGAGTACAGCTGTCATTTTTCATATCTCACCCAAAATGTGTTTTCACACTTGTAGTGCACATTAGTGCACTCAGTGTAAGAAATCAATGTTTGGGACACATTAAGAAAATCAGAGTGACACTGGCCATGAGCAGAGGTGTTAAAATAGCTATGTTGAAAATTTGGTAACAAAAGTCCATAAAATGACTCTGTTATGAGCATGCATTGCGCAATTACCATGCACCCTCGTAACTTCATGGATTTGTAATATTTTCAGTCCAGATTTGCAACATTGACATTTTCCACACCTCCTTATGAACAGTACAGCTGTAATTTTTTGTACCCTGGCTGAAATGTGTTTTCACACTTCCAACTCAGAATAGCACGGTCGCTGTGGGAATTTAGTGCTCAGGATAGATTACAAAAATCACAGTGACACTGTTCATGCGTGGAGGTCCAAAAATGCCTATGTTGAAAATCTGCTGTAAAATATCCCCAGACTACTTGCATTACGGGTGTACATTGCTCAGTTTCTATTCACACTCATGACTTCACAAGTTTTTGAATTTTTTTCACTCCAGATTTTCAACAATGCAATTTTTTACACCTCCGCATGGACAGTACAGCTGTCACTTTTCACCTCCTGTTTGAAATGAGTTTTTACACCAAATGTGGCACCAAATGGCGCAGTCGCTGTGCAAAATCACTTTCACGTAACAAACTGATATTGTCACTGTTTATGCGGTGGTGTCACAAAAAAGCCATGTGGACAACTTGGACTAAAAATACCAAGAAACTCCAAGAGCGTTAGGGTTTTCAACCATAACGCCCGATCCTGTATGGACTGACAGGCATCAGGGTGTGACTTGGGATTGTCGACAGTAATGCTCATGCCATTTCACCCCCACCCAGCAGCCAGTGACAGGCATCGAGGTGCATCTTGGACCCTTTGCCCCAGAGTTCACCCCATTCTCCTATACTTTGCCCATTTCAGCATATTTCCTTATGGAATGAGGTGAATGTAAAGCCCAAACACCTCAAGGCACACTTCGACACTTGTCAGTGTCTGAAGGGTAGGGTGAGGTGAAACAGTCATGGGTGACAAACCAAAGGCACACCCCAATGCGTGTCCATCTTTGCAGAGTGAGGGTGGAGTTGGCATCAGTTCAGTACTTCAATGCTATTCCTATACTTTATTTTATTTATTTTTTGATGACCGGGTAGGTACACTAGGCACAAAAGTGACTATTTTCAGGCACGACCCAGGAGGTCAACGACACAGAGAGATACAGGTACATGGAATACAGTGTCAAGAAATATACACTGCATCACATATCAGAAGTTAACCAGATTAAGACAATAGTGGTACTAAGGCACATAAAGGTGTATTACACAAATAGAAGGTAAGTGCCCGTGAGTGAACAGTTATAGTAATATCATATCTAAAGTGCAGAAAAATGCCACAGGGTATCATTATGGTGTAATATACATCTGGCTGAAACTGAAAAAACAGTTATTGGGATAAGGTAGTGAGAAAGGTAATTCTGAGATATGAGAGAGAGAAAGAGAGAATGAATTTGTAGGGGAAACTGAAGGAGCAGGGTGGCAGCTCACTCCACAGAAGGTAGGAGGGAAACTGCATGGCATTTGAAGCAGAGGGAGCCAAGATCTACGGTGGGTTATAATAATATAATAAACTTTATTTATACGCGCCTTTCTCAAAACCAAGGTGCATTACAATAAAATACAGAATAAAAACATACTAAAACATATTAAAAAAAAAAAAAAAAAGCAGGTTGAAGCAGGTGCATCGGTCACATGTGGCAAAGAGGGAGCACTGCCTCTTCTTAAATGTAGCATGATTAGGGGCCAGTCGTACATCTAGTGGCAGTGAATTAGAGTAATAGAGACCTACATGCAGGAAACCTGATTTCCCTTTGGTAGTTCTACAGCTGGGAATGCTAAGCAAGGAAAGGTCAGAAGATCGGAGACCATAGGAGATGGACTGAGGGGTCAGCAAGGAGGCGAGGTAGGTAGGCATACTGGACCGTAGTATATTGTTCAGAAGGTTCCCAAGAGAGAGGAGCTTGTGTACAATGGGGGGGGAGGCATTTAGGTCTGAATACAGTAGGCAGTCATGTCTTAACCCGGAGGATACAGAGGCGTATCTGCATATATTGTTATAAGTTGTGTCCCACATTCTGTGGCACGTAGTCTGAAAACTTGAGCCCCTATTTACATAGACAGTCTATGGGCACACCCATTACTTCTCCCCGTGTGAAACGTCATACTAACAGAGCCGTGGGTGGTTGTGGGTGCACTGTGCCATCTTAAAATGCTGGTGGCACAGAGGCAGCATCAACCAATTACAAGAGATATCTTTACCGATTTGTATGGTAAAAAAAGGGGTTCATGTCCTGAGCCTGTGTACCAGGAGTGGAGACTGTCAGGGAGGGATTGTAGACTGTCGAGTGGATGCTTTCCTCCCTGGTGGGTGAGGGGATCTGCATCTGCCTGTGTATTGGCAACAGGCTTAAGGGTGCGTACATCTTCAACATGCCGCCCCACACCCCTGCCACAGGTTGCCACTCCAGCAACACACGATGGGACTGAGTGGGTGGGCCACTGAAAATTAGACAATGCCTCCCTGTCTGACTGTATGACAGCCACTTGTCCCTGGCATGCCAGCAAGCTGTCATAGCCCTTTGGTGTCTCCCAGGGCTAACTGGTTATGCCTATGGGCACTTCTGGGTTAAGAAGGTGGATAAAACATTTTATAGGTATATTAGGGAGCAAAGAAATACTAAGGCCAGGATACTGAGGCTGAAGAAAGAGGAAGGTGGTTGGGCAGAGAGCGACAGTGAAAAAGCAGGTATAGTGAACGAATAATTCTGCTCAGTATTCACAATGTAAAAGCAAGGGTACATACCTAATCCAGTCAATTTATTTTTTTTGCTTTTGGTAACTGGGTGGGTGCACTAGGCATAAGAATGCCTATTTTCAGGCACGACCCTGGAGAAAACTGCTTGAGAATACATAAGTATACATGTGACGCAGCACATGAGGTATGGAGCACAGTTTAGAGGTGATCAACATACAATCAAACTTAGGGTAAGGAGAGACATTGATTCGACATGCTAGTAAGCTTGGGGTGTAGAGAAATATTGTAAGGTAAAATGCAGTTACAAAATAGTTTGTACAAGTAAATACAAGTCAAAACAATGTGAGAAAACAGGCATTGCAGGAGAGAGCATACATAAAAAACAAAATAAGTTCCAGTTTTGTGGTTAATGAAATGGGGGGAGAGGAAGGAAGAGTGGTGGGAAGCAGAGAAAAGAGGGTAGGGAAAGAGAGAGAACATGTAAAGAGGGAACTAAGAGAGGTGGGGAAGAGGTGTCAGAGAAGTGGATTAACTAGGGAAAAAAGGGCAGGGAGAAAAGATGGTATAGGGTGGATTAAAGCAGGTGCAGGGGCTAGTAGCACACAGATTCTCACAGTGAAGTTTCTTAAAACTAGCATGGGTGGTTGTTTGACAAATAGTTTGAGGTATGGAGTTCCAGTACTTTGGAGCCATGTATGAGAAAGCATGTGCACCCATGTCAGTTCTGCATCTAGGGATGTGAAAAGGTGCTTGGTCTGTAGATCGTAGCCCATAGGGGAGAGGTTGTGAGTGCAGCAGGGTGGCAAGGGATAGGGGGAGGCCTGATCTGGCAATGAAGTCAATTAGTGAGCCAAAAGACTGGAGTCAGTGGGTGGAAGGGCAAGGCCATTTTAAGTCAGCATAGAGCGGGCAATGGTGTTTGTAACGTGGGGATGCAGAGGCATAGCAGCAGATGCTATTATAGGTGGTGTCCCATTTATGGAGGGAGGATTTTGAGGCTGACAGGTAAGTGACTGAGCCATAGGCTAGGGCTGGGAGACGAAAGCCTTGTGACACAGCTAGTCTAGCTGAGGGGGTAAAGGCATAGCTAGTTCTGTAGGCTCTTCCTATCTTGGCATTGACAGATTTACATATGGTTGTTATGTGCAGGTAAAAATCTAGATATTCTACAAGAGTAACACCCAGATATTTAAAGGATCTTGTGCTACCCAGAGGGGAGTCATCCGCACATGAGATTTTGAGGTCATTATGATTCGCTTTAAGCCTGGCTGGCAAGCCAAAGATCATGGAACATGTCTTGCTAGTGTTAAGAACAAGTTTGTTCTCGTTTAGCCAAGACTGAATACTTGCAAAGTCCAAAGCAAGAGGGTGGTTTATGTCTGCAACATTTCTAGCACTGTGGTAAATAAGTAGGTCATCAGCATAGAGCAGAGATGAGCAGGTGGGTGCAAGGAGCAGCATGTTGTTAATGAAAATAGAGAAAAGCAAGGGGCCAAGTATAGAGTCCTGGGGCACTCCAACATGTATAAAGGAAAGATCTGATATGGCTGAGTTGAAAACTACAGCCTGTTTCCTGTTGGACAGATAGCTTTTGAACCAGGCAACTACATCAGAGGAGAAACCTAGGGAGCGTTGTTTAGCAAGAAGAAGGGTGTGTTTAACCAGGTCAAAATCCTTGGTTAGATCCATGAAAACTGCACCTGTCAGGAGGCCCGAATCCATAGAGGCATCGATGTCATTAGTGAGTTTTAGGAGTTCAGTGGAGGTGCTGTGCCCTTTGCGGAAGCCATGCTGGCAGCAAGAAAGACTGTTATACTTCTGAATATATTCTATAGATTGGGTGGCCACTAGTTTTTCCAGGATTTTGCTAAGCGTGAAGAGAATTGCTATGGGATGTTAGTTCTTCATTTCTTTAGGATCCCCTTTTTTTAGGAATTGGGGTGAGTTTAGCTATTTTCCAGATATTAGGAACTATACCATGGCATAGACATAGGTTGAAGATTGTGGTTAGGGGAAAGGCTATGAGAGGGGCAGCAGCTTACAGGAGCCTTGGTTCCAGACCATCAGACCCTGAGCTGGTACTGTCAGGAGTGGAGAGTAGCAGTTTTAACACTTCTCCTCTTGTGATACTCTGGAACCTAAAGGGAGGGTGCATGAGTAGAGGTTTAGTATCACTACGGGGGTGATGCGGTGTGTACAGGTAGGAAGGAAGTCAGGTAATTGGTCAGATCTGAGAAGTGGTGATTGAAAGAGTTGGCTATGATCACTAGATTATTGCAGTGTATGCCATTTTACAGCATATCACTTGAATGGGCCCTGTGATTAGCTCCACGGAATGTTTCTACGGTAGACCAGAATTTCTTAGAGTCACCAGCAGCTTTTGTTAGCAGGTCTCTGCAGAAAGAGCTTTCAGCTAAGCAAATATTTCTTTTGCATGTGTTTCTCAGAGATTGGTAGTGGTAATAGTCAGTCTGCAGGCCAGTGGTTTTGAAACATCACCACAATTTGCCCCTGGCCCTTAATTGGGTAAGTAGGTCTTTGGTTAACCACTTTGTCTGAGTTCCATGAATACAACGAGTGACACGGGGAGCATAGGTGTCTTGAAGCAGGCCAAAATGAACCAGGAAGTAGTTAAGTGCCATCTGGGCATTAGTAGAGGTGTAGATGGGAGTCCAATCAATCAAGGAGATATTATGAGTAAACTGTGTTAAGTTGAAATTGGCCAAATTGCGGAATGTAATAAGTTTTCAAGGCAGAGATGGTTGACTGGTAGAGCGCCAGATGCAGTAGATTGGGGAGTGATCACTTATGGCATCTGCAAGGGTAACTGTGCATACTATGCTGACAGGGTGGTTTGTAAGGACCCAGTCAATAAGAGTAATGCATATGTCATCCACTGTTTCTTGATTTGCAAAGCCATGGTTGGACTTCTGAAAAATATGATTTTACATTCTGCCCAGTCTTTGAACTCCCGTAGGATTATTCTAGTTAAGATTTTCAGTCCTATTCATAAAAGGATAATAGTCCTGTAGTTATTTCCATCCTCTGTACAGCTTCCACTCTTTCAATGTTCTTGCAGAGAGGCACCTACAGAACCGAACACAGTACTACAGGTGGGGCCTCACCAGTGAGCAATAAAACGGCAGCACCAACTCCCTCCTCCTGCTAGAAATCCCTCTTTCAATGCACTACGCCATCCTGCTTGCCTTTCCCACTGCTTTGTCACACTGCACAGCTACCCAGAGGCCATCAGATATGATTACCCCAGATCTCTTTCTTGCTTGTTGACTGTAAGCTCAACTCCCTCCATCGTTTACACAGCCCCTGGGTTCCACATCTCTAAGTGGGGAAGGAATCAGATCAATTCCAGTACAGTAGCTTCTTCTTGTTGCTTTTACATTGTTTCTTGTGGATTTTACTTAGTAGAAGGTTATTTTTTTTCTTTCTTACTACTTCTAAGGGGCTAGTATGGTATTGTGTTGGGGCTGTTGGAATTTTGAAACCTATTTTGGAGTGCAGTAAGTGAGCTCATTTGTCTTGATGTTTCACTGTGTAGCAGGCTGAGTTTGTCTTTCTTCTTAAAAGGGGATAGCAGGGAACTATTTAGGAGCTGTTGAAACTTTGAAGTCTATTTTGGTGTGCTTTGAGTGGGGGCTGTTATTCCTTTACATTGGAAGCCTATTTATTCTGCTTTCTTCTGATTTCAAACCTTTTTAGTGTGATTTTATTGGGGCTGTTTCTTTGATTTGGAAACCTATATCTTTAATTTCAGGCCTATTTTGGTGTGTTGTTGGCAAGGCTATTTGAATTGGAGACCTGTTTCTTTTGTCATCAAACCAATTTTTTGTGCTTTGAGTGGAATTGTGATTGTTTTGTGCTGGCTTCACGAGCTGCAAAGTTTAGTGCATAGTGAAGAAGGGGTGCTAATGGTCTAACCAGGGTCTCAGCTACCTGATTGTTTCTGGAAGGCACGGGCTGGTCCCACCCACCCCAGGTACATGATTTGCTTTATACTGGGGGTTCTGACATCACTTTCCCAGAAGGAAATATATTATAAGAACCACCAGCCATTTCCCCAACATCCAACAGAAGTATCTTGACTGCAGGGGGCATTTGGTCCGGGAGGTTGGCAGGTGGTTAGGAAGGGCAAATCGGGTGCCCCATCACTCAGTGGTCTCCAACATATTACCTCCATAAATCATATAAAACTAGAAACAGGTATCTACCTCTATCTTCGAAATCAAACAAATGGGCAGAGGACACTGCAGAGTAGGACACTGCAGCACAGGAGCTATCAAAACAAAACTCACCCAAATCAGGAACCAAAACAAAAAAAACAAAAAGGAAATCCCAAAAACTTCTGATCATAGGAGACTCCATGATTCGGGGAGTCGATACCTATCTTCAGCCAGGGGTAATGGTCAGATGTCTCCCAGATACACCAGCGTGAAGAGACACTGATTGCATTGCTAAAATTGTTCATGAAGCAGGAGAAAACATTGACGTCCTGGTACACATAGGGACTAATGATCTCACCAGCCGGTCAGGTGTGGAGACCAAGGAACACCTGACCAGGCTGGGTAACAAACTATCATCCATTTCATCCGGCATCTCCTTCTCTGAGATCCTGCCAGTCTGGGAGAGGGGGGCAGATGGATGGAAGGTCAGAGAAGGGGAGATAGGGGAGCTAAACATGTGGCTCAAGGGCTGGTGCCAGGAAAAAGGACACAGATTTGTAGGGAACTGAAAACAGTTATGGGAGCAAAAGTTTTTTAAATTTGATGGACTGCATCTAAGGAGGGAGTCAGTGCATTGGGGCAGAAGTTTGATGTCTTTGCAGAATATTTAAACTAGCAAATTGGGAGAGGGGTGCAGCACCCCATACGTCAAATGGGAAGAACACCCCTCCCCCCTCAGCTAGTGGTCAAACAGGGATTCAGCATGTTTGCAGTTCATTTGCATCACCAGGTAAGGTCCGTCTCCCCATACGACACACAGGGGAAACGCCAGACCTCACCCAACAACTAACACACTGAAATCTGGCCAATGGAAAATCATGTACACAGATACTCACAGCCTGGGAAATAAGATCCCAGACCTGCAGGCAATAATGTCAGAGGCTAAACTGGACATAGTAGCCATTAGTGAGATATGGTTTACCAGTAACCACACTTGGGAGACTTCAGTACCTGGCTATGTACTGTTCAGAAGAGACCGAGGAGCAAAAAGGGGGGGGGGGAGTGGCCCTGTATGTCAATAAAATATCAAAGCTACAGAAATTCAGAATACACATAAGGAGCCAGAAGAACTGTGGGTCACCCTGGAAACAGGAAATGGGACAGCCATGAGAACTGGGGTTGTCTACAGGCCCCCAGAACAGGGGAAGGACATATACACATTACTGTTAGAAGATATACAAAACATTACAGCTAAAGGGGAGGTTCTGATAATGGGAGACTTCAACATGCTGGATACAGATTGGTCAATACCAGCAGGAACACCTGCCAGAACTAGACACGTGGTGGATTCCCTGCAGGGGGAGGGCCTCAAACAACTGGTACAACAACCCACAAGAGACAGGGCTACCCTAGATCTAGTACTGACTAACAGAGAATGGATCACAGATCTCCAGGTAGGTCACCTGGGGCCAGCGACCATCACATGGTATGGTTCAATTTGGCCACTACAACTAAATCATTGCATTCCAAGGCAAAAATATGGGACTTCAGAGGAGCTGACTTTGAGAAGAAGGCCAACAGAGTTAAGCTAGCCCTGGAAAAAAGAAACACAGGTGAGGGGGTACAGGCAAAGTGGGCGAGCATTAAGGATGCAATACTTGAAGCAACATCCCATTTTGTTAGACAGAAAAGGAAGTGCAAAAGAAGAAGGAAACCACTTTGGTTCTCAAATACAGTAGCAGAAAAGGTCAGTGCCAAAAGGCTGGCCTTCAGGAAATATAAGGGAACACAGCGGGATGAAGATATGGAGGCATACTAAACTGCTCTAAGGGAAGCAGGTAAGGCAGTAAGGCAGACAAAGTCCCAAACTAAGGAAACACTAGCACAAACAGTAAAAGAAGGTGATAAGACTTTCTATAGATACATTAGTGAAAGGAAAAAGTCCAGAAGGGGTACTGCTAAGCTCAAAGGAGAAAAGGGGGCATGTGAGGAGGAGGACCCTATAAAAGCATCTATCCTAAATATATACTTTTGCTCAGTATTTACTGAAGAGAAGGTAGGGCAGGGCCCACAGCTCAGCACCATGGACACAGGGGGGAGGGAGGTGAGCACTAGTCCCTTCACAAAAGAAAGGGTCCTACAAGAGCTCGCTAAGCTCAGGGTGGACAAGGCAATGGGACCTGATGGCATACATCCCAGGGTACTAAAGGAGCTAAGGGTAGAACTAGCAGAGCCATTATTAGAACTGTTTAGTGAGTCTCTGAGCACAGGAGAGGTCCCAGAAGACTGAAGAAGGGATCATGTGATCCTACTCCACAAGAGTGGAAGCAGGGAGAAGGCAGGGAACTACAGACCAGTCAGTCTTACCTCAGTGGTGGGCAAGATTATGGAGGCACTCCTTAAGGAAAGGATAGTGCAACACCTGGAATCCATAGGGGCACAGGATCCAAGACTGCATGGGTTTACAAAAGGAAGGTCCTGTCAACCTAATCTCATAGATTTCTTTGACTGGGTAACCAGAGTGGTGGACCAAGGGGGAGCAGTTTATGTTGCCTACCTTGACTTCCAGCAAAGCTTTGACACTGTTCCACATAGAAGATTGATAAACAAGCTGGGTAGACTGGGTGAGTCAGAAGTTGGTCAACTGGGTGGCAAACTAGTTGACGGGCAGAAAACAGAGAGTGGTGGTAAATGGTGTGCAGTCAGAAGAGATGCAAGTCACAAGTGGGGTACCTCACTGATCAGTCCTGGGGCCAGTCTTCTTCAATATCTTCATCAGTGACATTGCAGATGGACTAGAGGGTAAGGCTTGTCTGTTTGCAGATTACAGCAAGATCTGCAACAGAGTAGATGATCCAGATGGGGTGGGCAGAAGGAGAAGAGATCTGGATAAACTAGCAAAATGGTCGGAAGAGTGGCAACTGGGATTTAATGCAAAGAAGTGCAAGATCATGCACGTAGGGAAGAGAAACCCTGAAGCCACCTATAGGCTGGGAGGGAGTTGCTGGAGTCACAAGGAAGAAAGAGACTTGGGCATCATCATCACCGATGACCTGAAATCATCCAAGCAGACCACTAAAGCAGTAGGTAAGGCTAGGGGATGTTAGGGTGTATTAGTAGGGGTATCACAAATCATAAGAGGGAGGTAATAATCCCTCTTTACAAGACACTGGTTAGGCCCCATCTGGAGTACTGCATGCAGTACTGGAGGACACACCTTCACAAGGACATTAACCAAATTGAGGCAGTCCAGAGAAGGGCAACCAAAATTGTGCAGGGACTGCATCAAAAGACACATGAGAACAGATTAATGGAGCTCAATATGTATACCCTAGAGCAAAGGAGGGAGAGAGGTGATATGATCGAAACATTCAAACACCTTAAGCGCATTAACAAGGTGAAAGAGTCTAACATGTTTCAATATAAGAAAAATAGCAGGACAAGAGGACACAGCATGAGAATAGAGCAAGGCCAATTAAGGGGTAATGTGAGGAAGTTCTTTTTCACAGAAAGGGTGGTGGATCCATGGAACAGCCTACCTCAGGAAGTGGTGGTTATGAATACAGTGCAGGGCTTCAAACGGGCATGAGATAGGCATAAGGGAGCAATACAGATGAGTATGAATAGATAGGCCACTGACAGCAAAGGACAAGGGCACATTTATAAGGTAGAAAATGAAATGGGCAGACTGGATGGACCTTGAGGCCCTTATCTGCTGTCAACTTCTATGTTGCCCTTTGTTTGATTTTGGAGATAGATTCTGATACCTGTTTGTAGTGTTTATATGGTTTTTGGAGGTAATATGTTGGAGAGCACCGAGTGATGGGGCACCTGATTTGCCCCTCTTAACCACCTGCCGACTTCCCAGACCAACTACCCTCTGTGGTTGAGGTTCTTCTGTTGGATGTTGGGGAAATGGGTGGTTCTTATAATGTGTTTCCTCTTGAATATGAAATTTGAGACACGCAATCTCTGCCTGTGCTGCCCGGAGCTGAGCTCTAAAGGGGTAGGAGTTTGAAGAAGGCTGTGCAATAGTTGCTTAAAGTCTCTTTTTGGGTGTGGACAGGAGGAATATGAATGTAAAAAGCAGTTGCTCAATCAATCTAGAAGTGTATAACAAAGGGGGTAAGGGAAATTAAGAAAAGGAGAAGAATGTTTTGCACTGATAGGGGGAAGAGGGGAGACTTGGGGGAGTGTTTGGTATCCTTCATCTGGAGGGTAGGGGTTCACTGGTGGGCAATGAGAGCAATGGGTAGGGTGGTAGGCTGCAACAACTGCAGTATGCCAATCTTTCTAAAAATTGCCTGGAGGTGGGGGAATGTTTAGTGTGCAACCACGCAGAGAAACTTAGAAAGGAGATGGAGGGTCTGCAGGAAGAATTAAGACAAGGCAGACTGGAGGAGGTTACAGCCCAATACTGGAGGGATGGAGGAGGGGAGATGAGGGAGGGCAATTTGAGACAACAGTGGTGAGGAGAGGGTCAGAAGAAGGGAAGCAGAGACAAAGGGGCCCAGGCCAAGAAGACCGATGTTCAGGGAAACCAGGTCAGGGGACAAAAGACAAATGGAAGGAGGAGATAGGGACTTAGTTGTGACAAGAGGAGGAGAAGTGGCAACAGTCATGGAGTGGAAAGGAGGGAACAGGTTACTATGGAGAGAGGATCCGGGCATTGGTAAAGGGTCTTCAGAAAATTGTTTTGCAGTGCTAGAGGGGAAGGAGGAAGAGGGAGGTGATGAAATTGGAGGAGTAACTGATAAATGCCTGGACCAAACTGGAGCGGGGGGAAGTTCTGCTGGGGGAATTACAA
The DNA here is from genome assembly GCA_016271365.2 of Neoceratodus forsteri. Taxonomy (NCBI): domain Eukaryota; kingdom Metazoa; phylum Chordata; order Ceratodontiformes; family Ceratodontidae; genus Neoceratodus; species Neoceratodus forsteri. The sequence goes on along the minus strand of CM057452.1, from coordinate 452,968,763 downwards.
CAGGGGCAGAATGGGGCAAATACTGTGCAGGAGGAAGAAGAAGAGCTGGGACTGAGAGATGGAGAGGAATGGAAGCAAGCAGCAAGTAAGAGGGGTTGAATCTTAGTGTTGCGGGACTCAATACTAAGAGGAGTCAGGTGGGGTAGCAAAGGGGAGAGGCATAGTTGGATTTGGGCGGAGGCCATGCCAGGAATGACAGTGGAAAGGGTGGCACAATCTGTTTTTAAATATGCTAGAAGGCGTAGGGACAAGCCTAATCATACATCTGGGGACGAATGACCTGGCTGATAAGACAGTAGATATAGTCCAGAGGAGGTTTGAGGAACTAGGATAATTATGTGAAGGGGCAGGAAAATCAGTAACTTTTCAGAGATACTTTCAGTGCCCAAGGCAAGCACAACAAGAAAGCTGAAAATAGAGGAATTTAATGGATGGCCAAGACCCTGGTGTCATGCTAAAGGGTATGGGCTGGTGGGGGTTGGGAGGGACCTGGGAGGGCAGTAGTCTCTATGCCAACGACAGACTACACTTGAGCAAGGAGGGAAAGAAAGTGTTGAAACAGAGGATGGAGGAGTACAAAGAGGAAGTTGGGAATTTAAACTACGAGCAGGGGGTGGCAAGTGGGCAAGAGATATGCAGAGACCACAGGTTGGGAAGGCATATGAGCTTACCCCCCATAACAGTGACAAAGGGCAAGTACTATTGATGCTGCTCGTAAAGGAGAGCAGGATGGGGGGAGAAGTGGAAGGTGGTCACCCTTAATGCTAGAAGTCTTGGGAGTAAAACTCCAGAGCTACTGGCACTCATGGCAGAGGGAGAGGTGAACATTGCAGTCATCACAGAAACATGGGCCACCCAATACAATGACTGGGACCTGTCTGTACCAGGGTACAGGTTATTTCTTAGGGATAGGGTGATTGTGAAAGGAGGGGGGTGGCACTATATGTGAGGGAAGGACTGAAGTGTGTAAGGGAGGAAGGGGAGGAGGGTAGTGTGGAGTCACTTTGGATGCAAATCCAGGATTCCAAGAATAGGACACTCAGAAAGGGAGTGGTGTACAGGTCAACCTCTCAGACAGAGGAGTTAGACAAGGAACTAGCAGGACAGATCAGAAGAACCTGTGAGAAGGGTAGTGTGGTGATTATGGGGGACTTCAACATGCCAGGAGTGGACTGGAATGCCCCAACAACCAGGAATAGAAGGGAGCAGGTACTGCTGGATGCCTTCCAGGACAGCTCCTGATGCAAATGGCCAGTGAACCAATCAGGTTAGGGAATACCCTTGACCTTGTGCTGGCAAATGTGGAGTTAGTGAGGGAACTTAGGGTGCAAGAACCGCTGTCAGGGAGTGACCACCACTCAGTATGGCACACATTAGATATGGGCAGGGCTACTGGAAAATTGCACCTGCAATTTTTTTGCAGAATCTGCAATTTTCACTATTCTCCGCAAAAACTGACATGTTCCACAATTTCTTGCAATTTTTAAGTTTTTACATTGAACTGTGTAAAAAGTATTAACATTTTTAACAAAATACTCTCAAATGTATTGACAATTATGCATGAAGATTTGGGTTTCGCCGAAACAATGAAGTGCAAGGTAGAGTAAGGGTTTTATGTGACACTACATTCTTTTGAACCCTTGTCTTATTTGGTTTCAAAATCCACTGGCCAAGCATAAGTACATTTAAACATTTAACATTTGGTTTGTGTTGAAGCAGTCTATCAGAAAACATTTTGTTGCCACAAAGACCAAAACAAAAGATGAGAGAAAAGGTGCAAATTATCCCATTCGCCTAAATGGGGTGCTAACTGTGAAGCCTTTTTGTAAGTGGTAGGACAGGTTTTCCTTGTGAGCAAACTTTAATTCAGAAGTTTTGATTCAAACAGCTGAGGATTTTGGATGGCCCTGCTGATGGCGTTTGTGAAGGACGTTGGACCTGTCGTGCGCATTTCTGGAAACTCCACACATTATGTGCAGACGTGATCATGCAGTGAGTGTGCTCATGTTGCTTTCCATTGCACACTGGAAAACACTAAAGTCCAACATCCTCCACAGTCACTGAAAACTCCACCAGACAAGTAAATTTAAACCACTACTATTTTCTCTTATTGTCACAGCAATCACAGAAAGGTGTTTAGCAATGACTAGTTCGGTATTTCATTATCAATATCTGTTTTTTGGGGGGTTTCTGTTCTTATGTTTTGTAATATTCAGTAATATTCTTTTTGTGGGGGCACTTCTCCCCCCATACCCCTCCCAAGGTACACCGATGAAGTTGTATTTTCTTACCCAGGGGGTGGAGCACCCCCACAGGAAGAATAATGTCATGGAATATTACAAAACATTCTAACTTACTAAAAAAGTGTTTGGAGTCCAGTTAAAATGCTTGATATTTGCATGGCATGTACATTATTGTAATTCTTGTAATTGGGTAATACTGATGGGGTGGGGGCAGAGCTCCCAATTACAAGAATTACAATAATGTACAAATATCATTAATAACACCCCTGTCCAACGCAACACCGGAGGTAACAAGCAGCATGCAGCTATTATCTATCCAACATTGCTCTTTGTGTCAGGGAATGTTGAGCTTGCATTTCAGCAGGTTACCATAAGTAACCTAATAAGCACCACCAGTCCAACATCCTCCACAATTGCCCTGATGATTATAAACTTGAATGTGCTAGTTTGTAACAGTGAGATTGCTCTCTGCAATCTACCACCTAGATGCTCACATGCAAAGACTACATTAGCAACCTAAGTCTGAAAACAAGCTTATAAAACATATAAAGTTATTTGAACATTTATCTTTAAACAAAATCATTGCAGCCAGAGTAAAACAAAGGTAATTTACAGGATACCCTGATTACTGTATGATGCATTAAAAATATATTGGTATTTTTTTTATACACTTTTTGTCAGTAACCGGGTAAGGCCCACTAGGCACAAGTACCTGTTTTCACTGTCAACCCAGGAGCACTGAGGAGGTTAAGTGACCTGCTTAGAGTCACACAATATACAAGTGGAGGTTGTGGGAATCAAACCATGGTCTGCCAGATGTACCGAGCTCATTCACAGCTCATTACTCTAACCTCTAGAATATACTGCCAGCCCCAATTACCCCAAAATGTAATGTTTAAATTGTGATTTCAAAAATAGTGTACAGTACCGACAGTGCAAATTCTGAACATTAAACACTTTACTAAAACTCAATTATTCACTATTGTTTCTGCTTATTTTCTCTTGTATAAAAGTGGTTGAATAGTTGACAGAGCACTGTAAACAGCTATTGATCAGGCTTCATTATTCTACATCCACAAACAGAAAAATGTGTTTATTCTGGATTTATTTAATATTGATTTGCTATGGCTCACTTTATAGAATCAATTTATACTGTATGAGGCACATATTTTTAAATTTTGGAAAATACAGTATGTAATGCTTACTATAGCTTACCAGTTTAGTATTCATTTTAGGAACATAAGCTTTTCTTTGTGTTTAAAACATGTTCAAGTGGCAGTGTATTCATTTAGCCGTTTATACTGACTAATGCATGCTGCAGAAAACATTAAAAGATTTATTGTGAAGCACTCAGGGTCTATAGTAGAACTCCTGCAATTTCCCCGCAAACTTTTCAAAAAGATACGCAATTTGGGGTAACTTTCTCCGCAATTTTCCAGTGGCCCTGTATATGGGCAAGGAAAGAGTGAAATCTGGCACAAGGGTGCTGGACTTCAGGAGGGCCGAATTTGGGAGGATGGGGGAAGTGGTGAAAGGGTACCTGACCAGAATCCAGCCTAGTATGGGCACTGACCAGAGATGGGAGCTCATAAAGCTGGGGATAGTGGAGGCAACCAGAACCTGCAGCAATGTCCAGAGCAAGAAGGCTAGGGCTAAGAAATCAAGCTGGGTGAACAAGGATGTCATGGAAAAGGTAAGAAGGAAAAGAGCTGCCTTTAGGAGGTACAAGAAAACAGGGAAGGGGAGGACAAGGAGGAGTACCTGAAGGAATCAAAGGAGGTGACACGGGCAGTAGGGGGAGCCAAGGCATCTACAGAGCTCAGGCTGGTACAAGGCATTAAGAAGGGAGAGAATGACTTCTTTAGGTACATTATGGAGAAAAGGAACTGTAAGGACCACATAGTAAGAATTAGGAAGGAGGGGGGTTGGGTGGAAGCAGGGGGCTATAAGGCAGAAGCGCTAAATAATTACTTCTGCTCAGTATTTAATAAGGAAAAGAGGGGGGTGATACCCAAGGGTGGAGGAATGGCAGAAACAGGGTGGAGGGGGTGACAGATGGGGAAATCATGGAGGGCAGAGTTCTGGATGGTTTGAGGGCACTGAGGGTGGACAAGGCACCAGGCCCAGATGGCATCCACCCCAGGGTACTGAAGGAACTGGAAGAGGTCCTTGTGGGACCTTTGGCAGACCTATTTAATGCCTCACTGCACTCAGAGTGTGTACCTCAGGATTGGAGGATGGCTTATGTGGTGCCCCTCCACAAGAGTGGCCCCAAGGATGAACTGGGGAACTACAGACTGGTGAGCCTCACTTCCATCTTGGGTAAGCTGATGGAGACTATCCTGAAGGAGAGGCTGGTGGCCCTCCTGTGGGCCAGAGGGCTACAGGACAGCAGACAGCATGGCTTTGTATGTGGCAGATCCTGCCAAACCAACCTGGTGAAGTTTTATGACTGGTTAACTAGGCAATTGGACAGGGGCCATGCAGTGGATGTCCTGTATCTGGACTTCAGTAAGGCATTCAACTCAGTGCCACATGAGAGGCTGGGAAGAAAGTTAGAAGGCACAGGGGTGGGTGCAAAGTTGGTGAAAAAGGTAGAGAACTGGCTTCAGGGAAGGCAACAGTGGGTGGAGGCAGGTGGGGACCAGTGTTGTTTGGGATATTCATTGCAGACACATCGTTGGACATCAAGAGCAAGATCAGTCTGTTTGCTGATGGCACCAAGATGGGAGCTGTGGTGGACAACCTAGGGGGATGGCAGGGGTTGCAGGATGATCTGGCAAAGCTGGAAACCTGGTCAGACACCTGGCAACTGGGATTTAATGCCTAAAAGGTGCTGCATTTTGGGGTGAAGAACCCAAGGAGGAGTTACCAGCTGGGAGGAGTGCAACTAGCAAAGAGAGAGGGGGAGAAGGATCTGGGGGTGCTCATTACAGGGTCAATGAACAACTCGGCACAATGTAGAAAGGCAGCTGCAAAGGCCAACAAAATGCTGGGTTGCATTGCAAGGGGTATATCCTCGAGGAGTGGGGAGGTCATTCTGCCACTTTATAGGTCATTAGTTAGACCACACCTGGAGTACTGCATGCAGTACTGGCACCCATATCTGAAGAGAGACATTAAGTTACTGGAGGGGGTGCAGTGCAGGGCAACAAAGATTATCAAGGGGCTGGGGGACTTGCATACGAAAGGAGGCTGAAGGAGCTGAACATGTACTCGCTGGAGGAGAGGAGGGACAGGGAACATGATTAAAACCTTTAAGTACAGGAAAGGAATAAACAAGACAGGTGCAGAGAGGCTGTTCAAAGTAAGGGAGCGGAGGGACACCCAGGGCCATGATATGAGACTGGAGGGAGGAAGATTCAGGAGGGAGATGAGGAGACAGTTTTTTAAAGAGAAGGTGGTAGCTGGGTGGAATGTGTTACCGGCAAAAGTGGTATGCAGTAGGACTGTGGACTTCTTCAAAAGGGGCTAGGACAGGGCAAGGGAGGGTCAATGGAGGGAAGGGTGGAGGAGGGCAGCTGCAGAATAAGGGTGCTAGCTGCACATTTGAGCAGACTTGATAGACCTCTAGGCCTTTATCTGCTGGCAAATTTCATATGTTCCTTTGTTCGTAAGTGCATAATCTTGCGCTTCTTGGTATTGAAACCCGGCTGCCATTCCCTAGACCATTCCTCTAGTTTCCTTAGATACCATTGCATTCTTTCACCTCTTCCTGAGTGTCAACAATGTTTCAGATTTTTGTATCATCTGCAAAGTGACACACCTTACTATCAAGTTTCTCCACAATGTCTCTAATGAAGACATTGAAGAGGACTGATCCCAGCACTGAACCCCATGCATCCTGATAGTCACTCTCCTATCACCTGAGTTGCTGTCACTTACTACCACCCTTTGCCTCCTATCCCTTAACCAGCTTGATACCCAGCTTGTCACTTTTTTCCCACACCCCCAAGCTGCTTAGTTGCTTAACTAGCCTCCTCTGCGGCACAGTGTCGAAAGCCTTACTGAAGTCCTGATAGGCCATGACCACTGCTCTTCCACGATCCACCTCACTAGTAACCCAGTCAAATAAATGTATAAGATTAGTTTGACATAACATCCCTCTTTTGAAACCATGCTGCTGGTAGTTTCTGCAGCCTTTTTGCCTCCAGGTGCTCCATGAGCCTCTCCTTAGTAGTGTCTCCATTAACTCAAGTCTCAAGTACCAATGTAATTCGGAGTGGGGTCTCTCAAGGCTCCATACCATGGCTTCTTCCATTTTCAACCTTCATCAACAATTTGCCAACAATCTGCAAACCCGTACATACTCTCTTCTATGCAGACAATGCAGCTCTATATACGCATAGCAAAGACGTCAACAAGATCAATCATGTACTGGGAAACAGCTTCACAAACTTGCAGGAATGATTTGTTCTAGAAAAAGGTCCTAAACCTACTGAAAACTCAATCAATGTTATTTGGTTCTAACAACTATCTGAAAAATGCAGCCCAAAGTTCTGCATCAATGCAAATAATGGGAACTGCCTGGAAAAAAGTCAGCTCCTTTAAATATCTATGAGTATACTTAGACTCTACCCTTACCTTCGATGCCCACATTCAAAACACTACCAACCTGCTTCACCAATGGCTTGGCTTTCTGCACAGAATCTGCAAGTAGCTAATGCCTGAATCCAGACATAAAATGGCACAGGCAAAACTGCTTCCTATACTGGACTATGGCCCCTTGGTCACCGATGCTGTTAATAAAACTATGCTACAGAAGAAGCACACTCTCTATCACAAGATTATCAGATTTGTAACAGGTAGCGATAGCAAGACGCATCACAGCCTTTCTCTGAACTCTCTAAACTGGCTCTCACCAGAGCTCAAATCCAACCTAACACTGGCACAATTTATTAAAAGAACTATGGTTAAAAACTCCCCAATCTATTTAGCTGAATAACTCAAATTTGTCAACTTGCCCTCCTTTCGATCCACCTTGAAAAATAACTAAAAAGTTCCCTTTTTTTGGAAAAACACTGGACAATGCTCCTTCAGCAACTGCACCTCCTCACTATGGCATACAATCCCTCCCCCATTAGAGAATCACCAACTGTTTTTGCTTTCTTATGCAATCTGAAAGAATTTTATCTATCACTCACTGTCTGTGACTGCTTTGTGTAAATGCCCCTTGTTCATACCCGTATGCATCGGCACTCAATGTAGTATCTGCACTAATCAGCTGCGCTTACTATGTGCTGCAAGTATGTAATCAAGTATGTAATTTTCAATCGATGTGCGTATGTTTCATTTTCTGCAACAAGCACCCAAACATTTGTATGTATGTCCTCAAATGTCTGTGCAATTGCACCCGAGTCATGACTAAAAAAGGCATTTGGTACCTGTGCACTTACCCAATTACCAAAGTGAAAATAAAACAAATAAATAAACTTCCCTGCCACTGATGTGAGTCTGACTGGCCTGTAGTTGCCAGCATTCTCCCTACTGTTGCTTTTGTGCAGAGGGACGACATTGGCCCTTCTCCAGTCCTCTGGAACTTCTCCCATCTCCAGTGATGTGCTAAAAAGCACTGCCAGTGGGGTGGCCAGCACAATGCTCAGTTCCTTTAGGACCCTTGGATGTATCTCATTTGGCCCCATTGCCTTACTCACCTTTAAGGCTTCCAATCCCTTCTGGACCCTCTCCACCAAGAATGGATTTGTGTCCACTCCCCCCCTCCCAATTGCTTACTGCAGCATGCTGGTCCATCTCCCACCTTCCACCATGAAGAAGTACAGTAATTATGCATTTTTTCCACATTCTCTTAATCTACCTCTGTGCAATCCCTCACTCTCCTGAGTCTTATTATCCATCCCCTTGTCTTCCTCCTTAATCCACTCAGGCCTGAAGATGGTCTTGTCCTCTTTTTTGACTCCCTCAGCTAACCTCTCCTCTGTCAGTGCTTTAGCTGGTCTCACCTTCCTTTCTGCCTCCCTTTGCTTTGCCAGATATTCCTCCCTGTCTTCATCCTTCTGGTTTTCCATGTACTTTCTAAATGCTGTTTTTTTTTCTCCTTCACTGCATTTGCTACCTCTTTAGAGAACCATAGTGGCCTTTTCCTCCTCTTTCCCTTGCTTTCTTCCTTTAAACGGCATGCTGTTACCTGGGCTATACCCTCCTTAATTTTTCTACATTGAATCTCCACTCTTTCTCTCTCACTCTCTCCCCCCACCGAGGCATTCTCTGAGGAAGTTTTCCATTTCTTTCAAATCTACCCTCCTGAAATCCAGGACCCTTGTCTTACTGTTATTTTTTCTACTCTATCTGTATGCCAAATGACATAGTACAGTGACCATGTGAACCCAAGGGACAACTCACTGTGATGTCAGTAATGCTGACTCTGTTCGTAAGTATCTGGCCCAGCACTGCCCTGTCCCTAGAGGGTTCCAAAACTACAAGAAATAGAAAACTGAGGTGCACCAAAAGCAAAACACTCCAGAGATCAGGAATGATGCAAATGTGATTTATTGCAAACAGACCAAAAACCACAAACTGACTTGTACCCCAGTGCTTCGAGCCCTTGTGGACTCTTCGTCGGGGGGGGGGAGCAACCAGTGAAACAATGCCTGCATTTAAGGCTCATCATTAAAATAACAGTGCAACTGATAAGCTTAACAACATATACATATATATATATATATATATATATATATTTATAGAAAAAAAGTTCTACAGGAGTGGTGACAAGCAAATTTGGTTAACTCTGGAAAAATAAATCTTCACAGTAATCCCAAGCAACCAGCTAAAATTACTAAACCAGTGGTCCATATATTGATCCAAATGCATAGCTCTTTAACAAGGTTTTTGCAGCAAAGTTAATGCCACATCACTATAACAATGGCTTCAGGAACCACCTATAAGAGAGAAAAAAGAAAGGAATAAGAATGTAAGTTAAACAAGCTGGAACTGGCATAACAACTATGTATCTGTCTAAAACACTACTCCATACTTATAAGATTAAACAGACAAAAATTTTCGTAGCAGAAAAATGAAGCTGACAATTCAGCTCAAGTACAGAAATAAACTTTTGGCTATATGTTCATGACCTATTCCATTTATAGGGAAAATTAGAGAAATACATAATTAAAATTAAATGTTATATATATATATATATATATATATATATATATGTGTGTACAGTATGTGTGTGTGTGTATATATATATATATATATATATAAAATAAAGGAATATATTTTTTATAAAGGTATTTCTAAGTTGATCAATACATTTAAGGGACACTTTTCTTACAGCTACGGTACAATGTCCCAATTCTCATTCAGTCCATCAGGGTAAAGTGCATTAAGTAGAAAAATATGTCTGCCTTCTCTTTGTGATAACTTCTTGCAGCGACCACCCCCACGAGGGGTTGTATATGGCACATGGTGTATACTCATGAATTTAAGAGTATGTAGATTGTTTCTTTGGCAGGCACCCCAGTGAGCCCCCACTGGGGTGTCACAACAGCCATTCACAGTGGAGTGGGTGTGTTCATGTATACGCTCCTTTAAACTATGAGTGGTCATATCAACATACAAATTCAGGCAATCACACCACAAGTATGTACTACATACATAGTGTGACAAGTAATAAAATGCTGAACTTCCAAGTTCTTTCCATTTATTGGGTTAGTAAAAGTCTTGCCCCATTGCATGTATTGACAAACACTGCAATTGCCACACCAGTGGGAGCCCAGCAAGCCTAGCGGCATGGCTCGCTGGGCTGGTGAAACTTCAGGGGTTAAATGACACCTGACAACATGGTCTTTAATGCATTTCCCCTTTCTATACACACCTCTAGCACAACATAAGCACTGAGCCCCAGCAAACGGGAAGGTCACAGTCCCTTGGGAGATTAAGGAATTGCAAGCGTTCAAAAAGTTTTAATAATAGCCACTCCAGCAATCTCAAAGCAGCAAATTCAACTACCCAGACAGAACCCAAAAAGGTGAGTTTTTTGTTATCTTCAGGGACCCAAACTCAATCAGAAGAGGAGACCTAGCAGTTGGGTATGAAACCAAAAACTGGGGGAGAAAAATAAGGAGGGGTGTAGAGGAGGAAACAAATATTGCAAGAGGTCTTCCTCAAGACTGCCAGAAGCAACACAATTTGAGGGGTAAGGGCAAGTCTTAAATCTTTCTGATACTGAGCTTACAGCAGCACAAGTTTCAGTGTTTCCAAAAGGCTTATCCTTTGTTCCTGAACCCCACTTTGATAGATTCACCTTACAAGTTGATTTGGAAAAGACTTTCAGAAAATTACGTCTTAAAAAGTTTTTTCTTCAAAGAGAAAATATGTGTAGAGCTAATACTAATTTTCCACTAGCTGGTACTTCTGAAAGTACTGTGATTCAAATCCCCCCATCCATCCCATCCCTCCTCATCCCCCTTGAATATCACTATTCACCATCAGGCCCCTTGTGCTGCAATATTTGAAAATGAAGAACTCCTTGGACTCTCAGCAGATTCAGGCCTCCTGCCTGACAGCTGAGACCCGGAATGGGCCATTGAGCATTTTGACCACTTCAATCTAGCTGCTATTGCATGGAAAAAGGAGGGATACCACCCTACATCTACCTTTTGTCCAGCTAAATCAGTTTCACCAGCTACTTCTACATTCGAAAGACTGGTTCTTAGTGAGGTTGACAGAATTGTGTCAAACACCCACTGGCATAGCAACAGGAGTGTTACCACCGAAGAATCACAAGCTCTGAAAGAACTATCAGCAATGAAGAATTTAACAGTCAAGTCCACTGATAAAGGGGACCAGGTAGTGGTCCAGAATACTAGTGACTACCTAACTGAAGCCTTGCAGCAGTTGCATAATACTAACAATTACAGATTACTGGACTATAATCCAGCTAAATATTCAAAGTGAAGCTTCATGATCTCCTTTTTGCTTACAGGTGCAAAGGTGTGTTAACTTAACAGGTGTTTAAATACCTGTTTCAGCAATGTCCTGTAGTCCCTACATTCTATCATTTACCCAAGGTGCACAAGGACCCCCAGGGGCCACCAGGATGTCCCATTATTTCAGGGGTGGGTTCTTTAACAGAAAATCTTTCTAGATTTCTGGATTTTTTTTATATATGTTGGTGCTACATTTACCTTCACACCTCAGGGACAGAATGTCTGTCTTGGAGGCCCTTGAGCACCAACTATTTGATGCTGGTAATCTGTGGCTGACAACAGATGTCGAGTCACTTTACACCAGCATCAGACATCATCTGGGACTACATGCAGTGCAATTCTTTATGGAATGATGAAATGCTGGATCCCGATTTTGTGCCTGATACTCTAGATTTTGTCTTGAACAGTAATTTCTTCACCTTTGATTCTAAATTTTATTTACAGGTGTGTAGTACAGTGATGAGGTCGGCGATGGTGCCTTCCTACACCAACCTGTTTTTGGGTTGGTGGGAGGAGGTCGTCGTCTTCAACCCCAGAGCCAACACACATAGTGGCAGGATTAGATACTAGGAGTGCTATATTGATGATATCTTGTGCATTTGGGGGAGAGGGGGGCAGGCAGCAGGAAGCCGAAACTTTCATGGAATATTTAAATTCCAAATGATTGGAACTCATGTTTTATGTACACGATAGATCCAGAATTTGTTACATTTCTTGACTTGAAGCAGCCTGCAACCCCAGATGGCAAGATTGTCACAGAGAACTTTCGTAAGCCATCCTCGGGCAATACATTGCTCCGAGATGACAGCTGTCACTCCCCTCATCTGGTCAAAGGCATCCCTAAGGGGCAGTTCCTTAGATTTTGGAGGAACTGCTCCACTATATCTACTTTTATGGAACATGCTGAGGACCTAACTTTGAGATTTCTCAAAAGGGGCTATGATCCAACAGTGTTTAAAGAAGCCATAGACTATGCCCTGTCCCAAGACCGTAGGTCACTACTGACACCCAAAATGAAAAGCAGCGATTCAGATGATCAGATTAATTTCATCACTGAGTTCAATACACTCACACTCAGGGTGGCTGGAGCTCTACGTAGATTTTGGCACACCTTAGAAGCAGATCGGGACCTTTCTAGGAAAATTGGTATGAAACCTAGGATTGTGTATAGAAAGGGGAAATCCTTTAAAGACCATGTTGTCAGGAGCCATTTTACCCCTGAAGTTTCACCAGCCCATCGGGCCATGCCGCTAGACTCGCTGGGCTCCCACCGGTGTGGCAATTGCAGTGTTAGTCAATATATACAATAGGGCAAGACTTTTACTAGCCCAATAAATGGAATGAACTTGGAATTTCAGCATTTTATTACTTGTCACACTGTGTATGTAGTATATACATTGTGGTGCGATTGCTCGAATTTGTATGTTGGCTTGACCATTCATGGTTTAAAGGAGCATATACAAGAACACACTCACTACATTGTGAATGGCCATTGTGACACCTAAGTGGGGGCTCACTGGGGTGCCTGCCATGGAAACAATCTATGTACCTTTAAATTCATGGGTATACACCATATGCCATCCACCCCCCGTGGGGGTGTTCACTGCAAGATGTTATTACAAAGAAAAGGCAGACATATTTTTCTACTTAATGCACTTTACTTTGATGGACTGAATGAGAACTGGGACATTGTACCCTTCCTGTAAGAAAAGTGTCCCTTAAATGTATTGATCAACTTATAAAAACCTTTATAAAAATAGATTCCTTTATTTTATTATATATATATTTTTATTTTAATTCTGTATTTTTCCTATAAATGGCCTAGGTCATGAATGTATTGCCAAAAATTTTATTTCTGTACTTGAGCTGAATTGTCAGCTTCATTTTTCTACTAGGACAATTTTTGTCTGTTTAGTCTTGTTAGTATGGAGTAGTGTTTTGGACAGCTACATAGTTGTTTTGCCAATTCCAGCTTGTTTAACTTACATTGTTATTCTTTTATTTTTTCTTTCTTATAGGTGGTTCCTGCAGCCGTTGTTATAGTGTCGTGGCTTTAGCTTTGCTGCAGTAACCTTGTTAAAGAGCTATGCATTTGGATTGATATATAGACCACTGGCTTTAATAATTTTGGCTAGTTGGTTGGGATTACTGTGAAGATTTATTTTTCCAGAGTTAACCAACTTTGATTGTCACCACTCCTGTAGAGCTATTTTTCGCTTTTTTACAGATATATTTATATATTATTAAGCTTATCAGTTGCACTGTCACTTTAATGGTGAGCCTTAAATGCAGGCATTGTTTCACTGGCTGCTCCTCCCCCGATGAAGAGTTTGCAAGGGCTTGAAGCGCTGGGGTACTTGTCAGTATGTAGTTTTTGGTCTGTGCACAATAAATCACATTTGCATCATTCCTGACCTCTGGAGTGTTTTGCTTTAGATGCACCTCGGTTTTTAATTTCCTGTGGTGTTCTCTTTTCCCAAAGTGCAGCACTGTTGCCTGAGCACCGTCAGTGCTTCTTTTTAAGGTTCCAAAACCAACTCCCTGATAAATGCCCCTTGTATGGAGTTGAGGATGGCTTTACCTCTTAATGTAACTGCGGAGAGAATGCCCCAATCTACATCCAATAGATTAAATTCCCTCATTATCCAAACTTCCCCCATGCTGGTCATTTTGCTAATGGTTTCCCCCAGGACTCCGTCTAATTCCTCCCCCTGTGTTGGAGGCCTGTACACCACACCTGTGCAAATAATGGCCTCAGACCCTGTCTCTAGGCTGGTCCATAGTACCTCCAGCTCTTCTTTGTACCAGGTTGCCTCTGTATCTCAGTAGCGTTTATACCCTCCTTTACATATAAAACAACCCCTCCCAACTTTCCTCTCTGACTTGTCTTTCTGGAACATGGTGTTGCCTGGGATAGCAATTTTGTAGCTGTGATTATCCATGCACCATGATTCTGTTAGGGCCACAAGATCCAGGTCTGACTCTGCAATGACTTCCTCAAGGTTAGGAGTTCTGTTTCCCTGACTGCTTGGGTTGGCAAAAATGACTCTCCATTCTTTGTCCCTCTCTTACTTTAACCTGCCTCCCCTTCCTGCTTCCCCCCTTGCCTCCTCTGTTACCATGGTCCTGCCCTTCCCTGTTACATTGTCTTCCTGCCTTGTCTTCTTCCCCTCTCTTCCACTGAAGTTCCTTCTCGAGACTTGCCCGCCCTGCCCTTCTTTTGGCTTCCTTCAATCTCCAGGGAATTTCTTATCTCTAGGTTAACCTTCTCTGCTGCACTAGTCTCTGAGTGGGACAATCTCTGCCTTCTTCAGCCTTTCTGACTCCTCTCTTGACTAGTTTAAATGCTCATCAAAGTAACATTTAAACCATCCACCAAAGACTGCCATTCCACTCCTGGATGGGTGATTGCCATCTCCCTTGTACAGAACTCCATCCTCCCAGGAATGACCCCAGTCCCTGATGAAGCCAAAGCCTTCCTCCCTGCACCATGCCTTCAACAAATCATTGAAGGGCCTGCTGTGGAGCTCCCTAACCTTCCCCTGACCATGCTCAGGTAGCACCTAAGTGAAGGCCACTGTGCGAGCAACCTACTTCAGGCCCCTCCCCAGCTCCCTAAACCTATCCGGCACTATGCCTACAGCTTCCCTCACCAGATAATTCACCCCTAGCTGGATAACATCCAGCTCCCTCCCTACCCCCTCTTCCTTGGTGATTGCCAAGATTCACCCTCCAGTCTTTCCCAACAAAGTGCCTCAAATGCACTGTACTACCATGTCCCTCTCTTCCCCTGTTCCAACTCAGTCCCCCTGACCATGGAGTCTACCACCAGCAACTGCCTCATCTTTGCTAGAGACTTTCCCACCCTCCTCGGTGCCTGCTTCCTTAGAGACCCCCACCTCCTTTCTTACTTGTGCCTTAGGGGCCTCCTCTTGGAGGAGGCCCCTAAGTCTCTTCATCCTGCCAGAATGGTGAAGAAATTAAGCAGTGGTTAGGTCTGAGGAGTGCTCTCCTAATCCCCCCACCCTCCCGGAGTTTTCCATTCGCTCTGCCTCCTTGTTGGCATCCTTTGTGGGAATGACAGCAAATTATGTGGCCCCTTGGTGAGGAAGATGGTGCACTGTACTCATATCAGTTCTGCCTAGAATCTAGCAACCTCTGCTCTTAGCCCAGAGAGGTGCCTGCATATGGGGCAGCACCTCAGTCTCCAGAACGTGTCTCTGAAGCTTGCAACCCCACACCCATTACACTGCACCATTTCTATGTTTAATGATTTGTTTATCCTGTTGACATTTTGCTTTCCTGCCTTTCCCTTGCCTGTAGGCTTTCCTTAGCACTAACCCCGCTCTTGGTTTCCCTTTACCTTTCCCCTTCCAAGTTTGTGTTCGAACCTTTACCCTAGATAGGGTTTTCCTTCAATTTCCTTTTTTGGTCCCTTGGAATTTAAATAGCTGGCTTTTCTTCTTTCCCTAGATAGGGTATTCCCTCTGTTCCCCACCCTACTGTGTGTTTCAGTTGCCCTTATCTTGACCTTTGTAGGTTTTACCCTCCCTACCCTTCATCATTGTTTACCCCGTCCTACTGACAATACACCCTTTAAACAGGCAGCAACCAGTACACAGGTAATCTACCTTACTTTATTGGACTGGCAGAGTTCCCTGTATTCCTGTTGTTGCCTGCTGATGCCTACTGACACCTACAATGCTAATCTTACTCCTGATCCACTCCTTTGCTGTTCCACTCACTCTCAGTATATTGCCAAAGTCTGGTGCTTTGTCCTTATGTTGAGCCTTTATTGCTGCTACTATATTACATCTCCTTCTGTGATGCTGAAATGCTTAGTTTCCACTGAGGCATTATTTTTTTCCTACCTTTTATAATAAGGTGCAGGGATGGTTAGAAATTCATTTTCTTCATGGCCGTATTTGTCAGAAGAAAAAAAAACATACCCAGTCTTTACAGCTAATTACTGATGGTGTGTTTCTTTCCCTATTTCCTGTTCCAGTGGCTTCCAGTTCCCACAAAGTCTTATTATCTGTCTCTGATGGCTTCTTGGAGTCCAATAACTACTGCTTATATGCCACTTTTTTTTTCTTTTAGTGTTGTTCTTTACTCTGCCCTTGTTAATTGTAAAGCTTTTCTGTAATGAACCTCTGTATTTTTGGCATTAGCTTGCAAGCCTGAGTACCCCTTTTTAAAATTAATCTCAGTCTTTATCAAACCATTTTTTCCCTTCTGGCCATATGTACACAAGTGACACAGCACCCGTCATTAGGGTGTCACATGGCCAAATTCGCCACCCCTTCCCAAGGTCTACCCTCATGTAGTTGGAATATTTAGAGAGGGGGGTGTGGGGGTATGTGGGGTACAGAGGGGGCCGTGACATTGGGACTTGGTGCCCTAATAGCCAGGGGCATCGTGAGTGGTACTGTACATGCCTGGAACCCCATTTTTTTACATTATTATGGATTCCTACTGGATTTGCTCCCAGTCTGTCTTTGCAGCTCCTGCTTTGCAGTTCTTTTGGGCTCCCTCCTAAGGTATTTTTAGCCTAATGGAATTATGTTTCTGTGGCACCGCTTGGGCTGGAATCCTCTTCAAGAGGATTTCTTTGCCTTCATGGTACGTTGAAAGGGTAGTAGTCACACAGGGGACAGAGAGTGCTAATGGACAAAGCATCCACATATAACAGTCAAAAAATGCAATGCTTGCAGTTCTATGGGTCGGAACAGCCAGCCACATATTCCTTCATGGAATATTTAAGCTAGCTTCCTGCAGCCTCATTTGGAAGCTCTATTTCTTTGCCCTTGCCATTCCCCCCTCCTCTTCCAGTGGCTCACTTTTCTCCTTTGGCTACTTCCTAAGATATCTTTAGCCTAAAGGAATCATGTTCCTACTGGATATCAAGGGGTGGTGCAATCTTCAAGAGGGTCTCTCTGCATTTACAGTACTCAAACAGGGTTGTAGTCCCACAAGGGACAGAGAATGCTAAAGGCCAAAGCATCCATATACAGTATAACAGCTAAACAATTCAATCATGCAGCTAGCCTTCTAACTATCAACTGTGTTACTTAATTATTACTCGACACTGTGGTTGTGTACACCATTGAACCATCTAGTTAGCCCTTCTTATAAATCCAGATCACCTACCCTTTTCAACAGTCTACTGTGTGGCACTGAATAGGACGCTTGACTGAAATCAAAGTATAGGATATCAACTGCCTAACCATTGTCAACTGATTATGTCACCAAGTTAAAGAAATCAGTCACGTTTGTTTGACATGACCTTCCTCTCATGAACACTTGTTGTTTTCTATCCATGACCTCCTTATCATCCATGAATACCACAATGCGCTCTTTTGCTATTGTTCAAAACATATTACCTACAATGCACATCATGCTCTCCAGTCTATGATTCTCTGTATTCTTCCTGTCGTCATTTTTTTGCAGCGGTACCACGGTTGTGACTTTCTATTCAACTTGCACATTGCCTGTTGCTAGAGACTTTGTGACTGGGTCTGCTAGGGGTGCTGTCAAAGCCTGTGTCATCTGTCTTAGCACTCTTGGATGCAATCCATTTGATCCCTGCGATTTAGTTGTCCTAAGACTTTGCAGTCCTTTCAGTACCCTCCCTGTCCTGGCACATACAGAAAGGGATATATTTAAATATATAACAAACATATTTCAGATATATGGAAATTTTTCCATCTGTATTTTAGATATTTGCAGAATTCAATGAGATTTTTCTTACACTTAGTACACATATATTCAATATTCTTTGCAAAAACGTTGTTAATGCACCAGTTAGGGTAACTTAATGCCACAAAAGTAGGGAAATGTGGCATTAGGGTTTTCAGCACCATTTCCCCTCCCCTACCCACCAAGCATTGAAAGAAAAAAAATAGGGTTTTGGGTCTTCAGAGTCTTGGTGAATCAGTGGTGGGGTCTTCCTTGGGGTTGTCAACCCTATTGCTCACCCCATTCCATGAGCACACAATAACACACAGGGCCTTGCATGAAAAAAGCTACAATGCACTGTGTTGGCAACAAGTGGCAAGACATATTGTACTTCTCTACCTTTGAAGAATGTGTCACAATGAGGCAGTGGGCTGAAGCCATACCTTGTACTTTGGATTGGAAGCTATAGGTTGAGAGGGTGAGCAGTAGAATTGACAATGCCAGGGAAGATCCCTACCTATGATTTGCCAAGACTCTGGAGACTTAAGCCCCTAACGATTTTTCCTTTTGCTGTTTGTGGTGGGTAGGACTGGGGAGTTAGGGCTGGAAACTCTAATGACACATTTTTTTGCAAAGAATTTCCTTTCTTTTTGAGACAGTGGAATCATATCCTCATTCACACAGGTCCCTTTGAGAGCTGCATGAAAAGATATAAACACACATAGCCATCTGAGGTGTGTGCCAAGGGAAAACTCTGTCTGCCTATGGAAGTGCAGGGCCCTGCTGACATTGTCCTTCTTTGCAGTGTTGGATGTCAAAAATTACCAAAGTTATGAACGTGTATAGGAAAATTTCAATGTACCTTTATAACTGTGTTGTTTTTTTAATATTTTGACCCCAAATTTTCAACATAGCCTTGATACGAACCCACCTCAAGAACATGGTAGGTGGAAATGTTCAAACATGGCTGAAATGTCATTCCATGGCACAGGTGCAAAAACACATTTTGGCCAGGTTTTGAAGAATGACAGTTAGCCTGTTCGTGAGGTGATGTGAAAAAATGGCTATGTGGAAAATCTGGGATCAAAATAT
The DNA here is from genome assembly GCA_016271365.2 of Neoceratodus forsteri. Lineage (NCBI taxonomy): Eukaryota > Metazoa > Chordata > Ceratodontiformes > Ceratodontidae > Neoceratodus > Neoceratodus forsteri. The sequence goes on along the minus strand of CM057452.1, from coordinate 452,949,802 downwards.
TTTAAATTACCAAAGTTATGAGTGTGCATTACACAATTTCAACATAGACTTATAACTTTGTTGTTTTGTAACATTTTTACCCCAAATTTTCAACATACCCTTCTTATGACCCCACCTCATGAACAGGGTAGGAGAACATTTTCAAAACTCACCTGAAAGGTGCTTTCATGCAGCAACATCATTTCATGTCACATGTGTGAAAACACATTTTGTCCAGGATATGAAAAATGACAGTTTGAAAAAAAAAGACTTTGTTGAAAATGTTGGGTCAAAATATTTAAAATTACCAAAATTATGAGCATGCATTACAAAATTTCAACATACGCTCATAACTTTGCAATTTTAAAATATTTTGACCCAAATTTTTTCAGCATGGTGCTCTTATGACCCTACCTCATGAACAAGGGTGGAGAACATTTTCAAATCATACCCAAAAGATGATTTTGCCAAGCAACAGCAAAAACACCTTTTGGGCCTGATTTGCATAATTCCACCTCCATTGGTCACGAGGTGGGTTTCCAAAAGTCCATGTTGAAAATCTGGGCTAAAATATGTGAAAATCACAAAGTTATGCATCAAAGTTGAAAACCCCATTAAAATACATTGAACTGCACTTACCTTATTTTCTCACATTGCAGTCGCCAGTTCCAGCAGCAAGACGTCTCTTCAATTGGAGAGTGGATCTATACCAATTGACATGTTCAGATGAGTGAGGCTGTGGGGGTGGTGCGTGGGGGTGCGTGGGGTGGTGGGTGCTGAGTGGGAAGTCATCGTGGCCAGGTAACAACAGTGAATGACCATTTTATTTTTTGCAGGTTGAAAAAAACACACCAAGTGACAGTTTTCTTAATTTCAGATTAAAGTCCAACACTGGGGGATTGGGCACCCCAGTGACAGAGCACTGTATAGAAATTGAGTTGGACAACCTGGAGGACAGGGGAGTCTAGAGAAGCAGTACAAGGGCTGAGCACCATGGTCCACTTATATATGTTATTTAAAAAAAATTAAACATTAAGATTGGGAAGGGCAGGTAGGACAAATGGGGGAGAAGAAGCAGCCCAGTCTGCTTAATTAAAACACACATATATATATATATATATATATATATGCAGCATATATATATATTGTATATATATATATATATATATATATATATATATATATATATATATAATCGATAGCTAGGTAGCTATCTAGATAGCTAGACAGAGAGACAGACAGATAGATAGATAGATAGATAGATAGATAGATAGATAGATAGATAGATAGATAGATAGATAGATAGATAGATAGATAAAGATGAAGACAGATAGAATGGGGGATTGGCAGCTCACTGCTCTCACTGCAGCCCATAGCAGGGCTGTGGCTGTAGAACTCAAAAAAGTCCCACTGTTCTCACACAGAGAATGTGGGTGAATAGCACCTCTCACCAAGCTGGGCACCCTGGATTTTGGGGTGCCCAGTAAAAGTATTTCTGGCTATTTTATAAAAAAAAACAACAACAGCAGGATCTAGCTAAATGAGTCCTATTTTAGCTATATTCATGTGTTTGTTTTTTTAAATAGATTATCTGAATGTATGTTCAATGTTTGTGAGTTTTAAAAAGGCAGCCATCAGAATCCATATTTTGTTTCAGCACAAGATGTAAATCATGAAAAAAAGCACTTGCAAAAGTTTTCTTTTAACTTTTTTTTTTTAACTGGTTGAACTTGAACGTTAACTCAAAAATCGCTATGGCATCAAAATTATTTTGGTGCAAAAATGGGGTTTAAGATTGAATAGCTGACACAACCCTAACTATAGGGGTGCTACTGCTCCTGTATAATATATTTTTTGGTTATACTATACAAAATGAGTTTATTTAATTGTGTTTTATTTTTAATGTTTTTATTGACTCTCTAGTAAAAAAATTCATATTTGCATGCATGTGTGATTTTACTCTACTTTCTACAATAAGTGTGTGTTAATACAATATGTTTTCAATGTATTAGAGACATATTTTCTGAAAGATATTTCATATATAAAGTATATTTTCATTCTTTGGTAACTGGATCAGGCCCACTAGGCACAATGCCTGTTTTCAGAGGTGACCTGGGAGCACTGAGGAGGCTAAGTGACTTGCTCATGGTGACACAGTATGCAAGCGGAGGTTGTGGGACTCAAACCCAGGTCTGCTGGATTTACTAAGCTGTTTCACAGCACATTACTGTAACCGACTGGCCTGCTATACAGCTTCATATCATGTTCCCTTGTTCTTGAGCACTTTTTTTTGTTTTAGAAAAATAATTCCCTTCTGTACCTTATTTACTATTGTAAGGTATTTAAAGGTTTCTATCATATCCCCTGTCCGTGGTGTACATATTGAGGTCCTTTAGTCTCTTCTCATAGGGCTTTTGATACAGACCATGCATCATTTTAGTTGCTATCCTCTTGACCACATCCACTCTGTCTATGCTGTTCTGGAGATGTGGTTTCCAGAACCAGGTGCAGTACTCACGCCAGGGCCTTACCAGCAATCTATACAGAGGCAAGACAACTTCCCTCTTTCTGCAGGTGATAGCCCTTCTTAGGCACCCCAGCATCCCACTAGCCTTTCTGACTGCCTTGTTGCACTTCCTGGCCACCTTTAGGTTATCTAATATGATTACTCTGAGGTTTCTTTCCTGCTGGGTTGTCATCAATACCACTCTACCCATCGTGTACTCTGCATCTGGATTTCTGTGCCCAAGTGCATTACTTTGCAGTTTTTCAAATTTTTTTTTTTACTTATTGTTTATCCTCCTACACCCCCCAGACACTCCTATCTCTCAGATCCCTCAAATCTTCCACCTTTCAATCTGCTGAGGTGTCTGCTCCAAGAGTGCATGCCTGCCTCAAGTTACTTTTTAACCTCCGGTTAACCCTCCGGGCAGGGCAAGGAAGGCTCCCCTTACGTTTCCTTGGACCTCAGGGAAACGAGCATACACAACGGAGTCTGCCCCTCTGCATCTTGGAAGCGGAGCAGGGGATCATCACCAGGACTGTCTGGGGGAATTTTTCTCCATTGTTTCCCTGAACATCAGTGTGCAATGAGGACCAATGTGCCCGACGCACGTTGAGATATACGTCCGCGCCTGTCCTCTGCCAGCGTCAACCCCTGTGTTGTCCCCGACTGTGCCAGCACCACCCGAGTTCCCCCAGGTAGTGGCGGTAAGCAGCGAGGCTAACTCCCCATCCCTCCCCAGAGAAGGAGAGCAGGCCATTGGGCACTCAATCCTTCTCTCCCCAGCCAACCCTCGGTGGCCTGAGTCCACTTCCGAACCCTGGTCACCGGCACTTTTTCATATTTTAATACAGCTGCCATAACCTTGACCACTACTCGAGTTTTCTCAGGTCTCTGTTCATCCTTTCCACACTCCCTGGAGTGTCCACCCTGTTGCAGATCTTGGTGTCATCTGCAAAAGAGGCAAACCTCCCTTCCAGATCCTTTTCAGTGTCATTGATAAAGACATTAAAGAGAACTAGTCCTAGCACTGATCTCTGAGGTACCCTTCTGGTCACCCTCTCTTCCTTGGAGTGAACTCCATTTACTGCCATCCTCTGTTGTCAATCCCCTAACTAATTTCTTACCCAGTTTATCATCTTTTTACCCACCCTAAGCTACCAAGCTTGCTCACTGGTCTCCTGCATGGAATGGTGTCAAAAGCCTTCCTGAAATCCAGGGTGGTCACATTGTCTGCTCCACCCTGATCTAATTCCTTTGTTACCCAGTCAAAAAGATTTGTCTGATATGATCTGTCCCCTGTGAATCCATGCTGCTTTGGCTTGTCTAGTAGTTTGCTGGTTAAATCTACTGTATCTCTTCCTTAATGCTAAATTTCATGCAGAATGGCAACTCTACATCCAAAACACTTTACAAAATTTATTTTTTAATTCTGTGGAATTTTGAAAAAGATTTCTATGTACACTGTGGAATAATATTCTATGGATTATGTAATCCACAGTTTGTGGAATATGAATCTGTGGTTTACATAAACTAATGTAGCAACATAAAGACATACAAGATGCCAGCAGAAAAGGACCTCTTGGTCCCCCTAGTCTACCCTAAGTCCCTGCCTACTGTGCTACCACAGACCGTAATTGATCTCCAGCCTTACCTCCCCCACCCTGTTACTAAGTTCCCCTTGTGTTTATCCCATGCATGTTTGAAACCCGTTACTGTTTTGTTATCCACCACCTCTGCCAGGAGGCTGTTCCAGATGTCCACCACCCTTTCCATAAAGAGTATTTTCTCACATCCCCTATGAGTCTCCCTCCTTTCAGCTTCATATCATGCCCCCTTGTCCTTGAACATCCCTTTCTGGGCAAAATGATACCCTCCTGTACCTTATTGATACCTTTGAGGTGTTTGAATGTTTCTATCATGTCATATCGGTAATATAATTCCACAGTTAACTTCTACGTTTGGAATTTTGGGATTCAGATTCTGAAAGAAATTTCATAGAATTAAATGAAATTTCCCAAATTCCTGATAATTCCAGTGGAAGCATAATTTATAAATTTAACTTGGCTCTATTTACCACCTTTTTAGCTTTTATTTGCTCCACTGTGTGGGACCTAAAAGCCCTGGGCTGGATTTTCAATGCCATGAGACTGCAGAAAGCCCTGGCTGTGCCACATATATGGCGCATGTGGCTTGCAGCAATCTAATGGGATTTTCCATCCCGTAAGGCAATTGATATAAGTTAGACCATCTTTCTGTGGTCTTGCTTGCATCTGTCTCTGGGACCGTTTTTAGGGTGCTTGCTCCAGATATTTGGTGCAAGCTGCTGTAGATTGGGAAAACTGTTGCAACTTCATCAAACCTTAGAAAATCAGTTGCAGTTGTGGCAAATGGCATTGGCATAATGGAAATTTCAAAGTGTTGTGGTACAGGGTTTGATGCAAAGCCCTGTATCACCCTTTGATAATATGCTGATTACTCCTTTAATTCCTCCAATGCACGTAGCATGCATTGCCTACCCCTTTTGAACCCTCTCCCTCCTCTGTACAGCTAATTGCCTTTACTCTATCTCTATTCTCCTATATAGCCCTTACTCTACCATGCCCACTTTCAACCATACCACACCCCCACTACCCCTCCACACCTGCCCTCCTCCCTAAACCTTTCCGCTTTCTATCCCCCTTTTTTTTCTCTTCCTTGTACAAGACCACCCTGGCTGCTTCTCCACATTGTGTTGTATTCCCTGGTCTAGCTATTAAACTCTCTCAATTATGCTTTTTTGTAAACATGTTTATTGTAAAAATGATATATTTTTTTTTATTTTAGTTTTTGTTGACCGGGTAAGTGCACTAGACAGATCCTGCCTATTTTCAGGCATGACCCAGGGAAGGGGATACAGATGAATGCCAACTGACCTTGAACCAGATTAAGCTGTTGGTGGTATTTTTAGTGAATGAGGGAAATTTGGCCAGGACACCGGGGAGATTCCCCTACTCTTTTCGATAAGTGCCATGGGATCTTTAACATCCACCTGAACTACCACCAATCCAGGCAGATGGGACCTCGGTTTAACATCTCATCCGAATGATGGTCTCATCCAATGTTGTTAATTTACAAGGTTCATTGGACTGTTTGTTGGATCGTTAATCTGTACTGCTTGTTGTAATATCAATTCATTTTGGAACACTATTATTTAAGCAATAATGCATGACAGGGTGTGGGTTGTGCTGGGATAATCTCACGCCTGGGTGGTTGGCTGCGAGGCCACAGGCCGAGTGCATGCAATGTCCCAGAAGTGAGGTTATCCCAGCACAACCCACACCCTGTAGTGCATTATTGCTATTATACAATGGCTCATTGTTATAAAAAATAAAAAAATTAAAATTAAAAAAATGTTTTCAGTAGATTTTTAGTGTTGCAGTATATCTCTGTTTCTTAAGTGTATGGCATCCAACTCATCATCCAAATGATCATCACCCAAATGATCATATCATCCAAGGCATCCAAAGCAATACAGTAAGATTGTGCTGGGATAACCTCACTGTGCCAGCGACACACTGACCAATCATAACCAGGACATTTTCTTGCCATTGTATAATTTTGCTTATATGCTTCTTTGTACTATTCACTGAAGTGGAACCTTTGAAAAAGAGCCATTAGCTCAAAGGTATTTGTAACCCAAGATATAATAAATAAATATATAAAAAATCCAGCCCCTTGTATCTAATTACTGCCCTTACCAGTTCATCAAAGCAAAATATTTTCCTATGCCTTTTTTTTCCTTTGTTGACAACTCTGATACATTCGTGGGACATCCCCAGTACTGAATGTTTTATTGCTTCCCATTTGCTATTCACCTCTATTATTCTGTTTATATCCCTCAGCCTATCATTAATTACCAACACCGTCTTGCCAAAGCCCACTTTTCTAAAGTCAGGGACCAAGGCTCTAGAGTCTAGGGGCCAGATTCCAAAAGGGTTCTGCCAGATACAAGTTGCTTGTATCAGACAGCAATGACGCAAGTTGCACCTTGCGTCATTTTTTGCGGCATTCCCTATTCTGGTACTCTGTCTGCTCCAGTAAGGGAAAATTGCTGCACTAAATGGTCACTGTGCCACCCTTGTGATCTGCATCTGGGTACACCAGGTCACAAGGTTGCTTGCACCATGGCAAGGCTGCAACATCTGCTGATTTGGAATTCCAAAAGCCCCCCGTGGTGGTAGGACAGGGGTCATGTTAGACCAGCCAGGGGCTGGTCTAAACCCCTTGCAGCAATGCCCCTCAAGGTGGGGAGCACCATAAGTGGGGTCTGTGGGTCAGTAGGGACAGGGATGTATGTCTGGGGTGTTAGGGAGCAAGTGTATGCCAGGGAGGTGATCGGGCACCCGGCAGGGGTGACAGTCTCATGGCACTGAATATCCCAGTAGATTGCTAGCACTAACAAGTGCACCCACAACGGGTGCCCAATCATCCCCCGGCATATACATGAGCACTCCAACACCCCTATGGTACTCCCCTGTGCCACTTTTGCCCCATCCATCAGGTCCCACAAGTGCATCTGGTGTTTAGCACTAGCCTGCGGTTGTGGCATTTCCTGGGTGTTGTGGTGCAGGGACCCACAATGTTCCAGATTCGGGCACATGGTCCCTGACATACCGAGAGTGTGCTGCAGCCTTAGATCACTGGAACTTTGAAGTGATCTAAGGGCTGTTTTGAAATTGGCTCCTAGGTGTTCTTGTATGATGTTGAATGTCACTGTGTTGTAATCCTTTGGGCCTATTGGATCCTTTACTTTAATATCACCAATGAAGCTCTGATTAGAAACCCACTAGTTCTAAATGTGGTGAATATAGGTGCAATACAGGGCAACATGAGTTAAGAGATCCAAGATAATGTTTCCCCTGTTGCTAACATCATACATTGGTAAAGAAGCAGTCCTGAGTTGCTTCCAGAAGCCTGTGACTCCTTTGGCTTTTGGCCTCTGGTTTATCCCAGTCAATAGCTGGTAGATCAACTCCCCCATGATTATGTGCTTACCCTGATTTGCTGCTTTCTAGAGTTCCCATTCAAACACCTGATCCAGCTCTGTGTTCTGATTCAGCGGTCTGTAAACCACTTCTGTTCTAAGACTTTCACCCCCTTCCTCTCATTTGAAGTCATACTGATTCCTCTTCCTCCACTTCTGAAATAGAATTGTCCTCTATTACACTTATGGGATCACTGACAAATGCCTACACCTCCTGCCACCTCATGCCTTCACTCTGCCCTTTCTGAACAGAACATAATATGTGACTTAGATTCCAGCTATTGTTTTAATTTACCCTTGTTTCGGTGACTGTGACTATCCAGTTTTGTGACAGCCATGACCACTAGGTCTTCCATTTTGTTACACAGACTCCTTACATTTGTGTACAAATCCATCCATTTGCATGTCCCGCTCCTGGTCCCAATATTTAGTGAATGAAGATCCCCTAGCTCTCCCGTTTTTCCTTTTCGTATCATTAATTCCCACTCCTGCTCTATGCATATTTGGGGAGAGTCTCGTAAGTTTTCAGTGTATATGTTTATGTTTTCCAGTAAACTCACAGAACCCTTCCTCTCCCCTAGTTTAAAAAACTGGTTGGTAGCCATATCTAGTTTCTGTCTTAATAGACTAGTTACTACTCTCATCAGATAAAGACCATCCTTAGTGAGCAACCTGCTATTCTCCCAGAAAGATCCTCAGTCCTTCCCTCCCTGGAGATGTGAAATCCCTTCTCCCTGCTCTAGTCCTTTAGCTACATGTTCAATTCATCTATTTTCTCCTTCCTACACTGACCCTCCCATGGCACTGGTATTACCTCAGAAAAGGTTACTGTGTCTGGAGCTGCTCTATACTTCCTACGTAGCTTGGGAAAACTATCCTTTGTTGTATCCATTCCTTCTTACAGTTTGCCCGGTCATTGGTACCTAAATGTGTTACAGCATCTAGCTGCCCCACTCCTGTCCTGTTACGTTCCTTCACTCTGGGGATAACCATATCCCCAGTCACCTTTGGGATACACTGAACAGATGTCATCCCTGATTCAGAGTCACAAACCAGCCTCCCAGTCCCTCTGACTATAGAATCTCCCACCAAGGGTTAAGGCAGGCTTACTCACCATACATATTTGAGTACAGTTTTTTAAGTGCCTGTCTCATTAAAGTACCTGTCCCAAACCATATGTCTTTCTGTTACCATTAGCATTCTAATCTAGAGTGTCTGATTTACTGTTAGGTTACTGAGTAATTAATCTGTGAAAATTTCTGTTTTTTGGACATAGATATAATTGTACAACCTGTTTAGAGATTACTGCAGATGAGACATCTGGGCTGGTAACGACATGAGTTTCGGGTAACAGGTGTCGGGGGGTGGTGGCAGCATTTGGAAAGGATGTGTACAAAACTGAAATTTCCAGCTACACCCCTCACACTACCAGAACATTCCTCCCTCTCCTAGTGTTAGACCTTTCCTCTTCTTCATCAGTTCCAGACATAACCTTGTCTATTGGAATTCTGGCTGCTGCATCCTCACTAGGTTCAGCAGCCTGAACTATAGTAGTTTGTCCCTGGCTCCAAGCTAACTCCAACTTGTTTTGTGTCCTCACCACAGCTCTCCCACTAACTCCGGTGTGGTCATTTCTCCCTCCTTGCTGTACTTTCATTCCCCAGTGTGGATTCATGTTGCTCTCTGAGGCAGTGAGGTAGCAGCATCCTGGCACCCCACTTTGAGTCTATCATCAGTAGCCTTATTTTAGGCCTTTGGGCAGCCAGTTTAGTAGCAGGGGCCATAAACCTCTCACCAGCTGAGCTGTTTGCATTCATCCAGAGCACCTCCAAGAAAAAGGAAGCACTGCAGTCCCTACTCCACTCTTAGGATCTTAGATGAATCATGGCTGTGCGTGGTAAAACCATGGCTATACTGTAGATGGTCAGTGGGGTGGTCATCCATGGCTTTTCCTAATATAATTTGAGAATTATTCAAGTTGACAAGATCATCCATGTTTATTAATGGTTACTAATTTCAGAAGTTTCTTGTGTAATAAATTCAATTGTGTACACTGTTCAGGTATTTTTTTCTGACAACCATAACATTCTGTACCATATACATATTATCCACACCTACTATACTTCTAAATGCTGTAGCTTTTATGAACTTACCCATTGTTGCTGTTCATTTTTTTAATGAAGTCACTCCTCATTCATATCTGTTAAAATAGCCTATTTTCTATTTATACCACAATACAATAAAACTCTTTTAAGATGTGGTGAGTTCACAAATTAATTTTTTATGTTAAAGTAATGAAAGCAGCAGTATCTGTTAGTCTGCAAAAAAAAAAAGAAGAAAAATCATCACATAGTTTTCTTAGAACAAATATATTTCTGACACCCTTCCATTTATCATCAATGCATTTTTAATTTGTGTTCTGATATGTTTAAAACAGATTGTATTACTAATTTTGTAAATAATATGTCAGATCAATAAAGATATTCACCACTGTTAATTTTTACAAATCTCTTCCACTGAGGTTACCATTTGATTGCATAAACTAGATTCATACTGTGGATGTATAAAAATGGTAGTAGTACATGTTTATGATGGTAAACAGCAGAACATCACATTACAATTTTTAATTTATTAATAGTGGGTGTGGTAAGTAAGCAGGGACGTTACAACACTTCAAAACCCCATATCCCAGTTCAGGAATGAAATTGAATAAAAAGAAAAATAGCTATTTTGTTTGTTGTTTTTGTCAGATATAAATTATTATTAAACATTCTATAATGCAATTTACTTCTGGAGGCAGGTACTACTGCTTTAATATCTTTGTGTACCCCTTATTTTTTTCTTCATAAATTGCAAAACAATGTTTTTTGTGATTATTTATATTAGTTTAAAGTGTAGAATTCTGTGTTTTATTATACAAATAAATAATGCAAATGTGGCTGCTATCCCATTCTTATATAGCCATGGATAAATCATGGACAAACATAGATAAATTGTGGCTGATCATGTTGTTTCCAGAACATTCAGAAAACATATTGTAAAAGACCATAATACAGTATATGGGGATCATGCTTGAAGAATTCTGAAGCAGCTTTGAACAAGAACAGTAGCCAAATGGAACCAGAACAATTTATTAATTAACGTGGTCTATTGATAAACTAGATTTCAGAAATGTAACCAAACCTTGAACATATTGGAAACTGTTTCTTTCTCTGAGGCCCTGCCCCCAACAAATCAAATGCTAGGTAGTTATCATTTATCGCTACAGTTAGTGTTGTCACAATTAGTTTGACAATTAAATGATCCTGGTAAGGCTTTGCATGGATAATGATTAATTGAAATAAAGACCGCACAAACTAAAATTATGCTATAACTAAAAATAAAATAAGTCAAGAGAGCCTTATCTTTAAATGTAATCATCACACTTGAGGTGGATACCAAAACACTGCTTAATGTTACCCAGTTCCCTGTAAAGTGTTTAAGTGGACCTATTTTGAAATGAAGCTAAACTGGAAATCTGAAACATTTTACACAGTTTTACCATAGAAGCCATGCCATTAGTAGTTTAAATGATGGCAGTACTAGCATGTTAAAAGTAATGCTTATTTTTTAACCAGGAGGCCATCTGTGAGGTAATCTTAAACAAGGCACAAACTGAATAAATGTAATTAATATGGCACAAGCCACTTAATTGGGACATCTGTTTTATTGGGTTGTCCCACTAAGGACTAATTAAGTGGCCACTATATGCAGTGTAATCAATTGTTGCTTAATAGGGATACTGATTCCAGGGATTTCTGGCAAAATGGGATGATTGTGTCCAAGTGATCAGTATTAGCAGCTGATCTGAATTGATTAATCACTGGTGATAAAGAGTTAACTAGGACTAGCAGCAGCAACAACTGATTGGCCACTTTCTGTTTCCTGTTAATTTCCCTGTCAACTCCTGTTTCATCCCCCCTCTTTCCCTTCCCTCATTTTGATTTAATCCTATCTTACCAGAACTTGAGCTGACTATCCCAACAAGCATTTGTCAATGACGAATGTTTGCTTCCTGGTATTAGCATTGGGAATACAGGAGTTAGAAAGATGCAGAATAGGAATGGCAGTGAAGTATTGACATTCATGCCAACCCCACCTCCACCCTGCAGAGAGGGACAGGCATTGGGGTATGCATTTGGGTCGTTGCCCATAACATTCATGCTATTTCACTTCACCCTATCCTGCAGACAATGACAAGTGTTGAGGTGTACCTTGGGGTGTTCAGCTTTACAGTCACCCCATTCCAGAAGGACATATGCTGAAATGGGTGCAGTATAGGAGAATGGGGTGAACTCTGGGGCTGAAGAGTCCAAGGCACACTTCAATGCCTGTCACTGGCTGTAGGGTGGGGGCATGGGGGTGGAATGGCATGAGCATTACAATCAGCAATCCAAAGGCACACTCCTGATGCATGTCAGTTTGTACAGGCTGGGATGTTATGGTTAGAAACCCTAATGCCCCTGGCGGTTGGTGGTATTTGCACTACAAATTTCAACACGGCCTTTTTGTAACCCAACCTCATGAAAGCATTTGGGACCTCTTCTCATGAACAGTAGCACTGTGATTTTATTAATGTGTCCTGAACTTTGAGTTCCCACAGCGACTGTGCCATTCTGCACCAGAGGTACGAAAACACAGATTGGGCAGGATGTCAAAAATGACAGCTGTACCACTCATAGGGAGGTGTGAAGAGATGGCTATGTTGAAAATCTGTAGTGAAATTATTAAAAATAATCGTACTTTGAGCGTACTTGGAAACTGCGCAACGCATGCACGTAACAGCCATTTAGTGGCATTATTTCACCAAATTTTCAACATAGGCATTTTGTGACCTCTGCTCATGAACACTGTCACTATGATTTTCTTAATCTGTCCCATACATTAATTTCCCACAGCAACCACTCTATTCTGCGCCAGATGTGTAAACGCTTATTTCGGGCAGGATATGAAAAATTACAGCTGTACTGTTCATAAAGAGGTGTGAAAAAATGCCAATGCTGAAAATCTGGAGTGAAAATATTATAAATGCACAAAATTATGAGGGTGCATGGAAACTGTGCAATATACGCTCATAATACAGTCATTTCATGGACTTTTGTCACTAAATTTTCAAAATAGGCATTTTAGCACCTCTGCTCATGAACAGTGTCACTGTGATTTTCTTACTCTGTCCCAAACACTGACTTCCTACAGCAACCGCGCTACCGTGTGACGGAAGTGCAAAAACACATGTCGGCCAGGATGTGAAAAATGACAGCTGTACTGTTCATAAGGAGGTGTCGAAAAATGCCAATCTTGAAAATATGGAGTGAAAATATTACAAATTTGCGAAGTTATGAGGATGCGTGGAATCTGTGGAATGCACACTCATAACACAGTCATTTTATGGACTTTCATCACCAAATTTTCAACATAGGCATTTTGAGATGCCACCTCATGAACAGTGGCATTGTTATTTTGTTAATCAATCCTGAAAGGTGATTTCATGCAGTGACCGTGAAATCACCTTTCAGGACCAAATAACGCCATGACAGTGACTGAATTCATGAGGAGGGGTTCCAATAACCTCATGTTGAACATTTGGTGGCAAAAGTCCAAAAAATAGCTGAGATAGCCACATAAGTTGAAAAACTCCTATTTATGCCATTATACAGCTTACTGGCATTTCTTCAGTTCACGGTCGGCTTTGAAGAGTTCAAATGTGTTCCCGGTCCACCGAAGATCATCGCACTGGGCTTTGGAGGTAAGTATGAGGTGAGAGGTATGTGGAGAGATGGGTGTGCAATGGGTGGGTGCGGGTTGTGGGAGGGGGCAGAAAAGACCACGAGGGACTGTTTTCTTTATTTCAGGGGCAAGAATAATAAAAAAGATGTTGTGGGAAGGTTGTTTTTTTTCAGTCTTCATTTGTGCACACTGGGGTGGGCTCCCAGGGTGCTGCCTTTGTTTTGGGGAAGGGGGACTTAAGCTGATGGGGATTGGGACCCCAGTCAGCAAATAAAGACTGTTTGGGGGGCATGATGCTGAGAGGGATTGGGCACCCCCTCGGCATACAACAAATGGGGGGGATGCATTATGCTGACAGGGAGTGGGCTCCCCATCAGCAAATGAATTGGGCAAAGCAGTTCAGATGCAGTGGTGACATGTAGGCAATTTGCATACTGCCAACGGAAGTATGCAAATTGCCTGCCGACGGCAGTATGCAAATTGCGTACATGTTACCACCGCTGACTGTAGCGGTGGTTTTTTCCGAACTGTACACTACTGCATCTGAACTGCTATCATAGACAGCTGGGACATTCATTGGTGTGGTGCAGCCGCACCTGCAAAAAGAAGCAGGGCATTGGAAGCGGGGGTGGCACACCTACGAAAACTCATATGGTGGCACTATGTTTCTTGCACATGCATGCAAGCAAACATAAAAACTGATCATATTGCATCACAAGCCAGCTGATCATAGCACACCAACTTCCAGGTTCCTTTCTCTGCTCTCTTCTCATTATCAGCTATGGCTACATGTAACTTACCAAACTGACTAAAGCGACCAAAGTAGACAAAGTTAGTCAGTTTTCATTTCCCTAAGATTTTTCAAGTGCACATTAGTTTCCCAGGGTCATAGGATCTGACAATGTACACTAGGCATTAGCGGTTGGGAGCCCTGACCAGTCTGGGGAGGGGGGGGCAGCACCGTCAGGAGGGGGGAAGGCAGATCAGGGGGCCAAGGGGGAGGACAAAGATGTGGAAATCCTGGTAGAAAAAGAGAGGGAAGCCCTCAGGGCCCTTAAGATGGAGACAGCACCAGGGCTGGATGAAATACATCTTATGGTGCTGAGGGAACTGGCGGATGTCCTGGTGGCCCCCAGGTGGAGCTTTTCAACATCTCTCTTTGAAGACTGGATGGGTACCCTAAAACTGGAGGGTGGTGCATATCATGAATATCCACAAGTGAGGATCAAGAGAGGAGGCAGGGAACTACAGGCCCATTAGCCTGACATTGATGGTAGGCAGGGTGATGGAGGATATTAACAAGGAAAGGCTAGGGGGTACTGGAGAGATTTGGGTACAGAACAATAGACAGCATGGCTTCATCCCAGGAAGTTTGTGTCAGACAATCCTTGTGGAGTTCTACAAGTGGGTGATGAGTGCCCTGGATCAGGGTAGGACAATGGGCATCCACTTTCTTGACTTCAGCAAGGCATTTGATTCGGTACTTCATGGTGGCCTGCTGGCTAAACTGGGGAAAATGGGGGTGGGGAAAAGGATGATCAGATGGCTAGGAATTTGGCTCTCAGAGCATATTCAGAGTGTGTTGGTTGGGGGGATAGTCTCATCTTCCAGGAGGGTCATTATTGGGGTTCCCCCATGGATAGGTCCTAGGGTCTCTCCTGTTTAATGCCTATGTCTCTGACATCAGGAAAGGAATCAGAAGTGGAATGAGTCTCTCTGTGGATGACTTAAAGCTGGAAGCAGTGGTAGATGGGGAGGAGGGAAGGGTGGCCCTGCAGGAGGACCTAGAGGCTCTGAAGAGGTAGTTGAGGAAATGGAAACTGAAGTTCAATGCGGGGAAATGCAGGGTTCTGCACCTGGGGGCCAGAAACCTGGACCAAGTGTATACCCTGGGGGGAGAAATACTACAAATCTTGATGGGCGAGATGGACCTGGGGGTGATAGTGGATGCCAAAATGAACAGCTCTGAGACTTGTAGGAGGGCAGTGGCCAAAGTCAATAGGATGCTGGGAGGCATCGCTAGGGGAATTACCTCCAGAAGGAGAGAAGTGATCCTCCCTCTGTATAACTGTTTGGTTCAGCCACACCTCAAATACTGTGTGCAGTTTTGGAGACCGCACTTAAAAAGGGACATTGCACTCCTGGAGAGGGTCCAGAGGAGGGCAACAAAAATGATCTGGGGCTTGGGGGAAATGACATATGGTAAGAGGCCTGAGGAGCTTAACATGTGCACTCTGGAGGAGAAGAGGGATGGGGGGACATGATAAAAGTCTTCAAGTACATGAAGGGGACAAATAGGGGAGGCTCAGTCAGGGTGTTCCAAAGGAATGGGGGGCAACTAGAGGGCATGGGTGGAAGCTAGAGAGGGGAGACTCAGGGGAAGAGGAGAAGGTGTTACTTCACTGAGAGGGTGGTGGAACCATGGAATGCGCTGTCCAGGAGACTAGTGGAGGAAGAGACTGTGGAGGGGTTCAAGAGGGGCTAGGAAAGGTATGGGGGAGAGTAACCCAAGGGAGTGAGGGGGACAGCAAAGTTGGCACCTAGTATGGGGGCTGACTAACTAGCAGACACAAAAGATCATTAGGCCTACTCTGATGTCATTTTAGTATGTTAGTATGGTGGGCAACAAGGTAAATACTGTATGTATGAATAAGAAAAGTTAGCACCACCCTGTTCCTCGGCATTAGAGGAGTGCAACATGTGGTACTTTCTTTGTGAAAGATGGTACAGAACAAAAATTGTATTGTACTGTACTGTATTGTATTGTATTACAGTGAATTGTATAATACTCCATTTAGGTCAGCCCAATTTAATTTTTTTTCCCAATCTCAGAACTGGAAATATATGAATCATTAGTCACCTTGAAAAAATGATCAGCCCTGCTCCATATGGCCTTTTTCCAAATTAATTAAATACCACTGCTCACTTCACAACAAAACCAATTGCTTTCTTTGAGGATGTATTCCATTCCTGTAATATGGAAAATTCCATATGTTCCCCCAGATTAGAAAAAGGAGGAAAATCCAATCTCTGGACCCATATCATTACCTTTAGTACTCTTTAAGCTCTTTGAGATGCTTGTTTGTAAACAATTCTTTAACAACAGTATTAAAAATAATATAATAGTAAGAACATTTCTTGTGCTCTGATTGGTCAGTAGCTGCTTTCACTAATGATGTTATCTGAGCATATCATCAATGTATGAAGGTCTGGCATTCTTGACTATACCTAAAGTCAAACAAATCACTGTGCCTCCCTTTCCATTAATTTCTTCCTTTGTCATTGTTCAGACAAAGGCACCAAATAACTCCCAATGCCTGCCTACACTGTTATTTTATAAGTGCAGGCAAGAAAAGGCCACCAAACAGCTAAACTGCAACTTATTTTTAAACCCCTGCTATGAGCAGCTTCTTTCACCATTGAGGGTGCATGCTTGCTTAGACTGCACAACTCCGATTCAAGTAGCTTATCTTTTATTCTTTTATTTTCTTGTTCCCAGGGCAGAGAAATATGTGACCACCTTCCACATTTACATTTTCCCCTCACAAGTTATGATTAACTTACCCAATCCCTTTTGCACAACCCAAAGCCTTGCTCTGGTCCTCACTTGGTTTCCGGTTTGCATCACAGTTTGCTGTTTAGTCTCCAGTCAAAGGAAAGGTACTGGGGCCAGTTAAATTAAACTCTGGTGAGATGCTGGGTTGGGAGGCTGAATGGGGGTACCAGGCAGAACAAACACATAAAAATGAAACTGGGTGGGAGTGATAAAGAGTGAATTCATGTAAAAAAAAAACAGCGCAACCTATTGGGAAAAATTGCAACATCACTTCTGTTTCTGTTTGTACACCTACCCAACAATAGAGTCAGTAAAAAACTGTTTTAAATTTATTTATTAAATCTGTTCTCCTTATTCTTCTTCAAATGAAACATTGTATAATAGCAATGATGCACTCCAGGGTGTGTGTCATCTGGGATAATGTCACTTCTTGGGTGTTGGACACACTTGGCCTGCAGCTTCATGTCCAAACAACAGAGGCATAACACTATCCCAGTATGGCACACACACTGTGTTTGCATTATTGCTCAGTTTTATCACCAGATCAACATGGGTTTCTGGAAGAACCACAGTACAGTAATGGATTTGTTCAGATATGCAGTACCACTACTCTACATGGCTCCTTTATCACTGGCTCATTATAGAAGTGTTTTTGATATATTGGATCAAGGCCTTCAATGTAGTGGATCATGTACTTCTTTTGCTTAAGCTTTCTAGATTTGAGGTTGCAAATTGTACTTCAAAATATTTTGCAATTACTCAGGCAATAGACAGCAACAGGTTAAAATGGTGTCAGCTGTTTCAATTCTTAAACTGATTCAGACTGAAATTTCCCATGCCTTGGTACTTGGGCCACTTTTTGTCTCAAAATATGTCAATGACATTTCAAGAGCATGCTCTTATTCTATAACTGTAATATATGTTGCTGATATGATTGTGCCTAAAAAAGGTTGTTCTGTGTCTGAGCTCCAAATTCAGCTTCAAGGCAGTTACAATTCCCTTCTGCACTGGATTCTATAAAATAAGGTTATTCTTAATCCAAAGATAACAAAAACAATACTTTGTGGCACTATGCTAAACTTGCCCTTTTATCTTATTATTTAACTATTATAAGTACCAGAGGTAAACCCCTTGAAGAGGTAAAAACCTTCAAATACAGTACCTGCATGTACTATTAGAACACAGTGAAATATGTTTCAAATAACTCACATTGAAATGTCAACTGAAAGGTAGCTCCTACTTTTTTTCAGAATTTGACATAAAATAGTTCCTCTGCTTCTATGAGTTGAATATTTTTTTTTTACTTAGGACAACTACACTACTATGGCATCCATACAGTAGTAGCCACAGACATTGTCAGCTATTTCCAGATATTTCGTGAAATTTCTAAAGAGTTTCTCTCTGCTGCCCCTACTGTAGAAATGGAGAAAGCATTAGACATATCTGGAAATATCACAGAAATTTTGGGAAATAGCTGGCAGTGTCTGTGGCTGCTACTGTAGCTGTAATTTTCCTAGAGTCAGTTTTAGTAGCTGAGGTTGTGTACAGCCCCCCAAACCCATCCATGCTATTGACCCCAAACACACACAGAAAGGACTTTCTTTTTTACTGTTTTAAGTTTTGCTGATTTTGTTGAGCACAAGTGACCTAGAGATGGAGCCTATGGAAGTACCTGCTTCTGGTGAATCCCAGTTGGTGTTGTCATGAGCAGAATCCACACTCCAAAGCCAGCAGGAAACCAGTAGTGAGCAGTGGTAGTGAGTGACCAAACAGCAGTGGCATCTGGCATGTACTTTGTGCTGGAAGAGAACATTTGATGACAGCAGGTGGCCAGTTGGGGCAGGGGAGAGATGGTTATCACAAGCTGGAGCAGAAACCATTTTTAAAGTAAAACATTAAACTTAAACCTAAAGGTACAAATGAGGTGATGGAGTATGATTTTTCCCCCATTATGGCTGTTTAAAAGGAGGGGGTGTGAGTGAGCAGGATCAGGAAAGTGAGTGGGCCAGCAGGAGGGGCGAGCATGCAGGCAGGCAAAAACAGATAGGATGTTTTACAAAAAATGTTTGTAGTTATTCAGTACCAATAGGAAGCAATCAAGATAAGGCATCGTTGTAAGTACTAAAGAGGAGTGCCTAAAAAGATACGGTTTTCACTGTCAGAATCAGAAGGAAAAACTGGTGGTTGTTTTTAGCTTTTAAAAATGTGGAAGTTGGCATATGGATTTCAGACTGGTACTGCATCCAGATTGGTAGGACTAGTTTTTACCCATGCATTAGATATTTATAATGCATGGTAATAGACAATCAGATTGTTAAATGTATGCCTCCATTTTATAATATTATTTTCTTACAAAAACTGCTTGACCAATTTATTTATTTATTTATTTAAGGATTTGGATCATACCTTTGAGCTCAGAGCTCTTTTACAAAGGTTCCACATCAAACAGTGACAATGACAGCAATAACAAACAGTTTACATACAATAGACCTAGCGATGGAGCATTTCAGAAACTGATTTCTTCAAATTCACCCCATCTTTTGAGGGAGTCACCCTTAATGCAGTCAGAAGAAATGATCACCTTCTCAATCTGAATAAACCAATGTGAGTCACCCTTAACAAAAATATCAAGAAAAATGTTGCAATACTAAAACTGGAGAAAGATCCTTTTCATATTTCTGCTCAAAGATGTTGAATTTTCTACCATCATAAAATTTAACTAACACAAAAGCCTCCTTTAAATGTACATTTTATACATATTTCAATGATAGATCTTGTTTCCCTCAAGCCCTTAAAGAATGGGTAGATACAGAAACATAGCAAACTGGCTGATAGATAGGACAGGAGAGGCAGAGCATAAAAATGATGTTAGAATTTGCTCCTGTCCTGAGTCATCTGAATGCTTATAAAGATTACTTGCAACTTTGCATCCTAATTGTTCTTACTGTATGTGTGTTACTGCACAGAATTATTGCTGCTAATAAACACTTTTTGGATTACAAGTACTCCGTGAGGACTTTAATTTCCAGAGGAGTTTGTTACTCTTCTTCTGACCAGGCCAGGAGCTGGCTGATCATTTTAAGTCAGATATATTTGTGTGAGGCTGTGAAGCACCAGTCCTGTGGTGCACCTCAGCACTTCCATCATTTTTGTGTGGATACTGGTGCTATATGATGAGGGGGTGCTCAAGGAAAGGATAGAGATGGGACTGTTCAGAACTTGTTGTGACTGACTAACCATCCATATTTCAAGAAATGATACTGTGTAGGTCAACTGCTGGGAGGTTATCTCTCCAGCTCAGAAAGCATTTATATACGATGTTGACAGTTGCACATGGATGCATTACAACACTATGGTTATCAGACATCTCTCCACAGCACGTTACTTGGAAGCCAAAATGCAAGAATCTCTAACCTAAGCATAGTCTGGAACAGGTACCTTTGGCACTAGGCAAGTCATACAGTGCTTCTCCGGATAATGCAATGAAATGAAAGGAAAAACTACAACGAACAATGTCAACTGCATAGTTTTCATTACTCTCCATGTATTTATAATATCTGCTTGTTTTGTGGAGCACCATTTTGCTCAAGTTATGTTTTGTTTTTAATGTACTATATTGGTTTTTGATTGACCTTTTGAATAAAGCTGAGTTTAAAGAAAAATGTACAGAGGGGGATCATCATTAAGATATGGAGAAGGAAAAATAGAGAACTTCACTGTGAGATGTGGTAGGAACCAGCACACACTGTTTAGCATCGCAAAGCAGAGACAGGATGCTCAGAACAGCAACTGCCTGCCTTGGCTGTCACGATTCTAGAGGAGGAAAACAGGAAGACTTAAATTTGAAGTTATAAACACAAAATTCAATAACAGTTTGTGGAGGATGGAGTTAAAACCAATCATAGGCAGCATATTTTTATACAGAGGGCAGTGCCTATGTGGAACAGTTTACCCATTACTGAAGTAAACAGCAATACTGTAGATACTGTTGAGAGGCAACTAGACAAACAGTTAAATATTAAGGGGATAAGGAGATACAATCACTATTAGCTGTGGACAGACAAGTAATGTCAAATTTGGTCTTTTTATGACTGTAACTGTTATGTTCCTTAATCCCTCAGACTGAATCCCATCCTACCCCTACTGTAGTTCCAACATCTAATGAGGGGGCTGTGCAGGAAATGGTTGTGGTGGATGGACTGAGGTGAGCCTGAGATGACCAGTGAAAAAGAAGTGTAGTAAACTGAGGGCAAAGATGATGATGATGTAACAGATGCTCCCTAGGAACCTCAATTCTACCAAAAGGAAAAGCTTACAACACACATGCCCCCAGCCACAAGTATTTGATCCTGCTACTCAGCATATGGTGAGAAGTACCAACAATGCGAATGGAAACACTGTTACAACTATGATTAGACCCTCCCCTGCACCCTGGCCAAGATATGTGTTTACGGTATTTAGAAAAGCTTTACCATACAGCACATGCTGAACTGATAACAGCTCATTTCCAGATGGAGCTGGGGAGGGGGATAAATGTGAGGCAATACAATGCAACATACTGTACATGAGAATGCTAAGGACAATATGAGCAATAACAAAAGTGGTGCAGGCATTGAAGCAAATGGATAAGATCAATAAGTACAGTGAGAGTACTGTACTCAGAAATTGTACAACAAACATGCCCATGTAAGTGCAGTGTCAGTGTTGTCAATTAGATATATTTAAGTGTCAAATAACTGCAGCAGTAAGATATAAAAGCAGTAGAGAAATTATAGACTTATATAAAAGGCATCCAAAAACAGAAATTAGGCATAAACAACACCACAACAAGAGAGAGAAGACATGCATGAGGAGTTAGGAAGGACAGAGAAAAATATTCTCACTTGCATGCAGACCAATCCAAGGAGCACATCCAGCAATACTGGTGAGATTAAGGGTCTGACACACTTCAAATTCCAGGACTTAATGGCTCTCACAGAGACCTGGTGGGGGGAGACGAATGGGATACCAGGATAGAGCGCTACAGACCATTCTGACAGGATAGGCCTGAATGAAAATGGGATGAGGTGACTCTCTTCACAATGGAGGTTGTCACTGTAGAGGACAAGGAGGACATCAGATAAGAAAACAATACCACAGAGTCCATATCATCAAGTATGGGTAAAAGAAAGGCAAAAAATGTCACCTTGGAGCTGTGATACAGGCCCCCAAACTGTAACACAATGACATAGTATTCAAGGTCAGATGGGACACTAGATCTGTCATGTCCACCCCCCCCCCTCCACTTTACAAGCTGGAACAAAATATGTATGCTGTGCAACCACATACCGATTTACAGTGATTCCCTATCCATTGTGCTACCCAGGGTACCAGGTAATTCCTTTGGTAAGCAGAAATTTGTCAAGACTTACCTTAAAGGCTTGTGCTGTCTTCACATCTACAGTCTCTGCTGATAGATGGTTTCATAGGCTCACCTTCCTCTGGGAGAAAAAGTGTCCCTTAATGTTGCCCCTCTATTTTCTACTCATGAGCATCAGAGCATGTCCACACGTCCTGCTACAGGACGTCAGATTAAACTTCTCCAACTCTTCAATCTTACCGACACTGTGAGTATGTGGAAATATGAGATCATGTTTCCTCTCAGTCTTCTTTTCTCCACAATGAATATATTAAATCTCATTTTGTCCCTCTTGACACAAATCATTTTGATGGTCCTGGGTTGCACTCTCTCCACTGCTTCGGCGTCAATTTTGTATTGAGGAGGACCAAACTACATGCCATACTCTATTTGGAACCTGACCAGGCCCTTATAAAGTGGAAGGATTACTTTCTTTGCTGGACACCCCATTTTGATTTATCACAGCATTTTGCTAGTCCTCATGACAGTAGAAACACACTGTCTGGTTTCAGCTCCATGTGCATTATTACCCCCGGGGTACTTTTCCTTCTCAACTGTAGTCAAGAGGAGCCTCCACAAAAGGCAAAGATTAGTTCTACCACTGTTCTTCCTCTCCAAGTATAGCACCTAGTATTTAACTATATTGAATTGGAGGTTCCACAATTCAGACCATTTATCCAGTTTGTTTAGGTCCTACTGGAATTGTCCATGTTCTCAAGAGAATCCACCACCCAAGTTAGCAAGCACTGTGTTACTTATGAACCTAAGTAGCCAGTTTGAGACCCTAGCTTCCAGATTGTTAAGGCCACTATTGCAATGACCCTAGCACTGACCCCTGAGGGACACAACTTATTCCTCCTCTCCGTTCAGGGTAGTGCCTGTCTACCATTACCCTCTACTTCCTGCCCCCAAGCCACTTAGCAATCCACCTTGTGTATGTCTTATGTATACCACACTAGATTACTTCACCCAGAAGCCTTTTTTCTGCCACAGCATCAAAGACCTTGCATATGTTCAAATAGACCACATCCATGGCCTTGCTCCTGCCCACCTCTCTAGTCATCCCCTTAAAGAAGGTAATCAGGTTTGTTTAACATGATCTGCTTTCATAAAGCCATGGTGAGAGAGCACAAACACTGGCCTTAGACAAGTGCTCCATTATTCTGTCCTTGATAATAGCCACCAATACCTTTACCAGAATTGATGTTAGGCTGACTGACCTATAGTTTCTTGGATCTGACTTTTACCATTTCTTGAAGATGGGACCACATTGGTCACTTTCTTGTCCTCTGACACACACTTGACTGGAAAGACTCTGAAGAGTTCAGCAGAGAATGATGCCCAGCTGGTTGTGGAAAATTATGGAAGCAGCTAAATCTCTTGCAGTGGTGGTCCTGGGGAACTTCAATCTCCCAGGCATAGATTGGCATCTAGAGAAGGCTAATAGCATTGTTAAGACTGAGTTCCTGTCAGCTTTAAGGAATTGCTTCCTACAACAATATGTCTAACAAGAGTCTAGATCTGAAGCAATGCTTGACTCTGTTCTCAGCAGTGGGGATAGGATCACTTCTAATGTGAACATCAAGGGACCAGTGAGAGCCAGAGACAGTTGAGTAACTTCTCCCTGGTGGAAAGGGAAGACTACTGAGGCTTCAGCCACTGGTGAAAAGGAAAGACTAGTGAGGTCTCAGCCACCAGGACTCAGAACTTCAGAAAATCATACTTTACCAAGTTGAAGGATCTTGTGGCCAAGGGTCTGGTGAAGCTGCATGAGGATAGTAATGCATCAAAGGCAACTGTGATGCAACCTGCGGACATCATGCCTGTCCTGGTAAAAGCATAATAATAGAGCTATTAGGATATTTGGCAGGGCCTGTTGCTGTAATATTTCAGACAGATAGCTACAGTACCTGTCAAAGATAGAGGCCAGTAAATCCCAATGACATGCACCCCAGCATTTATTTATTTATTCATTTGAACAAGTTTGATTTACAACCTTTGAGTCAGGGACTTATTTACAAAGGCACCTCGTTGCAGGGAGGATGAGACAAAAGAACATTGTGCAGATACAACATTGGACAACATTACAGGTGCAGACATTGAGCACAGAATAGATTTAGTTACATGTTGGTATAAAATACAGATTTACAATTAAAGGTGTACAATTTCTCTGGAGTTGCAGTGGAATACATCCTTGTATAAACCTAAGGGGTAGGTAAAAAGGGGTAGGGGGAAGGATGGATCAGCAGTCCTCATAATGGAGTTAATAGAACATTGTGCAGATACAACATTGGACAACATTACAGGTGCAGACATTGAACACAGAATATATTTAGTTACATGTTGGTATAAAATACAGATTTACAATTAAAGGTGTACAATTTCTCTGGAGTTGCAGTGGAATACATCCTTGTACAAACCTAAGGTGGTAGGTATAAAGGGGTAGGGGGAAAGATGGATTGTCAGTCCTCATGGTGGAGTTAATAGAACATTTGGCATGGCCTCTTGCTGTAACCTTTTATTAGTCTGTCTGGAAAGGTATGGTGCTGGAAGACTGGAAAGTGGTCAAGGTGGTCCTCATCTTTAGAAGGGGTAAGGTGAGACCCAGGCAGTTAAAGGCTAGTCAGCCTGATATCAGTGCTGGGAAAGTTCTGAGGCTCCATTATCAATCAGTGAGTAATGGTTACTTGATTGATATAACAATTCTCAACCCCTCTAAGCATGGCTTCATGTGGGGCAGACTGCACCAAACCAACCTGATTACATTCATTGAGAGGGTGACCAAGAAAGTAGACTGATGCAGGATCATATGCAGTCTTTTTGGACTACAACCTGGCCTCTGACACCAGTGAATGATAGGCTTTTGATCAAAGTACAGCAGTGTGGTATACAAAATGCATACATATGGCAGATTGCTAACGAAATGCTTGCAGCTGATCTTTTCCCATACTGTACCATGCAAAATTTAGGCTTCATGAAGCTGAAGGCAATGACTTGTCCCAAAATACAAGTTCCTTTTCAAGCATATTTCTTGAGGAAGTCTGTGCCCAAGCTGAAGTATACTGTTGTGTAGTGCCTGTCACATGCTCTATTACACTCAGCAGTTGGAATAATATACTTACCCACTGATATGTGCAGCAGTGGGATCTGTTCTGCTATGTCTTTCATGTGTATATGGATCAATTGGACACAACTGTTGGGTTTTGCCTGAATGTCACTGCACCATATCTGTGAATTAAATTTATGCCCCACACGTGAAGTTCACCAGCAAGCAACTTTATCTATGATCATTGTGCAACAAACACACATTGTGGATAACATCTTGATTGAGCTGCCAGAGAAAACTGGCACTTAGCTGCAACCAATATCCCTAAATGTTGCTCTTATAGCAAGCTATGATTGATGAAATATGGTTAAATCAATAGGGAATGGTGGTTTCTATTGAGTTCCATGCATGATACGCATTATTAACATGATAGTGTAGGACCTTCTCATCCAAGCAGACATCAAAGACTGAGTGTGTGTGTGTGTGTGTGTGTGTTTTAGCAAATGTGTGGCCTTTTTGTCAGTTCATCCAAGCAAAGCAGTGGTTGCCAGAGCTACAAATCAAAAATAATCTGGCTCAGCACCGCATGAACCAAGAGGTAGTCATGAGGTGGAACACCACCCTCCACATGACTGGACATAAGTTACAACAGTGGAAGGCACAGTGTGACTAGTGTATATGTCCATTCACAACACCCGTGATGCCTCAGGAGCTTCCATGAGCTTAATAATAGAGCAGAGGCTTCTGGTAGATAGCCTGATTCTCATCTTCTGGCATTGAAAGTGCCACCCAGGAAGTTACTTACCACACAGCACCCATAAACCAAGCAGTCCCATTTCTCTTTATGCTAAGGTAGACATTTTACAATGTGCATCAGCAACTGGAAGTAAGGGAAGATTATGCTTGCATTGTACTCACGAAACAAATGCAGATGATGCTTGATAACAGTACCCTCCTGTAATCCATCCAAAAATCCACCGCATAAAAAGTTGCCACCCTATTATACTTATGGAACAAACGTGGACTCCCAGAACTTTGGGAGAAGGAGATGCATTCCAGCAGGTAAAGATTCATGGGATTGAAAAGGTGTATGCACAGCAACTGACAGCAAAGCTAATCAAGATAAGAATATCTAAACCCAAAGATATCACAACCCTTTCAAGATGATACCACTACTGACTCTGATCTGACATACCAATGAATGCATTGGATATTATGTTGGAGCAGATGAAGAAGGGGGTTAGTTCAAGTGGAACTATCTTCATCATCATCATCATCATCAGTCTTTATTTATTAAGCACAATTTATCGATTGGGACTCAAAGTGCTGTACAATAGTAAAATCATAAAACAATAAAACTTAATATAGACATAACTATAAATTACATAATAACAGGTCAGCTAACTAATTAGATAAAAAAGCCTGATTAAACAAAAGAGAGTTCAGCTCCCATTTAAAAATTTCTAGGTACTGAGATGCTCTTACATACCGAGGGAGGGAATTCCACAGGGTTGGAGCACTGAAAGAAAATGCCCGAGCACCCGATGTTTTAAAGTGAACCCTGGGAATCTCAAAAAAATCCTTATTAGCAGAGCAGAGGGGACACAGGAGATCTTGCAGGTAACTAGGCACCTGACCATGCAAGGCTTTATAGGTCAGCAAACCAATCTTGATGGTGATCTATCACCTAATTGGCAGCTACTGCAGAGAGCGCAGCACAGTCGTAATATGACATGATCTCAAAAGACTGGTCAACAACCAGGCTGCCACATTCTGTACTAGCTGCAGGAAGCAAAGATCAACCCCCACTAACCCTGAGTAGAGAGTGTTGCAGTAACCTAGTTGTGAAGTCACATAGATGTGGACCAGCAATGGGAGATCACTTGGGGGGACCAGCTGTTTAATCCGAGTGATGTTTCTTAGGTAGTAATATGCACTCTGGACTACAGTTGACACCTGAGATTTAAGTGTCAATCTGCAATCCAGAACAACACCAAGATTCCTCACTCCAGCTGAGGTTAGCAACTGGGAGTCCCCAAGTATCAACCCGGAGGCTTGACCAGATTGCACCTTCACCCCCCAGGTGATTAGGTCCCACCACTAGTACCTCAGTCTTGTCCAGATTCAACTTCAACCAGTTGGCTTTCATCTAGTCTTGGATCTCAGCAAGGGACTGATCAAACAGAGAGGCCACCTCCTACTGCTTGGGTAAAAAAAGACAGGTATAGCTGAGTATCATCTGCATAGCAGTGAAAACTCAGCCCACACCATCTTATAATGTCTCCTAGTGGCAGCATATACACTGCAAACAACATGGGGGTTAAAATGGAGCCTGCAGGATGTCACATGGCAGGGGTGCTGAGGAAAAAATCCCTGACATCACCCTCTGTATCCTGCCAGTGAGATGAGATTAAAACCAGTTGAGAACTGTACCAGCCAGTCCACAACAGACTGGCAGGTGCTCCAAAAGTACTCAATGGTCAAGGGTGTCAAATGTAGCTGAGAGATCGAGGAGTATAAGAATGGAACAATGTCCTCAATCTCTTGCTACCAGGAGATCATTTAGCCCCCAAACAAGGTCAGTCTCGGTTCTACACCCCTTCCTGAAACCTGACTGGAGAGGGTTGCAGATGTCAAGAGTTGACAAATTAGTCTCCAGTTGATGGGCTACAACCTTCTCAATAACCTTACCCACAAAGGGAAGGTTAGAGATAGGTCTGTAATTGGCCAGGCAGTCCAGGTCCGGTGAAGTTTTCTTCAAAAGGGTTTTGCCACTGCCTCTTTCAAGGATTCAGGGAAGACCCCTGTCACTAAGGAGCTCCGTACTATACTGGCTAGAACTGATTTGATGACACCAACACATCCCACTAGGAGGCATGTTGGTCCTGGATCTAAATTACAGTAGGTTGGCCTCATTTCCTGAATGACCACAACATTTAGACAGCCAGGTGGTCGAAGTCAGACCAGACAAACTGTCTGCCCACGACTTCCAGATGATCACATCACACTCCTTTAGAGGGCACTAACTGGATCTCCAACCTGATGGTCACAACTTTATCAACAAAAAGCATAGCAAACTCACCACACTGAACTATGGGATGATTGATCAGCTAGAGGCCTTGCCACTGCTGCACTAATGAGGGCCTAGGTAGGAACTGAGCAGACTGGCTGAACTATAAGCCTTTTCTATCAGTAAACATCTACGGTATGTATCTTTGTACAGTAACTATGACACTACCATCACCTGCACCACCACCCATAAAGGCCCCTCTAATAGCAGTTTCAACCTTCTGTGGCAGTGTTGCCCAAGGTGGGTTTTGAGGAGCTGGAGGAGGAGGAAAGAAGAACATCAGCTGCAGATGTGCAGAGCATAGGGGGGCAACACTGACTCAAGGACCTTGGACGTTGATTAGGAGCCACTTTTGTACTGGGCAAGAAATGTTCTGTGACTTGTGCAATATAACCCAACCAGGGCATCTAGTCAATACATAATCACCACACAGCTTGTTGTTTATTATTCCTCATTTATAGAAGTTGAGCCTACAGTAGAACCTGCCAGGATGCAAGTGTCACAGATTCCTGCATGACAAAAGGGATTAGCTACCATTGAAGATGCCTTGTTTCCAGCAGTAATACTGCAGCAAGATTTTGCATAACTGTGTTGCATCATGGTGGGCTCCACTGTATAAAGGTGCACTCCTTATATGTCATTATGCTAAGTTCTCATATGGATGAAAAGAGAAGTTATGTACTAACCGTAACAGAAGATCTTCCAGAATATCTTCTCCATGAGGTACGTGCCACTCTTGAGTCAAAGCTGAAGGTGCTAGGACACCACGAGAGCAAATCATTTGGCCATTGGTCCAGCAGCAGCATTTGGCCCACAGCACCTGCTCTGTGTTGCAAGCCTGCCAATAGCCATTGCTGGCCCACCTACCTACCTCACTTCTGTTCACCAGAAGAGCGAGAAAGTAGGGCAAAGCTGTGCTTGCAGGATAGATAGGATAAAGGGATAGAAACAGGATATAGGAAGGGAAAAGAAACAACTAAATATGACTCAGCTGCCAAACTATGGAGAAATAAATAGAATAAATATTATACAGGCACAGTATCACCTGTATATTAGGGTTGAGTAAGCACTTTAATGTTAAACCCCAATTTTATCACCTTAATAACTTTAGTCCCTTCAAACCTATTTATTTGAGATTTGGAATCCACAGAGATGATGTTAGGATCTCAGAATCTGGAAAACTGTGTGGCAATTGGTTCTCAGAGGGAAAAGTTACAGAGGGGCCAGAAAACCACAAACATCATGACAATTAAGACCTTTTAGTTTTGTTTTGCTCAACTATAACTTAAAAAATTAGAATAATTTGAAACCTTAAACTTGAAGGTTTGATAGAATTTGACCCAAGATGTGTGGTTTTGTGTTTTTTATCTCCCAAACTTAGGTGATTTTTAAAATTTTTAAGAAAAAAAATTTGGTTTGTGAGCATGCACAGTTTCAAAAATCAGTGTTCTAAAGATAACTGAATTTTTATGACCAGGTGAAGTCATGTGGTCGTGTTACAGAAATGTACTAGTTTATCAGCTGACAGGGCTGGCTCCCTGTCTATGTATTGCTTTGTGCTGTTTTCGCTCAGCAGAGACAGGGCTACATGTCAGTGCATAGCCCCCCCCCCGAATGGAAGAATGTGTGCTTGTTTGTTCGATGACCCTTGGGGGCCATTAGCCACATTAGTGACTGAACTTACTGAAATGGTCTTTTTCCACTCCTACCATCCCACCCCTTCCTATCACTGACCAGGTGTCTCTGTGTTTGAAAAATCCCTTCCTTACCATTCAAACCCCTCCCTTTTTCTACCTCTGATATCCATTGTAGAAGAAATCCTGACTGCTTCTGATTGCTGCCCCCCCCCCCCGGTATACAGTATTTCAGAAATCCTACCTCTGTCATCCTACTCACTTCTGACTGCTGATCCAGTGTTTGGCATTAGGGACATCCCACCCATGATATCCCATGCCCTCCCAGTAGCTGCCTCAGTGTCAGTGAAGCCTGACTGGCTCTTTGGCAAAAGAAGCAGCAGCAGCTCGACAGAGTGTCTCCATACTGGGTTCTTTTTTTCTAGGCTGACATGCCTCTCTGTGACCCAGAAGGAGACCTGTCTGCCACAAAGTGAGGCACGCATAAAGCGAGCTGACATTAAATAGACAGAGTTGTGCGAGCGAACAGGTAATCAATATATATATAAGCATGGCAATTATTTTACCAGAAGTCCAAGATTAGTTTGAAAAGTCAATGAATGTGCATGTGTGGAACTGTGGATTTGGCTGCATGACTTCACCGTGCTCACAGTGTTGGGAGGGAGATGAATGTTATGCTGCTAGCAATGAAATGAGAACAACTTTCCACTTATTCGTGTCCTTAAACATTGCTGTTTTAAAATGTAGCAGCAGCAGCAACAGCTGGAATGTATGCAGTCAGTCACTCAGCCCTCCTCCTAATGGCCACTATCACATAACCTGTTATGTTTACTGCTTTCAAGTCAGCACTCTTCAAATGAGGGAAATCTCCTGATTTTGACCACTAAAATCAGGGAGATTTTCACAGGACCCTAATGTATATGCCTAACTGAATCTATGTTGATAGAAATAAATTGCTAAAGTAATTTAAAGACAGGAGGAACAGTTTATTCTTTGATTCTGATCATTTTAGGGACATGGACTGGTGCCATAAAAAGCAGGGGGGATATTAAAAAAGGCTAAATCAGGGAGACTCCCTGAAAATACATCAGTATGGAAGATATGCCTTCAAATCCAGTTCTGCTGCTCTCACTGGCCAACTCACTGCTAAGACAATGGGTGACCACCCTGCCATCCCGACCCCGAGAGCTGGAAGTTAGGAAGATTAGTTTTCTAACTAAATCTCAAGACCTGTGCACAGATGGATGAGTTCCCCCCTTGGTTAAAACACCATACATAACTGTTTCCCGACTCACCAGTGTTACTCTGGATTGGTGCTCTGCTGCCTGCCACTGCCTGCCAGTGTTTCATATGGTGTTCTGAAGATCCACCTCTGCTTTATTCTCCACTCTGTCAGTCATGTTTTATCCCCCCAGCAGGGATCCTGTCAGACTGCCAGCTCAAGTAATCATCAGTTTCTCATAGAATCTGTGAAGCAGTACAAGTTGTAAGTAAAAAATACATTTTAAATTTATCAAGGTAGTGCTTACTGGTACCATGTTTCTAGTCTGGAGTAACAGAAGTTCTTATTGGGGCAGTAGTGAGTGTCTGATATGATTTGCAGTCATCAGATAGGTGGTCAGTTGACGGGAGAAGAGGAGCTTGTTCTAAAATGCAATACAGTACTCATGGTGGTGGCAAGCTCTATGACTGAAGTCCAGAGCCAATCTGGACCTGTGATATAAGGGAAAGGGAAAGGGGAAATTGTTTAACCGGGAAAGGCACACTATGCCGAAGCTTTTTTCCAGGTGCGAACTGGGAGCACAAGGAAGTTAAGTGACTTGTTCAGGATCACACAGTATGCAAGTGGATATAACTCATATAACTCCTAGCTAAGAGGGCTTGCTGTTCAATTCAGCTGTTGTCTGTGGTAGTTGAGGGAGTCCAGTTTTGATGCTAAACAAGGGCTGAAGTTAAGTGCTTCTGCCCAGGTGGACAGATAATTTACAAAAAAATGATAGACTATCTGGGCTTGGGCAGACCAGCATAAAAAGTGCACCAAAAAATGCAGAGATCATAGCTGTGTTGTGTACACAGTACATACTTTGCTTATAAAAATTTAGTTAAGCAGCTAGATTAGGGGATGGCATGATATCCCTTTATCCAACCCCTTTGCTGCAGTTTTGGCAGTAGAAAAAAAAAACTTTAGCATGAAAGAATACATGTTTACAAGTTATCTACCCTGGATAGGGACTGGGTGAAAATCAGAATCAGTCCAACACTTAGTTTTCTGTGGGGTCCTGTTGGAGGTCCTGCTTTTACTAATGTCCACAGCTGGGCGGACTGTAACAATGGGAGGTTAAAGTGATTTATCAAGTTTTTCAAATTTAGATATGGTTTACTTGATTTTATAGCTTAGGTTGGTGACAGTCTTTCTCCTTAAATTTTATAATTTTCTTTTTCTGTCTTTGTGGAAGTGAAAAGGAGGGATAGTGTGGGGGCACTCTCCATTAAAGTTTGTGGGGGCAGTTTTAAGAATTATTTTAAATATAATAATGTTCATTTGCATATTAATCAAGGGCAATGGTGGATTAACAAGAGCTTTGTTAGTCAACTGGTGTCCTTGATTAATCTGCAAATAGCAATTATTTTATTTAAAGCCATTCTTAAAACTGCTCACATAGACTTTAATGGAGAGCACCTCTGCCCTCTCCTGGCACACATTATTACATGCCTGAGTGCGAGGGCAGATCAATTGACTGGGAAGTGAAGGGGATTGGCAGGTTACTTCAGCAAGGCCAAAATACGATCCTTTCCATTTCCACAAAGACAGAACAGAACATTATAAAAATTTATGAGGAAAGACTTTCACTGACCTAGGCTACCACACCAAGTAAGTCATATCTAAAACTTTGGTGAATCACTTTAACTGATATATACAGGGACAGACAGGTCACCCAGTATTTAGTTATAGTAGGATTATAACTTGCAGTGTCTTGGCTCCCAAGCTGGTGTGAGCAATGGATTAGGGTTCTGATTACTTTCTAGCAAAGTTTGACACATGTATGTTAGTGTTACTGTTTGTCTCCCCCCCCCCTTTTTGTGTTGTATTACTGTAGTAGCAGAAAAGGAAAGCAAAGGGCTGTGAGACTGAGTCAGAGGAATGTTTCTAGTTGGTCACAAGCATAATCAAAGGAAATGCATGTTTGTCGCAACTATTTCATGAAAATCATATTTTAGGTCTTATTCACATTGCTTTAAGAACAATTTTCGAAAAGAAAACCAGCACTTATCTCTCACTGTTATGGTGTACTTGAATTCACTCAGTTTGTGCTCTAAATCTTGTTTCTGGAACCAATACAGTGTATGCCTAAGTTCATGTTTCCACTGGGAAACTTGACTGCTGCTTTTCTTTGCTAAAATTAATATGTATGGTTACATGTTAACACTATCTTGTCATAGACCACTCCCCCCTAATTATGCCACTAATTTTAAACAGTCTCTAAAACCAAACAGAGTTTGTGAACTCGTTTCCCATGGCAGGAATAAATTTGCAATTGTTTGTGTTATCATTACATAGCCATATGAGTAAAAAGGATAAAAATAAAAATTAAATATTTAATTATTGTATGTTATTGTTAGAGGGTCATTGTAACAGCATGGAAGCAGACCATGTTTGGCATGACAAATGCTTGTTTTATAAAGCTGGAGTTTAAAGTGGTCCAGAAAACATGTGTATGGTGCTACTGTGGCATAGAAACATAGAAGTTGCTGGCAGATAAGGACCGCAAGGCCCATCCCGTCTGCCCATTTCTTTTTCTAACTTATGAATGTGCCATCTGCATTTGCTCTGTCAATGGCCTATCTATTCATACTCATCTGTTTTGCTCCCTTATGCCTATCCCAGAGGAGTGGAGTTCTGTTGAACTGTTTTACTATAGCTTAAATCAAGTATGGAAGTACTGTGGAAACCTTTTATAATGGACTCGTGTGCAACCAGATTTTGTTCATTATAAGGGGTGCCCACTATATCCTAAAATCTTAAAATATGAATCTCCTCCACCACAGCTCAAACACTGGAGTTAAAATGAGAACATGCCCCCTCTCCTGCCAACCAGAGGTATGGGGAACTGCTGTTTACAGCTGATTGAGAACTGAGCAGTAAACAAGATTGGAAAGATTTTGCTGTACAGTACCTGTGCTCATTGGGATCAGGAAGCTGAGCAGTAAATGTGATTGGTAAGATTTTTCTGTACAGAACTTGCTCTGTTTGGGGGATCAGGAGGGTACATAAATAATCCCATGGAGTAAGGTGTCAGGTATCATGCATCAAGTGAGGTGAGTGATGTCTTTATAGTGCCAGACAAACCAGCTGAATAATCATGTGAAAATTAGCAGGCAATTTGCAACATGTAACAGGGGTACAGGGGAGCACACAGGGGTTGCCGAGTATGGTATAAGTGGGATTTTTAACATTAATGGTATAGCTTTTGGCTTTTGACAAGGCAGATCTGTCTGTTATAAGTGAGTGTCTGCTATAAGTGTGTCCATTATAAGTGGGTTCCACTGTATTCCCAGCAGGCTGGGGGGGGGGGATTGATGATGTGTCTACTATATATACAAACAGCCCATGATGTATCTACTACAGTATGTATATAAATGTAAGATTAACCTACATCTAGTGGCATCATGCCCATATAACCCAAGGGGCATGTGCAATATCTTTGAAAAAAAAACAGTAAAAGATGCATATAATTTTTTTTATTTTATTTTCCACAGTCCCAAGGTCCAAAACAATATATGCCTTTTTTTAAGTTGTTGGTGGTGGGGGTGGGAGGTAGGGATCTGCTTCCTCAACTGCAACTTTAAAAAAAGCATATATGCTAGCTGGCTAGGGTATAAGAAGTGATTGGTGGTCTGTGATGGCATTTGATATAGTTTCCACCAATCACTTCTCCTGTTTGTGCTATCAGTCTACCTGTCCCCAAGGAGCTCATCAGCTCAGCTCGCCTATCGTACAGTGATGCCAACATGCTGAGCAGAAAAGCATGCATTTTCTGGTGCCATCTCCACTGTTCCCATGAGGAGGACAGACACAGGCTGAGGAGGAGACCAGAGCTCTGCTGTTGCAACTGAGGGGTTTAAACTTTCACCAGTGGGTGGACTGGTAATCATTCAGCTTGTCAGTCACTCCAAGAAGGTGGAGCATTTGACACAGTCCCACACAAAAGATTAATAAACAAGTTAGCCAGCCTGGGAGTGGATCCCAGGGTGATAGCCTGGGTAAAAAAATGGCTGGACAACAGGACACAGATGGTAATAGTAAACAGAGTCTACCCTGAAGAAAGGGTGTTTACTAGCGGTGTACCACAGGGTTCAATACTGGGACCAGTCCTTTTTAATGTCTTTATAAGTGATATTGTGGAGGGACTGGAAGGAAAAGTATGCCTCTTTGCAGACAACACAAAGATCTGCAACAGGGTTGATACACAATGGAGGCTGGAAAGGATAAGAAGGGACCTGGCAAGGTTGGAGGAATGGTCAAAAGTATGGCAGATTAGATTCAGTACAAAGCAATGCACCTGAGAAACAAAATCCAGGGGAAGAGTACACAATGGGGGTGAAGGTACTAATAACAACAAAAATGGAAAGGGACCTGAGGGTAGTCATATCAGATAACCTAAAGGTAGGCAAGCAATGTGAGAAGGCAGTAAGGAGGGTTGAGGGCTACTGGGATGTATTGGGAAAGGCATCACCAGTAGAAAACAAGAAGTTGTTATCCCTTTGTACAGACAGTTGGAGAAACCCAATCTGGAGTACTGCATGCAGTTCTGGAGGCCCTGTCTCCATAAAAACATAGACAGGATGGAGACACTACAGAGGAGGGCAACTAAAATAGTGCAGGGTTTGAACCAGAAGCCATACGAAGAGAGACTAAAGGAGCTTAATACTGTATGTATACCCTCGAGGAAAGGAGAGAGAAGGAGGACATGATAGAAACTTTTAAGTACCTCAAGGGGATCAACAAAGTCCAAGAGGGTAGCATCTTTCAGAAAAAGAAATGTTCAAGAACAAGGAGGCACAATTTGAAGATAGAGGAGGGGGGCAGCTTAGGGGCAATGTGAGGAAGTATTTTTTCATGGAGAGGGTGGTGGACACTTGGAATGGCCTTCCTGAGGAGGTTGTGGGATCAAAAATAATGGAGGAATTCAAGAATGCATGGGACAGACATAATTCTGGTGGCGGGTAGGAAGAAGTAGGCTGTTGGTTAACTAGGATCTGCAGCTTATCAAATAGGTAGGGAAATGAGCAGACTGGGTGGGCCAAGCGGTCTTTATCTGCCATCAAAGTTTATGTTTCTATGAGCTTTTTTAAGTGGCTGCTGCGAAAGAGAGAGGACTAAGGTAAGTTCCACTTTCAGAGACAGAGTGAACGAGCTTGAAACCTGGGCTGCTCCACAGCAATCCTCCTTCCAATCAGCCTCTGTGAGGGAAGTTAAAAAATCTGCTGAAAAAAACACAATAAGGAGGGCAATCAGATTTTTAAGGGGTGTTGCTGGCTGCTTGCCTGGTCAAGGAAGGTTGAGGGCTGGGTCTGAAAGTGCTCCATCACCACCATGTAAACTCTGCAAACCCTAGGCCAGGCATCACATCAAAAGAGCACCAGGAACATGGAGTAGCAACAGGGCCAGCAATCCTAAGGTGAAACAAGATAGGAAGTTGAAGGAAATAAAGAACTTTTATTATTTTCTGCCTTTTCCAGCACTGCTTTGCCAGAGTTCCTAATGTAAATTATTTTTCTCACCTGCATATTTAATTCGGGCAAATAAACAAGAAGGTGGAAGCCTAGCCATTGGACAGGGAGCAGAGAAGGTGACAAAGTTATTTTTAGGAAAAGTCTCTTCCTTGACCTTACTGTAAGTCACTTGCTTATGATCTCGCCATTTCTTATTCACTGGGGCAACAGCATAAAGGACAAGGCACGGTTGAAGCTGGAGTCAGTATTAACTAAGGGCGACTCGTATCTGCTAGCTCTGAGGACCTGGGCCCCTTCCCAGAATTGGAATGGCCCACCAGGATACCTGGACATTTCTAGGTGGGCCACCTGTTGTTGATTACATGTTCACATTGATAAACTCTCAAATTCTTTGAGTTTATCATTTATTTTCTAATTAAATGGGGGTATTTGGGTAGCGTAAGTAAATGAGAGATGCAAACACAGAGCTACTGTATCCTATTGAAATTGAATAGTGGTATGTGTATGTCACCCTGAAGCTTCCCCTATTGAATTTCCATGTAGACCCCTGTAGCTACTTTGTAGGTGGACCCCCCCATACCCCAGAGTGACCCCCAACTACCCAGCCACCCATTTTCCACCACTCCTGAGTTTTAGGAGATGGGGTTCATACAGATTAGAAAGAATCTATGACATGATGTTGGCAGTTACTTGTGATATCTCTTTGGAGTATACTGTAAAGTACGGTACAGTACAGATGTGGGTCTAATTTATTCTGCATGTGCACTTGAAGTTGTGCATTAAAACGGGGAGGATGTTGCTGCCACAGTATAAAGTTACTTAGTTTATTTTTAATAATTCAATTGTACCACATACAGTGTTCAAATTATAAGTATTCAAAATTATTTCAGTAGATTGGTATACATGGTTCCAAAGAAAAAATAATTATTTGAATTGCCCTGGAGCATTCTAAAATGGCTTAACAAGTTTAAAGTAAAGGAAAATGCTGAGATTTGGACAGGCTCAACAAATGCAGTGTAGTGGGAGTATGGATACAGTGTGTGTGTGTGTGTGTGTGTGTGTGAAGTACCTCATAAACTTTAACACAGTCTGATGTATATTATTTCATTTACTAAAGAGATTGTTTCTAGGCTTAAAAATGAGATTGAGCACCTACTTGTGCACTGGTATTTTAATTCCATAAAATCTGAGTAAAACATGGGCCACATGTAAAAAAGATAACCGAGTGGGGTCCTCATCATTAATTTCACTGTG
The DNA here is from genome assembly GCA_016271365.2 of Neoceratodus forsteri. Lineage (NCBI taxonomy): Eukaryota > Metazoa > Chordata > Ceratodontiformes > Ceratodontidae > Neoceratodus > Neoceratodus forsteri. The sequence continues at coordinate 452,911,835 of CM057452.1, read as the reverse complement.
GGCCCCCAAAATTCTAAAACCAGCCAGGCTGGCAGTAGAGGCAGAATCTACAGCATGTGAGCCACATTTGAAGCAGTGTTAGAAGGTGGGTAGGCTAAGAAGAAACCACAACCACCACCAAAGAACCCCCCCCCACAAAAAAATTTACAAGTAATAACGTACCTGTATACCCCTAAGGACAGTTCTTGGAGAAGTCCACTTCTCACCACCCTCCAATGGTCATCAGCCAAAATAATAGGGGACTTAGAAGAGAGAAGGCAGCCCCCTTTGAAGGCAAATCCTTTTTCAAACTGTAGAATGGCAGCTGTCATTTATTTAGAGGGTGGTGCTACAGAAGACCTCCAGTCCAATGCGATATGGGTCCTGAGAACAGGCCACATTTCTGACAAGTAGAAGCAACTGCCACTGAAGAGCAGAGGAGAAATTTCTTTGAAAATACAAAACGCTACTGTCTACAGACTGAACGAAGACAGGAAAAAATGTATCATTGGTCTATCATTATGATGCCATTTAGCAAGTTGGGGAACAGCTTCCTGGCAAGCTAAAAGTCACCAAAAGCACCATTTGACTTCAGTTTTTCAAATTATTGTCCGAGTATGCCCCCAAACCCCCTAGAGAGGTTTGGATTTTGTGCCCCGCCAAAATTTATGGTTGCATGATGCCCCTGCCTACATCTGTACATACTGTATAGTAGCTCAGAAAATTAAAATGACCACATGGATTTAGAGCCCTGCAGAGGAAGGGGGGCCTGTGTTGGGTGGTTGTGGAGGAAGAGAGCAAGTGCTAGATGGTTGTGGAAGAAGGGGGCAAGTTGGGTGGTTGTGGAGGAAGGGGGATAGTGTCAAATATTGTGGAGTAAGGGGGCTAGTGTTGACGGATGTGGAGTGAGGGGTTAGTGTCTGTTGTGCAGGGAGGTAGGCTACTATCAGGGCCTTAAAGACAGGGTTGTTAGTGTCAGGGTCATTGAACGAGTGGGGCTAGTGCTGGGTCTATGGAAGGAGGAAGACTTGTTTTAGGGCTGTGGAAGAAGAGAAGCTAGTGTCGGGGCTGTGGAAGGAAGGAGGCTTGTTTGTGGGCCATAGAGGGAGGGGGCTAGTGTCTGAGCTGTGCAGGGAGGGAGGTTAATGTCTGGACCATGGAGGTAGGAGGTCTGGTGTCAGGTAGGGGAGTGGAAGGAGGTTGAGCTGTGTCTAGGCCCATGAAAGGAGGCAGAGCTAGTGTCTGGGCCCATGGGGAGACTAGGATCTGGGGTTGTGAAAGATATGGTAATCAGTCTCTGATGCTGTGGAGGGAGATGCACTAGCGGTGAGTTCATGGAGGAATGGGGCTTATTTCTGGGCAGTGGAGGGAAGGGGCTAGTGTCTGGAGCTCCAGAGGGAGAGGGCTATTGTCTGCAACTCTGGAGAGAGGGTAGCTAGTGTTGGGTGGAGGAGCAGCAGAATGTTGGGCTACCATTTAGGATCACAGAATGAGGTGGGGATAGTTCCTAGAGCTGATGGGGAGGCTAGGAATTGGGGCTGTGGAAGATGAGGTAGCCAGATTCTGACACTGGGGAGGGAGGTGGCCTATTCTTGAAGTCGTGGTGGGAGGCTTTTGTCTAGGCCATGGAGTTAGGGAGGCTGTAGTGTTTGGGCTGTGGAGGTAGGGGAGATAGTGTCTGGGCCATGGATGGAGGGGGACTAGTGTCTGGGCTGTGGAGTGGAGGTGTTAGTGTCTGGGCTGTGGACAGAGGACAGTGTTGGGTGGGGGCCAAAGGAGTTTGAGCTACTGTCTGAGCTGCAAGCTATTTAGATACAGAGAAGGGGGTGTACACAAAGCTCCATTTATTCTTAGAAAAATGTTGATGATGGTATTATTGCTGATGGTTTTATTGGTAAAACACCTTTGAAGCTACTTCTCAGCTTTTAAAGCCCACCTTTGTTCGGGTATCAGACGATCATCAATAATGACTTTTATGTGGCACCATGGAACACAACTAAACATTTCTTCCATGTAGCAGTAGACTGTGTGTGTGTGTTTGTGTGTGTGTGAGATACATTCTTTTTAGATGGATGTTTATGGGAAAATGTTAGTAGTAAGCTGGGTCACCACAACAAGGCCCTCCCCGTATCGACCCATTTTAAAAGAATAAAATAAATAGATAAAGTACTTATATTTTAGAATGCATCCCAGGTGGCTGTCCTGGATGGCCTGTGGAGACTGGGATCCCAATGTTCCTGAGGAGATTCTGGCTCCAACGCTGGCTGGGTTCATACATGTAAGACACAGACTAGGCTGATCATAAGCTCGAAGATGATCAAAGAAGCCAGAAGGGGAAGGAAGGAAACAACTTCAATTCAGTGCTTTAGAGTAACTGGTAATTGCTATTTTTCTTTTAAACTTAGATTGTAGGCTTTTAGTGACACTATACTTTCTTTGTTGTCTCTTTACTTATAATTGTTTTGGGGGCTGTTGAAAATTTAAAACATAGTGGTGGTGTAATTCTGTGCTGTCTTTAATTGCTGCAAATTTTATCTTGGCTTGTCTGACTGCCCTGTAGTTGGGTGAAGGGTGTTAATTGTCTGGCCTCTGACCTCAGCTACGTGATAACTGGAGGTGGGGCTTAGTCAGAGTTAAAGTAGCAAGCAGAATTTGCCCTGTTAAATCTGATTGACAGGAGTTAAACACAGGGTATAGTAAGGGGTGTGAAGTAGGAGGGGCATAAGGGGGAAGAAGCCCACCATCAGCACAACAAGTGTTTTGACTCATTTATTTATTTATTGGTTTCTTTTTCTTTAAAAAAAAATATCTGAGGATCAGTGGAAGGATTTTTAGTACAGTAAATTAATAAAAAGGGAACTAGGAGAGCTTCAGTAGCAGACAAGTAGTGGAATTGCAGTATAATGTGGGGAGTGGTGCAATGCAGTGGCTGTGGGGCAGCCATATTCAGGCAGACCTTCTGGACACTGAGGTGCTGCCCTATCTGCATGCATCTCTCTGGACTGTGGGATGAGGTAGCCAGGCTCAGAGCGGAAGTAAACTGGGTCAGGAGTACCATCACCCCTATCCAGGGACCACACAGTCCAATGCGACTGCCTCAAAGGATGCCGAGAACGAGGAGCACTTGGATGACAGTGGGCTCAGGGAGGGTCAGAGCAGTCAGGCAGAGGCACATACCAGATCCTATTCCACTCAAGAACTCATATGCCACACTGGCAAATGAGGACAACCAAATAGAGGCACCCAGAGAAGTGGAAGGAAAGGATGTGGAGGTTAGCCAAGGAGGTGACCTCAGCGGGGAAAGCAGAGGACCCCAGAGGAGGAGAAAGTGAATCCTGGTGGGGGACTCCATCATAAGAGGGATCCAGCTAGGAACACAGGAGGGGGAGGACAGGGAGGTGAGGTGCCTACCAGGTGCCACGGCATGGAGGGATGGAAGGAAGATCCTGGGGATCACTGGGAAGGCAAGACGGAGGGTGGAGCTGATGTCATTATCCACCTAGGTACTAATGACCTGGCAAATGGGGAACCAAAGCAGGTTCAGGAAGAGTTTAGGAAACTGGGGAGGGGTCTCAAGGCAGCTACTTCTGTCACTTTTCAGAAGTACTACCTGTGAGAGGCAAGGAGAGCATAGAATGCATGCACCAGGAACTTTAACTCATGGTTGAAGAACTGGTGCTGTGAGGAAGGGTTTGATTCATTGGTGACTGGGGACCCACCTGGAGGATGGAGGTTTGTTCAAGCCTGACGGCTGCATCCATCCTGAAGGAATCCAAGCACTCAATGATAAGTTTAAATGCTACATTGACAAGCATTTTAAACTAGCAAGGGGGGTGGCAGCCAGCAAGGAGGGCACCTACTTGCTCACCCCCACAGCTAGCAGTGGAACCAGTGAACCAGAGGAGTGGCTATCTCTGCAAAGCAGTGTGCAAAAGATGGAGATTAGTGTCCAAGAGGTGGATAAGCAGAAAGGGGCAAAATTCAGCAGAAGGGCAGACAGCAAGGAGAACCAGGATAAATGACAACCAAGGAAGGGGCTGGAGTAGAACAGTGAAACAGTCTAGGAGGTCAAATCATGGAAAGCCATGTGTGCAAATGTCAGGAGCCTTAGCAACAAGATGGAAGATCTGGAGGCTGTCATGGTACAGTCGAGACCTGGACATTGTGGCCATCACTGAAACCTGGTGTAATGATAACCATGACTGGAGATGGCCATACCTGGCTACAACATATTCAGAAAGAGACAGAGCAGGCAGGAAGGGAGGAGGATTGGCACTGTATGTGAAAATTACATAAGGGCCACAGAGATCCAGGAGGAACAAATGGGGAGAGATACTGTGGGTTGTGGAAAGCAAAATGGGACAGCCATCCCACAGGTGTGGTCTATAGACCACCAGCCCAGGAGGAAGAAACAGATAGGAGTTGATGCTAGCCATCCAAAGGATGGCAGACAAGGGTGAGGTTGTACTGTTGGAGACTTAATGTTCCAGACGTGGACTGGAGCATCCCAGCAGCAGCATCAACTAGGAGCAGATTTATCCTGGACTCTTCAGGGAGCCTCCTCAAGCAACTGGTCATGGAACCAACTCGGCAGAAGGCAATACTGGACCTTGTGCTCACAAACAGGACAGTGATGGGGGGTAACAGTGGGGGAGCACCTGGGAAACAGTGAACACCAGTCATTGTGGTTTGAAATCACAGAAAGAGCAGAACCAAACCACACAAAAACATGTATCCTGGATTTTAGGGGGGCAGACTTTGGGAAAATGGGGAGATACTTGAAAGAGGCATTAAGGGGAATGGGACAGGAATCAGGGGTTGAGGAACAGTGAGCAGTATTTAAAATGGGGATTACAAGAACAACAGAATTATGCATTAAGCAGGTTAGCAAGAGGAAAAGGAAGAGGAGACCATTATGGTTTTCCAAAGAGGTAGCAAAGAAAGTGAAAGCCAAAAAGATTGCATTCAGGCAATACAAAAAGACACAGGCAGAAGGGGATAGGGAGAAGTACCAGGAGAAGCAAAGGGAGGCAGGAGGTCAGAAGGAAGCCAAAGCTCAGACAGAAGAACACATTGCAAAATCAGTGGGTAGAGGGGTCAAAACCTTTACAGGTACATAAGTGAAAAAGAAAGACAAAGGGGGTGGATAGTGAGACTGAAGGGGAGGATGGGGGCCGCTTGGAGGATGACAACAGTAAAGCTGACATATTGAACAGGTATTTCTGCTCAGTGTTTACTGAGGAAGAGGAGGGTAATGGGTCTGAAGGAGTACAAGGGTGAGAATGGTCAGAAATGGACACAAGTCCCTTTACACGAGAAAGGGTCCTAAAGGAACTGGAAGTATAAGAGCTGATAAAGCAATGGGGCCGGATGGGTGCACCCCAGGGTCCTTAAAGAACTAAGAGAGGTGGTGGCTGAACCTCTGTCTATCCTGTTTAGCCGATCACTGAAACAGGGAGGTACCCAAAGACTGGAGGACAGCAGATGTAGTCCCTTATACAAAAGTGGAACAAGAGGAAGCAGGGAACTACAGACCAGTCAGCCTCACCCTCGGTAGTGGGGAAGATCATGAAGCACCACTCGAAGGAGAGATTGGTGGAAACATCTGGTTGTCAATGGACCACAGGACCCAAGGCAGCATGTTCCACCAGGGTAGGTCATGTCAGACCAACCTCGTTGAATTTTTGACTGGGTGACTAGGGAGGTGGATCTGGGGAGGACAGTGACATGGCCTATCTGGACTTCAGCAAGGCTTTGACACTGTGCCATAGAAGACTATTACACAAACTGGGAATATGGGTGTGGGGGGACAGTAGTGTGGTGGGTAGGTAACTGGCTGGGTGGCAGGACAGAGGGTGGTGGTAAATGGCTGTCACTCCACAGAGGGAAAAGTGACCAGTGGGGTACCACAGGGACTGTATGCTGGGACCAGTCTTATTCAACATCTTCATCAGTGACATTGAGCAGGACCTAGAAGGCAGAATTTCACTGTTCGCTGATGACACAATGCTCTGTAACAGAGTAGACACACCAGAGGGTATAGACAGAATGAGAAGCGACCTGCAGAAACTTGAAGAATGGTCAGGATTTGGCAGTTGAAATTCAATGCAAAGAAGTGCAAGATAATGCATATTAGAACAAAAACCCTGGCACAATATATCAGTTGGGGGTGAGGATATAGCATGCACCAAGCTAGAAAGGGATCTTGGGTTGTCATCTCTGATGACCCCAAGGTAGGAAACAGTGTGACAAGGCAGCAGGTAAAGCAAATAGGATGCTGGGATGTATAGGCAGGGGCATCACCAGCAGGAAAAGGAGGTCATTCACTTCTCACAAGACACTAGTGAGGCCCACCTGAGTACAGTGTACAGTTCTGGAGACCATACCTACATAAGGACATAGACAGGGTAGAGAAGGTTCAGAGGAGGGCAACAAAGATGGTGCATGGATTGCATCACAAGTCCTATGAAGACAGGTTGAAGGAACTGAACATGTACTCCTGGAGGAGAGGAGGGAGACAGCGGATATGATAGAGACATACAAGCATCTCATAGGGAGGAACAGGGTGCAGGAAAACACTATTTTAAGCGAAAAGATGTTCCAGGACTAGAGGGCATGGGATGAAGTTGAGGAGGACGATCCAGAGGAACATGAGAAAGAACTTTCACAGAACGGGTGGTGGACAAGTGGAACATCCTGCTAGAGGAAGTGGTGGGGCTGAAACAATCACTGATTTAAGAATGCATGGGATAGAGCATAAAGGAATTCTAGAGGTCAGGGTAAGGTGCAACAGACTCTAGGAATACAAACTGAACTTACAAGCTCAAATGGGCAGACTGGTGAGCCATAAGTGTTACTGTTTTTCTCGTTTTACCGAAAACCGCAAAATTCGAATTAAGGCTGCTCTGAAAACCGTAAAAATGAAGATTTCATGGAATCTGGCATTTTCTATCAGATCAGTAAATCTATAAAAAGTGTGTTTTTCTTTTAATTCTTCCTGTACTATTTCCAGTTTGCTTTATTTAATGCTCTTTATATTAAGCCTTCTTTAATTCTGATTATTTATGCACATACTAAAAAAATGATAACAGAATCCCGGTAAAATCCGGAAATTGGAGTAAGAATCACTGGTGAAATTCCGGAATCTTAAATCTTGAAAATGGAATTTAATTGTTTTAATCACCGTAAATCAGTGGCCTTGGCCATAGGCCCTTATCTGCCGACACTGTCTATGTATCTATGTATCTATGTAGATCTTGTTACAGAGATTGACTTTAACATTAATGCTGTCCAGGGGAACAGTGTAAACTGACTGAAGCCAGTTTGACTTCCCCCAGACATCTCTGTTTGGGTTAGTGAAAAAAAATCCTCCCCCCACGCAACTCAACCCTACCATCCTCACCACCCACATCCCCTTAATCCAAAAACTCACCACAAAGTGAAAAGTATTAGAAAGAAAATAGTCCTGAAGCAGCACACTGTCGATCCAATCTTGACAGCCTCACTGACAGGCTTAATTAAGGTTGATCTCTTCCTTAGTTAGTATTCCAAAATACTACTGGGAGAGATTGCCAGTGTTTGGACCCAGCAATGAGACTTTAGATAGGATTGGTAGTGTGATGTTTTAGAACTTTTTTTTATACTAATAACTGCCACCTTGTGAATCAGTTTTTGAGTAAGGGGACATGAGTTGGGAAAACGGTGAGGCTGAGATGGATGGGGAAGGTATTAATTACTGTAGTCTTTTTTTCTTTTTGCTGTATTGTAGTTGTGCAAGTTAAATGGCATCCAGCCAAGAAGGTGAGCAGAGGGTTTCTGTCAGCCACCATCAAGGACCAGGGAGAATGTTTGGGGAATGGGGAGAGGGCAAGGAGGGGCCACTGGATACCAGGGAGAACATACGGGGATGCAGAGAGGAAGAGGTGCCATTGTACAGCAGGAAGGACTTATAGGGAAGGATAGAGGGGAGGGTGTGTTACTGAAAATTGGGGATGGAGTCATGGGGAAATGAATGGATGCCACTGGACACAAGTGAGAAATTAATGGGATAAGAGTAGAGAGGGTGCCACAGGAAACCAGAAAGTAATTGGAAAGGGAAGGGAAGAAGGAGTCCTTCCCCATCTCAATCTCTCTTATAGCTTGGGACCAATGTAAACCTTGGGGAGCTAGTACAAATTAATGCTACTTTCCTAGTTGGACCAGTGCAAAAAACAATTTTCAATGTGAACCCTTTTGTTATGATTTTCAATAGGTACAGTGATAGATGTACAGAGGAGGTTTGTCCCTGGGGCTGGTGGGGGGGGGTGTCTATCTGCATGCTAGAGACCTGCAGATACCTAATGGTGGTGAACAGGGTGAAGGAGGGAGTCTCTTTCAAATAATGAAGAGCCCCAGAACCAGAGGGCATGCAATGAAAGTGGAGGAGGAAAGTTTAGGAGGGATGAGAGGAAGTACTTCTTTACTGAAAGAGTGGTAAATACCTAGAACAGACTGCCAGAGGAAGTGGTTGAGGAGAAAACAGAAGGGAGCTTGAAGCATGTGTTGGATAGACATAGTGGAATATTAAGAAATAGGCAGGGATGGAGGGTAGCAGGAGACCAGCTAGGGTCTGTGGAGATGGACTAGGCAGGGACCATCAGAGCAAACTAGGTGGGCCAAGTGGTCCTTTTCTGCAAACAAATTCAATGTTTTGATGTGTCTATGATTGGACGCTGGTCCCGATGCTGGTATTGGTGTTGAAACTGCTGAGTGGATAATAGGATCGGGGGAGGGTGCGACACATCAGTTTGTAAGCTGGTGATCAATTTGGCCACTAGCTTTCAAAATCTAGTAGGCAAATCAATGTTTTAATCACCATCATTTTTAAGGGCTCTAAAAATACTTTGGAGTCTGGTAACTTTCAAATATCTGGTAGCCAAACCACTACTTTTATTGGCCATTGGCCATCTGGCTACTTAATTTGTCCCACCCTGATGAGAGGAGGCTATTTCAGAGGTTGAACCACATTCAAAACCATCAGATGGTCCCCACACCCTTCAAAGATATATGGGTGACATCCAGACTTCGCAGCCTATCGGGAATGGCAAAAATTAATACAACTTGCCTCTGATCCAACTTTTAATGCTCCAGTTCCAGAACTCTGGTTGTCAACAAGTCACAGTTCACACTGTATTAGGATTCTTGCGATGAATAGTGGTGACAAGTGCAAAAAGGTGGTGTAGTAAACCTGCCCCCCCACCCCACACTCCTATTGCTCTGTTCCTTATTTCTTTTCCTGTTTTCAATTTCTCTCTCACTTTTTCTCAAAGAATACTTTTTTTATTTATCTGTGTTGGTCCTGGAACTCTTGCACCTCTCTGCAACTGTCTACTCTTGCTGCTGTTCATTTCCTCACGGTGAAACCTTTTCTCTTTCATTGCAACAGGTCTCAGCAGGACACCAAACAAGTGTGAAAGGACACCACCCCTGTGTGTTGTTTTGTTTAACCATTCCTGTCCTATTTAGTTTCTAAAGAACTATAGATACTTTGTGACCCTCTTACTATTCTCATTTTGCAGGTATAACAGGAAATCATCTCAAGGCCTCCATCCCAGGCTTCCCAGGAAAGAGGTAAGAGATCAGTTACTTATTATCTATGCTACATGGGTAAACTATAATGCTGCAGCATCTACTATTAACTCAGTGTTGACTTTAAGATTTTTAATGCATCCAGCAGAAGTGCATCTCGGTAATTAGCTTTCAGTTTTTCTTTAATATACAAAGTGGCAGCTTCCACATTTTAATGACCACCTAACAACACCAGCAACTGATTACGGAGACAGGGACTGGAGGCAAAGTACTGTGTTGATGGGATGAAAGCTATAATGTGAAGTTTATTTAATTCATTTATTTGCATTGTGATTGTAACATTCAGTATTTGTGATAAGTCTGTCTGCATTATATCAAGGGGATTGCTGATGATGTTGCAGAGTTATATATCAGATGCACCCTGCTTGTCCTGGCATGAAGTTGGCTGGTCACTGAATGTGGGCCCTTTGAGCATTCAGATACAGCATGCTACTGGCACAGGGCTCTCAGTGTGAAGCTGGTTAGTGACTCAAGGCTCAAAATATGCCATATATTCAGTTTGTTCTCTTCTGTGCAGATCCCGTTGGGAAGACTTGGTTCTACTATATCAAAAAGAAAGGAAATTCACTGCAAAAAACAATGTTATTGCAGACATTAGGGCTGAAGAACAAAAAATGGACAAAGGAAGGAAATGAAAAACATTAGAGGTTGTAGTCACAGGACTTTGGCTAATTCAATTGTGTGGTGTTCCTTGTGGTTCTCAACCCTAATGCGCATCCCCCCCAAATCCCTAGCCTTGTGACCCAAGAACAAAATGCAGGTCTGTAGCATACCAGACAGATTGTTACCTTGGTGCAGGACCTGTACGGATGCATGCATATACAGCCAAACACACTATTATGTTAGTGTATAAGTTATGGGGTTTAGTGTGTCTACAAACAGATGCAGTCTTACTGTGGAAAGCAAAACAGAGTAACCTCTACAAAGTAATGAGTTGGGCTCTTACCCTGGCGTCAGGCATGCAGTGCCATCGGTGTGTGCAGCCAGCAGCAGTCCATCTGACTGCAGCTTTATAGGAGCACTCGTGGCCCTGTGCAGAACAACCAGTCAATCTGCATGTGAATGTGCATGGGTAACAGCATCAGAATCCTGCATCTGTAGAACACTTTGTGAATCTGTAGACTTGTAGGGTCTACTTGGGCATACCATGGAAACAATCTATCTCGCTGTGGATGAACAGGTTGCAGTGTAACTGTTTGTGTGTATGTGTGTGTGCAGAGACCTCTGGACCATGTGCCAAGAAAACAGTACCTTGTTAGAGGTCGACATGATGCTTAAGTCTGTTGTCCAAGAAACAAGCTACCTAACAGCACTAAGCAGCCACAGGTACTCTTGTCTTGGTGAAGAATACTGTGATCCATGTACATCTGCTGATCAGTGCATTATAAATATCTGACCATACCTGTGATGTAGTTCTGACTACACATATATGGCATAGAAGCTTCTATAAACACTTGACAAACTTGGTTACTGTGTGTCTGAGTAAGTCAGAGAAGATCCTGTATATCCTACATTTGTTTTTTTGCAAACTCTAAATGTGTGCAATCATCACATTTTAGACAATTAGAAGTATTTCAAAAATAGCATTCTGGAAAACACAATGTTTCCAAAAAGTCACATTTATAGCAAGATATATATAACACATGGGGCCCGATTTTCAAAGGTTGATGCAAGGCGTGCATTAAGCACTGCATCAGCCCTGTTGTTTGGTACAGCTGCACCACACTCCTTTGACACAACTGCACCCAATTTTAGCACATTGGATGCAGTTGTGATAGTTTCCACACTTTACGTCCACTTGCATCAAATATGTGGTGCAAGCCGGATAAAAAGGATCCCCCAAATGGTACAAGTTAGACCAGGGGGAAGCTGGTCTAACTTGTGGCATTTGGTGCACAGCACTGAAAATCCTGATCAGTACCAAGAGAATGCCATGAGCCCCTGTGCCACATGTTAGGTGCACCAGGGACTTGCAGCATTCTCATAGCTTTTGAAAATTGGACAGATGAGTTCCAGCATCAAGGTAAGAGACTGGCATGCTCTGGACCTGTATTTTGTGCTTTGGTCATGTGACTGGGGGGAGAGGGGATGGGCATTATGGTTGAGAACTGCAAGGAACACCACACAACTGAATTAGCCAAAGTCCTGTGACTACAACCCCTAATTTTTTTTCATTTCCTTCCTTTGTCCAGTTTGTGTTCTTCAACCATAGTCTCTGCAATAATGTAGTTTTTTTCACAATGAATATATGTATGCATACAGTGTAGCCAGCAACAATGCAAAACAATAACTTGTGATAAGTGACATGTCACAAAATAGTGTATGACAAAAGGGCTCAGTTGCCAATCAGTTACACTGTTCAGTCCAGTATATTGCAGCATTTTGTGATATTCTGCAGCATTAGTGTGTTGTATCCTGGCTGGCACTGTTGTGTATGTGTGTTTGTGTGTGTGTGTGTGTGTGCTTATATATATATAATTCTATGCAAAAACTTTGTTACTACATCAGTTAGGGTTCTTCTACAGTGAAAAAAGTGAGGAAATTCGATTTAAGGGTTCCCACCCCTTACACCTCACCCCCACCCCACCCCCACCAACAGGCATTGGGGTGTGCGTTGGGATCATAGGCCCTAACTCTCACTCCATCCCATGTGTAAACAAGCTGAGGTAGTGCAGTGTAGGAGAATGGGGTGAGAGTTAGGGCCTATGACCCCAACGCACACCCCAATGCCTGTTAGTGGAGGTGGAGTGGGGGTGGGGTGCAAGGGATGGGAACCCTTAAATCAAATTTCCTCACTTTATTCACTGTAGAAGAACCATAGCTGATGCATTGATGATGTTTTTTGCATAGAATGTCCTCCTTTTTAAGAAAGAATAGAACACCAACTTATAAGTGACAGGCCACATTACACACCCAGTGACTAAAAAGTACATTCACAACAGCAAGGTCAGCCACCAAACAAATGTTAATCTAGTAGAACAATAGAAAACACTGTCCACAAAATGTAAACTGTGCCACACAATATCTCCTCAAAAAATATATTGTCCAACACGTAAACACCTCTGTTAACATCTATAGGACATGCCATCAACACCCTCCAAATTTCAAGTAAAAAGACCAAACTGTGGTCCAAGATATGACGGTAAAAATTTGAAATTTTCATTAGTCAGAGTGGCACAGTTCCCAAACCTGTTGGACATTTAACACACACAATGACTGAAAACTACATCCATGACACTAAGGCTAGGTATCCTATCAATTTCAAGCCACCACCACAAGCAAAATGCTGTCCGCAGAACGTAAACTGCGCCACGCTATATCACCGCCCAAAAAAATATTTTCCAACATGGAAACACTGTAATTTCCATAGGACATGCCATCAACACCCTCCAAATTTCAAGTGAAAAGACCAAACCGTGTCCGAGATATAACATTTTAACGTATGAGATTTTAATTCATCAGACTGGCACAGTTCCACACCTGTTGACATTAAACACACACAATGACTGAAAACTACATCCTTGACACTAAGGCTAGGTATCCTATCAATTTCAAGCTACCACTACAAGCAAAACACTTTCCACAACATGTAAAGTGTGTCACACAATATCTCTGCAAAAAAAAATGTCTCCAACACATAAACACCACAATTCACATCCACAGGACATGCCGAAAACTCCCTCCAAATTTCAAGTAAAAAGACCAAACCTTTTCCGAGATTTTCAATGTTAAAGATTGGTAAAATTTCCTTATCTATTCCATTATAAATAATCGGGCCATCTTGTCCTTCCCTCACGATCAAAGAATCTCAGGATCAAAGAATTTGCAGGCTCACAATCAAAGAATTAAAAATCTCATAAATCATAAAATTGATGGAATTGTTGTATGCCACCACAATGGTTCAACAGAACGAAGCCCCCTGAGTAAAACTCGCCCTCATTTGACTTCCTAGGACACCCCTGGGCTGAGAAAATAGATTTTTAAATTGGATCATCTTATCCCTTGCTCATGATACACATATCGCGATCAAAGAATCTCACGATCAAAGAATTTGCAGGCTCGTGACCAAAGAATATTGAGGCTCATGAACAAAGAATTCAAAATGTTATAAATCAAAACATTGAAGGAATTGTGGTAAACCACCACCATGGTTCGACAGAACAAAGCTCCCTGAGTAAAACCCACCCTCATTTGACTTCCTAGGACACCTCTAGGCTGAGAAAATTGATTTTTAAATTGGGCCGTCTCGTCCCTCGCACACAATGCATGATCACGATCAAAGAATCTCACAATCAAAGAATTTTCAGGCTTGCAATCAAAGAATTTGCAGGCTCATGAACAAAGAAAAATAATGAAATGTGGATTTTTCACTGATTTGAACCGAACCAACAACATGCCATGACCGAATGGACACTCCTGAGCAAAACCTACCCTCATCTGTGTCCCTAGCCCACCCCTGAGCCGAGATATTAGTGTTTCTAGGTCGTGATGCAAGATCGTGAACAAAGAACCTTACGATCAAAGAATTTGCAGACTCATGATCAAAGATCATTAGCGAGCTGCGAATTAAGATTTTAAAGGCTTATAACTCTATTTTTTGACCAATTTGGATGAAACCAAAGGCATGGCTCGATAGATCAGAGCCCCCTGAGTAAAACCCATTGAAGTTTTACTTTAGAAGTGACGCCTGAGCCGAGATATTTGTGTTTTTCCAATAGGAAATTAAAAAACAAGGTGGCAGACCTCACGATCAAAGAATTTTGAAAATTCTTGGGGACGAAGATTCTTGAACCATGAGGCTGTAAATTCCTTGATTGCCAGGTGGGACGAGATGGCCAGAATCCCATTCTTTGTTCACAAAACATACATATACATTTTCCCATTGACTTATAATGGGAAGTTAAAGTGATATATATATATATATATATATATATATATATTATGATAGCATGGTAGTGCTACCTGTTAGGTTGACGGCGCCATTTCTATGTTAAACCCCAAAACTTTGCACCTTAATAACTTTGCAACTGTTTGATAGATTTGGCTGAAATTTGGAATACATGATCAAGAACCATAGGCCTTAGCATCTGCCAAGTTTTGTACCAGTCGGATACACGCTGCGAGAGTTGATAAACGTGATTTGCATCGCAGGTGATTATGCTTTTTCTAAGATCATGGTCACGCATACAGATCGCACGGTTTGCGCGACTGGCCCAAAATCTTCCGGGAACATGTGGCCGGGGCCCCCAATGTGCCTTTTGATGATTTGGTGAAAAAATATTAAACAGTTCAAAAGTTATTCAAAAAAACAATTTCCCATTATAAGTCAATGGGAAAAGTTAACAAAAAGTTCAACACTTTCGCAAATGCATTTTTACTTTCGCAAATGGGCCTGTTACTTTCAAATCGGCCATTTTGTTTTCAGTTGGTGATCAGAAAATGCTTGGCATTTAAATTTGGGACCCTCTAGCAACCTAATTCTTTTGTATTCACCTAGTCGGACCCTGAGGATGCTAGCCATGTCTTTATTTTGGGGTAAAACACCCCAGAAATATGTTTTTCAGATTTCTGGCAAAGTACTTTCATAAAAGTACTCGTGCTCATGAAAGTGTTGCAAATGTTTGCAGCTTCCTATGGTGCGACAGTAATTTCTAGTCTGGGAAAATGACAACAATTCTTTGGCACTGCACTGCAAAAGAACGGTTGGGAGTTTGGGGCTGAAATTTGGAAGGAACGCAGCTGACATCTCACAGACGTGCCTTTCAGTGGTGTATTGAAAAAATATTACATGGCAGCAAAGTTACAGCACTCCAAAGTTGACCGTTTTTCCCATAGGATAACATTACGGCCCCTGAAGCATTACAGGAATCCTTTGGCACCCTGCTGCAAAATAACGGTTTGGTCTCTTTTCCTGAAATTTGGAAGGAAGACAGCCAACAGCCCACAGATGTGCCTTTCAGTGGTTTGGTGAAAAAATATTACAGGGAGGCAAAGTTATGGTGCTCCGAACATCTCTTTTTTTCCCGTAGGATAACATTACAGCGTTTGTCGCGCCTTTCAGGGCCCGTATCTCGGAAACGGTGCGAGATATGGACTTTTCGTCTGAAAAATTCTTATCCCCCTCATGGGGGCTAAATACAAAACTATTGTTGTTGTCTTCTCCCAAATAGGGAGTTAGTGCAGAATTAAAGGCTTATAGGACAAGAAATAAAAAAGAAATATTTTAGAAGTATAAGTATGAGTTGTGACGAAACAGAGGTTCTTTATATATACATGATTATGCACTATAAATGATATATATTTGAACATGTTTTAGAAAGAAGTAAGTTAGAAACTAAAGGATAAGGGGATTGAAATATTTGTTATTGCTCTTCGTTTTCTAGTTGAGAAAGGAGTATGAAGAGACAAATATTGATACCATAAGTACACTCCAAGGTTGAACTAATAATCGAGATTTAACAGGTACTAATTATGAACCTATGTGGAACTTTGTTGATAGAATGTGTTTTAGAATGATATTTGGGATATATTAAGGTGATGGATTTTGACTATATAAGCAATATAGTAATTATAAAGACATACAAATTTGTTTTGGCTCTACTTTGTTTAGGATCAGAAATCCATGCAAATGGTGTAAATAACATTAGAGGGTTCAACAAAGTCAATAAAGTAAGTGGCATCAGTGGAGATAATTAAGTGTATTTCTATATATTCAAACAATTTAAGAAACACAAGTAATGATACAGACAGTCTTTTTTAATTTAATTTCATTTTGCCTATTTATGTATTTTTATAAGGTATCTCTTGATAAAGCCAAGATACTTGGTAAACGTTGAGGATTGCCATATTTTAAAGACAATAAAAGGAAGTTTGAAAATATAAAAGAAGATTGTCTGTGGATTCATGCATGTGATAAAGCGCCTCACAATTTCGTCCTTCTTGGGTTTGGGAGAAGACAACAACAGTGTATACACATCGGAGAGGCAGTTATTTAATATTGAATACGGACATTCATCCATTTCCTGTGGGACTGTTTTTCCTGTAAATACAAAACTAGCCAGGACAGTCATAAATCATACGACTTTTTAATTTTTTTTCTACGTCGTACGGTTCCTTAGATATAACCTATTTAGTACTCCAAGTCCTCATTTTCTGCTCCAACACCCATTATTATGCATACATTCTTTGTGCTCACTGTCTTTATCTATTCAGCTTTTGGGAAAAACCAGCCTGTGCGCTTGCATTATTGTTACCATTGCCCTTTCCGCTTGCGGTTCCATGCGGTTTCACTTCCCGTTGGCGTCTCGCCACCACGTCGTCATCGCTGCGCTTTTCATTTGCGCTATGCGTTCGTTATTTTTGCCATTTGTGCTCACCGTATTGTTTCTTCTGTTTCACTTTTCATCACCATGCCCATTGACATTTCCGTTTGCAGGCACCATGTTACTATGTGACAAGACATCACGTGGCACACCGTTCCCGTCTACGCCACCGTGTTCGTTACCCTTTCTGTTCTCATTCGCGCTTGCGTTAATTGTGTGCCACTGTTAGCGCTTCTGTTTGCATTGCTGTTCCTGTTACTATGCCACAAGACATCATGTGGTGGGAGTGCAGGGCCCTTTGGGCCCCACGCTCCCGCTGCTGCATTATGTGCCGGTAGCGCAGGGCCCTATGTGCTTTATCCTTTGCATTTTCATTTGCGCTTGCGTTTCTGTTATTTTTTGCCATTTGTGTCTACAGTACTGTTTCTCTTTCTGTTTCACTTTGCGTCGCCATGCCCATTGACATTTCCATTTGCAGGCACCATGTTACTATGTGACAATATATCATGTGGCAGACTGTTCCCATCTATGCCACCGTGTGCATTGCCCTTTCTGTTGTCATTTGCTCTTGCATTACCATGTGCGCCACTGTTAGCGCTTCTGTTTGCGTTGCTCTTCCTGTTACTATGCCACAAGACATCATGTGGCAGGAGCGCAGGGCCCTTAAAACTCTGTTTAATGCATTAGTTAGGGTTGTTCCACAGTGACAAAAGTGAGGAAATTCGCTGTTAGGGTTGAAAACCCTAACTCCGAATTCACCCCCCCCCAGCACCACACACACACAGACACACACACACACACATGCAAGTATGGGGGAGGACCAAGTCAACACAACCAATGACAGACATCCAGCAGCAGGTGACAGAAATAACAAACAATTGTCTAAATGTACTACGAGACATCCCCACCCACCTGACCAGGTACTGCATGCTCAGTGGAGATCAACAGCAAAACTGAGGCCATGTACACCAAACATACACATCCCTGATTGCAGCTGCACACAACGTGCCACACTTAGTAGTTGCATGGCCTTACCTACCGATGCCCCACACCACACCACAACTGGTACTGTGCCATTAGTCAATATAAATGTTGAAGGTGCATGATGACAGTTGTAGAAAGGTTTTAACATTAGTGAGTATACATTAATTAACAGAAGTACATAAATTAACTACAAGACACTAGCAAGCTCAAGATAAAAGTAGTGTTACATTTAGTATGTGATTTACATAGTAGTACATTTACTGCAATGGTTTACTCAAGATAGAGAGGCTGATGTAAACGTATGGAAAACCATTGCCTGTTCAACGGTGTGAAATTCGTACTGCCAGTATCAGATGCATTCTTACTGATGAAGGTGTACTGCTGATGTACATACATAGACCTTCAGTGTGTTTCAATACTAAAGATGCAGTATTATTCTTTGTAAGAAACAATGTAATTGCATGGATCAGGCCAAGCAACTTCTAAATATCATAGCACTACTGAGCCAACAATGACGCACCTGTATCGGAGATGTATATAGGATAGATTTTCCTGTAGGCACTTACTGAGTATGTTGTACCTGATAAAGACAATCTCATTGCATCTGTGATGATTAACTTTTTCAAATAGTAATAGATTTACTATTGTTGCAATGAGTGATCTATGCCACTTATGGACACAGTGTAATTTTTTTTAACAGTTGTTTCATACTCAGGCTGTATGCCTAGTGTTTGGGTACGCCACACTTCTGTCACTGATGCTATCAAGGTGATAACTATGTTAATTGTGGTACAACAGGAATCAAGTAGGTATGGTGTAGATATAAACAGAATGTCTTTTAGTATTGATTTAACTCACAATGGGGTAAGTGTACTAGGACAGCAGGGTTATTCTCTATCACTGACTCTGTCAGTTATAATCACACTGGTTTCAATGACTGTAATGATCAGTTACACTGTTCATCTTCATGAGTTCATATTCACAGCCATTCTTCAGTAACTAGACAGTGTATGGTGTAACTGGGTGGGACACTGTGTTGCAAAGCTGCTGCAGTGTCTAGCAGAGGAGAGTATCTACTCATAAAGACAATTAAGCAATAAGGCATGACCAACAGTTATGTTAAATGGTCTGTTAATCACCCGTAGGGGTTTAATGTTGAATGAGGCATAGCTGAGTGCCACATGTCGCTAGACATTGATAAACTGACCATTAACATAATACCTGGGAGTGGCTTATTGCTATCATAATAAAACTGTTTTTTAAACAACATTAAACCATGTTCATCATATGGTTAGGCTCTACATGCATGTTAATAAAAAACTAAACATAAGCTGTTACAATGTTTACAGTCAGTTAGAAAGCTGCATTTCTCAAACCCTTGTTATAATCAGAGATATTATACCTGTACAACTCCTTGGTTTTGCTGAACTCTATTGCTCAGGTGGCCCACCACATGTGGTGTGGTCTGGTGTGGGGATCGTAGGTAATATGCAACTACTATGGTGGTAATGCCAGTGCAGCTGCAATCAGGGATGTGTACGCTTGTGTACATGGCCTCAGTTTTGCTGTTGATCTCCACTGAGCATGCAGTACCTGGTCAGGTGGGTAGGATGTCTTGTAGTACATTTAAACAATTGTTTGTTATTTCTGTCACCTGCTGCTGGATGTCTGTTATTGGTTGTGTTGACTTGGTCCTCCCCATACTTGCATATTGTGTGTGTGTGTGTGTGTGTGGTGCTGGGGGGTGAATTCCGAGTTAGGGTTTTCAACCCTAACAGCAAATTCCTCACTTTTGTCGCTGTGGAACAACCTAACTAATGCATTAAATGGATTTTTCTTCTAATTATATATATATATATATATATATATATATATATATATATATAGTGGCACGTTAGTGCCACTATAGTTAGTATTCAACAGTCACTTCTTTGTTAAACCCCAAATTTGAAACAATTTGACCAATTCACATGAAAATTTGCATGCACCATTGGGGACCAAGGATCTCTTGATGTGATAAGTTTCATTCTGGCCAAATGTGCAGTTGCAGAGATGCCGAATTTCAAATAATGTGAAAATTACCATTTTATGCAAATTCTTTGTCATGTCATTTCCCAGAAACGGCTTGGGGGTTTGGTCTGAATCGTTTAGGGTATGTTGGGCATGTGTCACGGATGTACCTTTTGAAGGTTTGGTGAAAAATATTAATCAGTTCATAAGTTGTTAAAGATTAAAGTTTCCCATTATTTCCTATGTGAAAACATTAGATGTGCTGTGCAAAAGCAGTTTTGCTGCCATTGAAGCGGGTTTTGCTTTTGCAAATGCTGCATGTAGTGTCAAGATTCCACCACCTTGTTTTCAGTTAGTGACAAGGAAAAAATAAAATAACTTAAAAATTACTTTGCCTGGGTAAACACCATCACTTGTGTTTTCCTAACCAGGGCCAGAGGAACACAATTCTTTGGTTATTGTCTTTACAAAACTACCCTGAAATATGTTTATTTTAATTAGGCCATTTTTACTTCTGCAAACTTCAGCACTACTGCTGCAATTTGTGAATGTACTTTTGATGGTGCCACAAATCATGCAACACACACCTCCCCACAAAACCACTGGTATTGCTACAAATTATGCACTGTTTTGTGAAACTATGGAGGTTGTGCTGCAATTTACAACACTACTTTTTTTTTAAAATGTCTGTTTCTTTGTCACTTCATAACATAGAAACGGTTTAGACTTTTGGGCTGAAATTTTCAGGGTACAAAAGCCTTGCCCCATAGATGTCCTTTTTGCCGGTTTGGTAAGAAAATTTTCATGTGCTACATAGTTATAAGATTTTACATTTTGCCATTTTCCATAGGATACAATTGTAATGGTCAGGCACATTCTGGCAGCTATATCTAGAAAATGCTTCAAGATATGGACTCACTGTGACTCACAGCTTAGTACACCTTTAGGTGTGCTAAGATGTTATGCATGTTTCCAGGCCTTGTTTACAGTTGCAGGGGAAATTTTAATGAATGGGGCTATGGTGACTGTGATACTCTGCTATGCATTTATAACATGACATCTGTACTGCTTTGCCTACATGTAAATGAGGGAGACTTAGAATATGCATGCATGGTACCACACAGAACTGATGGACAATTACAATACACATGGATGGGAGCACAGGGCCTAGAGGTCACTGTGCTCCCACAGCTTACCATGCACTTATGGGAGTGCAGGGCCCAGAGGGCCCTGCGCTCTCACCCAGAAATAAGGATAGAATTACAATATTTCAAAAATTATTGATGCTTGGAAGTACAGGACCCTTTCTTAAAAAGAAAGGAAATTCAGTGCAAAGGCGTCATTAATGCATCAGTTAGGATTCATATTAAAGCGACAAAAATGTGGAAATCTGGTGTTAGGTTCTAACACCCCACCCCCACCCTGCACTCACCAACAGGTGTCGGGTGTGCCTTGGGGTGGTTGACTCTAACACTCACCTCATTTTCCTATGCTGCAACATCTATTGTAGTTCAATGCATTTTGAACCTTTCATTTTAACTTGGTCATTTTTACTGTACAAACTTTTTTTCTAAAATTTTCAACATGGACTTTTTGTGAGCCCACCGCATGAGCACTGGTGGTGAAATTATGTTACTCTGTCCTGAAAGGTGATGTTACAGTCACTGCACAAAATAACTTTTCCAGATGGCTTTACTTAATTTTACCACCCTTGTTCATGCTGGGGGGGGGGGGTATCCCAAAATGGTTACATTGAAAATGTATTCAAAAATATGTAAAAATTACCAAGTTATGAGCATACCTTACAATTGTTCTGTACACAGTCATAACTTTGGTAATTTTCAATATTTTAACCCCAAATTTTCAGCATAGCCAGGTTTTCACAACACCTCATAAATATGACAGCTGTCATTGTTCACATACTGGACAAAATGTGTTTTCACACTTGTGATATGAAATTATGTTTCAGTGGGGAGTTGAACATTTTTAACACTGGCTTCATGAGTGGGGTCATAAGAAGACTATGTTGAACATTTGGGGTCAGTATATTAAAAAAACAGCAAAGCTATGGCTGTATGTTGTCATTTTGCTATGCACACTCATAACTTTGGTTATTTTCAATATTTATGCCCCAAATTTTCAACATAGCCATTTTTTTTTCACACAACCTCATAAACATGACGGCTATTGTTTTACAAAATCTGGCCAACATGAGGTTTTGCATTTCTGGTATGAAATAACATTTTGTCCAGTATGTTATTAAATGACATCTGTCATGCTTAGAAGAAGGGGTCATAAAAATAATCTATTGAAATTTTGGGATCAAAATGTTAAAAAAAAGTATGAAGTAATGTTGTTTGCAGGGACGTCCATTGGGGACCACATTGTCTTCCTGTGCCAGTGACCTAAGTTCTGGTGCAAGCTCAGTGAGCCGGTGAGCCAGCTTAAGATCCCAAGTCTGGGGGCAAGGGGATGCAGTGTGCAGCACTGACCCCAGCCTGGGCTGGGGCAGAGCAGTATTCTGGTGCACACATGACACCTTGTGGTGGGCAGGGGAGCATTCCTACACAAGGTGTTGACATACGTGTTGAGGTGTGACTAGGGCCCATACGCTGGTCAGGACTAATTCTGCACAGATCCCAAAGGGACCTGTACAAATATGGATACAATTCCACTCAGAGAAAAATCAGAGAAATTAACTGCAAAAAAAAAAAATGTTAACGCAGACATTAGGGCTGAAGAGCACAAAGTTATGAAATGAAAAACATTAAGATTTTGGGTCTCTTTAGTATTGGTGAATCAGTGGTGTGAGCCTTCATTGGGGCTGTCAACCCTAATGCTCTTCCCTTCCCCTGAGCAAACAATGTCCAGGTGTTATCTATTTTCTTCAAGCAGGGCCCACAAGGCCCTGCATGAAGAAAGCTATGACTGATTTTGTTGGCAACATGTGGCAAGCCAAACTTCTCTACCTCCAAAAAATGTATCACTACGTGCCACTGGCTTGGAGCTATACCTTGTGCTTTGGAAAGTAGGCTATGGACTGGGGAGAAGGGGTGGGCATTAGGGTTGACCACCCCAAGGAAGGCCCCACCACTGATTCACCAGTACTTCAGAGACCCAAAACCTAATGTAAATATAGAAACATAGAAGTTGTTGGCAGATGGGGACCTTATGCTCCATGAAGTCTGCCCTTGTTTTCCTACCACCCCCTACTTAGCTGCCTGCTTGAGTATCCTGCAATGCCTGTTCCATTCCCACTTGAATTATCAGTGCCTGCATTGTGGTCTACCCTCAAAGGGTAGTGACAGGAGAGAAGGAAGGTGACTGGTACCACACATTGTGGGGAGGGGCGGAAGCGGGAGGGAAGGTATGTGGGAGGCAGTGCAATGAAAGGTTGCTGAGCTGGCCGTGTGGCATGGTGGTGAGGGTTGGCTGGCTGTGGTGGAGAGGGTGCAGGGTTCAAGTCTGGGGAGACATGCCAATCTTTTGTGGTCATGCTGTTCATTTATTTTATTTACATGTTTCACCACCCCAACATGCACCTCCCTGGAGTTGAGAATCTTTAGTTGTGGGGTGTGGAGGGCACAGCCCTCCACATACTTAGATATCCTGTTGCTGTGTTATTTTCACTGTGAGTGGCCGTTGACATTTTTATTTTCAGTGATGTAGCCTCACCCTAATGGTGATCGCCATACAGCAATCACTGTTATCACATAAAACCATCATCTGTTCTCTCCAATCAAGTACAGTTTCCCTTGGTTACATTTTACCAGGTGCATGACTTTACATTTTTTGGCATTGAACTTCAGTTGCCAGATTCTTGACCTTTCCTTCAGCTTTCAGAGATCAGATTCCATGCTTTGTTGTCCCTCTGATGTGTCAACCCTTTTGCCTATTATGGTGTCATCAGCAAACAGGCACACCTTTCCCTTCAGTCCATCAGCAGTTTTGCTGATGAATATGTTGAAGAGGATTGCATGTCAAACCAATCTTGTGGAGTTCTACGAATGGGTAACATCAGAACTGGACAGGGGAAAGCCTGTGGATGTATTATTCTTGGACTTCAGCAAGGCGTTTGACTCTGTCCCCCACAATGGTCTGGTGGAGAAACTGATGGGGTTAGGAGTAGGCCCTTTGA
Source organism: Neoceratodus forsteri (assembly GCA_016271365.2). NCBI lineage: Eukaryota > Metazoa > Chordata > Ceratodontiformes > Ceratodontidae > Neoceratodus > Neoceratodus forsteri. The sequence goes on along the minus strand of CM057452.1, from coordinate 452,887,775 downwards.
TGGTCAGATGGATTGAAAACTGGCTAGCTGGATGCACCCAGAGAGTAGTGGTCTGTGGGGAGCCCTCGAACCCTAGAGAGGTTGGTAGTGGGGTACCGCAGGGCTCGGTCCTGGGTCCGATCCTGTTTAATGCATACATATCGGACATCAGGGAGGGTATAGGGTGTGAAATGAGTCTCTTCATGGATGACTCCAAGATGGGAGCAGTAGTTGAGGGAGAAGAGGGAGGTTGGCCCTGCAAGGGACCTGGACACCCTGGAAGCTGGGCTCACACATAGAAATTAAATTTCCATGCCTCACCAAGTGCAAGGTGTTGCATCTTGGTCGGGGAATCCCAAACACAGGTACACCCTGGGAGGGAGGCGCTGGAGGCCTCAATAGGGGAAAAAAGACCTAGGGGTCATGGTGGATGCATGTATGAATAACTCTGAGCAGTGCAGGAGAGCGGCTAGCAAGGCAAACAGGATGTTGGGATGCATCGTGAGAGGATCACCTCTAGGAGCAAGGAAGTGATTCTGCCGCTGTACAATGGACTGGTTAGACCACACCTTGAGTACTGTGTACAGTACTGAGACCACACCTGAAGAGGGACATACAGCTCCTGGAGAGGGCACAGAGGAGGGCAACTAAGATGATACGAGTTTAGGGGATTTGACGCATGAGGACAGACTTGAGGAGCTCTGCCTGTTTTCATTGGAGGAGAGGGAGAGACAGGGGGACATGATTGAGGTCTTCAAGTACCTCAAGGGAATAAATAGGGTAAACATGGAGGATCTTTAGACTAAAGCAGGCGGTATCACCAGAGGGCATGGTTTGAAGTTGGAAGGTGGAAGGGTGAGGGGGAAGAGGAGGAGGTTTTTCACTGACAGGTGGTGGACCCTTGGAATGCACTGCCTGGTGAGCTGGTTCAGAGATCCACAGTGGAGGGCTTCAGAGAGGGTGGGACAGACACAGAAAGTGGATGTATCAGATGATGGCCTGTTCCAGGGGTGGGGATGGATGATAGGGGTTTCTGGAGCACAAGGGATGGGAGGGCCTCGGCACCGGCACCCAACTAAGGATCTAAGGTTCGAGCAGACTCGATAGACCATAAGGCCTAATCTGCTGGCAAATAGTATGTTAGTATGTTAGTATGATTGGGCCAACACGTGAGCCCTGCAGAACCCAACTAGTCACTCTACCCTCCTCTGACAGAGTGCCATTTACTAATACTCTCTGTGTTCTCTCTTTTAACCAGTTGCTGACCCAGCCTGCTATTTTAAGCCTGACTCGCACGTTCTTCAGTTTATTGACTAGTCTCCTGTGTGGAATCGAGTTAAATGCCTTACTGAAGTCCAGGTAAACCACATCCACTGACCCACCCTGATCCACTGTTCTGGTGACCAAGTCAAGAAATCTACCAGGTTTGTCTGGCAGAACCTCCCTGCTCTGAAACCATGTTGCTTTGTGTCAAGCTGACCACTTTTCTCCAAGAAAGCAATGATTCTTTCCTTCAGTAGGGACTCCATCAGTTTTCCCATTACTGAAGTTAGACCAACTGCAGGGTAATTTCCTTGCTCTTGCTTGCTTCTGCTCTTCTGGAGTGGCGCTACTGTTGCCCTCTTCTAGTCCTCCAGAACCTCCCCACTCTCCAATGATTTGTTGAAGAGCACTGCGAAGGGGGTTGCTTGTTCCCTTGCAAGTTTCTTAACTACTCTTAGGTGCAACCCATCTGGCCCCATAGTTTTATCCACCTTTAACTTGTTGATTTCCTCTAGTACTTTTTCCTCTGTTAAGGGACTCATGTCTGTACTTCCAAGTGGAATATTATTTTTGCCTATTTTTGGATCACTACCGTCTGCTTCCTGTGTGAAGACTGAGCAGAAGTATTCATTGAGTGCCTCTGCCTTCTCACCATCATGTTCCGTGGGCTGTCCGTCCTTTTTTTCATGATTCTAACAACGCCTCCCTTATTGTCTGTTTTTCCTTTTACTACTTTGTGCAGTTTGTGTTCTTCATCCTTAAAGCCTGCATTAACGTAGTTTTGTGCAATGAATAAAAAAATTACACAGGCATAGTAGCACCTGTGTATTAGGGTTGAGTAAGCACTTTAATATCAAACCTCAAGTTTTTCACCTTAATTACTTTGTCCCTCTTCAGCTGATGAACTTGAAATTTGAAACGTGCAGAGATGGTGCCAGGGGCTCTGGATTCTGAAAATTGTTTCACTGGGTGTAACATTACAGAGGGGCAACCCCCCCATAAAATCACAAAAATTAAGACCTTTTTTCCTCAACTATAACTAAACAAATTATGGACAGAGCCAATACGGCTGCAAAACAATGGTATTGATGATGGTGACAAGTATTTATGAAAGTAGAAGTAGAGGAATGATGGATGAATGAGTTAAGGATTATTGTGGGTGTGTGCATGTTGGCAGTTTTCCCAGTGATGTTGCCCATTCATTCTTCTTTCTCCTACCATTCTCATGATTCAGCCACTTCTCATACCTGTTTCTTTCAGTTTGCTTAGTAATCATAATAATGTACACCATACAGCAAACGTTTGGCTAAAATGCCAGCAATGGGCATGGAAAAGTAACTGATGGACATTTGGGCATAGATACACACCAGTAGTCTTAAAAAAGACAGTTGCAGTTGGCGTGTATATATACATTTGCAGGCTCCAGAGAGTTAAAGCAAGGGTATTACTTGAAGTACAATGTTCATATATCCTTTTTTATTGCTGAAATTATGAAATGGTTAGAAAGAATGCTGGCTCATGATTGTCCCAGAGGTCCCTTCTGCTGTGCCATTATCCCAGCACAATGGCCCAGCAGAAACTAACTCAACAAAAATGTGTTTAAAAAGTACATTCAACTTACTAAAAAGGACCCATTTCATTACCATAATAAGGCACTCCAGAGAGTGCATTATGGTGGGTTAATGGACTTCTCTGGTCATAAAAGCCCTCAGCCTTTACCTTGTGCTTCACCCCACCTGAGGTGGGCTGTTATCCCATCATAATGCACCCCTTGTCATGCCTTACAGCTTAAATAATTAACTGATTAGAAAAATAATTAGTATCAGTGGTGCAAGAAACTGATTTGGTGGGGAGGGAGGGAGAAAGCAATGGAGCAAGAAAATAGTGTGACTGGGGGATGGAGCAGGCAACCAGATTGCACTGAATGGAGAAGATGTGGTGAGATGTGATTCAATTCCACTCCAGTGGAAGGACACCACTGTACTGTATTCACAGTCACATGGTACAAAACTCCCCATTTCAATGTAACTGTACTACATCACGCATAGCACTCAGTTATGCGGCAATCAAAAAGTAAAAGCTGACACTGTGTAACATTTGTGACTGCACCATTACAGCTCATCCACCTAGCAGAAATAAAAGGTAGATCACTTACCTAGGTCCTGATGAGCCTGGGATAGGGGACTCTAGGTGATATTGATTTGCACATGTAAATTAAGAATACTGATGGTGTCATAAAGGATCTGTAGTTCTTTATGAACAATATAGAACGGATGGGTATGTTTAACATAAAACAATACTTATCTGCCATTTCTTGTCAAATCAGAGTCTTTGTCCTTTCAGACTTGTAGAAATAAAGGAAAAAATATGTTAAAATGAGGAAAAAACAGTGTCAAGATTAAATAAACAAGAGTTGCAGAGATAGAAGAGCTACAGGATGAGCACAGATATTAAGTAAAGGTAGTTTTCAAAGAAAAGGCATAGCTTAAAGTAAAAGTGAGAAACTTCAAATAGAGAAATAAACTGAGAAAAGAAGTGAGACACAGGCAGAGACAAAGAAATAGTAACTAAAGAGCAGTGGGGCGGTATTCAGTCTTACTCTGCAGCACCCTGGGTAGCCTTATTTAAATATAATATTGCCAGTATGGGCCAATTGGCTAATGAATGCCCCCACTGGGCTAAGGGCCCTCATATGCAGCACAAGTTAGTCTCTGGGCTATGGATCTCAATTCAAATGAATGTTTTCCTTTGTGGAACTTTTATGGTCCTAGAAAAAAGTAAAATACTTGATTGCAGACACACACCTCCTATTGATGTGGCCAGTAGACTCAGAACTGGCATGCTCACCTCTTCATTTAACTCACCTACTGTAGGTCAGCCAGCGGTTGCAACTCCAGTGCCATCACACTGTTGTTGCTCTGTCCTCTAGTGGATCCCCCCATCACCACCCACTGCCACTAAGGAAAAAACAGGGCCCTCTGGACTGCAATAGGATGCTGTCATCCTACAACATTCTGCTACTTTCCATGTCACCTCTCTTGCTCTCAACCTTGCTGACACTGATAGGCATGTGGCAGGAATGCACATACCTAGCATGACCCTTTGTAAGAGAAAATTAGCTGTCATCCATAGTAGTTGTTGAGGGGGTGAAGCCTCAGTGCCATTCACCACAGTCTGGGGCATGTTAACATGGGCAGTACTTGCCCAGCACCCAGCTGCTTATTCCCAAAGCCATCAGCCTGCTGCTAAACCCAGGTAGCTGGAATGCCCACCCCATCAGGCAGATGCTTACGGTTTTTGTGACTGTACCACTTTACTCAGGATAATCCATGTGAGGTGCAACATTTTGACAGCTGATGATGGGCTCTGTGGAGGGATAATCCCCACACACTGGAGTTACAGACCCACCCCACTTCCTTTTCCCAGCATTGTGAGCAGTAAAACAGTAAAAATCTTCTCCCTCCTTCATTATACTGAATTTCACAAAAAGCAAACAATTCCTCCACCCTCACAGCACCCATAACACTCTCCTGTACCCAGCTATGTCAAGTAAAAAAAGAAACATTTCTTCATCCCACGCTTCTAACAACAATCACCCCCAACCCCCATATCAGCAAGATTAGAACTTGTAGAAATGAGAGACTGTGACAAGCGCTCTTCTCACCACCTCAGCTGGTCACCATCAGAATGAATGAGACTGCAGTGCACATAAAATACTATTATTCAGCATGTGCTCGTTCCTTTAGAAAAGCCAGGTGACCTGGTAAGAGGTAGATTTGTGTTGGTTGCAGTAACAAATGTTTCAAGTTTTATTTTCACTGGTGAGAGGATGGTAGGATGGGTGCTATGGGTGTGGAGGGAGTTTGCTTTCTGTTTTACTGGCCATGGGTTTGGGGGCAATGGGATTGGGCGCTACGAGAAGGGGGAGTTCATCCCCAATGGCTACCTGAGCTGCTTGACTGTTGAGGAATGGCTTGGTCAAAAACTGCACACATGCAGTGTAAAGCTCAAGCACCTCAGAGCCAACAACCTACCATCCCTAAATGTCAACCCAATGACAGCTTGTACTTATTGCTGAACAACACTTTAAACTACCAGTTCAAGCAGCAGCTGTTAAACAGCCATACTAGAAAGCAGTGGCTGAGCCATTGTTAAGGCAAAAACCTTTCTCTCCCTCCTGACACTGATATGCAGGACATGTTCCGGGAGAAGAGGGGACAGGATTGCTTGTGATGGGTGGGCAGGCTGACCAGTTACAATTTTGCTTGTATTCCTGTTTACTGAAGTGCACTAAATTTAACAAGTAATAATGGCCCATTGGTGCAGGGCCAGCTTTGCCACACATAAGCCACTGATCCAGATGGGAAATTGGAGGACTAGCAGAGGGGTTGAAGATCAGGTATTCCAAAGGTGAAGGTCAGCTGTGCCTCCCTGCTGCATTACGTTTACCTACGATATGTGTCCATAGGTGGTGGTAAAGGAAAACAGGCATGTGGGGGAGGAGAGCATGCAGACATCAGTACCCAATATCACACTGCACACTCTCAGGGGAAGGAGAAAAATGGGAAAAATGGCCACTGTGAGGCATGATGATGTTCTGCCTGCCACCCATCCAAGTTACCGAGGCCTCCACTCCCCCTGTAAATTTCAAATGACTACCCACTGGCCGTGTTAATAATGTTAAAAACAGGTTAATCTGGTTCAATTTCAGTTGGTTTCCATCAGTATCTCCCCTGGAATAAGGCTGAAAACAGGTGGAAATGGAAAGAAAGAAAGAAAGAAAGAAAGAAAGAAAGAAAGAAAGAAAGAAAGAAAGAAAGAAAGAAAGAAAGAAATGCTGCCCCCAGAAAGGCATAGTAAACATTAACAAAACTGTCCCCCTTCCCATCCAAACTGAAAAAAAAGACCCCACTTGTTCTGGGCTGGGAGAGAAGGAGTTGAGGGTATCTGGACTACTCCTTGAGCCCTCTCATATTCGGACCTGACTGCTTGCATTACTGGGTAGTGACTGTTCTAAGACCCAAGTTTTGAATGGCCAGGTTAAGAGCCTCTGGGTCAAACATTGCTTATGCCTATAAAGTAGCCCAATGCGGGTGTTAACAGCCTTAGCAATGTTGTCAATGTGATAGGCATAGGTCATCGTACAGCCAGTAGTAATCCCCAGATATTTAAAGAGATGAACTAGCTCCAGGGGAGAGCCCTCTTCGTTGGTGATAGAAAGAGGGTATGTTATGTGCCTATTCTGGGAGCTGGAGAACAGCATAGTTCTAGTCTTGTTGTAATTCATAACTAACTTGTGCTTATTGAACCATCTTTCTATGACTACGAAATTACTCTGTAGCCTGGATTGAAGAACCTTAGGGTCTGGATCACTGATAAACAGGACAGCATCATCAGCATATAAAAGGATGTGACTTTGACAGGAGAAAGGAAGGTTGCTGAGGAAAATGCTAAATAAAAGAGTGCCCAAGATGGACTCTTGAGGAACTCCAGATAGGGCAGGTCTGCTATCCAAGAGGGTGTTACCAATCTTCACGTGCTCTGTACTGTCATGCAGGTAACTTTCAAACCAGGTTATGCTGTCATGAGCTAGGCCAATGGTGGTAAGCTGTTTGACCAGGAGGACATGATTCACTGTGTCAAAAGCTTCAATTAAATCAATGAAAGCAGCACCGACCAGGTGTCAACCTATATGTCAGTGTGTAGCCCTACCCTTGCTGAACATTTGGTTCATTTGACTTTTTGGTTCATTACCAGAGAGTCGTCATCAGCCACTTATGTGATTTTGTATAGTTTAACTGGACACTGGAGGGCCCAGCCATCCATGGTGCCGGGTAAGTGCCTTTATTGTTTTGATGTACAGTATACCAACACTGGGGTGCCCAACACTGGTACCAGTTCATCTCCCCTTTTTGTTTTCAACCCATCACACTCAGCCACATTAATCTGCTGACACCAGGGTGCCAATCCCTGGTGTCATTGTAATGCACCCCCCCGCTCCTGCCAGTAGTCCTGGACACTAAGGGTGCCCAATCTGTGGTGCCCCAAGTATCTGCTCAACACTGGGGTGCCCAATCCCGATGTCTGAGGTACATTACCTACAATAAAGTAAACTCTCCCTTCTCCTAGACTCCATAATGACCCCCCAACTCCCCTACTTTCATCTTGCCAACACTGGGGTGCCCAATCCCCAGCGTTGACATAGACAGCCTCTCTCCCCAACCCAGCAGTCTGGGACACTGGGGTGCCCACCCCTGGTGCCCTAAGTGTCATGCCGACAGTAGCCCTGGTGTTGACACCCCCAGTGTCAGAGGAACCTTGGAAAAAGAATACCATCCTGTGCTGTCCCTTGCTTTTTTTGTTAATCTGAAATAAAGAAAATGGTCCCTCATTGTCTGCTGCCATCCCCACTCCACACCCTGATCCCCACTGAGCACCCACCACCCCACATCCCCCCCTTACCCTATACTTACCCAGCCCAGGTCCAACACCAGTAATACTTTCTGGAACAGAGACACATCTTCACTGTTCAATGCTGGACCGGGGACGGAGGAAAACAGGTAAGTGCTATATAATACATTTCAACACATTTTGAACTTTTATTTATAACTCAGTCATTTTTTGTCCAAATTTTCTTCATGGACTTTTTGAGACCCAACCTCATGAACAATGGTGGTGAAATTATGTATATCTAGCCTGAAAGGTGATTTCACAGTCACTGTGCAAAATCACCATTTGGGCTGGATTTACATCATTTCACCACCATTGTTCATGAGGTAAGGTCCCAAAAAGGCCATGTTGAAAATGTTGGGATAAAATGACCAAGTTATAAGGTTATGTTGACATTTTTCTACACTCACTCATAGCTTTGGCAATTTTCAGTATTTTGACCACAAATTTTCAACATAGCTATTTTTTCACACAACCTCATGAACCTCATTGCATGCTCATCTGAGCCCCCCGACTCCCTAAACAAGGCTAGCTCTGCTTTCACCCACGGTCTGTTTCTGTACCCCAGCAGCACTGTTCACCCTCCCCAACAGGTGCTAAACACTTTATTGTTTTCTTGCTCACTTGTCCACATATTTTTCTGCTATTCCATGCTGTTGTTTATTTACTTTACTCATCATATTTGCTATTGCTCTGTGATGTTGCCTATGTAAATGCATTCTGATGAATTATTTTTATTTTTATGCTGTCTGTACTCCACTTCCCTCCCCCACTCCTAGGTCACACCTGGAATTGACCCTCTGCGTATATATGTATGTATGTATGTATGTATATATATATATATATATATATATATATATATATATATATATATATATATATATATACACACACATATATATATATATATATGTATGATATATAATGGACAGTAGTGTGACATGGAAAATATTTTCACTCTTGCAGAGTGACCTCTGGTTACTCACAAGTGGCGAAGCCACGAGTGAGAGTATCCAGAGATCACTCTGCAGGAGTGAAAATATTTTCCATAGCACACGACTGCACATCACGTGTGTGATTTATACAATAGGGGTTTCCAGAACTTTTTTTTCTTTCACTTTATCTTGTGGAATAAACAAAGAAGACACAGGACAAAAAAATAAAATTATGCTAAAGCAAGCTGAAACACTGTCTTTCCATTTGGGAAGAAGCAAGCTGTATGCTTTGGTAGTTGAGGTACTTGTGGATGTGGAAGGCTTCAATTTTTTTGGTTTCTGTTCCAGTGTGAAATACAGGCTGCTGATCGCTTGTTTTGGGGCTTTCATAGAGTCCACAAGATGAAAGTGAAAGAGGTGCTTAAAGGTGCAGGTGTGACAGGTGAGCTACATTCTTGTCATTAACTTCATGAAAGCAGTTCCAACACTTAGGAAGAATCTGAGTGTTGTTGGGTGGCATCAGCACAGTTGAAATAAATGCTGATCAGGTATGCACACTGTGTATAAATGTCAGGCAGCAGGATTTATCACACTGTTATGAAAATAAGATTTATCATACTCATTTACCACTCACCGCTATTTTATATATATATATATATATATATATATATTATGGTAGCACGGTAGTGCTACCATAGTTCGGGTTGAGGAGCCATTTCTATGTTAAACCCCAAAACATTGCACCTTAATAACTTTGCAACTGTTTCATGGATTTGGCTGAAATTTGGACTACATGATCAAGAACCATATGCCTTGGGATCTGCCAAGTTTCGTACTAGCCGGATATACAGCTGCGAAGTTATTAAGCGTGATCTGTGCGCACGGTTACGCTATTTCTGGAATTCTATGGTTGCGCCTACAGATCGTACGGTTTGTGCGACCGGCCTGAAATCTTCAGGGAACGTAGTGGCTGGGGTCCCCGATGTGCCTTTTGAAGATTTCGTGAAAAAATATTAAACGATTCAAAAGTTATTCAAAAAACAGTTTCCCATTATGTCAATGGGGAAAGTTAACTAAAAGTTTGACAGTGTCGCAAATGCATTTTTACTTTCGTAAATGGGCCTGTTACTTTCTCAAATCGACCATTTTGTTTTCAGTTGGTGATCAGAAAAATGGTTGGCATTTAAATTTGGGACCCTCTAGCAACCTAATTCTTTTTGTATTCACCTAGTCGGACCCTGAGGATGCTTGCCATGTCTTTATTTTGTGGTAAACACCCCAGAAATATGTTTTCAAATTTCTGGAAAATACTTCATAAATTACTTTCATGCTCACGAAAATGTCAGAACTTTTTTGCGAAAGCTTTCTCAAATTGCGACAGTAGTTGTCCATCTGTGGGAAAGTGACAGCGATTCTTTGGCACTGCGCTACAAAAGAAACGTTGGGAGTTTTGGGCTGAAATTTGGAAGGAACGGAGCCGACATCTCACATATGTGGCTTTCAGTGTTGTATTGAAAAAATATTACACAGCAGCAAAGTTACGGCACTCCAAAGTTGACATTTTTTCCCATAGGATAACATTACGGCGCCCGATGCATTACAGAAATCCTTTGGATCCCTTCTGCAAAATAACGGTTTGGTCTTTTTTCCTGAAATTTGGAGGGAAGACAGCCAACAGCCCACAGATGTGCCTTTCAGTGGTTTATTGAAAAAATATTACAGGGAAACAAAGTTATGGCACTCCGAACTTCTCTTTCTTTCCCATAGGATAACATTACAGCGTACGCCGCGCCTTTCAGGGCCCATATCTGAAGCAGTGCGAGATGTCGTACTTTTGTCAGAAAAATACTTAGCCCGGGCTAAGTAAAATTAGCTAAGACAGTTGTAAATCATACGACTTCTAATTTTTCTTTCTACGTCGTACGGTTCCTGAGATATAACATATTTAGTATTCCAAGTTCTCATTTTCTGCTCTGATACTCATTATTATGCATACATTATTTGTACTCACTGTCTTTCTCTATGCAGGTTTTGGGGAAAACCAGCCTGTGCGCTTACATTAATGTTACTGTTGCCCTTTTCACTTGCGGTTCTGTACCCATTTCACTTACCGTTGACGTCTGCGCCACCATGTGTGTTATCCTTTGCGTTTTCATTTGTGCTTGCGTTTCTGTTATTTTTTGCCATTTGTGTCTACAGTACTGTTTCTATTTCTGCTTTACTTCGTGTCACCATGCCCATTGACATTTCCATTTGCAGGCACCATGTTACTATGTGACAACACATCACGTGGCAGACCGTTCCCGTCTATGCCACCATGTGCGTTACCCTTTCTGTTCTCATTCGTGCTTGTGTTATCATGTGCACCACTTTCGATACTTCTGTTTGCATTGCTGTTCCTGTTACTATGCCACTAAGATTACTATGTGAGGGAGCGGGCCCAAAGTGCCCTGCTCAGCCACTGCATTACATCACTATTTCTCGCTATCATTCTCAAAAGAGAAGGAGGCAAACTTTATTTGAAGAATTATGTAGACACGACAAAGTGAGGGTTCAGTAGTTGAGCTTGATTCTCTTTGTCAGAACAGTGCTATTGGGATCTGGTCCCAACTCTCACCCTATTCTCCTATACTTCTGCTGCTTTACACATGTCATGGGGTGAGAGTTAGGCTGATTTATCCCAATGCGCACCCCAATGCCGATTGGGGTGGGCTGGGGTCCAAGGGGGTTTCAACCCACTAATTAATTTCCTCACTTTTGTCGCTGTGGAACAACCCTAACTAATGCATTAGACAGAGTTTTTGCCTTCTAATATATATATATATATATATATATATATATATATATATATATATATATATGTGTGTGTGTGTGTAATACATGGTTTGCTCTTTTCTCCAATAGGAACCATTATTATGTAATTTTCTGCATTCTGTACCTCCCAGTTACAGCTGTATACCTCCAGAGGCATACAAAGCCATATATCCATCTTAGGGGGCTAATTAGATAATAATGCCACTCGTCCTCCAGGAGGGATACCTGTGTACCTCTGGAGGAATATAACTGTACACTTCCTAATTAAGTATGTACCTCTGTTGGGAAAAAGATTGATATAGTCATTTGGTTGGATCATTGCACAGCGAAGGTCTCGTTTGGGCCCCCCATTATTCTCCTTCTCGGGAGATGGTTCTCTGCCACTCTTGTATTGGATATTTCAGGTGTGGTAGCTGCATATAAGACAGGATCAGAGGAACTTGTGGTAGTCTATAATAGGGCTGTTGCCTCTTTCCTCGATTCTGTCACACCAGTCTGTATATAACCCAGGTCTTCTCAGTTGGGATCCCCATGGTTTGACAGGGAGCTTAGGCAGATAAAATCTTTGAGTCACAGGTTGGAGCATTGTTGGCAGAAATCCAGGGGAAGACAGGGACAGATTGACTTGGAGAACTCACTACGATGAGTATCAAAGAGCAATCTCCCAAAAAAGGGCAGCATTTCTTTCCAGGTAGATTGTGGTCGAGAGGTGCAGACTACTTCGGCTTTTCCATACTGTGGATAGGTTGTTACATTCTGCCTGTCTCCAGTCAGTAAAGGCCTTTTCATCTACCTGGTGCAAAGAGCTCACTCAATTCTTCTCCAACAGGATGTCATCAATGAGGTCTGGGATAACTCCAACTAGACTGTGGTGGCCCAGCAGTGGGGGAGCTGGTTGTCACAAGGAGCATTCATCCTCTTTGGGGTGAGTTTAAGCTGGTTTTGGTGGAAGAGGTATGTGGGGGATTTCTGAGCTGTGGCTCACTTACTGTGAACTGGAACCAGGTCTGGTGTCCGTCCTAGTGAGTTCTATGTGTGACTTCTGTGCCCAGTGTTTGCCAAGATAGTCTGGTGCTCCCTTTTGGAGGGGCCCTTTCAGAGTGCATTGAAGGATGCTTTAGTGAGATCCCTTCTGAAAAAAAAAAAACATCTTTGGACCCAGACTGCTGGCAAATTTTTGACCGGTTTCAAACCTTCCTTTTTTAGGAAAGGTTATTGAGAATATAGTGACTCTGTACCTGGAGGTCCACCTTACGGCCTTTAACATCTAAGAGCTGCTGCAGTCCAGATTTGGATCCAGGCATACTGTAGTATGGAGTATGTGTTGGTCAGGGTGCATAATGACTTCCTCAGGGCCAGAGATAGAGAAGAACATTCAGTTCTCTTGCTACCCAATCTATCATCAGCATCTGACACTGTGGACTATAGGTTGATGGTAGATCATCTTAGGGAGTATTGTGGACTTGCTGATAGGATCATCAGCTGGTTTGCATCCATTTACAGTAGCAGGATGCAAAGGGTGGTGGTGGGACATTTTTCCTCACTCCTAAAGCCTCTTCTCTGTGGTGTACCCCAGGGTTCAATCCTCTCACCTTTATTGTTTGCACTGTACATGCTGGCCCTAGGCAATATTTCATCAGATAGTATGGCCTGGGATTTCACTGCTCTGCAGATAATACAAAGCTAATATGCTAACATACCAAAAAGCCAGCAGAATAGGCCAAATGGTCTGTCTTATCTGCTCAAAAGCCAGCAATCTAATGGCTGCCAGCCTCACCACCCACCCCAGCCCCTCAAGGGTGTCTTTTCTAGATTCAGTTTCCTCTTATACCTGTCCCACCCCTTCTTAAAGCCCTCCACTGTAGCCTCCTCCACCAGCCTCCCAGGAAGTGCATTCCATGGCTCTACCACCCTCTCAGTGAAAAAATACTTCCTACATTCCCCCCTGTAGTTTCCCCACTCCAACTTCCACTCATGGCCCCTGGTCACTCCCCCTTCTTCAGCCTAAACAACTCCCTGGTTCCACTCCTAATTATTCCCTTTACATACTTGAAAACCTCTATCATGTCTCCCCTATCCCTCCTCTCCTCCAGTGAGTAAAGCCCAAGCTCTTCCAGTCGCTCCTCACAAGGCCTCCCCTCCATGCCCTGAATCATCCTGGTCGCTCTCCTCTGGACCCTTTCCAGCAGCACTATGTCCTTCTTCAGGTGAGGTCTCCAGAACTGCACACAGTACTCAAGCTGCAGCCTGACCAAGGCATTATATAGAGGGAGGATCACCTCCCTGCTTCTGGACATAATTCCCCTGGCTATGCAACCTAATATCCTGTTTGCCTTGGCTGTAATTCTTCTACAATTTTCAGAGTTATTCATTTTGACATCTGACATCACCACTAAATCCCTTTGTCCCAATGTGGCATGCAGTGTGACCCCCCCAGGGTATATACATGGCCTGGGTTTTTGACCCCCAAATGAAATACCTTACATTTCCCGGCATCAAATTTCAGTCCCCACCTCCTTGACCACCCCTCCAGGGTATCCAGATCCCTCTGGACTGTCTCCCTTGCTTCCTCACTATCCACCAGTGCTCCCAATTTTGAATCATCCGCAAAAAGGCTCAACCGATTCCTAACCCCCCTCCATATATCCGAGACATAGGCATTGAACAAGAGTGGCCCTAATACTGAACCTTGAGGGACTCCACTGATTACCTTTCTGGGGGAGGATGTTATCCCACCCACCATTACCCTCTGTAAATGCCCCAAAAGCCAATTTTCAACTCAATTTAGCTCCTGTCTTCCCACCCCCATCTCCCCCATTTTTGCTATCAGTCCACTGTGAGGTATTGAATCAAACACCTTGCTGAAATCTAGGTATAGAACATCCACCAGCCTATGTCTATCCAACGCCCCCCGTCACCCAATCATAAAACTCTACAAGGTTGGTCTGACACGATCTCCCTGGGACAAAGCCATACTGTTTATTATCCTGGTGTCCTAACCTTTCCAACTGCCTCCCAAGCCTCTCCTTGATAAAGCCCTCCATTACTTTGCCCACTATAGACGTTAGACTGACCGGCCTATAATTCCTCGTCTCCTCCTTAGACCCCCCTTTAGCATAGGTACCACATAAGCCACCCTCCAGTCCTGTGGTACCCATCACATCTGCAGAGAGATGTTAAAGAGTGCACCAGTGGGGCTGCCAGCACATCTGCCAATTCCTTCATAACCCTCGGATGTATTCCATCCGGTCCCATCTCCTTATCTGTTTTCAGATTTCAAAGGGCTTCCCTCACCCTATCCACTGTGATTTCTCCTCCCCCCTAAACCACTCCCTCATGTAACCTTCCTACTCCTTCTTGGTCTGGTCTAGTCTGTGCCCCAGTCTCTTGCCATTCTAGCGACTCAGACTGAGACTGACCTCTCACTTTTACTGGCTCCTCATCTCTCTCATCAGACTGTAGGGATCCCTTATCACCCTCTGCAAATATTAAGCCAAAGTACTCACTTCACACCTCTGCCTGTTCCCCTGCTTCCTGAGCCCATCCTCCCACAATCTTAATCCTGTTGATCTGCATTCTTTCTTTTCTCTTCTCTCTTATTTATCTATAGAATCCCTTCTCCCCCCTCCGGATATCCCTAGCCAGGTTTTTCTCCATCCCTGCCTTAGCGCCTCTCACCGCTCTGATGCCCTTCCTGCCCAATAGTTCATACTCCCCTCACTCCATATCCCCCCCTAGAATGTTTGAAATGTATGTAGGCAGCCTTTCTGTCCCTCACCACGACCTCCTACACCTCCCTGGTCCACCAGCATGGCTTGCTGGTTCTACCATGCTTACACCTTATTTTAGCACAGGACCTAGTAGCCTCTTGTACCCCTTCTTTAATGGACTCCCACAATCTTCCTGCATCCATATCCGGTCAAACCATGTCCAACTTCTCCCTTAGAATCCTACCCATACCCACGAAGTCTGCTCCCCTGAAATCAACCACTACTGTATGAGTGCGGTTTTTCTCCTCCCCTAGATACAGCAGAAACCAAACCATGGCATGGTATCCACCCGCCAGTGGACTGCACCCCTCCAGGCCCCTAATTTGTTCACTGTCCACTAGGACAATGTCTAATATCCGCCCCTTTCTAGTAGGTTTCCCCACCTGCTGAACCAGGAAGGCATCCTGAAAGACATCCATCAGTCTCTGTTCCCTGGTTACAGAGGATGTCATGGTGTCCCAGTCTGCCTCTGGCATATTGAGATCACCCATGACAACCACCTTCCCTTTCCAAGTTCACAGTGAGCCTTGATGCTCTCAACCAACTTATCCTCCAGAGCCTCCTGTATTGCAGGGGGCCTCTATACCACCCCTATCTTCAATTTCTTCTCCCCTTCATTTGCAGTGTTACCCAAATCACCTCCACACCCCCACCAGCCTCCTCCACTCCTGTACCTGTCATTTGCACCTGGGATGATTGGTATGGTTGATGTACTGACTTTATGCCTGGTCAAGATCTGGGACTGGTTGTCCTCTAGCTAGCTGTGGTTCAAACTGGATAAGATGGAGGTACTGGTGATTGACTGTCTGGTCAGCAGCAAGGTGTGGGGGCCACAGCAGAGAGGCATGACTTAGTGCTTGGTTCCTCTAGTCTGATAGCCTCTGCTAAGGTGAAGAATCTCAGTGTCATTTTGGATGAAATACAGACACTTGAGGCTCAGGTGTCATCTGTAGTCAGAAATGGCTTTTACCATCTCCAAAACATCTCCCAGATTAAAGCCTTAGTCCCAAAAGAACACTTACTCTCACTGGTACCTGGCTCTGTGATTTCCAGACTCAACTACTGTAACACTGTGTATCTCAGGGGTTAGTGGAGGGGTCCTATGATGCCTGCAGCTGGTGCAAAATGCATTGGCCAGGTTACTGATGGGCCTCTGAGGTCACATCATGTGACCCATTCCTGTGTAACCTGCACTGGCTGCCGATGAAGTGGTGAATCTTCTTCAAGGTCCATTTTCTGACATACAAAACCCTATATGGACTGGGCCTGGGCTATCTGAGTGAACTGCTGTCTCATTACTGCCAAGTGTGCCCTCTCTGTTCCTCCAGTGTGAGCCTTCTAGCATTTCCCATGGCTAGACTCAAGACATCAGCAAAATCACCTCTTGGGATAGATTTGGAAAATTGCACTTGCTTTATTCATGAGACAAGGTCCCAGAAAGGCCATATTGGAGGTTTTGTGGAACAATGTTAAAAAGTATCAAAGTTATGAGTGAATGTTGAATATTTCAATGATTACTCATAACTTGGTCATTTTAACATATTTTTACACTATGAACACCCCACCTCATGAACCCATAGGTGAAAATTTTCAAATCCCACCAAAAGGTGATTTCGCACCGTGACTGTGTACAGTAATAACCTTTTGGGTCAGATTTGAAAGATTGCACTGCTGTAGCTCATGAGGCTGGGTCCCGAAAAGGCCATGTTGATCATTTGGTGTAAAAATATTTAAGAACGACAAAGTTACCTTATGAGTAAAAGTTCAACCCCCCCCCGACTGAAATACATTAAGCTATGCTTATCTTATTTTCTTATATAGCAGTCACCAGTTCTAGCAGCAAGACATGTCTTTGATCAGAGAGTGGTTCTACATCATGGGACATGTTCAGGTGACTGAGGGTGTGTAGGAGTTGTGGGATGATGGGTGCTAAGTAGGGTGTCAGGGTTTAGTGGGTCAGGGTCTAGGGGGTAAGATCAGTGATGGACCATTTTCTTTTCTACAGCTTAAAAAATCAAAAGATAAGGGACTGTTTTCTTTTTAGCAGGTACTGCATTTTGCATTTCTGGATCTGACACTGGGGACTGGGTACCCCAGTGTCAGCATATCCTTTATGGTGGCATCGGGGAGTGGGCACCCTGCTGTCACTAACTATGAATGAGGTGGCTGTGAACTGGAGGGGAAGGGGTCAGCAAGCAGTACTGGGGGTGGGCACCCTATTCCACTTTTTTCAATCTAAGTTTGGAAGAAAGGAGGAGGAGGGCTGGCTAAGCTGGGAAGGGGAAGGATTTAAAATAGAAAAATAGATAGCTAGTTAGATAGATAGATAGATAGATAGATAGATAGATAGATAAATAGACAGACAGAGATGAGGG
Source organism: Neoceratodus forsteri (assembly GCA_016271365.2). Classification (NCBI taxonomy): domain Eukaryota; kingdom Metazoa; phylum Chordata; order Ceratodontiformes; family Ceratodontidae; genus Neoceratodus; species Neoceratodus forsteri. The sequence continues at coordinate 452,870,189 of CM057452.1, read as the reverse complement.
GCTCGGTGGCTCACAGCTGCAACTGAAACTGGCAGCATGACTCTAGCTATGGCCTCTTAATTCAAGGATGTTTTGGGACCCAATTCACAAATGACAATGCACGGCTTGCCTCAAACCCTGCAGCAAACCCATTTTTTTGTGCAGCTGCACCAAACACTTCACTGCAAGATTTGTTTGATTCACAAAGTTTGGGTGCATTTGTGAAATGTTTCCCAATATATAGCAGCTTGCACCAAATATTTAGCACAAGCCCCATAAAAAGGGTACCCAAAATTGGTGCAAGTTAGACAAGAAAAAACTGGTCTAACTCACGACAATTCACACAAGGGATTGACAATCCCAATAGCTGGCAAGGGAATGCCACAAGCCGCATACGCCACATGTTTGGTGCACTCGGGGCTTGTAGCATTCTCAGATATGTTGTGAATTGGGCCCCTGCTGTCCTCATATTAAAAACATGAGTGAATTACTTCTCTCACTAAGCTGGGCACCCATGAGTTTTGAATGCCCAGAAACAATTTTTGCAGGCATATTCTAAAAAATCTAACACTGGAATCTAGCTTAACAGGTCTCATTTACCCGAATTTGTATGTACTTTCAATATTTTTGTTCCAAAAGAAAGCCAAGATGGCGGCCATCATGACTGGAATTTTTTCTCATGACAAGTAAACCTTTTCTCACGATGAGTAGATCATGAAAAGTAAGCCCACATAATCAGTGTTTCTTAAATGTTTGTATCAGAGAATTATCCAGAAACCAAACTTTTATTCCCTAAAACTCTGGAACTGTTTTCAATATTTTTTCACAAAACCGTCAAAAGTTACTACCTTTGCATAAGCTACTTCTACCCTGAAAGTTTAGCAAAAAAATTCTGTATTGTTTAGGCTGCACATATGAGCAAAACAAACCCATGTTACGTATAGGAGAAAAACACATTTTTTTTTCCATTTGCCATTGTGTATCTCACAAACCACACAAGATGCTATCACAGAACTTTTTAAATCTTGAGACTCTGCCAGCCAGACTACTGTACATGTGCAAAATTTTGAGCATTTCTGTTGAGCACCGCCAAAGTTATTAAGGTGAAAAAAGTGGGGTTTAACAGTAAACACACTATTCAACTCTAACTATAGTGCTACTACTGCACCAGTATAATATATACATATGTGTGATATGCCTTAGCCCTACCTGAAATATCACCAATATTCCCCATGAGTGCAGTTTGACCTTATGACATCATAAGTGACCAAGCTATGATGATGTTAAAGGCAAAAGTGCTTGAGGGGAGATACTGTATAGCCAATATTTCAGGTAAGAAGCATGGCATAGTTGATTTATGAAACACACTTTGTGTGTTGCATTACTGCTTATGCCTTTTTTCCTTTTAATTTATGTTATTTTTATTTTCAGGATGAGCCAGTGGGATTTTTGGGTGACAGAGTGGATGCTAAATTATTTTGAAGCACACGACACTTGCTTGCATCACTGCATCATCATGTATTCTGAGCTGTGGGTATGCGATAATGATCAGAGCCAGATGATGGAGTGTTTGTTGGCTGTGCAGAGGCTGGGGAAGGAATACTCATTGCTGTCATAAAGGCCAGAATCTGATTGGGTGTTGCTTTGGGAGGCAGGGAACACAATTAGTTTTGAAGTAGAATATTTTGGGGAAAATTTAGCATTTCTGCAGTGACTTTGAGGCCCAGATATTCAAAAGGGTTGCACATGGTGCAACAGTGTTGCACCATGCACAACCCACTGATGCACCCTGGTGCGATATTCAAAAGGGAAAAGTGCGCCGCACAATTCCCGATGTGCCGGAGCGCATCAGTAATGTATGCAGGCATGGTGGGGGGGCATGTCCACGCATAACCTGCACAGCCCAATATTCAGCCCGGGATGTGCAGAGCCATGCTTGAGCAACCCCTACTTGTGTCTGCACAAAGTTAAGCCCAAAAAAAAGGAACAAATGATGGCCACCCACAGGTGAGCTGCTGCATTGCAGGGTGCAATACGGCAGCTGCCACCTGTGGGTGGCCACCCGACTTCCTGCCACACCTGGTGGTGCCCCTCCCATGCCCCACCATGGGCATCTGTGTACATAAACCCCCCCTCCAATATCCTTGGTGGTCCAGTGGACCGATCGCTGGCCGATCGCAGGCATCTGGCTAAATCAAACACCCCCCGTCATATATCCCTGGTGGTCCAGTGGACCCCTATGTGCCCGATCATGGGCATCAGTATAATAACCCCCCGTCCAATATCCCTGGTGGTCCAGTGGACTGATTGCTGCTCGATCGCGGGCATCTGGTTTAATCAACCCTCCACCAATATCCCTGGTGGTCCAGTGGACCGCTCTCTGCCCGATCGAGGGCATCTGTAAAGCATATAAAATTGCCTATTACCCTGGTGGTCTAGTGTACCCCTCTTCCCACCCGCCCATTGAGCCCCACTGCCCGCCCCAGTCAGCTGGCGGGCGGCAGCACCCACCCACTGCCACCCCACCGCCCACCAACTGACAGCTCAGTAGGCCTGCACGTCCATTGGTTCACAGTGTGAGCCAATGGGCATGCAGCCATACCGTACTACACAGTTCAGATATGTGAATGATTCATTCAAATAATTGGACTGTGTAGTACGATATGGTTGCCACACCATTGGCTCATGCTGTGAACCAATGGGTATGCAAGCCCCTACTGAGCTGTCAGTCGCTGGCGTGCAGGTGTGTGTGCTGCCACCCGCTGGCTGACCAGGGGGCGGGCAGTGGGGCCCAGTGGGCGGGTGGGGAGGGGGCACTAGACCACCAGGGTAATAGGTCGTCTTACGTGATTTACTACCAGGGATATTGGCGTGGGGGTGATTTAACCAGATGCCCGTGATCGGGTAGCGATCGGTCCATTGGACCACCAGGGATATTGGACAGGGGGGTTATTATACCAATGCCCTCGATCAGGCACATAGCAGTCCACTGGACCACCAGGGATATTAGGGGAGGATATTTCTTTTAGACATCTGCCTGCGATTGGGCTGCAGGGGGCGTTGGTCCCTGACGGCTGCTGCCTGGCAGGGTGCCAGGCACAAGTTGTCGGGGATCGGCGCACCTCTATGCTAATGGGATGCAAATGGGGCCATAATGACATACAAATGGCTCCATGTGCATCTTGCATAAATTATGGTCTCATTTGCATGTCCCCTTTTGACTATCGCAGGTGCTGTGCATGGCGCAATGGCAATTACGCTAGCGCATCTCCATGCTCCACTCTGGCCACTTGCACTGGCACAGTGCCACTGTACCATGCACAGTGGGGGTGGCCAGGGTGTGATATTCAAAGCTGCTGCACCATAGCGCAGCTCCGTTGAATATCGCCCAGGCCACACCCTTGCACAACCAAGTTGAGCTGCACCCAGGCTTGCGCCACAGCCTGGCACAGTTTGAATATCTGGGCCTAAGTGTGCAAAATCAGATGAGAAAGTGATATGTTGGTGGCAGTCATATAATGAAAGCAGTCAGCTAGAGCCTGTGCACAACTAAGGAACTGTAGTCTAATCTGCTCGTGCTGTCAGCTCCAACCACTAGCTACCAACTATGTGGATAAATTCTGGCATGGGGGGCCTACAGTGAAGATAAATTCAATATTCTCACTCTAGATCTGGCCATCCTGTAAATATGAAGCATATGTTTCAGACTTTATCCTCAATAGTGTTCCATAAATATATTGTATGAGTGCAGTAGTGCCCCTATGATTACGGCTGAGTTGAGTAATCAATGTTAAACCCCTAATTTTGTGCCTTAATAGCTTAGGCAGTGTTTATAAAATAAGCTGAAATTTTGCACGTATTGTCTAGGAGGCATGGTCTAAATCTGTGGAAAGTTTTGTGATGGCAGCTTGCGTGGTTTCTGAGATCTACATATGTCATTTTCCTGTAGACATCTTTTTTTTGTCATTTTTATTAAATTTGAAAAAGGAAGGATATACATTGAGACAGAAAAGTAACACAGAGAAAAAAATAATTATGAATACAAGAGGACATATGTAGAGGACAAAATTAATTCCTGAGAGGTAAAACAAGATATAAATTAAAAAACATATCTCAGCTTTCTAGATAATATTGACGAACAGTGAGCTATAATTAGATAGCACGTCTTCCATGCTTGCTATGTAAATATTAACAAAATGTAAAGTCTAGCAGTCCATTAACTATCTAAATAAGCAGTACCAGCTCAAGTCTTTAATAACATTCCACCCCAAAAGAATATCCTAGTAACCTAGGGGATAATCACATACGGAGCAAAGAATGAGAATAAAAATTAGTACTAGTAAGCAATGATAATACAGATTTAGGAAGAGGTCATCATAAAAACCATCAAACAAATCAAACAAAAGCAAAATTCCCATATGAAGGGGGCCATCTACCAATGCCAGCTCCATTTAGTTGATGAAGCAAATAAACTAAGTCCCACCTAATAAATGTATCCAAAAGGGAGTTGCCCTGATAAGTCCTTAAGGGACAAACTGTAGCAGTATATCTGATGCATAACCCATTTTCACCACCTTAGTTCAAAAACATTGATATGATTCGCCAATCTGGTGAGAGGTATTCAAGCATATATTTACAGAGTCAAGGTGTGCCCGGTCTCCTTAGTAGGAATATGATTAGTTCACCATAGCCTGGTAATGACTTTGTTGGCTGCTAAAATCAGAAGGGTGACCTGTCTATAAGTTGTTTTATCTACTCTGACCGCTTGGGCGATAGCAGTTAAAATATAAACTGGAACAAGAAGATCTGCATAGTCATAATTAAGGACATTTTCCTGGATGACTTCACTCCAGGATGGGGCCAAAAGCCAACACTCCCAGAGGATATGCACCTGATCAGCATGATCACAACCACACTCTCTCCAACAACTCATGGGATGCTTGAAAATATGGCCACTATAATTGGAGTATGGAAAAATCTATCCCGAAGTTTCCAGGTGGATTCCTTCCAGTATGGAGAACTAGAGACCTTAAAGGACTGGAGAGAGAAATCCCTCCAGCTTAATGCAGAGATATCAATCTACAGATCTTTGGACCAGGCCACCCTAATCATATCATCTGAATAACCCAATTTCTCATTGAGGGCCTTGTATATAGAGCTTATCAAATGTTCAGTAGGAGTACCATGGTTATGAATGTAAATCAGAGACACCAATAATGATGGTTTTGCCGCAATAATGGAGAGGGCCTTCTCGGATGAACTGAGGTATAATTTAAGTTGCAGATACTTAGAGTACAAAAATATTTCTGCAGGAGACCAAAAGTCAATTGGAAGGAAACAAATGACAGCATGCCTGTGGGACTTATCAGTTGGAATACATAATTTAAACCCTGGATGCACCAAAAACATAGGGCCTTATCCATTTTATAGGGGAGAAAGGATTGATCATGTGCCAAAGCTCTAAAAAATAATACTTCTGATGGACTAAGGTATGTTTTACTAAAATCAACCAATGGCGAAGGGGCTCAGCAGTATATTGGGTAAATTTTGAAAGGGGAAGGCATAGCAAAGGGTGACCAAAAAGATATCCTGAAAGATCAAATAAATGACTCCAATGAAACTCAGTTTGTTTTCAGTATGCATCTTAGGTGGGATTCAGCCATAATACAATTCGCAGTTGAGTCACTAATGCATACCATTTTAAATTAGGTAGGTTTAAACCTCCCTGTTCCCATGGGAGCTGGAGTAGAGAATACCAAATTCAAGGGAGTCGACCCTTCTAAATAAAATGCAAAATTAATCTATCCCACACTTGGAAATAAGAGTGAGAGGGGGCTAGTGGATAAGTTTGAAGCAAAACTAATATTTGTGGAAATATATTTTGTTGTATTGCTTCCACCCTAGCCAAAAAGTTTAATGGGAGCTGTGCCCATTTAGCGAGGTCTGCAGCCAACTGCTGAGTCAAGGGTTCAAAATTAAGTAATTTAGTATGGATCAGATTCTTAGTTAACATTATCCCTAAATAACGTATGGTCAGTTTATGCCATTTAAAAGGGTATGCTGATTTCATCGGTGTTGAGGGTATAGTTATAAAGTAAGACCTCCGTCCTCTGCTCATTCACCCTGTACCCCACCAGTAACCCAAAAAGATGAAGCTGATTCCAGACTACTGGAACAGATTTTTGGGTGTTGAGCAAGGTAAGTAGAATGTTGTCTGCAAAAGGAGAAATTTTATATAATCTGCCACCCACAGGTATACCTTCTATTTCTGGGTGGGACTGTATTGCACAGGCTAAAGGTTCAAGATCTGGCACTTCGGTTAATATCCCAGTACTGACACTGTAGTGCAGCATGAGAGGGGGTGCTGCACTTCTGAGGTGCCATCTTTCGGATGAGACATTAAACCGAGGTCCCATCTGCCTAGATTGGTGGTAGTTTGGGTGGATGTTAAAGATCCCATGGCACTTATTGAAAAGAGTAGGGGAATTTCCCAAGTGTCCTGGCCAAATTTACCTCATTCACTAAGAATACCACCAACAGCTTAATCTGGTTCAAGGTCAGTTGGCATTCATCTGTATCATCCTCCCCCTGGTCGTGCCTGAAAATAGGCAGGATTTGTCTAGTGCACTTACCCGGTCAAAAAAAACTAAAATAAATAAATAAAAAAATAAAGATACAGGGTGAAGAGCAGATGGGACAAGAGACATCCCTGATGGGTGCAGTGCATGAGGGTAAAGGAGTCAGATAAACTACCATCAGGCCTAACATAGGCCTGAGGGGTGGCATATATAGTCTGAAGTTGGATCAAAATTAGCTTCGGAAACCCAAAAATGGGAGAAAGTCACCCAGAGAAATGGCAAAGCAACCCTGTCAAAAGCCTTTTCAGCATCGAGACCCAGGAAAATGAAAGGGAACTTCCTTTGAGTTGCATAATTTATCAGCAAATATGTGTGTCAAACTGCACTGTGGGCTTGTCTATTCTTAGTATATCTCACCTGGTCAGGATTAACCAGAGAGGGAAGTTGAATTTTGAATCTATGAGCAAGGATAGACATATATATCTTATAATCAAAATTTAGCATTTATATTGGGCAATTTGAAGCAGGGGCCTTAGGATCCTTATGGGGATTAAGTATGGATGCTATAACGGTGTATCTTCGGGAGAGAGGAGGAGGAGTACTTTCCTGAATTTCATGACAGGCTGCAAGCAGGGTGAAAAAAAGGAACTCTTTCTGAATGCTTTATAAAATTCAAAAGGGTACCCATCAGGGCCAGGAGCCTTCATGGTTTTGACATATTTAAGAACCCTAATCAGATCTTTTATAGTGAGAGGAGCCAATTCCGCCTTGGCCTGCTCTGGGGATAACTTAGGCAAGGATAGTTTCTGTGGATAATATTCAAGTTGGGCTACAGGTGGGGAAGGATCTGCAGTATGTAATTTTTGATAATACTTAGCAAAGGATTGTCTAATAGGTAAGGGGTGTGTATGCAGGTTCCCCATATCAAGATCCTTCAAAGTGGTCACACAAGCCCTGGCATTGAATGTTCTTAGTCTACGGGTCAAATTCTGTTCTTCTCTGAGACCTCCCTCATGAAAAGTATGCTTTAAGTAAAATAACTGCTGCTCTTTTCTTTGATACACTATTTTTTGAATCTCTTGCCATAACATTTGTATCTGGGGCTGCACCTAGTGAGCTCCCTGGGCATCAAAGTATTGCAGGGTCCTTAACTCCTCTTGGAGACCCTGAAAATTCACATCTCTCTCTCCCTGCACTTTTTGGAGGAATAGGCAGTGATCTCCCCCCAATAACCATTTTGAGCATTTCCCAAAGGCCAGTGGATGAAACATCTGTATGAGAGTTCTCTTGGAGAACTCTGGGTATTAATTGTTGTATCATTTGACAGAAATGAGGGTCCTGGAGGTGAACTAAATTCAAATGCCAGTGTCTAACTCCACGAGTAGACTCTAAGGCAAATTTGGCATAAACAGGGGCATGATCAGATAAAAAATTCATACCATGCCAGACATCCTGAAGAGTTTCAAGATGGAGACCATCTGAAAAGTTAACTTGGAGGCAAGCTGAGTAAGGTGTTGTAAACTTTAGTTTACATTCCCAGAGTAAATGTAGCATAGGACCATATGCCAAGCATTTAGAAAGCAGGAGCGGGAAGTAGTGATTATCCATGTGAACTCATTTGCCATTGTAAAAGAGAGCACCCATCCACCAGGCATGGGATAGAATGTCCTGCTTAACAGCATAATTAAGGAAGCAAACAATGATATAATGTGGGCGAGCATCTGGGCCTGATGGTTTGGCTGCTAAAGACCAATGCACCTATTCTGTTTGAAGAGGCAGAAGATCCTCAGAGCTGAGCAGAGAAGGAATTAAGTCCTGCAAAAAGCTGATCATGCCCCTATTCTCAGCATCTTCAGGAACTCCATTGATCTAATTATTTCTTTTTCTAGACTGGTTCTCCAGGTCCTCATGCTAGTTTAGAAGGATTTGTTGGTCCTGGAGAGATTTAGTGATGAGCGTTTCCAGCCAATCAATGTAGGCATCCAAATCAGAAATAGTTTGCTCGAGCTCACCCACTCAGTTCTCTAAAGCTGACAGAGATGCCCAAAACTCAGCTTGCAGTGAGTGAAATTAAGGCTGAAAAGCTTGAAGTTCACCCAGGATGATCAAGGTGGTGGGCTGTTGCGAAGATGGTTCAGGAGCTGTCGCCATATCAGAGGCCTCTGCAATAGAAGGTAAGCTCCTACCCTCCAGCGGTAAGCCTTGTTGAATTGCTGCAGAATCCCCAACTTTGGCACCTTTTTTTTCACCTCCCATGTAGACAGCACCACAAGGATAAGAATTAAGCCCTCCAAACTTAGAAATATGCAGACAGATAATAAAAAAACAGTTGGGTGACAGCAGAGCTAATTTCCACCGCTCCATTCAATAGCACTGTGTCACTGGAAGTTCCTTCCTGTAAACGTCTAATTTTTTTCCTGTACTTAACATAAGATTTGGGTTTGCTGTCACATACAGCCAACACAGAATGGATTTTTAAAAAAATTTTCAGGCTAGAAGCATGCTATGCAAAAGCAGTGCCTTTGGAAGGTTTTGTGAAAAAATATTACATGGTTCAAGAGTTATACAGATTTAAATATCCTAGATGAAATCCTTGAACCCCTGACAAAGATCTTCTACCTTTCCCTAAGATTGGGTCAATTCCCATCACTCTGGAAATAGGTGACTATCACACCTGTACACAAAAGTGGAGACAAGTCACTGCACGCCAACTGCAGGCCCATCTCCATCCTCCCTCCTTTATCTAAAGCTCTGGAACAAATAGTCTTGGACCAGCTTGTCAAGTTCCTGCACAAATATGAAATCCAGTGTCCAGAACAGCATGGCTTCTGAAAAGGGCATAGTACCACCACGACACTGTTGGAATTTACCAGATTCATCCACGACACACTCAATCAAGGAATCTGTTGGGCGCAATATTCATTGAGCCGACAAAGACCTTTGATACTGTTAACCACCCACTCCTACTCAGGTAACCGACCACTCTTGGGCTGTCCAAGGATGCACTGCTCTGGTTTGGTAGCTACCTTGGGGGAAGGGTCCAACGTATTACGATTGCTGGCGTCACCTCTGATGAAAAAACAGTCTTCTCAGGTGTCTTGCAGGGGTCTATACTGGGGCCATTACTCTTTTCTGTCTTCGTGAACAGTCTCCCTAGCGTCTGCCAACAGAGAATATTACTCTATGCAGATGAAGCAGTACTGTTTACTAGCAACCAAGGCTCTAAACAACTTGAGAGTCAGTTGCAGTGTGATTTCAGGCATATTGAAGAGTAATTTAACTCACAAAAACTCATCCTGAACTACAGCAAAACTAAGGTCATGACATTCTGCAACACACGGAGCAAATATAAACCTCTGTCCCTCACCATCAAGAACTATGTGGGAACTTCACTTGAACATGTTCCTGAGTTTAAATATCTCGGCATCACTTTGGACAGTTCCCTTGCTTACACGCAGCACATTGGCAATGTAGCTAAGGCCACCAACATACAAATTGGATTGCTCCACAAGCACAAACACTGCATGACCACTGATGCCCTTAGACTGCCCATCTACAGCTCTGTCACCTCCATCATTGACTATGGTATAGTCATCTATGGCTCTGCTTCCCCTACTGCCCTCTGGAGGATATTGTTGATGACACTCAACAAGGCCTGTATCCTTCTAATGGGTGCCACCCACCTAACACACAGCTATGACCTGTATGCCCAGGCTGGATGGCTACCACTCCTTAGTAGAATACAATACCAGACCTGCTTGTTAACCAAAAAAGTTCCCCTTGGGCTCATGCCATCAGGAGTGGCAAAGTTCCTTACTGCCAACAGCAGTACCCAGCTTTCACGCAGTGCTCTATATCAAACCTTCCAGGTCCCCAGATGAAAGAACACAATGGGTCAGAGGTCGTTCACGCACAGGGATCCTCAGTGGTACAATACCCTTAACAAAGGAACACTTACAACTGTGATGCTTGGTCCCTTTAAAAGGCAACTCCAACTATTCCTCACCTCTACCATTCAACATGACTGCCTCTCTTAAGTAACTGCCTCCTCATTTTACCCTAGTCAAAGGTGACCTGTAACCTCCCTCAAAGCTCCACTTTTGTGGCACAAGTTTCCTCCACTCTCACCCCTTACCCCTCCACACCACACTGCCTCACCCACCCTCTCTCCTCCCTACTGGCACTTTCAGATATGGGGCCCCTCCAGCCCATCCATCTCGCACTTTTGCCATCCACCAACCTGCTGAAAATGGCCCTTTAGCCTGACTACTTCTTCCTGACTCCCTCCTACCCTATACTAACTATATAATGTTCACACTGAAACTTGTCTGAAGCTGGCTTATGTTGTCTCTCTCCATTTTTGGCTGTATAATAAATGCTTAGACATCTTTGTGTTTTAAAGACTGTAACCATTGTTGACCTTTGTATGTACAGTATGTTATCCTACATCCTTTGATGTGGAACCTTTGTAAATGAGCAGTTCCTGCTCAAAGTTATTTGTAATCCTAGAGTTTAATAAAAAAAAAATAAAGTTTTTTTTTTGTCTGTTCTGAGCATACTCAGTAGGGTTTTTGGGATAACGTTCTGATATGACACCAAAAATTCTGTGTCAAAAGACCATTTTTGTTTTCTCACGAGTTGCTTCTTACAGCACCACAAAGTATTTTTGTGCTGCTGTGAGACTCACCATCTTAATTATCCCCTCAGAATAATAAACATAGAAAACACATATCATGGTGTAATTTTAAAAAAATAAACCCATGAACCTAGTTAAAAAGGACCTGCTTAGCTAGATTCTGATGTTTATTTTTTAAAATAATGACCAGAAATAAATTTTCTGGGCACCCAAAAATCCAGGGTGCCCAGCTTAGTGAGAGGAGCAGTTCATCTGTGTTCTCTGTATGAGAACAGAAGGACTTTCTTAAGTTTTGTGGCCATAGCTGGAATTCTGCTGCAGGCTGCAGTGAGAGTAGTGAGTCACTGATCCTCTGTTCTATCTTCGTGCTTCTGTTTCTCTATCTGTCTCTATCTATCTATCTATCTATCTGTCTGTCTGTCTGTCTGTCTGTCTGTCTATCTCTTTTATTTATTAAATAGACCAGAGTGCCCACCCCAAGTAATGCTTCCCCCTCCTCCCCTCCAGGTCATCTTCTTGTGGTTCCCAAAGTTTTGTGTATGTTTATATATATATATATATATATATATATATATATGTGTGTGTGTGTGTGTGTAGAGAGAGAGAGAGAGAGAGAGAGAGAGAGAGAGAGAGAGAGATAAACAGACAGACAGCTAGACAGGGATAGATTTAATATATATGCTGACCAGAGTGCCCACCCCTGGTATCATTGCTCATGGCCCCCCCTCCAGATTGTCCCATTAAATACATGATGGCACTGAGGTGCCCATACCTGGTGCTGCTGAACAGTAGCCTGACACTGGTGTGCCCAATCCCCAGAGTCAAAATATCACTATCTCCTAAAAAAAAAAAGAAAATCATCCTTATTTTTTTTTGTTGGTGCCTACAAAAAAAGAAAATGGTCCTTCACCAATCTGACCCCAACCCTGATCTCCCACTCTCCCACTCAGCACCACTATCCCACAGCACCATGCTCTCTACACACCCTCACTGTCCTGAATATGTCCCATAGTGAAGATTCACTCAACCACTAGAACAAAGAGAACAATAGGCCTGGTAGAGAAATTACAATGAAAAGAAAGGCAGTTTTAAGCTAAAACAAGATAAAACACCAGTAAAAACATTGCAAATAATGTGGCATATATCAAATGCATAATGGTTGCAGTAGAAGAACATATTTATCTCCACACGAGTGGTACGACCTTTATAACTAACTTGTGGCTTCACCACTCATGAGTTATGGATCTTACCACTCACCAGTGGAGATAAATGTGTTATTACAGTACTTCAATCCATATGTATTCCCTATATATTTATATATACACATTTATAAAATGAGTAGAACAAATCAATGGAAATCAGGGTCCCTGACTGGATAAAATACATCACTTGACCATGCATTATCCCTCAGTGACTGCACGTCTCCCACTATGACAGCAAGCCTTCACTATTATCCATCCCTCAGAATCTTCTCACTAGTAGACAAGAAGATCACTCCACACCTGGCACACACAGACTGTCACACACACACACATCTGGCACACAAGGCTTTCAAAACCATAACCAAGTAAATCTATTTAGCTGTCCTACACTGCAAACAGTTATCCGGTTGATCCTGCCATGATTTTTTCACAGGTTAAAAGTGACAAAAAACGTAGCTGGTTGATTCTGCTATTTTTACACTGTTTTAGCTGTAATGGCTTTCACTTTCCTTTTGCATTGTAGTGTGAATGAGCGGCCTTCACTCCTGAAACAAAAAACCTGCAGGCAAAGCTTTATAATGAGCCATGTTTTGTACAAAAGGTTGCAAGCTGTTAGTTTTAAAGTGACTTTAGTTACTTTTGTCTAAAAAAGCCACCGAGTGCAGAGCAACGAGAACATGCAAGTTGATGGCTTCAGAAGAGTAAACGCAAGTGTAAGCAAGTGTTGCTATTGCAACAGTTGCTCAGGCTCGCTTCTACACTTCTGAAGGTGCCAGCTTGGTGGCTGTCCTCGCTCTTCATTCTGCAGCTTTTTTTTTTAGACAAAAGTAACTAAAGTCACTTTAAAACTACACAGTTTACATCTTTTTGTACAAAACCTGGCTCATTATAAAGCTTTACCAGCATTTATTTTTTTACCGAAATGAATGCCGCTCAGTCGTGATACAGTGCAAGACAAACGTGAAAGTCTTTACAGCTGAAACAGTATGATAATGGCAGAAACAACCATACGTTTTTTTTTTTATCACTTTTAAACCTAACAAAGTCCTGACAAGATCAACCAGGTCACCTAGATAAAACTCTTAATTTCTGCCAGAAAAGGTCTACCAGGATCAAGATTACCTAAATAAAACTCTAATTTCTGCCAGACAAGGACTAGCCCCCCTCCCAAGAAAAAAATACGTCTAGCTATTTTATAAGATAGATACTTCACTACAAGGCATGCGGTCATGCTCTGATATATGCATGCCTTGGGTGGTTGAATGCACAAGTGCATGCCCTGTAGTGGATTATCAATTACATATACATACATGTATACATATATATATATATATATATACATATATATATATATATATATATGCATACATACATTGATGCCTGCTGAGGGGTACTAGTGGTGGTCAGAAAAGACAAACTGAGCCAGAGCCACTGAAAACTCAGATACCACTTTACAGCAAAAACTGTTCCACTGAACCTAAAACATAGGAAAAAGGGGGTAAGATAGCAGCAGCCTTATGGTGGCGCCAGCCCAAGCTCTGGCAGGTGTAAAAATATACTTGTATAGATACACTAGTGATCTCAGATAAGACTTGCCACCTAACACATTTTCAAGTAGTGCTCAACAAAAGAAAAAAAAATGATGTATTAGAATGCATCTATAGTTTATTCCTACTTGGGAAAAAGAAAACTCAGAAAAACTACTTGGAAACAGTGCCCAAATATTGGAGCACCCTCAGTATATGAGGTATATGACAAACTGAGACCCCCCCCATTCCCTCTCTTACAATTATGGAGCCAATAAATAAGCAAAATGCTGTTAGGATGAAGGATAGCACAAATACAATAAATCTTGTTACCAGTTGCGCCTACTACAGTATACAGTGCTAACTGGAAGAGCTTTTTACAGCTGCCATTTCCATGCAGCAGATATTTACACTTGGGGATTTACCACACAAGAGAAACTAAGCACCCAGTGACCTGACACAACCCAGTTGTTCAAGAATAGTGTAGGATAAATTGTGTACCACTTATAGGGCTACTCTCAAGTGGAATTACATTGAAGTCCAGATACCACTAAGGTGCAGTGTTGCATAAAGCAATTAATAGAAATATACACAAGGTAAGGGGATGTACCCAAGGCAGGTAAAAGGGGTGGGGTTAAAAGATGGTAAAGAGAGATACACAAATAAAATTTGTTTTTGTAAGGATTGTGCTAAACCCTGTTTTTTGTTGAGTTTTCAAAATGATTTTGTTGTTCAATTTTTTTTATATACAGTGTATTTCTTAGACAACTCTGTATCCCAGATGGGGTCGAGAGAGAGAGAGAGAGAGAACAAGAACCACCAGGTCCATCTACTCTGCCCATTGTCTTTTAGCCTAACCTTCTAACTGCCCTTGGGTTTGAGGGCTCTGTTGTATCTGTCCCAAGCAATCATGAAACCAACCACTGTGCTTGCCCCACCACCTCTGCAGGCAGACTGTTCCAGACATCCACCACTTTTTCTGTGAAGAAAAACTTCCTGGCGTTGGTGGAGAACTGCCCTCCATGCAGGCTTAGATCATGCCCCCTGGTTCTGCTGCCCTTCTTAAATTGGAAGAGATCGTCTATCTGCACCTGGTTTATGCCTTTTTTGTACTTGAATGTTTCAATCATGTCACCCATATCTCTTTTCTGTTACAGGAAATACATGTTCAGTTCTCTTAGTCTATCCCTGTAGGACATCTCGTGTAGTTCCTGAATCATTTTTGTTGCCCTTCTCTGTACCGTCTCCACTCAGTCAATGTCCTTTTTGAGGTGGGGCCTCCAGAATTGGACGCTGTACTCCAGGTGAGGTCTAACCAGTGATCTATACAGCGGATGGATCACTTCCGTCTTCCTGCTTGTGATTTTCATCCCAATGCATCCTAACATACCACTGGCCTTTAATGCTGCCTTCTCACACTGTTTACCTACCTTCAAGTTGTCTGAGACAATGATTCCCAAATCACGCTCTTGATTGGAGGCAGCTAGTCTTTCCCCTCCATGTAATATGCCTTATTTGGATTTCTTTTTCCTACGTGCATGACTCTGCACTTTTTGGCATTGAAACTCAACTGCCATGCTCCAGACCATTCTTTCAGTTTCTAAAGGTCAGCTTCCATCTTGTCCACTCCCTGCTGGGTGTTGACCATGTTGCATATTTTGGTGTCATCTGTGAACAGATACACCTTTCCCTGTAGTCCAATAGCTATGTCTGATATGAAAATATTGAAGAACAGGGGCCCCAGTACTGAACCCTGGGGCACACCGCTGGTTACCCTATCTTCTGATGATACTGCCCCATTTACCTGCACTTTCTGGGTTCTGCCCTGTAACCAGTTTTTAACTCATCTAACTACTTCTGATCCAACTCCTGTGTGGTCTAGCTTCTTTACCAACCTTCTGTGTGGAACTGAGTTGAAGGCCTTGTTAAAGTCTAAGTAGACTACATCTACCACCCCCACTATCATCTATAATCTTTGAAACACAGTCAAAAAACTCAATCAGGTTTGTCTGACATGACCTACCTGCTGTGAAACCATGCTGCTTGGGGTCCTGATGGCTGCTAGCCTCCAGGAATGCCACGATCCTGTGTTTAAGTAGTGTCTCCATTAACTTCCCCACTATGGATGCAAGGCTTACCGGCCTATAATTTCCAGAGTCCTCCCTGCTGCCTAATATGTGGAGTGGGACCATGATTGCTCTTTTCCAATCTTTGGGTGCCTCCCCACTCTTTAGGGATTTGGTGAATAATTTAGCCAGTGGGGCAACCAACTCTAATCCCAGTTCCTTTAAGATCCTGGGGTGCATTTTATCTGGCCCCATGGCCTTGTCAACTTAAAGTTTATTTAGTGCCTCCAGCACTTCACTCTATGCAAAGGGACTAGTATCAACCCCCTATCCAGGAGTTTTGCATTTTGCCATTTCTGGGCCATCTCCTGGATCCTCCTCAGTAAATACAGAGCAGAAGTACTTGTTTAGGATTTCTGCTTTTTCTGAGTCATCTTCTGTTGTTTTCCCTTCCTGAATTGGAATCTTGTCTATACCCCCTTTTGCCTTCCTTCTTTCCCAGATGTATCTAAGGAAGGATTTGTCTCCTCTCTTTGCCTTTTCTGCTATACTTGCTTCTGTCTGCACTTTTGCCTGCCGTATTTTTTTGCTGGCTTCTTTCATTTTCTCCTTGTACGACATCCAGTATTCTTCCTTGTTTGTTCCCTGGTATAGCTTGAAACATAGAAACATAGAGTTTGGTGGCAGATAAGGACCGCTTGGCCCATCTAGTCTTACCATTTCCCTACCTACAGGATAGGCAGCAGATCCTAGTTAACCAACAACCTATTTCATCCTACCCCACGCAAGAATTGCCTTATGTCTGTCCCATGCATTCTTGAATTCTCCCACAGTTTTAGACCACACAACCTCCTCAGGAAGGCTGTTCCATGCATCCACTACCCTCTCTGTGAAAGAATACTTCCTCACATTGCCCCTGAACCGCCCTTCTTCTATCTTTAAATTGTGTCCCCTTGTTCTTGCACGTCTCTTTTTCTGAAAGATGCTACCCTCTTGGACTTTGTTGATTCCACTGAGGTACTTAAAAGTTTCTATCATGTCCCCCCTCTCCCTTCTTTCCTCAAGGGTATACATATTAAGCTCCTTTAGTCTCTCCTCATACGGCTTCTCTTGCAGACCCCGCACCATTTTAGTTGCCCTCCTCTGGACTACCTCTATCCCGTCTATGTCCTTGTGGAGATGGGGTCTCCAGAACTGGACACAGTACTCCAGATGGGGTCTCACCAACTGTCTGTACAGAGGGATAACAACTTCCTGTTTTCTGCTGCTGATGCCTCCCCCTATACAACCCAGTATACCTCAGCCCTCCCTTCTGCCTTCTCACACTGCTTGCTAATCTTAAGGTCATCTGATATGATTACCCCCAGGTCTCTTTCGTTTTTTGTTGTTGTTACTACCTCCCCACCCATTGTGTATTCTTCCCTGAGTTCTTGTTTCCCAGGTGCATTATTTTGTGCTTCTTAGCATTGAATCTTGGCTGCCATACTTCTGACCATTCCTCCAACATTGCCAAGTCCCTTTTTATCCTTTCCACGCCTCCTTGTGTATCAACCCTGTTGCAGATCTTTGTGTCATCTGCAAAAAGTCATACTTTTCCTTCCAGTCCCTCTGCAATGTCACTGATTAAGACATTAAAAAGGACTGGACCCAATACTGAACCCTGCAGTACCCCACTAGTAACCCCTCTTTCTTCAGAGTGGACTCCATTTACAATTACCTTCTGTGTCCTGTTGTGCAGCCAATGTTTTACCTAGGCTACCACCCTGGGACGCACTCCCAGGCTGGTTAATTTGACTATTAATCTTTTGTGTGGGACTGTGTCAAGTGCCTTGCTAAAGTCTAGGTAGGCCATGTCCACAGCCCATCCCTGGTCTACTACTTTGGTCACCCAGTCAAAGAAATCTATTAGATTCATCTGACATGACCTTCCAGCTGTGAACCCATGCTGCCTTGGGTCCTGTGCTCCACTGGCCTCTAGGTACTCAACTATTCTTTCCTTCAGAAGTGACTCCATCACTTTCCCTACCACAGAGGTCAGACTGATAGGTCTGTAGTTTCCTGCCTCTGTCTTGGTCCCACTTTTGTGAAGGGGAATCACATCCGCCTTCCTCCAGTCCTAGGGTACCACACCATCCTTCCATGACTTATTAAAAAAGAGTAGCCAGTGGTTTCACTAGTTCCTCCCTTAATTCTTTTAGAATTATGGGATGAATTCCATCAGGACCCATTGCTTTGTCCACCTTCGGTTTTAGGAGTTCTTGCAGAACCCTTTCTTCTGTGAAAGGACTGGGATTGACCCCCCCATCAAGAGTGCTTCTGTTAATTGGATTAGGCACTTCTTTTTTTCTTTCATTATTTTAGCCACTTCCTTTGAAAGTCATAAGGGGGCTTTGTTTTCTTTTCTCTTTGGTAACCCTTCTGGAGCATTGGTCAGTGGCTGTCTGGATTGCTTTCTTAGGTTTCCCCCACATGACATTGACCTCATCCACTTGTACATCAGTTAAGTTGTTTCTTATGTTGTTCCTCATTTGGTTCAAGTCCACCTTTATAAAATCTATTACTTTTAATTTTGAGTGGCACGTGTCCTCAGTTATGTTCACCTTGAAGCTAAGCGTGCAATGGTCACTGTTACCCATATGGCATCCCACATCAAGTTCCTTGACCATCTCAGTGTTTGTGAGAACCAGGTCAAGTATGGCATCAGAGAGAGAGAGAGAGATGCCCTCCAAGCTCATAATAGAAATGTTGACAGCCTGCCTGGTGACTTCACAGTTAGAAGATCCAGAAAGCATGGAATTTAGCTTTAACCGTAGGTGACACTGAAAAGCTACCCTGTGTTCCTGACACACCAAGACTGTGAGCAGTTAATGTGTCAAGTTAAATACCTTCCTGCCCAGGGAGTCAAATCCAGCTGAATATTACCTGGGAGTTCAGTCATGTCTTGGATGCTGTGGCCGTCGGGTCTAAAGAACCTGATGCCCACAGGAGACATGAGCTATATCTCCTGCAGACCTTAGAGGGTGTGATACCTTATCAGTAGAACCTGGGTCCACCAGCTCCAGATGAGG
The DNA here is from genome assembly GCA_016271365.2 of Neoceratodus forsteri. NCBI lineage: Eukaryota > Metazoa > Chordata > Ceratodontiformes > Ceratodontidae > Neoceratodus > Neoceratodus forsteri. The sequence continues at coordinate 452,851,134 of CM057452.1, read as the reverse complement.
TGGCTCAAGCCACTATGTCAAACATCCAGCTCCGCAGGGCTTGACCAACCACATCCCTATATCCTGTTCTAGTGAGTGTAGTTCACTGCTACACTTGCTACTGTATATAGAGATCATCAGTGTTTTCCACCACTCGCTGTAACTATGGGCGGCCAATCTGAGTTGCTCAAATTGAGCAGCTCAGTTGTGATGCAGTCACATCACTGCACACCTGTCCATGCTAGATGTACGAATGTTCGCTCTGCAGCTTGGCACTTAGGATATCTTTCTGATTTTATGTTGTCTATCCTGTGGACCAATCTAAACCTGTTTAGTTGTACATTGTTTAACACCAGCTATTTTCTTGCAGCATCAGATATTTATAAAACAGCAAATGGATGTTGCAAAACAAAATGGCAGAAGCTTTAAACTACGTGAAGGCTCTGTGATCTCCCACTATGATCACCCACCATTATGCACTTTGGTGTACTCCCCTTAATGTATCTTATTTTACTGCCACATTAGTTTTGATTAATTCAGCAGGATTATGCCCTGGTGAGAAAAACATGCATTTTCTATGCTGTGCAGGAAAATAGGAAATATATTTTGAGTGATATAGATGTCGAATAACCTAATTTCCAGAACTGATATATTGGTACTTCACACTACCTCTCAACATGAAATAATGAAAATGTTCCTATCACTGCAGAACACGCCTGTTCTTAGCAGTACTACCTGAACAGTAGAAGGGGGAAACCTGGTCAGTTTTGGTCTTCATGAAGCCTTGTCTGGTTGCTACTGTGAATACATGGAATGGCATACTGTTACCCATGATGCTTTGCTCTGGCTTTGGGACTTTGTAGTGTATGCAAGTGGTTGGGAGACAGAGACAGACAGACACAGGGACCTGAACCACTGAAGGGTGATCATGCTCAGACCTCCAAGGCAGGGCCCCTAGTTCTCCACAACACTTCAGTCATGATTTCTGTGGACAGGCCCCTAGGTTTCTGAAGCAATGTTTGCTCATTCTTGTGGCAGAATGCAATCCAACTATATGCTAACATTTAATGTGATGTCACAGATGACATCACATGCTGAGTAGAGAAGAGGAGGAGAGGGGGTTTCAGTTTTAACAAGGAGGGATAAGGCCCTACTGCTCTATGTCTTGTATACCTCTTTACTCTGTACCACTACCTCTAAACATTGTTTGCTGTCCTGATCAGGACCTCTTTGTAAATTAGATTGCTCAGCAGAGCTTTTTCTTCGTGAAATAAATAAATACAAATACAAAATACAAACATGGCAACTGTATGCTCTCTCCCTCCACCCTGGAACCCCCTAATGCCCTCATGCCCTCTAAGGGCAGCTGCTAGTAGTTCCTTGGATAAAACATAAAGAAGAGGGGACAGGGTCACCCCTGTCTAGTGCCCCGACCCAGGGGGAAAAAGGCGTTAGCTCCCCCATTGACCACAATCTTGGCTGTATGGGAAGAGTACATCACATGAATCCATTTAATAAGTTGGGACCCTATACCCATATGTCTCAGAGTCTCAAACATATACCCCCAATCCACATGGTCAAAAGCCTTCTCAGCATCAAGAGCAAAAATGGCTGCTCCATGGTGCGTTGAAGACTTTCCACGGGAATGGATAACATGATTCATTCACAAAACTGGACTGTCTTGTACGGTATGGGCTGCATGCCCATTGGCTCTTGCTCTGCACCAATGGGCGTGCAGCCCTACCGGGCTGTCAGTCGGCAGGTGGCGGGCGGCAGGCGGGTGGGATGCTGCGCCACTGCTGCCAGTGGGCGGGTGGTGGGGCTTCATGGGTAGGTGGGTGGGGGGACACTAGGCACCAGGGATGTGTTGGGGGGGTATTTACTGCATACATCCCGTGATCGGGAGTTTCGGTCCACTGGACCACCAGGGCTATGTTCAGGAGGAGAGGGGGTTGTATTTTAAAGTGATACAGCCCGTGATCAGGCTTCTTGGTCCAATGGACCACCAGGGATGTATTGGGGGTTGTTTTGAAACTAATGCAGCCCGTGGTCGGCTGGTGGGGGCATTTCTGCTGTTGCCCGTGATCGCCAGTGGGGTGTGGTGGGGATTTTCACTCTTGCCCATGATCGGGCTGCAGGGGAGCACAGGAGTGGGTTGGGGCAAGCTACAGGTGGCAGCTGCTGTGTTGCACCCTGCAATGCAGCAGCTCACCTGTGGGTGGCCCTCGAATTGAGCCTTTTTTTTTAGCTCAAAGCTGTGCACGCGCAGGTTGCGGGTTGCACCTGCACAACTCTGCACAGCCCGGCTGAATATCGGGCTGTGCAGTTTATGCATGGTTCCTCCCCTTCCAGTTCAGAATGCATTCATTTGCATTGCGCTGTTGCTCAGCATGTTTTCTGTGGTGCAACTGCCTCCTGCTGAATATCACAGAATTGAGCAAGTTTGGACTTGTGCAGGCACAACCCTATTGCACATGGCGCAACCCTTTTGAATATCTGGCCCTATATATATATATATATATATATATATATATATATATATATATTATAGTGGCACTGTCGCACCACTATATTTAGGGTTATGAAGGCACGTCTATGTTAAAGTCAAAATTTGGGGTGTTAATAATTTTGGACCCATTCAATGGATTTGCCTGACATTTGGTATGTGTGGTGGGGCATGGTAGATCTCTTGATCTGCCAAATTTAGTTTTGGTTGGACCTACTGTCTTTGCACATGAAAACGCTGAAAAATGCAAAATTATCCAGTTTTGGAAGCAGTTTGGGGGATTTTGTCTGTAGCCCTGTGTGGCCATCATGTGGCATGTAATTCTGTGAGATGGCTCATCTGAAAGAGATTGGTTGTCTGAACATGCTGCTTTTCATTTGGTGAAAACATATTAAGGCATTCAAAAGTTATGCCACTTTTAAGCGCCCATTATAAGTCATTGAGAATATTTACATGGTTGTTTTGCTAACAAAGAATGGGGTTTGGGCCATCTCATCCTGCCTGGTGATCAAAGAATTTGAAGCCTTGTGGTCAAAGAATCTTTGTCCCTGAGAATTCTTTGATTGTGAGGTCCACCATCTTGGTTTTGCATTTCCGATAGTAAAAAATCAAATATCTCGGCTCACGGGTCACTCCTGAAGTAAAACTTGGATGGGATTTACTCATAGAGCTCCGATGTATCAACCCATGCCTTTGGTTTGATGTAAAATGGTCTAAAAATAGACTTACAGTATAATGTTTTAAAATCTTTGATTGCGGCTCGCTAACGATCTTTGATCGCGAGCCTGCAAATTCTTTGATTGCGAGATTCTTTGATTGTGATCTTGCATCGTGAGCAAGGGATGAGATGGCCCATTTAAAAATTCAATTTTCTCTGCCCATGGGTGGCCTAGGAACACAAATGAGGGTGGGTTTTGCTCAAGGGGCTTCGTTCTATCGAGGTGTGGTGGTAGTTCCATGTAATTCTGCCTAAGACTCGAGTTACAGCATTTTTTTATTCTTTGATCATGAGCCTGCAAATTCTTTGATCACGAGATTCTTTGATTGCCATCTTTGATCGCGAGATAGGGACAAGATGGCCAGATTTTATAATGCATTAGACAGGGCAATTTCACCAATCTTTAAGTTTAAATATCTCAGAAACGGTTTGGTCTTTTTACTTGAAATTTGGAGGGTAATCTTGACATGTCCTGTAGATGTGAACTATGGTGTTTATATGTCAGAGAATAATTTTTTTGAGGAGATATTGCATGATGCAATTTACGTGTTGTGGATGGTGTTTTGCATTGTGATGGTTCATCTTATTAGTTATTTGTGTCTATTAAAGGGGTATCAGACATGTATTAGCAATTTACCTGCCAGATCTGATTGTGTTCTTTTTGTAGGTAATGTGTAGGCGAATGCATACCTAGGAAATAATCCTGAAGATTTTAAACACTATTTTTCTGTAAATCGTCCACATTTCTGATTTACTGATGCTCAACATAATCTGACTATTGGACTATGAGTGTCCCGACTGTTACCCTAGTTTATGGCAGTTTTGGGGGAGGAAAAAAACTCACCAATGTAGCAGAAATGGAGCCAAACAGGCGTTGCTTTCAGCTCCGTACTCTAGCCACTGGGTCATGCTGCTCTGTCAGAAGCCACATTTACTGCTGGTATAGGGTTTGAAGTTTCTATGTAGCAATATAATGTAACTATATTCATGAATATGTCACATGGAGGCTTTTCTCATATGTCTGTTAATGCTGATTATTATAAGGCAGATAAATTTAAAGTAATCTGATTGGTTGCCATGGTTCTAACAGGGTTACATTAACTCAAGTTAACCTACCATGTGCAGCCTGATAATGGTGGATGTTTTAAAAAAAACAGTGGTGGAAGAAGTTCCAGTAATTTAAGGTGTAGCAAAACATTTTTTTTTTTTTTTTAGAAAAAATGGCTGCTTATGGCATGTATTGAATTTCATACACATCATCAATAGGTTGATGTCATACATACAGTGCACACATACATCCACTGACTACCATCAATCATATGAAGCTCTTATTAGTTCTTTTTGTTTGTTTTTTGTCACAGTGAGAGCCGCTTGTTGGTTGTATGTGTAATGAAGTGAACGCCAGGGGACTTCAACTGACAGTAGGCGAGATACGATTTTATGAATGGTGTTTCCTTTTACAATCCAGCATACTATAAGATGGAATTCTGTGCCAGAGCATGTATTTATTATAATAAATGAGCACCAGAACTCTTACTTTTGATAGTTTTTAATTTGGGACGCTGACAATGACATGCACATTATTGTCTGCTAACCCACTTGCCTGACTATAGTGCACATGCTCGTTGTCAGTGTCCCGATTTTCAAAAATGCTTAAATGCCTTTTCTTTCGAGACAGAGTTAGATAGACCACAAGGACAGGGAATAAGCATGGATGAGGTACGATGCAGGATTGCCATCTGTCCGTTTTTTGATAGGATCACCCAGTTTCTGCCCTGTCTCCCCCACCACATGGTGCAGCCACACTGCTGCGGTAGTTTGCCAAGCCTAAAATCATTCCCACATCTCATCGCTCCACAGTGGCAGCTGCGGCACCAACAAACAGTTAGTTACACAAGTCACACAACTTAAAATAAATAAAATGTTTAAATCATTTGCTTTTCCTGTGAGGGGACAATGGAGGCTGGAGAAAGCAGGAGCACACCGACAAATTAATAAATACACACCGCATGCTGTGCTGCTGCCAGTTCCCACTCTGAGTCCTGACTCCTGTCCCAGTAGAAAAAAAAGGCAGATTTTTCGACACCCCAGATAATATATTAAAAAGGCAGGCAGCACAATGTCTATTTCATAAACATTAAAATACCTAAACCTACAGTACCTCAAGCCAAGTAGCTCTCAAACTGTCATGTACAGCATAGGGAGGAGGAGTGAGCAATCAATTGTCAGTAACTCCACTTTGGTGAGATCCATTTTTTTTTTGTTTACATTAGGGTAATAATAGGATATTCCTGAAGTAGATAATGTACTGACACGATGTAATACTGTATTTTTATAAAATGAGCATTGCATACAGTAACGAGCAATGCGTATTACTGTCACTTCAGCTGTTCGACTGACTGTTAATGTGCGTGCTCATCCTCTGCTAAACTAACCAACTCACAATGCCTAAAATATCATTTGAACTGTTCATTTTGTTAAAAGCATAGCATTCATTATGACAACACCCTATCTGCTTTCCGAATATGTTCTTAATATGTATGCTAACACAGAAAAAAACTCGGGACTCGCCATAATGCGTTAATTCAACATTTGAACTGCTGCATGCTCCTGTGCAGCACTCATTTAGAAACATTGAAAAATAGCACTTAGACCACTAGTTTTTGATCCTACATACTATGGGCCAAATATTCAAACTGCACCATTCTGTGGTGCAAGCCCTTGCGCTGCTCAAAAAAGTTGCGCGGGGGTGTGGCCAGGGGGCGATATTCAAAGGAGTTGCGCTATTGAGCAACTCCTTTGAATATCGCCCCTGGCTCTGCAGCCACTGTGCATGGCGAGGGAACTTGGGCCATCGCAAGTGGTCAGAGTGAGCATTCCGATGCGTACATTAAGTTCCATTGCCATGAAATTCGCGATATTCAAAGGTGATATGCAAATGGGGCTATAATTTATGCAGGCACATGGGGGCCATTTGCATCTCATTACGGCCCCATTTGCTTGCTATTAGCATGCAGGGTACTGCTGATCCCCGACGACTTGCGCCTGCCAGGTAGCAGTCATTAGGACCGATGCCCCTGCAGCCCGATCAACGGGCATAATGTAGTCCAACCTCTCGACTAGCCCAATCACAGGCATAACGTAGTCCAACCCCTGACTAGCCCGTATGCGGACATAACATAATTTAACCTCTCGACTAGCCCGATTGCAGGCATAATGTAAGTTAACCCCCCAAAGACCAATATCCCTGGTGGTCCAGTGGACCACAAGCCGATCAGCGGGCATAAGGTAAAACCCACCCCTAAAGTCCAGTATCCCTGGTGTTCTAGTGGCCCCACCCCATCCACCCACGCAGCCCCACTCACCCCGCCCCCCCCGTCAGCTGGCAGGCGGCAGTACCCCACCCACCTGCCGCCCTGCTGCCCGCTGACTGACAGCTCGGTAGGGCTGCACACCCATTGGTTCAGAGCAAGAGCCAATGGGCGTGCAGCCCATACCGTACAAGGCGGACCAACTACCCTCTGTGGTCAAGGTGCTTCTGTTGGATATTGGGGAAATGAATATACAATTTGAGGCACGCAATCTCTGCCCATGCTGCCTGGAGCTGAGCCCTTAGATCTCCAATGGCCCAGCATGTATGACAGTGTCCTAAATCCTGTAAAACTGCCCTTCTGAAAAGTGTTCCACAGTACCTGCAGTTAATGATATCCATTCCAGGTAAGTTGCTGGGTTTATTACCTGGTCAGAGTAATTGGAAGGAAGAAATGAAAGCAAAAGTTTGATTTTGTGTTTTGTTTGTTTTTGTATAACTTGTTATAACAAGTTAAATTACTAGTGCCCCTGTAAATGAGGTCAATGTGTGGATACCCCTCTGATCTGTCCCTTCCTGCTTTGCTACAGGAAATGTCACAACTGTGCTAACCTACAAAAGAAGTGTAGTGTGGGGTGATTGGGGATGGGGGTTGGTGGCTGGGCCTTTCCCCTGCTGAAAAAGAATAACCACAGATGAAAGAAACAAGGAGGTAAGAGCAGAAACATCCAGCCAGCAACAAATGCAGTAGCCCTGAAAGCTTATCCTAATGACAGATAAAATTGTGAAACCTGTAAAGCACCACCTGTAATAATTTCACAGAAGATATACCCTGTAAGAAACACTTTGCTGCAGAGAAAAAATAAAGCAGTAACACAAGTTATGCCTTGCAAAAGACAATTTGAATCAGAAGATTATATCAGTAATCTATAAGCACACACCTGTAGGCACACCCTGTAATAATGCAGCAGAATGTATACCCAGCAACAATAATTTGCATCGGAGAAAAATAAAGCAATCAAATGTTAGCAACAAACAGTTACAATCCCTGTGAGTACAAAATAAAAATAACAACACACAGTAAACCTACCTAGCCAAAAGAAGCCTTAATCCTTATTGTTGCTCTGGTTAGGTTCTTTGCTCTGTCCTTTCAAGCAACCTAGAAGAAAAGAGCTCAGGTGAAGCTAGGTGCCTTGTCCAGCAAACCTAGTCTTACACTGCCTGCCTCGCTCTCTCTCTCTCTCTCTCTCTCTCTCTCTCTCCCTGTTTCATTTTAATATGGTGAACTTTACTGAGCAATTCTCTAGAGAACTAGCAATGGCACTTTACTTAGCAGTAAGTGAGTTGCCAAATAAAGTGATAAGTGCTGCATGTGTAAACCTTGTCTCCTGCAGGTCTTGGACCCAGGAAACATCATATTGGTATACATACATAATTTAATGATCCCTTCAATACTAAATATTTTCCCTGCCCTTGCCTACAAATGAAACCTGTGTGTTAGGGGATTCCAGTACCTTTCTTGGGAAGAGCCACATTTTTAGAGATTTGGGTGTCTTTAAAATAGAGTTGTGCAGGACAGTGTGCATCATTTTCCTTTAGCCTTCCAAAAGCCAATGGAATTTTGTACATTCCAAACCTGAGTTCAGTCACTGCATTTAGAGAACCCCGGTTCAAGTGGCTGTGCAGCGTTAGGTTTTCTGTACTTGTTCTTCGGACTAACTTTGTTTATTTGTGGTGGGTACCTTTCTCTGCTTCAGGGTGTTGTCCCAGACTAGGTCCAGTTAGCCTTGACTGACTTTTCATGGCCTCTGGCTGTATATGTATATGTAGAAGCTGGGATTAACGGTCAAGCGTCTACATTTTCCATAGCCACCAGAGGTCCTGAACCCAATTGATGGCTAATAGTTACACAACTAACTTTACTACAGCTACCTCTGTACCTTCATTAGCAAGTAGGAGTGTGGGGGCCTGGACAAACTCCAGGGGAGGTTCGGCACACTGGACAGGCCTCTTTCAATGCCCTTATTGTTCAAACAGCTACCAGGCACGTGTTTGTGCAGGATATCGGGCCAATAGAAATCTGTATTTTGTTTTGTTTTGTTTGTTTGTTTGTTTTTTTGGTTTTTGAGGTGGGTTAGGATATGCAGTGAGTTTGGGGTGTCATTTAATCCCTCTCACACAACATTTACAAATTGCCTGCAAGGTAAACATGACATAAACATAAACTGCATTATATTTTTTCAAGCTACTTAAAAAAAAAATTCAAATTTCTATCGAAATATTCAAAGTTGGTATCAGCAGAACTGATCAGCATCATGCTGAGCCTGAATCTGAATTTTATGACTCGTCATTTCTTTCTGAAATATTTTCAATAAAGCAGAATATATCCTCTTTAGGTTTCATTTGTTCTAGTTGCCTATCCTTCCATGAAATCATAATCTACTACTTATGACATGGCAACCAGTTACTATGGACATGATTATGATGTCACAAGCAGTGGATTATGACTTCAGGGAATGGAAAACCACTGGGAAGGGCAGATGAAGTTTAAAAGGCAAGAACATCTTTTAAAGCAGATTTTCTCAGAAATAAAGGCATTTCAAAATGGTTTGGAATCTTACGAGATATGAATCCTGGTGATGTTAACTGTATAGTTTCTGCAGAAACCTGGAAAATCACTTTCAGAAATTCAAGAATAATCTGTAGAACAATTTGTCTCTGAAAATGTACATACGTACAGGGACTACAACACACACACACACACACACACACACACACCACACGCTAGATAGATAGATAGATAAATAGATAGATAGATAGATAGATAGATAGATAGATAGATAGATAGATAGATATTCGTAGATTTTGAGATGATTCTTACTTTATAGCCTTGCACTTGTTTTTCTTAGAAATGGAACCATTATCAAAAGTGTCTTCAGCTTGTATGAACAGAATGCCCCGTTTAGCAACTTAAATTCAATCCTTCAAGTAGATAGCGGTATAATGTATGCAGCACGTAATGTACTTTCTAATGCAGAGCTTGTGTAAAAGTGTACTCATTTTAGAATGCCGCATCTATGTATTACAGTGTGGTCACTGCACCTGGAATTTAAATGCATTTTAGTTGTTAAATGTTGGCGGTGATAGGCATAGTTTGGAGGCTTCTTCAAGGAAACTCGTTTACAAAGGTGGTCCAATGCGGATGTGTACTGACTCGTCTAGTCCTGTGAAACAGATTAAATATAGCCACAACTTCTCAGTTTTCTCTGCAATTCTGATGAATGAAAATCTCAAACTTTAACATGTTATATCTCGGACACGGTTTGGTCTTTTACATTGAAATCTGGAGGGTGTTGATGGTACTCCCACCAGCTTCCGCAAATTCTTAGTTTTCTATTCTTTCTCAAAAAGTAAGGAAATTCTATGCAAAAAAAAACCTGTGTTAATGCATCATTTAGGGTTAAAGCATAAAAAAATCAGGAAATGAAAAATCTTTAGGGTTGCCCCTCCCCGTCCCTCGTGGACCCGCCAATCATCCCAAGATTGACAGATGAAGGGGGTGTGTCATTGGGGTTGTGAGGCCTAAATGTCACCCCATTCTTTTCCCTGTACCTTGTCAATATGATTACACATAGAATGTGGTGACATTTAGGCCTCACAACCCCAATGACACACCTCATCGTCTGTCAATCTTGGGATGATTGTCGGGTCCACGAGGGGAGGGGCAACCGTAAAGATTTCTCATTTCCTGACTTTTTATGCTTTAACCCTAAATGATGCATTAACACAGTTTTTTTGCATAGATATATATATATATATATATATTATAGTGGCACGATAGTGCCACTATAGTTAGGGTTGAGTAACCCATTTAAGGTTAAACTCTGAAATTTGGCAGCTTAATAACTTTGCCACCAAATGATGGATTTGCCTGAAATTTGGCATGCATGGTATGGTACCATAGATCTCTGGATCAGCCAACTTTTGTAACAGTCAGATATAAGGTTGCAGAGCTATATAGTGCCGGAGAACACAGTAATTATGCATTTTTGCGCATTCTTTGCTCAAGCCTACAGGTTGCACAGTCTGCGCGACCAGTCCAAAACCTTCAGGGAACATGTAGCCAGAATCCCTGATGTGGCTTTTGAAGATTTCATAAAAAAATATTAAACGGTTCAAAAGGTATTCAAAAAACAATTTTCCCATTATAGTCAATGAGAAAAGTTAACAAAACGTTTGACAGTGTCGCAAATGCAGTTTTTAGTGTCGCAAATTACCCCTGTAGTGTTGCAAATCCACCATCTTGTTTTCATCTGGTGGTCCCAGAAATGCTTGGCATTTAAATTTGGGACCCTCTGGGGACACAATTCTTTTTATGTTTACCTAGTCGAGCCCTGAAGATGCTAGCCATGTCTTTTTTGGGGGGTTAAACACCCCAGAAAAATGTTTTTAAAATTTTTGTAAACTGTACTGTCGCAAAGTAGTGTTGTACTTGCTACACTTTCATGATCTGTTTTGTGAAAGTGTCGCAAATCACGACACTACTTTGCGACACTATGCTAAAAACAACAAGAAACCTTTGCCACCTTGCTGCAAAACCACTTTTTGGTCTTTTGGGCTGAAATTTGGGAGAAAGAAAGAAAGACAAGATGCCACAGATGTGCCTTTTGGTAGTTTGGTGAGAAAATATTACAGGGCTGCAAAGTTACAGCACTCTGAAGTTGACAATTTTTCCCATAGGCCTTCTGGGCCCGTATCTCGAAAGCACTTCAAGATATGGACTTTTCATCAGAAAAATTCTACAAAACTAGCCAGGAAAGTCATAAATAATATGAGATTTAAATTTTTTTTCCACGTCGTACAGTTCCTGAGATATAAGCAATTTAGTATTCCAAGTGTTCATTTTCTGCTCCGAGGGCCATTAGTATGCATACATTCTTTGTATTCACTGTGCTTCTGAATGCACTTTTTTGGGAAAAAAACTGGGTGCATTTGTGTTACTATTACAGTTAGCGTTTCCACTTGTGTTTGCGTTAGCGTTTCTGTTTATGTTGCCGTGTGTGTTACCCTTTGCATTTGCACTTGTGTTTGCGTTACTGTTACTATTTGTGTTTCCATTACTGGTCTTGTTTGCATTTGCATTTCCTTTTGTGTCACCGTGTGCTTTGCCATTTGCATTTGCATACACGCTTCCATTTGCATTTCTGTTTCCTTTGGCTTCATCGTTGCTGTTACCTTAAGCGTTTGCATTTCCAATTGCGTTACCATGACCGTGCATGTAACGATTTGCTTTTGCTTATGCACTTGCATTTCTGCTTCTGTTTCTGTTACTGTTCCCTTTGGTGTCCTCCTTGCTGTTACCGTACCCATTTGTATTTCCAATTACGTTACCGTTACCGAAGGGCCCCGCGTTCACACCACCACATTCCATTCACTATTTATATTGCACATTCTCAAAAAGAAGGGAAATTCATGGCAAAAAAATCCATTTAATGGATCAGTTAGGGTTATTCCACAGCAACAAAAGCAAGGAAATTCGATGTGTGCCATACCTTGTAACCCACACCAACCCCACCCACCAACAGGCATTGGGGTGTGCATTGGGGTCATTGGTCCCAACTCTCACCCCATTCTCTATACTGCACCACCTCAGCTTGTTTACACAAGGAATGGGGTGAGTTAGGACTGATGACCCCAACACACACCCCGATGCCTGTAGGTGGGGCAGGTGGGCATGGGTTGCAAGGGGTGGCAACCCTAATATTGAATTTCCTTGCTTTTGTTGCTGTGAACAATCCTAACTGATGCATTAAATGGAGTTTTTAGCTATGAATATATATATATATATATATATATATACATATATATATATATATATACACACACACACACACACACACACACACACATATATATATAATATATATACACACACACACATACAGTATACATACATACTGTACATATATACATATGCCACACATATATAAACACAGAGGATATGGTGTGAAGAACTCAAAAAGTATAAACGTGCTAAAATTCCATCTATTAATGAGGTATTCCCTTTTATCAATTTATCCTCGTATATTACCTTAAAAATTCACAATCACATGTGCATTTCAATGCAGAATCCTTACCCTTTTAGACAACATAAAATTATATTATAAAGTGCAATAAATCCTGTCCAACAAGATTAAATATAAGAATGTTTTGAAATTTTGCAAGAAATTAAGGGGTGGTGGTTGGTATTTAACCCTACAACTTTTAACATTAATCTTTTGAGGTAATGTATTGGTATGCATTTGAAAGCTCTAACTCCTGCCTATTCATTGAAATGATGCTTGAATGTATATTTTACTTACTCTCAAAGTAATGGCCCAAGAATCTGCATTAAGTATGTGGAGCTGAATATAGCAAAAGTTGTCAAGGAGTCAGTACAAAATTGATGCAAACCACCGTTTTGCCCCAGTGTTCATGTGATCAACAAACAGAACATGAATTTTGGGTATATCTGCTACATTAAACAACCATCTGCATTTATTTAGCTCTCAGATGACACCCCACCTCCATCTACACCTGATCTACCTGAACTGGTTTCATGTTTGTTGATGAGGTTACCTATTTTTTGTCTTATAGTAGATCATTCCTGTGTATATGTTGCTTCCTGTATTTATATTTGAAATAACATATTGAATGTATTTAATGTTACTAAGCTGCTGCCTGCCTACTGTTACGCTCTTGAAAACTATGCATTAAACCAACATGAGATTGTTGTGCTTTGCAAACCTGAACATAAATAATTACAAAAATTAATTTTTACTCAACAGTTCAGTAACTAAAGGTATTGGTGTGTGACCATCTGCACAACCTGAAGTGTAAAGGACTCAAAGTGGCTTAAGTTATTGGCAAACCCAATGGCCAAGCAGTAGGGCATTGGATTACATGAAAGATGAAGGTTTGGGATCAGTCACTAGACTCTTACTCCCAAGGCTGACAGAGTGGACTCATCATGAATGTGATTCCTTGATTATCAGGTGGGGGAAGTTACAGTATATTTCTGTTCAGAATTCCTCTAATGATGAGCTTACAAATTATTGCTATTAATTTTTCTTAAAATGACTCCAACCAGGATAACCCCATGAGATTCAGTATGCCATTTTCATAAGAGTCCCATCTAGGACAGCAGAAGTCAACAGGTTACCGTACTCTAGCTGGAATAATCGCATACTGGCTAAACTATACAAGACAAAAACAAACTGTAAAGTTATATACACCCAGGCATTAATCAAAGTAAGCTAGCAACATGGGGTCACACCAATATGTTATATCATCTGTTTATGGAGAGCGCAATACTGGACTAAATCAAGCACAGGACATTCAATGGTGGCTGAAAAGACTGTACTTAAAACACTTGCAATCTAAAAGCATTTCTCAGCTGGAGATGGAGTTTGCACCAGATGCCTGGTGCTGCTATCTCAAAGACTGTTCTACCAAATTCATAATTTGTACATAAATATCTATCAAGATGGTATTATGCAGTAGTTAAGTCTGGTAGCAACTGATCTATAATTTTCTGAATGTGGCAGGACTGGTAGTGGAACTATAATGCAGATAATAACATGGCAGGAGGACTGGTAGTGGAATTATGATGCAGATGATAAATCACTCTGGGGATGGGCAGGTGTACTAGTACTACATATTTCTATGCAGTACCCCTTAGGTAGATAATGAATGGGATTTGTGTCACCAGCTTCCGAGCAAGTTGTTCTTACATGCTGTCACTGCTAAGATATGGTAGGGGTGAAGAGAGCTTAGAGGGGAAATTGGAAGTATTCTAGAATCAAATAAGAAATTTGAGATTTGCAGCTTGGCTATCTTATGGTACAAGAAAATACTGAAGAGTCAGTGTACTACCTGGGATTAATAGTAATTATACAGGGATGTGGCTTGCGCAGACATGATGGCAGTCGTGTGTTAATACAGCTCCCTGGGCATCAACTTTGAAATCGAACTTTAACCAGTTTCCAGAACAGGCAAATTTTGCTTTTGGTAAGGGAACAATATCGATAGCTTATGGTATCAACAAAAACCAAAAACCGGCAGTCAAAACTTCACTTTGGGGGTGCAGAACATCAAAAGGAACAGCGAGAAGGCCCAGACACTTGCACATGCCAGCAGACCCCAGCAACAGTGGGGTACAGCCTAAAATGTCCACACTGGAGCGCTCATTGTGGGGGTTCCATCCACTCTGGAATCAATGCAGCACGAAATGAGGGCCAGTTTTACCAACATCACGGCCCAAATCATGCATCTACAATAAGTGGTAACTGGCCTCACTGAAACTACTACAACCCACTCTGCACACATTGGTGAGGTGCAGCAAAGCATGAGCAACCTGGAGGACTCATTGCACACTCTGTCCAGGGACAAGACCAACTATGTAGAAACCATAGCTGAGCTACGGGAGCAAGTGGATGACCAGGAGAATCACTCCCGCTGCTCAAATCTTTGCATTGTGAGACTTCCAGAGGGAATGGAGAGGAAACATCCAGTGACTGATCTGCACCAATGGATTATTAAGAATCTCAAACTTCCTCTGGAGGCTATAAACTATGAAATTGAATGGGCTTATAGAGAGTGCCCACCCCAAAACCTAGTGACTGCCTGTGACACTATCTGATTAAATACCTTTGCTTTACAGATAAAGAACTAATCTTGGCTGCAGCAAAAAAGCAGGGATCGATCCTGTACGACAACTCCAGGGTTGCAATCTACCAAGATTATAGCCAAGACTTGCAGAGGAGCACCAGAAGTTTAATGCTGTGAAGTCAAAACTCCATTCAATGGGTTGGTCATTCTCCTTTTTTAATCCAGCCAAGCTTCTGATTGATCGGCACGGAGCTCCCCCCAAAATCTTCACCAACTACCTGGTTGCAGAAAAGTGGGTCTCCAAGGTGAGCAGGCAGAAGGAAAGAAGATCCCCAAACAGATGAGACCCCCAAGGTATGTGAAGCTATTACATGTGTCTGCTTCTGATCACATATACTGAAATCTGCTGTTAACTTTTGCAAAGCACTGTAAATAACTGAAGCGCACCAGACAGATGGGCTTTTACCCTATTGGATGATGGGGATTGCAATGCTGGGTACTCTTCTATAATTTTGCCTCAGTTCCCCAGCATATCCTTGACACGGCCCTACTAAAGGCTCTATTTGTCGTTTTTTTGAAGATGCGACCTTAATTTTGCTTCGATCAATTAACATTTTCGTCTGTATCACACCGCATGGCATTCAAAGGGCCAGAAACACTGAGAGGTTTTATCTGGAGAACACACTAACTTATAACACAAGTATTACTGAGGTAAGGGCTGGCAAATGACTAAAATACTCCGAAGGGGGGTGTTGGACCAACTGGAGGAGAAATAGTGCCTGGAACTTATGTATGGGACTAGTGACTCTCCTAATCACCAGGCTCCATGCTGGGAATGGCTGTCTTGAACTTCACTGATGGCACCCGTTGAAGACTCTGCCTGAACCCATATGCTAGCCCTCCTCGTAGGCCAGCCCGACCACATCAGGGGATGTGGGTATCAGTGGGTGGCCTTCTCCTCACAGGCTCCAGTATCCCAGGATTAAAAGCTTTCAGAGAAGTATGACTGGTTGTCATTTAAAATTGTGCTGTATGTTTTAGGCACTCTATCTGGGCGAGTCATAGAACAAGTATAGTTCAGTTAAGGCTGAAGGGTGTGGTTATCCCTCAAGGCCCTAAAGAAAGAAAAATCTCCTGGGCAGGATGGCATTCAACTGAGAGTACTATGGGAATTTATTTATTTATTTAGCTTTTGTTGACCGGGTAAGTGCACTAGACAAATCCTGCCTATTTTCAGGCGCGACCCGGGGGAGGGGGATACAGAAGAATGCCAACTGACCTTGAACCACATTAAGCTGTTGGTGGTATTTTTAGTGAATGAGGGTAATTTGGCCAGGACACCAGGAAATTCCCCTACTCTTTTCGATAAGTGCCATGGGATCTTTAACATCCACCTGAACTACCACCAATCCAGGCAGATGGGACCTCGGTTTAAAGTCTCATCCGAAAGATGGCACCTCAGAAGTGCAGCACCCTTCTCATGCTGCACTACAGTGTCAGTACTGGGATATTAACCCAAGTGCCAGATGTGGGAACTGAACCCACAGCCCTCTGATCTCCCGGCCTCAGAGGCGAGTGTGCTACCTACTGAGCCACTGACACTGACAATTGGTGGACATACTGGCTGCACCCCTGGCGGAGCTCTTCAACAGGTCACTTGAGACAGGGAGGGTACCTAGGGATTGGGCGAGAGACACATGTGGTGCCAATCCATAAAGGGGGGTCAAGGGAAGTACCAGGTGACTATAGACCCATCAGTTTAACCTCAGTGGTGGGAAAGTTAATGGAGAGTATACTAATGGAACGATTGGGGGTGTACTTGGAGGAGGTGGAAGGTCTGGATAGTCGGCAACATGGGTTTGTGCCAGGTAGATCATGTCAAACCAATCTTGTGGAGCTCTACGAATGGGTAACATCAGAACTGGACAGGGGAAAGCCTGTGGATGTATTATTCTTGGACTTCAGCAAGGCATTTGACTCTGTCCCCCAAAATGGTCTGGTTGAGAAACTGATGGGGTTAGGAGTAGGCCCTTTGATGGTCAGATGGATTGAAAACTGGCTAGCTGGATGCACCCAGAGGTAGTGGTCTGTGGAGAACTCTCGAACCCTAAGGGTTGGTAGTGGGGTACTGCAGGGCTCGGGTCCTGGGTCCGATCCTGTTTATTGCATACATATCTGACAACAGGGAGGGTATAGGGTGTGAAATGAGTGTCTTCGCTGATGACCCAAGATGGGAGCAGTAGTTGAGGGAGAAGAGGGGAGGTTGGCCCTGCAAGGGACCTGGACACCCTGGAAAGCTGGGCTCACACTTGGAAATTCAATTTATCACGAAGTGCAAGGTGTTGCATCTTGGGCGGGAAACTCCAACACAGGTACACCCTGGGAGGGGAGGCGCTGGAGGCCTCAATAGGAGAAAAAGACCTAGGGGTCATGGTGGATGCATGTATGAATAACTCTGAGCAGTGCAGGAGAGTGGCTAGCAAGGCAAACAGGACGTTGGGATGCATCGTAAGGGGGATCACCTCTAGGAGCAAGGAAGTGATTTTGCCGCTGTACAATGGACTGGTTAGACCACACCTTGAGCACTGTATGCAGTACTGGAGACCACACTTGAAGAGGGACATACAGCTCCTGGAGAGGGTACAGAAGAGGGCAACTAAGATGATACGAGGGCTAGGTGACTTGACATATGAGGACTGACTTGAGGAGCTCTGCCTGTTTTCATTGGAGGAGAGGAGAGGAGAGACAGGGGGGACATGATTGAGGTCTTCAAGTACCTCAAGGGAATAAATAGGGTAAACATGGAGGGGATCTTTAGACTAAAGCAGGGAGGTATTACCAGAGGGCATGGTTTGAAGTTGGAAGGAGGAAGGGTGAGGGGAGAAAAGAGGAGGAGGTTTTTCACTGAGAGGGTGGTGGACACTTGGAATGCACTGCCTGGTGAGGTGGTTCAGAGATCCACAGTGGAGGGCTTCAAGAGAGGGT
This sequence comes from Neoceratodus forsteri, assembly GCA_016271365.2. Taxonomy (NCBI): domain Eukaryota; kingdom Metazoa; phylum Chordata; order Ceratodontiformes; family Ceratodontidae; genus Neoceratodus; species Neoceratodus forsteri. The sequence continues at coordinate 452,832,987 of CM057452.1, read as the reverse complement.
GGGACAGACAAAGAAAGTGGATGTATCAGATGATGGCCTGCCCCAAGGGGGTGGGGATGGACGATAGGGGTTTCTGGAACACAAGGGAGGAGAGGGCCTCGGCACCCAACTAGAGATCTGAGGTTCAAGCAGACTAGATAGACTGTAAGGCCTAATCTGCTGGCAAATAGTATGTTAAGTATGCTAAGGCTCCCTGATTACTGTTCCAGTGGGATATAGAAGTCTAAAAATGCATGTCATTGACTTGATTTGTTTTGGTGGGTTCTGAAGTGTTGATGTTAGAATCCTAAATCATTTAAAGTGTGTAAAAAAGGTGGATAAGCTTTAATCAAAAAGGCAGTTGTTGTTAGGCTTTCGATGGGGGGGGGGAATGGTTGAACTGTTCATCAGGGTCATTTAAATAGGGGTTTATCCATTTAATTGTTAAATCTAATTATTATATCTGTGGTTGTTGTTTGAATGCCTGCAAGTTACTACACATGTTATTAGTTAGAATAGTTAAGAAGCTCCCCATCCTGGGGGATCACGTGATGCAGCTTGCCTAGAGGATGCTCTCTACATAGCTCTGACCTTACCAGTATTTATTTACATTTACAAATACTCTCTCCCTGCATCTGAGCTCCACTAACCTCATCAAGTCCCTTACCTAACAGCTACTCTCCTCGACAGAAGAGCTTTGGGGAGTATGGAGATAGAAATGTGGAAGCCACAGCCAAGGCACACTCCTCCACTAACCCCTGAGAAGGCCCAAAAAAATCAGTGGGCTCACAGTGCCGCATCTGTTTCTACCCAACCCACCACTAAAGCAGAACAAGAGCCGCTCACACTTACCAATTTCCTCACCGAATTTTGTCCATTTCAGGATGAGCTTCGTGGAATGGCTACAGAGATTAAATCTCTGTCTGTGGCCATGGAAGATGTGGTAAGGAGAGTGACGGACAATGAAGCCAGGGTGGTATCACTAGAAAAGCGGGCAGATAGATCCGATTCAGATGTGGTAGCTCTGAGGCAGAAATTCACCAAAAACGGAACAGAAGATTGAAGACCTGGAAGGGCGCAGATGGCGGAACAACGCCATAATTATCGGGCTCCCAGAATTGGAAGAGGGCCCTGATGCTGTTTTATTTGTGCAGAAGCTGGTGGAAAAGGTGGCTGGTCCTTCCCCATATGGGCCCAAATATATTATTGAGAAGGCGCACGGAGTCCTTCGCCCCATCCCCCGCCCGGAGCACCCTCTCGGCCACTGATTTTCCGATTTCTGAATTACTTGGAAAGGCAGCATTTTCTGGCCAAAATTTGGGACATCCAGGATCTTCAATGGGAGGGTAAGAAATTCTGAGTTGCCCAGGACTTGCCCCTTACGATTCAGCAATGCAGACAAGCCTTCCACCCTTTGGTATCTAAAATTATAAGCTTCGGGTCTCAGGTTTAAAATGCTCTATCCCACCAAGTTGTAGGTTCTTGTCTCGGGTTCTTGGCTGTCATACGAGGATGTGGAGGAAGCTAACTCAGGCCTCAAGTCTGCTCTCCACAACTTGTTTTGAGACACTGGAACTGATCTCAGGAAGATGCAAGTCCCGTAGGATATTGGGTCCAGGTAATTGGCCTCGTGATGGTTGAAATTTCTTGTCCGAGGGCTCAAGTTTCTGCAGGTTGCAGCTGGCGCTATGGACTCAGGTGTCTGTCACCTCTAAGAACTTTCATTTGAATGCCCCCTTTTTTTCTTTTCCTTTAGGAAGCCGAAGGTCTGGCCAGCACCTAACCCGTGGGTGTACGCGGTTGGGGGGTTGCTCTTGGTTTTGGCAACTCTCTCAGCCATATTTCAGTTTTGCATTTCACTCTGCAGTGCACTACGGAGTGTGGACACAATTATTTTTTTTCTTCATCCTGAGGGTTCATTGAGATTATTTGCTACAAATTACAAGGGCTTCCTGTGTAATATTGCCCTCATTTTGGAGCATAATGTAGTGACTATATGCAGTTCTCTCTATTGTCCACAAGAGGGGAGTAGAATATAAGAATATATACTGTATGCTAAAACTCACAACTTGTTTCAGTTGGAACCTCTAGGGATTCTGCAGTTTCAAGGAGAGGGAGTGAAATGTTGGAAGAGTTTATAGTTGTTAAAGTGTTCTTCTTTTTTTTCCTTTTATTAAAATATTCAGTTTAGGATTTTACTGCATGTTGGAGATATCGTAGATAGTGGAGGGTCGAGGGGAGAAGTAGAGACTTGGGAGGCTGTAGAATGTATTGCTGGATAGGAAATATCGGGGGTGGGCTGGGAAAAGGGGGATTGTGGGGGTTCATGGTATATTTAGTTTGTTAATAGATGTTTTGGGTGTGGGGGGAGGGCTATACCGCAGTACTAAGACGTCATTGTTTAAATGTCAATCACTACAACAGCACACACATGTATTGTCTCTGACTGGATTACAATATTAATGATGGCTAATGATATTCAATTCGCTACGTGGAATGTGAAAGGGATCAGGAGGAAACCTAAACAATACCAGATAATCAAGCATTTGAATCTTTTACAATCCCAGGTCACCTTTATCAAGGAATCTCACCTATTAGAAATGGAGGCTTTACAGCTAAGGAGACAACAGATCAGGCAAGTTTTTGCTGCCCAGGGGTTCACTAGTAGTTGTGGGGTCATGATATTTATAAACAGAAACATCCCCTCTACCCCCTTGTAGGTTATCAGGGATCCAGGGGGTAGATACATCATGGTCCAGGGTACTATATATTCGATGACACACTTACTCTGCAGCATCTACAGCCCCAATATAGATGATCCTGGCTTTTTCACCAAGCTGCTCACGCTTCTTTTACCTATGTTATCCACCCTGATTGTAATGGGTGGGTATTTTAACTTAGTTTCTGACTCCTCCCTAGACCAGTTGGCCCCCCTGCTTAAAGGTCTGTCACCTGCACAACGCGCGTTGCGTGACTTAATGGACAAGGGTGGCCTTTGTGATGTGTGGAGGGTGCTGAATCCTTAAAGAAGGGAATATACCTACATCTCCCCTGTTCATGGGACACATTCTCAAATTAATTCTTTTTTAATATCCCAATCTCTCCTTCGGGAGACGATATCCTCCACAATTCAACCAAGCCCCCTTCCCAGACCATTCCCTTGTTATGTGTTGCTTAGCTCTACCTTCCCTTTCTAAAAGAGACACCCGTTGGAAGCTAAACGATCAATTACTCAAAGACCCGCGTCTCTCAGATCAGATTAAAGACCAGATGGACCTCTTTTTTTACTTTAAACACTGTAGAGGCCACTAAACCAGATGTTACATAGGGTGCCTTTAAAGCTTATATGAGGGGATATTGATTAGTCTAGCTTCCAACAGGAAAAAAGCTCATGAAGCAGACCTTAGCTCCTTGCTGTTACAAATTAGGTCGATGGAATCTACCCTATCCCCCCAAACTCTGGAAAAGACTCAATGGAAATTAATTTCTACTAGAGATAAATACTTAGACTTACTGAGGGAAAAAACTGAACTCACAATTATTCATACTAAGGCTGTGTATACAGACCAAGGCGAAAAAGCTGGGCGCCTACTGACTTTAAGGATCAAGCAGCAAGAATCGACAAGATTTATCCCACCTATTAGGTCCCAAAGAGATGGCTTCCTGAGATCTTCACCCACTGATATTGTGCAGAAGTTTGCACATTATTATCAGCAATTATATAGCAATATTGAAAAAAACCTTCTACAGAAGCTGTGGATGCTTATCTCCAAGAGTCTCACCTTCCTTCTTTGTCGGAGGCCCACAAGACATTTCTTTCTTCCCCTATTTCTATAGATGAAATTACTGAAATAATACGTAATCTTCCCTCCAATATGGCACCAGGCTCGGATGGTTTCTCCTCCTTATTTTACAAGAAATTTCAGGACCAAATTGCCCCAGCCCTTCTTTTATTATTTTGACACGTATTACCTGGAGCTAAATCTGACCCCACCCTATTTGAAGATTTAATTATTCTTCTCCCCAAATCTGATAAAGATTTAGAGCTAGTACAGAGTTACAGGCCTATATCCCTTCTAAATCAGGATATTAAAATTCTCATGAAGATATTGGCGGATAGGCTTACACTGGTTCTTCTGGACTTAATTGGGATGTCATAGGTTGGATTCATGAAAGGAAGATCATCATCGGACCATCTTCAGACTATTTCCCACATCTTCTCAGAGTCCCAGGATGCTCCATACCCAGCTGTCTTGGTGTCCCTGGATGCCTAAAAGGCCTTTGATCATGTGAATTGGAATTTCTTGTTTTGCACTTTACATGCATTTGGATTTCCCTTTAAATTTGTACAGTGGATCCAAGCTCTCTACCAATCCCCTTCTGCAAGAATCTCCGGGAATGGAGCATTCTCAAAATACTTTTTCTTACATTCTGGAATGAGACAAGGCTGTCTCCTCTCCCCTCTACTATTTAACATCTATTTAGAACAGCTCATTCATAATTTGCTAACAAATCCAGAAATTCAGGGAATATCGATATACGGTACCTTGGTCAAAGTCTCCGCATATACAGACGATATTATCCTCCAGTTGTCCCATCCCGAATCATCTATCCCCTCCATGCTAGCTACAATTACTAAGTTTAGTGGTTTTTCAAACTACAAATTAAATCTTAATAAATCTATTGCATTTCCCCTTAATCACAAGGTATTCAAGCAAACTATAACTCCCCTAGGCTTATCATGGTCACCGGTTTCCCTCAAATATCTTACTTATGCATAGTCCCTCTATGTGTTTTAAAAAAAAAAATCTTGATGCTCTGGCTCAGATTATTAATCAGTATCTTGACAGATGGACCAAACTCCCCATCTCATTATGGGGTCAGATTAGTTTAATCAAAATAAATGTGTTTCCTTGACTTTTTTACAAGCTGTCACTTTTTAACTTATTTATCCCAGTATCCTGGTTTCAAAACATGCATAGATTATTCACTAAGTTCATCTGGTCCAATAAGCATCCTCGACTAGCGTATCATAAATTAGCAGCCCTAAAACTCAAGGGTGGTCTCCATATCCCCCATCTTAGCTTATACTACTGGGCTAGTCACTTATAGAAATATTTTAAGTGGTTGACACCGGGCCCCCCCAGCCTGATGCTGGCATGGCTAAAAATTGAGTTGGACTTAATTCACTCCACAGGGATGGATCCTGCTAATCTGCTGTATGCCAAGCTTTCCTCATTACAGGAACTTTGGAAATACCCCACTATAGCAGTATCATTAAAAGTTCATGCTCAGCGTTGCTCCTTTCTCCATTTTAGACCCCATTTAGATGTCTCGCAAAGAGAATTACCCCCAAATGGTTACCACAGCTGGGAGAAGGGATCTTATCCTCTTTCCTCGGGGATGATGGGGCCTGGTTTACTTCAGCCAAGATTATTTCTAAATGTAATATCCCTGCATCTAGTTGTTTTAAGGTTATCCAACTCAAACATCTCATTGTCCAAGTTTTGGGTAAAACTCCACCTCATCCACCTGCATTTTCTTTCTTGTCGGAGCTTATTTCCTTGATATACCCCCTAAAATAATCTCCAAGGTATATCAGGTCCTATTTCAATGGCAGTTCGGGGAATGTTATGGTTCCACAAAATATTGGTCCTCTCTTTTCCCTCAGCTTTTCATCGATTGGCCTATACTATGGTGGAACTGTCATAGGTTTGTGTCGCAGGACAGGCTGCGTCTCATGCAGTTCCATATTTTGCACAACCTATATTATTCTCCCCAAAAGCCTGCCAGATGGGGCCTCTTGCATTCTGGCCTATGTACTAGATGCTCCCAAGAGGAGGGGACACTTCTCCATATATTTTGGAGTTGCCCCAAGATAGTTCCCTTGAGAAATGCAATTAAGGCCAAGCTGGATCCATTGTTGGGTCTCCAAGGTTGCTTCACCCCTGAAATATGCCTGCTAGGTGACTTATCCCTTATTGATGTTAACATCCGGAGATTTCACATATCCATGATAGCAATGTCTTTTTAAAAAAGTAATCCTTAAGCACTGGAAGGACAAGGAATGCCCATCATACAAGGAATGGATCAACGAAATCCTTGCCAACCTCAGAACTGAAAAAGCTATTGCTGGCCTCTATAACAGGCAACAGAAGTATAAGCGGATTTGGGATCCCTTACACACTCTACTAGTCATCTGAAGTACTACTGGTGAAAGGTAATGCTACTGGTGTTGTGTGCATCTCCATGGTACTGTGGTACAGGGAGGGGGGGAGGGCAGGAGGTACAGGGGGGAGGAGGCGTAACAGGCAATTTAATATGGTATTACTCTTCTGTTACCAATGTTCCTGTCTCTTGGATATTTGTAAAATCCTTAATAAACTTTTAATTGAGAAAAAAAAGAAGCTCCCCATACAGTCTGTTTGGAGCACAAATCAACAGGGAAAGTGTATTTGATGGAATTGATATATAAGGTGCTGTGAGTGGGTTCACCAAGGGAAGGGGAGGAGCACAAAATTAGTTGTGGGAGGCCTGCTAAACATGCCCATTTATGGACTGGACACTTGGTGCTCTGCTTTTCTTTCTCGGGTGGCAGCAGCCTTGGCACTCACCCACCAAGAGAGAAACCCAAGGTACTGAGATCTCTGTCACCAATCAAATCCCAAGGGTGGGATAGCAGGTAAGGGAAAGTTACTGTTTAAAATATATAATCGTGATGGTAGTCTAGATGTTGCAGCACATGTATACACCTGTGCTGGACTTGGGTCAAATGTACTAATCTATAAGATGCTCAAATACTCATGTTGTGCACCATCTATGGGAAAGAGGACACTGACAGAGCTGTTGGGAGCACAGTCAAGGGTATGGAGATGGAAAGGGGGATGTTTTGTTGCCCAGTTGGCAAATTTGGGTGGAATTCTTTATTGGGTCATTCTTAGGTTGGGGGGTTGGGGGTACTGGTTGGGGGGACCAAAATATAAGCAGAATGGGTACACTCATATTGCTGATTAAGCTTCTTTACTTTATCACCGTACCTCTTGGCAAGAGACTAGTTAATGTACTACCCAACATCGCTGACTATGGGTAGCTTAATTAAGGCTGTGATGTGGAATGACAATGGCTTAAAATCCATGGCAAAAAGGAGAAAGGTGCTTACTGAAATGAGACGGGGACTGGCTCAACTGATGCTCATGCAGGAGACCCACATGTCATTGCAGGAGGCTTTAAAAATGGAAAGGAGTATGGGAGGACAGTGGGTATCAGCCTGCTTCTCCACTAAAGCTAGAGGTGTTTAAATATGGGTGCCAAGGGGCATGAGAGTGAAAATACAAAGGGAAATTAGAGACCGGGGGGGGGGGGAGATATGTTCTGGCACATCTAACAATGGAGGAGGGAGGCCCCATATCTGTGGGCACAATGTATGCCCCAAACATAGAAGACCCGGTAGTTTTGCAAAGGTTGGCCTTAGACATTACTGCCCTACTGAGGCCTTGGATAGTGGGAGGGGATTTTAACTGTGTAAGGGACACAACCTTGGACAGGTGAAACCCTACCCTGGTACCACTAACAAGGAGATTGAGGGTGCCTACTCCCGGGTGGATGTTTGGCGACACCAGAACCCACCCAACAGAGATTACAGTTTTTACTCACATGCTCATAGCTCTTATGCTAGACTTGATCAGATTCTGGTCAGAGCTTTCCTCCTGAGTGGCATGGGACAGGCCAATTATTCTCCAATATTGATCTCCGACCATGCACACCTTTCAGTGCCATGGAGAGTGGGGGATTCACCTCCACAGAGAACATGGCATTTGGACCTACTCCTGTTAAGAGATGTCAACTTTCTCAAATTTATGACCAAAACATTGGAGGAGTTTCTGAGATATAATAAAAGATGGGAGACATCACATGCAGCTAGATGGGAGGCTATGAAAGCCTATATCAGGGGGCAGGTCATTTCATACCCTGCACACAAGAAGAGGGAAGCTCATGTAGAAATAGAGCAACTCAGACAGCAAATTGAGGCATATGAAGAAGCCCATATGAGAAAACCAACTCAACCCCTGTATAAAATAATACAAAAATTAAAATGGAAATTTAATCTCCTGAATATGGCCAGAATTGAGAGATCCAGCCTCCTATCAGGAGTGGGTGCTTATTTTGATGGGGTTAGGGGAGGGACATTTTTAGCTTGGCAAATGAAGAAGAGGGAGGGGGATAGGGCTATTATCCAAATCCAGAATATAGATGGGGATATGACAACCTCCACCTCCGAGATAAAGGAGGAGTTTGGGAAATTCTACCATAAGCTGTACACATCTAAAAGGACCCCAACCCCACAGCAGATGCAGGCTTTCTTTAATAAGGCACTAACTTCAGAACTGCCACTGGACATGGCAAAAGAACTAGACCACCCTCTAGAAAAGACTGAATTATTATCTGCTATCAAATCTCTAAGTGGAGGGAAATCCCAAGGCCCAGATGGGTTACCTATTGACTTTTAAAAGGTCCTTCCTGACCCTGCTTACAGATCCTCTATATGACACACTGCATAAGGGGCTGGTTAGGGGCATCTTGCCTCAATCAATAAGAGTGGCCACCATTACCATTCTCCCCAAACCAGAGAAGGACCCTACCCAATGTGCCTCATACCACCTCATATCCTTACTGACAGCAGATTATAACATTCTGGCAAAAGTGTTGGCTGCATGCTTAGAGCCTGTTCTCCCCTCACTGATACTTTTGGATCAATCCAGGTTTGTGCAGGGAAGACAGGGGAAACAAAACATTAGAAGGACCTTAAATGTCCTGCACACTTAGGGTAGGATGGCCACCAGGCATGGGGCAGCGATACTGGCGTTAGATGCCGAGACAGCCTTTGATTGAGTCAAATTGGGATACATGTTTCAAGCCCTTAAATACCAGGGTTTGGGACTGGAGATCTTAAAATGAATAAAAATTTTATACACCTCCCCTTCAGCCCAAATCTTAGTAAATGGTACCCTAACCACTTTGTTCCTTCTGGGGAGGGGTACCAGACAAAGCTGCCCCTTGTCTCCATTCCTATATCTACTGGTACTGGAGCCACTAGTGGCTGCCATCAGGGCTCATTCTGGGATCCAGGGATTTCAGGGAGGGGGGAGAGAACACAAAGTAGCTTTATATACTGATGATCTGTTATACCTACAAAACACAGTTAGGGACTTACCCACAGTGCACTGCCTCCTGAGAGAATATGGTTCCCTATCAGGGCACAAGGTGAATTGGACAAAAAGTGAATTTCTCTCCATAGGACAGACGGATAGATCTCCTCTGGTAAGTGTGGTGGGGTGTTTGGTGATGGTTAATAAACTAAAATACTTGGGGATCCTCATATTGGCAAAACCAGAAACACTATATGCCATCAATTACGGTCCTCTAACTAAGAAACTGGGAGGGGATTGTGAGAAATGGCAAAACCTGCCCTCTGACCCTTATAGGAAGAATTAACATGGTGAAGATGATGATCCTCCAAATGTGTCTATATCTGTACTAGTCATTACTAATAAGTTTGTCCATGTTGCACTTCAAGCAAGTAAATGCTCTAGTGCATAACTTTATTTAGAGAGGGAAAGTGGCCCAGATCAAAAGGTCGATTCTCCAACAACCACCAAATAATGGGAGACTGGGACTCCCTAACTTCCATCTCTACTTCCTGGCTACTCAACTGGCATTTCTCCCCAGTGGTGTGGGGCTCTTGGACGTAGCATGGGTTGCTATGGAGGAGAAACAGTTGGGGGATCCCTGCGGTTTCAGTGCATGTCAGGTGGCTTAGAATAAAATGAGAAGATAAATACTAGTAAACCCCTGCACCCTAACCACAATTAAAGCTTGGAAGTCTGCACATAATAAGCTGGGGCTAGTTCATGAGAATGGCCAATCACCATACACTGACCCGGTCATGGACATGAAAACCAGAAGCACATACACAATGTATATGCACCAAAGATTGAGGCAATGGCAATTGAAGGGACTGGAATATGTCCTGCAACTTTTTGAGAGAGGCAGGATCCTAGAATTTGTAGAAGTGAAAGCTAAATGGCCCATAGACCCTGGGGATGATTTCTTATACCAGATATTGTGACTGAGACTTGGAGAGTCCCTATGTCTGGTCACAAATTGGGCAGCCCTGACCCCATTGGAGGAGGGATTATACAACCCCTACTCAGGGGCAAATGCACCATCCATGTACTATCTCACCATGCTGGGAGTTGGACTCAGAGACCACCCTATACTTTAGACAGAACTGGGAAACATATCATCTTAGATGGTCACACCTGGGATCTGGCAATAAGACTTCTCTCTAGAAACAGCAGGCTAAGGCAGATTCAGCTTAATTTCCTATATAGAACCTATCTGACACCCAATAGGCTCCATGCTATGCACTCTGAAAGCTCGCACAACTGCCCAAAATGTCAGGGAATCAGGAAACCTATTACACTTGGCATTAACATGCCTGAGAGTGGCTCCTTCCTAGCATGAGGTTCACAGAGTAATGGAGAAGATCCTAGCAAAGCATCTATCCTGCTCTCCATTAGATCTGCTACTAGGAGCTGACCCAATGACTGTTCCTGAAGATAGTACTCACTCACTAGCGGGAATAGCCCTGGTAAATGCCAGAAAAACATTGGCTCAGATGTGGATGTCTGTGAAACCCCCCATTATTCAACAATGGATCAACAATTTGAAACAATACCTCACCTTAGAAAAGATACAACATACTGCCAATGGTACCATTGAGCACTTTGAAAACATCTGGCTGCCACTGGAGAAAGCAATCTGGGAGGGACTTCACCCTGTGTAGTAATGTAACTTGTCTTGGGGAGTGTATGAGCCCCAAACCTGACCCCTGTTCCTTGCTCCGAACCACCACACAAACACTCATCACGCAAGCACCCACCCACTCAACCAAACAAGCTATACTTGTAAAGGGACACTTGACCCATTCCACATATGAGTCAGCTGTGAATTGTCGGCTTATGAATTGCTATGTATGTACTCACACTGCTAGGAAAATGTGTCTATAGAAGTGTTTCAAATGTAATGTTTTTCTCAATAAAAATATTTAAAAAAAAAATTGGAATTATACAATAGCAAGATAATTTTCTGGACTCTTATTGGACAGCATGTGCTTCTTGCAGTGAAATTATCTGAGCACAACTTCAAGTCTAAACATACAGATGACTGCACGACAGACTAACTAACCAACCACAACCTCTCTTACCAAAAGAGTCTGATGCCTTGCAACTAAACTATAGAAGTGCAAACTTAGTTTCATATAAAAACCTTACTTACTTATATTGTGGGGGGACAAACATTTTTGTCATGGCTAAAACATTTCATTCATAGCTAGGCAGAGAACAAGTGTAAGAACATCTCCTGTATAGTGTGGGAATATCTCTTGTATAGTATCAGTTTTAATGTTTTATTTTTTATGAGGAAACACCACATATGAATGCATTGCATCATGAGTGTGCAAATACATAATTGCCTGGTATTGCATAACACACTACAGTGATACCAAACAATTGATTATTTGCATACCCATGATGCAGTGCTTTTACATGGGGAGTGTTTCCAAAAAAAAAAAAATAGAAATAATTAAATTAAAAAATAAAACTGTACAACTGATACTATAAAATATGTGTCTCTACATATAAAAGGGATGTTCCAGCACTTGTTCTCTGCCCAATGGCCATCTACATGTGCCCATTTTTGTCCTCACAATATTAATAAATAAGAGCCATTGTATAGTAGCAATAACGTACCTCAGTGTGTGGGTTGTGCTGGGATAACCTTACATCTGGGGTGCTGGATGACTATGGCTCTATGCCCAATCACCCCAGGTGTGAGGTTATCCCAGCACAACCCACACCCTGTCATACATTATTGCATAATTAATAATTTCCAGAAGTAGTCAGCTAACAGTTCTTTTGGCTTAAGTATTTTTTTTTCTGATTCATTAATTAGAAGAATTTCTACCCAGTAGTACTAAGTGTGATGTGTAGAACAGCACTTTACCTGGAGGATAACAGTTCTATGTGATAAAGGCGATGACAGAATGGCACCTGTCGGGAGGGTGTGGACACAACACAGAAGAATGGAAGGGCACTCTGGCACCGGCACAAATGTCAAAATAGTGAACAGACCATGTTTAAAAAAAAAAAACACCGCCACCACCACTATGAAACGCAAGACACCAAATGCACGAATTACAACAAAGGACAGCACTGTATGAGGAGGATGGGGACAAGCAATCACAGGAAGACACAACCAAACTGGACAAATGACTGCCCCTGTCAGTACTGGGAGCATGGCTGATGAGGCATAGGATGTTGTGTGCAACAACATAGGGTCCATGATGCATGGTCGGCCAGACAGGATGGGTGTGGGATGGAGTGGAAGAGCCACAGCAGTGTGCACCATGGAAGGAGGTGCCGGGGGAGTGCAGAGGCATGCTGGGCTCAGGGGGGAATACGCAGCTCAGCAAGAGACACTGGTGTGGCACGGAACCCCCTCTCTGCCTGCCACACAAGCTGCAAAGTCCGCTTATGTAGGGGCAGTGCTGGCAGCCTGCCAGCCACTGCATCAGGCACAACAGTGATGCACTGTATGAGCACTTGGGAGGTACTCTCCATACTGGTGTGTGCCCATTCCTGAACCTGTGCAAGCACCCCCTGCACTGCAGTATCACATGCATTGGGGATGTGATTGTGTGGGATTCTGGTGTACACCACATGGTCAGCCTCCATGTGCACTCATGCAGGGCACCCATATTTGTGGTCCTGCATTCATCTCCAATATTCTTTTGCCTTTAACTCCTTGTCTTTGCGGTAAACATAACTGTGGTGGGCAAGGAGAGGTTTCACCTTTTGGTGTTGCAGGAACTGGACATCTTCCATTTTCCTTTCTTGCCTATATTGTAGAATGCAGTTACTACTACATGGTGTCCCTTTAAAGTGACTGGGAAGTTAGGTGGTCCTGCACCTTGTGACGTACATGCGGGAGTGCCACCATCCCCCACGGTGATGGCAAATAAAAGGCTGTTGAGTACCTGAGCCAGGTCCCCTAGCGGGGCAGCATATGCTGCATGTGTCTGGAACCCTCTACATGTGACTGCCTGCATGCAAAGGGATCAGCGAGTGTACAGTGTGACCATGGAGACTGTGCATGGAATTGGCTGTGAATCTATATTTTATGTTGTTCAATGCCTGCCTTGTGTATGGCACTCCTCATCCTGTCCTCCGATTGGTTGTGCAGCACATTATCCATGTGGGGAGGGAACTTGCAGCTGTGTGTGGGATTCAATCCCCCAACACACAGATCCCCACCCCACTGCTGTGTCAGTTGCTGATGTTCAACGAAGCATACTATGATGGCAGCATGCCGGTCCTTTGTCGGCCGACCACCTTGGCCTCCATGGGATACTGCCTAGACACAGGGGCAGTTCATACTGTGGTGGTGGATGAGTGTCTTGCACTGGGAGGGTGTTTCTGCCGCAGAGGGCATGAGGGTTGTTGCTCCAGGCAGGTCCTCCACAGTGTGGCTGTGTTTCTTGCACCAGGAGAGTGGGTCTGTGGCAGTGGGCAGAGTTTTGTCTTGCACTGGGCAGGAGGATGCTCTGTGGCACTTTACGGGGGGTTTGTCTTGCACTGGGTGGGGTGAGGGGCTGCATTCCTGTGTGTGGCCACTGTCCTTGGGCTTCCGCATGTTGCAGGCATGGCGCAATTTCAGTGTTTGCCATTTTCAGGGTCACCCTTCTTGATAGTTGCCCTCTGCATAACACCCTCTATCCTAGTTGCTGTGTTTACTGTCGCTGTCATTCCCAGTCATGATTTTGATAGTCACCTCTATGTTTCCATATTCATTATTACTGTCGCTTTCTTACATTAGCCCTTCTGACATTAGCCCTGCCTCAGTAGCCGTCATCACTGGATACCCGAGGATGACATAGTCAGTTCGATTCCTGTGACCTCACTGACTGTGACATCACTGGTAATCAGGAAGAGCCAATGTCCAGCTGCTTGATTGGTAACTTGCGATGTAACAATGAGTGAAGTCACATGCTTTTTATTTATTTAGTTGTTTAACCAGGTATAGCACACTAAGCTGAAAGCTTTTTTACAGGAGGGACCTGGGACATGCTGATGATATAGTGGGAGAACTAGAACTAGACATGTCTAATTCCAGGTAAAACCTTGCTTTTCACATCACACTCAGTACTGTTGAGTAGATAACCAGATAATGAGCACACAGAAACATGAAAAAACTTCAGAAATAAAAAGTAATCAGGGACTACTTTTAACAATTACTAACACTTTCTACCTTCTATTCTGAGCTACTAGCTCTTTAATTTCTATGTGGGGAAAATGTGGAGTTACTTCAATAGCTGCAGAGTGATGAGCACATACTGTAAATCCTGTTCACATTTTAAAGAACAGTTACTGGAAAGACAACTCTAATTTTCTTGGCATGAAAAAAGTGTCATATTATTTCAACTCTAAACATCATCACACTCTGGAGGGTTTGGATGGGTATTTGAAGAAAGCAGGTATGCAGGATTAAACATTTACACAAATGTTTAGACTCACTAAAGATTATTTCCAGGGTATCAATTTGCAAAAGACATATGACAACCACAGCAGTAACCTAGTAAATCACTATAAGACTGTAATACCTGTGTCAGAACCATAGTGAAACCCTACTGACTCCTACTCAGACTAGAGATATTGCATTAGTGGTGGGGGTCATGGCATTACTGTATTAACACTATAGAACTGACAGCGCGTTACCAAGCAGCAATGTTTGAAAATGAAGTGTTTTGTACATAGGAAACAGCAGAGTGAGTTTTCACAATCAAGATTTTTTTATTCCTCTCATAAGATATTGTTTATATAGGACTTCACCTTTAAATGATTATTTAATCTCTGTCACTAAGCACTGCATCAAACTGTCAGCACTGATCGTAGCTCACAGATATACCAACACAGAAAGTGGCCAACATCCTCCTCATTAGCCGATAGGGAACATTGATTAAAGCAACAGTTACCAAGAATGACTACTGGTCCCCTAGAGTACCTCAGAAAAAACATTCCTTGCTGACATCTCTTAAAACGTAACATTTCTTTCCTTGAAAATTTAAACAGTTTTTTTTTGTTTGTTTCTTTTTTTTCAACTTAAGCTAGCCTGGAGCTTTTTAGAGATGCTGAAATTCCACCTGGGAATAAGTGGCTCAGTAATTGATTCTGTCACAGACTCATTTCTTGACTCATTACAATAGGTATTTTCAGGAGGTTAAATATCCTTTATCTGCACATTCTCATACTGAAAACATTTTGGCATTTCTCACTCACTAGGGGTAATCTTTCTTTGTTTTATGTACTCATTCTGCAACCCCCTCACTCTGATGTGGCAGATATACTGCCTTCCTACTGGGTTTATCAGCCTTCAAGGGGCTACAGGTGGAGGGGATACTTACCATTATTTTAGTTCCCCTTCCTCTGTTGTTCCCCTAACCTGACAGGGATACCAGTTTTTGGGACTTGGTCCCTAACATGACCATGCATGCAATGCTCACTTGATATGCAGCACGACATCCTTCCCTTCCTTTGTCCCAAGCACTCTGCCAACCGTACATCTACACATGGCAGTAGTACAGCAGGACATGGCTCCCACCTTATGGAGGAGAACATCCACTGGGACATTCAATCCTCCTCTGTCCAGTCGATTCATGATGACGCAGGCCAGTTAAGAAACCCAGGTTGCCAGTGTCATGAGCAGTAACTCTATCACTGTGCGGATGGGCTGGCAACTATATGTATTCTATTTATTTTTATTTAACCTTTATTTTACCTAATCACACTGAGTTAGATACCTGGGCCCTGATATTCAAATGGTTAGCATGCACTAACCATGTTAGTGCCATGCTAACCAAGAATAGCATGAACAGACAGAGCCAAAGCCATATTCAAAGGCCTCCAGTATGAAGCGATGACCTGACTGTTCAATCACACAGAATACAGAGCTGTGCCCATGCAAATGAGGAATCCCCATGCATATATGATGCAGTGGTATATTCAGAGGTTTTGGCACCACTAAACAGCGTCTGTTGCAGTGTTGTTTAATGCTGCCAAAACCCTACTCTTATCCAAGTGCATTGTGGTGTACTAATCCCACCTCACTCCAAGCCAGCCAAGAGCTGGGCAGTGGACTGACAGCATGGGCTGTTAGTCCCAGGTAGCATCATCACAACCACGACCCCATGATCCCACCACAGGAGGGGCTATAATAATAGACACCCTGGTGGTGGCAAGTGAAATGACCCACCCCTCCATCACTGTCCCATGGGGCCTGTAGAAATGGTGGTGGCAAGTGGAATCACCTCACCCCCAGTTACCCCCCTGACAGTGATAAAGGCCACCCTTCCATCACTCCTACTCAGGACCCTCCTCACCCCACACACAATCTTGCCCATACTCACTAGAAATATGCCATTATTCACACTGAACTGGTGGCTGGCACAGCCCGATTGTTCACCACCTCAGTCAGCCACCATCTGAATGATAGGTGTGTGCACATGGCTACTGTAGCATTGAAATATAGTAGTTGTATGCATGCCATCTGTCATTCATATAGAGTCCAGCTGAGCTGGTGAATGGAGGAGCTGTGCTGACTGCTGTCTTGATGCCACATAATGGCATATCTCCAATGAGCGTGGGCAAGGCGGAGTGAGGAGGAGGGTCCAGGGCAGGTGGGATGGGGAGGTGTAGTACTGTTTGAAGGTAGTGATCTGAGGAGGGAGCTGGATTCCACTTGCCATAGCCGGGTTGTCTATTATTATAGCCTGCCTGAAATGGCAATCACTAGGGCTTACTACTACTACATCCTGTCTTAGGCAGTAGTCGGGGAATAGGAGTGCAAACAGATCCACACAATACCACCATGCTGCCAGCATGGTGGCACTGTAAAGCATGCTAATGAGTCCATAATTGATATGCAAATGGCCCCTAATGCCATGCATGCCCAATTGGCTCATTAATATGTTAGGGCTGAATATAGCTCACTGAAGCCCAGGAATTATCCTATTTAGACCACTCTATCTCTGTTGGGTTCCTGTGGGTCATTTCTAGTTGGGTCGTGCGTTGGCACAATACATAGTCACTGTGGGCTGTGCTGACATGGCTACGTATGTAGATCATAGTGCACTCCAGTTGGACAGCGCTGTCTCAATACAGCCCCCAAGCCCCCCATGCTTTATTTTCTATGCTGTGCTCCTGTCTGTGTGTTGCTCACAGCCAGCTTTTAATATAAATACATAGATACATAGACAGTGTCAGCAGATAGGGGCCTATGGCCCACCCAGTCTGCCCATTTGAGCTTGTAAGTTCAGTTTGTTTTCCTAGAAGTCTGTTGCACCTTACCCCTGACCTCCAGAATTCCTTTATGTCTATCCCATGCATTCTTAAATCCTGTGATTGTTTCAGCCCCCACCACTTCCTCTGGCAGGGTGTTCCACTTGTCAACCACCCGTTCTGTGAAGAAATTCTTTCTCATGTTTCCTCTGAATCTTCCTCCCTCCAACTTCATCCCATGCCCACTAGTCCTGGAATATGGGTGCCCTCATTGGATAAAAGACCTTGGCATAAGTATGGAAAACAATCAGACATTTACACACATGGTAGTTGAAAAAAATAAGCACAAACAAGATTGAATATCAATATGGAAACAGTTCAGCTACACTTCTGACAAAAACAGTAACAGCTTTCTTTTAGCTGCCCAGGCAGCCTTTTTTTAAGACATTTCTAGAAAGAGCATCATTAATAGGGAAATCATTCTACAGTGAGTTCCCTATTTATCAAGCCTAATAACTAAAGCTTTGCTTTCTATCTTCTAAGCAGACCTTTGGGACCTTGAAACTAATCTATTTAGATGATTAAAGTAAATAAATGCTGCATTGTGGTGTCAATAGTTAATTTAAATATTTATTCAGTGAATGAGTTACTGCTCTGAAAACAAAATTATACTATTTTTATGTCTATGAGTAGCTAAGTAATAATGACCTGCTGGTGTGTATAACAAGCAATAGTTACGTTTAAAAATTAATGAATGATGAATCATAAGGCTGAGAAATATGATGGATCAAGTTTGCAATAACACATGACAGGGCATGTGTTGCACTACAATAATTACATGCCCCTGTAGACTGTAGGGGATGAAGTAAAAGATGAGTGGCTTTAAACACCAGGGGGTGTTTAATTATCACAGCACAATCCACACGCCCTTGATTGTGTTGTTGTGCTTGCAAAATAGGTGAGCAAGTTTCATTTAAAAACTATTTAAAATAAAACAAAGTCTTAACGTGAATCTTAATTCTGTCCAATGCTGTAATAATAACACAGCTTGAGAACTACTGTATGCTATTTAGCCAATCAGGATGAAAGATTTTCTCAACTCATTGAATGTTTCCTTAAAAAAGTTTATAAAGGTTACTAATATACTATGTCACCATTGTCTGAGAAAGGTAAAATCCAGATAGTAACCAGTCCTTTCTTACAATAGGTAACATAGTTTCTGCTATAAATAATAGTTTAATTTTCAGTTATATTTTATATTGACTGCTCCACAAGGAACTTTTTAAAAAATACTTTACTGGATTTTTAATATTGATACATTCCACTCATTAGGACAATAATGTTTTGTATTTACATATAGAATAATGATTAAAACAGAAATAAAATGTATCCCTAAGTGCATTATGTACTGAAAGATACATTAAGTGCTATACCTTCAAAAGGGGAGAGTGCATTGGAGTCAGTTGAGTATTCAGAAAGAAAAATATGTTATCCTGCCTCTTGGAAAATATATTATATTCTGGTCAAAAATACACAACACTGCAATTTAGAACCATCATTCCTTGAACTAGCAGTGAACAAGAGTTTGCTACAGACTAAAAGGACCATGCATGTAATTTATTAACGATTAGAAAAAAGAAAATAGTAGACAAGATGTAAGGCAATGAACAGTAAGTAAATAAAGGCTAAGCATTCTTCGGAGTAAAAAGCAACACACTAATATGAAAATAATGGGAAAAAAGTTGTATTTTTTGGTTTTATGTTAATTAAATGTCTTGTCTGCTTCACTCAGCCTTTCTTGAAAGCCAGATATTTAAATAAACAAATCGAGCATTTAAAATATTAGCAACAAAACATCACACATACAAAATATTGGAGGAATTAGAGAGTAAAACAGAAAATGTTAATTAATAATTGTCTAATCTCATAATTATATTCATCCTTTACATGAGATGTTAAACCGAGGTCCCTTCTGCTCATTTCTGGTCACTGTCCAGCTGGAAGTTAAATATCCCATGACATTTATTGAAGAAGAGTAGGGGTGTTTCCAGTGTGTCATTGCCAATATTGCCCCGTCAATAAAAGTGGTCCACGCAACCTACCTCTAGGACTTGCAAGCAATAATGGTTCAGTGCGCCTTTCTGGTCAAAAATGACAAATAACTTCTCCCATCTCCCCAAAGCATAGCCAAAGGGGTAACTAAAGGGAACAAGGCATTTTTTAGATATATACATTTTGAAATGGCTGGGATATGGACAGGAACGGGAGGAATTTATGGAAGATTGCACTGAACAAATGCAGGCTGCTTCCATGTTGTGTTTGCAGTGCCTAGTGAGAGACTGCAAGAGACAACAAGAGTCATTGGAACCTCTTTCTGAAAGACAAGTGGTGTTCACAACATATGATAGTGACCCAGAGCTCATTGCTTTTGAAGTAAAACTTAGAGCTTCTATCAAGAAATAGGACAATTAAGAAAGAGCTGTAAAGATTCATAAATTTGAAAGAGACAAGATTATTTGCATAATCATGTCTTCACATGGAAAGACTTGGAGAAATGGAATTACAGTAATAATCAACACGATCAACTGAAGGGCCATAAATCAATTTTGAAAAAACAAAACACAAGCTTCCATTCGATATCAGAACTGGAGTTGGAATCAGGAAACAATCCTTTTTTAGAAGAAGGTACCCAGGCCAGTATAATCAGCCAGAGATCAGAGTATCTGGTATGTTTTGACGAATGACCGGGGGAGGTCGAAGGAGACAGAGATATGGCAACATCCCAAACACCATGCAGGGAACCGAGACAGAAGAACAGGACCAAATAAACATTGTGAACCTGTCTAGTATTCAGCTTATGACAACTCAAATATCAGTATTAAATAAAGGACCGAGTTTTATCCCCGCTTTCAAACTAAGTATGTTTGATGTGTTTTTAGACATTAAAAACTGTCAAGAAAACCTTCTCTCCCAGTGGTCATTTTGGGCCGGGTTCAGCAATGGTTGGTACCGATGCCATATGGCAGCTACATGATTGAAGGAGTTAATATTAAGGTGTTCTTTAGTAGACAAAAAAATGTGTCTTCCAAGTGGTCAAAATCAGGATTCTGCTAATAAGAATAGTCTAACCAATCAGAGCACAGATTCTGAGCTATGGATATTTAAACATCAGTCCACCTTCAACCCTCCCCCCCAATATGATGGTCAAGGTCTTGCAAGAGGGCTTGCCTTAATGAAATTGATGCCCTTTTTGAGACAAGTAAGAAGGAGATATTTCAATACATTTCAAACATGAAAAAGTGGCTCTGGAGGAGCTATAATAAAACAAAGAACTCACAATCAAACCAGTTGACAATGGTGGTGCAGTTGTGGTTCTTGACACCTCTGACTACATTAAAGAAGTGCAGAGACAGCTGCATAATGAACACTTTTATCAACCTTTACAACGAGATCTGACTATGGATTTTAAAAGTAATATTGATGCTATAGTAGATGCTGCATGTGCAAATGGTATTATTTCTCACAGTACCCTTGAGTTCCTACAAGTTACCCACCCAGTGCATGTCACCATGTATGTTTTGGCCAAAATTCACAAAAGTCTGGAGTGTCCTCCAGGCAGACCTATTGTGACAGGTATTTGCTCCTTAATGGAGCCACTCACGATATGTGGATGCCCACATAAGAGATAATTGTGATGAGCCTCCCTTCATTTTTAAGGGATACTACTGAGGTCCTGCATCTCCTGTAAGACATCCAAATGGAACAGAACTAGGTCCTTGTTTCTATGGACTTTGAGTCATTATATACTTACATTCCTCGTGAGGGTGGTTTGCGGGCAATGCATGCATAGTTGGATAATGCAACAGATCTGGTGAAGGGGCACAAAGAATTTTTGATAAAACTATCTGAAGTTGTGCTAACATGTAATGTTTTTACCTTCCAAGGGAAATATTATCATCAAATTAAAGGTACAGCCATGGGGGCCACCTTTGCCCCAAACTATGTTAACCTTTATTTGGGACAGTGGGAGAGAAAGGTCATTTATGACCAAAATACTAACGCATTCTTTCAGCAGATCAACCTCTGAAAATGATACATTGATGATATGTTGATGGTGTGGCGGGGATCCTTTGAGGAACTTGACAATTTTGTAAAATATCCGCATTTGTCAAATCCAAACTTAAAGGAGAACTACGCTGAACCTGTAAGAAATTTCCTCCAGTTGTAGCTGCTTTTTAAGTACTGGTTCCAGTTCTTTTAATGTTCCTTCTATGCAGGCCTTTCAGTAAACACATTTAATGTTTCTGACTTACATTCTGCTGTTAATTGCCATTTTGGAACTGTATGATGCTCATTATGTCCCTCTCTGCCATAGATTTCTATAAAAGAAAACGGATGCATTGTGTCAACAATGGAAGAGCTGAGCAAGGGACATAAACTACATCACACAGTTCTTAAATGGTTCTTGCCACTTCAGTGTGAATCACAAATACCCACTAGGATAACTAAAGAGCCTGTAGAAATGAAACAGTAACAGAACTTAAAACAGTATTTAAAAATGGGCATTTATTGGGGAAAATGGCATACAGGTTCAGTACAGTTCTCCTATAAAGATAATTAATTTTTTGGATTTGTGTATTACAAAACAAGAGGATGGCACTGTCTGTACTGATCTGTTCCACAAGGAAACAGATCGAAATACCATCTTGCATGCTTCTAGCTGTCATCCATGCCACACCATCAAAAACACCCCAAGATCC
Organism: Neoceratodus forsteri; assembly: GCA_016271365.2. Classification (NCBI taxonomy): domain Eukaryota; kingdom Metazoa; phylum Chordata; order Ceratodontiformes; family Ceratodontidae; genus Neoceratodus; species Neoceratodus forsteri. Next base: position 452,810,855 of record CM057452.1, on the reverse strand, counting down.
TAATTTATGAGGCTCTAACATAACTGTATGAGTAACTGTGATTTCCAGACATGTCTGAAAGAGATGTCCACTAGGCCTGGCAGCAGTGTTGGACCTATTGGGTTTTCTGAGTGCAAGCTTGGATCCAGACAATCTGTTACTGGCTTATAACAAGGCTGTGACTGAGGCTCTGGATTCCATAGCTCCTATCCGTGTTCACCCCCTCACCCTTCAGCTTTGGTCCCCCCAGTTTCATGGGACCTTGAGAGAGCTGAGGTGAGTAGGGTAAAGGATGGAACAGCACTAGCAGAAATTGGGCCTTGATGCCAACAGACTTAGATTGATGGCCCATTATACAAACTATCAATTGGCATGCTCCCTTAAGAAGTTCCTATTCAGGGAGATCACCGCTGCATATAATTAACCAGCTCAGCTCTTCTGAACTGTCAACAGACTGTATAATCCAGCCTTTCTGCAGTCTTAGAGAGCATTGTCACAGGATAAGTGTAACGAGTTTGCATGATTCTTTGTAGATAAGGTTGCTGACATCAAGTCTGAGATCTGTGCAACTCATTCCAATGGGTGAGGTGGTAGTCGGTGAGAGGCTGCAGTCCCTTGGTTTATCTGGTCAAACTTTGACCACTTGGTGATCATGGATATTGTGAGGATCATCCAGATTATGTGGCCGACCTGCTGTAGTTTGGACCCGGGCCCAACTTGCCTCCTTGTGGGGTGTGTTGATGTTATCAGCCCGGTGTTTGTTAGAGACAGGTATGTTTCCTTACACCCTGAAGGTGGTGGTGGTGGTGGTGGTGACACCTCTCCTTAAGAAATCCTCTCTCAACCCAGAATGTCTCACCAATTATAGACCCGTCTCTAGCATTCCCTTTGTGGGTAAGGTTATTGAGAAGGTGGTCATGCTGCAGCTGTAAGATCATCTTACCATCCACGTCATCTATGATCCTCTCCAGTCTAGATTTTGGAAGAGGCATAGTACTGAGATGTCTGTAGTTCGGGTACTTAATGATCTCTTGATAGTGAGAGAGTGGAAGAGCTGTTCCTTCTTGGTTGTCCTTGATCTCCCTGCAGCATTAAACACCGTGAACCATGGTGTGTTATTGGAGCACCTGCGGCTAATCTGTGAACTGTCTAATACAGTCCTCAGATGGCTCCACTCTTTCTTCACTGGCAGGTTTCAGAGAATGGTGTTGGGGATTAATTCCTCAGACCAATTCTTCCTATCTTGTGGGGTGCCACAGGGCTCTGTATTATCACCCATGTTGTTTGCGGCGTATATGCTGCTGTTGGAAGACATTATAAGGAGGTATTGGCTGAGTTTTCACTGCTATTCAGATGATACTCAGCTATACATGTCCTTTATGCCCAATCAGGATGGAGCTGTCTCGACTTTTAACAACTGCCTCACCAAGATCCAAGACTGGGTGAGTACCAGCTGGCTGAGGTTGAACCCTGACAAGATCGAGGTGTTGGTTGTGAACCCAGGTTGTCGGGTAGAGGGGTTACAGCTGGGTGGCCTTCTGGGCTTTGACTTGGAGGCAGCCAGCTGATGACCTCTGATGGGGTGCAGAATCTGGGTGTTATTTTTGATGAGGAGCTGATGCTTAGATCTCAGGTATCATCCATCATCAATACCTCATTTTACCATTTGAGAAATATCACCCAGATTAAGCATCTTGTTCTGCCTGATGACCTTCCAGCATTGGCCCACACCTTTGTGACCTCCTGCCTTGACTACTGCAACACCCTGTACCTAGAGCTACCGGGGATCAATATCCACCACTTGCAGCTGGTGCAGAATGCAGCTGCCAGGCTGCTTACTGGTTTACCTCGATCATGCCATGTCATGTCTGTGCTCCATGGTCTGCACTGACTGCCTATTCAGTAGTGGATCGCCTTCAAGGTTGGTTTGCTGACCTAATAGGCCCTACATGGACAGGGGCCATGTTACAAGATTTTCTTCACCCTATCCACTCCCTGCTCACTCCGCTCTGCCAATGAGGGATTGCTAGAAGGTTACCAGGGTCAATTTGAAGACCTCGGGTGCCCGGGCATTTGCGTTCATGGTCCTTACCCTGTGGAACTCTCTATCTCATTGGATAAGAGCATGCCAGATCATGGAGAGTTTTAAATCTGCACTGAAGATGCACCTTTTTAATCTTGCCTTGCTTGAGTTCTAATGAATGGGTAGTTGATGTAGATGTGTATTTTAATATTTATTACATATTTTAATCTTAGAGTTTTAACCAATGTACAAGTGCTTTGATCAATTTGCGAATTGCGCTTTTTATAAATAAAGTGTTGATTGATTGATTGATTTTCTAGGAGGGGATATGGACAACATACCATACAGGAAGCTGCTATGGTAGTGGAAGACATGCCATGGTCCAATCTTTTAGAGTATAGAGAAAGACAGTAACAAGATAAATAAGCAATAAGCAACAAGAACATAAATTGTATTACAACTTCTGGCCTCAACTCTATGAAAATTAAAGATATTATCAATCAGAATAGGCATATCCTCATGGCAGAACCAGCTTGAGAGAAAGAAGCCATTACCCCACCATGAATGTTTTTTAAACGTGGTAGAAATCTCTCTGACCACCTGGTTCACTCACTATAGCCTGCTAACAGATTTACTTCACAGTGGCTACCACCGCAACATATGGGCTGTTTTTAGTGTGGAGATTGTAAGTTTTATGAAGTAACTCGAAAAAAATCACAATTTACATCTGTAAATGTTAACTGAACCTTTGAGATAAGGCAGTTCATTAATTGCTCAAGTACAGGGGTAATTTACATGGCCACAAGTGAGTGCCAAGCCTTCTATGCGGAGAAGACCACAAGATTGTTGAAACATAGGATAGGGGAACACCTTAGTGATATTCAGAGTGGCAATGAGAAGAATGCACTTGCTAAGCACATTATACAATGTGGTCTGAACACTAGCCATAAATTTATTTTCTGAAGCATTGAGAAAGTTACTACAGAACAGAAAGGGGTGATTTGGAGAACAAAATACTATGCAGGGAAGCATTCTGGGTACATCAGTTAGGGGCATTAAGGACACCAGGACTGTATGATAGTTTGATATGTCTTCTTTCCTTAAGAAATACATTTCTGACATCCTATTGTCCCCCAAACAGATTGCCTGATTGCTGTTCTATGATGTCTCTCATTATTTGTAGTGTGCACTGTTGAACATATGCAATTTTAAAGTCACTGATTTGTGTTTTCTTTCTTTTTACAGCTCCATATAGCCAGTTAGTGCCCCATGGCATGTCAAGATGGATAGTGGAGAGACATGGCTTTTTGGAGCGGATCCAGTCTTATGAATCTTAAGGACCTATCTATTGATAGTAAATTAACTCTGTAGCGTCACATTGTTGTTTAAGCTACATACATATTGTCCCTTAGAATTATTAGCACTAGATTGGATTTAGCTGATTTTGTAATTAAATTAGTATATTTATTATTCTCATATTAAGTTAGCCATTTGCAATGAATGATACAAAATCATACTACTAAGTAATTTTAACTTTGCCTTATTCACTTCATTTTTTGGGTGCACTGTCACTTTAATATATTTTATTATTTGTAGTGTGGGCATGGAAGGCCATCCCTGAGGAAGCACACATGCATGAACTGGTGGGGCCTTTTTGTGACTGGAGTTTGTTGCCTCTGTGGCACTCTGAATTTTTACTATGAACTGTAAGTAAATAAATCCTCTTTTTGCAAAATTCTGGTGGATGGTGCCGTACTTTCAATTGTTTCTGTGATACTTTGTTGCATCAGCAGGTCAGTTCTTAAGCTGCCCTTTTTGTTGTGCCAAGGTTCGATACATGCCTGTAATCTGAGAGATTGTTGGAGTCCAAACATAGTTTCTTAAGAATGGGCTTCACTATCGACCTTTTCAAGGCATTGGGAATAATCTCCTCTTTAAGTGAACACCTGGCAATCTTCACAAAAATTAGACTGAGTGTTCCCCAGCACTCGAAAAGAAGTTGGGTCAGCCCAGGATCTGATGTACAGTAGTTGGGGCACAGTCAAAAAACTAACCAGAGGACATCCTACATCAAAACAGGTTCAAACTCCTCTGATAAAGGCAAAGTGCCCTGTCAGAAGACCAAACACTGTCAGCAATTGACAGGCTGCTTGTGGATATCATAGTCCTGCTAGTGGACACCGTGTCTAAAAAGAAGCAATTAAACTCATCACACTTTTCTGTGGAAAATGCTCCACAGGACTGGAGACATGTAGGGTTTAATGATCTGTCCACAGTGTTGAAGAGCTGAGCTGATCATTTCTTTCCATCATTACTCACCTGTGACAAGAACATTGACTTTTTCATAGTGCTTACCCACTGATACTCATCACAATGAGTCCCCAGTGGCAGTTTATCCTCCTCTGAGTGGGACTTCGGTCAACAACACTTCAACCTCTGCCACTTAGTCTTCATCCTCCTCAGGTCTTCATTGAACCATGACAACCTGTGGCAGAAAATCAAGGGAGGCAATGGCCACAGCAAGGACCACATTGTAGCCCTCAACCACTGCCTTGACTCCCATTGCATAGGCTATCTCCATGCCTTAGTTGTGCACTGCTGCCAGAAGACCCAGAGACTCCAGATTTCTAAAAGAATGGTAACTGACCATCTCCACAGGGGAGGTTAAATGAGGAGCCCCACAAAGAAACTGCACAGTGTGATGGTCCAACAAGCTGACCAGATCAACCTTGATCAGGACCCAAAGAGAAGACCAGGTCGAAGGCATGGTCATGTTGATGAGTGCCAGAACCAATTGCTGGTACAAGGCCCAGTAAAGAGATCAACTAGAGTAACTGACTTCCAAAAAGAGATGTTTAATCGTCAGCTCAGACACTGAAATCACACAAAATGAGAAGTTTGGGCAATTTCAACACCAGGTTGGCCATGAAACCCTCATGATCCTGCAAGAATTTGTACCCATGGACAAACCTGGAGGTTGGTATATGAGCATGAAACTACAGTTTGTACCCAGCTCCTCTTCACCGTCATGCATTCAAATGACCTGGTCTCTGCAGTGGGGTACACCATCAGTCCCAATGCAGATCTAAAACAGATGGTTACTCTGCCACCCCTTCACTCCCACCTAGGACAATACACCAGAGATAGAGATGTAGCAAAATTTTATTTCGCTGGCGAAATTCCAGCGAAATTACCAATTTTGCGCCTCTGAACATTTCACGCAATTACAACCTTGGGGCAGAATTTCACCTGTATAGTTGTGTAGAATTTCACCCTTATAGTTGTGCTAAATTTTGCCCATATTGTGCAGTGAAATTTCACCTGTAAATTTTACTTCCACTGGTAAGTTTCTCCTTAGCATTTAACTAAGGTAAAATTAGGAAGCAAGGCATGTCACATGGCTTGCTCTCTGAAGCAGACTGCAGGTTCATGTGTGTCTGTATTGAGACAGGAAGCTACTGAATCTACATCCTTTTCCTGCAGTTTGTAGGATAGAGACAGGCAGTAGGAGAGACTGTGAGAGAGAGAGAGAGAGAGAGAGAAAAATATATATAGTTCTGTGAATTGTAAGTGAGAGAGTGAGAGTTTGTGTTCTGTGTGTGTGTGTGTTGAACTTCTGTTCATCCCCTATTTCTTTATTTAACAAAAGTTTATCTTTATCTTGTATTCTATTTTCTCCCTTTATCGTGTGTGTGTGAATGTTTCACTTCCCCCCTTTTTCATTTTTTCTTTAGCAGTTTAATAAAACTTTTTTTTAAAATGATGCAAAGGACTAGTGGTAGTTTGTCTGACTCTAGACAGAGTGGAAGGGGAGGAGGATACATTCGCCTTTACAGGTGCACATTTATAAATGAGCCCCACCTGCAGCTGGAGCAGTTGGCCCTGGCCTGTGCCCCCCAGGAGCAGCAGCAGGCACTGGTCATTTGCCCCGAACCAGCAGGTGCCACCTACCTCCTGTCTGCAGCACTGTCACCAGGAGCAGCTTCCCCCTCCCAACAGCAGGATGTGGACCCTGTCACAGCCACCTAGTAACAGCAGCAGTCAGGCACAGAGCCCATTGCCCACCCCACCCTCAGGAGGATCATCTGGCTCCTGCGTCTGCCAGCCCCTGGCCCCAGCATGATGATGTAGAGGGAGAGGCCCTCCCGGGATATCAACTTGCGCCCCCCCAAACCAAAGATCATCACCAGTTTAGATATTTTTTACCACAAAGGCTGATTATTTAAGTATGGCTGCCTGCAGCCTTTGTGGAAAAAATTTTAAAAGGGGGAACCAGAGTCCCACTTTGGGACTTATGGGCAAAGGAACCACCTGCAGCACCACCATGCTGTAGAGTGGCTCTCAAAACAGAGAGAGAGACAGCAGCAGCAGCAGGAGGCAGCATTGAGGCTTGGGGGTGCCATAGCGGGGTAGGAGGAGGAGGAGGAGGTCTAACAGCAGGACGCATCCGGAACAGCCAGAAGCATTCCCCACCCGCGATGCATGACGGAGGACCTGGAGGCAACGCCCCCACCCTGAGCATCCTGCAGCCGCCCCCCAAAATCAGATGGTGGTCACCAGGACAGACCTGGAGGCTGTGTGTACTGAGGTGCAAAGTGTCCGTTAGGACACTGAGCAGCTTCACCAGGAGGTCAGGGGGACATCCAAAAATAATGGCGGACCAGAATAAGATGTTGGACCTCCTGTTTGAGCTCTGTGGTGGTGGTGGTGGCACAAGTGGCAGTGCCCAGCAACAAAGAATGGCCTGTGACTGTGGTGGTGGGCCAGTGTTGTTTACTTTTTTTTCTCCTTTATTTGTTTTTGTCACTCTTCTTGTTCTGCACCCCCCTCCCTTAAAAAAGAACTCCCTCCAAAAAATGAAATTCAAAAAAACAAAAAAAATCTTTTCAGTCCTCTTTGTCTTCCAATCTATACCCTCTTGTTTATTTTAGCTTTCCCCGTTGTTTATGCTCCCTCTATTTCCCATCCCCTTTCATATATGAATATGAGTAAGTTTGTCCTCTTCCTGACCATTCAGGTCCCCAGTCTCCAGTTCCTGCCACCACATTCCCCTGTTGTAGTTGTAGTACCATGCCTATAAATCGTGTACCTTCCTACTTTTATCTTACTCCATTTTTCTTTATACGTTTCCTCCTTGCTCCTTCTATCCTATCCACAAATGTCAAGTATAAGCACTTTACTATGAACAAACATATTTTCCAAAGCTATGTGAGAGTGTATCTTGGCTCTGCTCATGTAAAACAGGGCACTCAGGAAATGAAATACTTCCCCAAAAATATGACATCAGATTGAGACCGAAATGCACTGTCAATCCTAATCTTTTATGGTGCCCCACCAGCAACCAGACATTAAAATGCTGTTTGGCTATCGTTTACAATTGTCTTTAGGCCCTATCTTGTTTCTGCCACTGCATCATAGGCAGTAAATGTCCACAAATGTTGCAGAAAAAATGGTACATTAAATTGGAAATGGAATCTGGTCTCAGCCATTATGTTTTAGGGTCCCCCCCCCACCAACACTCAGACATTAAGTAGCTGTTTTAGGGCCTGTTTACACAATATTTCTGCCCAAAACTCACTGCTGCCAGCTCAAAACATGTCCATAAATGTTTCCCAAAAAATTGCACAGTACACTGAGAGTAAAATCAGGTTTGAGACATGCAGTTACAGGCTCATATCCACCCTGCAAACCCAAATGTGCCGTTTTCTGCACGTTTTAAATGCTTTTTGGGCCTAGGTGTGTGGCTGCACGTTCAAATCATGTTCCACATGTCCAGAAATGTTTCCAAAAAAATTACACATTACACTGAGAGTGAAATCAGGTTTGAGACATGCAGTTACAAGCTTACACCCACCCTGTGGACCCAAATGTGCTATTTTCTGCATGGTTTAAATGTTTTTTGGGGCCTAAGTGTGTGGCTGCACTCAAATCATGTCCCACATGTCTAGAAATGTTTCCAAAAAAATTGCACAGTACATTGAGAGTGAAATCTGGTCCCAGCCATGATGTTCTATGGCATGGCGCCCCACTGCCACCAGGACCAAATGATGGTCTTTGATTCACTTTTACAATTGTCCTTAGGCCCTATCATGTTTCTGCCACTGCAGCACAGGCAGTAAATGTCCACAAATGTTGCAGGAAAAATGGTACATTACATTGACCCAGAAATCTGGTCTCAGCCATATTGTTTTATGGTGCCCCACCACCACCCCAACCAAATGATGGTCTTTGGTCCACTTTTACAATTGTCTTTAGGCCCTATCTTGTTTCTACCACTGCAGCACAGGCAGCAAATGTCCACAAATGCTGCAGGAAAAATGGTACATTACATTGACACAGACATCTGGTCTCAGCCACAATGTTTTAGGGTGCCCTCCACCACCCCAGGCATTAAACAGCTGTTTCAGAGTCCATTTGACAAATATTTCTGCCTGAAACTCACTGCTGCTGGTGCCAAACAGGGCCCATAAGTCCAGAAATGTTTACTCAAAAATGTGACATCAGATTGAGACTGAAATGCGCTGTCAGTCCTGATGTTTTGTGGTGCCCCACCAGCAACTAGATATTAAAATGCTGTTTTGGCCACCGTTTACAATTGTCTTTAGGCCCTATCTTTTTTCTACCACTGCAGCATAAGCAGTAAATGTCCAGAAATGTTGCATAAAAAATGGTACATTACATTGACACAGAAATCTGGTCTCAGCCATGATTGTTTTATGGTGCCCCACTACCACCCGGACCAAACGATAGTCTTTGGTTCACTTTTACAATTGTCTTTAGGCCCTATCTTGTTTCTGCCACTGCAGCACAGGCAGTAAATTTCCACAAATGTTCCACGAAAAATGGTACATTACATTGACACAAAAATCTGGTCTCAACCATGATGTTTTAGGGTGCCCCCCCCACCACCCCAGACATGAAATAGCTGTTTTAGGGCCCATTTGCCAAATATTTCTGCCTGAAGCTCACTGCTGCCTGTGCCAAACAGGGCCCACAAGTCCAGAAATGTTTACCCAAAAATGTGACATCAAATTGAGACTGAAATGTGCTGTCAGTCCTGATGTTTTATGGTGTCCCAGCACCTCAGGGACCTGAAAAGGGATGCCAACATGCAGAGAAAATGAATTCCTCCTGCAAAATGCTGCTGCTACTTTCAGTTCTTTTCTGCTGCTGCTGCGTTTCAATTGATTGACATAGAAATGCAGAATTATCATTTCCCTAGCCCTGTGCTGCTGTAATGATTGTCTAGCTGTGTTAACCTAGAGGCTGTGTGCCCTGAGGCGCACAGTGTCCATCAGGACATTGAGCAGCTTCACCAGGAGGTTAGGGGGGGACATCCAAAAATAATGGTGGACCAGAATAAGGTGTTGGACCTCCTGTTTGAGCTTTGTGGTGGTGGTGGCACAAGTGACAGTGCCCAGCAACAATGAATGGCCTGTGACTGTGGTGGTGGGCCAGTGTTGTTTACTTTTTCTTCTCCTTTATTTGGTTTTGTCACTCTTCTTGTTCTGCACCCCTTCCTTAAAAAAGAACCCCTCCAAAAAAAGAAATTAAAAAAAAAAAAATCTTTTCAGTCCTCTTTGTCTTCCAATCTATATCCTCTTGTTTATTGTATCTTTTCTTGTTGTTTATGCTCCCTCTGTTTCCCATCCCCTTTCATATATGAATATGAGTAAGTTTGTCCTCCTCCTGAACATGCAGGTCCCCACTCCTCGGTTCCTGCCTCCACATCCCCCTGTTGTAGTTGTAGTACCATGCCTATAAATTGTGTACCTTCCTACTTTTATCTTCCTCCTTTTTTCTTTATATGTTTCCTCCTTGCTCCTTCTATCCTATCCACAAATGTCAAGTATAAGCACTTTACTATGAACAAGCATATTTTCCAAAGCTATGTGAGAGTGAATCTTGGCTCTGCTCTTGTAAAACAGGGCCCTCAGGTAATGAAATGCTTTCCAAAAAATATTACATCAAATTGAGAATGAAATGTGCTGTCAGTCCTAATCTTTTATGGTGCCCCACCAGCAACCAGACATTAAAATGCTGTTTTGGCCGTCGTTTACAATTGTCTTTAGGCCCTATCTTGTTTCTGCCACTGCAGCACAGGCAGTAAATGTCCAGAAATGTTGCAGAAAAAATGGTACATTAAATTGGAAATGGAATCTGGTCTCAGCCATTATGTTTTAGGGTGCCCCCCCCCCCCACCAACACTCAGCCATTAAGAAGCTGTTTTAGGGCCTGTTTACACAATATTTCTGCACAAAACTCACTGTTGCCAGCTCAAAACATGTCCAGAAATGTTTCCACAAAAATTGCACAGTACACTGAGAGTGAAATCAGGTTTGAGACATGCAGTTACAGGCTTACACCCACCCTGCGGACCCAAATGTGCTGTTTTCTGCATGTTTTAAATGCTTTTTGGGCCTAGGTGTGTGGCTGCACGCTCAAATCATGTCCCACATGTCCAGAAATGTTTCCAAAAAAATTTCACAGTACATTGAAAGTGAAATCAGGTTGGAGACATGTAGTTACAGGCTCACACCCACCCTGCGGACCCAAATCTGCTGTTTTCTACACGGTTTAAATGTTTTTTGGGCCTAAGTGTGTGGCTGCACGTTCAAATCATGTCCCACATGTCCAGAAATGTTTCCAAAAAAATTGCACAGTACATTGAGAGTGAAGTCAGGTTTGAGACACGCAGTTACAGGCTCACACCCACCCTGCGGACCCAAATGTGCTGTTTTCTACACGGTTTAAATGTTTTTGGGGCCTAAGTGTGTGGCTGCACGTTCAAATCATGTCCCACATGTCCAGAAATGTTTCCCAAAAAAATTGCACAGTACATTGAGAGTGAAATCAGGTTTGAGACACGCAGTTACAGACTCACACCCACCCTGCGGACCCAAATGTGCGGTTTTCTGCACGATTTAAATGCTTTTTGGGCCTAAGTGTGTGGCTGCACTCAGATCATGTCCCACGTGTCTAGAAATGTTTCCAAAAAAATTGCACAGTACATTGAGAGTGAAATCTGGTCCCAGCCATGATGTTCTATGACATGGCGCCCCACTGCCACCCAGACCAAATGATGGTCTTTGATTCACTTTTACAATTGTCTTTAGGCCCTATCTTGTTTCTGCCACTGCAGCACAGGCAGTAAATGTCCACAAATGTTGCAGGAAAAATGGTACATTACATTGACACAGAAATCTGGTCTCAGCCATGATTGTTTTATGGTGCCCCAGCACCACCCAGACTAAACGATGGTCTTTGGTTTACTTTTACAATTGTCTTTAGGCCCTATCTTGTTTCTGCCACTGCAGCACAGGCAGTAAATGTCCACAAATGTTGCAGGAAAAATGGTACATTACATTGACACAGGAATCTGGTCTCAACCATGATGTTTTAGGGTGACCCCACCACCCCAGACATGAAATAGCTGTTTTAGGGCCCATTTGCCAAATATTTCTGCCTGAAACTCACTGCTGCCTGTGCCAAACAGGGCGTACAAGTCCAGAAATGTTTACCCAAAAATGTGACATCAGATTGAGACTGAAATGTGCTGTCAGTCCTGATGTTTTATGGTGTCCCAGCACCTCAGGGTGCCAACATGCAGAGAAAATGAATTCCTCCTGCAAAATGCTGCTGCTACTTTCAGTTCTTTCCTGCTGCTGCTGCTGCTGCTGCTGTGTTTCAATTGATTGACATAGAAATGCAGAATTATCATTTCCCTAGCCCTGTGCTTCTGTAATGATTGTCTAGCTGTGTTGACTGACTGTCTCTGTGGTAGTACCTTGCCTGGCGGTGGGGTAGTGAATAAAATTATGGGGCACTGTAGCTTGCTGCCTGCTGCTGTCTATGACTACTACTATCCAGGTTGCCACAAGAACTACTGTTCTGGATGGTTAATGCCTGGTGGATTATCTTCACACAGTCCATACTACTGCTGCTGATCACTTAAGTATCTCTCTTCATTGTTTTTCCTGTGCAAGGTAAGAGTGTTGGTGGGTTGGTATTATGGCATCTTGAGTTCTAATATGCTTGTACTGCTCTTATATTATTTTTCAGTGTGCTGTTGATGACATCATGCCAGGCCATGAGGGAGGAAGATGTATGGATCTTCCCAATTTCCCAACACAGGCGGTAAGTATTGGAATTTTCATACAAGTGTGGCATGTCTGTTACTGCCATTGCCTTATGGTTGTCTGAACTTGATAGTAGTTGTGTTATTTTTTGCTTTTTTCAACACCAGGAATTCAGGCGAAGTTAAGTATTTTTCCATTCTGCTGCTACTGCTACTGGCTGCTGAACCAGGTCTGGTGAATTTATTTAATTGTGTGATGGTTCCACTTTCACAGTCCTTGAGGTAAGTATGTCTTCAATTTTTATGGTTCTTTGGGGAGGGGTGGATGGTCACGAGTGGGGGGGGGGAATTTTCAACAATCGCCAAAATCTGTTTTTAATTTTTTTCTTATATCAAGGTATGCAGTGCTCATAGGGGAAGGGGAATGCCTGCTAGTGATACTGTGTTTCATCGGACCTTGGTCTGGATTGGAATCATGTGCATCACATAGCATGTTCCTGTGGGGAATGTCCTCAGTTGAATGACATCACATCAAGGTGTATGGTAAGTATAAATTTTTTCCTCTGCTTCTTCTTCCAACTTGTTAGGTAAAAGCAGGTATGCAGATTGATTAGTATCCAGCATTTTTTCTTATCTTTGGTCTTGCTTAGATCATTTTCCTCTGTTGAGGTTCCATTGTATGTCATATCTTGGTGACTACATGATCAGTCCAGGCCATGCAGGAGCTGTGTTGTGTCGTTGGAAGACAGGGGTGTTGCTTGAACTGCGATGTTGGCCACTGAACTGGAGGTGTCCATGCCATTACCATTAATGAGTAATCACCACTGCCACCCACATACATGGAGGAACTATATGAGAACACAGATGGTTGATATGGTGTTTAGTAAATAATTAGGTGGAGGGTGTTAATGTCTTGTCTTACCAATGGTGATTGCATGGCTGCAGTAATCATGAACATGCTGAATCCATTCAAAAGTGAGGACAGCAGGACACTCACACCCTGCCCTGCCTCCCGAACAATTGTGGTTTTGGTGTACCTTAACCTGGTACTGTAGCATAAGTAACCTTTTGGGGGGGATTTGATGTTGTAAGTTGTTAAGCCTCTTCATGATTACTTTTGTAATTAATGATCCGCATCATTAAAGATGGCCACCATTCACCATTTTTCAAAATGTGTTCAGCTTGTGGTGTTAACTTTTGAATTAGCATGTTACATTCATATGCTACTTGCACTTGTCTAGGAGCCAGGGTTCTTGTACATGTCACTGATACTAAGTGGCAGAAACATTTTTTTCAGTTGCATGAAGTGCATGGGTGTATCAGGTCAGATCAGGTGACGAGAGGAGGTGGTGGGGCAGTGTGGAATTTGCCATCCTGGGCACTTTTAACTTTAAGGACATCAAGACAACATATATTGCTGTAAAATGATGATGTGTTGATATAGTCAACATGAAAAGTAAAACAATTTTTGAAGAAAAACATTATAACTGTAATCATGCAATTGCAAAATATTTATGGTTATGGTAATTACATTGCTGCTGCTTTATATAGGCTTGTGGCCTTGGGGGACTGGTGGTGAGGTGACCAATCAATGGGTTATGGCAAAGGGTGATGAAATGAAATTTATACACACTGCAGGCTGCAGCACATAACAACATATTTCCATAACCAATCCAGTGGTACATAGCTAAAAATAAGGTGTAACATACACATCCCAGCAACCATACTGAGTTGAAAGTTGTTGGGGGCGGGCCTTAGAGTAAACTCAGCCTTTTAACTTCCAATTCCACATCATCCAAGAAGCACCCCTCACAGTCTTCAAGACTGGAGTTCTCATCAGGTGGGAATTCCCTCAACACTGCTGCCTCATCCACCTCGCTGCCGGTGGCTGGCTTAGTCAAGGGATTGTCATCATCCTTGTCACTGAGACACAGTTTCTGTGGCAACACCACTGACATCACTGTGTTGTGTGGACTGTGCCTTTCATTCATTTTGATGAATGTTAGCATGGACACATTCTTGGGTGACAAATTGGTCCTAAGGTCACTCACAATTGCCCCAGCTGCACTAAACACTCATTCCACAGTGACACTGGATGGTGGGCAGCTCAGGTATTTCACAGCAACCGATGTTAGTGCTGGCCAGTCAGTCATTTTACTACTCCAGTACAGCAGTGGCTCGTCATTAATGGCAAGGTGCTTTGGGTCCCCTTGTAGGCCTCCACCAATCGTTCTGCTGCCCAGAGTCCAGCTGCCTCATCTGTCTCCTCCTCCTCCTTTTCCTCCATATCTTCCACTCCCACCTGAAAGATAACATCCCAAATGGGATTGCTTGCTGTTTTCCGCTCTGCCTTGCCCATTTTCTGTGACTGGGTTCCCTGTGAGCAGCTGGTGGTGGTAGCAACACCCGGTTTTGATGCAGTGCATGCATTTTTCATTTGTGCAACATGTACCAATCTAATGAGGTTCTCTGTCAACTGTTGTACTCACTGACGACCTCCTTCAATTACAGAGGGCCGGCCACATTTGTAGCCTGGATTCAGCATGGTGGTGATTGCAAACTCAGCTGACTGTAAAATGCCAGATACATAATAATAATAATAATAATAGCTTTATTTATTGAGCGTCTTTCACATTATCAAGGCACTTCACATAATCACAGACAGTTCATTAAAACATAATTAAAATCACAACAGATCAGGGAATGCCTTAATCCATAAAAATGTATTTAGTGCCTGTTTAAAGCTCCCCACAGTACTGCACTCCCGAAGCTGATGGGGCAGAGAGCTCCAGAGGGTTGGGGAAGCAAATATAAAAGCACGAGCCCCAGATGAATTTAAACTAACCCTCAGAATCTCCAGCAACCCCTCGTCAGCCGATCAGAGCTGTCGCACAAAGGTGTAAGGAGTCAGAAGCTCTTTCAAGTAGTCAGAACCCAGTCCGTGTAGGGCTTTGTAGGTTAACAAACCTACCTTAAAGGTGATCCACCACTGAATCAGCAGCCAGTGCAGATTGCACAGCACTGGGGTAATATGAGATCTCCTAGATACCCCAATCAGTAAATGAGCAGTAGTGATCTGCACTAACTGCAAGCAGCAGATATCAACCACTAGATATCAAGATATCAAGCCCTAAGTAAAGGGAGTTGCAATAGTCAAGGCACAAGGTCACAAAGGTGTAACCCCCTTGCAAATGGGGGTTCCTAGAAATGCCTTTGATGTGGAGCTGCTTGTTTTGCGATCACCTCGGAGACTGTGACATGGGTCCCGGGATCCCTTCCACCTATATTGGGCCCCGGTGACCATGGACTGCCTGCTGGGGGACCGCTCAGATGGGAATTAAAGGAGTTCTGACTGGAGCTCATTTGATTATGCCTGTGCAGGGCCCTGGTCATCTGAATAATGCATAACAGTGTATCTGGCTGCTTCCAGGGTAGCTATGTTCAGCTCCAGCCGAAAAGTAAAGAATTAAAATGTTTTACATAATGGAACTGTTGCTGCTTGTTGGGAATATACTGTGCATGTGGGGAAAAGTGCTTAAAGTTAAAATGAGTACTGTTTCCCCTGGCAATTCCAATATCTGGGACTCTGTGTGTCAGCCTGTCAGCTGCTGCAAGGGGAGCTTGCATAAGTGCAGTAGTGACAGGAAAAGTAAAAGAGCCATGTTTTTCATCTGTGCAGCGACTGCGAGTACAGCCTTTAAGCTATGGAACTATGGGGCATTTGAGGCAAATAATTACTTCTTTCTGGCTGCACCAGGACATTATTCAGGACTGTATCTAATCTGCTATAAGGGACAGTGGGTTAAGCAGCCATTGCCAGCAGTGCAGCCAATTGGAATTGCAGCAATAAAAAGCCAGGACTTGTGGGACATTCATTGCATCTCATGGGTAAGCACCCAAGTGCTTATGAGGGCTTACAGGGACATTATTTTAGGTGCAAATTCCACAACCCAATTGTGCCTCGAGTGTTCTGATTGACAGGTCCTTCAGCAACTTGGAGACATGTCACCCCATCCCTGCTACCAATCAGGAGTCGAGCTAGGAGCTCTATAAAGAGACAGTGTTGCCAGTTTGTCTGGAGATTTTGAGAGATTCAGAAAGAGATTTGGAGAGAGAGCAGCAGAGTAGGCTCCAGCCTGCTGGGAGCCCCCCATGGTGGAGGGGCTCAGGCTCCAGCCATGCCATCAGGCCTGGGCCACTTAATTCAAGCCCTTTCAGTCTTCAGAGGGCATTTGTTATTTTCTTCAGTTAAAAGTTAACTAGCTACAGCAATTGTACTCTCTGTAACAGCTAGTCTGGAGGTTGCCAGTACTGTCCTCCAGAAGCTAGCCTTCCCTCCCACATCGGGGAAAGATGTGGACCGAAGAATCAGATGTCCAGCAGCGGTGAGAGAGCTGACCAGACCAGATGACATCATGCAGTAGTGAGAGCGCAGACCGTGTACCTCAGCGGTGACAGAGCTGAAGAAGTCTTCAGGATTCCTTCGATTGTGGATGAGACTCGTGGAGGACCTGAGTGAGTACCCTTGTACCCCCCCTCAGTGCAAGGGAGAAGTTAAGCAAGTAATCTTGGTGGTTCCATGCCCCATTAAGAAATGTGTGCTGTTAAGTGTGATGTATTGAAGTCATCAGTTTGGGCTACTAACGCCATAAGAGACTACCTAGGTCAAGTAATGGATGCATCTTGTCTATGGCCCAAATGGCTAAGCTACAGGTGCAGCAAGATGCTGGGCTTAGTGAATCATGTAAATGTGCAGCTATGGGTTAGAGTCCTGCCATCGTGGAGTTGTCTGCCAAGACGCGCTTGCCAGTTCATGAGACAGGAGGCCCTAGAGCATATTAATGTCTAAGATACCTTAAAGAGAATGTACCTGTGTCTGCACAGAATTTAGTCTAAGAGCGCTTGGTATAAGTGTTAAATGGTTAGACGTGCTGGATAGGACTCCGCCTGCGGATAATGTTCTTGGTATATAGAATGTACTGCATGTGACTGCCTGTGACTAAAGTATGGGATGCTTGATAAAAGTGTCGTTGCTAACTTAGTCTGGATGGCTGCCTTTTGGTATATAAAGTACTGGATGTGACCGTGTTTAAACTGCATTTAGGATGCTTGACAGAAGCATCACTCTCATTGCATTGGCTGGGACTTTCAAATATTGTGCTGAATGTTCTGGATGTAAGACCCACATAGTTTATTCTGGAATGTTCGGAAGTCTGCAAGTGCAGGGCAATCCCTGATTTGTCTGCAAGTGCAGGGCAATCCCTGCTGTGGTTGTAAATAGTAATTTGCTGCTTTACAAAAATCTGTTTCCAAGTTGCCCCCACCCTCAAATTAATAGTCGTCCACCTCAACCAGCTGCAACTCCATCAGGCCTACAACATCTTGGACTGTGGTATCTGTTTAACCAGTATGGTATGAGATTGCGGGGTTTCTGCTGTATCTGGGACTGGTACCAGTGTGGGTAATATTAATAATTATGT
Source organism: Neoceratodus forsteri (assembly GCA_016271365.2). NCBI lineage: Eukaryota > Metazoa > Chordata > Ceratodontiformes > Ceratodontidae > Neoceratodus > Neoceratodus forsteri. The sequence continues at coordinate 452,793,295 of CM057452.1, read as the reverse complement.
TTAACATCTGATTTATCAGCAGCTAGATAGCCAGGGCTCTGGATGTCTTAAGTCGAATGGTAAAATGTGATTTATGACTGCCTGTTAATATGTAGACACCCAGCTGGAGGGTTCACCAGCAAAATCCAAAATGATCTCTGTACTTGTGTAAATACGGTAAGATATCCTCTGCTCCTCCTGTTTCCTTTTCCTAGCTCCTTTATTTCCCCTGAAATAAATATCTTGTTATGTATTGTTTAAAATCCTGTGTAAGCATATTATTAGAGAGAGCCTTTAATTCAAAATGTGGAAATATGGGGAGCTGTGAATTGGGTCATGTCTGGGGAAGGTAACTGGTCACCGTGGGTGGTGTAGCAGCTCAGGGGGCTACACCCAGCACCATCTCACCCACATAAGGCACCCTGAGTGGAGGCACTGCGCAAAGGTTTTAAAAAATGTTATAAGTTAGCAAACCTAACCCCCTTAGCCTATGTCCAGGGTAGAAGGCTGGAGTGTAACACTGGGGGGTGGTGCCGCCCAGGGGTTACAAAGGCAATGACCAAAAAGGGGCAAATCACTGGAAAGAACAAGGTGCTTGATCCTGGTAATGTTCCTAAGGTGATAAAAGGCTAACTTAATGACTGCTGACACCTGATGATGAAGGGTCAGCTCATCATCAAGTATCACTCCCAGGTCACGCACCCGTTCAGAGGTAAGGATCTGAGCGCCCCCCCAAGAATAAACCGGAGGGCAAATCAGTCCTCAACCCCTCTGTCCTGCATCCCGGGTCCACAACCAAAACATCAGGTTTTACCTGCGTTCAACTTTAACCCACTGGAATTCCTCCAATCTTGGATTTCAGCGAGGCAGCTGTTAAATACTGAGAGAGCACTAACCTGGTCGGGAGCAAAAGACAGGTACAGCTGGGTATTTTCAGCATAGCAGTGAAACCTCAGCTAATACCATCTTACAATGTCTCTGAGGGGCCGCATATACACTGCAAACAACATGGGGACAGCACCGAGCCCTGAGGAACCCCACAAGGCAGAGAGAATGACTCGGAAGAGAAAATTCTCGAGATGACTTTCTGAGTTCTACCGGTGAGGAAAGATGAAAACCATCTGAGCACTGTGCCAGTCAGTTCACAGATGGACCTCAGGCACTTGAGCAGAACCCCATGGTCTACAGTGTCAAAGGCTGAGGAGAGATCAAGGAGTACCAAGTGGGAGCAGTTTTTCTGATCTCTCACCATCAGGAGATCATTGAGCACCCGAACCAGAGCAGTCTCAGTACTGTGCCTCTTACAAAAACCAGATTGGAGAGGTTCATATATACTATGGATGGTCAAATGGTTCTCCAGTTGAATGGCCACAACTTTCTCGATAACCTTTCCCACAAAAGGAAGGTTTGAGATAGGTCTGTAGTTAGTTAGAGTATCCGGGTCCAAAGAAGCTTTCTTCAGAAGGGGTGTCACCACCGCCTCCTTCAGGGAGCTTGGAAACTCACCCGATTCCAAGGAGTACCGGACAATCTGAGCCAGGATCGGGCCGATGATATCACTACAACCCAAAATCAGGTATGTAGGGCCTGGGTCTAAACCACAGCATGTAGGGTGCATCCCCTGGACAATCCTCATAATATCAATGAACTCCGGCAGGTCAAAGGTACTTCAGGAAACAAGAGGAATAGTGACTGAGCACCGACCAATCGCATCCCCCATAGACCAGGTCCGACGGGTCTCTGACCTGATGTCGGCCACCTTATTTGCAAAGAATCAAGCAATCTCATCATACTCCATTTGTGAAAAACTCAACAGAGCTGCAGACTGGTTGGGTTGTATAGCCTGTCCACAGTTTAGAAGAGTTGGACTGGTCAATTCCAAGCGACAGTGATTTCCCTGGGCAGGAATTCTGCCTTCTTATGGGAGATCACTGATTGGTAGAGCTGATAATGCTCCAACAAAATAAGATGCTCAGCATCCAAGGTAGATTTCCACCAGAGCTGTTCAAATCTATGTCCCAACCTCCACAACTCCCTCAGAGACCCATCAAACCAAGGGGCCTGAGGGCGAAGTGGAAGGGTGTGAACTTGGACTGGAGCAATCAGGTCAAGAGCCAAGGAAATGGCCTTATTATAGGCCAGAACCAATGGCCCTGGACCTGGGCAGATATCTACGAACTCCAAGAGATCAATCACCACCACCAGGTCTTCAGGGACCACATCCCTTAAAGGGCGGAAACTGACCATCTCCACAGGAGCAGACCTACACAGGGGGGTATACAAATTGAACCTCACAGTGTAATGATCAGAACAGCCAACAGGTTCCACCCTTAAATCAGAGGCCTCAATCCCCAGGAGGAAGACTAAATCCAGGGAGTGACCACCATTATGGGTAGCTGTGGAAACAACCTGTGTGAAGCCCAGTGATATCATCAACTGGAGGAAGTGTTGTCCAAAAAGTGAGGATTTGTCATCGACCCAGGCACTGAAGTCACCCAGAACTATCAGTCTGTGTGGCTCCACAATCATGTCAGCGGCAAAGTCTGCTACTTCCTGCAAGAATGGATTTTCATCCCTGGGTGGATGGTAGATGAGAGATATCCTTCACCCCACACCAGCTACCACAGTGCACTCAAAGGATTCGGCCTCCTCAACTGGTACACCCATGAGACCCAATTCAGTCTTGAAACAGACCCCTACCCCCCCCCGTGATCCAATCTTGGGCAATGTATCACCAAGTACCTGGGAGGAATAACTGCCTCCAAAATTGGAGCAGCATTTCCATCCAACCAGGTCTCGGTGATGCAAACCAGATCCACTGTTCCAACAAAATCTGCAATAAGTGCAGTTTTGTTCTTAATGGATCTGGCATTGCATAACAACGCCTGAGTTGGACGATGTTTGTGAGCCATCCCAGCTACTTGCCCACTCAAAGAGGTGGTACCCTTGGATATGGGGACTAGACATGGACCACTACGTTCCAGACACTATTTCACCCCAGCGCATCTTCTAGTCCTAACTACCTCTATGGGAAAGAACCGCTCATTTGAGCTCCAATGTCCATGCCCCCCTACACATCCACGCCCACCCCCCCTGTGAGCCATCCCCAGCACATGACAGCACTGGTAAACGGAGGCAAGCGGGGGGGGGAGAGAATGGGTGGAGGGCACAGAGAGAGGAGGATGAATAGCACAGGACTGGGGGAGCAAACAGGCACATTCCACAAATGGCCACCAAACTGTGGCTAAGGAACAACATCAAATAATCCAATATCCTCGTAATAGAATCCTAATATGGTTGCAGTTTAAAATTAAAACAAAAAACTCCTGATGGAGGCAAAAAACATGCAAAATTCAAAAACAAACCATAATATCCCAAAATCCCATTTACCCAACAAAAAACAAATAAAACAAAGCAATAAACAAAACAATAAAAGTCCCCAAACACTAAGTACTCTCACTAACCAGTGCCCAAAGAGCTATTCTGGCACTCTCACTGCTAAATAGTATAACAATTAACAGAAAAGAAAAACAAAATAACTAAATCCCCCCACCCCCCCAAAAAAAATGTCAATAACTTATCTACGTGATAAGAAAAAAGTGAATCTGATAAATCAAATAAATCCCCGGGCAAATAAATACTCTCACTGTTAATGCCCGGAGAAGACTGTAATGGTACTATCACTACCATAAGCAATTGTGATGAAAATAAAAAATAAAAATAATTAAAAAAAACAAAATGTCCAAAGTTTTTCAACACAGAATTCATAAAAAATGTCACCAATAAAAGTCTAAAGATACCCCAGGCCTAGCACTCACTGCCAAGACTTCAAGGGAGCAGAGGGACTCTCAGTGCCAGATATAATTTGCAAATGGAGCAAAGCAAACAAGCCAAAAGTTTCAGCACATAACTCACATAATTTCGATCTCCAAAATGATCTCACTGTTCGAATGAAAGTCTGTACAAAATTGACCAGTTAATCCAAGAAAAAGTTTGTAGAATCCTCTTTGGGACTAGATTGTTCCCCAGCTAAGAGCCCAAAAGATCCACACCAAGGTCCACCACCAGACTACAACAGCTACTGAAGAACCCCAGCAGAGCCCAACTAAATGGGTTCTCGGGGATCCCTCGGGGAAAAGATTACCAACCGCTGGCTTCCCAGCAGAGAAGGCCCAACCCCTGTACTGTTACAGCCCAAAAATGGGGGATCAACATGGTAGAGCAATCAAATTGCTGAGAATTGAACGCTGCAGTCCCCAAATCCAACGATTTACGAAAAATGGCCTATGAAGTCAGAAGATAAATGTCCAGCTTATAAAACCAGGTCTTCACCAAATTAGGCGTCCCTTCTGAAAATGTTATCACACAAAATTCATAAACGACACAAAACCAGGATCAACTACAAACCCCCAGCCAGCAGTACTCATGCCACAGAATAGAGAGCTGTCCGGAAGTCAGAAACTCAGGCGAGAGAGGAATACACCATCCAGACCTCCTTCCAGTATGGAATCGTAGACTGCTACACACCCAAGACTGTCGGAGGGTGGATTGCCCATCTCACACTCCAAAAAGAGGTTCCAAAGTCAAAATTGAAAAACACAGAGGGGGAAAATAAACCCAATCCATGTAGGCCCGTAAATCCCCTACAAATCGACCAATTCCAGGAGCAGTAGAGAACGAATAAACCCTCGACTAGCGTTATGAAACGAGTAAAGTTAAAATAAAGAATAAAACAGCTTAAAAATACTTTAAGCAGAGACTACAAAACAATATAAAAACTGAAACCGCTCACTACAACTCTAGCTGTTACAGAGTGACCAATAGCACACCCAGCATGGGTATTTGTGTCCAGCACATGGAGCATGTGATCCATTAGATCCAGGGTTCGACCTTAACATTGTTTTACTAGCCCTGAACCTAGTACAAATTGGCCAGGGCTAGTGCAGCTTACCCTCTACTTGTCCGTCTGGACTAGTGCAGGTTTTTCATGGCTGTTAATGATGTTGAAAAAGTCTCTACTTTAGCAGACTGTAGTCCTTTTGCTAATCTCCCTTAGTGTTCCAGGTGGCCTGGTGTGATTAACAGCTCATTAAGAGCTGCAGTTATCTGGCAGTTTAAGAGGGGGATCCAACAAAAGATTCAATGTGAGTCATTATCACTCAATTGTTAGGACATTCAGCTAGTGCGCATGCTGTGATCAATGGCAGAGTGCTGTTAAGTAACTAGCTTCCAGTTTGCTGAACTTGTCTTTGATTTGTCCCACAATATTAAAACCACTGTGCCTCGTTTCCCAACCTTTTGAGTGCCTGTATCCAACACTGCAGTGACAGAATGCTATCATGTATACGGTATGCCCAGCCAGGTGGTCTGTCCACTCTATACTTTCTCTGGACAGCACTGCAGACTAGGCTCTGAAGTAGCCACCCATAGACCCATAGCTGCCATTACTGACTGGTGTATGGTTCACAGCTCCTCTTAATGGATCACACCAGTCAATGCTATCAATGCAGTACCACCCAGCATGTAATTTCATCCTAAAAACAATGCTTTGGAGCATGTATGATACAAAGCAAAACCTTAGTAAACTATATAATTTGAATGGTTTAAATAGGCATTCTTGGTATGCATAGATCATCCTATATAGAAAGAGAGGTAGTACAGCATCATGCCTGTATACTGCTCCCCTTTAGCTGATGAAAGGACACTGTTATGAAAAATTGTTAGGGCAGAGCATGTTAAATCAATATTTTTTTGCCTGGTATATATAAACAGACCTGTCAAAGTTTCTTACAACCCAGCCCCCTATGTTTGTTTAACTCTCTCCAAAGAAATCCTAGAACTGCTCCTGGCTCACTTCGCCGAGTAAGAAAACATCCAGAAGTGCAGTTCTCGTTAATCACAGGGTGGGGGATGAGAGTGTCTTTCTCTGCCTGATTCTGTACATTGCCCTGCAGGTCAGGGTGGGGCTTTGGTGACGTACATGATGATGTTGGCTATTTTGTGTGCAGAGCTAGAGCTGCCTGATTGAACATTTGCTATTATGGTATTCTCTGGTTTGGTGGGGAGGGGGTGAAGAAAGAGGAAGCAAGGGGCACATGGTAAAAAAACAAAACAATGGGGGTACACACTGCATGTGATTGGACTGCAGTCTTTTTTTTTTTTGCTGGGGCAGGAAGCAATGTGGGAGCAGGATAAATATTTATTTATTTTATTTATTTATTTAGACAGCAGTTTGGAAAACCTTTGAGCCATAGGCTCATTTACAAAAGTACCTTGTCACAGTAAGACAAACGAAAATACACAGTATAACAGTATAACACAGTATAACAGTAACTTAAGACATAGATACAAACAAGCTGGTACAGGAGCAATATGCAATAATCAGAGTATTTCTTGGCTTGCATTTTTCCTGTATAACTGATCAAAATTGACAATTATTATTGTGGGCTAGTGCAACCATCTGCGGGCTAGTACAATTTTTAATCAACTTGTCCGGCTGGCTAGTGCAAAAAAAAGTTAAGGTTGACCCCTGATTAGATCACAAGTGCCATGATCCGCACTTGCCTCTGTCTGGTGTCGCACATTCACTAGTGTCTGCCTCAGCACATGTATGAGAGGCATGGACTGACTTATGCAAGCAGTGTCCCCACTCACTGCCTGTGTAGCATGCTCAAATGGACTGAAAATGCATATTAGCCCATCAATTTGGTTCCACTGCTCTGTTGTTAGAGCGATGGACACTCCAGCATCATCATGGGTGGTGTGCAGCAGCAGGTATTCTGACACAGCCTTATACTGTTCATACAGCCAGTCAAGCATGTACAGTGAGGAGTTCCACCTGGTTACAACATCAAGCTTCATCCGGTGCTGAGGCAGATTGTTATTGCGCTGTAGCTCACATAGATGGTCACGAGCCTTTGCAGAACAGACAAAGTGGACACAGATGTGATGGGCAACAGTAACCATTTCCTTAATGTCCACATGGTTGAGAAACTACCGAATAACAAGATTAAGGCAGTGTGCCAGGTAGGGCACTCTGGAAAAACCACCATTGCTATCGCAGTTCACTACATTGGAGCCATTATCACTTGTGATGAATCCTGCTATGAGTGACTGTGTGTGTAGCTACCCATCAATCTTGTCTAGCAGAACATTAAGCATTTTCACAGCCGTGTGCAAACCTGTGACACTTGTCATAGTCAGGGTTGCATGCTGCAGAATACCAGGTGTGTTGCTACCACCACAATTTTGCTTCACGCATGTTTTGCCAGGCCCAACATCAAGTACCACACCAGGCAACTGTGCACAGTGTGCTGTTATGCACAGATACAAGTTTGCTGCTGTTTGTCCACTGGTTCACATATCCATGCTAAGAGGGATATAGTGTGATGCACTATGCTTCAATGCATGTCTAAAGTAATCAGTAACTCTACTGTTCAGCTCTGGCATGGCATGCTTACTAAAATAGGTCTGCGATGGAACTTGCTATTTGGGACAGGCTTGGGCCATCAACCTGTGGAAACCAGCATTCTCCATGAATGAGAATGGCAACAGATTGATGGCCAGCATTTCAGCAGTGGCAGCATTTAACTTTCATGCAGCAGCGTGATTGGTAGGGTACTTTGTCTGCCGCTCAAGGATGATCTTCAGAGTGGACTGCATCTTTGGGGCTGTCTGACCAGAAGGCTGTACATGTGGCAGTAATGATTTTCTTTTAGGAGTAACAATTGACTCTTGGTCGGGCAGTGTAGACCACATGAAAGCAGTTATTTTGGTTGCTTGTGGGTGGGGGGGTGGTGTACTTTTAAGGCTTGTGGGACAGGGACTTGCACCGCCACTGCTATGCCCACTACTAGAGAGAGCAAAGGATTGCTCACTGTCCTCCTCCTCCACCACCACCGACCCACTCTGCCCTCTCTCCTCATGTTCTTGCTCTACTACATGCACCTTGTTACCAACAGCTCGGGCATTCTTCTGGTGTTGCTGCCATCTCAGTGAGTGCTTGTTTTTCAGGTGGGCGTGTTGGCCACCAGTGCCTATGTGGCTTCCCTTTTTCTCCCAACTAACACAGGCTTGACAAAGTTGGCATATTGCTTTGGTCTCATCCACAGGATCTAGTACATAAAAGTCCAAAACTAGGAACTTTTGACCTCTGGACTTCAGATGCTTCTGGGACTGGGATGATTCAGAAACAAGTGTGGAAGTGTATATTTTTTGAGCTACTACCATGACTTCCATAAGACTACTTTTGGGAGGGGGGGTTACTTGACTGCTTGGAGGTTTGCTTATAGGCTTGGTGACTGACTGACACACCACTGGCTGTACATGTAAATGGCCTACATCACCCTTGACTTTTTTTAACTCAGGCTCCCATGTGGGATTATCCCAGTCATCATTATCATCATCACCGCCAATAACGATGATGTCCTTGTCTTCCTCCTCCTCCTCCTCTCCCTCTTCTGTCTTCTTGAAGGACGGCACCCTTTTCTTTCTCTACAACTATCTCAGGGGGCCAACTATCCTTATCTCCAGGACTATCAGACTCTTGTTGATCAGTATCATCCCCAACTCCTGCAGGAACATGGACAGTCACACTGACAGACTTATTGTCACCCTCCTCTGAGTCCTGGACCACTGTTCCTGTGCTGGTGTCAGTGCCTCCCTTCTTCTCACTGTCAGCATCCCCCACTAGCATGGCTGCAAAAGTCTGAGCTTTAAAAAAGTAAGACACAGGTATGCCTGACCCAGTTCAGCCACTAACTCCTTTGCTGGTTCCTGTTGCACCACCACGGCCCTCATCAGAACTTGAAGACAGTGATGCAGACATACCTGTGCTTTCACAGCTGTGGGGACCAGGAACTGAAATTGCACTTTTTTCAGCAGACTTCTTAGCTCCCTCAGCCCCCCGCCATGTTTCCCCCCTGTACTTGATCGCTTCTTACCAGGTATTTTTGCTGACTGCTGCTTCAAAGCTTTGCCTTTCTCTGGGAGTATTTGAAGAAAGGATGTATTACTACTAACTATGTGAATTATACCTCACCTGTGAATGATGATGTCACACATCTACAGTACTGGTTTCCTTAAAAGTCCAAACATAATCAGGACAGGTACCAGCACTTACAGTAGAACTAATACCATATATGGAAGGCAGCCTAGTCTAGTAAAACACAAAAGGGTACCTTTTCCCCCAAACAGGAAGGAATTAAAGAAACACACACAAGGAAAAAGGGCACAGATGGCCAACTTTAAATACAGATCACCTGTGCCTCTGGACAAATAAAGTACTGTAATGTGTTATTACTCAGTACCACAATTTGTTTTTTATATGCTGGCAGAGACAACCATAAAACAGCAACAAAGAAAATTAGTACCACACAATATGTTAGTGGTCTGGATTTGAGGGATCAACAAGAAATCTCTTGAAAATGACTATTTTAATATATACTGTTTTATAATGTGCATTTCAGGTGAGACACAAACAATACTATAACAGAGAAAGAGTAATGTAAGTTAACTAAAACAGGAACACCGTGCAGTGTGTGGAGTCAAGTTCCAGCAATAACATACAAGGGAACAATTCAACAATGCAGTACGACTGTAATAGACAAGTTCAAGTGATTGAGTAGAAGTACTTAATAGAACTGTTGATTTTCAAAGTATTAGTAACACAAGTTAACACTCCAGTTAACAGAACTAACCACAAAACAAATAAAAGAAAGGATCAGCTCCGTGTGTTTAAAACTTTAGAATTCACAATCAATTCACAACTAAAAGTGGAAGAATGGTATATATAACACAGCTTATTTTATTATTATTTTATTTATTTAGACAGCAGTTTGGAAAACCTTTGAGCCATAGGCTCATTTACAAAGGTACCTTGTCACAGTAAGACAAACGAAAATACACAGTATAACAGTAACTTAAGACATAGATACAAACAAGCTGGTACAGGTAGGATTGATGCAAACAATACCAGAGTTATGTTGTCCTAAGCAGCTTAGTAGTAAGTTTTGTCATTAGTATTGAGTATGGCTTTGACTAGTGGCAATTACAGCTTCGGGTGTTAACAAGGTGGTTCCGTAAGGATGTTTTGAAGCATGGTATAGTTGGAGCTTCGGAGATGGAGGGGGGCAGTGTGTTGAACCAGGAGGGGGCCCTAAAGCTGAAGGCTCTTTGGCCGTGAGAGGTCCTAGATCTAGGGATAACAAGAGGTTTCCCAGAGGTCCAGTATGAACTAGTGGGACAGAGCAGCGGATGGTGGTGGTCAATCCTGAGGAGCAAGCCCAGGAGGGTCTTTTGTAGGTACAGGTCAGATATTTGAGGCACTCATCAAGATCAAGTACCAGTGCTTTAGCTGCAGTAGACAGGTGTGTGTGTTAGCCTAGGTGCCCCAGTAATTAACCTGCAGGCCTTATACAGAGTAGTGCGAATTTTATGGAGTGCGGTCTGATCAGCAGCACCATACACCGGCAGTCCATAGTCCACTAGGGACAGGATAGAGGAGGTGACTGCGAGTTGAAGAGCCTCCGGCTGGTGGCAGTGTTTATACCGATGTAAGATGCCCAATCAGATATTAGTGGCAGTGGCTAGGGCAGCGATGTGTCCATGGAAGGAGAGGAGGGTAAAATGGATCCCTAGGTATTTATAGAACAAACTTGTTCGAGTGGGAAAGAGGACCCAGAGTGAATGAGGAGTTTGAAGTTGCAGGACTTGTTTGAGGATGAGTGAAGAACATGGTTTTTGTTTTTTTAAGATTTATCACCAATCTATGTTCTTTGAACCAGCCCTCGGCTTCAGCGAAGGACTTCAGCGAGTCCTGGAGGGCAATAGGGTTACGACTTGAGGCAAAGATGACTGCATCATCAGCGTACAATAGAATGTTCCCCGAGCAAGAGCGTGAAAGGGTGTTAAGGTAAAGGGAGAATAGTAAGGTGCCCAGAATGGAGCCCTGGGGAACCCCAGAAAAGATGGGACAGATGTCTGAGTAGGTCCCATTAATTTTTACACGCTGTGAGCGGTCAGACAGATAACTGGTGCACCAGGAGATAGGCCCAGCAGCAAAACCAGAGAGACTAAGGGCATCAAGAAGGAGGGTGGGAGACAGTGTCGAAAGCTTTAGAGAGTCAATGAAGACTGCACCAGACAGAGAACCAGTGTCTAAGGAGGAGTGGAGAAAGTTGGAGAACTCTAGGAGGGCTGTGTTGGTACTGTGGCCTGCTCAGGAGCCATGCTGCTCAGGACATAAGACATTGTAGGTGGAGAGGTAGTCAGAGATTTGAGAGACTACCACTTTTCCTAAGGCCTTGGAGAGAGGAGAGAGAATGTAGATTGGCCGATAGTTTCCAGCCACAGTCCTATCACCACCTTTAAAGATAGGGGTGACAGTGGCAACTTTCCAGGCAGTTGGAACCTTCCCCAGGCGAAGAAAGTGGTTGATGAGGCACATGATCGGGGTAAGGACTGTGTCTAAGACCAGCTGTAGGATACACGGATCCAGGGTTCACTGCCCGTACTATTACTCTTGAGGGCAGTGAAGGTGTGGCCTAAGTTCTTGGGCAGAAACACGGCGGAGGAGAAAATAAGGGCGAGAAAGATTTACGGCAGGCGCTGGGGGAGGAGGGTCAAAAAAATTTGTAGGGAGGATAGGGCTAAGGTCAGTGAATGAGGTGTTGAGGTGGTTGGCTATGAGAACTGGGTCTGAAGAGATCACGCCATTAATGTTGATCTGGGTGGGTGGGGAGGAGTGTGCACTCCCATTTAACTGTTTAATGTTATCCCAGAAGGTTCTGGGGTTCCCCCATGAAACTGTGAGTGTGGACCGATAGTGCTCAGACTTGGCCTTTCTGATGGCCTGAGTGCACTTGTTTCAAGTGGCAGCATATAACTGCCTGTCACTGGGCCAGCCAGTCTCAATGGCACGGTGCCATAGGTTGTCCCTATGTTTGAGTTGGTGGATCAAAGCTGGGGTTACCCAGGGGGCATTCTGCCTTTTAGAATGGCGGGTCGACATTGGAGCAAAGATATCACAGGCATTATTAAAAGTTTGGGTAAAGAAGGAGAGAGCTGTGCCAATGTCAGGAGTTGCCTGTATAGGAGACCAGTCAATTTGGGACAGAAGTTCTTTAAGTTTTGTCAGACCACCAGGTATTAGACGCGGCCGGCATGTGGACTGTGCTATGGGTCTGGAAACTGAGGATGACCAGTGGAATAGAATGGGGTAGTGATCGCTGTGAGAGTCTGGGAGGACTTGTACATTGGGGATCCGATTAGGGCAGTTGGTGAGTACCACATCAAGCAGAGTACTGGAGCCTCTCTTGGGGTTAGTCCTGGTAGGTTGGGTAACTAGTTGTGTTAGGTCTATTGCAGAAAAGGAGTCACAGGTAGAGGAGGAGGGGCTGAGCCAGTTGACATTTAAATCACCCACCAGAATTTGATTAGTGGAAGGAGGTAGTGAGGAAAGGTATTCTGTAAGAGAGGCAATGGACTGCGTTTGGTCCCTGGGGGGCACGTATGCAGTAGTCAGATAAAGGGGTCCCTTTAAAGGGTCAGGAGTTAGTTTCAGCGTAAGCGCCTGGGCCCTGGAGTCAAGGATTGGAGTAGGCAGGGCTAGTATGGGGAGAGATTCCTTGACATAAATAGCGCAGCCACCTCCCGTCTCCCAACACGGTCGGACCGGAAGAGGGTGAAACCAGGAAGGGAGACCAGGGAGTCAGGGGAGGATTTCGACAGCCAAGTCTCAAACAGAGCCATGACATCAGGGTTAATTGATGTGACCAGGCATTGTAGTGAGTCAAACTTTTTTAAGAGGTTACAGATATTCATGGAGACCATGCATAGGCCTGTGGTGCTAGTCGGGGAGCTCCTGGGAACCGGGCCAGGGTTTGGATGAATGTTCCCTGACAGGAGTAGTAGCATAACTAACACCCTGGCTGGGAGATAGTGAGAGGTTTTCCTACGATTGACATGAGAGGGGGGTGAGGGGACATTAAGGGAGCAGGGGGTGGGCAGGGTGGTACAGGAAAGGAAGGCAAGAATAAGAAGACACCCAGATGTGCCTGAGGCAAGGAGGAAGCTAGGGGGAGGGCAGGGAGAACCGAGACACACAGAGGTCCCAAGGGGCAAGAGAGCAGGTTCAGGAGCAAGGGGAGGGAGGGGTGCCAAGGCACAGTGTGGAGTAGCAGATGGGTAAGTGGGAAAGTGCACTGCTAGTGGGGATAGGCACAGGCAGAGCGTGAGGCAGGGCCAATACATTGTGGTGAGCAAGATCCAAGGGAAGGAGTACTATACAGGTAGGAGTAGGAAGTAGTGAGGGAGCATAGGTCCCTCTATTGGCCAGCAGGTATAACCTGCAAATGGGAAAACGGGGAGATAGGTTCTGGGCAACAGGCCGTGATGTCACCGGATGTGATGTCACGGGGGTGGATCCTTAAATTGACAGCCACTCCTGGGTGGGTGGGGCAGACGGCGTGAAGCGCCGTCGGGCTAGCACCCCCCTGCAGGTGTCCAGATTAAGAGAAGAAGCTCTCTTTACCTTGAAAGTAATCAGGCTGGAAATTCAGCTTCCTCAGCTCCTCAGGTGAGCTGCTTGTGTTGCTTGTGTTGCTTGCTTGTTCCCAGTGCCTGCCATGGTTAGCAGTGAGCTTGGGGGGGGCTGCCTATGTAGTGGAGAAAACAAGGCCTCTCATTACTATGCAGTGGGAGAAAATGTTGTGACTTACACAAAGGTGCTCCACTCTAAGCAAACAGGGCTATTCCAAAATGAGGTCACACTAGGACCCAGCTATCCTAATACCTTCAGTTACAAGCACAATTAGATCCAAAACCACAATATTAAACAAGTCTACTCTATATTAGCTGCTTAGTATATCTGGCTTTAAGGTATAATCAGCAATTAGATCCAATACCACAAAATTAAACAAGTCTGCTCTATATTAGCTGCTTAATATATCTGGCTTTAAGGTATAATCAGCAAGGCAACTCTAGGGCACCCAGTGAATCCCTAGCTTTACACTTCAGCATTAGTAGCACAAAGAAAAGCAAATAACAAGTCCACCCAGCGGTGAACAGGGAACAAAATTCATAAAATATAAAAGTGTTCATCAGGTAGCACCCCCCTGCAGGCGTCCAGACTAAGAGAAGAGACTCTCTTTAACTTGAAAGTAATCAGGCTGGAAATTCGTCTTCCTCAGCTCCTCAGGTGAGCTGCTTGTGTTGCTTGTTTGTCCCGAGTGCCTGCTGCGGTTGGCAGTGAGCTTGGGGGGGGGCTGCCTCGAAAGTAATCAGGCTGGAAATTCGGCTTCCTCAGCTCCACAGGTGAGCTGCTTGTGTTGCTTGTTTGTCCCGAGGGCCTGCCGTGGTTGGCAGTGAGCTTGGGGGGTGGCTGCCTCAAAAGTAATCAGGCTGGAAATTCAGCTTCCTCAGCTCCTCAGGTGAGCTGCTTGTGTTGCTTGTGTTGCTTGTTTGTCTCAAGTGCCTGCCGCGGTTGGCAGTGAGCTTGGGGGGGGGCTGCCTCGAAAGTAATCAGGCTGGAAATTCGGCTTCCTCAGCTCCTCAGGTGAGCTGCTTGTGTTGCTTGTGTTGCTTGTTTGTCCTGAGTGCCTGCCGTGGTTAGCAGTGAGCTTGGGGGGCTGCCTCGAAAGTAATCAGGCTGGAAATTTGGCTTCCTCAGCTCCTCAGGTGAGCTGCCTGTGTTGCTTGTGTTGCTTGTTTGTCCAGTGCCTGCCGCAGTTGACAGTGAGCTGGGGGGCCTCAAGGTAATCCGGCTGGAAATTCAGCTTCCTCAGCTCCTCAGGTGAGCTGCTTGTGTTGCTTGTGTTGCTTGTTAACAGCGGCTGGAACTTTCTCAAACAGGAGTAGGACAGAGAAACTTTTCAGAGAAAATAATTGCAAGATATAACAAAATTAATAAGAAATAACAGTAAATAAATAACTCACAACTGTGAGTAAATACCAATCTGCTTGGCTAGAAATAGCCTGCACTGCTTTACCCTCCTACCCTACCCCACACAACTCTTTCAAAAACAGGGAGAAAAGTAAACCTAATTTAAACTACGTATTATACAAAATATTCCCTAGTACCAGCACAGTAACAGTAGAAAAAACTTTATATTTTGCAGCAACTAGCTCTCAAAAACAAGTTTTAGCAATGTTTTAAAAGGTTTTATTTGCTTTGATGCACCATAACACACTGCTCTCCAACTCAACATGCAGCAGAATGAGCTGGAAACAAGCTACACATGACTTTTGACCTATTTACCCACAATGCATTGTAAATTTCAGTAGCGAAATCAAACGTTTTGCAGGTGAAATTCCGTCACAAGGTGAAATTTGATTTATCAATGGGCAAAATTGTTATGGTAAGCAAAATTTCATCATTACTTGAAATCAAGAAAACAGTCAAAATTTTGTTTCACATAGGCAAAACATTTTGCGTAATTGCTGAATTATGTGAAATATTTCGCCAGGTGAAATATTTCAGTTTCACACAACACTAACCATAGAATAGCCCAGAGGAATGGATGCCTCAAGCACAGGGCCCAAGTTGTCCCCCAGCCAGATTTCTGGGATACACACCAGATCTGCTAAGGAATCCATGTTGAAAGCCTCCATCATAGCTGTTTTAATCCTAAGAGAACTGGTGTTACAAAGAACTGTCCTAAGGGGAGGGGTGAATCATCTGGTGCATTGGCTACCTGCTGACCTGAAATCTCAGTATCCTGGGAATAGTGATCAGGCATGGGGGACCTCTTGTATGGTAAAATCCAGAATCTATTGACCCTTACTACTCTTTATCCTGTCTGGTCACTGTCAAACAGGTTGAGAAGCTCCTTCTTCAACTTGATACTAAGAAAAGTGCAGGCGCCGATATGATTGAGCCTTTCTTCCTAAAGTTGGCCTACTATATTTTGAATCCCCCTATTGCCCACATTTTCAATTTGTCTCTCAATCAGGGCTCCCTCCCCAAGGTCTGGAAGATGGCCCATTTCATCCCTCTATTCAAATCAGGGGACCCCTGCAACCTAAATAATTACAGCCCAATCTCCTTGCTCCCGGCCTTGTCAAAACTATTGGAGAAGGTAGTAAATGAACAACTTAGAGCTCATCTGGAAAGTTTTAATTTACTAAACCCGACTCAATCCGGTTTCCGTCCCATGCATAGTACCTCCACTGCTCTTGCCAAGGTTATAAATGACTGGCAGTCCACACTTGATAACAATCAATACATATGCACCTTGTTTCTGGACCTTAGCAAGGCTCTCAACATGGTGGACCATGATTTACTCCTGGTGACCCTGAAGAAAGGTGAGGTGGACAACCAGACCCTAAGTTGGTTTGCAAACTATCTTGTGGACAGAGAGCAGCAGGTCAAGGTTGAAGGAGACCTATTGCCAAAACAAATACTCCTTAGAAGTGTCCCCCAATGATCCATACTTGGTCCACTTCTCTTTGCCATTTATATTAATCAAATTGACAATGGCCTAAAGTCATCTAATATCCATCTCTTCGCTGATGATACAGTGCTATACATTGACAGATCAACTCCAGATCAAGCCATTTTAGACTTCCAGAATGATTTCAACATCCTCCAAAAAAATCTACTCAACTTGAAATGCCTGCTCAATGCCCAAAAAACTAAGGCCGTGATTTTCTCTCCACTGGTCCCTCATCTCAAACAAAAAAAAAAAAAGAGGAGGTTCCTCACATAAGCACCCTTTTGGGAGAAACCCTGGAGTTCGTGGAAAAATTCAAATACCTGGGGGTCTGGATTGACTATAAATTGTACTTCATTGATCACATTGTTGAACTCACTAAGAAACTGCATCAAAGGATTGATATTTTCTTCAGGATCAAGCATTCACTAACCCAGAAGGCTAAAAATCTCCTGGTCCAAGCTACCTTCTTGCTTCTCCTAGACTATGCTGACTTCCTATATGGCCATAGTAGTAGCATAGCTCTCTCCAAACTTGATACCCTATACCACAGAGCCCTTAGGTTCATTTTGGATGCCCCTTATGACACACACCACTGCATCCTCTATTCCTTAATTGGCTGGAGCTCCCTAAGCTTCAGGATGGAAAAGAATGCTATCCTATGGACATATAAGGCAATCACTCATAAATTACCTCAGTACTGTACCTCACAAGCTGCCTAACTCCCTGCATCCCTAGTGCTTATTCTTCAGAAGTCTTGCCATCTTATCTCTGGTTATCCCTAAAGTTAAAATGCGCTTTGGTAGAGCCTCAATAAGCTTCACTCTTCCTACACTCTGGAATAAGATCCAGAAAACCTTAAGGCTTGCTACCCCATCATGTTCTCTGTCTTCAAATCCTTGTTCCTGAGGACCTTCTCCAAGGTCTGTCATTGCTTCAAGTCAAGGTCTTACCATCACAATTTGTTACTGCTTTGAATTTTGGACTTAAACCTCAACCATTGCCTGAGGCATCATTTGAGTCCTCCCTTCTGTCATTGTCCAAATCAAGGTCCCAACATCACGATCTGTGTTTGCTTCAGATATTGGACTTAAACCCCAACCATTGTCTGTAGCATCTGTTGTGTTCTCCCTTCAAACAGTCCTTCCTCCCTAGGCTATCATGTCCAACCCTCTCCTATCTTGGCTGACCTTCCCTTCCCTTTCCCTATACCCCCTTCCCTTTCTACCCCACTTGCCAGGCCATGCCTACTGTACTTATCAAAGGACTCTTACATCTCAATCTTCTTCTCACTTTGATGCTAGAGGAACTGCCACTCCTGCTCACTATGACTCCTCCAATGATGTTTACTGTATAAACTTTAGCTCATTACCTTATGTCCATGTATCTGTATCCATGCAATTGTATTTAAATGGCACTACCTACTGTTGAACCTATTGCTATGTTCTGGTGCAAGTATCTTGTCACATGCGATGGTTATATGTTATTATGTTGTTATTATTACTATGTAATTGTTATGTATGTTCACTCAACCTGTGATGTCTTAACCCAGTTGGCAATTGTTTTGCCCCAGGTCCATCATCTAAATGAGCTTGTCTCAATGATGTTCTGCCTGGCAAGATAAAGATTTTGATTGATTGATTGACTGATTGATTGAAAACCTATTCCCAAGGCACCTTCCGAACAAAGTCAGATATACCTTTCAGTGCAGCAGCACAGTATCATGCCTTGCAGTCTGGTATATTTAATAGCAATCTTCAATATCCACAAAGGCCCACTTAAATACTGTTTCCTGTGTTCAACACATCTAGCACACAGCTGTTGATTGGGTGGCATTTTTTTGACATCATAGCCACGTCATGCTTGCATGCTCCTCAACATCTTATTAGCTCTGGCCTGAATCCCCAAATTGTGATTGGTCTAATTTCATGGACACACACCCTTGATCCTCTATAAGTGCTGGGTTTTTTCTATTTTTGTTTTTGCAATGTAGTTTCCTACATTATGGATAAGCTAACAGGGGTTGATGAGAAGAGCAGTGTTCAAGAAGTCCATCATACAGTGGCAGAATGCCGGTACTCAATATCTGAATCTTCAGTCTGATGAATGAGAAGCATGAAGGGATGGACTTATGGCAGAACCTCGTAAGGACTTGACCCACTGTTAACCACTGTCACCTGGTTTTCTTATTCCATGGTGGCTGTTGCCTATTTTGGAACTATTTAGGTGGTGGATCTATAATTTCTAGTAATATGCTGTACAATAACACCTGATCCTGATATCATTTATTCTTCCATGTAGGACATATCCTCTTATCCATGAGGCAAACAGGACTAGAATTTGGAGCAAGCAAAGGCCTGGATGGAGACCAACAAAAAATTCTCAGACATGATTTTTATAGATGAAACATAGAAACATAGACTTTGACGGCAGATAAGGACCACTTGGCCCATCTAGTCTGCCCATTTCCCTAACTACAGGATAGGCCACAGATCCTAGTTAACCAATAGCCTATTTCTTCCTAACCCCCACAAGAATTGCCTTATGTCTGTCCCATGCATTCTTGAATTCTCCTACAGTTTTAGACCCCACAACCTCCTCAGGAAAGCTGTTCCATGCATCCACTACCCTCTCTGTGAAATAATACTTCCTCACATTGCCCCTAAACTGTCCCCCCTCTATCTTTAAATTGTGTTCCCTTGTTCTTGCACGTCTCTTTTTCTGAAAGATGCTACCCTCTTGGACTTTGTTGATTCCACTGAGGTACTTAAAAGTTTTTATAATGTCCCCCCTCTCCCTTCTTTCCTTAAGGGTATACATATTTAGCTCCTTTAGTATCTCCTCATAAGGCTTCTCTTGCAGACCCTGCACCATTTTAGTTGCCCTCTTCTGGACTGCCTCTATTCTGTCTATGTCTTTGCGGAGATGGGGTCTCCAGAACTGGACGCAGTACTCCAGATGGGGTCTCACCAACTGTCTGTACAGAGGGATAACAGCTTCCTGTTTTCTGCTGCTGATGCCTCTTCCTATGCATCCCAGTATACCCCCAGCCCTCCCTACTGCCTTCTCACATTGCTTGCTAACGTTATGGTCATCTGATATGATTACCCCCAGGTCTCTTTCTTTTTTTGTTGTTGTTACTACCTCCCCTCATTGTGTATTCTTCCCCTGGGTTCTTGTTTCCCAGGTGCATTATTTTGCACTTCTTTGCATTGAATCCTAGCTGCCATACTTCTGACCATTCCTCCAACCTTGCCAAGTCCCTTCTCATCCTTTCCATGTCTCCTTGTGTATCAACCCTGTTGCAGATCTTTGTGTCATCTGCAAAGAGGCATACTTTTCCTTCCAGTCCCTCTGCAATGTCACTTATGAAGACATTAAAAAGTACTGGACCCAATACTGAACCCTGCAGAACCAACTAGTAACCCCTCTTTCTTCAGAGTGGACTCCATTTACAATTACCTTCTGTGTCCTGTTGTCCAGCCAGTGTTTTACCCAGGCTACCACCCTGGGACCCACTCCCAGGCTGGTTAATTTAACTATCAATCTTTTGTGTGGGACTGTGTCAAATGCCCTTACTAAAGTCTAGGTAGGCCATGTCCACAGCCCCTCCCTGGTCTACTACTTTGGTCACCTAGTCAAAGAAATCTATTAGATTCATCTGACATGACCTTCCCACTGTGAACCCATGCTGCCTTGGGTCCTGTGCCCCACTGGCCTCTAGGTACTCAACTATTCTTTCCTTCAGAAGTGACTCCATCACTTTCCCTACCACAGAGGTCAAACTGACAGGTCTGTAGTTTCCTGCCTCTGTCTTGGTCCCACTTTTGTGAAGGGGAATCACATCCGCCATCCTCCAGTCCTCGGGTACCACACCATCCTCCCATGATTTATTAAAAAGTGTAACCAGTGGTTTCACTAGTTCCCCCCTTAATTCTTTTAGAATTCTGGAGTGAATTCCATCAGGCCCCATTGCTTTGTCCACCTTCAGTTTTAGGAGTTCTTGCAGAACCTTTTCTTCTGTGAAAAGACTGGGATTGACCCCTCTATCAAGAGTGCTTCTGTTAATTGGATTAGGCACTTCCCCCTCCTCTTTTGTGAATACTGTGCAGAAATATTCGTTCAGTATCCCTGCTTTTTCACTGTCCCCCTCTGTCCACCCACCGTTCATTCTATTCAGCCTCACTATCCCTCCCTTTGTCTTTCTATGCTCGCTGATGTACCTATAAAAGGTTTTATCCCCCTTCTTAACTGAGTTGGCTATCTTTTCCTCAGTACTATAGCCATGCAATCTGGTTCCATGTCATAATAGTGAGGAAACAATGGTGCCACCAAAAGATGGTGAATAAATCTTAGTGAAAAATAAAGCCTCTACCAGCAGTATAGCAACTACCGAAACTGCTTACAGCTATACTATCTTCACCCCCCAAACCCCCTAGGTATTGTAACCATCTCCGGGGAGGGTGCATCTTTGGGTGTGGGAATATCTTAGGAGTGGGAACATTCTCAAACAAAAAGTCAGGAGGTGTTGAAAATTAATACTGCCACTCGGGGGGTGGGTAACGGAATTGGGGGAGCAGGGGGAGATACAAACTCCAGGATGGGGAGAAACTCAAGAACAGAAAAAATATTAAAGCACTCATGGAGATTGAACCCATCTGTACTGTACATCCCATAGACACATAGCTGATGACTCTAACCACAACGCTATGCTGGCAGCATGATTTTTAGCCCACAGTGTCTGCACTACATCCAGCAACGCCTCACTCTTTTCCTCTTTCTCATTCTCGCTCTTTTGCAACCCTCATCATTAAACATTCCTGCTATTCTGTACTACTCACTGTTTCCACAGATGCTCAAATTGAGTTGCTCAATTTGAGACATACAATTTCACTCACCCAAATTACAGGATACCACACACTCCCTCTGTCCCATGACTATTAAGAACAAAAGACTCCAGGTAGTGAAACCACAAACAAAACACCTGCTTAACATACATATCTTGGGTGCCATCACTTGACAATGGACTTAGCCAATACTGCTGTTCACTGGCATAATAAAGGTGATTTCTTGAAGGATCAGATAGTGTTCAGTTCACTGGTTCCCTTTATTCAGCATGTATTTGCAGATTGGCACATGCTTTTCCAAGGTATGATTCTGGGTGGCATCAATCTGCACTAAATTACATCTCTTGTTAGAATCACACAGTATTCCTGTTGACAGTTATTCAGTGGAACTGTCAGTTGTTATCTGACTGTGTAAGTTCATTTGTTGCTGCTATTGTATACTGCCCTTGATTTCTGTGATCTGTTCTTGATCACCAATAGAAACTAAATAAATAATACTCTGTATTTCAGGGCAGTGATATACTGTACAATGCAGTATATTTTGTGGGTTATATAACTCCTTCATTCCTTCCATTTTACAGACAGTGACCCAAAACATGTGGCATCAGGAGTCTACAAAAAGGACAAGGGTGTGAACTGGGTCAGAATGCCACCTATATCATCTGATCAGAACCCATTCAAGATGGTATTGCATTGTCATTTATTTTGCAACATTGCTTTAGAGAAGTAACATGCAGATGCACAGCACAAGGACCAGGCAAGGCCTGACAAGGCATGTGAGGTAGAACAGGCCTGCACAGCTGACCAGTCCACAACACAGGGCATTGACTAGAAGTTGCTGCCATCAGCCCTTGGCTGAGCTGATGATGTCCTCTCTGAAGGCTGTGATGATGAACTATGGCAGGTTAGTGTGCCAGAAAAGGTGGATGAAGTCTATAACATTTATGGGGGGCTACAGGGATGTTAATGTGCATGCATGCATTTTGTCTGTGTGACTATATGCTCACTTCACTCTTTTTTTATCTTCTAGCTATTTGTGGGAAGGCCAGTGGAGTTTATCTGATGTCCAGGGAACTGTCTGAGAGATCACAGTGGTCATGGAAGGTGCTGCAGATTGCATGGGCAATGCACCTACCTGGAGGCTTGAAACTGATAACTATGTACTACATGGATGAGTTTGGGGACTGTTGGTTCATGATGGGAATGGCAGAGGTAAGATTTATAGTTTCTAAAGACATGATACAGTAAGTTATATATTTGATGCAGTGTTTTTATAGACTGTATTGGTTTCTTTCATTGAAAAATCTGCTTTCAGACCAGTTCTGTGAACCATCAGACTTAATGTAAAGCGCAGACAACAGAAACGCACTTTACAGGTTTAGTTTAAAAAATTTTTTATAGAGCTTTTTGCTCTCCTGCTGCCACCTATGCCTGCCATGGGATCCTGTACTGAGGGTCTCCCAGTTCCATCTGCCACTCCCCCCCGAAGTCGCGCCAGTGGGGATCCAGATGGAGCAGGACTCAGGAGTCCTCCGAGGGCCATCACACACAGTGACTGGGGTACCTAGGCTTTTTCCCCAGTTTTGTTTCCTCTAGCATCCACACAACATGCAAAGGTGCAATGGCAAACTCCACCTCCTTGGAGATGCCCTCAAACACCCCTGATTGGTCATTGCTGTGTGCCCAGGTTTTTTTACTACCTGGACACCTCCAGGTGGCAGACAAGCAGCGGATCACACTATTCCCCTCCCAACTAAGGGAGGAGAGCTGTCTGTTATGATGCTTAATCCTCCATCCCTCCCTCCTCCAGCTGACCCCCAATCAACCCACGTCCATTCCCGAACCCGGGTAGCTGGCATGGCAGGAGGTAAGGTGCTAGTGCCTCAGCCATCCATGCCACTGAGTCGGCTTAGTTAAAAACGTTTGAAGGAAAATGTTTTTTAAATATGTTGTACAGTGTTAGTAAGTTACAGTATATCCGGTTGCTTTTTTGTTCAATAAAAATGTGGTTTTAGACCTCTCCTGCAGGCTTTCGGTTTGAATGTAAAGAGCAGATGATTGAAAAGCACTTTGCAGGTTTAGGTCAAAACTTTAGAAAGAAAATGATTTATAAATATGCTATACAGTGTTGTCAGTTATATCCGGTTGCTTTTTGTTCTGGAAATATGTGGTGTCAGACCTGCCCTGCACACCATCATTCTGAAAGTAAGGTGCAGATGACCAAAAAGCACCTTGCAGGTTTGTTTTAAACTTTAGAAGGAAATGTTTTATCAATAAATTACACAGTGTTTGTAAGTTATATACCGTTGCTTCTGTTCTGGAAAAATCTAGTTTCTAACTTGACATACATGCCATCAGTCTGAAAGTATAGTGCAGATGATCGAAAAGCACTTTACAGGTTTAGTTTAAAACTTTAGAAAGGAAATGTTTGATAAGTATGTGACCAAGTGTTTTTAACTTTTCACTGGTTGCTTTTTGTTCCATAAATTCTGGTTTCAGTCCGGTCCTGCATGTCATCACTGACAACCGAAAAGCACTTTACACGTTTAGTTTAATGCTTTTGAAAGAATATATTTGATAAATATGCGAGTTTTGAATAACACCGTGCTTTTTTTTCATTCTCCTACAGGTACCAGAAGGTCAGGTGGCTAGACTGAGACTGCAGTGGCAGGGTCTGGAGGGGGATATATGCAGAAAAGCCTCTACTGAGACTTCCTCTGAATGAAGAGAAGCATGAAGTATTACCAGCCTGCTATGATTTCTGCACTGAGCAGGATTCAACTTTGGCTACAGCTTTGGCTACAACATCTATGGTCCATGAAATGGTACTTATCTGGACATTTTGAACTCAACACTAATGACTTCAAATGAGGACTTAGTCATGTTAGAGTACTTAATCCTGTTATTTGAGTGTGTTTTAATTTAATTAATCATGTTTTAGTTCATTATTGGGTGTCTAAATTTTTTGCAAAATTTAAATTAACTTACTGGGGGTGGGAGCTAGCCTGAGGTACAGTACTTCTGGGGGGGGTGCAGTGGACTGCAGGGCATGGTGCATACTGCTGATGGATATGGCCCAGTGGTTCGCACTATGCCTCCACCAGTTCCCTGCCTGGGGAGGCAGCAGTCTTGGGGACATGGTGCATACCACCCAGCCAGGGACAGGTGGTTTGCCCATTGTTCCCTATTATTCCCCTGCCCTGGGGGGGAACGGGAGCTGGGGCATGATGCCCCCAGGTCTACCCCTATCTCCCCAGGCATCACCTCATGTGAATGGAGTGAAGGGGGTGAGTAGGTGGTGAGTGAGTGTCAGCAGGTTGGGTGACCAAAATGGCATTGCTATGGCAGGGCCTGAAGGACTGACAGGTTGTCAGGACACCACTGACAGCTACTCCGCATGAAGGGGAGACGGCAGCATTAACAGTCTCCTATGGCACCATTATTGTGGCTGATACATCTATGGAAGCAGCAGCATCTGTGGAACTATGAACAACACTGCATATGGACATAATGTGGGGGACTGGGGGTGGGAGAACCAACCACATGCTAGCCTGTGGTACTGCTGGGGGGTTGGGGTGGGGGGAGGAACTGTGGACATGGTGTATACGGCCAGTGGTTGGAGACTAGTGGCTTTCACTATGCCCATACTTGTCCCTTGACTGGGGGGGGCATAGGACTGGAGAAGCCATGGTACATACCACCTGGCTGGGAATATGTGGTTGGCCCCATGTTCCCCATCAGTCCCCTTCCCAACGTGAGGAGACAGGGGCCAGGTGGCATGGTGCCCCTAGCCCCTAACCCCTGCTATTACCTCATTCCAGTCAGTATGTAGTTCTCTGGGTGGTCAGCTAAAGGAGAATGATTGTGATGCATTATGTCATTATGTCAGAAGACCCCCAAGAAAGACCTATCGGTCAAACACTGGGGCTGCAAGTTGTTTTTTTTTCCTTGCTTACTACTCTCACATTAATGGAATAAACCTGAATTAAGGCATACTCTGGGAGTGCTCATGTCTTTTTCCTGGATTATGTCATGCAAGTTGTGTTCAGGAGTCAGACAGTGGATTTTTAACTCTTAACATTTGATTGCTGTATATAGGTGACACAATACCTCTTGCCATTCGGTGGATGTCTTAAGCATGTCTTAAGCATGTTTTGGTTAACTAGATGTTATTTCAATTTTTAACTTGCTTGTTCTGTAGGGGAAAGCGTAGGAGAGATCCACAAGCCTTGAATAATTCTGTGGGATGTAGGGGATCAAGGGACTGGTGAGCATGGTGCATTCTGCAGGTGGATGGGGACAACCGGTTTGTACTATGTCCCCACCAGTCCTAAGCCTAATAGAATTATTAGCAGCTTTATTAACTGATTAGTGACCTTGGTAATATGGCATCTGGTGATGGCTAACCCCAGGGCTTTCTTAAGGTTGGCCACCACCAGGTCACTCCAGAAGAACCAGAGCTTCTGGGAACATTTACTAGAGAAGGACAGGCCTTACCAACACAACCGTGACCTACCAAGGAGGACAGAGCATGGGATCAGACAGAGAGGTATTAGACAAGGAGCAGCAGTGGTGGTGTGGCCAGTGGGCTGGCAGCAGGCACTTGACATGAATGGACTACAAAAAAAGGACTTGGCAGGCCACGAGCTGGACAGAGTCAGGACTCCGAAGGACCACTGAGCTAGTTGCCCATGTCCCAACATTGCTCAATGCCCATCACGCATACCAGCCATATGTACATGCAAGGAATGGATGGACTGGGACCTGCGACCTCAACAAAAGAAAATATGGGCCTTTCTGAAGTAGCCCAGTACAACAACACAGAAGGTAAGGGAGGGGATGGAGGGTGGATGGAGGGGTTTGGTTGTTTGCACTCTAGTCAGATGCAGATTCAGAAGTGGATTCTGATTTCATATCCCACCAGACTTTCAGATATGGGTTTTTGGCATTCAATATCAAAAATCAAAATACTGAAAAATTGTTCAGAATCTGATGCATCCAGTTCTGTTGGATAGATTCCAAGCAACCCTAATACTAACCCATTTTCTGCCTTTGTATTTACAAGTCTGATGGTACTCCAACCACCCTGAGACAGGCACCGACTCCAACGCCATTGTGGCAGGACACTGAGCATGTCTCAGATAAATATTTTGTCATGGTTGTCCTACATTATTTGTCCTAGTTGTTTACTAAAGAGCTGGAGATCCTTTGTGACCCTGTCACTGTTATTATTTGGCAGGTATGACTGGATATTCCCTTGTGCTCCCCATTGCAAGCTCCCCTTGACCCAGGTAAGAGGTCTCTTTATTGATTATACTCATTGAGTTCAAATGAGCCTGAAATTACTAGTAATATTTTATTAATGGCTGCATGGCTCTTTGGTCCAGATTGACTGTGTGTGTGTATGTGTGTGTGTGTGTGTGTGTGTGTGTGTGTGTGTTAAAAATCTGTGGTCCTTCTCAGAAAAAAGTAAGGAATTTTCCCTGGTGCATTGTCTGGCCACATTTTCCACATTCACCAACACACCAATAAACCAGCAGGAGTTCTTAGATTAACACAAAGTCCATGCTGAGCTGAATTGAAGTATGTAGGAGGGAGAGCTGTTAATGAGCTTTTAATTTGCTGCAGTACAACAGCCTAATAATTGAATCTATCTGTGGAAGACTGGGATTAAGGCAGGTCAAAAGAAAAGAGGGAACTCTGGGCAGAAGAAGGGCGGGTTGTGCTACAAGGAAATCAGTCCTAGCAGTCCACTATTTAACTCCTACATGTCCAAGTGACCCTTTGTGTGAGAAACCATGACGAGTGAGGACCACAAGAAGAACAATTTCTGCAGTGCCATCTGCAGAGAAGACAGCAGGTCTACTGGGGACTCTTCCAATGCAGGCACTGGGAAAGGTAGGTCCAACAGGAACATGAAAGGAGTTTCTTGGGCCTGCATAGCTAGCAACTACCGACTGTGAGTAGGTGGTTACTAGGGCATCTGTGATGCAGGGTATACTTAGCTGGTAGATATCTCCCTATCTGGGGAAAGGTGCCATAAGCTGTACTGTGAACACTGTGAAACAGGGTTTATCTAGCAAGTACATACCTCCCTATTTGAAGTGGGGCTTAGAACAACTAAAGTAGAAAAGCTGTGATATCTGTACATCAATAATTACAATACACATTGCCATGTTGGTGGGCATCTACAGTGGGGACTGGGTGGATTGTAAAGTTTAAAGGGTGGTCATGACATGGAGGATACTCTGGGTCCATGGTCGGTGTCTAAACTGTAGGTGGGTGTAGGTTTATGAGCTGAACTTGAGGTTGCAAGGGTAGCAATCTGTTACTTGAGAGTCAGGGCCAGTAATTAGCCATGGGGACTACATACTCAATTGCCGTAATGGGCCAAGAGCCCTAATAGTGGTAATCAGACTGTAGTTGTGAGAGAATAAAGAGTAAGGCTGGAAAGAGCAACAGAAGTGCAAGGTGTACCTACTGATAACAGGTTTCAACCCTAAGGTGGGGAAAGCACTGAAGTCACACAAGGAGGAAGCAATGTCCAGCACTCGCGGGGAAGGGGCTCAAGCCATTGAACACATGCCAGAGAGAGATGGCAACCAAAAGGGGTCAGGAAAATGGCCATGGTACTGCTGGACTCTATCAGCAGGGGCACATGAGAGCTGATGAGTTCCACACCAGAGATCAAGACAAAGGAATACTATTTCCAGGGATAATAAGGAATATCTTTGGAAGGAAAGTGTTGCAACTCACCGGGAAAGATGAGGAAGGCAGATATGATAGTTTACATAGGCACAAATAATATGGCCAGGAGGGATATAGAGAAGGTGATGGAAACCTTATACATCCTAGGCAGTACTCTTAGGGAAAGGGCAGATGAGGTGACCTTTTCTGAGGTTCTACTGCAGCCATGCTTGAATGGCTGGAAGTAGCCCAAAGTAGAGCAGTTTAATGCGTGGCTGAAGGGCTGGTGTAAGGGGGAGGACTTTCAGCTCCTTTGCAGTTTGAGTTTCGCTTTGAGGGGATGAAAGTTGTTCAAAAGGGATGGCCTCCACCCCAATGAGAAAGGCACAGGGGTGTTGGGATTCAGGCTTGCAAGACACTTAGAGAAGAATTTAAACTAGATAAGAGGGGAGGCAGCACAGTTTGCGGATGGCACATCCACACAGCTCAAGGGGGCCAAGAGGTCTCTCCCAGCATCAGTACAGGCTGGCAGAGTAAGGGAGATGGGGAGGGAGGTAGTGTTGACAGAGCAGGACAACTAGGAAAAGAGGGAAGAGTGAAAGAGTTGGCGTTGAACAAAGTAGGCACAAGGAGAAATGCAGTAGCAGAAAAATTCAAGGGCATGTAGCTGAGGGTGGCCAGACATCAGAGGGAAGCAGCAGGTATGGAAGGTGATTATGATAATGGGATCTGAGCAACAAGACATGTGACTAAGGCACAACTGGACATGGTGGCTGTTACTGAGACACAGATGACACAGAGCCATGAATGGGAATTACAGATGCTTGGTACACTGCTGTATGCTAAGGAGATATAGGGGAAAGGGGCAGGGTGGATGAGCAGCATTATACATTAAAAAGAGTACCTCAGCCTCATCAATCCCAGTAATAGGTAAGGACAAGGGAAACGAGACAGGGTGGGCACAGGTGAGTTTGGGGGGAAGGAGGGGATTAGAGTAGGAGTCATATACAGGGCTCTGGCACAGAACAAATCTGTGAAAATGAGCCAGGAGAAGAGATCAAAAAGTTTGCAGAAATGGGGAAGGTGCTAATTTGGGGGATTTCAATTTTCCTGAAGTGTACTGGTAGTAGGTACATCCCACCAGCAGGAAGTGCAAGGAAGCAGTTTCTACTGGAAAAAAAATTCAGGAGGCATTATATACAGATCCCACTAGGGAATGGTCCTTACTTGATATTGTCCTGACTAACAGGCATAATGTGGGTGAGGTACAAACATAGAAAAATAGAAACTGATGGAAGAGAAGGCCCACCTGGCCTACCTAGTTTGCCCATTTTCCCTACCTACAACAATACCACAGACTCTACTTGATCTCTGGCTTTTACCCTTTCTTTCCTATTGCTAGGGTTCCTTTGTGCCTATCCCATGCATTCTTGAATTCCCCTATCATTTTTGCCCTCACCATCTCTGCTGAAATGCTGTTCCATGCATCCACCACCCTTTCTGTAAAAAAAATATACTTCCTCATGTTACCCCTGAGTCTATTCCTCTCCAGCCTCATATCATGACTCCTTGTTCATGAACATCTTTTCAGATACTACCCTCTTCTACCTTATTTGTGCCCTTGAGGTATTTGAAAGTCTCTATCACATCCCCACTCTCTCACCTCTCTTCCAGGATATACATTAGGGGTGTGTGAATACCTTAATTTGAATATTTGGTTGAATATTCATATTCGGGGCACCAGATATTGATTATTCATTATTCAACCCCCTCCAGCCCCCAGATACAGTAATTGTTTTTTTTTTTAAAGACATTGTAACACTGTTAAACTCCACCACTTCCTTTCCTCTTTTTTTGTTAATCCTTTTTCTACCTGGCTCCCGGTCTCCTTCCATGTCCATGCATCCACTTCATCCGGCCACCATCAGGTCCACTCCCAGCTCCCAGTGGAGCCCTCACTGCTATTACCTCTGCAGCTTACTTCCCGTGGTGGGGCAGCAAGGAGCCCCCACACTTTCCAGCTGAGACCGGATCCTGTATGCAGCGATGCCCCCGAAGCTGGGTGTCCCCATAGATGACCATCAAGCCTCCATGACCGTTTGCCATTTTCCCCTTTTCTGTGCCAGCATGAGTGGAGCGTGCAGTGACGCCAATGGGGGGAGCATGCACGCTTCCATACGCACTTCCTCACGGTGCCATGCCCCAGCTCACCCCCTGTAATGTCAGTGCTGATGCACCACCCTCAGTCTCTGCTAGGGGCCACAAGTGCACCGACAGCTGGAAACATAGAAACATAGAATTTGATGGCAGATAAGGATGGCTTGGACCTCCCAGTCTGTCCATTTCCCTACCTAATGGATAAGCTGCAGATCCTAGTTAACCAGCAGCCTACTTCTTTCTACCCCCACCCCCTAGAATTGCCTCATGACTGTCCCATGCATGCTTGAATTCAACCACTGTTAAAACTGTGAGCACTTTCTGCATAACATTATTTTTTATGCCTTTGCTCCCCTTTGACCCTGCATTCCTGTGCTCTAGTGAGAGGGGCCAGGGTAATGGAGCACACTTCATCAAAGGAGGAGGGGCAGTATAATATAAAAGAACCGCGCTGCCTAAACATCCAGAACAGGTATGCCGGTTACATCTTCTGATTGAGATCCTAGTACTACATCTGCTGTTTCTTTTTGCTGGACTGTGAGACTGAGATTTGGGAACGTGTGCTGCTGCCTGCTGGAGGATTCGAACTGTGTGCCAGATATCTGTTAAAACTGTGAGCACTTTCTGCATAACATTATTTTCTGTGCCTTTGCTCCCCTTTGACCCTGCATTCCTGTGCTCTAGTGAGAGGGGCCAGGTGTAGCGGAGCACACTTCATCAAAGGAGGAGGGGCAGTATAATATAAAAGAACCACGCTGCCTGCTGCACGAGCATGGCAGCGCGAGCGTGAGTGGCGCGAGTGCCACTCGGTATCAGAAATTTTGTCAGCAATAATAGGAGGAAACCTGAATAGTATTCTTGCTCAGATTTATTTAGTAGTCCAGGGTTAATCAAATTGGAAGCTGTTCTTCTCCTTGTATGAGTTTGGGTAGTAATTGAGGGGTGAGTTAAAATTACATTGATGTTTATTATTTGAATTATTTTGTACTGTCTATGTATCTTATTTTATTTTGGTTGGGTTGCTTATATGAGCAACTTTTATGTAGTTTTTATTAAGTAGACTAACTGGAATTTCCTCTATTTTAGAGGATTATCCCTGATATATTGAGGAAGTCACTTGTTATCTTATTTAAATTAAAGTTTGCTCAACAGGGAGGTTAAATCTTTAACAATGCTGATGTTATGGTGGGGAATTGTTCTGGTAGGGTGCCAGTTTTTAGCATGTGAAAATTTTACTCAGAAGGAAAAAGATATTATAGAATGTTCATATTTGGTAATAGAATATAGGGGAACTATGGAGGGAGAGGTAATTGTTCTATTTGGGTGGCATGGGGACATTCAGGCCTCTCTATTGAATACTCACATTGAGTCTATTTTGATTAAATGGGTGTATATGGGTAGTGAATTTTTATGTGGCTGGGGACATAATGTTGTTCTAGAAAGTGTCAAATCTAGAGATTATTCAATGAAGAGGAAACAATTAAATTTTAAATTGTATAGAGTGGGTAAATGGATTGTAATTATGGGGTTAATGCTAAGTGGGGATGTTCAATTAAACCCTGGGCCTGTAGCTGATTTGAATCAGGATTACACATTAGAAATGTTGAATGGAAAAGATTTAAAAATTGTGCATATCAATATTTGTAGTTTGCTTAAAAAAACTGAGTATTTAAGAGAGTGGGTGGAGTGTTATAAACCTGACATTGTAATAATTACTGAAACATGGTTACACATAAAAATTCAAGATAATGACATAGCCCTGGAAAATTTTCAAATGTGGAGAAAAGATAGATCCAAAAGGGGGGGAGTATTAATTTATGTTAAAAATTGGATTGATGTTAGGGAATTGCAAGATTTGTATAATTGGACTGAATCCAAATTGTTATCATTAGAATTAAAGCTACCTTATTCCAAACCCATATTATTGATTGGCATTTACCGTCCACCTAAAAGTAGCTTAATAGTTTTTTTCTGAAATACAAGATGTATTGAAGAATTATCAAATTTCACATGAAATTTTGATAATTGGAGATTTAAATGTTGATTGGGGAACTATAGATGCCCATCATGGTTTAATTGACATGGCTACTACATTGAATTTGGTGCAACTGATAAAAGATGTAACTAGGTTAAATGTAGTAAATCCTAGTAATTCAACTATGTTAGATCTTATTTTTACTACAAACCCAGAACAGTTTATTAAGAGTGGGGTGCTACCAGACTCTATGTCAGATCATCAGATAATTTTTTGTATTAGAAATCAGAAATTTAGAAAGACTCCTAAAAATATTGTACAAATTAGTGCTTTTAAACAGTTTGATTATATTCAATTTATGCAGGAATTAGAAAATTATAATTGGGAGAGATTGGAATTAATTCCTAGTATGGGGGATGCCTGGGATATGTTTCAAAAGGATTTAATACAAATCTGTAATAAACATGCTCCTATAAAAACAAGGTTGATAAGATCAAACAAAGCACCATGGTATGATTCTGGTTTGTTTAAAATTAAAAGGGCTAGAGATAAGGCATGGAAACAAGCTGAATTAGCAAAAGGAGACCAGGATTGGTGTAAATATAGGCAATTAAGAAATGTATACACTAAATAAATTAGAAAGGCTAGACAGGCCTATTGTAACAAAAAATTGTCTAAGGAAATGATGGAAAACCCAAGAGCATTTTGGAATACAATAAATAAGTTGCATAAGGGTCCTAGCTTGGGATATCCTAATTATTTCTTAATTAATGGTAATAAAATGGATTTAGGAAATAAGGTAGTTAATGAGTTTAACACCTTCTTTACAAACATGGGTATTAATAAATTAAAACTGGGTGGAGGAGATGTAAATCAGGTTTTACAGAGAAATTCCCAGGCAAATGGTATAGATAGAACTTATGTACAAACTGGTAAACAAGCTGAGTTTAAATTTACCTCTGTCACTAGAGGAGATGTTAGGAATTTATTACTTCAAATTAACACCAATAAAGCAGAAGGTATGGATGGTATCCCTAATATTTTATTAAAGTATGCAGTCCCTATTATTGATTTACCCGTAGCAAACTTATTTAATTTGTCTCTCCTTTCTGCGGAATTACCTCAAGCTTGGAAGACCACCAAGATTGTGCCAATTTATAAGACAGGATCCAGGTTGCTGTTAGAAAATTATAGGCCGATTTCCCTTTTACCAACGATTTCTAAAATCTTTGAGAAAATAATTGCAAAACAATTGCAGGTATTTTTAAAAGATAATGAAATTCTTAATGGTTATCAATCAGGTTTTAGACCTAAGCATGGAACAAACACTGCCCTAATAAAGGTCACAGGGGATATTATGGAGAGTATGGACAGGGGGATGCCAGTGGGAGCAATTTTTGTTGACCTTTCAAAGGCTTTTGATACGCTGGACCATGGCATCCTCCTGTCCAGACTAAAAACCTGTGGTATGTCTGAGTCAGTTGTAAACTGGTTTCGAAATTACCTTGATTCAAGATTGCAGCAAGTGACTATTAGAGTGGTCATCTGATTTGAAATCAATTGTGTCAAGTCCCACAGGATCCATTTTGGGTCCCATATTATTTAATTTATCTATGAACGATTTGGGGTTTGAACAATTGGAGGTACGATACCACCTTTATGCTGATGACACAATTGTTTATTTTGCTGATTCATCAGTGAGAACTATTCAACTGGTATTACAACGGGCTTTTGATCACTTACAGGAATTTTTGCTTAGATCTAAATTGGTTTTGAATGAAAAAAAATCTCAGGTAATGGTATTCTATAGGAGTTACGGGTCTAAAAATGAACAAGAGGGATTACAAATTTAAACATTTTCTGGAAGAATTTTGCAACAAGTTGTTAGATATAAATACCTGGGGGTGTATTTAGATACACAATTTAAATGGGACAGCCATATAGATAGCGCCTTGACAAAAGTTGGTAAGTGCTTGGGTTCATTATATAGAGGAAGAAATATTATGTCCTTGGAAATTACAAAATTAGTGGTAACTGTTGTTGTACTACCCATATTGGAGTATGGTAATTTGATATATATGGGTGCGTCTAAGGAGCAGCTGTATAAGCTTGACATTATGTATAATAAATTACCTAGATTTATACTGGGTGCAACTAAGAGGGCACATAGAGTAGATATGTATAAAGAATTGGACTGGCATACCTTATCTCAAAGGCAGGTTTTTAGTACAATTATGTTAATGATAAAATGTGTCTCAGGAAAAGTTCCTAAATATATGGCTGAGACCATTAATATAAAAAGATCAATTGAGGGCCTGCGCTCTGCAAATAGCTTGGATTGTGTTGTTCCAACTCGCAGAACGGTCGGGGGGATAAGCATTTCTTAAATATTGGACCATCTATATGGAATAAATTGCCTGGGAAGCTTAGAGAGAAATTTTCGGTTGCATCAAATTAATCGATGGCTTATTGAAAATATTAATCATGATGAGGACTAGATTGAATCTTAGGATGGTAGACTATAAATTGTATTAATTGTATATTGTGAATTATATTTATGTTTTGTTGTATTGTCTTTGTAGTGTTAGTTGTGAATGATTTGGTATTGTGTTATATTTAGTGATGTATAATTATATTGTATTTGTGTCTTTGTTTGTTATACAATGTTAACTTATAAGAGTAACTGGAACTGACTCCTGGATCTCACTGTAAAGGAGCTTCGGCTCAGAGGAGATATCTATATTCATTTTTTGTATGAATAAAAATTTTTACTACTACTACTACAACCTCCTCCGGAAGGCTGTTCCATGCATCTACAACCCCCTCTGTGAAAAAATACTTCCTTACATTACCTCTGAGCTGCCCGCCCCATCTTCAAATTGTGCCCCCTAGTTCTTGCACACCTCTTTTTTTGAAAGATGCTACCCTCTTGGACTTTGTTGATTCCCTTGAGGTACTTGAAAGTTTCTATCATGTCCCCCCTCTCCCTTCTTTCCTCGAGGCTATACATATTAAGCTCCTTTAGTCTCTCTTCATATGTCTTCCGGCACAGACCCTGCACCATTTTAGTTGCCCTCCTCTGGACAGCTTCCATCCTGTCTATGTCCTTGCCGAGATTGGGTCTCCAGAACTGCATGCAGTACTCCAGATGGGGTCTCACCAGCTGTCTGTACAGAGGGGGGAGAACACCCCCTCCCAGAGAGGGAGAGCAGTCCCTTGGATGCTTAATCCCTCTTCTCCACTGCTGACCCCCAGTGGCCTGGGTCCATTCCCGAACCCGGGTCGCTGGTGTGGAGCGTGGTGTGGCATCCAGCGCCGCAACCCTCAGCACCACCGGGCCGGCCACTTCCTTCCCTTTTGAAGTACAGCAAGCAATTCTGCCATGAACACTTCCCAATAGCCTTTCAGGCACCCAAAAGAGCAACAAACTACTGCACTGGTCAGTGGTCAGGTGACACACAGTCATCATAGATTGAGCAAAGGCCACAGATGAGGTGACATCTTGTGTCTTGTCTAGGGAAACTAAAATGGCACTGGTGTAAGTGCATTGTATGACCACCCTGGAAGGGGGGAGAGTAAGATGTGCCATGATAGAGACTTATACAAGTACTTAACAGGATGAAGACAGGGCACATATGGGGAGTCTATTTCAAATGAGAAAGAGCACAAGTACCAGGGGCAATGGGGGAATGTGATGAAGCTGAAGTGGGAGTTCAAGACAGATGTGCAGAAATATTCATGGAAGACGTGGTAGACAACTGACAGAGACCGCAGGCATAAGTGATGGCACTGAAAACAGTGTGGGGCTTCAAGCATGCATGAGTAGGCATAGGGTTGGAGTATATTTGAAAACAGGCAGGGAGGCAGCAGGGTTGCTTTAGGGTCTGCAGATGAGACTGATAAGACAGGGATGGACAATCTGGGCTGAATGTGGGCTAAGCAGTCCTTTTCCAACAGATCATTAGTAACCTAAATGTAACAATAGTAAGGTCACTAAAATGTAATAACTGGGTGTCATGCTTCATGATCGTGATGAAGCTGAAGATTAAAAAAAAAACCAAAAAAAAACAGGGTTGCACCAAGAAAAGTTGAAGTGTGTGATTCGTGAATCGTGATGACCATGAATGTGATTCATCATGATGTGACTAAATGAGTATAATGCTCACTCTGAGATTATATCTGGCTGACTTAAATGGGTACAATATTAATGCTGAAATTATATCTAAGAAGCTGGAGTAACTTCAGCCCTGAACTGGCTGATTTAAATGAGTACAATGTTCACACTGAGATTATATCTAAGCTGCTGGAGTAAGTGCAGCCCTGAAATGGCTGATTTAAATGAGTAAAATGTTCATGCTGAAATTATATCTAAGATGCTGGAGTAACTTCAGCACTGAACTGACTGATTTAAATGAGTACAATGTTCGCACTGAAATTATATCTAAGCTGCTGGAGTAAGTGCGGCTCTGACTAGCTGATCTACAGTAAATGAGTACAATGTTCGCACTGAGATTATATCAACTGGTTTAAGTACAGCTGGCTTGTGAGGGCAAAGGTTTGAATCCATCTGCTTAGTAGGGCATCCTGAACATGAACAGTAATAGCACTACTGCTAAAAACACTACACCTAGATGCTGTTTTGTCAGCCACCTTTTTTGTCTGGCCTCAAGGTACATAGCATATTCTGCCTCATCTTCAAGGTCATTCACATGTGCCTCTGATGAAGAAGATGCCATGTCACTGGGCAATTCATTATGTGGAGGGAAATACTCAGAACCAGATGACTGGTGTGCACAATACAAGCGTCGCTACCTATCCCTAAACCGTGGTGGTTATGAGCGTAGTCAGCCACCTGCCCTCTGAGACTGCTGGTGGCTACCAACTTTCTTGAAACCCAAGCCCAACCTCAGATTACACCACAAGTATTTCTTATTCAGAGATTTCTAAGGCAGAACTACTGCAATGAATTATTTTTTTTTTAATTGTAAATGCGCAAAGGTTCTGCTGTATTTCAGTACAAAAAAATGGTTTCAAGCAGCAGTACTGCTTTATTTTTGTAGTGAAAAATTATTGCAAGCATCACACAGGCAGGGCGGGCAGGCAAGGGTGTGCACACACTACAAGCGTCACTATCTAGCCCTAAACCGTGGGGGTGGGAGTGCAGTCAGCCGACTGCCCTATGAGACCGCTGGCAGCTGCCAACTTTTGTGAAACCCAAGCCCAATGTCAGATTACACCACAAGTATTTCTTATACAGAGATTTCTACAGCAGAACTACTGCAATTCAATTATTTTTTTTTTATTTGTAAATGCACTAAGTTCTGCTGTATTTCAGTACAAAACAATGGTTGCAAGCAGCAATACTGCTTTATTTTCACATAGGAAAATTATTGCAAGCAGCATGTACGTAGGGCAGGTGAGGGTATGCGCACACTGCAAGTGTCACTTCCTAGCCCTAAACTGTGGGGGTGGAAGTGCAGTCAGCTGACTGCACTCCGAGACTGCTGGCGGCTACTGACTTTCGTGAAACTCAAGCCCAACCTCAGATTACAAGACAAATATTTATTACACAGAGATTTCTATGGCAGAACTACTGCAATTCAATATATATTTTTTTATTTGTACAAGTACAAAAGTTATGCTGTATTTCAGTACAAAACAAGCATTTGTCAATGCCGAATGTTGTCTTGCTGGCATTGGCATTGGTAGTGCAGGAGTTAGAGAGATGCAAAATAGGAATGGCAGTGAAGTATTGAACTGATGCCAACCTACCCCCACCCTGCAGAGACTGACAGGCATTGGGGTGTCCCTTTGGGTGTTGGCCATAGTGCTCATGCCATTTCACCTCTCCTTATCCTGCAGACGGTGCGCATTGGGGTCTTCAGGCTTTATGCTCACCCCATTCCATAAGTAAATACACTGAGATGGGTGTAGTATAGGACAGTGGGATGAACTTTGGAGCCAGAGCATCCAAGGCACATCTTGATGATTGTCACTGGCTGCAGGGTGGGGGTGGGGGTTGGGGTGGAATGGCGTGAGCATTACATCCGATAATCCCAAGTCTCACCCCTGACACCTGTCAGTCTCTACATATGGGCGTTCGGCACCAAATTTTCAACATAGGCATTTTAGCACCTCTGCTCATGTACAGTGTCACTGTTACTTCCTCAAAGTGTCCCAAGAAGTGATTTCACACAGCGAGCACGCTATTCTGTGCCGGAAGTGCGAAAACACATTTTGGGCAGGATATGTGAAATGACGGCTATACTGTTCATCAAGAGGTGTGGAAAAATGGCAATGGTGAAAATCCAGAGTGAAAATATCACAAATGCACGACAGTACGAGCATGCGTGCAATCTGCCAACGCACGCTCATAACACAGTCATTTTATGGAGTATCATCACCAAATTTTCAACATAGGCATTTTAGGACCTCTGCTCATGAACTGTGTCACTATCATTTTCATAATCTGGCCCAAACACTGATTTCCCACAGCGACTGCGCTATTGTGTGCCGGAAGTGAGGAAACACATTTCTGGCAGGATGTGGAAAATGACAGCTGTACTGTTCACAAGGAGGTGTACAAAAATGACAATGCTGAAAATCTGGCATTAAAATATTGCAAATGCATGAAGTTACAAGCCTGCGTAGCAACTGCGCAATGCACGCTCATAAAACAGGCATTTGTTGGATTTTTTCCACCGAATTTGGAACATAGGCTTTTTGAGATGCCACCTCATGAACACTGGCACTGTCATTTCGTTAATGGGTCCTGAAAGGTGATTTCATGCAGTGACTGCGAAATCACCTTTTGAGGCTGATTAACGCCATGACAGTGATAGAATTCATCAGGAGGGGCCCCAAAAACCCCATGTTGAAAATTTGGTGCAAAAATTCCAACACATGCCTGAGATATGCAGCAAAGTTGAAAAACCCTGTTCATTCCATTATACAGCTTACCAGCATTTCCTCAGTTCAGCAGTCAGCTTTGAAGAGTGCAGACGTGTTCCTGGTCCACCAAAGATCATCGTGCTGGACTCTGGAGGTAAGTATGGAGTGAGGGGTGTGGGGGAGGCAGGGTGCGCAGTGGGTGGGTGTGGGTGGGGGCAGGAGACTATGAGGGACCTTTTTGTTACAGGGAAGAAAAAATTTACATTGTGGGACAGTTTTTTGGGGGGCGTGGCACACTGGGGTGGGCTCCCAGCGTGCCACCTAATTTTTGGCGGGGTGCTGCAGCAGCGACAGAGATTGGGCACCTTCGTCGGCAGAAAATGGGGTGAATTTATGCCGACGGGATTGGGCACCCCACGGCACACAATGAAAGGAGGGGAGTGGTCAGACCGGGGCACCCCTTCTACATATAAGAAATGGCAGGTGGGTGGCTGATTTATGCTGACGGAGTGGGCCCCCGCTGTACCACAATAAGCGGGGGCACAAGAACCGAGGGGTTGGGCACCCCCCGACGATATAGAAATGGGGAGCTGCTTGTGCGGCCATAGTAAGCCGCTGAGGGATTTAGCACCCCTGAAGTCTGCCGTTGGGCGGGCGGCTGCCCACCATGCTGCTCATGTGGCGAGCACGTAGGAAGGGTCCACTGCATCTGACGAGCTTTGCTTGGATTGCAGCGGCCCTTTCCTTAGATGTGCTTGACACATTAGCATGCATGGGGCATGCAGGCTGATTGGGGAATGAGGGACGCACCTACTGATGCGTGACTGCATTCATCCAACAGCAGCCATGCCTCCAAATCTGCACTATCACAAGATGTTGACTTGCGCACAAGCACGGCAAGCCAACATAAAAATGGTTGGAAGCAGCATTACTGCTTTATATTCACGCAGAAATATTATTGCAAGCAGCATGCATGCAGGTCAGGCAAGGGTGTGCGCACACTGCAAGCATCACTACCTAGCCCTAAACCATGGTGTGGCTGTCCTCTGAGACTGCTGGCAGCTACCAACTTTTTTGAAACCCAAGCTCTACCTCAGATTATACCACAAATATTTCTTACACAGAGATTTCTAGTGCAGAACTACTGCAATTCAATTATTTTCTGTTTTTATTCATAAATGCACAAAAATTCTGCTGTATTTCAGTAGAGAAAATTGGTTGCAAGCAGCAGTACTGCTTTATTTTTGCACAGAAAAAATTATTGCAAGCAGCATGCATGCAGGGCAAGCAAGGGTATGCACACACTGCAAGCGTCACTACCTAGCACTAAACCATGGATGATGGAAGTGCAGTCAGCTGACTGCCTCCTGAGATTTCTGGTTAGGCTACTACTGGGTTTAGTGAAACCTGAGTGCTCACCCCCCACCCCAAGAAAACGTGTTATTTACACCACCACCAAATTAAAGACTTTTTTAAATCAGTACAGTACAGCAGTCTAGGTAGAAGTTAGAACTACTGTAATTAAGGAGGTAAACTGCAACTTAAGTCTCTCTGCAGCTCCTCCTGGCAAAATAAATCAGACAATTTCTCTGAGGAAAATACAAAAACCCTCACACCACTACCAGGCACTAAGAAAATAAACGCTACTCCTTCATTTCCAGAGCACAACACAGAGGCCCCTGAATTGAAGGTATACTAGCTTTTCTCTGCAGCTCATAGCAAAAAAAATGACTACCTCAGATGATTTATCCACAACAAAAAAAAATACCCTCCCAGTGCTCCCAGTAGTACTAGGTACTAAGACACATGGTACAGAACAAAAAATAAAGGTTTTGTGATGAAAATATTAGTTTTTTTCAACTCCTAATCACTGCGGACTCAGAGCTCCTTCCACTCCGCAGCAATGTCAAAGTGTAACATGATCTGGCTTTGACAAATGCTCAGAGATGGGCCAGCAAGTCCTGTGAAATCTTTAAATCCCGTGGGACCACCAAATACCAAATATCGACAAATAGCTGCACTATTCAGTATTCGGCTTCCAAATACCAAATTCCTTATTATTCATAGTATTCGGGATTTAATATTTGTTACTTGCACACCCCTAGTATACATATTGAGGTCCTGTAGTCCCTCCTTATATGACTTTTGGTGCAGACCCTGTACCATTGTTGTTTCCCTTTTCCGAACTGCCTCTACTCTGTCTATGTCCTTCCAGAGATATGGTCTCCAGAACTGGACACAGTACTCCAGATGGGGTCTCACCAATAGTTTGTACAATGGTATAACCACCTCCTTTTTTATACTAATGATACCTCTCCCGATGCACCCTAGCATCCCTTTGGCTTTCCCCACAGTCTTTTCACAATGCTTGGTCACCTTTAGGTCATTAGTTATGATTACCCCCAGGTCCCTCTCTCTTGTTTGATGGTCATTCGTACCTCCCCCACCATATATTCCTCTCTTAGGGTTCTGTGCTTAAATGCATGATTTTATACTTCTTTGCATTGAATTCAAGCTGCCATGCTCTTGACCACTCCTCAAGCCTGTTTAGGGCCCTCCTCATCCCCACCCCCCGTTGCAGATCCTAGTGTCATGTGCAAAGAGGCATACTTTCCCTTCTAGCCCTGCTGCAGTGTCACTTATAAAGACATTAAAAAGGACTGGCCCCAGAATTGATCCTTCTGGCACCCCACTGATCACCTTCCTCTCCATGGAATGAACTCCATTTACCACCACTCTCTGTTCTATCCCTTAACCAGTTTCTGACCCAGTTACTTTGGGACCTACTCCCAGGCTGCCCAAATTGTTTATAAGCCTCCTATGTGGAATGGTGTTGAAGGCCTTGCTGAAATCCAGGTAGGCCACATCCACAGCCCCTCTCTGATCTAATTCCCTGGTCACCAAGTCAAAGAAATCTATCAGATTTGTTTGCCATGACCATCCTGTTGTAATGTCATGCTGCCTAGGATCCTGTGATCTTCTGAATTCAAGATATACCACAATCCTTTCCTTTAGCAGTGATTCCATTAATTTCCCCACCACCGAGGTCAGGCTGACTGGCCAGTAATTGTCTGACTTCTACCTGCACCCACTTTTGTGAAGAGGGACTACATCTGCCCTTCTCCAGTCCTCCAGAACCACTCCTGTTTCCAGTGATTTTTTTGTACAAGTTGTCAGTGTTGCTGCTAGCACCTATCTAAGCTCCTTTAATATTCGTGGATGTATCCCATTTGGCCCCATTGCCTTGTCCTCTCTCAGTTTTGCAAGTTCCTTCAGGACTCTCCTCCAGAAATGGACTGGTGTCCACCTCCCTTCCATCGATGCTCTTGTCACTTAACTGAGGTCCCACACCTTCCTCTACTTCTGTGAATACTGAACAAAAATATTTGTGTGGGATTGCTGCTTTCTCTAGGTCCCTCTCTGCACACTCCCCTTCTTCAACTTTTAGCCTAGCAATCCCACCCCTGGTCTTTCTTCTTTTACTAACATACCTGAAGAATACCTTGTCCCCTTTTGTTACTGCCTGGGATATTTTTTCCTCTATTTGTGACTTTACACTCCTGACTGTTTTCCATGACTCCCTCTGTTTTTCTAGATACACTTCCCTGTCCTCCTCCTCTCTCTGTGCTTCCTTGGACCTCCTGAATGCCAGCCTTTTTGCTCTTACCTTTCTGGCTACTTCCTTTGAGAACCATAGTGGGGGATTTTTCCTCTTACGCTTGCTTAATTGCCTAACTCAAAGGTTTGTTGCCTCCTCCTCTATAGCTCCTTTTAGGTTTGCCCACAGTTCCTCTACACCCCATCCCCCCTTCCAGGGCTTTCCTGTGATATTTGTCCATCTTTGCAAAGTTGGCCTTTTTGAAGACCAGGACCCTCGCTTTCATGTGGTTTGACTCCACCACTGTTCTCACATTGAACCACACCATATGGTGATCACTGTACCTAAGGTGGCTACCCACCATGACATCTGCAACTCTGTCCCTGTTGGTGAGTACTAGATCCAGTATCACTCCTTCCATGGTGAGCTCTACCAATAGCTGCATGAGGCATGCCCCCTGGGCACTAGGTCAGAAGAGCACTGTCAATAACAGCGCCATCCACTACAGTGCTGTAATGACAGTGCTCTCCACTACAGCGGCAGGACAGAATGCAGCCACACAACAGAGTGCCAACCATTGAAATAATGTATTTTCATGTGAGGGGTTCTGCCCCCTCACCTCCTGATCTACAGGATTCTCATTCGGGGGTAGCAGATCACTGGGAAAGACAACATTTTTGGGGCTGTGGAATACTGTTTCCATGTCCCTTTGTAAAAAAAAAAAAAACATAAGTTCCACAAGAAGAAAGAAAAGGAGACCACTATTAGAACCCTGGTTTCCACCACCATTCTGCTATGCTGCTCTATGCCTCAGCCCTCCCCACCACAGAAACCTCAGCCAGCATTCTGCATTCCTCTACCCTTGTGCTATCACCCAGCACCATGGACAGTGACCTGGGCAGCGCTTACTGGATAGCACTTTTAAACCCCTACCGCTGTCCATTGTTGCTGTGTATAGACTACAATGTGTTTTCAAGTGCTATATTTGTAGTACTCTTCTGACCTGGTAGGTGCCCCCTGCAGGGCATCCAGGATGCCTCTGCTATTGGCTGAGACTGCATCTGGGATGCTCCAATCAACATCTGGCAAACTGATGTCTCCCAGCAGCAGCACCTCCCCTTTAGTTTCCATCTTACAGATGGCTTCCACCCTGTCCAACTCTTCCCCTTGTGCTGGAGGTCTGTAGATAATTCAAGTGTAAATAGCAGTGCCATTAACTGTGTCCAGGGTGATCCACAGTGCGTCCATCCCTCCCTGCATTCCCTGTACCTCAGTTGCTTTTATACCTTTCCTGACATAAAGAGCCACTCCTCCTCCTTTTTTACCCACCCTGTCTTTCCTGAATAGAGTATAATCTGGTATGGATATATCCTAGTCATGATTCCCATTTTACCATGTCTTGGTAATGGCAACAATGTCCAGGGCAGCCTCTGCCATCAAGACCACTAGGTATGGGATTTTATTTCCCAGGCTGTGAGCATTCATGCACATGGCCTTCCAATTTGTTCCAATTATATCCAATTATTTAACCAGAAGTGGCACACTAAGCTGAAAGCTCATTTACAGGTGTGACCTGGGAGCACAAGGAAGTTAAGTGACTTGCTCAGGGTCACACAGTATGCAAGTGGGGGCTGTGGGATTCAAACCCAGGTCTCTAGATTTGTAGCTCAGAGCTAAAGTTATGCTACTTCCCCTTCTGACAGCTTCCCTCTTATCCTCATACCCTCCCTCTTTAACCCTCCTGTACTTATTCCCATTTGTCATTTACTCTGCCATTGTACCTTTTCTGGTTCAAGGTGTCTTTGGTGATTTCCCATCCTTAGAGTCCACCCTACTGACTGTTTTCACCTGTGGGGTGGTGGCATATTGATTCTCCTTGCTTTCTTCAGCCTTTGTCCTTGGCTAGTTCAAATGCTTGCCAATGAAGCATTTAAACCTTTCTCCGAGGATTCTGTCCCCCCCCAGGATAGATGTAGGCCATATCTCCTGTACAGGCCTCCATCCCTCCAGGTGGGATCCTAGTCCTCAATGAAGCCAAATCTCTCTGCTCCGCACCAGTCTTTCAGCCATGCATTAAAACTTCTGGTGAGGTGTACCCTGTCCTCCCCCTTGTCATAGACAGGTAACACCTCCAAAAAGGTTACTGAG
Organism: Neoceratodus forsteri; assembly: GCA_016271365.2. Classification (NCBI taxonomy): domain Eukaryota; kingdom Metazoa; phylum Chordata; order Ceratodontiformes; family Ceratodontidae; genus Neoceratodus; species Neoceratodus forsteri. Next base: position 452,748,583 of record CM057452.1, on the reverse strand, counting down.
CATGCCACTTGTCTAAGACCCCTTCCCACTCCATGAACTCCTTCTACACTACCCTAACCTCATCACTAGCCAGGTTGATTGTCCTCAGGTGGATAATGACATCTAGCTCAATTGTCTGTCCTGCTGCCCCAGCAATCCTTAGGATGTGCTTTCCATTCGTCCAAGTCATGGCACCGGGGAGGCACTTGACCTCCTTCCCTCACTCCCTCCCCTCCTGCCTTCAAGTCTACTCCCCAAATGACAGCATCCCCCACCAGGAGTTACTTCATCCTCTTCTGGGTTCCTCTGTCTTCCCCCATGGGGTCTACGCCATGGAAGACCCCTACATTCTCCTTGGTCTCCACTGTGGGTGCCTCCTTGGGACAGTCTAGCCCTGCCAGGGTGGTGTAGGAGTTGTGGAGTGGAACTGTAGGAGGGATGTGCCTCTGTCCCAACACCCTCACCATTCTTGAGCCCACTGTGGTCCAGCTGATCCTCCTTCTCGGCTTCCTTTGAGGCAGTGGGGGTGGACTTGGTGGTCCCTGGGTGGGGAGGAGGCTCCCCAAATCCCAGCCAACTTGGCCTGGAGATAAGCAACCTCTGCCCTCAGCCAAGAGAGGTGCATACAGATGCACTGCAGCCTCCAGAAAGTCTCTCTGAAGACTGCCACCCCACTGCACTGCACCACTCCCATCATGTCTATTTCTGGCCTTCCTGTTTTTTGGTTTGTGAGCTGACACCCCCACTCTTTCTGTTTTAGCTTTGGTAGCTTATGCAATCCACAAGAAGCGTTGGTTTCAGGCAACCATAGGACAGTATGGGTCAGGGTTAGCAGGAAAACTAAAAGAGTCCACTCCATATTTAAGGGCCTGGACTTCAGAAAGACTAATTTTGGGAAGGTGAAGAAGGTGTGCTGGGAAAGAAATGGTATGATGTGGTGGTGATGGTAAAATTAGCCAGCAAACTGGACCTGATTAAAATAGGAATTTTGGAGGAAACAGGTCTCTGCCCAGGGGATGCTGGGGAGCAGAAAAAGGGGTGAAGAAACCACTGTGGTTCTCAAAGGGGGAAACAGAGGCAGTGAGGGAAAATGAAAGGTGTTCTGCTGCTATAAATCAAGTGAAACAGAGGAGGATAAGGTGCTTATCTGGATAAGATGAGGGTTGCAAATGAGGCTGTGAAACAGGCAAAGGTGGAGGCTGATCTGAGGCTAGTAGAGGGCATTAAAGAAGGTGACAAGGTATTCTATTTTATATGGGAGCAGTGCAAACCTAAGGCCGGAGTGATCAGAGTAAAGGAGTGGTGGAGGATGACAAGGATAAAGCAAACATCTGGTACTGCTGCACAAGAGTGGGCCTAGGGATGACCCTGGAAACTACAGGCTGGTTAGTCTGACCTCCATTTTGAGTAAACTGATGAAGACCATTCTGAGGAAGGGATAGTTCGGTTCCTCAAAGGATACAGGCTACAGGATGAGAGACAACATTGATTCATTTCAGGCCGTTCCTGTCAAAGCAATTTTATCAACGTTTTGACAGGTAATGAAGGCAGTGGCCAAGGGACAGGTGGGAGACATCCTATATTTAGATTTCAGCAAGGTCTTCAACTCAGTACCACACAAGAGATTGATTAGGAAGTTGGAAGACCTAGGGGCAGAGAGCAAATTAACCAGGTGGGTGGTGCATCAGCTCATTAGTAAGACACAGAGGGTGGGAGTGAGGACTTTCAGTCATGAGGGAAGTCATCACTGGGATCATGTAGGGGTCAGTGTACAGACCGGTGTTGTTCAATGTGTTCATTAATGATATACAGGATGGCATTAAAAGTATGATCTGCCTCATTGAAGAGGACACCAATCTCGGTGGGAGGGTGGACACAGATAAGGGGTGCACCACCTAAAAGAGGACCTAGCAAAGCTGGAGATGTCAGGTATCTGGCAGCTGGGATTCAATGATAAGAAATGCAAGGTCATGCATATAGGAAGAAAGAACACAAGGGCCTGGGTAAAGAATTGGCTGGAGAATAGGACACAGAGAGTAATAGTAAATGGAGTCCACTCAGAAGAAAGGGGGGTTACTAGTGGGGTACCACAGGGTTCAGTATTAGGACCAGTCCTCTTCAGTGTCTTTATAAGCAACATTGCAGCAGGACTAGAAGGAAAAGTATGTTTCTTTGCAGATGACACAAAGATCTGCAACAGAGTTGATGCACAGGGTGGGGTGGAAAGGATGAGAAGGGACTTGGCAAGGTTAGATGAATGGTCAAATGTATGGCAGCTTAGATTCAATGCTAAGAAGTGCAAGGTAATGCACCTGGGAAACAAAAACCCAGGGGAAGAGTACACAATGAGGGATGAGATACTAGCAACATCAAAAATGAAAGGGACCTGGGGGTAGTCATATCAGATGACCTAAAGGTGGGCAAGGAATGTGAGAGGGCAGCAAGGAGGGCTGGGGGGATACTGGGATGCATAGGGAGAGGCATCACCAATAGAAAACAGGAAGTTATTATCCCTCTGTACAGACAACTGGTGAGACCCCATCTGGAGTACTGCGTGCAGTTCTGGAGACCCAATCTCCACAAAGACATAGACAGGATGGAAGCTGTCAGGGAGGGCAACTAAAATGGTGCAGGGTCTGCACGGAAGACATGAAGAGAGACTAAAGGAGCTTAATATGTATAGCCTCGAGAAAGGAGGGAAGGGGGACATGATAGAAACGTCCAAGTACCTCAAGGAATCAACAAAGTCCAAGAGGTAGCATCTTTCAAAAAGGGTGTGCAAGAACAAGGGGCACAATTTGAAGATGGGGCAGCTCAGAGGTAATTTAAGAGTATTTTTCACAGAGAGGGTTGTGGATGCATGGAATGGCCTTCCGGAGGAGGTTGTGGAGAATTCAAGCATGCATGGGACAGTCATAAGGCCATTCTAGGGGGTGGGGGTAGGAAGAAGTAGGTTGCAGGTTAACTAGGATCTGCAGCTTATCCAGTAGGTGGGGAAATGAGCAGACTGGGTGGGCCAAGTGGTCCTTATCTGCCATCAAATTCTATGTTTCTATGTTAAGTACTGTACAGTCAAGGAGAAAGAACAAGGTCACCATATCAGAGGATGAAAAGGATTTGGGAATAGACATTACAGTTACCAGTAACCTAAAGCAGGCTACACAGTGTAGAAAAGGGGTACGAGGGAAGTCACCAGGGGGTCCCACAGGGATCAGAGCTCAGCCCAGTGGTGTTCATTGTGATCATTAATGACTTTGGGGATCACACTTAAGGCACAATCTGCCTCTTTGCAGATGACACCAAGCTCTATGCGAAGGTGGACATGGACCTAAAGCAGGCTAGACAATGTAGAAAAGCAGTAGCCAAGGCTAACAGAATGGCGTGTTGTATTGCTAGAGGGTTCACGAGCAGAAAGGAGCAGATAATCTTGCCACTGTACAGATCCTTGGTATGGCTTCACCTGGATCCAGGAGTTAATACTGGAGTCCCTATCTGAGTAAGGATATCAACCAACTCTAGACAATGGAAAGGAGGGTGACAAAGATCATTCAGAGACAGCAGGACAGGGCATATGAGAACAGACTAAGAAAACTCAATATGTACTCACTCGAGGAGAGGAGAGGAGAGGAGAGGAGAGGGAGAGGAGGAGAGGAGGGAAGAGGAGGGATGGCATATGATTGAAGTATAAACAAGGTGGATACTGGGGATCTTTTTCATCTTAGTGAAAACACAACCACAAGGGGGTACTGTTGCAAACTAGCAGGGGAAGGTCCAAGAAGAAGGTCAGGAGACACTTTATACAGCAGGTGGTGTCAGGATGGAATGAGCTTCCATCAGAGATAGTCAATTAGAAGACAGTGTGGGGGGGTTCAAGGGAGGGTGAAACGGTGAAGGGAAGGATCAGGGTTGGCAGGGGGTGGGGCCTATTGTAATCTCTGTATCAGGGGCTCTGAAATTGAGCAGGCAAGACAGACAAAATGGCCTTCTTCCACTGGCTAAGTTACGTTTGCATGTATATATGTATTGTGTTGAATGATTTTTTCGATTCACTGTGCATGGTGGAGGATAATGGGCTCACTTCTGGACTGCAGCAAGAAAAGGGAGTCAATGTCGGATGCTAATACAGAGCCCATCATAAAGGAGAGGGTTCTGAAAGGCTTACAGGCACAGAAGGTAAATAAATCGATTGGTCCTGATGGGATGCACCTGAGAATGTTTAAGGAAATGGGGGCAAATCCTATTTGGATTGCTTGCAGATCTCTTCAGTTGCTTTCTGGAGGTGGATGTAGCATCAGAGGGCTGTAGGAGAGCAGATGTGCCCCTACATTTATTTATTTTATTTATTTAGCTTTTGTTGACCGGGTAAGTGCACTAGACAAATCCTGCCTATTTTCAGGCACGACCCGGGGAGGGGGATACAGATGAATGCCAACTGACCTTGAACCAGATTAAGCTATTGTAAGTGGGAACCAAAATGAACCAAGCAACTATAGATTAGTCAATCTGACCTCTATAGTGGAGAATCTGCTAGAGTCAATAATTAACAGAAGGATAGTGGATTCCCTAGAGGTGAGTGGTCTGCAGGATTCCAGACAACAGAAATGTACCAGTTGGACATTGTGCCACATGAACCTGATTGAACTATTTGACTGAATGATGAAGACTTTGGATAGGAGTCAGGTAGTTACTGTTGTGTACCTAGATTTCAGCAAAGCCTTCTTCTCCATACCACTAGGGAGGCTGGTAAAAAAGACAAGTGACCTGAAGACAGGGGACAAGATTACAAACTGTGCGAAATATTTGCTAAGCAGGAGGACCCAGAAGGTGCTTCTTAATGGAGAACCATCAGTGGTGGGAAAGGTCATGAATGTAGTACCCCAGGGATTGGTTCTAGAACCAGTCATTGCTAACATTTTGCTTCTGCATATGGGTTCAGGGAAAGATATGCCTTTTTGCAGATTATACCAAATTCTGTAGAAGGTGGAAAGGTTTAGGGTAATGAATAAATACAGTATCTGGAAAAATTACAGAGGTGTTTGAAGGGGTGGCAGCTGATATTTAAGCATAAGCCATGACAGGATGTGGGTAAATCCCAGCATAACCCACACCCTGGAGTGGTTTATTGTGATTATACAGTGCCTCCATTCACTTTTTGTAAAAACAATTAAAGAAAAATACAGTTGTTTGCCACTTTAAATAATTTGTATTGAATTTATTGTTGCACCAGAGAAAATATTTCCCTATTGCTAGGTACAATAATGCCTCCCACCCCCCAACCCCACACCAGAACTGAGAAGTGATGTTTACACAGACAGAGTGAAAATGGAGCAGCTAAGCTTCCATAGGAAATAATGTAATTTACAATAAAATACAGGAAAATTTCCCATGGAGTTACAGGAAAAATGCCATCTCAGTCTGGGAGCACTGCAACGTGTGGCAGCTGAGATGAGCAGGTGGCAGACTAAGAGACTGACACTGTGCGATGAGGGAGAAGTGGGACCAGGGAGCTAGTGGCACCACAACATAGGTAGAAGGGGAGTCATTGTTACAGGAACCAGCACTGACCCCAACAAAAGCTGTGGGGGGTGAGCATCAGAGGAGCTGGCAGTTAATGACTTCATAGGGAATGGGGGACAGAGTTGATGTTTTCAAAAGAGGTGAGGTGGGTGGTTTTAGAGTTCATTGTCAGACTTTTATTTTCTTTGTTATTTGTTTCAGGAGGCCGTAAAATGGGTTTGGGGACTGTTGTATATAGTCCATTTGAAATTTGCAGTCCAGCATCGTGGTTTAGTGGGGAAGTCAATATGGCAATTTTCCATTTTCATGTTTGGGGGCTTGAATGGATTTTAGAGAGTGGGGCATGAAGATGCAGCTGACTGACACCTTTTGCTTGGGTCATGTTAAGATTTACCAGTTCCATGTCATAACAGTGATGGCCAAATAGCGATTGCCGTTATAGTGAGTGTACATCACCGAACAAGCAAAACAGCGATGTACACTCCCAGTGAAGCCATGTGGGTGAAAATAAATGTTTTTTATGCAGGGGGCTGTGCCCTCTGCACCCCCACAGGAGGCTTCTCCCCCTGTACCCCCTTACTAAAGATTCTCAACTCCACGGGGCACATGTTGGGGAGCGGGAGAAACTTGTAAAAAAAAAAAACTGCTCACAAAACACAAAATACTGTGCTCCTCCCCAGCCCCGAACCTGCACCCTTCCCACTGTACCCAGTCACCCTTACCACCACACCAAATGGCCAGCTCAGCAGCCTCTCACCGCACTACCTCCCACATACCTTTCATCTTGTTCTGTTCCCCCTCCTGTTCTTCCGGTCACCTTGTTGTTCACCCCTCACTACCCTTTTAGGGTAGCTCACATGAAAAGTGCTGAAATTGAGTCACTCATATTTGAGTTGCTCAATTTCAGTCACCATTTTCGTGGGATACCAGTTTTACCACAGCAGAAAGGTGACAGTCAGGCAATCAGAGACTCTCCTCCTCAGACCCCATTGTATAATTAACATGAAAAAGTGCAAGTATAGGTTGGATGGAGTGGTAGTGGAAAGCCCATCAAAAGATAGGGATTTTGGCTATTAATAGTAGAGAACATCAAGGTATCAGCACAATGTAGTAGGATCGTTGTCAAGGCAAATCAGATCTTGGGGTGCAAAAGGAGAGGGATCAGAAGCAGAAGGAGGGAGGTAATCCTGCCCCTGTATAGATCCCTGGTCCACCCACACACCTTGTGTATTGTCTGCAGTTTTGAAATCTACACTTGAGGAAGGACAGGGACAGAATACAAGTGGTGCAGTGATGGACCACCAAAATCATACGGGGCAACAGGGAAGATCCTGCAAAGAGTGCTTGGAGGATCTCAACATGTACATGCTGGTGGATAGGAAAAGGAGGGAAGACATGGCTGAGACTTTTAAGTGTCTCAGTGGGATAACAAGGGTGGAGAGCAGTGCGGTGCTCACGATGAGTGGTGGTTGTTTACCAGGGGAAACTCCATTAAAGGGGGAAGGAATGAGAGATTCAAGAAGTATGTCAGGAAATACATTTTTACTGAAAAAGTGGTGGCAGACTGGAGCAACTGTGCAGATGATGTCATTGGGGTTGAACCAGGAGGTAGGTTCAAATGTGGGGTAGAACAGGCATATGGGTATATTCAGTAAAGGGGTAAAGTTGGGTGTGGGAAGGAAAGAAGACTAAAAAAGGAACAAAGTCCCAAATTAGACCAGCTTTGGCAGGCTGGATGGGCTGCAAGGCCTTTATCTGCAATAATTTTCTATGTTTCAAAATGTAATTGGTGCATTTCTAGCCAGTTCACACCTGGGCACATAGAATGGAAAGCTACTGTGCAGTGTTCTGGCATAGAGTGGTTACCACAATCCATCCTAGAGGTAGTTATACTTCAGTGACTGTTCAAGGTTTGACTAAGTAGTTCCCTGCAAAGTACTGCTTGTTATTAATCCTGTCCACTTTCATGCCCTCTGTTCTTTTATTTCTGTGTATTAGAGCACTGTAAACTTGTTTCTGATTAAGTTAAAGTAACTTTCCCCACTCTGAAACCTTTTGGGATACATTGGTATACTACTGTTTATAAAACTGCATTTTACTGTATTGCTGGCCACTTTTCCCTTTGAGAAATGATGACACCACAGCCATGTTCTACCATCGTTCTGACAACAGACCAATGGTACAGCACTTGGAAGTCAGACCTGAATTGCACAAATGTTGAAAAGAAACAGTTACTAGATTAGAATTTTTCTAACTTTTTTTTTCAAACAAAAGTGACCAAACATACAACAATAAAATAACAAAAGGTCAAATGGTGCACAAGTCTGAGTTCCCATCTCAGTAAACTTTTTGACATCATAAATGACTTCAGCTTCACTCTCACAGTTTATAACATCACAAGGTTCCCTTGATGGGAACACATCCTTGTCAGGCACTGTTCACCATTTACTGTTCTATTTATAGTTTATTGTACTGTATAGTATGTTCAGAATATTTGAGATGACTGAATGAGGCGCTGTGTGCCAATATCAGTCAAGTCCCAGATATTATCCGCCTATCTCCAATGCAGATCAGAACCTATAATTTAGCATTCTAAAGTTTGTCATCTGTACGGTACATATTATGGGATAGACTGAGTCTAATAACCAATCATATTCATCTCCCTGTTGCCCTAGAAATTATACCTTCTGATGACATTCTGCTTTGGCAACTCATCCTATTGCCCTTTGAAGTAATGACTGAATAAGACTCAATTGCCACTTAGGACAATCTACCTAACACCACAGAATTTACTGCCCCTTGAGTTATGTACGTAATAAATATTGTAGTTCTCTCCAGTGTCAGCATGGACATCATCAGAATTGTACATTTTCTTCAGTTAAGATGGTGTATCAACTGACTTATGTGAGGCCTTTTCTTGCAACATAAAACAAAAAGAAAATCCAAACAGTAATTGAAAATAGTGACTAATCTTAGATATTGTAGTTATATCTATAGTGGTGTCAAGTTTGAAATTCCTTTTGCAATCCAAGCACTCAAGTCCTGCTAGCAGGGGATGCAGTCGGCTCCATATTCTCAGTATTTACTTTGGCAACCTGCAGTGAATGCATAATTTCCAAGATGCCGCAATGTATGTATTTATTTACACTGTTGCTCACTGCGATGACCTCATAAGATGCAACATCTCATTTCCATGAGGGTCCCAGGGCAGCAGCAAACAAACAATCAATGCAGCAAGCTTGAAAAAAAAACAATACAGTAAATACACTGTTCTATAAAGAATACAGAGTCATAAGACTAGCAACAGTGTCAGACGTCATATATGTATTTGCATTGTTTTTTTTGGAAAGATGTTTAAGATCAGAAGGGCTTTCTGGTGATTGGGGAGGCATGTACTGTAAATTAACTTAGAGTTCTTTGATGATACCAGACCTCAAATTCACTTCAGCAGTATTACATCTAGTACCAGTAGGACCCCACTTCAGTAAACAGCGACCAGTACATAAACCATTGTTGTGTAAAAGATGTAAGGATTCTCCTGCCTTTGGCTGGAGAGGCAGCAGATCAGTCAGCAATACTCATAAGCAGAAAGGGATTATGGTAAACATGCTTTATGTAAATCAAGTGTTAATTACCCTGCTACTGTGTTTGTGTAAAATATCATTTTTTAATTACAGCCGCGGCCTTGAGTTAAGCCTGTATGTCTGTTGTTAAGCCAATTATCATAAATTCCTCCTGTAACAATTAACAATATTGGAGTGCAGCACTGCATGTATTTTAAATGTTATAATTATGCTCAGCTCTTTTGTTAATTGGCCTATCTGACTCTTTACTTTTTATGCTGCTCATCTGCTCATTACCGCAGCCATTTAATTCAATTAGCACCTTAATTAGAGGAACAGTCATGTCCAATGTCGCAGGCCTTGTCGGAGTATGCAGCTTGATTAGCAAAGACAAACACACCATGCAAATTAGGCTGTAAGGTTTGGGGGCTGTGCTGATGGAAGCCAGCCAGCTGGTGAAGTGGAAAACTGCATGTCTTCATCCCCCGCCGCACCAATAAGAAGGGGAGAGAAGGCATCTCTACAGGGATATGCAAATGATTTATACTTTCATCGGCTGAGGAGGTCGCCCTGAATTGTACTGCATTTGCTTAGTGACACTGCTCTCTGAAGATTCTTTATACCCACCACCCACTAAAGGAGTAGTTATTCTCAATGTCAAAGCATAGATCCTATGTGCTGTTTTTCCTCAGATCAACTTTCAGTATTAATTTTGTTTCTCCAATACTTTGGGGGACAACAAATCATATAGGAATTATGAATTATTGCATGAGTTTCCTTCTAGGTGCTCTAAATCCAGTCAGTCAGTGATGCCACACAAAAGAACACACTGTGCTTTCCAGTTTTGCCCACTACTAATAAATGACTGAAGCGACTGGAAGACAGATGTACAGATTTGAGTGAAACAGGTTTTCACCCCGTTTCACTAAATAAAAAAGGAAGGAACTTATTACATAGTTTCCCTTCTGTTGTAGTCCATTAAAAGCTTTATGCTTTGTCTATTAATTTAGTTAATTAGAATTAAATGAAGCATGCTAAATTGCTAGATTAACCAATAATTAAGCAGCTTCAGACCTAACATTTAATACATACTGGCAGTTCTTACTCTTTCATGATGGCATAATCGTTTCAGTACTCCATTTTTAAAGAAACTAGTAGCTTTCCTGAAGAACTCATTTATCCTGTGCATTTATGGAAAACTATAATATCATTTATTATCACAAAGAATGACTAACTGCTGCAGGCTTTAAAATGCTTGCATGCTAGTCTTTTAAAAACCTGACTGGAGGAATAGCTTTGGTTCTATAAGTATGCAGAAAAATCTATGCAAAATTCAAAATGTTTCTTTTCCTTTTGGATTTGTTCAACACATCTGATCAAGTCAGATACAATAGGGTTTGAAACTGATCATGCCAGACATGAAGGTTAATGCAGTGAGGAGGCCTGAGCCTCCCAGTTATTAGAGCTACTTATTGGCTAGGATTGTTAAAACTGCAGCTCTGCCCTGTGATGCAGTCATTGTCACAAGAATTAATCAGTGGGTGTTGGGGTGTATAGTTGTTATATGGGCCCATGAAAATTTGACTTAGACTGGGGCGTGGGTGGATTCAAACAACTGTTTAGGATGCACAGAAGCTATTATATGGGCCCATGAAAGTCTGACTCAAATGGGAGTGTGGTTGGATTAAAGCAACTGTTTAGGCCACACACATTCCTTTGCCTACAAGCTGTTTACCTCTCCATTTAGGACTCACTTATTTTTACAGATGCATCGTTTTATTCATAACCACCCTAGTTAACCATGTTTTTTTCTGAAACCTATTATTTATGGTATCATATCCATGAACTTCATAAATGCATTTTTGACAACTGTCTGCGGCACTTTGGACCTTCACTATTGTACTGTATATTTGCCAGCCTTGTGTTTTCCTGACTTTTTGCACTGAGCACATCTGCATTTCTTGGAAAAAGTATCTCAAAGCACATGTATGAATGGCACTTTATGCCAACCTGTTTGGTGGTGTTGGGATGCATCAAGTACTAAATAATGCTGTATTCCAGCATAAATCTTTGAAACTCCAACTCCCTGTTTCAGTCTGTTAATGTAGCATTGTTTACATCTAAATGGTGTGAATATATAATCAGTCTACCCTGAGTACTCTCTCCAATTTTTGTTTAGCAATTGCATAACTTATTTTTGTAATCTAGCCAACCCCTGAGGTAGTCCTGTCCCTGCACCACCTTGCATAGCATAGCCCCCTCCTGTGTTTGCACTACTGTACATCTAAATACCTGATGTTCTGCCCACTGCCTCACAATGCACATTTGCTCAAGTTTAAGTTTTACACTCTATACAGTACTATATCATTATGTTTTTGTGTTTTTTACTTTCATTTTTCTAGCATCCTGGACATGACCTGGGAACTAGTGATAGATGAAGCCACGGAACTTCACTGTGCAAATTCTTCAAAAAGTTTCCCAATTTCCCATAGTGTGAAGTGAAACTTTGCACAATTCTTCACCCTAGGGAAGTGGGCACATTGCCATGTGAAGACTTCATGTAGTGGCACTAAAACTGGCAAAGGTGGCATTTTCCAGCAGTGTCCCACTACTTGAACTTGCCTTTTAAATAAAAAGAAGGCTAAACAGCCTAAAACCCACCCACCTTCTAGTCAGTTTCTCTAAACCTCATCGCCATACCCATGAGCATTTAAACACCACCCCTCAACTCCCTTATAGCACCCAACACACCCTTCTCCCCAGTAGAGGCAAAATAAGCATATAACACATTAAGAAAGTGTATTAAAGTCATATAGACTATTCTTCACAGTTAATTTCATACACAATGTACACTGCCCTCACCCCTATAGCATTTCCTTGTACCTCACCTCCCCAAGCCCAATCAGTAAAGCAGAATGTGTTCCTGTCTACCCACCTTCTTGGCACCCATGAAAGCCTCCCCAAGTTATGCCATTAAAGTATACAAGCATCCCTGCTAATCAGGTGAGAACTATAGGAAGTGTGTAGTTTCTTTCATTAGGTGGCAGCTGGCTGAGGAGGTAAGAGGTCTATATCAGTCACCAATTGTGGGACTATTGTATCATTTTTGGGGGTGACATTGGGAGTGGTGGGTGGTATAGCTGCCCAAAAGGTGGGAGAATGAGGCTACATTCTGCTTTACTGGGTCAGGCTGGTGGGAGGTGGATTGGATGGGGAATAGCAACTAGTGGGTGAAGGGTATGGTGTCTGTGTTGGGGGGTGGATTGGGGAAGATGTGTGTCTGTGTGTGGGGTGTGTGTGTGTGTATGCATGCGTGTGTGTGTCTGTGTGTCTATGTGCATGTGTGAGGGCTGAATGGGTAATTGCAATGGGTGGGTGAAGGGTAAGGTATGTGAGGGGTTGGATGGGGAATAGCAATGGGTGGGTGAAGGGTATGGGTGTGTGTGTGTGTGTGTGAAATTAAATATGAAGAATAGTCAATGTGGGCTGCCCAGTGGCCCAGTGGGTAGCACATCATGCTCACGTGCTGCCAACCTTTGTTTGGTAGCAGACTCAGGAGCTAGCTGAGTGGCTTGGGGAGAGGTTATGGAGGTATTGTGGTGTAGCAGCCCTCCCAGCTGGAGAGGAAGGACATCAGGTCCTGCCAGACTAGCAGCCTCTGTGGTGGGTCAAGGAGCTTGTATCCTTTGCAGGGGCATACCATGTGTGGATGTGGCCTGCAGGGGTGCTGCTTGGCAATGCATTGGTGATGGGCAGAAAAAGGGGAGAAATTAAGAAAATCCTAGGTATACTTGCTGCCATACATAATGGCACTGCTACTCTTGAATTCCACCTTAAGTGGATCCCTGCTGGTATGACAGTGGGTGTGGGTGGCAGATGGTATCGGGAGACTGGAAGATCACCTGAAGAATTGTTATGGAGGCTGCTGGGGGCCAAAACACTGAATTAAAGGAGATATGACATGATTCTTTCATAGTTAACTGCCCTTCCATCTTCCTTTCCATGCCAGTTATGTATTCTGATATGCTTTAATGATTTTGTTGATAAACAAATAATGTAGCTTTGGGGTACCCTCAGATCTACATAGAGTTCCACTCTCCTCACCAACTACTGCTCTTGATTTTCATATTACTAAGACATTCTATGACATCAGAAACTCCCATTCTATGCTATTCATCTGAATGGCCTGGAATGGGTGTTTCTGGTGTCATAGAATGTTCAGGCAGCATGAAAATAGAGAGCAACAACTGCTGAGGAGAGAGGGATTTAGGGTAGTTACAAAGACAACAAAATTAGATTATTTAATGTAACAAAAAAAGGCAAAAACATATCAGAATACTGGGTAGCCAATTAAAGAATAATTATATGGCATGTAGAGGTGTAAAAACTGTTTCCTATCACCTTTAAAACAGAGCAATAGGCAATGTGGTTTTAAAGGGCTGCTGATGTCTCTTGGAAAACTTTGGAAAACACAGCATTATTAAGACTCAGTCAGCTTACAGTTTATATTTCTCCTGTAGATTTCTCCACCACATTGCTGTATTTATTACTGAGGAAATTTGCACAAAATGAGGATCATTGTTCCTTAGAGTTCATCTGTACCAGCAGCTCATGCCCTGCTTGAAGTTATAATTCTGTGTTATTACATCATAGGCCCTGTCCACACTAGGGGTTTTGTAACATTACAGGTAGCCCGTAATGTTACAAAACCTGCAAACATGGTTCACGTTCACACTGCAGCACTCTTTTACCGTGCTTTGAACCGGTTTAAGAAACCATACTCAAAACCTGATCAGAGCAGGTTTTGAGCACGGTTTCAGCCAAGCATGGTTGCCTTAAACCATTTTTGCAGTGCTGTGGATGCATGTCATACTGTAAAGTGGTTTAAGGCAACTTCTGTGGGCTGTTTTGGCAAATGTTGGCCTCCCAAAAGAAAAGGGGATAAATATACTTACATCCCCGTCCTTGCCACGCGATCCTAAAGTGATCAGTGCTATTTTTAGCCTGATTGATTACCATGCCCATTCCCAAGTATCCCAGCATGCAGTGCGTACCTGCAGTGCTTTGCAGGACTGCTGCAAGTATGACTGGGAACTCCTATGGGCATCCTCCAAAATCGGCTGCTAGAGTGGACAGATGGACAGCCATTCTGAAAACCGTTATACAAAATGGTTTACAGAATGGTTTCCAAAACCACTGACAGTGTGGACAGGGCCATAGTCTGTTGCCAAGGGAATAACTGTGACATCACAAGTAGCATATTATGACATGAGGTGCAGAATATACAATAGGAGCTTTTTAATTTTTTTTAATTTTAGGATACTTTTTTGGGGGGCCCGTGTCTTCCTACTGGCCCACTATCTATTCCCAACCTCTCACTCAGTCCCATCACCTGCCTTCTCTGGGACTAACCTCTTTCCATTTTACCACACTGACTTACCCCTGCCCCAAAGGTGGGGCTGTCGAGAGTGGACTGAGTCCCCATGACAGGGTTTAGTCTCTAGTGCCTGCAGAGAGCACCATGATCGGTGATGTGGGGGCCGGTGATGAAAGGTGGACATCCTCCTGCTGTGATCAGAGTTTTTTCTGCTTTTACTGTCTCAGCTCCTAGGACACCAAGATGAGCTCCTGGCACATATGAATGCAGTCACATGCACTGTGCATCGGAGCATATCAATATCCTCCCACCCTGTTCCTCAGCTCCAACTGCACCGCCACCTGTGGTTAGGCAGCAGAGACCATACTCCCTTCCACCCCGAGTTGGACAGTATCCTCTGGGACTCTTATCTCACCTCCACTGGCCAGCCTTTTGATGACTCAGTCTCCTTACAGAACCCGGGGTCATCAGTGTTGTAAGTGGTAGCATTAGCACTGTGCTGGCAGGCTGGCTGTATACAATAGGAGCTGATGAACTCTCAGGGAACAAAGGTCCTCTTTTCATGCATATGACCTCAGTAATAAATAACTAGGGAAAGAAATACAAAACTAATATGACATATAAGCTGGTCTTGTCCAAATGTTATGATTTTGAATGTTTTCATGAAGGTGTTAGCTGCTCTTTAACTGACTTTCTTAACTTTGTATGCCTTACTTCGCCACTAGTGAAAAGGGAATGTGGGATGGGTGGTACAAGGGAGGGTGGCAGGTTGTATTTGAATGGTTGGGTTGGGGGAATGGGGAAGAAACTGACTAGAGGGTGTTTTTTTCTTTTTAGCATTTAAAAAAACAGTTACTGCATGGAGTACAATGGCGTTGGGAAAATGTTCTGCTTCCTAAAGAGCATGAGTGCCACCTTAGGAAGGTTTTATAATGAGGTGCACTGAAGGTTCCTAAATGAGGCAGATGTAGTTGTCCAGCAAGAAGAAGCAGAATCATACTTGGAGGTCAAAATTTAAGCAGGAATTTAATTTAGGTGAAAATTTGGCAAGGGTCACAGGCAGGTTTTGATCAACAACACACACTATAAATAAATAATCAAAGAAAGCTTTTAGCAGGCCTAGAACAGGTGGCAAGTCTGGACCACTTGTCATATGTGGCAGTGAACAATCTCACAAGCTTTTGCTCATGCTGGCAACCCATTCTCCAGCACCTGTATCCACAGGTAGGCATAGGTTAAGCCCATATACTGTGGGACAAAACCATTGGACAACTTTGATGGTAGGGAGACATTTCATTCATCCTTTGTACGCAAGTTGCCTCTGACTATGTTTGTAATCATTGCTGAGTTTCTTTTTTTTCAAGTTTCTTCGGGTTTTGCTTTGTAATGCAGCCCTTTCACAGACTTGGCATAACTCTATAAGTAACACTCCCTTTGAGAACAACAACAGTATAATCAAATCCATGTGCATTTTCTTAGCATAAATGTATGAGGTATTTACACATTTATTTCCGTACTGGGTATTGCAATGCATTTTCTCTGCTCCTACCATTGCATATTGAAAATAAATATTTCCAATAAAAAGATTAACTGCCAAATCAATCAATCAATAATTTATAGAATAGATTGTTGAATAAATAATAAATAAATAAAGACTAAAGGTGCACCTTTACCAAAGTGCTATTACATACAGTACCATAATGGTTCTCTAGTGCTATTAAGGTTTGACTGTATCAACAAGTAACTCGAATGTATGTTGTGGTAAACTTATTATCCTTTGAGCTTAGGGATACCTGCCCAGGTTGTACTACTAATTAACATATTAAACCCTTTTATATAACAATTCATTTTTAAATTCTACGAGTAGACAGTTCGGCTACTGGGTACTAAACTGGAGTCTCCCATGTGTGAACTGTGGAGGTGTTCTGTCAGAACAGGATGTTGAGCTTAAAGGTTTGTCAGACTGAAATAAGAACCAAGGGTCATCAGACATCAGCTACTTGACCCTTCAAATGGGTTGCTGGACAAGAGGCAACTAAGAAATAGAACACGAAACAGAGGATCCTAATGGCCTTGGTTGTTGAGCCCCAGTGGTCACCAGGACTAAAGCTGCTGTAGATCCAAAGACAAGAAGGAAAATATTTAAACCACAAGACATCAGCTGTTGCCTCCCCCCAGTTGTGTCATCTGAACAAAAGCTGCTGGTTATCCAGTGGCAAGAAGAAAAGGAATCCATAATGTGTCAGCTATTTGACACCAAGTGGGTCACTGGGACAAAAGCTGCTGTATATCCAAAGGCATGAAGAAAAGGAATTTACAAGGCATCAGCCGTCAGACCCCCAGTGGGTCATTTGGACTAAGTTGCTGTAGGTCCAAAATGCAAAGGACAGGAAACCACCAGGCATCAGCTGTTGGAGACCCCAGTGGGTTGCCAGGACAAGACCTGCTATACAGATGAGATGCAATAGACAAGAAACTCTACCAGGGGTTGGCTGTTGGACAAAGCAAATAAAAAGACTAGCAGCAGTCTCAGCCCAATTGAACACTTCTGATCTGAAAAATGAGCAAAGTGCATAAAGTGCCAAGAAAAACAGGGTAAACTCACATACATAGCAGCAGCACAAAAGGAAGGCCAAAATAAGAACCCTGGATCAGTTTTGCTTGGAGGCTTCATCAGTGGGTGGGTTCCAAAGACTGCTACTGTGTGCACTTAAATAGTAAATCTCTTAAAGTGACAGTAAAAAGTGTAAAGTGCAAGTGCAGTCATAGTAGCAAAAATTAATAACATGAAGTGACTCTGATAAAAGGACATGCACCTTGCAATTTCTACTGTCACTTTAAGAGATTTACTATTTAAGTGCACACTGTAGCAGTCTTTGGAACCCTCCTTATAACAAAGCCTTAGTACTTTATGCATGTTGCCTTTTTGCACAATAAGAGAATACTACTGGGCTGAGACAGGCGCTGGTCTTTTTGCTTGCCTGTACGTTGTTTGGACTAGGCACAGTCATACTGCTGAGTGGAGTGTTTTTGTTGTTCTCATTTGCTGTTGGACCCCTAATGGGTTGCTGGGAAAAAAAGCCGCTGCAGACAATGAAGGGTGATAAGGAGCACTGATCATGACTCACGCTGATCCAAAGGGATGTGGATCCTAGAAGAAAAGAAGTCCCAGCCCTGCTGTGCAACATAAGTCCTTGCCTAGCAAGCTGGTACGGCTCCTACTCTTCCTCACTTTCCTATGGGGGATGGGCTACAGGTAGAGACACAGCAAAGGTGACCTGACCTGGGATTCAACAACCAGTCCCAGGAAAGACGTGTGCACACCCAGACTGGTGAAGTATGGAGTATCTGCTTGAATAAAGTCCTTTTGACATATCTGGTCTGGTTTCTTGGGCACACACAGGTTAATCTCTTTTACACACTCCTAAGCAGAGTTCAAGCATGTTCAGAAAATATATTCACAACATTTCATAGGTTGTCCAGCTGGTAATGAAGGATAGTCAGTCTCTACATTAGTCAAAATATCAGTTGCATAGGGTTCCAGTAATTGGCCAGTCAACTGGCAGGACACCACACAATTAGTCAGTTCATTTTTAGGGCACCAAACAAACAGGCAACAAAGCAATCAGTTGGTAGGGAACCACACAATTAAGCAGTTAACTTTCATAGTAGCACCAAACAAGCAGGCGTATACTGTAGGTACTCAGTTGATAGGGCACCACACAATTAGGAAGTTCACTTGGCACTAAACACACAAGCAGATAGGTAGTCATTTGGTAGGGGTGTAAAATATTTAGGCAAGTTTCCACAAGGCAGAATATGCAGTCTCTTTAACACAAGGGCACTGGTACTTTATAAACAGTGCATTAGGCAGTCTCGATATACATGTGCACTGTCACTTTAAATACAGTTCAATTGGCAGGCATGTAAACATACAAGCCTTTCACTTTGCCAACCAATACTAGCTCCTATGGAGCTGTCCTTGCCACTCTGTGGGTACCCTGTAGAGCGCCTGAGCCCAGTCTGCAAAGCTACTAGCTCACATGAAGCTTTCTTTAATTTATTCACGAGGGCATTTTATCAGGGCCTGTTTTGCCCTGCACTAGCCCTGATGAAACATCTATCTTTCCCTGCCCTAGAGGCAGCTCTAATATCTGTCTGACTTGACCCCCTAAAACCTGCTCCCTTAGGAGCCTCACTTGTCCTTGCCCTCTAGGCAGTCTATGGAATGGGGCCTAGCGTGCCCCAATAGTGCTACTATGGAGCTCTTTGTTTTCCTCCACCCTATGGGTGGTTCTGGGGCTAGGGCTGCTCCCACCAACCCACACAGCCTCAACCACTCTGTTTACTATGCCAAAGCCACCAGTTTGTTTATAAAAATTAAAACTTACTTTACTTTCGATGACAGCGGGTACTGTTTGCTTTTGCCACCACCTCACTCACCACAGTGGCACGGTTGCTTTGGACGGGGTCTTGAAGATGGAGTCATTGAACCCTTTGCTGCTGCTGCTGCCATTGAGAAGAGGAGTCTGTAGGCCTAGTTAGCTGGGAGATGCTGCTTCCACTGAACTGATTCTGCTGTGGAGGGAGTCAGACCACCAAACTAGCATGGTAGAAATGGTCGGAGGACAGCTGAAATTGATGTTCTCCCAGGAGGGAGTGAATGGATGAGGTGCCGCTGACATCTAGAGGAAGGGAGGCACCAGACAGAGCCAACAGGACTGCTTCAACCTTATGAGGGTAAGCCTTCTTGGTCTCTGTCCCTCTCAGTGACCTCTCCCTTGCCAGTCACCACTGAACTCTTCTACTGCTGTTTTCCACAGCCTTTTAAGAGTTGTGGGTTTCAAAGTACCATGACAACTCTTATTTTTCAAAAACAGCCTATTCACTGGATGAGGGACAGCAATCCCAGCCTATGGTGGGACCCATGCTGCCTGTTGGGAAGGGGGGGGTTCAATATCAAAGGCAGGCAGCTGACAGAATAAAAAATATGTTCTTAGCACAACCCAAGCTTAGGCTTTAGCAGGACAAATTTGCGACAGTTGATGGGGTATATTGTGTGGATACTGGCCTGTGGAGGGTTCTGGCTACAGAGGGCATAAGGCTGCTCTAGGGTATGTCCTGGCTGCAGGGATCTGCAGTAGCAACTGGCTGGGTACTGTGGAGACTGGCACAGAGTTATTGGCTGCCAGTATGGACTTGTCTGTGCTCTAGTGCTTTTCTGCTGAGGGGTAACTGGAGATACTGGGCCTTACAGTGGGTAACCACTGGAGGAGGGCTTCCCACAGTGGGCAGAGAGCCCAAAATAAACATTTGTTTCCCCCATGTCTCTACTTACTATAGCTGGGCCCCCATACATTACTTCCCTGAGCTTCCTAAGGGGTCCTCTACATACACTGCCATTCCCCCAGGCTTCACTGTAGTCCCTATGGGCCGACAGCCCTTTTCCATGGGATCTAAGGGGTTCCTGACAGGCAGTTGTGGCTCTACAGGGCCCTGGTACACATATAACTACCACCAACCTATGTAAAGGGTCAAGGACAGTCCTGAGGTACACTGCTGTGCTCCCCTCTATGCTCTTGGGGCCCCTAACCTATTTTTCTGTAGGACCCCGTCTCTGGGGCACTACATTAAATCTTGCTCCTGCTCAGGTAACATGTGTATCATGTTTTATTTTGTTCCCTTAACCCTTTGCCCCAGGATACTTTGGGAAATTAGCTGTTCTTAGATCAGCATGTGTCATAGTGAAAAACATTTAAATCAATAAATCCTGTATGTCAAATTGCAACCTTTTCCTTAATGCTGTACTTTCAGTTTTAAGTTTTTTTCTTCTGACAGACCTATCAAATCCACAAACTTGATATAAATAATTACGAAAAAGTCTTATATGTGACTCTGAAATTGGAAATACTCAACTGCCTTCTAGGATGTGTCTATAATTATTGCTCAGGGTCTATTACAATCTGAAACCAGCATCTTCAATTATCCATTGCCCACACACTGCGTTATACACAAATGTGTGTAATGAAGAGTTGCCTTGCTCCTGTGTAGATTAATGAGCACACAAATAAGGCAATCAAATGTACTTCAGTTTTTGAACTGTTCTAACACTGTACCTGCTGACTGTGACTCTTACCAGTCATAAAAAATAAAGAATGAGCAACAGTGAAAACTTGATATTTTTACAGAACCTCAATTTGTGATACTGTTACAAACCATTCAACCTTTGGTCTCATAGTTTATGTGGTATCACACCTCAGTTGTGTAAGAAAACTAGTTACAGGCTATTGCCTGTACATCATTTTATATAAGTGGGTGACTAGATTTTCTTTTGTTCTAGTTACTAGCTCTTGTGATCTTGCTTTCAATTTTAATATTGCCATATACTGTAGCAGCAGTGGGCATGGCTGTAGGCCATGACAGGTTATCTACCAGTCACAGGGTGGCTATCTTCAGTTTAGTACCACTAACTGACTGACCATTTTATTCCAGTTACAACCTCAGCCATGCCTTTCTTGTCTTATCATTTTAACAGATGGGACACAATTTACATGGGTTGGTATTTAATTTAAATTTGAGAAAGGTACAATAAAATCAGACTTTATACTTTAGCATTAGTTTAAGTCTAAATTACAAATAAATGGGGTGTAATATTGATTCTACTCCTGCAGTATGAACCGTTGAATATAGGGTAAACATATTCATCCATTTTGATAATTTCTTCTATGTTTATTCTTCCAACATTTCAAGTAACTTCAAGTTTGTCTGTGTGCTCCTCATCACACTAGTCATCATCACTGCAGCAAGACTTTATCAGAGCCTAGTCAACTCTGAAAAGGAGGGTCCAATGTTAGATGGCCTTGGAGCAACTAGGGCACTGGGCAAATAAACAGCACATGAGGTTTAATGTGAATAAACACCAATTGATGCACTTGGGTGCCAAAACATTGTAAGAACATGCACTGAAAAGTGAATCAACCACATGGTACCCACACAGGAAACAAATTCAAGGTACTGCTTGGAGACAGGACTCTGAAGCAGGTGCTGTGGTTCACAAGTACATAAAAAAAGGTCAGTAGGAGAGTTGGATGCATTAAGAAGGGAATAGCAAACACAATCAAGGGATGTGGTGTTGCTACTGTATACACCACTGGTGGGGCACCACTATGTGTACTATGCACATTTCTGGCCACACTATTACAGTATAATAAGGACATTGTGGAACTAGAAATGGTTTGAAGAGAAAAAGAATGATTAGAGGCATGGAGGGCTAGAGTACCAACAGAAACTACTTTACCTGGATCTGTTCTCTTTAGAGAAGATTTGGGTGAGGAGGGATATGATTCAGTAGGCAATTTGTTGTAAGTCAGAGAAAGGGAACAAAGGGCATATTTATTTATTTAGATTTTGTTAACCAGGTAAATGCTCTAGACATTAGTGCCTATGTTTGACAGTATGGTACCAGAGGAAAGAACATAGAAACATAGAATTTGATGGCAGATAAGGACCGCTTGGCCCACCCAGTCTGCCCATTTCCCTACCTGATGGATAAGCTGCAGATCCTAGTTAACCAGCAGCCTACTTCTTCCTACCCCCACCCCCAAGAATTGCCTTATGACTGTCCCATGCATGCTT
Source organism: Neoceratodus forsteri (assembly GCA_016271365.2). Taxonomy (NCBI): domain Eukaryota; kingdom Metazoa; phylum Chordata; order Ceratodontiformes; family Ceratodontidae; genus Neoceratodus; species Neoceratodus forsteri. The sequence continues at coordinate 452,726,512 of CM057452.1, read as the reverse complement.
GAATTCCACCACTGTTTTTGACTCCACAACCTCCTCTGGAAGGCTGTTCCATACATCCACAACCATCTCTGTGAAAAAATACTTTCTTAAATTACCTCTGAGCCGCCCCCCTTCTATCTTCAAATTGTGCCCCCTTGTTCTTGCACACCTCTTTTTTTGAAAGATGCTACCCTCTTGGACTTTGTTGATTCCCTTGAGGTACTTGAAAGTTTCTATCATGTCCCCCCTCTCCCTCCTTTCCTTGAGGCTATACATATTAAGCTCCTTAAGTCTCTCTTCTGCTGGGAGAAGGGAGCAGATGGGAAGGGAGCAGATGGATGGAAGGTCAGAGAAGGGGAGACAGGGGAGCTAAACACGTGGCTCAAGGACTGGTGCCAGGAAAAAGGACACAGATTTGTAGGGAACTGGCAACAGTTCTGGGAGCGAAAGTTCTTTAAATTTGATGGACTGCATCTGACTAAAGAGGGATTCAGTGCATTGGGGCAGAAGTTTGACGTCTTTGCAGAATATTTAAACTAGCAAATGGGGAGAGGGGCGCAGCACCCCATATGTCGAATGGGAAGAACACCCCTCCCCCTCAGCTAGTGGTCAAACAGAAATTCAGCGTGTTTGCCGTTCATTTGCATCACCAGGTAAGAAAAAAGGTTTGTCTCCCCATACGATGCACAGGGGTAATGCCAAACTTCACCCAACAACTAACACACCAAAATCTGGCCAATGGAAAATCATGTACACAAATGCTCACAGCCTGGGAAATAAGATCCCAGACCTGCAGGCAATAATGTCAGAGCTAAACTGGACATAGTAGCAATTAGTGAGACGTGGTTTACCAGTAACCACACTTAGGAGACTTCAGTACCTGGCTATGTATTGTTCAGAAGAGACCGAGGTGCAAAGGGGAGGAGTGGCCCTGTATGTTAATGAAAATATCAAAGCTACAGAAATTCAGAATACACATAAGGAGCCAGAAGAACTGTGGGTCACCCTGGAAACAGGAAATGGGACAGCCATAAGAACTGGGGTTGTCTACAGGCCCCAGACCAGAGGAGGACATAGATACATTACTGTTAGAAGATATACAAAACATGACAGCTAAAGGGAGGTTCTGATAATGGGAGACTTCAACATGCCAGATACAGATTGGTCAATACCAGCAGGAACATCTGCAGAACTAGACTCATAGTGGATTCCCTGCAGGGGAGGGCCTCAAACAACTGGTACAGCAACCCACAAGAGACAGGGCTATCCTAGATCTAGTACTGACTAACAAAGAGGATCACAGATCTCCAGGTAGAAGGTCACCTGGGCCAGTGACCATCACATGGTATGGTTCAAATTGGCTACTACATCTAAATCATCCCATTCCAAAGAAAAAATATGGGACTTCAGAGGAGCTGACTTTGATAAGATGGCCAACAGAGTTAAGCTAGCCCTGGCAAAAGAAACACAGGTGAGGAGGTACAGGCAAAGTGGGCAAGCATTAGGATACAATACTTGAAGCAACATCCCATTATGTTAGACAGAAAAGGAAGTGCAAAGAAGAAGAAAACACTTGGTTCTCAAATACAGTAGCGGAAAAGGTCAGAGCCAAAAGGCTGGCTTCAGGAAATATAAGGAACACAGCGGGATGAAGATAGGGAGGCATACCAAACTGCCCTAAGGGAAGCAGGAAGGCAGTAAGGGCAGGCAAAGTCCCAAACTGAGGAAACACTAGCACGAACAGTAAAGAAGGTGACAAGACTTTCTATAGATACATTAGTGAAAGGAGAAAGTCCAGAGGGGTATTGCTAAACTTAATGGAGAAAAGGAGCATGTGAGGAGGAGGACCCTGTAAAGGCATCTATCCTAAATAGATACTTTGCTCAGTATTTACTGAAGAGAAAGTAGGGCAGGGCCCACAGCTCAGCATCATGGACACAGGGAGGAGGTGAGCACTACTCCCTTCACAAAAGAAAGGGTCCTACAAAAGCTTGCTAAGCTCAGGGTGGATAAGGCAATGGGACCTGATGGCATACATCCCAGGGTACTTAAGGAGCTAAAGGAGGAACTAGCAGAGCCATTAGCAGAATTGTTTAGTGAGTCTCTGAGCACAGGAGAGGTCCCAGAAGACTGGAGAAGGGCTCATGTGATCCCGCTCCACAAGAGTGGTAACAGGGAGGAGGCGGGGAACTACAGACCAGTCAGTCTTACCTCAGTAGTGGGCAAGATTATGGAGGCACTCCTTAAGGAAAGGATAGTGCAACACCTGGAATCCATAGGCGCACAGGATCCAAGACAGCATGGGTTTACAAAAGGAAGGTCCTGTCAAACTAATCTCATAGATTTCTTTGACTGCGTAACCAGAGTGGTGGACCAAGGGGGAGCAGTTGATGTTGCCTACCTTGACTTCAGCAAAGCTTTTGACACTGTTCACATAGAAGATTGATAAATAAGCTAGGTAGGCTCAGGGTGGGTCAGAAGTTGGTCAACTGGGTGGCAAACTGGTTGACTGGCAGAAAACAGAGAGTGGTGGTAAATGGTATACAGTCAGAAGAGTTGCAAGTCACAAGTGGGTACCTCAGGGATCAGTCCTGGGGCCAGTCCTATTCAACATCTTCATTAGTGACCTTGCAGATGGACTAGAGGGTAAGGCTTGTCTGTTTGCAGATGACACCAAGATCTGCAACAGAGTAGATGATCCAGATGGGGTGGGCAGAGTGAGAAAGAGATCTGGATAAACTAGAAAATGGTCAGAAGAGTGGCAACTGGGATTTAATGCAAAGAAGTGCAAAATCATGCACATAGGAAGAGAAACCTCGAAAGCCACTTATAGGCTGGAAGGAGTTGCTAGCAGTCACAAAGGAAGAAAGAGACTTGGCATCATCATCACTGATGACCTAAAATCATCCAAGCAGACCTCTAAAGCAGTAGGTAAGGCTAGGGGGTGTTAGGTGTATTAGTAGGGTATCACAAGTCGTAAGAGGAGGTAATAATCCCTCTGTACAAGACATTGGTTAGGCCCCATCTGGAGTACTGTGCAGTATTGAGGCCACACCTTCACAAGGACATTAACCAAATTGAGGCAGTCCAGAGAGGGCAACCAAAATGGTGCAGGGACTGCATCAGAAGACATGAGGACAGATTAACGGAGCTCAATATGTATACCCTTGAGCAAAGGAGGAGAGAGGTGATATGATTGAGACATTTAAACACCTTAAGGGCATAAACAAGGTGAAAGAGTCTAACATGTTTAAATATAAGAAAAATAGCAGGACAAGAGGACACAGCATGAGATTAGAGGAGGCCGATTAGCAGGGGAATGTAGGAAATTCTTTTTTCACAGAAAGGGTGGTAGATGCATGGAATGGCTTACAAGAAGTGGTGTGCTATGAATACAGTGCAGGGCTTCAAACAGGCATGGGATAGGCATAAGGGAGCAATACAAATGACTATGAATAGATAGGTCACTGACAGAGCAAAGGCCGATGGCACATTTATAAGGTAGAAAAAGAAATGGGCAGACTGGATGGGCCTTGCGGTCCTTATCTGCCGTCAACTTCTATGTTTCTATGTTTCTATGTTCATATGTCTTCCGGTGCAGACCCTGCACCATTTTAGTTGCCCTCCTCTGGACAGCTTCCATCCTGTCTATGTCTTTGCGGAGATTGGGTCTCCAGAACTGCACGCAGTACTCCAGATGTGGTCTCACCAGCTGTCTGTACAGAGGGATAATAACTTCTTGTTTTCTACTGGTGATGCCTCTCCCTATGCATCCCAGTATCCCCCCAGCCCTCCTTGCTGCCCTCTCACATTGCTTGCCCACCTTTAGGTCATCTGATATGACTACCCCCAGGTCCCTTTCCATTTTTGTTGTTATTAGTATCTCACCACCCCATTGTGTACTCTTCCCCTGGGTTTTTGTTTCCCAGGTGCATTACCTTGCACTTCTTAGCATTGAATCTAAGCTGCCATACATTTGACCATTCCTCTAACCTTGCCAAGTCCCTTCTCATCCTTTCCACCCCACCTTGTGCATCAACCTCTAGGCTATACTGCCATCTTGGGTTGGCAGTATAGCCTAGAGATTAGAGTAATGAGCTATGAATGAACCAGGTACCTCCAGCAAACCTGGGTTTGAGTCCCATAACCCCACTTGCATACTGTGTGACCCTAACAGACAGTAGGGGTTAAATGAATAGGCTCCTTTACTTTGCAATGCCCTTCCAGTAGGATTGAGGCAAGCTGATTTTTTTGAGGGCATTTAAATCTGCCATTAAAGTATAGGTGTTTTCCCAGTTCTATGAAATTACAGGATCTTAACTGGTTTCAAGTAGTAGCATATTCTGGTATTACTAGTATGAGTACTTGTTTAACTTCTTGGAAATGTACTACTATGTATATGTGTGTTTATATATGATGTATTTGTCTACATATTGTGTGTATTTTTTGTATTTTTTATATCGTTGTACATGATGATTTTATACTGTACAATGCTCAGGGCATTTTTGGGTGAGTGTTTTATAACTACATTTTTATTTTTTATTTTATTGATTTGGTAACTGGGTAAGGCCCATTCAGGGTGACCTGTGAGCAAACATAAGGTTAAGTGACTTGCTTAGGGTCACACAGTATGCAAGTGGGGGTTATGGGACTCAAACCCAGGTTTGCTGGAGGTACCTGGCTCATTCACAGCTCATTACTCTAACCTCTAGGCTATACTGCCACCCAAGATGGCCAGTTAGAGTGCACTGGAGGTGGGTCCGGTACATTTAAAAGCACAAGCAGCTCGCTGTAAGGAGAGACTGTCGGCTACAGTATTTCACCACCAGCAGCAGTTTATTTCAGCAGCATTACTCCACCTGCCACAAGATCCTGCTTTTTAAACTCACTGCAGCAGGACTTTAATTGATTAAATTTATCTGTTTTGCATGTACTGGCATGTGGGGCCTCAGGAATTCTGGCAGCCAGTTAGAGCGCACTTGAAGCAGAGCTGGGACATTTAAAAACATGAGCCACTCACAGAGCATGAGCAGAAGCACAAGCATGAGTGGTGTGTGCCACTCCATCTCAAACATTAATTTTAAAGGTTGTATTTAGCTTGTGGGAGTTTGGTTTTCATAGATTGGGGGGGTAAACAGTCTACTGCGGTGAATACTTCTGACGGTAACCTAAGAGATTTGCATTTTATTTATGCTCTGCTTTAGAAGTAGATGAATCTAACTTATAGCAGTATGTTTTAAAATTTCTAATGTTTTATTGACCTTGCATAGTTGGATTGTTGCAGGAAAGTTATTATCCGCATCTTCCTTTTTTAGGTTATTGGTGGAATTTGTCAGTACACCTGCCAACTTATTTTGTCAGACTGGTTTGTTGATATAACTCTGCATTCATGCTTTGTTCTAGCTCAGCTGCAGTAGCATAGTATACTAGTTCTGGTAACTCTTTCTTGGGCAATGTGAGAGGGCATTTCTTCATGGAGAGAGTGGTGGAGCCCTGGAACAGACTACAAGACAGAGTGGTGGGGGCTAAACCAGTGGAAGAATTCAAGATGGCATGGGACAAGCATATATGGGGCTGAGTATCAGGGGAAGGTGGGGGCTGACAGGGAGGGGAAGGTGTAGGGGGAAAAAAAGGCAGACTAGATGGGCCAGTATGGTCCCTTTCTGCCATCAAGCTTCTATGATATGATATGATATGATATGATATGATATGATATGATTTTCTGTACCGTCAGTCTGGATCCCCGTACTAGCAATAGTACTGATATTTAAAGGGTATATTTATATAGACAATTGTTTTGTTTTATACCACATTCACCTCATTCCTTTATAAACAATAGTTCTTGTTGCTGTTTTTTTTTTAAATGGGTAATATCAGGTTGGTACTTACTATATATTAGTTGTTTAGTATAGCTTAATCTGTCTGCAAGGAAAGGGCAAATTTGAATACCTAGACACAGAAGTAAAGAATGAAAATTCATGGAGTAAGAATGCAATCAGCCTTAATCAAACATGGCAGCACTGGGGACCTAATTTACTTGACCCTGACCCGATGGTCAAATCTAAACTGATCATGGGATGTCACAATTCTGTAGCTACAAAGAACACTGTCATAGCATTTAAAATTGAAAACTTGATGGTTTCAGTAGGGAAAAGAATTAATAGGAAATATTTACTTTTAAACATACTTAATTACTATGTCATTTTATTTCTATTACTATGTGGTGATGTTCATCCCGACCCCAGACCACCAGAAGGATCTCATATTAACACATACATCTTTCAGCAGGGAAACTTTGGAGTAGTCCATTTTATCTACTGGAGTGTTTGGAAGAAATTGGATCAAATTAGAGACTGGATAACTACCTACCACCCTGAGAAAATAATAATTACAGAAACTTGGTTAAACAATAGGTTCCCAGACACACTTTTTGAACTGGATAACTATCAAATGTATAGGAAGGACAGGAACAAATGAAGGGGTGGAATCTTGGTATATGTTAACTCACAATATGTTTCAAATGAAATATGGAACAATCTAAATGAGGGGGACTAGAACTGGTAACAGTCAAAATTAAATTACCCTTTAGCAAACCAGTAATTTTAACAGGGGTCTATAATCCTCCAAAAATAGATATAAATATTTTCAGTGCTCTACAAGACTTCCTACAAGACTATAAAAACTCATAAGAGATTTTATTATTAGTGGATTTTAATGTTAACTGGCTCACAGCCGATACTACTCATAGTTTGATAGACCTACTAGTTAATTTGGGACTTACTCAACTGATAAATGAGCCCACAAGAATTAATAATAAAGATAATAAGAAGTCTACAACATTAGATCTTATTTTTAACAATTTCCCAAATCTATACTCTTCTAGTGGGGTATTACCCGACACCTCGGACCATCAACTTACTTTTGCAATACACAACAAAGGGCATAATAACAATAACAGGCCAGCTACTGTACACCTGAGAAACTTTACAAACTTTGATTATACTAAATTTATGATGGAGGTAGAAAGTATAGACTGGAATAGGTTAGATTTAATTCTGTATGTTTCTGATGCCTGGAGTTATTTCCATCAAGAATTTATGCAGGTCTGTGACAAGCATGCTCCAATAATAGAAAGAAAAGTAAGTGATATAGGGATAAAATGGTATAACCCAGAATAACACAAGTTAAAAAGGGAGAGGGATAGAAACTGACTTAGGGCTAAAAATACAGCTATCAAAAGTGACTGGCAAGCTTATACGCAGGCTTGAAACAGGTATAGTCAAAACATCAGGAAAGCTAAGCAAGATTGTTTTAAAAATAAATTAAATGATAAGTGCAAGAGTAATCCCAGATCCTTTTGGAATATCATAGCTGGATTGATGGAAGGTAATAAAACAAAGTATACCGGTAGCTTCCAAATTAATGGTGAGCAGATTCCAATGGGTACTGAGGTCATAGGGACATTTAATGAATATTTTAATGGGTGGAGGTTGCTGGGACAAGATCTACTACACAAGGTTTTGTGGACCTAGAACATGAGGCCTAGGGAGAGGCTGACATGCTGAATTTTGGGCTGGCTAATGATTTCAAATTTGATAACGTCTCAGTGGCAGAAGTTACAACATAACTACTAAAACCTGATGTAACTAAAGCTGAAGGCCTTGCATTGCCTATCCTTTATCTATTATCTTCAATTTGTCCCTCTCCAGTGGAGAATTTCCTATACAATGGAAAACCACAAAGGTTATTCCTATTCATAAATCAGGTCAGAAACAAGACACTGGCAGTTATCGACAAATTTCTTTACCAACCCAAATATCTGAGATTTTTGAGAGGCTGGTATCATGTCAATTTATAGCATACCTGGAAAGGAGGGACAGACTAAATACATGTCAGCCTGGGTTTAGATCACACCACAACACCAAACTGCCCTAGTTGAGGTAGTGAGCGACCTTCAGATGAGCCTGGACAGGGGAATGATGATTGGTGCTATTTCCATTGACCTGTCAAAAGCATTTGACATGTTAAACCATCACATTCTCCTGTCTAGGCTCGCTGGTCTTGGATTATCTAGTCCTGCACTGAAATGTTGCAGGTCATATGTGCAGGACTGAAGGTAACTTGTGGAGCTGGGACCATACAGTTCTTCTCCAGCTTATATATAATCAGGGGTGACCCAGGACTACATCTTGGGACCCCTACTTTTTAACACCTAAGTCATTGGACTTAGTTTCAATGATGTGGATGTCAGATTTCATTTATACATGAATGACATGGTGAGATTTGCTGAGGGGAGATCTGTTGAGCATATACAAACTAAATTCCAGTCTGCATTTGATTATACTCAAATTTGTTTAATTTTCATTTAATGAAGCTTAATGTCAAGAAAATTCACACAGTATTGTTTAATGGGGTCTCTAAAACAGATAGCAACCCCACCTTGGGAATTAAGACACATGATGGGAAAGTAATTAAACAGATCTTAAGTTACAAATATCTTGGAATGTAGCTGGACAGCTCATTAAAATGGGATGAACACATTAACATGATTTTAGGCAATACCACTAAAAAACTAGAGCACTCTATCAGGTGAAATATCATATGTCACAGGATGTAAGACTAAGAATGGTAAACACCAAGATTATTCTGGTCCTAGGCTATGGGGATCAATTGTATTCTAGGGCATCTAAAATGTGGCTTGATAAAATGGACATACTATATAATAGATTAGCTGGATATGTATTGAATGTCCCCTTTAGGACACATCATTTCCATCATTATCACACTTTAAATTGGTCTAGATTACAACTTAGGAGAGATCTGCATATTTCATTATTCATGTTTAAAGTTCTCAAGGATGATGTCCTCAAATACATTCAGGATTTGTTCAATATTAGACCAGCCAAACAGTATCTGAGATTGGCTGGATGTATAGAGTTTCATACTAAAAAATGCAGATTGGAAATTGTGAGGTCCTCAATTCTGTGTACTGCAGAGGTGCTGTAATATGGAATTCAATTCCACTAGGGTTGTGGGGGTGTCACCAACATGGTCAAGAAAAGTCAGTTGAAAAAGTGGTACAGGGATTTGGGTAATACCCCTCTACCATGTTGCCATATTGGAGTCACTTGAATGTGTTACTTGAATCTTGCTGTTATCAGCAAGATAAATGTAAACATACTGCACTTAAAATGTCTATCTGTATTTCCTTCATGCCTAGGTCTTCAGTTATGTGTGTACTGTGTACATAGTAATGAATTTGAGTAGCAAAGCTGTGATGAATGGAAACTGAATGTATGTATATAGGAACTCTTTGAAAATGAACAATGCTCAATGGAGTAATTTCCCTTTCATGGTTTTTGAATAAAATATATTACTACTAAACATGACTTTGGTTTGATTGAAACCATTATGCAGTTCAAGTGCAATGACAAAGTGGCATAGGCTAAAGTTTATAGTGGGAGAGTTAGAACAGAATGAAGGAAGTATTGTATTACTACACTTTGAGGTGTGTGTGTGTGTGTGTGTGTGTGTGTGTGTGTGTGTGTGTGTGTGTGTGTTGATTGCCCCAGGAAACAATCAAATCAATTTCATTTCAGTGCTTCATCACAGACTGGATTATCCTTAAGAAGAAGAAGAAAATCATAGGACACAGCTGTTAAAACGGTAGGGGGATAGACATAAAAGAAATATTGTTTGACTTACTCCTGTGCCTGAATCCACTCTGCTGGGGCACATCATTGTGGATTCCTCCTGTGACATCATGAATGGCTTCAGGTATTTCCTCCCAGAAGTCTTCCTCCCACCCTAATACTGAGATTCATTCTACTACACTTGACCAATGAGACATGGTGGACTCATTCACTTTCACTTACTGCATCATGTCCACTCCACACTGATCCACTGGGTTGCTTAAATAATAGTCAGTTATCACTCCCTGTAGTCTAGTTATTACTACCTCCATGGAATTGTCAACATTCTACCAGCCTGGGGATGGAGCTGGGTTTGCAATATGAAGTTTTGGACCTTGGTTTCCTCCATGGCAGGGTGTCAATCTGTCTTGCAAGTTGCAACAATACCTGCCACATCTTCTGACCTTCTGCCAGTCATTATATGCACTGAATAAAGATGCCAGGTAGCTACTTTTCCTTTCCTGGTTATGATGTCTAGTGCAGTAGCATCTGAAGGACACTGAATGTCATTTTACAGGAAACAAGCTGCTGCAGAATTCTTCCAAGCACCTCATTTATGCAACTTAAGAAAGCTGACCATGATAGGAATGAGTTTTTCACATGTAAACTAACCCAGATAATAATAAAACATGATTAAGTGCATTAGGCCTGCAATTAATAAAAATAATTACAATACTTTTCTAGCTGTTTGCAGGCACAAAAAAAGCTATTTGTGCTTGTGAGATTAAAGAACATTTTAAAATGCCCCTAGACTTCTTTCACATTTGTTGATAGATTTTTAAATTAAACTTTGGAATTGTAATCTAAATTACCTTCAACGATTCATGGTCCCTATAATGAACTCCCACCATTCCTGCTGTCATCCAGCAGTGATATACTGTAAATGGTAACTGCTCAGGGTTGTTCTGAGTAGTGCTTTGATGTTAAAGCACAATATTATTTGAACATGAACTACAACATGCCAAATGGAAATCCAGGCATAATTTCTTACAACCAGGCTTGGCCCTCCCTGGCCATTTATTCAATTTGCTTGATTTCTTGTGCAAAAGTTGAGCCACAGCAAGTAGACAAGGTACTGCAACGAACAATTCCACATCATTCTAGGTTTTAAGCTTCCAATAGATAGAATATATTGTACTGTATTTCAGTTTTCTGCCACACAGCATGGGGTTGTTGTAGCTGAATGTGCAGAGCTGCAAAACTGTTTCTCCACTAGTTTTTGGTTGTATGATTGAAGGGAATTGTAAAAAATTGTTTTGACAGCTAGTGTGTGTGTGTGTGTGTGTGTGTGTGTGTTTGTTTGTTTGTCTATTATGTACTTGTATGTGTGTGTTTTACAGAATTCTCATAGCTCAGAGTTGAGTTATGGTATCTGTACAAAGTAATAGGTTTCCTCTTAACATGACAGTGAACTCGTACATATAGTACATACATATTTAGATAAAAGAAGACATGCAGTCCATCAAGTTCTTACCTCCTTTCAGATCATCACCATACAGTTCTAAGATTCACAAAATGTTGGTCAGCAATACTTCCTGAACCTGTTGCCAACTTATTTCCTATATATATTTTAAAGACATTTGACTGGTTCCACAGTTCTCTCATCAATTGTCTCAACAGGTGAATATCGATACATCTTTCTCCAACATTAGGGGAGTGTCTATTGGTGTTCCTCAGGGCTCCATCTTGGGCCACTCCTATTTGGCCTCTTCATAAATTGAATGGCTGATGCTTATCAGATAGCCAATTTAGTCCTCTATGCCAATGATACAGTCATCTATTCTAAAAACTCTGACTATGACAATCTTACCACCACTCTCCAAAGTAACTTTATGTCACATAAAAGCTGGTTCTCCAACAAAAACTGGTCCTTAATTACAACAAAACAAAAACCATGCTCTTCTTTAGCCTCTCACAAAAGAGGAACATTCCTCCTGTTTCATCCAAAATGGCCATGGACAAACACAGAAGCATATACTTTGATAGCAGATAAGGACCATTGGGCCCACCTAGTCTACCCATTTCCCTACCTATTGGATAAGCTGCAGATCCTAGTTAGACAAAACCTTGAACAGGTTAAGACCTTCAAATACCTTGGAGTAACTCTGGATGACACCTTATCTTTTGCACCACATGTTGACAATCTGGTGGCCATAGCTAACAGAAGAGTGGGTGCCCTGTACTGTAACTGGAACAATCTCACTGGGGATGCTAGATGCCTTCCTGTGACCAGCTCCATTTTGTCACTTATAGATTATGGGCTCCCTGTCAATGCAGCTGCCTGTGACATGGTGCTAAACAGTGTAAGTCCAAAGCAAAAACCTTCTCCACAACTGTGATTGTGCCACAGAACTAAAGAGACATCAGAAGCAAATAACAAATCTAGGCACCAATCCAGTTTCAAAAATGTTTAATCAAATTCATTACTCACATGCATTCCAGTACAAAAACACACAGACACAGCTCACAGTATTAAAAACAGCAGCAGCAGCATCAGGAATGCTAGGAGAATAATTTCCCCTAACCAGTTTCACCACAAGGCTTTGTCGGGGGGCGGGTCTTCTGGCTGCCAAATTTCCTACTTATATACCAACACCAATTAAAGTGGCAGTGCACCATAAAAACACACAGACATCTAATATCTAGCAACCATACACCATAAAGAAAGAAACAATAGAGAATGAAGAAAAGATAGAAAAAGAAGAAAAAGGTTGGGGAGGAGGGGGGGAGGTATAGACCAAAGGGTAAAAAATGGAATATGGAATATAATATTAAAAAATAGTGTCAAATGATATATTTACTTAATAATCAGTACTTAGGATAGCCAAAGACATTTCTCAAAATCACAATTATTACATCTTGAATATCTTTTTTCTTTTATGGTGCACTGCCACTTTAATTTGGGTTGGAATTTAAGTAGGTACTTTGGTAGCCAGCAGACATACCCCCTCTGATGAAGCCTTGTGGTGAAACCAGTTAGGAGAATCATTATCCTAGCATATCTGCTGCTGCTGTTTTTAATACTGTGAGTAGTGGTAGGCGAAGTGGGCTCAATCCACTCTGCAAAGTGATTAACGGAGCAAAGGCAAATTTGTGGAGTGCTCCGCAATGCAAAGCGGAGTAATTAGGTACTATGGAGGTAGCAGTGAAGTCCATCGAAAACAATGACTTCACATTACTCTGCCTTCCCAAACCTCTACTCTACCAATTTTGAAGATGAAGTGCATTGAAAACAATGTACTTCACCTCACTTCACCTTGTTTTTAAGATCCAAAGGAGGATTTTGTAGTGATTCACAGGATTTCAGGTCACATGGGCTCTATCTTGATCTGCACAGCCTCAGTTCGGGGTAGTGTGTGTAGGAAGCTGTAGGAGACAGTGTGATCTGAGAGCTGTCTGTGATTCAAGCCTTCTAAAAGCTGTTAAAAAAAGCCTTTTTGAGCAATTTTTTTTGCTCAGACTTTAGTTCATCGATTGTAGGAAACCCTCCTTTACTCATATCATCAAGCGTTTTTGTTTGTGTGTAGATTTTGAATGTTAATGTACAACACTGAGTGTATGTAGTGAAAGACAGTGAAAGTGTGCTGTGGGGGAGGGGCATATCTGTGGTATAGGTAGTTTTAAGTTGGAAAAATTGGGAGTTCTTTGTTTTTTGGTTATATTTTTGTTATATAACTGATTGTGTTAATGTACACACAGTAATAATGTCAGTAATTGTTGAAATTTTCATGCTGATTGTGGGTTGTGTGGATCTGGTGAAACAGTTCATAATTTCAGGTTGTTTACAATATGTGGCATATTACTGAACTTTTCAATTTGCTATGCATTACTCGTTGTAGACAAATTGTATGTGTGAGTGAGTGTGTGTGCGGTGCTGCATGACATCAAATAATACACCTTTTATTGTGCCACAGCGTAATTGCCGGCGTAGCAGTGTGAACCTGCTATCCACTGCAGCTGCATGATTTTGTACTGCCATCGTGGTATCTGTTCTTTGTTTTGCTGCTTGTACTGCCATACAAATTTGCAGTCAGTGCTCTCACTGGCCAAAGGAATTGTTTTCCAGATTGATTTTTTGTGACCTCAGCACCACTGGTTAGTTAAGGTGTTGTTTTCACTTTTGAATTTGCATCTCTATCTGTTGCTGAAGCCACAGTTGTTTTTTGGCTTCACATCCAGCATCCCCCCACGCAGAGTGAACATTCCAAATCTAAATTTGTTTAGCATATTGTTGTTGATCCCCAAAATGCCCACAAAGAGATGTGCAAGTAAAGCTGGTTCTCACCATGGCACTGTTGCCAGTGGTAAGATAGTCTGTGGGCGTGGTAGTACGCAGATGCAGAAGTGCATTGCTGATGTGAGGAAAGGTATTTCTCCTGCAAAATTTTTTACCACCCAATCAGTAGCTTCACTCGTAGTTGGAGGATATGATGTTGTCCCAGCCACTGGTGCAGTTGCTGGTGGTGGTAGTACAAGTACTGCTGCCCCAAGTTCGACTTCTGACCAGTGTTTCATGTCCAAAAACATAGTGGAGTGTGAAGCAGTGCAAGTGAGTGGCAGTGCAGAAGATGTCATACTTCCCAGTAACGTCCCAGTAACTGAACCTGAGGATTCTGATAACCATGTCAGTGATAGCATACAATGTGACATTTCTTCCACCACAGTTCATATCACGCATTTTCCATGCAGTGATTCACAGTGTGGTGAAAAAATATCAGGTGATGGTGGTGTTGATGTTGATGATGATAAATGTGATGATGATGATGTTGCTGTGATTGCAATATGCAGTCCACATGCCAGCATCCAATCAGAAGATGTGGATGTGGGTGATGTTGATGAATATGATGATGTAATTGACCCCAGTTAGGAACCGGAGAAAAAGAAATTCAAGGTGGTTGTGTCTGGGTCTATTTGCATTAATCTCCCCCTTGTAAAAACTTGTGATTTACCAGTTTCAGTTGATGGTGATGATGATGACCCAGTAATAATGATGAGTAGTCATGGTGGTCAGTTGCAGTCCAGGTGTGCACTGCCCAAAAAATCATGAAACTCCCCGCTTCAGTGCTTAAAAGAACGGAGTTCAATAAGCAGCATCATGGACATGTTAAAAGTAGATTATCATGATCCCTTGTTTGGGATTTTTTTGTTCAAGATGCAAATAATGAGTCAGTTGCAATCTGCCAGGTTTGCCATGTGCATGTGAGTTGAGGTAAAAGGGGAGCCATCTGGGCACAGGAGGACAGCATACACATCTTAAGAATAGGCACTTGGCACTGTGGACCCAGCACAAGCTGGCAACTAATACCACAGTGGGGCATTCACCCTTGTCATTAACTGTTACAAGCATATGTACCTTCATACCTTCCATGAGTGTTAAGTCCAGTAGGAAATTAACTGTGTGCAGTAGTGAGGAAATAAGAGCAAAGGATTGCTACATTACACTAATTTTTGACCCGTGCTGTCCCTGAGTTGTTCCGTAGTGTGCTTGACTCAGTAAGACATGCCCTTCAACATTCCTTCTCTCCATTCATCCATTTACGTATGGATATGTGGACAAGTGTCAAAATAGTGGAAGTTCATATTTGTGTATAACTGCACACTGTCACAGGTGCCGGGGGTTGCTTGTGATGTTGGTAGTGTGAATAATCAGTGCAGTAAGGTGGAGTGGAGTGGTAGCAATCTTCCAGGAATTCGACAGCATGCAACGATGATTGCTATGCACAATGAGACCTGTTCACATACTGATGAAAACATGTTGGATGTGGTACTGACTGAAATTGACAAGTGGCTGAACCCCCAGTCCCTGAGAGCTGGGTTCATAGCAAGTGACAATGGGTCAAATGTAGTGAAATGCATCATGAATGGTGGCTTTTTTTGTGTTCCATGCATAGCCCATTGTTTAAATCTTGTGGTGCAGGAGTCTCTGCAGCACCCTGACGTAAAGGAAATGCTGACAGTTGCACACCATATCTGCTCTCACTTTTCACGACATGCAAAGGTCCGTGACCAATTTCAGCAGTTGCAGATGCGAAACATCCTCCCTCAGCACCGTTTGAAGCTGGAAGTTGTCACCCGGTGGAACTCATAGAAACATAGAAACATAGAAGTTGACGGCAGATAAGGACCGCAAGGCCCATCCAGTCTGCCCGTTTCTTTTTCTACCTTATAAATGTGCCATCGGCCTTTGCTCTGTCAGTGACCTATCTATTCATAGTCATTTGTATTGCTCCCTTATGCCTATCCCATGCCTGTTTGAAGCCCTGCACTGTATTCATAGCCACCACTTCTTGTGGTAAGCTATTCCATGCATCTACCACCCTTTCTGTGAAAAGAATTTCCTCACATTCCCCTTAATCGGCCTCCCTCTAATCTCATGCTGTGTCCTCTTGTCCTGCAATTTTTCTTATATTTAAACATGTTAGACTCTTTCACCTTGTTTATGCCCTTAAGGTGTTTAAATGTCTCGATCATATCACCTCTCTCCTCCTTTGCTCAAGGGTATACATATTGAGCTCCGTTAATCTGTCCTCATATGTCTTCTGATGCAGTCCCTGCACCATTTGGTGCCCTTCTCTGGACTGCCTCAATTTAGTTAATGTCCTTGTGAAGGTGTGGCCTCCAATACTGCATGAGTACTCCAGATGGGGCCTAACCAATGTCTTGTACAGAGGGATTATTACCTCCCTCTTACGACTTGTGATAATTCCTACTAATACACCCTAACACCCCCCTAGCCTTACCTACTGCTTTAGAGGTCTGCTTGGATGATTTTAGGTCATCAGTGATGATGATGCCCAAGTCTCTTTCTTCCTTTGTGACTGCTAGCAACTCCTCCCAGCCTATAAGTGGCTTCAGGGTTTCTCTTCCCTATGTGCATGATTTTGCACTTCTTTGCATTAAATCCAGTTGCCACTCTTCTGACCATTTTGCTAGTTTATCCAGATCTCTTCTCATTCTGCCCACCCCATCTGGATCATCTACTCTGTTGCAGATCTTGGTGTCATCTGCAAACAGACAATCTTACCCTCTAGTCCATCTGCAGGTCACTAATGAAGATGTTGAATAGGACTGGCCCCAGGACTGATCCTGAGGTACCCCACTTGTGACTTGCATCTCTTCTGACTGTATACCATTTACCACCACTCTCTGTTTTCTGCCAGTCAACCAGTTTGCCACCCAGTTGACCAACTCTGACCCACCCCGAGCCTACCTAGCTTATTTATCAATCTTCTATGTGGAACAGTGTCAAAGCTTTGCTGAAGTCAAGGTAGGCGACATCAACTGCTCCCCTTGGTCCACCACTCTGGTTACCCAGTCAAAGAAATCTATGAGATTAGTTTGACAGGACCTTCCTTTGTAAACCCATGCTGTCTTGGATCCTGTGCCCCTATGGATTCCAGGTGTTGCACTATCCTTTCCTTAAGGAGTGCCTCCATAATCTTGCCCACTACTGAGGTAAGACTGACTGGTCTGTAGTTCCCGCCTCCTCCCTGCTACCACTCTTGTGGAGCGGGATCACTGAAGCCCTTCTCCAGTCTTCTGGGACCTCTCCTGTGCTCAGAGACTCACTAAACAATTCTGCTAATGGCTCTGCTAGTTCCTCCTTTAGCTCCTTAAGTACCCTGGGATGTATGCCATCAGGTCCCATTGCCTTATCCACCCTGAGCTAGCAAGCTCTTGTAGGACCCTTTCTTTTGTGAAGGGAGTAGTGCTCACCTCCCTCCCCTGTGTCCATGATGCTGAGCTGTGGGCCCTGCCTACCTTCTCTTCAGTAAATACTGAGCAAAAGTATCTATTTAGGATAGTTGCCTTTACAGGGTCCTCCTCCTCATGCTCCCTTTTCTCCATTAAGCTTAGCAATACCCCTCTGGACTTTCTCTTTTCACTAATGTATCTATAGAAAGTCTTGTCACCTTCTTTACTGTTCGTGCTAGTGTTTCCTCAGTTTGGGACTTTGCCTGCCTTACTGCCTTACCTGCTTCCCTTAGGGCAGTTTGGTATGCCTCCCTATCTTCATCCCGCTGTGTTCCTTATATTTTCTGAAGGCCAGCCTTTTGGCTCTGACCTTTCTGCTACTGTATTTGAGAACCAAAGTGGTTTCCTTCTTCTTTTGCACTTCCTTTTCTGTCTAACACAATGGGATGTTGCTTCAAGTATTGTATCCTTAATGCTTGCCCACTTTGCCTGTACCTCCTCACCTGTGTTTCTTTTGCCAGGGCTAGCTTAACTCTGTTGGCCATCTTATCAAAGTCAGCTCCTCTGAAGTCCCATATTTTTGCCTTGGAATGGGATGATTTAGATGTAGTAGCCAAATTGAACCATACCATGTGATGGTCACTGGACCCCAGGTGACCTTCTACCTGGAGATCTGTGATCCTTCTTTGTTAGTCAGTACTAGATCTAGGATAGCCCTGTCTCTTGTGGGTTGCTGTACCAGTTGTTTGAGGCCCTCCCCTGCAGGAATCCACTATGAGTCTAGTTCTGGCAGATGTTCCTGCTGGTATTGACCAATCTATATCTGGCATGTTGAAGTCTCCATTATCAGAACCTCCCTTTAGCTGTCATGTTTGTATATCTTCTAACAGTAATGTGTCTATGTCCTCCCTCTGGTCTGGGGCCTGTAGACAACCCCAGTTCTTATGCTGTCCCATTTCCTGTTTCCAGGGTGACCCACAGTTCTTCTGGCTCCTTATGTATTCTGAATTTCTGTAGCTTTGATATTTCATTAACATACAGGGCCCTCCTCCCCTTTTTGCACCTCGGTCTCTTCTGAACAATACATAGCCAGGTACTGAAGTCTCCCAAGTGTGGTTACTGGTAAACCACGTCTCACTAATTGCTACTATGTCCAGTTTAGCCTCTGACATTATTGCCTGCAGGTCTGGGATCTTATTTCCCAGGCTGTGAGCATTTGTGTACATGATTTTCCATTGGCCAGATTTTGGTGTGTTAGTTGTTGGGTGAAGTTTGGCATTACCCCTGTGCATCGTATGGGGAGACAAACCTTTTTTCTTACCTGGTGATGCAAATGAATGGCAAACACGCTGAATTCCTGTTTGACCACTAGCTGAGGGGGGAAGGGTGTTCTTCCCATTCGACGTATGGGGTGCTGCACCCCTCTCCCATTTGCTAGTTTAAATATTCTGCAAAGCGTCAAACTTCTGCCCCAATGCACTGACTCCTCTTTAGTCAGATGCAGTCCATCAAATTTAAAGAACTTTCGCTCCCAGAACTGTTGCCAGTTCCTACAAATCTGTGTCCTTTTTCCTGGCACCAGTCCTTGAGCCACGTGTTTAGCTCCCTATCTCTCCCTTCTCTGACCTTCCGTATCCATTCCCTTCTCCCAGACTGGCAGGATCTCAGAGAGGAGATGCCAACGAAATAGATGATAGTTTGTCACCCAGCTTAGTCAGGTGTTCCTTGGTCTCCACAACTGACCAGCTGGCGAGATCATTAGTCCCTATGTGTACTAGGACATCAATGTTTTCTCCTGCTTTGTGAACAATTTTAGTAATGCGGTCAGTGTCTCTCCATGCTGATGTACCTGGGAGACATCTGACCATCACCCCTGGCTGGAGATGGGTATCAACTCCCCGAATCATGGAGTCTCCTATGATCAGAAGTTTTTTGGATTTCCTTTGTGCTTGTTTAGTTTTGGTTCCTGATTTGGGTGAGTATTGTTGTGCTTAGCTCCTGTGCATGAGTGTCCTGCTCTGCAGTGTCTTCTGCCTCTTTATTTGATTTCAGAGATAGAGGCAGATACCTGTTTGTAGCGTTTATATGGTTTTGGAGGTAATGTGTTGGAGAGCAGAGAGTGATGGGGCACCTGATTTGCTCCTCCTAACCACTGCCAACCTCCTGGACCAACTACCCTCTGCGGTCGAGGTTTTTCTGTTGGATGCTGGGGAAATGGCGGTGGTTCTTATAATGTATTTCCTCTTCAATATGAAATTTGAGGCGTGCAATCTCTGCCCATGCTGCCGGAGCTGAGACCGAAGATCTCCAAAGGCCCAGCATGTAGGACAGTGTCCTAAATCCTGTAAGACTGTCCTTCTGAAAATTGTTCCACAGTACCTGCAGTTAATGAAATCCATTCCAAATAAGTTGCTGGGTTTGTAACCTAGTCAGAGTAATTAGAAGGAAAAAAGGAAAAAATGCAAGTAATGGTTTAATTGTGCTTTGTTTAACTTGTTATAACAAGTTAAATTACTAGTGCCTCTGTAAATGAGATCACCTTGTGGAGGCCCCACTGATCCGCCCCTTCCTGCTCTGCCACAGGAAATGTCACAACTGTGGTACCCTATAAAAGGAGTGTAGCGTGGGGTGGTTGGGGATGGGGGTGGGTGGCTGGGCCCTTCCCTGCCTAAAAGAAGAACCACGGACGAAAGAACAAGGAGGTAAGAGCAGAAACAATCAGTCAACAACAAATGGAGTAACCCTGAAAGCTTATCCTAATGTTAGATAAAACTGTAAAACCTGTAAAGCACCACCTGTAATAATTTCAGAGAAGATATACCCTGTAAGAAACACTTTGCTCCAGAGAAAATAAAGCAGTAACAGAAGATATACCTTGCAAAAGACAATTTGAATCAGAAGATTACAGCAGTAATCTGTTAGCACACACCTGTAGGCACACCTTGTAATAATGCAGAAGAAGGTATACCAGCAACAACAATTTGAATCAGAGAAAATAAAGCAATGAAATGTTAGCCACAAACAGTAGCAATCCCTGTGAGTAAAAAATCAAAACACCACCACACAGTAAATCTGCTTAGCCAAACTAAGTCTTAATCCTTCTCCCTTGCTCTGGTAAATTTCTCTACTCTGCCTTTCAAGCAGTCTTAGAAGGAAAGAGCTCAGGTGAAGCTAGGTGCCTTGGCCAGCAAACCAAGTCTTCTACCTACAAGATATCAACTAACCTGACTTTTTAACCCTTCTTTCTGTTGGAAATTACTGACAGTTTGCCAGCTCCACCCCCACATACACACCTAATCCTTTGGAAGAGCTGTGGGAGGAAAAGCAATTAGCTCCTTCAATGTGAGAAGGAGACTGAAACACCTCTGAGACAACAAACCTTTTCAACAAACAAGAATAAAATAAAACACAGTGTCAAACAGTAATTTTGCTTAGCCCAATGATAAAAGTCACAAAAATGTAAGCTCACCTGTAATACAGTAATTTCAGAGAAGATATACCTGTAAGAAACACTTTGCTCCAGAGAAAATAAAGCAGTAACAGAAGATATACCTTGCAAAAGACAATTTGAATCAGAAGATTACAGCAGTAATCTGTTAGCACACACCTGTAGGCACACCTTTGTAATAATGCAGAAGAAGGTATACCAGCAACAACAATTTGAATCAGAGAAAAATAAAGCAATGAAATGTTAGCCACAAACAGTAGCAATCCCTGTGAGTAAAAAATCAAAACACCACCACACAGTAAATCTGCTTAGCCAAACTAAGTCTTAATCCTTCTCCCTTGCTCTGGTAAGTTTCTCTACTCTGCCTTTCAAGCAGTCTTAGAAGGAAAGAGCTCAGGTGAAGCTAGGTGCCTTGGCCAGCAAACCAAGTCTTCTACCTCAAAAATTATTTATGTATTTATTTGATAACTGGGTAGGTACACTGGTCCAGGGAAGGGAACATTGTTTAACCAGGAGTAACACACTAAGCCGAATCTCATTTCCAGATGCGACCTGGGACTGGGAGCACAAGGAAGTTAAGTGACTTGCTCAGGATCACACAGTATGTACCTAGGCAGCTGTGGGATTCAAACCCAGGTCTCCAGATATAAAAATCCCCTACTCTTTTCAATAAGTGCCATGGGATCTTTAGCATCCACCTCAACTACCACCAATCCAAGCACATGGGACCTCGGTTTAACGTCTCATCCGAAAGACGGGCACCTCAGAAGTGCAGCACTCCCCCCCCCCATCCTACACTACAGTGTCAGTATTGGGATATTAACCGAAGTGCCAGATGTGGGAATTGAACCCACAGCCCTCTGATCTCCCGTCCTCAGAGGCGAGTGTGCTACCTACTGAGCCACTGACACTGAAAGAGAAGCATTCTGGCTGAGTTAGCCTATTTATTTTTAACCAGGTATAGCACACTAAGCTGAAAGCCTTTTTTACAGGAGCGACCTGGGAGCACAAGGAGGTTAAGTGATTTGCTCAGGATCACACAGTATGCAAATGGAAGCTGTGGGATTCAAACCCAGGTCTGGTTTGCTGGCTGTCACTAGATTTGCAGCTCAGAGCCTTAGACCACTGCGCTATACTGTCTCCTAACTCCACTTTATACATGGCAGAGAGGTTGTAAGAACAATACAAAGATATCACAGAATATCTTGTAATGCACACTAGCCGTGACAGTTCCGGGGCCTCCATCTCTTTGACTACTGAACAGTGGTGCCTCATGGACTCTGTAATAACAATTTTGCTTCCTTTTGAACATGCCACACAGGCAGTGAGTGGTGAGTCTGCCTCCATTAGCCAATCAATTCCACTGCTGTGGGTGCCGAGGCAGACATTGGTGAATGTACAGCATGGCCTTGATGTTGCCGGAGACAGTGCTAGCAGTATGTTGCTGAAACACATGCTGACAGTATTCGACCAGAATTGTCACATTTTGAGCATTCAGCATAGTGACAACTTTGCCATGGCAACAATGCTGGACCCACAATACAAACATGGAATTGCCTCAGTACTAGAGGGAGGGCCTGAACAGGTAAAAAAATGTCAGTGGGCAACTGGTGCACTTGACTCATGGGGCACAGAAGTCATGTGCCAAGGTCAGCAAACCTCAGCAGCATAATCTGGCTGAAGGTGTATCTAGAGGACCATCAAGCATATCCTGTAAGGGGAAGGGGACTGCAGTTCCAGGTGGTCTGTCATCCAAAGCGGTTGGCATCAACCCAATTTGGAAGGCTTTGTCCCAAGTGGGGATTTGTGAAATAAATGAATCCTGAGAACAGGATGATGCATCAGCCACTGGACTTAGTGCGGCACAGAGAACGGTTGAGTCATATTTGTCTGAAAACAGGCATCTGTCAATAACTGATGATCCTCTTTTGTACTGGAGTGGAAAGGTAAGTGAATGGCCACAGCTGACTGCAGTGGCACTGAAATGCCTCACATGCCCATCCTCCAGTGTAAGTTTCAAGAGGGTATTCAGCTCAGCAGGTGCAATAGTCAGGGATCGTCGGACAAACCTCTCTCCTGCAAATGTTAGTTTGCTAACATTCATAAAAATGAATGAGAGGCACATACCAGCACAGACTGCAACCTCGGTATTCATACCCCGGCCTACTCATGATGGTTTTGGTGATGTAGAAATGGACCATCCTGGTGTCACTGGCAGTGGCAGCATGAAACAGCCCACCACTGACGTAGATGATGACACAATGGAGAAAGAATTTCCCAGTGATCAGACTTCAGACATAGATGACTGTGAGGGCAGCTTTCTTTATGAGGATGATGACGTGGTTAATGTTGGCAGGTTTTAACTGAAGTTGTTAAAAGGTGGCATGCCCCCCTGGAGTCAGACCACCACCACCACCAGGACCGAAGTTAGCCACTGCAACAAAAGAGAATTAATTTGTCCAGCCCCCTGGACCACCACCACCAGGACTGATGTTAGCCACTGCCACCACAGAGAATGAATTTGTCCATCCCCCCAGACCACCACCACTGGGACTGATGTTAGCCACTGCCACCATGGAGAATGAGTTTGTCTGTCCCCCTGGACCAACACCAGTGGTACTGATGTTAGCCACTGCCACCACAGAGAATGAGTTTGTCTGCCCCCTCCAGACCACCAGCACAGGGACTGATATTAGCCACTGCCACCACAGAGAATGAGTTTGTCTGCCCCCCCAGACCACCACCACAGGGACTGATGTTAGCCACTGCCACCACAGATAATGAGTTTGTCTGCCCCGCCAGACCACTGCCACAGAGACTGATGTTAGCCACTGCCACCACAGAGAATGAGTTTGTCCGCCCCCCTAGACCACCACCACAGGGACTGATGTTAGCCACTGCCACCACAGAGAATGAGTTTGTTCACCCCCCCCAGACCACCACCACCGGGACTGATGTTAGCTACTGCCACCACAGAGAATGAGTTTGTCGGCCTCCCTGGACCAACACCAGTGGGACTGATGTTAGCCACTGCCACCACAGAGAATGAGTTTGTCTGCCCCACCAGACCACCACCACTGGGACTGATGTTAGCCACTGCCACCACAGAAAATGAATTTGTCTGCCCCTGGACCACTACCACTGGGACTGATGTTAGCCACTGACACCACAGAGAATGAATTTGTCACCCCCCCAGACCAACACCAGTGGGACTGATGTTAGCCACTGCCACCACAGAGAATGAGTTTGTCTGCCCCCAGACCACCACCACTGGGACTGATGTTAGCCACTGCCACCACAGAAAATGAGTTTGTCGGCCCCCAGACCACCACCACAGGGACTGATGTTAGCCACTGCCACCACAGAGAATGAGTTTGTTCACCCCCCAGACCACCACCACGGGACCGATGTTAGCCACTGCCACCACAGAGAATGAGTTTGTCGACCTCCCTAGACCACCACCAGTGGGACTGATGTTAGCTACTGCCACCACAAAGAATGAGTTTGTCTGCCCCCCTGGACCAACACCACAGGGACTGATGTTAGCCACTGCCACCACGGAGAATGAGTTTGTCTGCCCCCCCCAGACCACCACCACTGGGACTGATGTTAGCCACTGCCACCATGGAGAATGAGTTTGTCTGCCCCTCGGACCACTACCACCGGGACTGATGTTAGCCACTGCCACCACAGAGAATGAGTTTGTCTGCCCCTTCAGACCACCACCACCGGGACTGATGTTAACCACTGCCACCACCACCAGATGCAGGAAGATGTCAAAGGGAATGTCATCATGTGCCACAGCTATCACTACCAGCACCCACCACCAGTGTTATTCAGACAATGTTTTCCCATTACACTGACCATGACAAGGCAGAGGGAGTCAAAGAGGAGACCACATATATCAGACACAGGCACAAAGTTTCTTAATATTAAAACTACAAAGTGAGTATGCATACTAATGTATTTTATGCTATTTAACTTCCTTTAGCTGTATGTTTTGTTTTCTGTAGCTTTTCTGAGCTGCAATGGTCAAACACACACGGTAAACTTAATTTGTTTTTTTTTACAGGTTAACAAAAAAACTCTCCTTTCCTGAAAGTCGGTATGAATGGTACTGCAGCTGTACCATACACAGGAATCTATGGAATATCCATTTCAAATCCATACTGGTAAGTATCAAGATTTTATTTCATCTGTTCAATTTTTTTTTTAAACTGCAGCAAATTCGACTGAGTACGATTCATAAACTAGGTGACATGCGTACATCGCCAAAACTATTTCTGCAAGATATCATGCACTGTATTCTGAACTTGCAGCTGTGCAGCCTTGGCAGTGTTGAAAAAGTTGCACACAGACTGTGTTCATTGACAAGATGTGGTTTTGAAATGTAACTTGATTTGAGACTGAGAACCAGGGACAATCAAGTTGTAAGAAGTCATTCATTTCTTTTTTTAGGAAACTTCCAGATGTTTTGTTGTGTCATAGTTGCCTTATCCAAAGACATCCTTCAACATCAGACCCCCTCCCAGGGCTGGGGCAGACATGCAACATGCAGAAGTGGTTTCAATCGATGACCATGACCATCATTAACAACCAGACTCGAGAAGGATGCAGAAGAAATCTGTGAAGAAGTAACCAAATAAGAAACCATTAATGAAACAAACCTGCAAATATGCCCCCCCCCAAAAAAAAATACTTACCTTCATTGGCTTGAGAGTTATCCATTTCAAATTTCTACGAAAAAAGTTGTCATCAAGCACTGGAATGTGCACACCAACGGTATCTGTGACCTGTGATACAAAACAATACAATGAGTACATGTCTATATATGTCAACCCTCCACCTACAAAATACAAATGCATATATATTTAATATATCAACTCACCAAGGCTACTATTAGTGTACAGACAAAGGGCACCCTTCCATCCAGTTTAGATGATCACATTGCTTTTGCAGGAATCGCAGCACACGTTGGACCAGAAACGGTTCGCTCACAGTCATAATTTCTGAGGGGACTTTGCATGTGGTGTAATGCTCCCATTTCACTTCGTTACCACTTGTCAATTTTATGCACACAAGACAGATGCATTTTGGGCATGCAGAAAAAATCTGGGGACTCTGTGTGAGTATTGCGTGCATGACTGAGTGATAATTCTGGGGGACTTTGCATGTGGTGTAATGCTCCCATTTCACTTCATTACCACTTGTCAATTATATGCACACAAGACAGATGTATTTTGTGTGTTGTGATTGTGAGCACATAATGTCATACTTAAATTCTAAATTAAAGCAGCATTGCAAGAATGTGGTGACAATTTTGACCTGTTCTTTTTTATGCTATTATACATTGCCAGACACTAGTTACCTCCAAGTCATGATTTGAATGATACCCTTCTTTTCACAATTTCTGTCTGCATTACTACTATTTCTTATGTCTGAAGAAAAAGGAGCATGCCTTTCAATATTGTTCTTACCAGGTTTTTAGCACTATTTGCAGCTGGTTTTCAATAAATATTGTTCTGTGAGGTCATAAAACACTGCTTGCTGCATAACTGTTAATTTTACAACAGAAGTGATATATAACAACTGATAGAGAAAAGCAGCGGAAAATACTGACAAAGACCTGGTCTGCACGTATTCAAAGGGTGCTCCTTTTATTATTTCAGACATGAAAAAAGTAGTAAAGCAGACTCAAATACCAAATTATAGTATCATGCGGTCGGATGTGAAGTAAAGTGACAATGTAAAATAGCATTAAAAAATAGTAGTCAACATTCTCAACAGATTGTTGAACTGCTTTCTTCTACAGAGTTCACCAAGTTACATAGTTATTATAGTGTTGCACCCAATATATGGGTGCTTTACCTCAGAGAGTCTTTCTTGCTCCCCAAGTCCTTACATGAGTGCAATACATTGCTGTCAAAATGCCGTAATTGCTGTTAAAAGTGTGTCACATCACAGAGAATTCCTGTTCTGAAAAGCACCCAAATTCCCCCCCACTCTCAGCAATGTTGGACATGATACCAGGGAAACCAGGTGCATGCTCCATTACAGTGATGTCGGGCAGCTTTCGAATGTTTCTTTATGTTATAATGGTCAGTTTGTGGTGACGTGGAGTGCGTTTCCACTAACAAGGCTCTTGTTACGAAATGTAACCACACGTTTCACCACAAACTGACCATTATAACATAAAGAAACATTCAGAAAGCTGCCCGACATTCACTATAATGGAGCACGCACCCGCGCTCTCCCTGGCATCACGTCCTAATGCTACTGAGAGCAGGGGGAAGAATTTGGGTGGCTTTTCAGAATGGGAATTCCTCCATGACATGACACACTTTAATGAAATTACGGGCATTTTTGACAGAAATATATTGCACAATGTAAGGACATGTGGAACAAGAAGAAAGATTTCCCTTGAAGTAAAGCGCCCATATATCGGGTGCAATGCTGTAAGTTGGTGAATCTCTTTAATGTCTATTCCACAAATAAAATATTTATGGAGCCTCAGTAATGTTTACTTTGTGTCAGGGCTCATGAATCGGATTTGAAGTCTTTTGCAAAAGGCATGACTGAGTAGTGCAAGTACTGTATGTTGTGCTAAACTGCATGTGTGCCGTCAGTGTTCTTTCCTGAGTGTGCATACATTGTCCAGCTTCATGCAAACATATATATGGTGTGACTTGTTGCAGTGTCTCAAGAATAAAGATAAAGAATACATGATGTATATTTTATTGGTACCATCAGCACTAGCGGAACAAGTGATATGATATTTTTTCAGAGGTATCGGGTCACTGTGCACCTCAATCACTCAGAGTGCGCACATGACTTTGTGGAGATCATAGCACAAAAAGCACATGCTCTTCTGAAAGTTATGTGTGCAGTATGTGACTAAAGTGTACTTTGGCCAGACACCTCTGAAAAAGTATCGTATCACTTAGTCCACTGATGATGATAGTGACAATAAAATATACGTTATTCTGCTCCCTATTCTTTATACCATAAACAGTGCAACAAGTCAGCAATGTATGTTTGCAAGAGGCTGCACAAAGTCTGATGTCTCTCTCTCTCACACACACACACACACACACACTAACACTCACACACACACACACAGAGGAAGCAACACTGACTGCACACATGCAATTTAGCACATCATACTTGCACTGCTCACACCAGCTTTTCCACAAGCACTCCACAACAGAAAGTCAACATTACTGAGGCAATGCATTATAACAAAAGGGCAAGTGTCTGTTATTTAACAAAAAAAATCACAAAGCACTACAGCACAGCAGTGTGGGGGGTTATCTCGAAAAAAATCCCTTAATGGGGGATTCCATGGTGTTTCAGTAGCAGGTGGAGCATTGACGGTATCTGCAGCTGCTGTTGCTGTATCTGATCCACCTGCTGCTGCACAGCACCCACCCTCTCGTTGCTTTCCTCAAGGGCCGCCCACACCAGTGCAATGTCTGCCTGTGATACAGGCACTGTGGCAGGGTCCACTGCAGCAGGAAAGCCAGATAGTGGTGTTGGTGATGAGGGTAGTGCTGGTAATTGTGGTGGCAGTGATGGTGGTGGAGCAGCTGCTGCTGTTGCCCTCCTGCTGAAACAGCAAGGCACAGCAACCCCAGCACCCTCTGCCACTGCCACAGATGGGCCAGCAGGTGGATGCCTGGCCCCTTTGGTGGCAGCCTGCCACTCCACCTTGTGGTGGTTTGCCATGTGTGTGCACTGGCCACCCAGTCCCCAAATTTGTCCCCCGGGGGCCACAGCACACCTGCACGCTACACAAAGAGCAAACCACAATGGTGCTGCCCCCCCACACAGTTAAAAAACTGCCACACTGGGGAGCTGCGGTGGGGGGGGGGGACCAGATGTACTGCCAGAAGCATTTTCATTCACCTGGGGCTCCACCTGTGACGGTGGAGGGGGTGCTGCTGGAGCCCCTGCAGCTGCTACTGGTGGTGGTAGTGGTAGTGATGGACTCGGTGGATGTGCTGCCGCTGGTGGCACTGGTGCTGCTGTTGCTTCCAGAGGGGGAGACGCAACACCAAACAGTCAGGAGCAGTCCAATGACACCCGACTGCCCCATGTGTATGCACTCTTCCCCCTCTGCCCATGCCCACGGACCACAGACTCTCCTCCCAGGTCCATCATGCACAAGTCCCTCAGACTGTGACCGATGCCTCACAATACTCCTTCACACACACTCAGTCTTATACATACGCATACACACAGTCACACACACACACACACACACACACAAAACAAAACTTATAAAAAGAAATCAGTAGCAAAAAAGAACTGAAAAAAACACACTACAAAAAAACCCTAAAGATTTAGCTTTTAAAAAAGCTGTTTGTTTTTGGTCAAATCGCAAGATACCAACTACCAAGTAACAAACTCTCCACTCTCTACACCCAAAAGGCTTTCTCCTTGTACAACCTCAAAGGAGAAAGTGAAACTAACTGCTTTTCTGACTCACTTCCTTCCTGCCTGGCAAAAGCATGTGACTTACAGTACTGTAAGCCATGTGATGTGTGGGGGGCTGCCTATAGTATATTGTTGTCACTTCGCCTTACTTTGCGTTAAGGTAGAATGACTACACAAAGTCATAATAAGAAGGTGAAGTGAGCACTTTTCAGTGGCCACTTAGCGTCCACTTCGCCGGTGGGTTTTAAGTTTGCTGCATCTCTAACTGTGAACTGTGTCTGTGTGTTTTTGTACTGGAACACATGCAAGTAATAAATTTGATTAAACATTTTTGAAGCTGGATTGGTGCCTAGATTTGCTGTTTGTTGCTAAATAAAGTAAGGCTGATCTGTAATAAGGCATGCTGCTTTGTACTTATTGCAGATAACTGCACTCATAGTTGTTTCCTTTACGCATTCACTAACTGGCTACCTTCACCCAGCAGAATAATGCTCCAGATCTGTTTGCCGGCGAGAAAGGCAGTTTTCAGCCTAACAACCCCTGTTTTAACAAATTACTGACACACTGGGCCCGATTCTCAAAGGTGGCTATGATTGGTGCAAGCTGCATCAAATAGCAGTTTGCTCGAAGCTAGGTGTGCCAGGAACCCTGCACCAGATTCTGGTACAGGAGGGGTCCCATTGCCTAAGTCAGCAAACTTGTGGCAACCCCTCTCATGTGGCAAACACCTGGTTCATTGGAAGGGTCTGCTGCAGCCCCTAGTGCAAACACAAGTGGTCCCCATCCCCATCTCTGATGCAGCCCTTATTATGTTTAATAACATACCCCCCATCCTCAATGCTGTCCATTGTGCATAAATCAGATAATGTCTCTCCTCTGTGTTTCCAATGCTGCAGATATTAATATTTATAGTCCCCATCCTCAATGCCACCATATTATAGTTAATGCAACCCCCATCTCCAATACTGCCAGTTGTCTGTTCAATATTAAATGCTTCCCCTCCCCCATCCCTGATGCTACCCCATTCATAAGTAATATCACATCCCCCCTCATGGTGGTATAGTGCCCTCCCCTCACCCCAACAGGTAGTGATCACCCCCTCTCCCACCCCCCCATCATTCATGTAAAACAGCTGGTGCCTGGCACAGACCACCTCTCACCTCCATATCCGGGCACCGACTGAACTAGTTTCCATACTGTAAAGTGCAGTATGCAGACTGACAGTTCAGTTGGCACCTGGACTTGGAGGTGAGTGGTGGGCTGTGCTGGGTGCTGGCTGTTATTCATGATGGGAGGTGACGGGGGTGGGCACTACCTGTTGGAGTGGGGGAAGGGCACTATACCACCATGAGGGGGGACATGATATAACTTATGTATGGGATAGCATCATGGATCGGAGAGGGGAAACATTTGTATTGTACAGACAATGGGCAGTATTGGGGATGGGGGCTGTATTAAATATAATATGGCAGCATCAGGGATGGGGGTTATGAATAATAATATTGGCAGCATTGGGATCACAGAGGGGGAAATTATCTGATATATGCACAATGGACAGCATCAGGGATGGGGTTATGTTACTAAATGTAACACGGGCTGCATCGGGGATGGGTGGTACACATGATATTTTACATAGAATGGGCAGCATCAGGGAAGGGGTGTTTTATGAAATATAATAGGGGTTGTAGCAGGGTTCAGAGAGTGGGAAATGTAATTGGTTCCATTGGCAACATCAGGGATCGGGAACTGCAGCACCTTGCGTCATCCAGGGGACTCTCCCAGAGGAGAATATTCTAAGTACCCTTAGACTAGCTCTGGCTGGTCTAAGGGTACTTAGATTTTGTCCTCTGGGTGAGGTTACAGAATCACTTATTTGAGGATGTAGCAGCTTGCATCTGCCACATGCCCCCTAATGCCAGGTCGCAGCCCAGGTTTGGGTGCAGGGATGGTGTACACCTCATTTGGGAAAGGCAGCCTGCGGTTGATGCAGGCTGCCTTTGTGAATAGCTCAGGGGACTGTTTTTGATACAAGGTGCCACATGTGCCATTTATGTTTGGTGCAGGCACCTTGTATCCAACTTAGGGCTTTGAAAATCAAACCCATTGTCTCCAATCAATACAACGCCAGGAGCATGGCCAGGAATGCCCTTCAGCCTCCTTTCCTGCATACTTACAGTAGCTGGACAAGCATTCATTTGCAGTCAGGGCTACTAAGAGTTTAAACTAATTGACTGATACACTACTGAATCCCCCAAGTTTGTCATTCTTTGCAGTGTGCCTTTGCAGTGCAATGCAATTGTATCTGTTAAACAGTTTTATTTGGTTTATCTCTGTGCATACCTGCTACTTTTTATACAACAATCTGCATGGATTTTTTTTCAAAACTGTACATAATTGTTCTGCCTTAAGTGCTTTGAGCCTGACTCAACTCTGTTTTGCCTGGAACTGCTTATTGTACTTGTAATGTTTCTTGAGACTATGTGTTTGATGTGGAACCATTGAAAATGAGCACTTGTGCTCAAAAGTAATCTCCAAAGTTTTCAATAAATAAATACATATGTAATGGCACATGAAGTTTTGAAACACATGGGACTGATTCCAAGACAGTTATGCCAGGCATAAACACAGTACGCCGGTCCTGATAGTGCAAATTGCAAGTTCCACCAGCGATTTATGATGCACAATTCCAAAAGAACACTTATGCCGCAACCTGCAACTGCTACAACAAAAGCAAATTATGGTGCAGTTACACCAAAGAAGGTTTACGCCACTGCGCAATGTGGCTTACAACATGCATAACACACCAGCACCATGGAACTGCTATTCTAGAACAGGTGGTGTAATGAATCACGCCAGAGGATGGTAACGTAAGTTAGAACAAGGAAAAGATGTCCTAACCAGAGCAAAGGCCATAGAAACACCCCGCCCACAAAGCCAGACTGCAGCATACCCCCAACCAGTAGGACCCAAATGTGGAACTAATGGGCAAACCATGGAACACCTAAGCAAACATGCCCTAGGAAGCCCAGTGCAGTGATGTAGGTATCAGAATGGCCAGACAGGCCAATAGTAAGTGAAATACATGCCCCCAGCTCGAACACAATTGAAGGACACAGGATCAGATCCATTGAGGGTCCCAATGTGGAGGTCACGAGGTCTGCTGAACCTGCCCTCCACCCCCCTCAGCTCGAACACAATCGAAGGACACAGGATCAGATCCAGCGAGGGTCCCAATGTGGAGGTCGCGAGGGCTGCTGATCCTGCCTTCTCCCCCCCAGCTCTAACACAATCGAAGGACACAGGATCGAATCCAGTGAGGGTCCCGATGTGGAGGTCGCGAGGGCTGCTGAACCTACACTCCCGAACCCCCGAAGCTCAAACACAATCAAAGGACACAGGATCGGATCCAGCGAGGGTCCCGACATGGGGGTCACGAGGGCTGCTGAAGCTGCCCTCCCCCACTTCCCCCAGCTCGAACACAATTGAAGGTAAAACCCAGAGGGAGCCAGCAACAGTCCATTGTGCTCAGGGAGAGCGTACTGCAATTCCAATAGAAAACAATAATTTAATTTTAAAACTGTAAGCTTACATGCGCCTTCACTTCCAGGCCTTTGCTAACTGCCACGCTGACTGCTCTGGTGTTGCTCCGCTGACTTAGATCTGTATGCAGTGTGTTTGAACTTGACGCCTTTTTCTCTATATGTTTGCTGACAGTGTAGAAGTTGAGATAGTTTTTTCCCTTCTAAATACAACGCTTTACCTGCAATATTACTGTACTGTAAGGGGTTACTTTAAGAGATTTGTATTTTAAGGTATTTTTCTGCTTTACATACCTTGTTTTGCTGCCTGGGGGTTAAGTACTCATTTTAAAGCCATTCCAAACTGTGCCGTATCTGGTATATTTTAAACTTCTTCTGACCCCCACACTGATCTGTTCAGGCCCCGCCCTCCACTCTCGTTCCTTCTCCTCTATCTCCTCCCCCTCTGCAAGGTATTTAAGACTTACATCACTCTCTATTCTCCACAGGACACAGGATCGGATCCAGTGAGGGTCCCAATGTGGAGGTCACCAGGGCTGCTGAACCTGCCCTCCCCCACTCCCCCAGCTCAAACACAATCGAAGGTAAAACCCTGAGTAAGCCAGCAACATTCTGTTGTGCTCAGGGAGAGCGTACTGCAATTCTGACAGAAAAGAATAATTTAATCTTAAAACTGTAAGCTTACATGCACCTTCACTTCTAGACCTTGCTAACTACCATGCTGACTGCTCTGGTATTGCTCCACTGACTTGGAGCTGTGTGCAGTGTTGTCCCTGCCGGCTGCGCCAGCTCCCCACCACCCCCACCACCACCCATGGTTGTCTCCATGTTATATATCTCTCATCACGTGATGTGGTAAAACCAATCAGCCCATTTTGCCTTTTGCAGGCTATACTTTTTCACCACTAGAGGCATCCTCTGTTTTAACTGACTTTAAAGCACAATCCTGTTAGCCTACCTCTAATAAATGAGCTACCTTTGGGTACCCATACAAGCAATCACACAACTGAATTGCTGCTTTCCACACTCTCCTCTCCCTGATATCCCCTAATAGCACTATTGTCTATATCTAAAAAACAATCCCTGTTTCATTGCCTTTGCTACTACAATCCCTAGGATTCACTTTGGCTTCCAGCTAGCCGGGTGGTTCAGTTTACTCCACCCCTGCACAGTTGCCCAGGGTGCATCCTCTAATTTGCACCCTTAAGGAAAAGCCTTGTATTTCCTGAAAACCAGAGCCCTGCCTAAAGCGCCCGCACTGGGCCAACACCTGCTGTCCTTGGCCATGTTGCCTTTCTGTTTGGGATCCTTCCTCCACCGGGTACCTCACACATACCCGCTGTATCAAATGGCTGGGCCCCTGGCTCCACAAGTCCAGGCTGGGAACTTAGCCAGCTGCCAGGGTCCCCCCACCACCCTGTCCTCCTTCAAGTCCCCATCTGCCTGGCAAACTGCCAAAGGCTTAAAAATAGCACACCTCAACATCCGCAGCATCCTCCAAAACCTTGCTGAACTTAAGGCCTGGGCAGTCCACTACAAGCCTGACATTATGGGCATCACTAAAACTCAGCTGAAACCTCATATTCCTGACTCTGCATGTGCCCTCCCATACTACAGCCTCATCTGGCAGGACAGGGCAGGCAGTAAGCGTTGGGGGGGGTGTACTCTTATAATACAAGATGCACCTTAATGTGTCTAAAGTTGCTCATTTATCCCCTGCGTTCCCAGCCTGTGAGTTCCTTCACACCCTCCTCCTGCTTGGGAACACTAAAAAGGTGCATCTTGACTGTGTCTACAACCCTCCAAAGGGTGGAGTTCAAGGACTCTCCTCACTACTTGCCCTACTTAGGGAAAAGGTTGGTCAAATGAGCTGCTAATCCTGGGGGACCTAATCTCAATTGGCTGGGGCCCAATACCAAGAAATACGAGTCCCTTCTCTCAGGCCTTGCTCTCAGCCAGATCATCATGGACCTACAAGGCTCTCCTCCCCAAGGGGACAAAGGGTCACTCATTGACTGGGTAATGAGCAGCAGATTGGATAGAATTGTCCACTCAGGGATACTCCCAGATGTCATCTCAGATCACCCTCCAACCTATTGCATATGGGGCACCCCCTCACCCAAAATCCCCAGCACAGTGATCCAGATGAGGGATTATTCCAGACTTATACACAATGACTTGCTTGTGGATCTTCGATGTGTCGACTGGACCAGGGTCACTGCCACAAATAACCCTGTTGCAGCACTTGTTCATTTCCTTGCCATATTTGTCCCCTTGCAAAACAGGCATGCACCCCTTACAAAAAGGAGGGTGAGGGGCACAATCACGAAGTGGCTCCATGGAGGCCTATTCTCCCTCATGAAGCAGAGAGACAAATGCTGGGTGAAACACAAGATCTCCCGGAACAACAATGACCTCCTGGAATATAGTCAACTCAGAAACTCCTGTAAGAGAGCAATACACATCGCCAAGAGTGAGTTCTGCAAATCTGCCCTGCTGGCCTCGGCAAATATCCCCCAGCACTTTTGACAAAATGTCAAAAACCTTGTTGGTGGGTCTGCCAAGGAACAGTTCACCAGCATGCATATCGGGGGGGACCAACTGTAATAACCCCCAAACTATTGCCACTGCTTTTAACTGCATGTTCTCAGACCTGCCTGCTCCTCCTTCTTCCCAACTTTGTGTCCCTAAACCCCTGAGTGAGCATCCCCCCCGACTGCCCTTCTACCTCAAAAGGATCTTAGTTGGAGAGACCCAGGAACTCCTAGCCGGTCTCTCCCACCACACGGGGGCAGGACACAACAGCCTCGAATCAAAGCTGCTTAGCTTGGGGGCTCCTCTCCTCACCTGGCCGGTCTCTCATATGTTTAACTCTTCTCTTATCTCAGAGATCATCCTCGATGTATGGAAGGTGGCCAAGGTTGTCACTGTTTACAAACAAGGTGACCCCAAAGATATTAAAAATTATTGCCCCATCACCATACTCTCTGCTACCTGTAAGCTCCTTGAAAAGGCAGTTGCCTGGTAACTCTCCCACTACCTTCAGGGTCATGCTGTTCTCTCCCCTGCTCAGCATGGCTTCAGAAAAGGGCACAGTACATTGACTACAGTTGCTGTGGTTACATCGGAGATCAGGTCTGCGACAGACCAAGGCAAACTGACTGGTGCCATCTTCATCGATCTCTCTAAGGCCTTCTATCAGGTTGACCATTCCCTCCTTCACTCCACTATTCATTCTCTTGGATTCTCCCACCGTTCCCTTGCCTGGTTCTCCAACTACCTTGTGGAAAGGCAACAATACACCTGCTTCAACTGCACCATCTCTGCCCTCTCCCCAGTAAACTGCAGGGTCTCCCAGGGATCTGTCCTTGGACCTATTCTGTTTTCCCTATTTATTAATGAACTGCCCTCCGCTACACCCCACAGACACCCAACTCTATATGTGGATGACCTCGTCATACTGACCAGTTCTCAGGACATTACTATCATCAACTCCTGGCTTAACTCCGACTTTGATCTTACCCAGAACTGGCTCAAGGGCCACAAGCTTACCGTCAACCTGAAGAAGACCCAGGCCATGCTGTTTGGCACTGTGGCAAAAACCTCCTCCTGCCCGGATCCTCTAACTATCTATGTAGCAAATGGCTCCCTCCTGCTGGTCATTGACTCCATCAAGTATCTAGGAGTTACCCTTGATCCGCAACTGGATCTCATCATGAATCTTTGGAATGTATGTAAAGCCATGAATGGCAAGCTTGAACTTGCCTACAGGGCTAAAGATTGCCTCACCCCGGCCCCTTTGCTCACCATAGCCAGGGGGAAACTTCTTCCCACGCTTTGTTATGGGCTCATAGCCTTTTGCCCCAGTCCCGAACTGTAGCCTTGCAAAATGGGACACTGCTTACAACAATATATGCCACTTTGCACTCTCAGCCCCTCGCCTTATGCATTGTTGTGAGCTCTACTCACGGCTGGAGTGCCCCCCCTGAAAAGTACCATGCCTTTGTCCTTGGCAACTTCATAGATAATATAGTTAGAATGGCCACTCCTTCTGCACTTACCCTTCCCCTTAAACATGGAACCCCTGCCTACCACTTAAGATCCAGTGCGGCACAGGTCCGCCTGATTCCCAAGACCCGCACCCTCACAGGGGAACGGGCCTTCTCCGTCCATGCCCCAAGACTATGGAACTCTCTTCCCACCCTAGTTTGAGCCTCTCCCTCCCATCCCTGCTTCAAAACATCCCTATGGAGCTTCCTCAAAACTGCCTCTGCCTGTCTATGTACCATATAGACCCAGCGCATTCTCTGCTGCCCCCGATTCACTGAGGGAGCTGTCTTGTGTGCTGTTTCACTGGCCGCTGTTGAATCTCTGCTGTTAACCAGCATAAGGCACTTTCCGCCCTCCTGCCAGAGAGGGGCGATCTTGTCATATCAGTACCTGCTTCTATTCTGCATTATTTGATGTACATTGTCTCTCAATATAGGTGCCCATGGCATGCAATTACTTGATTGTACTTTCAATTATTTTGATGTTATTCTCTTTTGTGTTATTTGGTGTTATCCTACCTCTCGAAGCTGTTATGTAACTTGCTGCTATACTGCCTACATGACTGTTTAAAGTCTGTTGTACCATATGCTGTACACCCACCTGTCAGAGCCTGTGGCTCCTGTATGTTACCTTGACTCTGTATTATGTTTTCTATGTACTCTGTAACCTTCCCAGGTAGCACCTGAAAATAGGCACTTTGATGTCTAGAGTGCTTACCTGGTTAACAAAAGCAAATAAATAAATAAACATGTACCATAGCAAGTAGCAAAATAGCCAAACACAGAATGTGGGACAAGGCATCGCAATGTGGAACAGAGAAGTGATGGGATGTACAGTAGGGGAACAGTGCCATGTACTGTGGGGCAGTCAAGAGGTATGTATTGCTGACAGTAATGACGAGTTGCGACATGCATACTGCTACATCGCTATTGCGAGTTACGCCATGTCTTGTGGGCGTAACTTGTGACATACATAATTCTGCAGTTTCTGTCGTATCTGGTGATTCTCTTGGAATATGGTGCAGCTCGCATGTTGTAGGGTTTTTGGCGTAACTTTACGCACTGGCGTACTTTGCGCCCTGCTCTCACCACTGTCTTGGAATCAGGCCCACAGAGTCCAAACAGGGTAAATCTGCACAGACCTAAGGTTATTGTGCAGACTTTGCAATTATGGACATAAACCAATACAAATTTGGACCAGGTCAGATTTGGTTAGAGTTTGGTTACATCTCTAATTTATAATGATATATTACCTTCTTAGGGCTCAAATAATTCTACAGCCTCAGTGCAGCTTTAACTTTGTTTGATTACTTGACCCTAAACTTCATTTCTGTGTGAAAAGACTAAACTCCCTAAAATACCATGAGGCTAATTATGTTTCAGACCATTAGATAGTTCATGTAATCGGATGCAGTGGGATAACCATATGTAGTGATCCCCACTAGTGATGGTCAGACCCTAATAACTGGGTCTTGTCTTAACTTGTGGTAAGAATTAATTTAGATTAATACAATAACTCTACAGTGTTTTATTTCACCTAAACAGTGCTGTTAGCTTTGCCTGAAATATTAGACTTATCGTAAGACTTTGCTTTCAAAAAGAATAAGGTAAATGGACTGGATTCAGGACTGCCCATCCTATCACTGTCTGTACTGCATGTTTGGGCACTGCACACCTACCATGGTATTCAGGCTTTGGAATCCAAGTTGTAGCAGCAGGCAGAAGAAGGCAGGTGGGCTGCTCATGAGGGAGCAGTCACACAGTGAGGAGCACTAACTCTGTGTCACAGTCACCTTGTTTACATGCACTCTGGAATCAGGCTCAGACTCCAATTTCAGTGGAACCAATGCTGCATTCCTCAACTGGAAGCTCATGTAAACTCATCCTGAGTTAGGTTCCTGTTTCAGTCTGAACCGGGTTCAACTGCAGTGGTTTAAAAGCATTGATTATTTTGAACATGGTTACTTTATACATGTAAACCTGATTGTGAACTGATTCTGCTATACTTACTGTTGAAACTGCTGCAAAAGAAATGCAATCAGATTCAAAATCCTCAATCGCTGTGTGATACAGGCAATGAGAATCAGTCACCTTCTAATCAATTCAGTTTATTCTCATCAATCCAACAGCATGTAAACCAAAAAGAATTACAATCTGAATGAAGTGAATTGATTACAAAGTAATTGCTATATGTAAACGTAGCAAGTGCTGCTGAGAACCAGACTGAGTACTGAACCACAAATTCCGCACTCACAGAGGAAATGTAAATAATACAGATAAACTTTATTGCTCATGAGTAGATGAGAGCATGGCAGCACACAACACTAGTGCTTTGACACACAGCACTAAGTCTTTATCATGGTTCTCTGTGTTCCAACCCACTGGTGCTGTGTAGCCGAGGAGTCAGGGCAGAAGGCTGCTGTGCATACACCAGATAGTTGATGGAGGAAAGGACTGGTCAGCATTTGTAGGAACAACCCTGAAAAAGCAGATAACTGTGGTTTCTAAACCAGTAGCACAGGCATTGCTGTGTCCAGGTACTGTACCATCAATCCGCAGAGGTTTAAAGGTGGACTCTATGCAGTCCCAGGGCCAGTACACATCTAAGAAGGAAAATGTATCTTCTCATGTATTAAGAAGGAAAATTTATCTTCTTATGTTTTGCCCATATGCCAGTGGGCCAGCCCTCTCCTGCACACTGCACTACTGTGCAGACACATGTAAATGTGCCTGGCAGTCCCAGGTACTGCCCAGGCTGCTACCACTGCTGTTATTGCAGAAGGTAGCACTCAGCACCAAGGACCTTTACTGGGTGCCCTGTCCTGCATTGGGTGGCATTTCAATGTTGG
This sequence comes from Neoceratodus forsteri, assembly GCA_016271365.2. NCBI lineage: Eukaryota > Metazoa > Chordata > Ceratodontiformes > Ceratodontidae > Neoceratodus > Neoceratodus forsteri. Next base: position 452,686,825 of record CM057452.1, on the reverse strand, counting down.
TCAGGGACAGATACCAATGAAAATACTAGCGGTATCCATTCCTGAATTCAGCCCATTATCCATGTTATCAGGTTTTGAAAACTCAGAAAGCAGGATTTTCCTGACTACAGACACACACACACACACACACACACACACACACACACACACACACACACATACACACACACACACACGATTACTGTTTATATATCATATTAATGGGCTGTAATAAGATAAGTATTTTCCTAAAACAGTAATTTAAAAAAAATGCCACATACATGTGTTGTGTCTTACTGTAAACAATTAGGGCCTGCTGGACATGCTAGAGTGACTTACTGGACTTAAAAAATGATTTAACAAAGTTATTATCTTCTAAGTGTTTCACACATGGAGGGGGTGAATGGTGCAAAGTGGCTGGGGTGGGGAGGGATTGTCCAAGGGACTAGCCTTAGACACCTGGGGAGGGGTAGAGGACTTTTTATTTTTTTGGACTAGTACACGTTGTAGTCTTGTCAATCCAGTCGAACACACAGGATAAAACACAACAAATGTGTTGCTGGTGATATCTTTCACTGAGCTAACAAAATAATTTTTTGAACTAGGTTTCAAGAGTTATAAAATCTTTTTTTTTTTTTGCAATTAAGTTTATTTTAACTTTCCAGTGCAATAACAACTTAAACATACAAGGCCTCTGATACAAGAGATTATAGTACAATACAAATCACCGTTCATGGCCAAAGAAAACAAAAGAAAAACAACATATTGCAGACAGTCCTCCACCCCACCCGCTCACACCCCATCCCTCCCTCCCGGAGCAGCACAGCCTACATCTTAAAACAACTTCCTTTGGTAGGAAAGGGAGTATACCTTGGCACATACAGGGGCTTAATGATCTAATACAATTTAATAAAGGAAAAGAGAGTTATACATTCTAATGAAGAGTGTTTAACTCTTAAAAGCAAGTCTCAAAAGTGATTTTAAATTTCTAGGACTCTCAAATAATTTTCCCTTCATAACCATAAACAGCAAAAAAAAAATACCCTACTATTTGATGTGTTCAGAAATTACTATTCAGAACATACACCCTACTATCATGAGGTCATCAGTCATGCAAAGTCACTCCTCCCCCTTCCACCCAGGAATGTGTGTTGCCACTGTCATATGACTTTGTGACTTAGGAGCAGCACACTGTTGGCTAGGGTAGGGGAACCTGCTGACTTGGTCTGTTAGCATTCTTGACGGAGATCCCACTCCATGGAAAACAAACTGTTTTGATAACCTACTACCATGATGGCAGTTACGTGTCCCCTCTCTCTTCTTTACTCCGGGTCAGTACACTACCCAGGAGACTGCGCTCGTCCACTGTCCCACCACTTTAGGTACCCCGGGTCTCCACCAACATGGGAGGGAAAGCCTTATCAGTTGCAGCCCCCTCTCTGTGGAATGGGATCCCTGCACTTCTCTGCTCATTGAACACTCACAGCCTTCAAATCCCTTTTTAAATCCTGGCTGATGGATAGTACTCGCTGTTCCTGCCCATCCGGGTAGCACGTCATTCTCGCTCACAGTTAAACTACTGCTGCACTTCTTGACTCCTGGTGGGGATGTTCAACTACTTTCACTGTCTTGGCCCTGTCCTCTCTTCTTTCCTCCATCCTTCCATGTCTCCTGATGTCATACTGTGGGGGTTAGGGACTGTTTGTTTGCATCTTCTGTTTGAATCTGTTAGCCTACCAGGAATTGTATCAGCCTTTCCCTGTAAATCCACTTACAATTTTCTATGTTGTAAATCAGTCAATTCAACTGTTTTGTATACCAGTATTCCTGTATTGTAATCATCTGTTTTCAGTGTTGTTATATTTCCTATTGTTCCAAGATTGTAGTTTTGTTTTTCTTGCCATCTTCTTTGGCCTGGGTCGTGCCTGAAAATGGTCCTTCAGATCAGTGCACTTACCCGGTAATTAAAAACATAAATAAATATCGGAAGGCAGTCATCTTGATAAAGACAGAGTCTCATGAGTCTTGGCAAATCGGTTATGTGGTATTCCTTGGGGTTGTCAACCCTAATGCCCAGCCCATCCCATGTGTAAACAAGTTTATACATGATCTCTTGCTTCATGCAGGGCCCTGCATGAAGAAAGCTACAGCTGATTCTGTTGGTGACATGTTGCTAGCCATCTACTTCAAAGAGTATATGATTATAAGGCACTGGTTTGAAAAGAGCTTTGTGCTTTGGACAGGAGGATATGGGCTGGGGGGAAGGGGCATTAGGGCTGACAACCCCAAAGAACACCACAGCAACGATTCCCCATGACTCCTGAAACTCCAAACCCTAATGGTTTCCATTTCCTTACTCTGAGCACATTGCATTCTTCTACCTTAATTTTATATATATATATATATAAAACTTCTTTACAAAAACTGCATTAATGCACCAATTAGTGTTCAACTTAAGACAACAAAAGTATGGAAATGTGGTAATAGGTTTCCAGCTAGTGGTGTGCGAAGATTAAGAAACTTTGCTTTGACAAAAGTTTGCGAAAGTTTAGAAATTTTGCAATGCTCTTTGAGGATGCGAAGTTAAACTTTGCAGCCAATATACTGTGCTCCTATGAGTACTTATGAAGTGTGGAAAGTTATAAAGTTTGCTCCATGCAAAGTTCTCAGATTACATGCAGTAATATGTAAGAAGGTCACATGGTATCTCTGCAACAGGAAACTGACTGGAAGAGCTGTGTAATCTGTGCAGTTCTAGCAGTGTGTGTGAGGTGACAGGATCTGCCAATGAGTTCTCTGAGACAGACCTTATGTCTTGGTGTAAAAGCCTCATAAACAAAAGTTTCTTTTCAAAGCCATATGTAGTTTATTTATCAAGCTTCTTTTGAAGATATATTTGAATTGTTTTTTGTAGTTATATACTATGTTTAGTTAAAGTTTTAGTGTGTGCCCAAACTGTAGTTGTGTAGTGTATTCTCATTCTGCAGCACATTTGCTGTAGGGGTGGGGGGTTGGGGCGTGGGGGAGGGATCAAAGTTCTTTTTCTAATTTATTTTGCCAGTCAGCTGTACCTTCAAATCTTATCTCATTTTTGTGCATTTTAGAATCAGCAGCAGCAGTAATAGCAGCAACTATATTTGTTATTTTGTGTGGCTCATACTACAACAATGAACTAATCTTTCAGGAGACCTGGGTTTAGATTCCACAGCCACTACTTTAACACTGCATGAACCTGAGCAAGCCTTGCAGATTCCCTTCACTTAGTGAGCACCTTGAAAGCAGTGTTTGCTCAGAGTGTTCTTCCTTGTGCCAAAAAATAAAGTGAAACCAAATTGAGGCTTAATCCTTTCAGAAACAGGCAGGTGTTTAGCACTGTATAAGGCAGTATTTCTTTATCACAGCAGTAAAATGTGTTGCAGAGGTAATGTTAAGGCTCATGGTGGCACGGTAACAGCAGCAAAGGGACAAACAGCTGGAAGGCAGCAGCCAGAGGTAGTTAGTGGTGTTACAAAAATGAGAGCAGATGATGTGGCCAACATTCTTGTTGACATAGAACTAAAGTGGAGGAGGCTGGAGATAGTCAGACTAAGATCCACAAAATTGCATCATACCCTGATTTGCCATTTACTAAGGTATGTGAAAAATCTAAGTCTGAGGAACTGGAGAATATTGTGGACAGGAATGAACCCTTAGGTAGACAGGAACTGCAGCCTATGGAAGTGAAGCTTTGGAAAAAGATGTTGAGGAGTAGAATGAAGACTGGCAAGAGGGGTGGCAGAAGTGGGGGATAGTGAGGAGGAGGAGGAGGAGGAGGTGGTTGAAGATGAATGCAAATGACAATGACCTGGTAGTTGATCCTTCCTGGGAGCCAGAAATAAAAAAAAATGAAAGTGGACAATGTTAAAGAAAAAACAAAACCAATGGGTGACCCCCCCCCCCCAAAAAAAAAGACTGGTATTGGAAAATGTATTCCTGACAAAACTATATCACTTGCCATACCCATGGCATTACCTGCCACATCATTGTTATCATCTTCACTTGTGTCTTTCCATAAAATTTTCCATCCCTCCAAATCCCTTGTTTGGGATTTTTTTTTTTATAATTGACTCCCACAATGAGTCAATCACAAATGGCCAGATATGCCAGGTGAAAATAAGTCGTTGTAAAAGAGGGTCCCATTTGGGCACTGGTAGGCAACACTCCCATTTAAAAATAATGCACCAGGGTAAGTGACAGCAGCATCAACATCTAGCAGTGGGTGGAGTGGGAGGTAGTACCACAAAACCTACACACTAAAAGGAGGGGAGGAGGTTAATTTAGAGGAGGATGTTTTAGCTGAGGAAGATATCAACTATATCCCTACTAATAGCAATCGATCCATCAGCAGTATTAGCAGCAACAGTGTCATCCCTACCCAGATAAACTCCCATACTCTGTGTCAAAAACCAGAACACCACAAATCACTGGCTTTATAACCATTGGTGATCAGAAAATGACCCCTGAACAACATAGTGCCCATGTGAAACTTTTCCATCAATCACTACCTAAAAAAGTACACCCCACAATCATCAGGTTTTCATCCTAGCAGTGCAAATTCCCCCCAAATCATGCTGTGTCCAGAGAATTGATGCAGGAACAGCAGGGATGCTTACCATTGATCTGTTGCCATTCTCACTTATTGAAAATGAAGGATTCTGCTGGCTTATGGAAAAAGCATGTGCAAAATGGTAGGTTCTTCAGAGAACTTATTTTTCAGAAAGAGCAGGTCCAGGACTGAAAGTGAAATTGTAGAGGATCGACATAGAATTAAGAAACTTGAACAAAAAATAGAATATTTAGAGGGGAGGAGTTGCAGAAACAACGTTGTGATCCCTGAACGAGAGGAAGGTAACAATACCATTTTGTTTATCCAGAAACTGTTAGGAAAAATTATCAATCCCCTCTTCTTTTGGCGAAACATATACAATCAAAACTGCTCATAGATCATTGAGACCGATGCCGGCACCAGGGTCTCAAACTCACCCGTTAATATTTAAGTTCTTGAACTATCAAGAAAAACAATTTTTCTTGGGAGAAATAAAGGAACTCAAGCATGTTCTCTGGGAGGGGAACAAAATCCATATAACCCAGGATTTACCAGTTACTGTGAGGCAAAGGAGGACTCTCTTCCACCCAATAGTTTCTAAATCAATCATTGCAGGTCTGAAATTCCATATAGTTAACCCAGTCCAACTTCAGGTCTTGATTTCTTGAGCGTAGGCCTCATTCAAAGATGTAGACCCAGCCCTATCAGCATTGCAGAAGGCCTACCCCAACTTGTTTCATGCTCGCTGACTAGCTTGAGATGGACTCCTGGCCAAATAGTAGGTTCACAGATGCTTCCTCTGTCATAGAGGGATGGAAAAAATGAAAATAAATGGAAACTAAATAACTACAAACAAAGGAGCTCTATTTCAAGCTGGATTGTAACTTAGGAAGAGGGATTACCTCGGGAAAAGATGGCTGATCAACCGAGCTTGATGTCTTCTGTTGTTTTATTAATATTTTTCCTTTCTCAATCAATGGTACAAGAGCAAGATTTGGGACAAGATTTGTTGTGCATTAACTTTCTTTCACCCTAGCTGTTGTGTTTGAGACTGACTGCTCTGATATATAAGACCCCATTGCAAACCAATTAGTGGACTGGCACGACTCCTTTTATTTCTTTCATTTATATGTAAATCCAGCCATAATGCTGAACTAACTTTAGTTAATGGTTACTATGGGGAAATACCAGACTAAGCTGGGACAAATGCCAATGTTGATGTTGCTTGTATGTTTTATTTCCACTCGATTATACACTTTTAGATCCGAGTATTGTTGTTTATTGAAAATCGGAAACAGTTAACTGCCCAGAATTATTTTTTGGCTCATTGCATCGAGTGAGAGTTTAGGTCTTGGGCACCAAATGCATTTACCAATGTACACTGATTTTCTTTTACGTTATTTGTTGTAATTTACACTGTCTGCTCTGACATATCAGAGCTCAGGATAACACAACCATTTGGCTGTTATAGATATACAGGGACATTGAATCACCACAAGAGGGCACCTTTGCCAGGGAATTGTAAGCATAACCTGGGGACTCATTGATTGTGTTCTGTGTTACTTTCAGAAGCCAAGTAATCGGGGTGGAGCACGGTTTTAATTCTTGTGATTAGTTTGGCAGTGACAACCAAATGTCCATCTACTAATGGCACTCAACATTTATAATCTGAAATATCCCTGTTAGAAAGGGGCTACTACCCTTCTAGTTCCCCATTACGTACCTCACCTAAAATTGACTGAGCTCCCAGGAAAATCATACTGTATGTTGTATAAATAACACCTGATTGGGAAAAATTATTTTTACAAGATCTTCTAATCTGTTTCTAGTCTGGGCAAATAGGGAAGGAGAAGAGGGATAACCATAGGACTTGCTGCATAATGTCTTGTCAATAAGAAGGGGGGTTTGTGGGATGCTAGTTTTGAGGAATTAATAGGGTTAAGATACAACAAGATGCAGGGGGAGGGGGCAGGGAAGATACTGTTAGGAGCACAATTCACAGGAAACGAAGGTTGCGATCCAGACAGGACAATTACTTTCTAGATTTTCTAGATTGCATTGGAAGATTTAGGGACAAAGCAATTAGGAAAAATTGCTAATTGTATTCATATTGCTACTTGGAATATCAAGGGGGACGAAAAAATCAAAACAATATCAGATATTAAAGCATTTGAAATTGCTGAATATAGACATTGCCTATGTTTAAGAGACACATCTTCTGGACATAGAAGCATTCCAACTTCACAAGCAGCAATTTGGACATTTTTTTGTGGCAGAGGGGATGACTAATAGCTGTGGGGTAATGATCCTCATACATAGGCGGATTCCTTTCATAGCAATCAATGTGATTCGAGATCTGAAGAGTAGATATGTTTTTGTCCAGGGCCTCCTTTACAATAAAGAGATAGTACTAGGCAGTGTGTATGGACCGAATCAGGATACCCCAGATTTCTTCTCACAACTTGCCCATCTCTTACAACCACTCCTTCCCATCCCATTGATTATTGAAGGAGATTTTAACCTAGTATATGATCCGGTGATGGATAGGTCAGGTTAGCTAAGAAAAGGTCTATCTCCTGCTCATAGGCACTCCAGGAACTGATGGATCAGACTGGAGTATATGATATTTGGAAGGTATTCCATCCCTTGGCAGGGAGTATACCTTTGTTTCACCAGCAAATTTGTCCTCCTCAAGGATAGACTACATACTCCTGTCTCATTCTCTAATACCCGGAACCCTCTACACTCTGATTCTGCCTGGTCCACCCTTGGACCATTCCATAGCTTCTTGTAAAATCTTAATTCTTTCTCTACCAAAAAGAGGCACTAGACAGAAACTCAATGATTTATTATTGAATGACCCTTCCTTAACTAAGCTCCTACAGGAACATATTGACAGCTTTTATGGGGATAATTATGATCCCCAAGGCAGACCAGATATGTTATGGGGGGCCTTTAAAGCATACCTTAGAGGTACTATTATTAGTTTAACCACCCATAGGAAGAAGACTTCCACCTCCCGGATCTCCTACTTACTATCTTGAATCAGGACCCTAGAAAGGGACCTGGTCCCAGAGACACCAGAACCCATAAAGCAAGAACTGATCAAAGTAAAAGCGGCATATATGGATCTCCTTTGGGAGAAATCTGACTATACCATCTTGAGAACCCAGGCATCATATACCGACCAGGGAGAAAAGGTGGGATGTCTCCTGGTGCTCAGGGTTAAACAAATGGAGTCTGCCCATTATATAGCTTTCATAACTTCTTTATCTGATGGCTCCTTGAAGACCCACCCAGAGGACATTGTAAAATAATTTTTTACATATTACAAGGAATTATATGGCCCTATGCCTATCCCCCATGGTATAACAATGGCGTACCTACCTACAAGAGTCCACTCTTCCCCAACTTGCCTTGGAACAGCAAGAGAGTTGCTTGCCCCCATTATGAGTAGGGGAGTTTCTGAGGTTATTAGAGGCTTACCAGCAAATAAAACTCCAGGGATGGATCGGTACACAGCTCTTTTCTATAAAACATTCACAGCCCAATTAGTCCCCATGCTTCTACTCCTATATCAACAATTCTTATTGGGAGTAGATGCAGACCCCACCTTATTTGAAGCATTGATTGTTCTGATCCCAAAACCTGAAAAGTCCCCAGAATATCTAGCAAATTACTGCCCTATCTCGTTAATAAACCAAGACATTAAAATCCTAACTAAACTGTTAGCCAACTGCCTCGGTGCGGTCTTGGACACCCTCATTGGACTGGAACAGGTCAGATTTATGCAGGGTAGATCCTCTTCTGATCATCTAAGAACTCTGTTGCATGTCCTCTCGGTATCCAGGGATGCACTGTTCCCCACTGCTTTAATTTCCATGGATGCCGAGAAGGCTTTTGACAGGGTGCATTGGGAATACTTATTTCATGCTATGGAAGACTTTGGTTTCCCATCAGGGTTTATAGAATGGATTAGAGCACTCTATAAATCCCCTACTGCAAGGGTATCAGGCAATGGGGTGTTTTCAGACAATTTTACCCTCTACTCTGGAACCAGACAAGGGTGCTCCTTATCCCCGCTACTCTTTAATATTTATCCGGAACCACTTATCCGTAACTTGCAGAACTGTCAGGCTATCCAGAGGATCCCCATCCATCCCTGTGAGAACAAAATATATGCTTATGCAGATGATCTCCTCCTTCAAGTCTCAAATTCATGTATATCTACACCCCTATGTTAAATATTATTGAGACCCTTAGCAAGATGTCTAACTACAAATTAAATGTTAATAAAACAATAATCTTCCTCTCAACCATAAACTGTTTAGAATGGATGTACTGCCTTTAGGTTTCACTTGGAAACAAGAGTCCCTCAAATACCTAGGCATAGAATTATCTAGAAACCCCAGACAAATTATTAAATTGAATTTGGATTCTCTAGTTTCTGCAGTTTCTCAAGATTTAGACCACTGGGCTTCACTTCCAATATCTTTGTGGGGTAAAATAAATCTAATCAAGATGAATATTTTCCCTCGGCTCTTATACCCCATTTCTGTGCTTAATATCTCACTCCCAGCTTTGTGGTTCAAGAAATTACAATCCCTATTCACCAAATTTATCTGGAGTAATAAGTCCCCCAGGATAGCTTATCATATCCTGGCTGCTCCCAAATACAATGGAGGACTGTGCCCCCCTCACGTACGACTCTATTATTGGGCCAGCCACATTAATAAATACCTGAAATGGCTATATCAAAACAATTTACACTCTGCCCCGTCCTGGACCAAAACTGAACTAACTCTCATGCTTTCATATAGTTTAGACCCCGAGGGCCACTTTTATACTAAAGAAAGCCTCCTTCCCCTAAAGCTCAAGAACTCTACAATTTCTATATCCTTAAAGATCCATACCCAGATCTGTCATTATCTTAAATATAATCATATTAAGGACCTTCACCAACCGATAGTGGTAAATCTGCAACTCAAAATAGATGGCAAACCAATCCCCTTAACATGGTTCCCTGCTTTACGGAATTTGAACATAACTCATTTTGTTACAGGTGATGGTCTATGGCTCTCGGTTAAAGAACTTATGGCTAAGCTAAATACATCCTCCAGGTTCTCCTTTAGGCTTCTCCAGGTACTACTTTTATTAATACACACAGGTCAATCATCCCAGTTAACCCAAACCTCTCCCTTTTCTAAGGAACTACTAGGGATCTGTGGAAACTCCAAAGCAATTTCAAATATTTATAATACAATATACCTTTGGAAATTTCCAGACAGTTATGGGCCAACCCAACTCTGGGAATCCTTTTTTCCAGACCGGAACATAGAATGACCAGCTATCTGGAGAAACTGTCACCAAATGGTTACACAGGACAGACTTAGACTCATGGAAATGTATATCTTGTATAATGCCTATTACACTCCATGTAAATTAGCCAAGCTGGGATTAGCACCTACTTCATTATGTGTGAGATGTCAACAAAACGAAGGGACATTATATCACATCTTTTAGTTTTGCCCTAAAATCTCTCCATTATGGGATATCACCAAACAGCTTTCAGACCCTCTGCTTGGTCTTAAGGACCTATTTACCCTGGAAATTTGTCTCATGGGAGACCTATCAGGTATTAGAGTACATTACCGTAAATACCATATGTCCCTTATAGTTATGTCAGTCAAGAAGCTGGTGTTACGGCACTGGATTGATCAATTAGAAATCCCCTATACTGAATAGCTAACTGAAATCTTGGCTAATTTGCATACAGAGAAAGCCATTGCTAATTTAAACAACACAAAGAAAAGATTTATAAAATATGGGACCCTCTCTATACACTATATTCATTATAACATAGACCTTCGTAGTGTAATTCTTGTTTACTTCAAACCAGGATGGATCTACAACCAGTCTTAGCAACTTAGATACAGTTATTATTGTTGCTCTAACAAGGGAGGGAAGGGAGGGCGGAAGGAGGGAGAGGGAAGGGTGGTAAGGGGAAGGGGAAGGTGCAGACTTAGGTATAACCAACGTCCTATGTATTCTATGTCTGTATATTTACATCTGCCTTTGCGTAATTTTGTAAAAGACGCTAATAAACTTTAAATTGAAATAAAAAAAAGAAAGAGCCGGTCCAGAACTTAGGAATGAAGTTGAAAATACAGTCAAGCATGTATTGTAGCATTCCTCAAGTTGCTATATTCACATAACCACTGAAATGTGGAGTAGTGGCCCAATGGCTGCAGGCTCATACATGTGTGTAACTGCACACTGGGTGGAACTTTCAGGAATGAGTCATGATTTTTTTAGCAAATATGACTTTGCAAATCATATGGGTGGAACTGGCACCAGCACTGGCCAAAGCAGCAGCAAATCCTCTGTGCTGTATAAGCATGCCACACTTGCCATGAAAGCATGGTTGTGTTATACAGTGCAGGCAACATTTTGTGTTTAGTTTTAGAGGAGGTGGACAGCTGGCTGCACCTGGTCTCGCTAAAGATAGGGGGCCAGATTTACAGAACCCATGCAGCTGCAGTAAAAACCTGGCGCAAGTGGGTTGCCACTTGCGGAGCAACAGTTTTTCCTGCATCTGTAGCATTCTCAAAGGTGGAGTTGCTTTTAGACCAGCTCCATGATTTATGGCAGCTTGTGGATATTTTACCCCTCAGCTGTGAAAAAATGCTATGCCCAGTGGGATCAGGTGTAACATTTCCCACAGCTACAGCAGACTGAAAATTTACATCTTTGCAACTGTGATGATTTCAGTCCACAACTGAAGTTGTGGAGTGGGACTGAGTCCCACATCATTTTGTGATTCTGGCCCAGGGTTTATTGCAAGTGACAATGGTTCAAACGTTCTTAAGGCCATTAACAATGAGATTTTTCCAGGGTGCCTTGTTTGGAACACTGTATTAACCTGGTGGTTATAGAATTTGTGGCATAGGTAGACACTGAAGAACTACTGATTGTGGGCAGGTGAATCTTTGTGTGTTCTGAAAGGTCTGGAGAGGCCATGAACCAGCTGTTGGCACTGCAAATAAAAACTAGCCCTTCAGAGCACCAGATGAAGCAAGAGATTATACTGACATGGAACTCAACATTATATACAGTATGGCCTTGTCCAAGTACATGCTGCTGCAAACAAGCTGGGGGGATACTGGGATGCATAGGGAGAGGCATCAATAGTAGAAAACAGGAAGTTGTTATCCCTCTGTACAGACAGTTGGTGAGACCCCATCTGGAGTACTGTGTGCAGTTCTGGAGACCCCATCTCCACAAAGACATAGACAGAGTGGAGGCTGTCCAGAGGAGGGCAACCAAAATGGTGCAGGGCCTGCACCAAGACATATGAAGAAAGACTAAAGGAACTTAATATGTATACCCTTGAGGAAAGGAGGAGAGGGGGACATGATAGAAACTTTCAAGTACCTCAAGGAATCAACAAAGTCCAAGAGGGTGGCATCTTTCAGAAAAGAGATGTGCAAGAACAAGGGGCACAATTTGAAGTTAGAGGGGACGGCTCAGAGATAATGTGAGAAAGTATTTTTCACAGAGAGGGTTGTGGATGCATGGAACAGCCTCCCTGAGGAGGTCGTGAAGTCAAGAACAGTGGGGGAATTCAAGAATGCATGGGACAGACATAAGGCAGTCCTAGTGGGGGATAGGAGGAAGTAAGCTGTTGGTTAACTAGGATCTGCAGCTTATCTGTTAGGTAGGAAAATGGGCAGACTAGGTGGGCCAAGCGGTCCTTATCTGCCATCAAATTCTATGTTTCTATGTTTTTCTGTTTTTCTAAGCAACTGTCATGTCATTCAATCATGCAACACAGGCAGTAAATGGGGACTCTGTCTCTCTAAGCCAGGCCATACCTCTTCTCCATCTGCTGAGGCAGCCCATTGTGAATGTGCAGAGGCAGGTTGAGGTGACTGGTGATGCATTCAGTTATTCATTGGCTGAATTCTTGCTGGAGGTTCTAGAATGCAACAAGCACTTGAACAGCATAGTAACATGAACTGAATTAAGCACTGTGACCATTTTGGACCCCTGATACAAATGTGGGTTGTCCTCAGTAATGCATAGTGGACAACACCAGATCCTATATCTTCAAAAACTTCTCACAAAAGGCACATGAGATGTATGTTTTGAAAAGGCAGCATGAGCAGCTTACTCAGAGGTAAGGCAGGGGTATCTAGTTTTGGAAAGGCAATCGGAATGGAGGGTAAATATTGCAGCAGCACATCTGCAGGCAAAAAAGCACATACATCATTCAATCCACTTTGGGTGGTGCTGTTGCAAGTCGGGGTTGCAGACCATGATTCACTTGAAGCTGCTGATGATGCAGAAAAGGCAGTGGCGAGAGCAGCTGAGGGATACACGGCAGATCAGGTACGGTACATCAAGCTGGTGATGAGGAGCCACTTCTTTACTGGCAGAATATGGTGAAAGACTGGCCATCACTGGCAGCAGTAGCCTCAAAATATCTCAGCTGTTCCCCACCTAGTGTGAGTGCAGAATGTGTTTTCAACTCAGTAGGGACCATTATTATGGAGAGACACACCAACCTTTGTTTTTTTTTTTAATTCTTTTTCCCTCCGGTCAAGGGTTCCGGGAGCCTCTCTCAGGCATCCAACCCTATCCTGCCCTGTCTGAAGTCTCCCCGACTGAACCCTTCTCTCCTCCTCCCCCGCCTCGCAGCTGGCACCTCCAGCTTAACCCCTCCGGGGTGGGGCTGCCCCTCCTACCTTGGGCACTCTTAACTTTGTAAATTCTGCTGCTGACGTGGGCCCTGGGTATAGGATCTGTGAGGGTCGGATGAGTTAGACCCGGTCGTGGGCATAGGGATTGATGCTGCCGCCTACCCCCAGAACTGGGGTTTTCCTATGTTCTGGTTGTGCCCTGCCCCCCCTTCCCATGCGTGTGCACTCCTGACGCACTGGCACACAGCTACCCTGCCAGCATCAGGCACGCTAGTACATGTAGCTCTGTGGTACTGCAGCAGCCCCCCAGTCTCCACCAGGGGCCGCCGGAGCGCCGAGCACCCTGATGCCCTCCCCCCAGGACAGGAGAGCAGCCCAATGGGTGCTCAATCCAGTCCCTCCCCTGACGACCCCCAGCACCCGAGCTCGCTCCTGAACTCGGGTTGCCGGCGTGGTGCGAGGTGTGGCGTCCAGTGCCTCAACCCTCAGTGCCAGTGACACACCAACCTTTCCTCCACCAATGTGAGTATGTTAAAATTTATCAACATGAATCAGCATCATATTCCCCCAAGTAGGTCAGCATCAGTTTGGGCACCACTCACACATGAGAACATGGAAGGTGAAGACAAGCAATGGGCATCTTCCTCAACACAAACAAAGGCCGGCATGGCAGACATAGAGAAGGACCTTCCCTGAAGAGAACATTCTGACATTGAAAATGGTGAAGATAAATTCCCTTGCATTGCAGCAAGACAGCATTATTGGACATGAGTACAAGAAATTTAAACTCATGTCATGTGAAAAATGTAACTTTTTTAGGGCTGTTGGCATGTAGTGTGTGTGGGACACATTTGGAAACCAAATGTTCTCATTTTTCTAATATTGTCTAGTTTGGAATAAAATTTTAAATGCAATTATACTTGTCCTAATTTTATTAAGCCTTGTCACTGATTTGTGGGGCAGGAGGTTGAGTGGTATGCCAAACAATTACCTGACTGTGCTCTGCTGCTGCTGCATGTCAGCACCTTGTGTCCTATTATCAGTGTTGATACTGTTGTCCAAAACAAGCACCTGACTGTACTTCTCTGCTCCTGCCAAATGCCATCTCCTCCTCCTCTGTGGTGAGTGATAATGCCATACTTTCTAGACCTGGGGGTGCAACATGGTGCTGCACATGTTACTCTTCCCTGAAAGATAAATGCCAACCAGGCATAATTTTTGGAAATAGTGGTACCACACAGGTGCTTCACCTACTTGTTCTTCTGCTATAAACAACAAAGTGAAAGAAGGAGACACTGGTACAACTATAAAGTCAAAACTGAAATTGGAGGAGGCAATGGCAATAAGTAATATGACTCACCAGACAGTGGAAGAGAGTGCCACCATCACTGAATTACAGCCCTGCACCTGCCCCACCTTCATAGAAACATAGAAACATAGATTTTGACGGCAGATAAGGACTGCTTGTCCCACCCAGTCTGCCCATTTTCCAACCTAATTGATAAGCTGCAGATTCTAGTTAACCAGCAGCCTACTTCTTCCTAACCCCACCCCCTAGAATTGCCTTATGACTGCCTATGCATGCTTGAATTCCACCACTGTTTTTGACTCCAACCTCCTCAGGAAGGCTGTTCCATGCATCCACAACCCTCTCTGTGAAAAATACTTCCTTAAATTACCTCTGAGCCGCCTCCTTCTATGTTCAAATTGTGCCCTGTTTCTTGCACACTCTTTTTTGAAAGATACTGCCCTCTTGGACTTTGTTGATTCCTTGAGATGCTTGAAAGTTTCTATCATGTCCCCCTCCTTTCCTCCGAGGCTATACATATTCAGCTCCTTAAGTCTCTCTTCATATGTCTTCCGTGCAGACCCTGCACCATTTTAGTTGCCCTCTCTGACAGCTTCCATCCTGTCTATGTCCTTGGGAGATTGGGTTTCAGAACTGCACGCAGTACTCCAGATGGGGTCTCACCAACTGTCTGTACAGAGGGATAATAACTTCCTGTTTTCTACTGGTGATGCCTCTCCCCATGCATCCCAGTATCCCCAGCCCTCCTTGCTGCCCTCTCACATTGCTTGCCCACCTTTAGGTCATCTGATATGACTACCCCCAGGTCCCTTTCCATTTTTGTTGTTGTTAGTATCTCACCCCCCATTGTGTACTCTTCCCCTTGGTTTTTGTTTCCCAGGTGCATTACCTTGCACTTCTTAGCACTGAATCTAAGCTGCCATACATTTGACCATTCCTCTAACCTTGCCAAGTCCCTTCTCATCCTTTCCACCCCACCTTGTGCATCAACTCTGTTGCAGATCTTTGTGTCATCTGCAAAGAGACATACTTGTCCTTCCAGTCCCTCTGCAATGTCGCTTATAAAGACATTGAAGAGGACCGGTCCTAATACTGAACCCTGCGGTACCCCACTAGTAACCCCCCCTTTCTTCAGAGTGGACTCCATTTACTATTACTCTCTGTGTCCTATTCTCCAGCCAATTCTTTACCCAGGCTGTCATCTTGGGACCCACTCCCAGGCTGGCTAACTTGAATATTAGTCTTTTGTGTGGGACTGTGTCAAATGCCTTGCTAAAGTCTAGGTAGGCCAGGTCCACAGCCCCTTCCTGATCTACTACTTTGGTTACCCAATCAAAGAAATCTATCAGATTTGTCTGGCATGACCTTCCCACTCTGAATCCATGCTGCCTTGGGTCCTGAGCCCATCTGGCCTCTACAGTTCTTTCCTTCAGAAGTGATTCCACCATTTTCCCCTACCACTGAGGTTAAACTAACAGGTCTGTAGTTTTCTGCTTCTGCCTTGCTCCCACTTTTGTGAAGCGGAATCACATCTGCCCTTCTCCAGTCCTCGGGTACCACCCTATCCTCCCATGATTTGTTAAAGAGGGTAGTCAGTGGTGTCACTAGTTCTACGCTTAGTTCTTTTAGAATTCTGGGATGAATCCCATCAGGCCCCATTGCTTTGTCCACCTTCAGTTTTAAGAGTTCTTTCAGAACCATTTCTTCTGTAAATGGGCTGGTATCAACTTCTGTATCCAGAGTGTTTCTACTGTTTGTTTTAGGTACCTCCCCCACTTCCTTTGTAAATACTGAGCAAACATATTTGTTTAGTATCTCTGCCTTTTCACAGTCACCCTCTGTCCACCCTCCCTCCTCTTTATTAAGCCTCACTAGCCATCCCTTGGTCTTCCTTCGCTCCCTGATGTACCTATAAAAGGTTTTATCCCCCTTCTTAACTGAGTTGGCTATCTCTTCCTCGGTTTGGGCCTTTGCTGTTCTGACTGCCTTCCCAGCTTCCTTTTGCTTTAACTGATACAGTTCTCTGTCCTGCTCCTTCTGTGATTCTTGTACTTCCTAGATGCTTTCTTTCTCTTGAATCTTCACTGCCACTTCCTTTGAGAACCATAGTGGTTTCTTACATCGTTTCGTTTGTTAATTTGCTTCACAAAGGCTTTTACCTCTGTGATGGCAGTTTTATTCTTCCCCATTGTTCTTCCACCCCTCCTTCCTGCCCATTTGCTAGTGCATTCCTTAGGCACTCACCCATTTTGGCAAAGTCAGCCCTCCTAAACTCCAGTACTTTTGCCTTTGTATGACTTGACTCTATTGCTGTGTTTATTGTGAACCATACTGTTCGATGGTCACTAGTTCCCAGATGGCTACCCACTTCTACATATGTGATCCTCTCTTCATCTCCATTTGAGAGAACCTGGTCTAAGATTGCTCCCTCTCAAGTGGGCTCCAATACTAGTTGTCTAAGGCATGCCCCTTGTAGGGCATCTAGAATAATCCACTCTTTGAAGTGGCTGCTGCAACTGCACTCCAGTTAACATCTGGCATATTCAGATCACCCATCAGCAATATCTCCCCTTTTTCTGCCATTCTAAGTATTCTTTCTATCATTTCCTTGTCCATTTCCTCCCCCTGGAGGAGGTCTGTATCCCCAACCCTGTGCGGTTGTGGTACCATTGCGTCTCCAAATTTACCCACAGTGCTTCTTCTCCTCCCTGTTTTCCCTTTTGTTCTATTGCTTTGATTCCTTCCCTTATGTAAAGAGCTACTCCTCCTCCTCCTCCTCCTCTTTTACCCTCCCTGTCCCTCCTGTAGATAGTGTATCCTGGTATGTTTATGTCCCAGTCATGGTTTTGTGTGTACCATGTTTCTGTGACTGCTACGATATCCAGATGTTCCTCCTCACCACTGTCTTCACCCATGCATGCATCAGGCCCACTACTTAGCCTGGGCTACACCACACTTTCCTGATCTCTTAACCCAGTGTAAATGCCAGACATCAGACAAATGTGAACCTGCTGCAATGTCTGCCACCACTGAAGATGCTCCACACTATGGCCTCATCTGGTCCTGCTCCCCTGGGAATAACATGTACTGCCTTCTCCTCCTCCATTTCTTGCCTCCAGATAAACCCATACTCTTAGCCTGGCATAAATGTCAGACACCAGACTAATGTGAACCTGCTGCCATGTCTGCCACCACTGAAGATGCTCCACACTATGGCCTCATCTGGTTCTGCTCTCCCAGGAATAACATGCACTGCCTTCTCCTCCTCCATTTCTTGCCTCCAGATAAACCCATACTCTTAGCCTGGCATAACTATCAGACACCAGACTAATGTGAACCTGCTGCCATGCCTACCACCTTTGATAATGCTATGCGCTATGGTCTCATCCAATCCTCCTCACCTGGGAACAAGATGCACTGCCTCCTCCTCTTCTGACTCATGCCCCCAGATAAACCTGAACACTTAGCCCAGCACAAATGCCAAACACATTTACAACTGTGCGAACCTGTTTCTGTTGTCCTGCTGCCTGTTCCAACCAGCAACAGTCCTACTCCTCCTCCTGCCCCAGTGGAGCACCTTTATGTTACTACACATCATGGCCACCACTAATGTGATGGAAAGTATCACTCCTTTTTATGTTGATTGCACACATGCGCAAGAAACATGTTGCGTCAGCTTTCTCCACAAGCAGGTTGTGGAGGTGTGGCACTGTTGTGCCCAATGCCCCCACAGCCTGCAAAGGCTTGTCCCCCATCCCCCAATGCCATGGCACGCTGCTGCTGACACTAGTTCAGCCAGCATGCCACAGCCTTCTAAAAAAGTAGCTGCTGCAATCAGGGGCCACCTTGTCATTGCAGCATCAGCCATCCGCTGCAATAAGAAGCGACCGTCATTGCAGGGTGGGATGTGAAACCCCTGATATTGTTTGTGAACATGGCGTGGGTTGCGCGTGTTCATAAACAATATAACCTCCCCACTGTGTTTGTTGCCGGCGGGGCTCTAATCCCGTCAGCTTTGTTGCTCTGTGTTTCTGTTGTTGCCGACGTGGATCCCACCCCTCGGCATTCTGTAACCCTCCCAGTTTTGTTCCTGCCGGCGGGGTGCCCAATCCCGTTGGCATAATCATCCCAAGGTTTCTTTCTGCGATGGGGTGCCCAATCCCCATCGGCTACTGCTGGCCCCCAAGCGAAAGCCTCTGCTGGCATGCTGGGAGCCCACCCCAGCGTGCCAGATGCCCCTGTGAAGGGAAAAATGGTCCTACGACATCTTTTGTTTTTTTTCTCCTGAAAAAAAGGAAACTGTCCCTCGGCACTCGCCCTGCCCTCCACCCACAACCCACACCCACCCACTGCACACCCTGCCTCCCCACACCCCTCTCACCCCATACTTACCTACGGAGCTCGGCGTGATGATCTTCAGTGGACCAGGAACACGTCTGCACTCTTCAAAGCCGACCACGAACTGAGGAAATGCCGGTAAGCTGTATAATGTAATAAATTGGGTTTTTTCAACTTTAGTGCATATCTCGGGCATTTTTGGGACTTGTTTCACCAAATTTTCAACATGGGGTTTTTGGGACCCCTCCTCATGAATTCTTGAACTGTCATACCATTAATTGGGCCTGAAAGGTGGTTTCATGGTCACTGTGCGGAATCACCCTTCAGGGCCAATTAATGAAACAACAGTACCAGTGTTCATGAGGTGGGCTCTCAAAAAGCCTATGTTGCAAATTTGGTGGAATAAATCAAAAAAATGACTGTTTTACGAGCGTGCGTTGCGCAGTTGCTACGTACGCTTGTAACATCACAAATTTAAAATATTTTCATGCCAGATTTTTCATATTGGCATTTTGTCACACCTCCTTGTGAGCAGTATAGCTGTCATTGTTCACTTCCTGGCCGAAATATGTTTTCGCACTTCCGACGCAGAATAGCATGGTCGCTGTGGGAAATCAGTGTTCAGGACAGATTAAGAAAATGACAGTGACACTGTTCATGAGTAGAGGTCCTATAATGCCTATTTTGAAAATTTGATAATGATACTCCATAAAATGACTGTTTTACGAGCGTGCGTTGCACAGTTGGCACACATGGTTGTAACTTCACGAAATTATAGTATTTTCATTCCAGATTTTCAACATTGCCATTTTCCCAGACCTACTTATGAACAGTGCAGCTGTCATTTTTCCCATCTTGGCCAAAATATGTTTTTGCACTTCCGGTGCAGAATAGAGCGGTCGCTGTGGGAAATCACTGTTTTGGACAGATTAAGAAAATGACAATGATACTGTTCATGAGCAGAGGTCCTAAAATACCTATGTTGAAAATTTGGTGTTGATAGCCCATCAATTGACTGTGTTACAAGTGTGTGTTGTGCACTTTCCACGCACCCTTGTAACTTCGCAGATTTGTAATATTGTCACACCAGATTTTCAACAGTGCCATTTGTTCACACCTCCTTATAAGCAGTACAGCTGTCATTTTTCACATCCTGACCGAAATGTGTTTTCACAGTTCTGGCGCAGAATAACGTGGTCACTGTGGGAAGTCAGCATTCGGGACAGATCAAGAAAATGACAGTGGCACTGTTCATGAGCAGAGGTCCTAAAATCCCTTTGTTGAAAATTTGGTGACGAAACTCCATAACATGACTGTGTTACAAGCGTGCATTGAACTGCTTCCACGCAAACTTGTAACTTCGCAAATTTGTAATACTGTCACGCCACATTTTTAACAGTGGCATTTTTTCACAGCTTCTCATGAACACTACAGCTGTCATTTTTCACATCCTGGCTAAAATACGTTTTTGCACTCCTGCCGGACAACAGCACGGTCACTCTGGGAAATCAGTGTTTGGGACAGATTAAGATCGACTGAATGAGAGGGGGAGTGACCGAGCTCAACTGAGCTCTGTCGGGACTGCTGCAGATTTGTTTGTGGGCAGACAGAGGCCCCAACACAAGAGCCCAGTACAAAAGGGCAGCCTGCAGCACTGGGAGAAACAGAACGAGAGAGTGAGTGAGGGAGGGGGAGTGAGCAAACTCACTGAAGCACTGTCAGGACTGCTGCAGATTTATTTGTGGGCAGAAAAAGGCATCAATACAGGCAGGGGGCCAGTACAAAAGGTCATCCTGCAGCGGTGGGAGAAACAGTATGAGCGAGTGAGACAAGGGGACTTAGTGAGCTCAATGGAGCTGTATCAGGACTGCTGGGATTTCTTTGTGGGCAGAAAAAAGGTGCCAATGCAGGCAGGAACCCCGTACAAAAGGGCAGCTTGCAGTGCCAGGACAAACAGAATGAGCAATGAGAGAAGGAGACTGAACGACCTCAACGGAGCTCTGTCAGGACAGCTGCGGATTTCTTTGTGGACAGACAAAGGTACCAATGCAGCCAGGAGCCCCATACAAAAGCTCAGTCTGCGGCGCCAAGAGAAACAGAATGAGCGAGTGACAGAGAGGTAGTGAGCAAGCTCAACGGAGCTCTAGTGTGACTGCTGCAGATGTCTTTGTGGGCAGAAAATGTGGCAACCCAGGCAGGAGCCCACTACAAAAGGCCAGCTTGCAGCACTGGCAGAAACAGAATACGAGAGTGACAGAGGAGGAGAGTGAGCGAGCTCAGTGGAGCTGTGTCGGGACTGCTTCAGATTTCTTTCTGGCTAGAAAAAGCTGCCAGTGTAGGCAGGAGCCCAGTACAAAAGGGCAGCTTGCAGTGCCAGGAGACATAGAATGAGCGAGTGAGGGAAGGGGGAGTCAGTGAGCTCAATGGGGCTCTGTTGGGGCTGCTGCAGATTTGTTTGTGGGCAGAAAAAGGCAGTAAACATGCAGGGGACCAGTACTAAAGGGCAGTCTGCAGTGGCAGGAAAACCAGAATAAGCGAGTGAGTGAGCTCAACTGAGCTGTATTGTAACTGCTGCAAGTTTCTTTGTGGGCATATGAAGGCAACAACGCAGGCAGGAGCCCAGTAGAAAAAGGGTAGCCTGCAGCGCCGGCAGAACAGAATGAGCGAGAGAAGAGGATTCAGCGAGCTCAATGCAGCTTTGTCGGGACTGTTGCAGATTTCTTTGTGGGCAGAAAAAGGCACCAACAGAGGCAGGAGCCCAGTACAAAAGGGCAGCCTGCAGTGCCAGGAGAACCAGACTGAGTGAGTGAGACAGGGGGGAGTGAGCGACCTCAATGGAGCTCTGTCGGGACAGCTGTAGATTTCTTTCTGGGTAGAAAAAGCCACCAACACAGGCAGGAGCCCAGTACAAAAGGGCAGTCTGCAGCACCAGGAGAAACAGAATGAGCGAGTGAGAGAGGGGAAGTGAGCCACCTCAATGGAGCTCTGTCGGGACAGCTGTGGATTTCTTCCTCAGCAGAACAAGGTGCCAATGCAGGCAGCAGCCCAGTACAAAAGAGCAGCCTGAGGCACCGGGACAAACAGACTGAGCCAGTGACAGAGGGCCACTGAGTGAGCTCAACAGACCAACGCAATCAACATTCAGCATTGACAAATTCCTGTTTTTTTTTTATTTTTACTTTTTTGTTTTCATTTTCCTTTTACAGGTACAAAAGACGGGGAGTGGGTTAGAGTCTAAATAATTTCATGCTTGTCTTCACAGGACTCCTCTCCTGCTGCCTCATCTTTAGTAGACAGTAGTATGCCTCCTCCTCCTCCTCCTCCTCCGGAACACCATTCTGCCATTACAAGGCCTGGCCTTCAGTAATGTGATTGTAAGTCTCATTCCAGGATTTTTTATTTCTGTTCAGTTTTCCTTTCATAGGTACACCTTGAGTCCAAGCTATGGGCTGCCAACTGAAGAGGGGCAATAATTTCAGTCTTGGCTTGAGAGGTGAGAGTGGTGGCAGTAAGACTGACAATGGATATACCATGTGGCCAATATAGTGGACAACTGAGGAAAAATAATTTGCCTCGTCTTCACATGTGACACCTGGGAGAACACAGCAGATGTACCATGTAGCCATCATGGTGGCAAAGTTTGGCTAAATGACTTTTTCTCTTCACAGGTGACAGATATAGAGAAAGTTGGATTGGAGAATGAATCTATTGGGCAGCCACAATGGTGGCAAAGTCAGTCTAAATTAATTTGTTTTCTTCAAAGGTGACTCGTACTGTCCTTGTTGTCAGTTATCCCAGTGACTACTTTAGTGAGGTCTACATACAGTAATTTTCCCTTGTCTTCACAGTTCTCCTCCTGTTCTACTGACTTCTCATCCTGGAAGCTAGATTTCTCCTGTACTTCCTCTGTCTGGGGCACATTCATTCCATTTCAAGGGTGGACCATCATCAGTGTGATGGTAGGTACAGTATTCTTTTCAGAAAGTTATTTTTTCTTTTAGTTTTTTTAAATTTGATTTCCTTTTACAGGTATGCTGTAACCTACTATGGGGCGTACTACAGTCTAAATGATTTCTATCTTGTATTCACATCAGGTTTGTTTACATTCTACTATCAAGATTCATTTCTCATCCTCCTACAGCAATCAAGTCACTCCCATCTTCTAATCTCCATCAGATCATTGATGTGGTCAGCCTTGTTAACTAATGCTTGGACCTCTTCCTCCAGCTTCTCCACCAGTGTGTGTGGTTGTATCTAAGTCAAAACATCCTCTGTATCAAGCATATGTAACAGTCCTCCAACTGATGCTTCTGCCTCATTGTACAATTTGCTATGCACCGGGAAAAATACTTGAAATGAGAGAAATAGTAGCAGAAAATAGTAATACAGTGACATCCAGATATGGATAACATTTAAGAACAAGCATTTGTCAGTGCCAAATGTTGATTGCGTTGGTCTGTTGAGCTCGCTCAGTGGCACTCTGTCACTGGCTCAGTCTGTTTGTCTCGGTGCTGCAGGCTGCTCTTTTGTACTGGGCTGCTGCCTGCGTTGGCACCTTGTTCTGCTGAGGAAGAAATCGCAGCTGTCCCGACAGAGCTCCATTGAGGTAGCTCACTCACCCTCTCTCACTCGCTCATTCTGTTTCTCCTGGCGCTGCAGGCTGCCCTTTTGTACTGGGCTCCTGCCTGTGTTGGTGGCCTTCTCTACCCAGAAAGAAATCCACAGCTGTCCCGACAGAGCTCCATTGAGGTCGCTCACTCCCCCTGTCTCATTCACTCATTCTGGTTCTCCTGGTGCTGCAGGCTGCCCTTTTGTACTGGGCACCTGCCTCTGTTGGTGCCTTTTTCTGCCCACAAAGAAATATGCAGCAGTCCCAACAAAGCTCCATTGAGCTCGCTCACTCCCCTTCTCTCACTCGCTCATTCTGTTCTGCTGGCGCTGCAGGCTGCCCTTTTCTATTGGGCTCCTGCCTGCGTTGCTGCCTTCTTATGCCCACAAAAAAATTTGCAGCAGTTACAATACAGATCTGTTGGGCTCACTCACTCGCTCATTCTGGTTTTCCTGCCACTGCAGGCTTCCCTTTTGTACTTGTCCCCTGCATGCATTGCTGCCTTTTTCTGCCCACAAACAAATCTGCAGCAGTCCCAACAAAGCCCTGTTGAGCTCACTGACTCCCCCTTCCTCACTCGCTCATTCTGTGTCTCCTGGCACTGCAGGCTGCCCT
This sequence comes from Neoceratodus forsteri, assembly GCA_016271365.2. NCBI lineage: Eukaryota > Metazoa > Chordata > Ceratodontiformes > Ceratodontidae > Neoceratodus > Neoceratodus forsteri. The sequence continues at coordinate 452,662,688 of CM057452.1, read as the reverse complement.
TTTGTACTGGACTCCTGCCTGCAATGGTGGCTTTTTCTGGCCAAAAAGAAATCTGAAGCAGTCCCGACACAGCTCCACTGAGCTCGCTCACTCCCCCTCTGTCACTCTCACATTCCATTTCTGCCGGCGTTGCAAGATGGCCTTTTGTAATGGGCTCCTGCCTACATTACCACATTTTCTGCCCACAAGGAAATCTACAGCAGTCACACTAGAGCTCCGTTGAGCTCGCTCACTACCGCTCTATCACTCATTCATTCTGTTTCTCATGGCGCCCCAGATTGCGCTTTTGTGTGGGGCTCCTGGCTGCATTGGCACCTTTGTCTGTCCACAAAGAAATCTGCAGCTGTCCCGACAGAGCTCCGTTGAGGTCTCTCAGCCTCCCTATCTCATTGCTCATTCTGTTTGTCCTGGCGCTGCAAGCTGCCCTTTTGTACGGGGCTCCTGTCTGCATTGGCGCCTTTTTCTGCCCACAAAGACATCCCAGCAGTCCTGATAGAGCTCCTCTGAGCTCACTAAGTCCCCTTGTCTCATTCGCTCATACTGTTTCTCCCACCACTGCAGGCTGGCCTTTTGTACTGGGCCCCTGTCTGTATTGAAGCCTTTTTCTGACCACAAAGAAATCTGCAGCAGTTCTGACAGTGCTTCGGTAAGTTCATTCACTCCCCCTCCTTCACTCGCTCTCTCGTTCTGTTTCTCCCAGTGCTACAGGCTGCTCTTTTGTACTGGGCTCTTGTGTTGGGGCCTTTCTCTGCCCACAAACAAATTGGCAGCAGTCCCCCCAGAGATCAGCTGAGCTCGGTCACTCCCCCCTCTCACTCAGTCGATCTTAATCTGTCCCAAACACTGATTTTCCAGAGTGACCGTGCTATTGTCCGGCAGGAGTGCAAATACATATTTTAGCCAGGATGTGAAAAATGACAGCTGTAGTGTTCATAAGGAGTTGTGAAAAAATGCCACTGTTGAAAATGTGGCGTGACAGTAGTACAAATTTGCTAAGTTACAAGGGTGCATGGAAACAGTTCAACGCATGCTTGTAACACAGTCATGTTATGGAGTTTCGTCACCCAATTTTTAACATAGGGATTTTAGGACTTCTGCTCATAAACATTGCCACCGTCATTTTCTTAATCTGTCCCGAACACTGATTTCCTACAGTGACCACGTTATTCTGCGCTGGAACTGTGAAAACACATTTCGGTCAGGATGTGAAAAATGACAGCTGTACTCCTTATAAGGAGGTGTGAAAAAATGGCACTGTTGAAAATCTGGTGTGACAATATTACAGATCTGCAAAGTTACAAGGGTGCATGAAAAGTGAGCAACGCACACTTGTAACACAGTCAAATGATGGGTATCATCACCAAATTTTCAACATAGGCAATTTAGGACCTCTGCTCATGAACAGTATCATTGTCATTTTCTTAATCTGTCCTGAACAGTGATTTCCCACAGTGACTGCTCTATTCTGCACTAGAAGTGCGAAAACACATTTCGGCCAAGATGGGAAAAATGACAGCTACACTGTTCATAAGTAGGTCTGGGAAAATGGCAATGTTGAAATTCTGGAGTGAAAATATTAAAATTTTGCGAAGTTATGAGCGTGCGTGCCAACTGCACAGCGCATGCTCGTAACACAGTCATTTTATGGAGTATCATTAGCAAATTTTCAACATAGGCATTTTAGGACCTCTACTCATGAACAGTGTCACTGTCATTTTCTTAATCTGTCCTGAACACTGATTTCCTACAGCGACCGCACTATTCTGCGCCGGAAGTGTGAAAACACATTTCAGCTGGCATGCGAACAATGACAGCTGTACTGCTCACAAGGAGGTGTGACAAAATGCTAATGTTGAAAATCTGGCATGAAAATATTTTAAATTCGTGAAGTTACTAGCATATGTAGCAACTGCGCAACGCACGCTCATAAAACAGTCATTTTTTTTTTTTCCACCAAATTTGCAACATAGGCTTTTTGAGATCCACCTCATGAACACTGGCACTGTTATTTTGTTAATCAGCCCCGAAGGGTGATTCGACACAGTGACTGCAAAACCACCTTTCAGGCCTGATTAATGCCATGACAGTTCCAGAATTCATGAGGAGGGGTCCCAAAAACCCCATGTTGAAAATTTGGTGAAAACATTCCCAAAAACGCCCGAGATATGCACTAAAGTTGAAAAAATCCTATTCATTACATTATATAGCTTACTGGCATTTCCTCAGTTCGTGGTCGGCTTTGAAGAGTGCAGACGTGTTCCCAGACCACCGAAGATCACCGTGCCGAGCTCCGGAGGTAAGTATGGGGTGAGGGAGGTGTAGGGAGGCAGGTTGCGCAGTGGGAGGGTGCGGGTTGTGGGAGGGGTGCAGGGAGACTACAAGGGACCATTTCCTTTTTTTCAGGTAAAAAAAAAAATGCGGGACAGTTTTTAACTTTACAGGGGCATGTGGCATGCTGGGGTGGACTCCCAGTATGCCACCAGTCTGCTTTGGGGCAGCTGTAGCCAATGGGGATTAGGCACTCCCTCGGCAAACAACAAAAGGCGGGGAATTTTTTATGCCGATGGGGATTGGGCACCCCGTCGCGCAGACAATAAAACCGGGGAAAGATTATGCCGACGGGAGTGGGCCTCCGCCGCAAATAAACATGGGGTGGTAAATATTTGTGAATATGGCAGCAAACTGCCTCCATGTTCACAAATAATATCAGGGATCCTACATCCTGTCCTGCAATGACGGATCACTCCCTCATTGCAGCGGATGGCTGACGCTGCAGTGATGAGGTAGCCCCTGATTGCAGCGGCTGATTTTTTAGAAGGTTGTGGCACGCTGGCTGAACTAGTTTCAGCAGCAGCGTGCCACAGCATTGGGGGATGGGGGACAAGCCTTTGCAGGCTGTGGAGGCATTGGGCACAACAGTGCCACGCCTCCACAACCTGGTTGTGTAAAAAAACTGAAGTAACATGTTTCTTGTGCATGCGCGCAATCAACATAAAAATGAAGTAAAAAAATAATTGCCTTCCAAAGTAAGAAACACTCCTAAATTAGATAGCCAGATCTGGGCAAGTCCCACACAGCAACAGGATTCAATTACCCTACTGATAAATATCTGCAAATAGAGAAACAGCAACAAAAGGTGCTTAGAAATACAATGGTGTAAAACACTGTCTCACCAAAAATTAAAAAAAAGACCACTAAAGATACTTACCTTTACTTGTAGGTCACTACAAACTGATACTCAAGTTGAAGATCATCATCTGTATCCAATTTTTTGTAGACAACATCCACAAAGTACAGCAGTAGTATATAAGATTTCTGGAAAGCCATCTCATTTCTGGGCATCCTACACATTTATCCAGCCATAAGAACTCACTTTTATTTTTCAGGCACTAAAGTACATCTTGACAGTTATGGAGGAGGCTCCCATAGCACAGGACCAGCAGAAGCAGCAGCATGTATGATTTCTGGGAGCCCATCTCATTTCTGGGTGTCCTGAGAATTGTTCCAGCCATTGTGAATTCACTTTTATTTTCTGGGCACTAAAGTGTATCTTGTCAGTTGCCGTAGAGACTTGTATAACACCACACCCGATAATGTAGCAGCAGCAGAAGAGTATAAGGTTTCTGGTAGCACATCTAATTTCAAGATCATTTGGGGCAGTTACACAATGTAAGGTATCATATGGCAGCATGTAGCACCCGTAAAATGTTTTGGCACACTAGATAAAAAGTCTGGGAGAAGATAATTTATGTAAACTGTGATTTATGAACAGTTATCACAGAGTCATGACAACAGTGTTGGGGACAGTAAAAACACACAGCACAGTACCATGTAGCACTACATGTAGTAGCCTAACAGGTAACACTTTAAGTGTCCTTAACTACACTGTAATTACTGTATAACTATGCTGTAACTTCACACTGTAACTACTGTATAGTTTCATGTAACTACTATGTAGTTATTAACTAGTTTCACATGTGTGTATGGTGTAGTTATGCAACTTGCATACATGTGCAACTACTACACTCTCCTTTTTGGCACAAATCATTTGATTCTGACAAGTGTAACTACACATGTAACAGCTGTTGCAAGTGTAACAGAAAATCTATTGTGCAACTACCACTCTATCTCTTATGGCATTGTGTTATTTGCTCGTATAAGGGCAAGTGCATATGAAATAGCTATTGCAAATTGTAACAGCAAATCTGTTGTGTAACTACTATGTTACTACTTTTGACATTATTAAATCTGTTCTTACAAGTGTAACTACACATAAATGCAGGTCATGTGCACTGTTTCAACTATCTATGTCTATGACATTTATTTAAAAGGTAATCACACAGAAAAATGTTAAAGTGTAATCAGAGTGCTAACTAAAATATGAATGCAATGCAACTTCAGTCTGCTACAGTTAAATGCACTGACTGGCGACACTTTAGATGATGTTCCATGTCTTTATTCCTTTTTTCATGAATTTGCAGGTCAGTAAACATGCAGTCTAATATTGTGAATTGATATGTAATTGTATGCAAAAATATTTCATTTGCATAATTACTAACTGGCACTAAAACAATATCATGGCTAAGAAATAATGGTACTGTTTTCACAATTAATGCTTAGGTAATATGTATTTGCAGTTGCACACACTTACATTTAACATGTCAGTACTGTAACTGTGATGTAAGTACTCATTCAGAAATCAGTCCCTTATTAACTTACTGCTTACTAAACATGCAGTCTAATATTAGACCCTATTCACATAGGCGGCAGGGAATATGCCAAATGTGCATTCCCAGGCCTGGTGAGCAACAGCAGCTATCCTGTCAGATGGACTGACCAGGAGCAGACTGAATCCTGCACTCTGTGTGGATAGGGGAATTGTGGGTTATGAGTGGTATTCCCATTACTGCTGTTTTCCAGGAAGGTGACATACTGGTCCATCTATGTTTACTGCCTTGCCGCCAGCCCTCATGGTATAGTTAGAGGGCTGGGATAGCTTTATGTGAAGGATTATGCTATGGCAGCCACACTGTTCAGCCAGTGGGAAAGGCATGTAATGGCTAAGGAAGATTCCCTGCCTGTGTATCCGACACCACCCACCACCACTCTACACAGCAGATCAGTGATAAAGCATGGTATGTAGTCATGCCCCACCCCCAGTCACCCATCTGGGCAGTAGCAGTCCAGGAGTGTGGGTGTAGAAGAGGTGTGGGTCAATGCCACAGAAGCAGCACATTTCTTAATAACTATAGCACTGTTACACGACAATAAGTAATTATATAAATAATTTGTATTGTATAAGTAAACAATGTAGTTGTATAGCAATTAACAATATTAGAGGGCATGTTTATTAAGCAGTAAGTGCATGAGGGAATGATTTATGAAGGAACTAGAATACAGACACGGAACATCATCTAAAGAGTTGACAGTCAGTGCATTTAACTGTAGCAGACTGAAGTTGCATTGCATTCATATTTAGTTACAATTCTGATTACACTTTAACATTTTTCTGTAAGATTACCTTTTAAATAAATGTCAGATAGACAGACAGTTGAAACAGTGTACAGGACCTGCATTTATATGTAGTTTCACTTGTAAGAACAGATTTAATAATGTCAAAAGTAGTAACATTATAGTTACACAAAGATTTGCTGGTACAATTTTCATTAGCTATTACATATGTCATTTTCCTTATACTAACAAATAACACAATGCTATAAGAGACAGAGTGGTAGTTGCAAAATAGATTTTCTGTTACACTTTGCAACAGCTTTTACATGTGTAGTTACACTTGTCAGAATGAAATGATTTGTGCCTAAAGGGAGACTGTAGTAGTAGTAGTAGTCTCCAAGATGGAGATTAGTGCCCAAGAAGTGGATAAGCAGAAAAGGGGCAAAATTCAGCAGAAGGGCAGACAGCAAAGAGAACCAGGGATAAATGACAACCAAGGAAAGGGCTGAAGTAGAACAGTGAAACAGTCTAGGGAGGTCAAATCATGGAAAGCCATGTGTGCAAATGCCAGGAGCCTTAGCAACAAGATGGAAGATCTGGAGGCTGTCATGGTACAGTCAGACCTGGACATTGTGGCCATCACTGAAACCTGGTGTAATGATAACCACGACTGGGAGATGGCCATACCTGGCTACAACATATTCAGAAGAGACAGAGCAGGCAGGAAGGGAGGAGGAGTGGCACTGTATGTGAAAAATGACATAAGGGCCACAGAGATCCAGGAAGAACAAAATGGGGAGAGATACTGTGGGTTAAGCTGGAAAGGAAAATGGGACAGCCATCCCACAGGTGTGGTCTATAGACTACCAGCCCAGGAGGAAGAAACAGATAGGGAGTTGATGCTAGCCATCCAAAGGATGGCAGACAAGGGTGAGGTAGTACTGGTTGGAGACTTTAATATTCCAGACGTGGACTGGAGCATCCAGCAGCAGCATCAACTGGAGCAGATTTATCCTGGTCTCCTTCAGGGTGCCTTCCTCCAAACTGGTCATGGAACCAACTCGGCAGAAGGCAATACTGGAACTTGTGCTCACAAACAGGGACAGTGTGATGGGGTAACAGTGGGGGAGCACCTGGGAAACAGTGACCACCAGTCATTGTGGTTTGAAATCACAGAAATAGCAGAACCAAACCACACAAAAACACGTATCCTGGATTTTAGGGGGCAGACTTTGGGAAAATGGGGAGATACTTGAAAGAGGCATTAAGGGAATGGGACAGGAATCAGGGGTTGAGAAACAGTGGGCAGTATTTAAAATGGGATTACAAGAACAACAGAATTATGCATTAAGCAGGTTAGCAAGAGGAAAAGGAAGAGAGACCATTATGGTTTTCCAAAGAGGTAGCAAAAAAGTGAAAGCCAAAAGATTGCATTCAGGCAATACAAAAAGACACAGGCAGAAGGGGATAGGAGAAGTACCAGGAGAAGTAAAGGGGCAGGGAGGTCAGTAAGGAAGCCAAAGCTCAGACAGAAGAACACATTGCAAAATCAGTGGGTAGAGGGGACAAAACCTTTTACAGGTACATAAGTGAAAAAAGAAAGACAAAGGGAGGGATAGTGAAACTGAAGGGGGAGGATGGGGGCCACGTGGAGGATGACAACAGAAAAGCTGACATATTGAACAGGTATTTCTGCTCAGTCTTTACTGAGGAAGAGGAGGGTAATGGGTCTGAAGGGAGTACAAGGGGTGAGAATGGTGCAGAAATGGATACAAGTCCCTTTACACGAGAAAGGGTCCTTAAGGAACTGGAAGTAATAAGAGTTGAGAAAGCAATGGGGCCAGATGGGGTGAACCCCAGGGTCCTTAAAGAACTAAGAGAGGTGGTGGCTGAACCTCTGGCTATCCTGTTTAGCCGATCACTGGAAACAGGGGAGGTACCCAAAGACTGGAGGACAGCAGATGTAGTCCCCTTACACAAAAGTGGGAACAAAGAGGAAGCAGGGAACTACAGACCAGTCAGCCTCACCTCGGTAGTGGAGAAGATCATGGAAGCACTACTGAAGGAGAGATTGGTGGAACATCTGGTTGTCAATGGACTACAGGACCCAAGGCAGCATGGTTGCACCAGGGGGAGGTCATGTCAGACCAACCTCGTTGAATTTTTTGACTGGGTGACTAGGGAGGTGGATCGGGGAGGGCAGTGGACATGGTCTATCTGGACTTCAGCAAGGTCTTTGACACTGTGCCACGTAGAAGACTATTACACAAACTGGGGAATATGGGTGTGGGCAGGACAGTAGTGTGGTGGGTAGGTAACTGGCTGGGTGGCAGGACACAGAGGGTGGTGGTAAATGGCTGTCACTCCACAGAGGAAGAGTGACCAGTGGGGTACCACAGGATCAGTGCTGCGACCGGTCCTATTCAACATCTTCATCAGTGACATCGCAGGACCTAGAAGGCAGAATTTCACTCTTCGCTGATGACACAAAGCTCTGTAACAGAGTAGACATGCCAGAGGGTGTAGACAGAATGAGAAGCGACCTGCAGAAACTTGAGGAATGGTCAGGGGTTTGGCAGTTGAAATTCAATGCAAAGAAGTGCAAGATAATGCATATGGGGCACAAAAACCCTGGCACAATATATCAATTGGGGGGTGAGGATATAGCATGCACCAAGCAGGAAAGGGATCTTGGGGTTGTCATCTCTGATGACCTCAAGGTAGGGAAACAGTGTGACAAGGTAGCAGGTAAAGCAGATAGGATGCTGGGACGTATAGGCAGGGGCATCACCAGCAGGAAAAGGGAGGTCATAATTCCGCTATACAAGACACTAGTGAGGCCCCACCTGGAGTACAGTGTACAGTTCTGGAGACCATACCTACGTAAGGACATAGACAGGGTAGAGAAGGTTCAGAGGAGGGCAACAAAGATGGTGCATGGATTGCATCACAAGTCCTATGAAGACAGATTGAAGGAACTGAACATGTACTCCCTGGAGGAGAGGAGGGAGAGAGGGGATATGATAGAGACATACAAGTATCTTACAGGAAGGAACAGGGTGCAGGAAAACACTATTTTTAAGCGAAAAAGATGTTCCAGGACAAGAGGGCATGGGATGAAGTTGGAGGGAGGACGATTCAGAGGAAACATGAGAAAGATTTTCTTCACAGAACGGGTGGTGGACAAGTGGAACACCCTGCCAGAGGAAGTGGTGGGGGCTGAAACAATCACGGGATTTAAGAATGCATGGGATAGACATAAAGGAATTCTGAAGGTCAGGTGTAAGGGGCAACAGACTTCTAGGAAAACAAACAAACTTACAAGCTCAAATGGGAACACTGGGTGGGCCATAGGCCCTTATCTGCCGACACTGTCTATGTATCTATGTATCTATGTATCTAGTTGCACATGTATGCAAGTTGCATAACTACACCATACTCACATGTGAAACTAGTTAACAACTACATAGTAGTTACAGTACATGTACATACACAGCAGTTACAGTGTAGTTACTTCATGCAAATTGTGTGTAACTACTTAACATGCAACTGTGAAACTAGTTAACAACTCCATAGTAGTGAAGTTACAGCATATTTATACAGTAATTACAGTGTAGTCAAGGACACTTAAAATGTTACCACCTAACATATTTACTGTGGTAGTTGAGAAAAATCCTGGGAGCACAGAATTTATGTATATTGTGCTCTTCTCCCAATTTCCCCAAAATGTTGTGCTCCATTCACTATTTCCCCAAAGTGCATCACAAGAACTGTGGCAGGGGGACTAAATTATAATGCTTCACCTTGTAGTAGAAACCAGCAGTATGAGATATTTATTCTATTTGAGAAAAATTTTTGGAGCATATAATTTATGGATATTGTTCTTTTCTTATAATTTCTCCTGATGTGTTGTGTTTTTCTTGCAATTTCCCCAAAAGTGCGTAACAAGAACTGTGATGGGGGACTAAATCTTAGCACCACACCTTGTAGCAGAAAGCAGCAGCACAAGATCTTTATTCTAGGAGTACATATTTTATGTATTTTGTGCTTTTCTCACAATTTCCTTTAAAGTGCATAACAAGAACTGTGGTGGTGTGGGGGGTATGACTCATAGCACACCAACTTGTAGCAGAAAGCAGCAGCAGAATGGTAGTATATCGATTGAGCATGGAAATATGAGCAAAGTAATGTGGCCAAATTAATTATGGTGACTACAACTTGGGTGACTGTGCAGTTACAGCAACATGAACAACTGAGTGACTGCACATCATGAAGATCAGTATTATAGCCTACCCCCAGTGACCAGGTGTGGCGTGTAATCATAACCTAAGAAATAGGGGGTCCCAGGTGCAGCCCCCCCATGGAGAGTGCAGGGGGATGGAACCCCCCCCCCCGCGTAACATGGATGCACCTGTGGGATAACAGGAAGGTTTACTGTAGGTGCAGATGTTGTTGCAAGATGAGTTCTCACTGACCTAGGGGAGAGGGCAAGGAGCAGCTCTCATAGCATGGCACAGATTGTTGTGGAGAGAATGTCTGGAGCTCAGAAGCCGTTGCTGGAGCATTGCCTGATGTTCACCTGTTGCAAAAGACTGTCCAGGGAATACAGTAGACAGAGAGAGTGTGTCCGGTGACACCCGGTACAAACAGTGAGCTCGTGATTCCTGTATCTGTGTGGTATTGCTTATAACTTACAGATGCAAGTGTAATATAATCGCTGCAATTACGATTACTGCACTTTACAGTCGTTCAAAATGTACTAGCTGTAATGCAGTTGCCCAATTTGTAATTGCCCTATAAAATTCACCCAGTTGACATGAAACCCAGCAGACTGTATTTATTCTGGTAACTGAGAAAAAGTCTGAGAGAAAAAAACAGTGATAATGTAAGAAGTGTGCAGCTGCTCAAAAAAGAGAACAGTACAGAGAGGAAACCATATTTTTTTTTATTTTCTTAAGCAATAGGAGAATAGCTGACAGAAGACTTTAAATAGATATAAGGAAACAGTATCAGAAATCAGGACAGGTATACATGAAGATGTATAACATTTGTTTTGTGTTTTTTTACTTTTTTATTTTTTCTATATATATTTTTTTTTACAACAGGTGAAGATAAGAATAAAAGGAGACAGTATAACAGATAACAGCTGGAATAAAGAAGAATAAAGACTGAAACAAACAGGCTACTGCCTTGAAGTTCTGCGAGATCCTTGAGAATGCTCCATTGATTTCAGAGCAACACCACAGTACATGCTTTTATGGCAACAGCTTCCCAGGAGAGCTCCTCTATCTCCCACACAGCTGGGTCACTTCATAACAGAGGGATGTAGTAGGAGGATCTGAGTCTGGTCTCTCAGATGCCACCCACAGCACCTGAGTTCACCTGCAGCTTCCTCTCCTATTCCCCTCTGTTTCCTCTATGCCCCCCTGCAGGACCTGTCCATTGCATGATGACCCGATATTGTGCCTCTTTTTCTGCAGACCACCATGTGGCACAGAAGGAGCAGTACGGGTGCCACTCCCTCCACCTATCTCAGCTGTCTCATTCTTTTTTCAAGTCCTCTCATGCTTCTCCCACTCCTGTCGGTGCCTCACCTTAAGGTGGACATGCTGGACACCTGTGCCCAAATGGCTTCCCCATTTACCATGCCAAACAACCACATAACACAATGTGCATCTCATTATGCTGTTGTTGGTGGGGTCAATTACAAAAAAAGTCCTAGACAAGGGAATTTTGCTGCTGCTGAGTGGAGGAGCTAAATGCTCTAGGGAAGAACTCCTCATCATGGGGCTCACATGGCTACACAATCATGGGGGTGGCACAGGGGCAGGGGCAGGTGCTGCAGTAGGTACAGAACCCACAGGATCAGAGACAACTGGTGGTTATTGTCTCTCCACTGTATGTTGCTGCTGGTGCTACGATGTTGGTGGGGGGGAAGGGGACTGGTTAAAATGCCTGGTCCTGCAGGTCCAAAAGTTTTGCCTCTTCAGGTGGTTGGGATGGCATGTCCCATCCACTGACTCCATCTCTTTCTCCTTGCTGGGACTGTTCCCAGTCGCAGTCCCCCAGTGTCCTCCTCAACAGCGCCTCTCATTTTAAGTAGAAAAAACTGAGTAAAGGGCAGAAAAACATAACAAATAAAAAGTTGAGAATCTAAAGAAAATACACCTAAACAGTGCATTTAGGACCAGAGAACATGCACTGATAGAAGCAGGGAAGACACAGTAGCTGAATAAGAGCCGAGAGAGTGCAGTTACTCACATTTCTGCCTAGCCCTCACTACTTGTCCCCCACTAGTGTCTTTGGCTGATAAAGGTGTTTTTCCTCATTGTTAGCAGCAGTAGCTCCAATGGAACCTCGTGGCAGATAGCAGCAGAGTCAGCAGAACAAGAGCAACTCTTTCTAGCTGCTTCAGCTCTTATCAGGACCCTCAGCTTGATTTTGCCACTGCAGAACTAGCGGCAACTACAAAGCCCTCAACACAGCTTGCTGCTAAAGATCCAGCAGGAACTAAAGGAGCCTAAACTGCAGCATGTCATCATGAGATAACAGCCAATCCAATGCTTCAATTCTGGGCACCAATTTTAAATCCACACATAGCCCTTTAAATCCCTGCTGCATTTCCAGACAAACACAGTGCCTGTAGGGCTGGAGGACTCACACTGATTGAAGCAGGAAAGACAAAGTAGCTGAATAGGGTCTGAGAGAGTGCAGTTACTCATTTTTCTGCCTAGCCCTTGCTACTTGTCCTCTGCTAGTGTCTTTGGTAGATAAAGGGGATTTTCATCATTGTTAGAGCTAGCAGCTCCAACAGAACTTTGCAGCAGATAGCAGAGTCACTATATAGTACTACCCTCCCACTCGCCCCCGCTTACCCATTAAGGTAGCAGGCCAGAGACACAAGCAGCTACACACCCAGAGGCTTGGATACTAAATCTGCTTTGGCTGCAGCATTAACTTATTGTTTCTGGCAGCATAGCACATCGAGGGAGCTACCCTCCCTGCTTCCACATTCCCACCAACCCTAGGCTCATCTACCTTTATAGGCTGTCGTCCAGGAAGTGGAATTCAACTTCCTGCTTAGGGAAGGGAAAAGGGAAGTGACACCAACATAATACAATCAACATAGTAGGTCATTTTGGAATAAGTATCTGTCAGTAAGACAGTACAAAAAAAGAGGAGGAAGGAAGGTGCGAGGAAAAAAGTGAAACAAAAAAAAAAGAAAGAAGAAAAAAAAACCTTGGCCTTGGATCTAGCAAGTCAGAGGGAGGTAACAATTTAAGGAAGGCCAAATATAGTCTGGGGATAGGAGCCTGCAGGTAGGAGAAAACAGTCCATCAAGAGTACAGGAGTTAGATGCTGAGATCAGGGAGAGAGGATGCAGAGAGTGGTGCAGTGTGGTGGGTGCGGAGCAGCAGTTTTCAGGAGGACATTCTGGATCATGCAGTGCTGCCCATCTGCAGGCATCTCTCTGGGTTGAGGGTTGAAGTTTGCCAGTCTATGAGCTGAGTTGGGTAGGATTCAGGGAACTTCCACCCCTACCCAGAGGCCACAGTGTTCACAAATACCACCTCAACGGTTGCCAAGGAGAAGGAGTGGATGGACCACAGTGGACTCAGGAAGGGTAAGTAAGTAAATGTTTATTTTATCATGGCGCCCATTCCTGGGGGCTCTTGGAGCCATTACAATTTAAACCATGCACAACAGATTAAAACATGCATAATAAAACATTAACATACAAATATTCCATAATCAGATACGAAAAAGTTAAGATCAGATTAAAAACTATATCAGAAGGCTTGATTAAACAGATAGGTCTTTAGGCCCCCGTTGAATGCCTCCACCATTCAGGCCTCCCTTAAGGATCTCGGAAGCAAATTCCAGAGGGCTGGGCTAGCTACCTTGAAGGAGCGATCCCCCAAGGTCTTCAGCCTGGTCCTTGGAATCTGCAGGAGTCCCTTGGTGGAGGAGCAGAGGGAGTACACCGGGTTGGCTGCAGTTAGGAGGTGAGACAGATAACCAGGGCTCAGTTCATATAGGGCCTTTTTGGTGAGCAAGCCCACCTTGAAGAGAACACTCCACCTGACCAGCAGCCACTGCAGATCCCACTGGACTGAGGTCACATGGCAGGTTATCGTCAGACCAACTAGCAACTTGGCTACAGTGTTCTGCACTAGCTGCAGCTGGTGGAGTGTCCCTCCATTGACCCCAAGATATAGAGCACTACAGTAGTCCAACCTGGAAGTCACAAAGGTGTGCACTAGTGATGGCAGGTCCTCGGATGGAATCAGGAATTTAATTTGGGTGACATTTCTTAGATGATAAAACCCACTCTTGATGACCAATGTTACTTGAGCCTCCATAATCAACATGTCATCAAGAATGATGCCCACATTTTTCACCCTGGAGGAGGCCATCAACGGGGTGGTGCCCAGGACTAACCCTGTTGCCACACTCGAGGCCTTCCCATCATGCCGATGACCCAGCTCAATCACCAGTGCTTCCATCTTGTCAGGGTTAAGCCTCAGCCAATTCAGTAACATCCAGTCTTGAATCTCAGCCAGACATTTATTTAGCACTTGAATGGCATTTCCAGTTCCAGGGGCAAATAATATATACAGCTGGGTATCATCTGTATAACAGTGAAAACCCAGACTGTATTGCATAGTGATCTCCCACAGGGACAGCATGTACACTGCAAACAACATCAGCAAGAGGATCAAACCCTGAGGTACTTCATATGATAGGGGCATCAAGGAGGAGGAGAAATTCCCTATCACTACTCTTTGCCTCCTTTCTGAAAGGTAAGACTCAAATAATTTGATGACTGTTCCAGTGAGTCCACAATACATTCTATTGTGATCCCAAAGCGCAATGTGGTCCACAGTGTCAAATGCTGAGGAGAGACTGAGGAGAATGAAAACTGACCATTCTCTCTTGTCCTGAGGAGGTTATTCTGGACTCAGACTAATGCTATTTTTGTGCTATGCCTGGCTGTGAACCCAAACTAGAATGGCTCATAGATATCAAAAGCTGCAAGGTGTTCCTGAAGCTGCAGAGCCACTATTTTCTCAACAACCTTCCCTAGGAATGGGAGGTTAGAAATAGGTCTATTATTCACCAGGATGTCAGGGTCATGTGATAATTTCTTCAGAAGGGGCCTCACCAATGCCTCCTTCAAGGTGTCAGGGAAGCACTCCTCTGAGAGTGAACACTAGACTATCCCGGCAAACACTGGTCCAATACTAACATACTAACAAACTATTTGCCAGCAGATTAGGCCTTACGGTCTATCGAGTCTGCTCGAACCTCAGATCCCTAGTTGGGTGCCGAGGCCCTCCCCTTCCTTGTGTTCCAGAAACCCCTATCATCCATCCCCACCCCCCTGGGACAGGCCATCATCTGATACATCCGCTTTCTGTGTCTGTCCCACCCTCTCTTGAAGCCCTCCACTGTGGATCTCTGAACCAGCTCACCAGGCAGTGCATTCCAGGGTCCACCACCCTCTCAGTGAAAACCTCCTCCTTTTTCCCCTCACCCTTCCACCTTCCAACTTCAAACCATGCCCTCTGGTGATACCTCCCTGCTTTAGTATAAAGATCCCCTCCATGTTTACCCTATTTATTCCCTTGAGGTACTAGAAGACCTCAATCATGTTCCCCCTGTCTCTTCTCTCCTCCAATAAAAACAGGCAGAGCTCCTCAAGTCTGTCCTCATACGTCAAATCCCCTAGCCCTCGTATCATCTTAGTTGCCCTCCTCTGTACCCTCTCCAGGAGCTGTATGGCCCTCTTCAAGTGTGGTCTCCAGTACTGTACACAGTACTCAAGGTGTGGTCTAACCAGTCCATTGTACAAGCGGCAGAATCACTTCCTTGCTCCTAGGTGATCCCCACGATGCATCCCAACATCCTGTTTGCCTTGCTAGCCACTCTCCTGTACTGCTCAGAGTTATTCATACAGCATCCACCATGACCCCTAGGTCTTTTTCCCCTATTGAGGCCTCCAGTGCCTCCCCTCCCAGGGTGTACCTGTGTTTAGGGTTTCCCCGCCCAAGATGCAATACCTTGCACTTGGTGATATTGAAATTTAATTTCCATATGTGAGCCCAGCTTTCCAGGGTGTCCAGGTCTTCTTGCAGGGTCAACCTCCCCTCTTCTCCCTCAACTACTGCTCCCATCTTGGAGTCATCAGCGAAGAGACTCATTTCACACCCTATACCCTCCCTGATGTCAGATATGTATGCATTAAACAGGATCGGACCTAGGACCGAGCCCTGCGGTACCCCACTACCAACCTCTCTAGGGTTCAAGAGCTCCCCACAGACCACTACTCTCTGGATGCATCCAGCTAGCCAGTTTTCAATCCATCTGACCATCAAAGGGCCTACTCCTAACCCCATCAGTTTCTCCACCAGACCATTGTGGGGGACAGAGTCAAATGCCTTGCTGAAGTCCAAGAATAATACATCCACAGGCTTTCCCCTGTCCAGTTCTGATGTTACCCATTCGTAGAACTCCACAAGATTGGTTTGACATGATCTACCTGGCACAAACCCATGTTGCCAACTATCCAGACCTCCCACCTCCTCCAAGTACGTCCCCAATCGTTCCTTTGGTATACTCTCCAATAATGTTCCCACCACCGAGGTCAAAAAGATGGGTCTATAGTTACCTGGTACTTCCCTCGACCCCCCTTTACGGATGGGTACCACATGTGCCTCTCGCCAAACCCTAGGTACCCTCCCTGTCTCAAGTGACCTGTTGAAGAGCTCCACCAGGGGTGCAGCCAGTATGTCCACCAATTCCCATAGTTTTCTTGGATGAATGCCATCCGGCCCAGGAGATTTGTCTTTCTTTAGGGCCTTGAGGGCTAACCACACCCTTTTGGCGGAGATAGCATCATCCGTTCCCTCCACCTTACTGGCCTTTTTATCCTTATCCAGATACGACACCCCTGGGGTACCTCTCCCTCCCTCTTGCTCCATTTCTGTTGCTCCCCTGATCCCATTCACTGCCGCATTTATCCCCATAATGCCTTGCTTTGTAGATATCCCATCCCCCTCCCTAGTGAACACAGAGGCAAAGTACTCATTAAATACCTCTGCCTGGTCCCTCGCCTCTTCCACCCACCCTTCTTCTGATCTCAATCTGCTGAGATGGCCCTTAGTTTTTCTCCACTCCCCAATGTGCCGAAGAACCCTTTTCCCTCCATGTATCCCCTGTGCCAGCCGCTGCTCTTACTGGACTTTGCTCCCCTCACCATCTGGGTGACTTTTCTAGATGCAAGATGGTACATTTCTATCCCTATCCCCTCTTGTTGTTTTATATTTTTTGTAGAGCGCCTTCTTTCTGGCCGCTACCTGTACCTCACTGGACCACCAGCATGGTTTATGTGACCTGCACCTTACGTTTCAACTTAGCACAGATCCTGACTGCCTCATGAAGTCCCCGTTTATGACCTTCCATCTCCTTTCCACACTTGTCATTGATGTAATTCCTTCAAGTGATCCTTAAGAATATTTCCCATGCCCACAAAGTCTGCCCCTGAGTCCACTGCCAGTGTCTTAGATCTCATCACCCCCCCCCATGCTTATTTGAAACCAGACAGTACTGTGGTCGCTCCCAGTCGGGAGGTCCTCTACAACCAGGTCCCTTACCAGATCCCCATCTGCCAGAACCACATCCAGGACATGCCTCTCCCATCTGGGCTCCATCACATGCTGTGTTAAGAACACATCCTGGAAGCCGTCCAGCAGCCTCTGCTCCTTGGCCACCTTAGAGGACATGGTTCCCCAGTTTGTACCTGGCATATTAAGGTCCCCCATCAACACCACTCCTTCCCCTTTTGGTCCACATTGGGCAATGATGTTGTCCAGCAAACCATCCTCTAGAACATCACTCATCCCGGGGGGCCTATATACTACACCCAGCTTGACCTTATGTCCTGCTGGGGATCGTAAGGTGACCCATAAGGCATCCACGTTTCCCTCTGCCTCTTCTACCATAGCAACTTCTATATCATCTCTAATGAACATAGCCACTCCACCCTCTCTGCCCTCCTTTCTATCCTTCCTAAACATAGTGTACCCCGGCACATTTAGGTCCCAGTCATGGTTTTTGTTGGCCCATGTCTCCATGGCCGCCGACACATCCACCCCCTTCAAATAGCATGGCCTGGAACTCTGGCAACTTGTTTCCCAAGCTCCTGGCATTTACTAACACCAACCCCACCCCTTATCCCTGATCCCTTTGGAACCCCACCCAGGTTCCTTATACTTCATCCTCCTCTGCTCCTCCTGAAACCTCCACCCCAGTCTGTTTCCCCCTCCCCACCTTGGGTTTGAAGGCTACTCCCTCAACTGGAGGAGAGGGCTTCTGGTCAGCCCTCCCTTATCCCTCCCCACAAGTTTAAACTCCACCTTTCTTGAATGTAGTCAGCCATCCCTGTTTGGACTTCCTTCCCTAATGGGGCAAGATGAAGCCTGTCCTTGGCATACAGTCCCTTATCCTCCCAAACTCTTTCCAGTTCCCTAACACCCCCAACCCACTCTCTTCACCCCACTTCCTGAGCCAGTCATTAACCTCTGTGATCTTCATTTTTTTCTCCACTGAGGCCTTTGGTACTGGCAATATCTCCGAAAAGGAAATGTTGCATCCATTATCCCGACAGACTCTGGCAAGTTCTTGGAACCTTGCTTGGATTTCCAAAACGCTATTTCCCTCTAGATCGTTAGTTCCCAAATGCACCAGGAAATCCGGTTTCCCTCCACAATCCCTAACCAGTTCATACACCATGAACTTTGCTCTGTGCACTGTCAGCCCAGAGATACTCACTACCTTCACCTGGCTATGGCATCCACCCCCCTGTCCCTCCACCAGATACCCCTAATCATGGTCTCCCAATAACAAAACCTTAACACGCCATCATCCTTATGGTTACCTCTGTGCCCTCTCAGCCCCCATCCCCCTTTATTCGTGATCTCAATTCCATGGGAGTCTTCCTGCCTTATTAGGCCCCGCTTGTCACCCTCCCTTTCTGCCTCCCTCGTTATTTTGCCCACTTAACTCAGACCCCTCTGAATAGGTGTCCCTTTAACCTCTCTTATCTGAACCATTTATCCTGGCCCTGATGGTTTCCCTTCGCCACACCACCATTCTCCCCCCTTGTAATAGTACCCCTGCCTCCAGAGGCTCTCTGTGGATCCCCTTTAGCTAGGGCCCCATCCTTGGTACTGACTCCCCTGCTGAAGGGGTGCTCCTCTCCCACCTCCTTGTCTCCCAGTTTCTCTCCTGTCATGCTGTCCTCCCTCATGTCTGCAATATGCTGCATCTCCCCCATCTGGTTAACATTTATGTTTCCCCTTCTCCCTCTGGGACTATTTCTATCTTTTCCATTGCCGGTCTGTGATGCCCTATGTGTATCCAACTCCCTCCCCCTGGCATCTGTATCAGTTTCCTCATTTCCACCAATCCCTTCCTCCCCCTCTAGGTTGCTTAGTAGCTCAAATTTATTGTGACACTCTATGTCAGCCTCCATCAAGTAACCTTAGTTTCCCCTGACTGCACCTCTAAACTGCCCCTATTCTTCCCATCTTGCTCTGTTCTCCTTAGGAGCTCCCTTCCCACAGTCTGCTGTTTTAGGCTTCCCCACAACAGACCCTCCCTTCTCAATGTCTGCTCTACTAGGCTTCCCCACAACAGCCCCTTCTGACTCTTCCCCCTCCACTCTCTTTGTAATTGGAATGTTCCCCCTGTACGCTTTCCCCTTAGTGTCAACATCCCTAACTAAGGGTCATCTGTCCCTAATACCCCCCTCCTGCTTGCTGTAACATAACGTCCTGTAATTTCAGAGCATTGCCCCAGCCTCCCCTCAGCCCCTCCCTTCTGCTGCCCATATCCACACCCCTATTCATTGGACACCCCCCCAGCTCCCCCAGCTTACTCCTTAACCAATATACCTCACTCCTGATACAAGATAGCTGTCTACAGAGTGGGAAGCCTCCCTCTCTTCAGGCCCGATTGAGAATTATTGCAATCCCACAGCCTGTGCAGTCTACAACCCTTCTGAAGATGCCTGCCATGGTGGAATATGGCCACCCTGTTTGTCCCCCTCTGTTTATAATGGCACACCCCCTTTTCTCAGTCCCTTCCCCCTGGAATACAGTTTCTCTCACTACTGACTGCAGTTATTTACAAACCCAACCCCAATAGTTCTAACCCGTCTCACTAGGAGATGTGTCAGGCAAGGATCCAGCTCACAACAAGTGAGCCACAGCTTCAAAATCACCTCAGTAACTTCATCCACTTTAACCAGCCAAAACTCCCCCCAGGCAGACAGGGTGCATCTGCTTAAACCAGCTCTATAACTGCAGGGCATACTTTGTCCCACTGGGGTGATCCCAGACCGAATGGAGGACACCTTGTCTGTGAAAAACAGAGCAAGCCCCTTACATAAAGTGGTAGAAATGCTTTTTTCAGCTGTAGATAGACTGAACAAAGAAGTATGTCCACAGTCCGAAAAAGCTGAACAGGTCTGTTCTTCCCAGCAGCAATCTCCCTGGACAGGAATTCTGCCTTCTTGTGGTTGCTTGCTCCCTGATAATAATTATAATGATTTCTCAGGGCAGTCTGTCTTCCAGGGACTGGGTCCTCTGCCAGCAATGCTCCAACCTCTGACCCCTGGTCTTCATCTCATTGAGAGCCCCATCAAATCATGGGGTTCTCAAGCGAGAGGACCTGGGTCATATACGGGCTGGAGTGATGATATCAAATGCTTTGGTAATGGCCTTATTATAGGCCATCACCACCTCACCCATGCCAATCACACAAGCATCACCCATGCCAGAAAAATTCACTGCCACCAGCAATCCCTCCGGTGACAGTCTCTTCAAAGGGTGGTAGTGGGTCATCTCAACAGGTGAGGACTATTGGGGGGCCCCAAATGAGAACTCCACCATGCAGTGAATGGACCAAATGGCCTGGTCAATCTTGATGTTGGTAACATCAAGACTCAGCAAGAAAACCAAATCCAAGGTTTGCCTATGGTGGTGGTGGGTTGCAGAGGTGAGTTCCTGTGTCAGGCCCAGGGATGTCATTGTCTGG
Organism: Neoceratodus forsteri; assembly: GCA_016271365.2. NCBI lineage: Eukaryota > Metazoa > Chordata > Ceratodontiformes > Ceratodontidae > Neoceratodus > Neoceratodus forsteri. The sequence goes on along the minus strand of CM057452.1, from coordinate 452,642,135 downwards.
AGGAGTTCATAACCAAATAGCAAGGATTCATCATCGACCCAGACATTGACGTCCCCTACAATTAACCACCTGGGGGACTCTAATACCCTGTCTGCAGTGAAGTCCACTAATTGCTGTAGGAAATCTCCCTCCCATCCTGGAGGGCGATAGATAAGGAGAATCTTGCAACCTGCACCTGGGCCCCCATGTACTGCCACACATTCAAAGGATGAGGTTGATCCCACTAGGTGCATGGAGATAATCAAGCTGGATCTAAGGCAGATGGCCACTCCCCCAACCCTGCATTCCCTCCTCAGGCAGTGCACCACTGAGTACTCAGCAGGGACCGATGCCTCCAAAACTAGCCCAGCATCGTCCCCCAGCCAGGTCTTGGTAATGCAAGCCAGGTCAACTGAGGAAATCTAGTCCACCATAACAGCAGTTTGTTTCCTCATCGACCAAGCATTGCATAGCACTGCTCTCAGGAGACTAGCAGAGACTGCCAACCCTCTAGTTACCTGCCCACGCTGTCTGGTGGGAGTCCTGGGAATCAGAGTTAGACAAACTGGGACCCTTTCAAAGCTCCATTTAATTCCAGGGCCCTTCCTATTCCAGACCACCCCGATACTGCTTTTCCCCACTATGCTAGAAAAACCCCTCCACCAGTTCCTCCACCCCCTCACTATGCCCACCTCCATGCAACATCTCAACGCAACAGCCGGGAGGGGTCATCCACAAAGGGTGGAGGCCATGCAGCAGGGATGGTGCATAAACTATTCTGGGGGGCCCAAGACCTAAGCACATTCCCAAAGTTCCTCTCTCTCACAACTAAAGAACAAACCTAATAAAATAACCCAGCTAGCTAGCTGGTAGCTAACATTCAGCAAACTTTATCCACAAGAACGTTGGTTTAACAAGTAATTGTGCCTCTAGGTCCACTAATCACTTGCCTTCCATAAGCCCTTGATATACTAAACCCAGTCAACTTTAGTGTGTTACTATTAAAAACAACAATCTCCCTTATATCCACATAATCTACATTAACCCCACAGCACTCCCACATCCTCCCAAAGAACAGTTAATGATTAAAAAGAAAAGAAAAGGAAAAACAAAAAGAAAAACAAAACAGAAACACCTAAGCTAATCAGATGCTCACCTTCCACACACTATTGCAGGCAGTCTCCCTTTCACACTCATACACTAGCTACATATCACCAGCCTCAAAACTTTATTAAAATGAGTATTTTTGTTTTCTTTCTGGAGAATCCCAGCAGTTTTAACAGCAGATGTTAGTTATTAAAATAACTTAAAGTCAGTGGGCTCCTATGCACTATTGGGGTGGGGGTACATGGAATCCATGCTTAACCGCCTACATAATTGCACACTTGTGGACAGGTGTGTATCAGCAGCATTCATGACCACTGGCCACCTGTCTTTGGCCTTATCCCCTGGCACACAGGACTCTGCAGGGGGGCCAGGGGTGGGGACACGGACCCGGCCAGGTATCTAGTCAGATGCCCAGACCAGAGCACAGAATGGATCACCTCCCCTGCTGGGTGTGCATTGGCAGTGTGCCCTGCAGAAGACCAATGGCCAGTGGCTGAGGTGGTGAGAGGAGGGCAATGGTGCTGGCCTCCCACGATGCAGCCCCCAGAGTGGGTTGCAGGGACAGGGAGTCCGTTGGCAGTGCAGGGGGGGCACTGTACCCCACAACTTGCCTGGGTGGCCTGTGCCACTGGTTGACTGGTTTTGGGGAGCAGCATCCATGGGCCAGTGCCCATGTGGGTATGGTGGGGGGGTCAGGGGGCACCAGGTAGATGCTGCGCACTGATGTAGTCTGGGTGGCACTGGGTGGCCATGGGGTGGTCCAGCAACAGTGGTCCCATTGGCACAGTAGGCAAACTGCTCCATCCAGGTGGTGCACAGTAGTGTGCATGGGGCCCATAGGGAGTTTATGGCAGGATTATCCCTGTCATATCCTGCATTCTTCTCCACCCCCCCCGTGGCCAGCACTACAAGCTTTAGTGCATGTGTAGTGCTGGCCCACCCCTCGCCCACCCCAGTGCGTTGCTCTTTGCACGGCCAGGGGATCAGGTGCGTAGTTGCTGCCTGCCCCCCTTAGTGCATCCCTCTCAGGGGGGCGCGTAGGAAGCGGAGTGGCTGCATGCCCCAGATACACGCATGTAGCCACTCTGCTCCAATAATGCATAGGGCCCAATATTATTAAAAGTCTAATTTTTCTTTTGGCCAGGAAGCATACAATGCTGTCACCACTAGACAAGTCAGGTAAATAACTGAAAGTTGCATTGAAGTAGGGCTCTCACCACCTCCACCAGCATTCAGAAACAGGCAAGAACACCAAGTTGTGCAGTATAAGCACAAACAGAAGTTTCAATGGAGGGGTGCTCTCCCCACCACTCCATGGCAGGTCTCTCAGATGTTAAGAAATCTTCAGGCAAGTACCCAACATAGGCACACATCCCAAAGCCCAATGAAATCAGGGAAACACAGTGCTCGCAGTCCAGATTCAAACAAGTGCACCAGCAGGCACTGAACACTGTCTGTCATACCCCAGTTCACTGCACAGAGTTAGCAATGGAAACCCATGCAGAGTGAACCACAGTTACAACAATATTACTTGACACAGTACCTTTACTTCTCTGGGCTCTGTTAGATAGCATAATACAGTGAACTCTCACCTCACCAGTTGCCAGCAGAAGTAACCATGGGCTCTCACCCCACCGAACACCTCAAGAAGTTGTTTTCCCAGGCAACGGCCCTCACAAAGTATCCTCAGCCAGTTTAAAGTGCTTTAAAGCAGCCACTGATATCTTCCTCGGTGTCTCTAGTCTGTGAAAGTTCTGCACCAGTCCATTGGAAATGTATAACTGGGGAACTGTGACCAGAAACACAGTTCTTAGGCCCTGTAGCCTGAACACTCACTTCAGAACATTTTTTTCCCAGACAAACTTTAGCTGCTATAATTATGGCACTGATTTCAAAAACCATTGCAGTCAGGGATACCTAAAGATAAAAAATACTAACTCCTGTGCTTTTTCACTTAAAAGGAGGGTAAGAGAAGTGGGTCTGCAGCACATCATCCATCTGGTCCAACTTTTTATTTATTTATTATACTTTATTGAGATTTCACATAATAAGACACAAAATAAAATCACACACTAGACAATAAATAATAATACATCCCGCAACAGAGAGAGAAAAAAAAGGATGGCATCATACACAATAAACACAGACATAACCCCCAACCCCTCTTGGCATCTTTATCACTTCACTGATCTACGTAGCCAGTATAGTGTTATGCTTATGTAATTGTGTTAGTTTTGGTTATGGCCATTTACACTCTCTATTGCAGAGGAATTACCACCCTGTAGGGATATGAAAGCAAGGACTCTCGGAGAGGGTTCCATCCCGAGAGGTGCCATGGGACAGTTCCTGTGGCTAAAGGTACCTTAGGAATCCCCAAAAGAAATGTCGTATCATCCCCAAAGGAGGCAACATGATGCTTATGAGCAAGCAGTAACAGTGATGGGGAAGCAGTAACTGGAACACAGTAGTAGAGAACAATAGTGATGGCTTGTATGAGAGAAGGGGATCCCCTAAGGAGAGAGGGAACGGCAGGACATCCTCCTCCTCCATTCAACAACTGAACCTACCTAAGGAAACTAGGGGAAACAACTATGCTAGCTAAGTGTTATTACCTGAGGCAATGGAGGAGAGAAAAAAAAACCCTATGGGGAGGAAATCTCTGGGTATCCAAGGCCTAGATCGCCTTCCCTCCAGGCATGGGAAAATGTATTTAGTGACGTCTCTGCAGCTGCAAGTTGGAAAACACTATTAAAGGGAGGTGGAAATATTCCAATTTGGAGGCAGGCTCTCACTCAAACCATCTAGTGGGAACATCGTGGAAGGTTGCAAGAAAACTCTGCAACAATATGAGCATCCAAGGCACAGGAGGAGAGCAACAACTGCTGAGGCACTCACCTAGTCTACTGACCCTAAATCAAACCAGGTGAACCAGAGGCAGTCATGGGGAGAATGCAGTGAAGGTGCCTTGCTAAGGAAACCACCAAAGTCAATGGCCAACCTTTATAGTGGAACTCGAGAGCCAAAGGAGATCGTCGTAACCACCCTTCACTGCTAGTCTTAAATTCTACACCAGGAGCTGCTGTCATGTAACAGGCAGCAAGAGCCAAGCCCAGGGCAAGGACATTCCCAGCTCTGGGCCAGGTGAGAAGGATCAGGCCCCAAGTTGGACGCGCTCGATGATGCAGACTAAATGCAGAGGGAGACCATCGGCTGCAGGAACCTGCGCCAGATTAGAATGGCTGGCATGTCCCAGAATTAATTGAGAGCTGTAAACCTGGTGAGCTGAATGAGCACGGCATGCTGAGATTGTAATAAGCACTGAGTGCTGAGACCTTGCAAGGTCGAATGCAGATTGAGAGCAGTAGAATCCCAGGTGAATCCAAGGGGATGGCACTAGGCATAAGGCAATGGTTTGCGTAAGCAAGGAGCAATGGTTGTGTAAGCAAGTGTGGACCTAATAGGTCAGTAAGCAGTAGTAGTAATAGGTGGACCTGCCTAACAACTGTATAGCAAATAAACAGCACTGAGTCAGGGGCAAGCCAGCCAGACATGAATAGCCAAATCAAGGTGACAAACTCTGAGGATTTTCAGTGGCGAAGACAGGATTTAGAACTGAATTAATTAACTACATAGGCCATGACCCCCAAACACTTCCCAGTCCCCACCATAGAACAAACAAGGAAGTGAAGAAAGGCTGAGAACCACATGCAGATATAAAAGCTAATTTAATAGCCTCAGCAGGAGCTTCAGGTAACCTCAGAGTAAACAAGGTACAATACAAATGGGTGTAAACAATGCAGCAGCAGGAAGCAAGTAGGCCTGTATAGCAGTAGTAAATAAATGAGTACACTGAGTTGTAAGTGCAAATAAAGGAGGCATAATGCTCTTAGGCATTGTCAAACAGGCAGTGCAATGAGATTGCAGCAATGAGGTAAGTAGAACAAGCATGAGTAAGCTGTATAGCTAGGTTCAAGTAATCTGAGTCAGGTGAGAGCAATAAAATATGCCACATGGACCAGCTATAGTTGAGTAACTGAAAGCTAGCATTATGGGCTCTAAATAGCAGTATGCTAGGAGCCTAGAAAAGCCCCCCAAAAAGGAAGGAAGCATACACAACTGAAGGCAAAATACAAACCAAAGCAGGAAAACAAACATAGAAGCCTTGCAGAGACAAGCAAGGGGGGGCCCAGCAGGGAAGCTCGACCAGCTCAGGAAACAAACCAGCAGAGCCTTTGGCTGCAAAGACAAAATGCTTCACAGTGAGGCTGAGAGGAACTGCTTATATAGCTCAGGAAGTCAGAGTGGCTGGCTGCTAGGTCACCGAACTACAGGGAAAGCCTTTCAGTGCTACTCATCCATAGGCTTAGACAGTATCTACAAGGGAAATGCAAATTATAAACTGTATAAAGTGTACATCAATTCCCACCTCTCCTTATATAATGTTAAATGATTGTGGATACTAGCCACCATTTTCTCTATCCTAAGGTTTGACAATAATTCCTGGAGCCATTCAGTATAGGATAAGACATTAGAGTCATTCCAGTGCCAGAGAATGACAGCCTTGAGAGAGAGAGAGCAATCATGGACATGTGGAATCTGCGTTGCCTTACCCCGACTCCAATAAAGTTGCCGAATAGGCATATTTCAGGGTTAATAAATCATCTAGGCCTAAAAGGGGATCTGCTTTTTGCTTGATATTCTCCCATAAAAATGCAATAGGAGGACAGTCCCAGAAAATGTGGAACAAAGAGCCTACTGCTTGATTGCATCTCCCACAAATTGGGGAGGGGAACTTTCCCATCTTATATAGCTTTACAAATACATGTTCTGGAGAATCGAGAACTGCATAATATGAAGTTGATCCTGTGTGATATGCAAATGACAAGATCTCCAGACTTTTTCCCAGTTAATAATTTTATGGGGGAAACGGTCTGCCTAGTGGGGTAATGTCCCATCTATTGAAGGGAAGGCCATTCCATACAGAACAACATAAATTTGGGAAATGGAATGTGGTTGCTGGGCTAGCATAATCAGTGGCTGGAACAGTGCTGATTTCCACCTTTCATCACCTAAAGCTAAGTTTTTAGTGACCAGCAGATGGCGAATTTGATACAACTTGAAGAATCCTCCAGGACCTGTTCGGAGTGTTTACATCATATCTTTCACCAAGAGATAAGACTCTCCTGATACTCGATCTTTGGGATATAATGCCCATGAATGAGGGAAGTCAGTTCGCCGGCAGGGGGGTACCTCCTATATGAACGTTTGGACTCTGCAGGACTGGCTGTTCTGGGTCCCCAACCAGGTTGCATTTTAAAAATGAGCATAGTTGGATATATACCCTGATCGAGGTTGCAACTGGAGACCCTAACCAGCTTCTAGGTAGCTCTTTCATACGGAAATGAAGCATGGCTTGACAAGAGATACCACTGGTGTCAATTAATTATTTTTCTATAGAGAGCCACGAGTCTTCATCTGGATGCAGCCATCTCAGGTATTTACCTAAATGACTAGCCCAGTAATACAGGCCCTAATGCAGGAGTCTCAGCCCACCCTTTTTCTTTGGGGCTATTAATTTGTAGTATGCTCACCTTGGGGGTTTGCTGTGCCAGAGAAAGTCTGCCACCATCCCATATAACTTCTTAAACCATGTAAGAGGGAGCCAAAGAGTTAGCATACTAAGAAGATAAAAAATCCAGGGTAAGACATTTATTTTGACCAGATTAATTCTCCTCCATAGAGATAGGGGCATGGCCTTCCAACAGGATAGGTCTTGTTGTACTGTGAGTTGGAGGGAATCTAAATTAAGCTGTTTCATTTTGATGACACTACTGGTCAGCATGATGCCTAAATACTTAAGGCTGTTCTGAGATCATTGTAAACCTGTGTGGTTTATTGCATTCCTATGGGTTCTGTTATTCAAGAGGAAGACCTGAGACTTGTCACATTAATCCTATAGTTGGAGATATTACTATATACAGAGATGGTTTCCAGGGCATTCTGGAAAGAAAGTGCTGGCTGGGTGAGGTGTAGTAAAATATCGTCAGCATAAGCTGAGACCTTTAGTTCATGGGACCCAGTATTAACCCAGTGGATGTTGGGATTCTCCCTGAGCTTAAAAAGTAGTGGTTCTAGGTATAGATTAAATAATAGGGGTGAAAGAGGGCAACCCTGATGCATCTCTGACTGTAGTGTGAAGCCAGTGGAAAATACCCTATTACCATATATTCTAGCACATGGGTCTGTGTATGATGTACAAATCCAACAAATATGCTGGGAAGGAAATCTGAACTTCCTTAATATACCAAACAGGAAATCCCAGTTGGCTCTATCGAAGGCCTTCTTCACTTCCAGGGAGACCAGCACCGCTGGGTGGATGGAGTCTCTGGATGTGGAGAAAATATGAGCGAGCTTACACAGATGGTCTTGAGATGACCTACCAACCATGAGTGAGATGGGTCTATAGCTAGATACCTTGTCTTTTGGCTTCCCTGTTTTGTGAAGCACTACAATTAATGCTTCCAACAGACGAGGATCCGAAGGCTCCTCAGATAAAATCAAGGTAAAGAACCTATGTAACCATGGGAAAATCTGATCTGGGAATTTTTTATAGAAATTGACGAAGAATCCATCCAGGCCTGGGGCTTTATCTGGCGGGAGTTCATAAATTATTGTCCTGATCTCTGCTTCTGAGATGGGGGCTTGCAAGAGGTATTTCTCCTCCTCACTCAGCAAAGGCAGAGGGACCGGATCCAAATAAGCCTCAATTTCTTGTGGTGTGAGTGAGGTTGCTCTGGCACTGTACAGGTTCCTATAGTATTGTTCGAATTCTGAAACTATCTCCCTAGGGGTTCCTTTGAGGGAGCCATCCTTATCGGACTGGATGGCATAAACTAATCTAGCAGATTCCTGGCACCTTATCCTCAAGGCCAGCAGATGGACGGTCTTCTCTCCCTGGTCAATGTAGAGGAATCTTGATTTGAGAATGGCGTATTCCGCCTGCTCCCTAAGCATTTTGCTATATAATTCATGCACAGAGCTTTAGAAGGGCAACTCTAGCATCCTCATCACCTCTCGAGGGGAGATTGGCTTCTAGTTGCCTAATTTGGGAAAGCAGTTTAGAGGTCTATTCCTCTCTTTTCCTCTTTCTAATGGAGGCCAGTCTGATTAACTCCCCCCTGAGGTAGCATTTCAGTGCCCCCCATTCAATGTAATTTTTTTCTGTCATGTTTAAATTAAACTTTTTATACTGCTCGATCGAATGAGCATAAGCTTAGCCAATTCAGGGTCTTTCAGAAGCTGGTTATTGAACTTCCAAGTGGTGTCTTGTTGCTGGTGGGGTGCAAGGGAAACTATACACCAAGTTGCAGAATGATCTGAGATTACACCTGCCTCTATGTTGCTATCCCGGACTCTTGGTAATGCCCTCCTACACACCAGAAAGTAATTGATTCTGGAGAGTGGAAGGTGTAATCCCTGGAGGATGGGTTTAGTGTCTTCCAGGGGTCACACAGTCCTAAGTGGTCTACTAGATCATGTATAGCTGTTTGAGCTGTTGTCAGACCCTGGGATCTACGGTAAGCTTTGTCGAAATCTGGTGTTAATGGGAGATCCAATCTCCCCCAAAAAGATGGAAAGATTAGAAAAGGGGGATAAGATCTGAAGACGTTCGGCAAAGAATTGAGGAGAATCCACGCTGGGACCATAAATGCATCCAAGCACCAGTTTCACCCAGTCTAATGTCCCATGGAGAACTAAATATCAGCCATTCGGGTCCTGAATGCATTGCATGCAGATGAAGGCCATTTGCCTGTTTAGGAGACTAGCAATACCCCTGCACTGCGTGCTTGACCTCACTGTAAAAACTTGCCCGATATTCTTCCTCCTTAGGAGACCAAACTCAGAATCTAGAAGATGTGTCTTCTGTAGATAGACGATATCAGCTTTCAGATGACTCAAATGCTTCAAAACCTGATACCTCTTTGATTTGTTCCTGGCTCCCCTCACATTCCATGAAAGAAATCTTATGTGTTCAGCCATTTAACCTTTTGTATCATAGGAAACATAAACATAGCAGACCAAATAAACTTGCACTGAGAGACTGTCACCCGAGAATGATGCCATCACCCCCCCAGCATTGAAATACCCTATAAACATGTCCTCCCCCATAATACCTTCCCCAGAACCCTGGACAAGAATCCTTCCCCCCATCCCCCCGACCCTCCACACCAAGTTGTAAAGTGATGCCATAAAAGATGCAGAGATAATGCTACCCTACTCTTATCCAGACAAAAATCTTTTTGTCCGTGATGAACAGGCTTACCAAGTCATTCCCCCCCGCTCCTGCCTGCTACCTACCCAGTTAAAATAAACCATAAGATAAGATAAAACCACTCTGAAGGCCCTCTATAGGGCTCTAACCACTTGAAACTGCATGTAACAGACTGAAAAATGTTGTGCCTCAGCTTCCTCTACTAGCCAGCTTATGCAATGCATGTTTCAATTTAGAATACCATTCAGACTTCCACCTGAAAAAAACCTTTATGGCATCCCCAACGAGGTTAGCAGAAGACCCCCCTCCACATCATATTCTGTCACTAAATAAAATCGACCCAGAAGTCAGAGTTTAGTGGTGTGGGGTCCCCAGTTCAAAAGAAAAAGGTAACCTGACTCTTGCAGGAGACTCTGTAGCATATTGACCTTGTCAAGCTTAAAACTCCCAAGTGCAGCAAATAAGAAAAATAAGTAACAAAAAAGGAAAATTTCCTGGGCTGTATTAATCCATACGGGGACTGATTTCGGCAAATGACATGAGCCCTAATTCAGGAGGGTCACTTGGGCCAGATAAGTTCTTCTATCACAGTCCAGATAGTTTTAGAGCGGTCCCTGACAGAAAGGGACAAGAAAATGAAAGGCCAGTCACCTCATGATTGATCTCTGTGTGCTAGGAAGTCCTTCAACACAAAAAACAAAACCTCTGTAAAGTTCAGTCCAAAAGAAACAAACCTTTTGAAGCTAAGCTCAAACTGGATTACAGTCATTTACCAATGGACAGGGCTTTCACACTGCTACTATATTCAGCGTGGCTTAAATAGATCAGGCAGAGCTGCTCTGAGCTGTTTCTCTGCCATTAAGGGATCCTCATAACTACTCCATGGCCCCTGCAAGTAAATTTGCAACTTTGCAGGATACATCATTTGAAATTTAATACCAGCTGGTATTAACTTTGCCCCTATTGGGTGGAAAGCTGTACGCCTCTGACTTACCATTGCAGGAAGATCTTGAGCCACACGGATCTTGTGGACCACCCTTTTTTTGTAGTGTCAGTGGCTCAGTAGGTATCACACTCACCTCTGAGGATGGGAGATCAGAGGGCTGTGGGTTCAGTTCCCACATCTGGCACTTGGGTTAATATCCCAGCACTGACACTGTAGTGCAGCATGAGAGGGGTGCTGTACTTCTGAGGTGCCATCTTTTGGATGAGACATTAAACCGAGGTCCCATCTGTCTGGATTGGTGGTAGTTCAGGTGGATGTTAAAGATCCCATGGCACTTCTTGAAAAGAGTAGGGGAAGTTTATTGAACAAAAGAAACAAAACATCACAACAATAAATAAAAGGTAATTGTCAATAATTAGACAATAATTAATCACAGTTAACAGTTGAATATACTAACTTTATAAATGTAATACAGTCATTCAATATACATAAGAATCAATCAAAAGGGAAAAAATTTCCATAGACTAGCTAGTTTTTCTGCAGAGTATTTACCATTATCTTTTTCTTTAATTTTAAACATCTCTGCCTCAACTTGTAAAATAATAGCCGAATGTAAAACTTGCTGTTGCTGTAATATATACCGACATCTGGCCTGCCATAAGAAACACTGTAGCAATGCAAAGAACACATTTAAAGTGCCTTTATGGTATTTGTGCCACACCCCTGTATAATCTCCTAAAATCAAGGTACCATAAGAGAGTAATGTCAAATTTGACATATTCCAGTGAAGAGCAGCTGCACTCCAAAATGATTTACTCTCCTTACATTCTAGGAAAAAATGAGACTGACTTTCTTCTAGATTAATGCTTGTGGGTCTAAGACAATATCTATCAGTTTGTGGTTTATATTTTAGATTACCTCTAACTCCTAATCTCCCTTGCGCTGAAATCCATACACTATCCCATGTCTGTACAGGTAATCTGAAATCTGTTAGTTTATGTAATGCAAAAGGCATTCTAGTGGGCATACAGTTTGGGAAAATAAATGTTACCTGTTGAACTTCATATACTATGTATGTATAAAAGGTTTTCCGATTTAAGGAAAGTAATTTTGGGAAAGATATTTTCCATTGATGCAGTTTCTTTAAACACGAAATCCCATAACCAGGAAGATTATCCTACCCCAATATTTTTGGAGGTAACAAAGACCATTTTATAAAATACCAGTGCCATAGAAACTGTACCCAGTGTTGCCATGGTAAACTAGCTACAGACCATATAAAATTAAAGGAAGAAAATAGAAAAATGGAGTGAAAAAAACCACATGATTCTCCATCTGCAACCCTTCTTTTTTTAAAGGAAGATAAGTAATTTCCCTTTTTACTGGGTTCAACCTGTTACCCCACAGCATTTGGAAAGAAATGCTGTATGATCTCATTTCTAAACGCACTGGTGGTGGATAAAGATAACTTAAGTATAGAAATACCGGCAATAAAATGTTTTTAATAATCAAAACCTGTTTTTTTTTTTCCAAATTTCCACTGTTTCCATAGGTTAATTTTACTTTCCCCCAACATTAACTGCTGTTCCCAGTTATAAATGGCCATATCTCCATATCCAAACCAGATACCTAAAATTTTTTGTGGTAACACCGGAAAAGATATACCTAAACACTCATTCAGATTAGGGTGCGTAGAATCTAAAGATAAAACAAAACCCTTATCTATATTGAGTTGTGCCCCAGAAAATTGTCCAAAATAATTAAAAACATCTAATGCTTTTCTCAAAGATGTGACATCTGCTACTAAGAGAGTCACATCATCAGCATAAGCTGTAATTTTTTCTGTGTCTAACTAAGGAGCAGGAGTAAGTCCAATTATACTATTATCCCAAATAAGTCTTTGAATGACAGGATCAAATACAAATGTATACAATAGGGGACTTAACGGGCATCCTTGCCTAACTCCTCTACCTATTCTAATCTCGTTTCCAAACAATCCATTAACTATAGGAAATACAGCCGCTTGACTATAAAGCAAAATAACCCACTGTACAAATTGCTTCGGAATGCCATATTGTAATAATACATAAAATAGAAATGAATAGCAGACTGTATCGAAAGCTTTAGTTTGATCCAAAGCTGCCACTAGACCTGGACGAGTATTAATTTTACTGCTCTCAAAAAGATCTCGTTACAAAAATAAATTATGTTGAATTTTTCAAGAAGGAATAGCACATGTCTGGGCAGGATAAATTAGAGGCTCTGCTACCTTTATTAAGCGATTATGTAAATTTTTTGCTAAAATTTTGTAATCACTATTCAGGAGACTAATAGGTCTTCAATTTGATACTAACTTCCTATCTCCCTTTTTATAAATAAAAGTTAGAATAGAAATAGTAAAATCATTACAAGGGAAATCAGCCGTTAACATATAATTAAATACTAGTGGTAAAAAATACCCCATATACGTCACACATGCTTTATAAAAATCATTAGGGATGCCATCTAATCCTGGAGATGTTCCTCTATTTAAATGTTTAATCACTTCTTTGACTTCCTGTGTAGATACAGGTTGAGTTAAAAGTTATTTCATGCATTCCTCTACCTGTGGTAATGTACCTAAAGACTGAATAGGAAAAGCACCTGCTGAAAAACTGTTGCTCTTATGAAAAGATTCCTTAACATACTGCTGCATCACTAGTAACATTTCTACATCTGTAGTAACTACATCCCTGATAGATTTATATAAACCTGCCATCATTGTTTTTTCTAACCTTGATTTACAAGCCTGATAAGGGTCAGAAACAGGCTGTTTATGCATTCCAAATCTAAACTCTATTTCCAAAGATTTGGCCCTATCATATTGATATCGTTTCATTTGTCTTTTTATTTCTAAAATTTGTGAATTACATTTTGCATGATCTTTTGTGGGAAAAGACATAAGTCTATAAAGCTGATTTCTATACTCTAGGGCCCAGATATTCAAAAGGGTTGCGCCATGCACAACAGGGTTCGCGCATGCAAAGTCAAAATAGCCATTTGCGATATTCAGAAGAGGCAGCAGTTACGCAAAAACATGCTGAACAACAGCGCAATGAAAATGAAGGCATCGCAACTGAAGAGGTGGATCCATGCATAAGAGTGCAATGCGATATTCAAGACTTAACGCGATGCGCAATAGCGGCACAGCCGGAGAATTGCGCACTAGCGAGCGAAATGAGCCAAAATAAAAAGGCTCAAGGAAGCGGCGCAAGAACGCTACAAGGCTTCCAAGTGGGGGAGAGAGGGAGAGACAGAGAGAGACAGACAGACAGACAGACAACAGACAGGCTAGGGCAGGCAAGGAAAGCATGGGCCATAGGCTGTAGAGGTCAGTGGGGGGGTGCCCGGTGCAGTGGAAGTAGCAGTGAGGACAGCTGGGTAACACAGCAACACCAGCCGGGGTCAGAAGCCAGGAGATGGACAGTGCCAGCTTCACATGGAAGCTGTAATGAGGGGGTGAGATACATGCTGCAGGGTACATGGCCATGGAAGGGCCCGTGTTGAGTATGCCCCCAACGAACAGTACGTGCCGCATCAGCTTTGAGCTGTACACAGATGTAGAGATGGTGGGCTGGTACCACCTGAACAGGGCAATACTGAGACGGTTCTGTGAGCTGTGCAGTGATGTGATGCAGGCACCCTCACGACCGAGTCACGCTCTGTCGGTGGAGACCAAGGTGACAGCCTGCATGTGCCTGCTCACCACGGGCACCTTCCAGAGGCTGACAGGGGACACCACAGGCATCACACAGTCAGCCACATCATGCATCCTCACCCAATTCCTCAGCACACTGCTGCCACATGCTGCGGAGTACATCCATTTCCCCAGCACCGCGGCAGAGCGCGCAACAAGCGTGCAGGAGTTCCACAGGGTGCACGTATGCCTGGCATACTAGGGACCATAGACTGCACCCATGGCCATTTTGCATGCCACCTGGCCCCGATGGGCTCACATATAGGAACAGAAAGGATTCTCCAGTGTCAACTGCCAGGTGGTGTGTGATGCCACTGGCGCATAATCAATGTCTGTGCCACACACCCTGGCGGAGCACAGATGCCTTCATATGGTATCAGTCCGCACTGTGCCATTGATTCGAGAGTGGGGACATCCCCACAGGACATCTAGTGGGTGAGTACACATGTATGGAATGCAAACTCGGGGTAAGGGTGGGAATACCACAGGTGCCATGGTAGTGGCACACAGGGATATGGGCAATATGGACCTGAACATGAGACTGATCTCCGCTATCTCCACACAGGTGACAGCGGATACCCACTCCATCCCTGGCTGCTCACACCGTACAGGCGCCCCATGACCCCATCGCAGCAACGCTATAATGAGGCACATGTTTCCACATGCAACATCATAGAGTGGGTGTTTGGGATGCTCAAGGCATGCTTCCGATGCCTAGACACCTCCGGCGGTGCCCTACAGTACAGCCCCCAAAAGGCCTGTGGGATATTCCTGGCCTGTTGCATCCTGCACAACATGGCCAAAGACTATGGGATAGCCGTACAGGTTGAAGAGGGGGACAGTGATGGGGATGCCAGTGGCGCCGGTGTTGATGGTGATGAGCAGCCCCCAGGAGGCGGGACCCCCGACTGATCCGGCAGGCTCAGCTGCACGGGACACCATCACAGAGGAGCACCTGCACAACACAGGTAAGTCAGGGGACATGTGCAACCAACACTGTCCATCCGCAAACCACAGGCACACAGGGTAACACACCAGGGGTGCATGATACAGGGAGTGGAAGGGTCCAGGCATACAAACACACCATCAGGGAGGGTGGAGCACTCATATGGACACACACACACACACCAGGCACAGAGTGTACATGGGCAGATGCACAGCACAGCAGAACCGACATTGCTAACACACAGCACCACCGACCACCCCCACCACCTGTACTGTCCAAGTACGTGTGTCAGATGCTGGGCACCCTTGCACCTTGATGTACAGTACAATGCAGGCATCATCGTGCACACACACCTGTGGACAGCAGTTGGGAGGGTGTGCAGGTGGTCCGTGTGTCGGCGTGGTGAGCAGAGCACCCAGCAGTGCACTGCCCACCATGACACACATTGCACACATGGCAGCACCAGACAGGGCCCGCACTGGGAGACAGCTCAGTCATGTAGCACTGTCCCATGGCCACAGCGGGATGCGTGGGTGGCCCCGCCGTGACTCAACAGCACTGGCAGGCTGAGCAGGGGCCATGGGTGGCACTGTTGCACCACCAGGGTCCCACTGTAGCGTGACCTTGCCTGCACAGGGTCTGCAGCATGCCGGAGCAAGCCTGCACCAGGGGTGCCCAGGATGGCCACAGCAGAACCCAGCATCGACAGACCTGGTGTCACCAGCGCGGGAACGGGAGTGGAGAGTGAACTGTGTGGGGTGTGCGGTACAGGGGCACCTGACTGTGTGCTCCACGCTCCCACGACAGAGACCACTGCCTGGGTCAGCCTGTAAATGGCGGTCACATCCGTCTGCATACGCTTTCCAGCTCTGCACGGGTCCAGAGCACACCCCTGCTGTGCCACTCCACA
Source organism: Neoceratodus forsteri (assembly GCA_016271365.2). Lineage (NCBI taxonomy): Eukaryota > Metazoa > Chordata > Ceratodontiformes > Ceratodontidae > Neoceratodus > Neoceratodus forsteri. The sequence continues at coordinate 452,626,239 of CM057452.1, read as the reverse complement.
GCCACAGACAGTGCCTCCATGGACATTGCAACCCGCCTCTGCAGCTGCTACTGTTCCCGCAGCAGGTGGGTGTGCGCAATCCAATGGGTACTGTGCCCAACGCATCCTGTCCCAGGGTGTGGAAGGTCCTGATGCACAACACCCCTTGAGGGTGGGCGCTGTTCGCCAGGACCAGGAATAGGCGGATCAAGGGTGGCGGACATGTGCCACCGATTGACACTGTACCCCCAGACCTGGTGGGTGACTGCTGCTGCCCTGCCAACTGCCGTGCCCCAGGGTCCCTCGTTCCACCGCTGTGCTGCTTAACAGTGCCAGACACCTGCACAGCCACCAGTGCTGCCCACGGTGCTGACAGGCACAGCCTGGGACTGTGCCAGCATGCTGGTACACAAGTTGGAACCAGAAAATCCCAGGGGCACGTGCTGGCCTGCTGTGTGTCCGTCATGGGACACACACCTATCACTGCCCATTGCAGTCCTTGCATCATCAATGGTGCAGGTATGTGCTACAGCCATAGTCATAGCATGCTGGCATGCTTGCATATGAACTGCTGAGACACAGGCTGTGCACCCCGCACCGAATCCCGACACCAAGAGTGGCGGCCCAGCGTGCATGCTGCTGCAGTGCCTGCTGGCTGGTGATAAGGTGGATGGACCCTCCTCCATGTCCAGCAGGTCATCATCACTGCCTGACCCACCACCACCATCTCCTGAAGATGAACAGGATCTGTAACAGAAAGAGAGTACATGTGAGTGCATGTGAACAACCTTCCCCAACCCCCCAACACCACCACCATGTCATACCGTGCAGTGATGGGCTTCCACCTGTCTGAATCCACCTCTGGTATGCCCTCAATAGCTCTGCTGCATTGATGCAACCAGTGTCTCCTCAGCTGGGGTCAGCTCCAACACCACTGCTGGGCCCCCGCCAGTGCCAGCACGTGCCGCCCTGAAGGCTGCCACCATCTCCTTCAACCTCCTGCGGTCTGTCCCCATCTTCTTCTTGCATTCCTGCACGGAGCGCTGGTGGCTTCCATGCAGGTTCATGGCCCGAGCTACCCCCTCCCATGCAGCCGCACGGGACTGAGGGGTGCCCCTCCGTCCACTCAGTACTGGCTCCTCATCCAGGTAGGCCTGGAAGAGGGCCTCTGTCTCTGCTGGGGTAAAGTTGAGCCTCCTCCTATGCCCACCGTCCTCACCCTCACCTTGGCTCTGCTCGGTCATGGTGATCTGTATGGGGGCAAGTGGACACCTGTCACTGTGTAGTCTACAGCATTTTCCCATGACCATTGTCCAGAACATCACACAGCATGCAACTCACCTCTCACCTGCAGTAACCGAATCAGGCCAGCACAGCCCAATGTCGCACATTTATAGTGCAATGCATGCAAATTAGGAGTGGAGCAACTATAATGACATGCAAATCGAGCCACTGCGCCTTTGAATGGCTGATCAGATGATTTGCATGTGTAGGCTGAATATCGCTGATTTGTGCTTTGCGCAATACGGTTGAGTCGGCTGAGCCAATGGCGCAGTTCTGTGACTGTGTGGTACACTGCATTGCGCATGCCCAGATAGCTTAAGCAGGCATCTGCCATGCTGCTGACGTGTTGTGCGCGATCGGCAATTCAGGCCATGGCCACCATTGTGCCAGTGGTGCTACAGCACTGGGCACTATATGGCGCTGTGGCACTACTGCGCAATAGTCCACTGTGGCACTGGTACACAGCTGGTCGGTCGTGCAGGATGCGTATACATCAGATGGCGCTGTGCGTGGCCTTGCGTCATTGCCCATGACCTTGTGTCCGACCTTTGCCCCCTGGCCCTGTTCGGCTGCTATGTGTACTGCCCTATTGCGCTGTCTGGTGACAGCGCTATGTGAAGTGACGGCGCTGTTCAAACAGCACGATTGGAACCTGTGGTGGTCTATTGTGCAACATCTCCACGTGGGGTTACGGCGTAGCGGGGCGCTATATTGCCTGCTGTAAAGTTGGTACCATGGCTCACAGAAGAGCAGTTCAGTGGAGCCCAGTCGAACCAGCCAACTTGGTGGCCCTAGTGGAGCTCCACTATGGGGCACTTTATGGTGAGGCGCCCCTCACCATTGCCAGGATGCATGTGTGGCAGCAAGTGGCCACTGACCTGGTGAGGGTCACTGGATGGTGCCGGTCAGCTGAGCAGTGCCAGCACCAGTACGGTGACCTCCGCCGGAGGGATCCAGATTGTCTTGATCGGCTGCGGTCACGTGCCAGGCGAGGCGTGGTGCCTAGGCCAGGTGGGTGTACCATCTATGCACCTGTATTCTCTGTAGGGGTGTGAGTGTGTTTTGGTGGCTGTGCATAGGTGATGGCTCTGCCATGGTTGGCTGTGTCAGTGTGTGCAGGTGTGAGATGCATGGGTCTGGCTGTGTGGGCAGGCACTCTCACTGGGGCAGGGGGCAGTCTGCTTTGGAGTAACACTGATGTTTGTCTCAACATATGTCTCCCACAGGCTGGGATGTGAGGATGCAGGCATGGGGTGAGGAGGGCCGTGCCAGGGCCCCGGTGCCGGTGGGTGTTGCACCCCAGCAGCAGCAGCAGCAGCATCATCAGCGGCAGACCCAGCTGCTTGAGCAGTCTGAGTATCATTACTTCATGGATGCTATTGCATGCTGGGGGGGGGGAAGACCACCAGCCCTGCACAACACAACCATGCAGGAAAGGGGAGGTCATAATTCCGCTATACAAGACACTAGTGAGGCCCCACCTGGAGTACAGTGTACAGTTCTGGAGACCATACCTACGTAAGGACATAGACAGGGTAGAGAAGGTTCAGAGGAGGGCAACAAAGATGGTGCATGGATTGCATCACAAGTCCTATAAAGACAGGTTGAAGGAACTGAACATGTACTCCCTGGAGGAGAAGAGGAGAGGGATATGATAGAGACATACAAGTATCTTACAGGGAGGAACAGGGTGCAGGAAAACACTATTTTTAAGCGAAAAAGATGTTCCAGGACAAGAGGGCATGGAATGAAGTTGGAGGGAGGACGATTCAGAGGAAACATGAGAAAGATTTTCTTCACAGAATGGGTGGTGGACAAGTGGAACACCCTGCCAGAGGAAGTGGTGGGGGCTGAAACAATCACGGGATTTCAGAATGCATGGGATAGACATAAAGAAATTCTGGAGGTCACTGGTAAGGTGCAACAGACTTATAGGAAAACAAAGTGAACTGACACACTCAAATGGCCAGACTGGGTGGGTCACAGGCCCTTATCTGCCAACACTGTCTATGTAGCTATGTATGTATGCACGACACAGGTGACATGCATCACTGTCCAGTATCACAGCACGTCTGTGTATGCGTCACTGGTGGTCCATGCATGCACTGGGCACATAGCTGTGTAACTGGCATTGCACCACATTGCCACATCACTTGACAGCCTTGTTTGTGCTGTGATGGACATGGGCAGTGTGTGTGTGCAGTAGTGCACATAGCTGGTGCCACCTGTTTGTGATGGCCATGTGCATGTTCACTGTGGGTGGGTGCATGCCATCACAGGTGCGGGACATTGGGCTATATGGCTTGCAGGTTGGGTGGTGTTCAGGGTTGTGGTCAGTCACAGCCATTGACTGTGTTCCCATTTTCCTAGGCCTCAAGGTTCTCTGGAGGATTCAGCGAGACATTCGGGGCCTGACACAGGTGTCCCTTGAAAACCAGGCCATCCTTGAGTCCATCAGGTGCCCTGGCCTGCAGAGGAGGCGTCACAGGGGAGTGCGGAACCAGGAACAGGATGACCAGCCGGCTGGGCCTTAGGACACAATACCCTTCCCACTTCTCCCATCCCTACCACCCTGCCTTCCCTCTCCAAGTTGTTCATCCCTTCCCCTTGAACACCCCTACCTTGTACCCGTCCCCCTTGTAAATAGTTGTTGTTTATTGTTTTGGTTATTTACTATTTGAAAATTTAAATATACATTTATATTTTGATATGAATACTGTGTTGGTCTCTGATTTGCAGCTGGCTATGGGTGCTCAGTTGCAGTGGTGTACATGCCATCTGGGGTGGTATGGTCCTGGGTATATGTGTGTGTGTGTGTGCGTGTGTATGGGTGTGTGTGCATGGGGAGGTATCTCCAGCATGGTAGTGACTTTCTGTTGGTCTTGCCGTCTGCTGCCACCCACTGCTGGGTGCACAGGGTGTGTCTGGCTTGTATGCTTCTGTGCTGCATGGGGTTGACATGTGCTGGGGGGATGCATGGTTTCCTGCAGTGCCAGTCACTGCACATGGGTGGTGTCTTGGGGTCACGGTGCAGGGTGTGTTGTGCATACGGGGGCTGATGTGCACTGTGGTTGTCAACCCCCTGTGTGTGGCACTCTCAGCCTGCCAGTGGTTGTGCTGGGGTGTCATGGCTCTGCTGTGCTTTGTTGGCTTGTCCCCATGGGCCAGTAGATCATCTGTCACACCCCCAGTGATGCTGTGCTTGGGGTGTGCAGGTGTGGTGTTGGTTCTGCAGTGTGTTCCTGTGCCCATGTGTGGCATGGCTGGCGGTGGGCCCCAGCCTGCCTTCCTGGATGTGCAGTTCCATTGCTCTGGGCGAGGGCTCTGCTTGCGCTATGGCACCTCTGCACTGCTCAGCTGGGCTGCCCTGGTTGCGCTATAGCGCAACATTTCTGCTCAGCTTCTCCTTCCTGGTTGCGCTATGGTGCAGTTAGTGTGATATTCAGACATTGGCTGCTTGCGCAATTTGTTCTGCTCCATGTTTGAATATCGCACCTGTTGCGCATATGCGCAATTGGTTTGTGCTTGCTCCTGCTGTTGCGCACATTTTGGGCGCAGTTTGAATATCCGGGCCTAAATATTTTAAATAATCAGAATTAGTTCTATATTTTCCCCAACTAATAAACAAATCCTTAATTCTTTTTTAGTATTTAACCACCAGTCGTATATATTATTAAACATATAGATAGTGGAATATTTAGCTGCAAAAAAAATCTCTAATTTCTGAAAATAATCTCATCCCTCCAAAAAGGACATATTTAGCCTCCATCTTTGTATTGAAGACAACATCCTAGGAGGGATGTCAGCTAAACTTAAATCACAAACAAGAATGTGATGATCAGAAAATTCTGTTTCACTGTACCAAAATGAGGTTTAATATATTTGGATATAAAAATCATATCAATCCGAGTAGCATATATATGTTTATAATATGTTGCTCCCAGGTGTAAATGTAAACTTATATAGACATCAGAAAGTCCTGCACCCCCTACAATGTTTTTCAGAACACGTGCATCACAATACATCTTTTTCTCTGAGCTCCCAAAATATTTACATCTATCTCACAATTAAAATTTCCAACCGATATAATATGCCTTCTAGTATAAAGAAATGGTTTGATTTCCTCAAATAATTCAATCTGAGCTGATTTTGTTTGAGGTGCGTAGATATTAATAAAACGAAAAACAAAATCAGTGCTTTAGAGTAACTGATCCAGAAGCAAATGATTTGATACCTTTTAATGGACCAACATAGATGTAACAAGAACTTGTTACATCTATGTTGGTCCATTAAAAGGTATCAAATCGTTTGCTTCTGGATCTATTCTTGCAAGGACCAATACGGCAACTACTAAATCTACAGTTAGAGTAACTGGTAATTGCTATTTTTCTTCAGTGCTTTAGAGTAACTGGTAATTGCTATTTTTCTTTTAAACTTAGATTGTGGGCTTTTAGTGACACTGCACTTTCTTTGTTGTCTTTACTTAGAATTGTTTTTGGGCTGTTGAAAATTTAAAACGTAGTGATGGTGTATTTCTGTGCAGTCTTTAATTGCTGCAAATTTTATCTTGGCTTGTCTGACTGCCCTGTAGTTTGGGTGAGGGGTGTTAATTGTCTGGCCTCTGACCTCACCTACGTGATAACTGGAGGTGGGGCCTAGTCAGAGTTGAAGTAGCAAGTGAGTTTTATTTTCTCAGAAGAAGCCAGAAGGGGAAGGAAGGAAACATATTCAATTCAGTGCTTTAGAGTAACTGGTAATTGCTATTTTTATTTTAAACTTAGATTGTGGGCTTTTAGTGACACTGTACTTTCTTTGTTGTCTTTATTTAGAATTGTTTTTGGGCTGTTGAAAATTTAAAATGTAGTGGTGGTGTATTTCTGTACTGTCTTTAATTGCTGAAAATTTTATCTTGGCTTCTCTGACTGCCCTGTAGTTTGGGTGAGGGGTGTTAATTGTCTGGCCTCTGACCTCAGCTACGTGATAACTGGAGGTGAGGCTTAGTCAGAGTTGAGGTAACAAGTGAGTTTTATTTTCTCAGAAGAAGCCAGAAGGGGAAGGAAACATATTCAATTTAGTGCTTTAGAGTAACTGGTAATTGCTATTTTTCTTTTAAACTTAGACTGTGGGCTTTTAGTGACACTGTACTTTCTTTGTTGTCTTTACTTAGAATTGTTTTTGGGCTGTTGAAAATTTAAAACATAGTGGTGGTGTATTTCTGTGCTGTCTTTAATTGCTGCAAATTTTCACCCCTCCCTCCCTTCCCCAATTCTTAATTATATGCCCTGTTAAATCTGATTGACAGGAGCTAAACACAGGGTATAGTAAGGGGTGTGAAGTAGGAGGGGCATAAGGGGGAAGAAGCCCACCCTCAACACGACAAGTGTTTTGACTCATTTATTTATTTATTGGTTTCTTTTCTTTTTTTTAAAAAGAAAATTATCTGAGGATCAGTGGCAGGATTTTTAGGACAGTAAATTAATAAAAAGGGAACTAGGAGAGCTTCAGTAGCAGACAAGTAGTGGAATAGCAGTATTTTTTTTTTTTTAATTTTCCTTTTTACGCCCTGAGCTGCCTGCCACCTTATCCTTCAGCCCGGTCATGGGCCGACGGCTTCTGCCCTCCAAATCAGCCACAGCCCACCGATACCCCGTGGCTTGCCCCCCACGGTGGGGCCCGCGGCATCCGCCACATGCCGCCGCAGGGGCACTGGGATTAGGTCGGGGCCTGCCTGAGGGCACATTGAAGCCGCTGGCGAGCCGCCATCTATGGCAGCAGGCTGCTCCTCCTTTTCCTGGTTTTCTCCCCGAGGAGGCGGGGACATGCAATGACGCCAGCGTCCGCCCCGCCTCCTCCCCCCCATGACGAGCGTCGGCTGCGTGGGGACTCCCGGTCTCCACCAGGGGTCCCCAATGCACTGAATGCTGCCCGCACCCTCCCCCCGGAGTAGGAGAGCTGCCCATCGGATGCTCAATCCTACTCCCCCCCGGCCGACCCTCCGACGACTCGGATCCGTTCCCGAACCCGGGTCGCCAGCGTCGCAAGCAGAAATCCCACCGCTGTGCTGACGGGCCTCTGGAATAGCAGTATAATTGCAGTATAATGTGGGGAGTGGTGCAATGCAGTGGCTGTTGGGCAGCCATATTCAGGCCGACCTTCTGGACACTGAGGTGCTGCCCTATCTGCATGCATCTCTCTGGACTGTGGGATGAGGTAGCCAGACTCAGAGCAGAAGTAAACTGGGTCAGGAGTACCATCACCCCTATCCAGAGACCACCCAGTCCAATGCAACTGCCTCAAAGGATGCCAAGAATGAGGAGCACTTGGATGACAGTGAGCTCAGGGAGGGTTACAGTGGTCAGGCAGAGGCACATCCCAGATCCTATTCCACTCAAGAACTCATATGACACACTGGCAAACAGGGACAACCAAATAGAGGTACCCAGAGAAGTGGAAGGAAAGGATGTGGAGGTTAGCCAAGGAGGTGACCTCAGCGGGGAAAGCAGTGGACCCCAGAGGAGGAGGAAGCGAATCCTGGTGGGGGACTCCATCATAAGAGGGATAAAGCTAGGAACACAGGAGGGGGAGGACAGGGAGGTGAGCTGCCTACCAGGTGCCACGGCTTGAAGGGATGGAAGGAAGATCCTAGGGATCACTGGGAAGGCAAGACAGGAGGGTGAGCTGGATGTCATTATCCACCTAGGTACTAATGACCTGGCAAATGGGTAGCCAAAGGAAGTTCAGGAAGAGTTTAGGAAATTGGGGAAGGGTCTCAACAAGTAGCTACTTCTGTCGCTTTCTCAGAAGTACTACTTGTGAGAGGCATGGGACAGCATAGGGGCACATGCACCAGGAACTTTAACTCATGGTTGAATAACTGGTGCTGTGAGGAAGGGTTTGAATTCATTGGTGACTGGGGACCCACCTGGAGGATGGAGGTTTGTTCAAGCCTGACGGCCTGCATCCATCCTGGAGGAATCAAGCACTCTATGATAAGTTTAAATGTTACATTGACAAGCATTTAAACTAGCAAAGGGTGTGAGCCAGCAAGGAGGTACCCTTGCTCACCCCACAGCTAGCAGTGGAACCAGTGAACCAGAGGAGTGGCTATCTCTACAAAGCAGTGTGTAAAGATGGAGATTAGCACCCAAGAGGTGGATAGGCAGAAAGGGCACAATTTAGCAGAAGGGCAGACAGCAAGAAGAACCAGGGATAAAGGACAACCAAGGAAGGGGCTGAGTAGAACAGCGAAACAGTCTAGGGAGGTCAAATCATGGAAAGCCATGTGTGCAAATGCCAGGAGCCTTAGCAACAAGATGGAAGATCTGGAGGCTGTCATGGTGCAGTCAGACCTGGACATTGTGGCCATCACTGAAACCTGGTGTAATGATAACCACGACTGGGAGATGGCCATACCTGGCTACACCATATTCAGAAGAGACAGAGCAGGCAGGAAAGGAGGAGGAGTGGCACTGTCTGTGAAAAATGACATAAGGGCCACAGAGATCCAGGAGGAACAAAATGGGGGAGAAATACTGTGGGTTAAGCTGGAAAGGAAAATGGGGACAGCCATCCGCACAGGTGTGGTCTATAGACCACCAGCCCAGGAGGAAGAAACAGATAGGGAGCTGATGCTAGCCATCCAAAGGATGGCAGACAAGGGTGAGGTAGTACTGGTTGGAGACTTCAATATTCCCAATGTGGACTTGAGTATCCTAGCAGCAGTATCAGCTAGGAGCAGATTTATCCTGGACTCCCTTCAGGGTGCCTTGCTCAAGCAATTGGTCATGGAACCCGCTCGGCAGAAGGCAATACTGGACCTTGTGCTCACAGACAGGGACAGTGTGATGGGGGTAACAGTGGAGGAGTACCTGGGAAACAGGGACCACCAGTCATTGTGGTTTGAAACCACAGAAAGAGCAGAACCAAACCACACAAAAACACTTATCCTGGATTTTAGGGGGGCAGACTTTGGGAAAATGGGGAGATACTTGAAAGAGGCATTAAGGGGAATGGGACAGGAATCAGGGGTTGAGGAACAGTGGGCAGTATTTAAAATGGGGATTAAAAGAACAACAGAATTATGCATTAAGCAGGTTAGCAAGAGGAAAAGGAAGAGGAGACCATTATGATTTTCCAAAGAGGTAGCAAAGAAAGTGAAAGCCAAAAAGATTGCATTCAGGCAATACAAAAAGACACAGGCAGAAGGGGATAGGGACAAGTACCAGGAGAAGCAAAGGGAGGCAGGGAGGTCAGTAAGGGAAGCCAAAGCTCAGACAGAAGAACACATTGCAAAATCAGTGAGTAGAGGTGACAAAACCTTTTACAGGTACATAAGTGAAAAAAGAAAGGCAAAGGGAGGGATAGTGAGACTGAAGAGGGAGGATGGGGGCCATGTGGAGGATGACAACAGTAAAGCTGACATATTGAACAGGTATTTCTGCTCAGTCTTTACTGAGGAAGAGGAAGGTAATGGGTGTGAAGGGAGTACAAGGGGTGAGAATGGTACAGAAATGGACACAAGTCCCTTTATACGAGAAAGGGTCCTGAAGGAACTGGAAGTAATAAGAGTTGATAAAGCAATGGGGCCAGATGGGGTGCACCCCAGGGTCCTTAAAGAACTAAGAGAGGTGGTGGCTGAACCTCTGGCTATCCTGTTTAGCCAATCACTGGAAACAGGGGAGGTACCCAAAGACTGGAGGACAGCAGATGTAGTCCCCTTATACAAAAGTGGGAACAAAGAGGAAGCAGGGATTTACAGACCAGTCAGCCTCACCTCGGTAGTGGGGAAGATCATGGAAGCACTACTGAAGGAGAGATTGGTGGAACATCTGGTGGTCACTGGACTACAGGACCCAAGGCAGCATGGTTTCACCAGGGGGAGGTCATGTCAGACCAACCTCATTGAATTTTTGGACTGGGTGACTAGGGATGTGAATCAGGGGAGGGTAGTGGACATGGCCTATCTGGACTTCAGCAAGGCCTTTGACACTGTACCACATAGAAGACTATTACACAAACTGGGGAATATGGGTGTGGGCAGGACAGTAGTGTGGTGGGTAGGTAACTGGCTGGGTGGCAGGACACAGTGGGTGGTGGTAAATGGCTGTCACTCCACAGAGGGAAGAGTGACCAGTGGGGTACCATGGGGATCAGTGCTGGGACTGGTCCTATTCAACATCTTCATCAGTGACATGCGCGGGACCTAGAATGCAGAATTTCACTGTTGCTGATGACACAAAGCTCTGTAACAGAGTAGACACACCAGAGGGTGTAGACAGAATGAGAAGGGACCTGCAGAAACTTGAAGAATGGTCAGGGGTTTGGCAGTTGAAATTCAATGCAAAGAAGTGCAAGATAATGCATATGGGGCACAAAAACCCTGGCACAATATATCAGTTGGGTGGGTGAGGATATAGCATGCACCAAGCAGGAAAGGGATCTTGGGGCTATCATCTCTGATGACCTCAAGTTAGGGAAACAGTGTGACAAGGCAGCAGGTAAAGCAAATAGGATGCTGGGATGCATAGGCAGGGGCATCACCAGCAGGAAAAGGAGGTCATAATTCCTCTATACAAGACACTAGTGAGGCCCCACCTGGAGTACAGTGTACAGTTCTGGAGACCATACCTACGTAAGGACATAGACAGGGTAGAGAAGGTTCAGAGGAGGGCAACAAAGATGGTGCATGGATTGCATCACAAGTCCTATGAAGACAGGTTGAAGGAACTGAACATGTACTCCCTGGAGGAGAGGAGGGAGAGAGGGGATATGATAGAGACATACAAGTATCTTACAGGGAGGAACAGGGTGCAGGAATACACTATTTTTAAGCGAAAAAGATGTTCCAGGACTAGAGGGCATGGGATGAAGTTGGAGGGAGGATGATGCAGAGGAAACATGAGGAAGAATTTCTTCACAGAATGGGTGGTGGACAAGTGGAACACCCTGCCAGAGGAAGTGGTGGGGGCTGAAATAATCACGGGATTTAAGAGTGAATGGGATAGACATAAAGGAATTCTGGAGGTCAGGGGTAAGGGGCAACAGACTTCTTGGAAAACATAAACTGAATTTACAAGCTCAAATGGGCAGACTGGGTGGGCCATAGGCCCTTATCTGCCGACACTGTCTACGTATCTACTCTATGTAATCCCCTAATGAACAATCCAAAATTAGAGCATGACCTGGCCTTATATCTATTAATTTTGTAATTTTTAAATTAGTATTTTTAAATAGAATCCCAATCCTATTGGCCATATCTGACTCAAAAGTCCAATAAGATGGCCCCCAAACCTAACGTCTTTTCAATTGTTCCACTTCAAAAAGAGAAGAGACCCTGGTTTCCTGTAAAAAGATAACATCTAGCTTTAAAAGATCTAAATAAGCCAAAATAGAAATCTGTTTTTTATATGCCTTTAGGCTACATACATTATAGGAAGCAAGTTTCAGCGTAGCCATAAAAAGGAAATTCAAGATCAAGGTCCCCCTTTCTGACTAAGACTAACTTTCCTTTTTTTTCCTTTTTTTCCTTCGCTAATTCTGTTGTTCTACTGTCTTCATCTTCAGTAGCTAACTCCGACCCATGGGAAGTGTCAGATTCTAAATCAGACTCCCCTGCCTCATCCTGTAAAGGTGCAAAAATATTATCTGTGGGAATTGGCCCTATGGTAGAATGTCTAAGAGAGGCCCTAGTAAAACGCCTCCCCTTCACAGTCTCAAAAGGTGGCGGCATGGATGTAGAAGGAACCTGTCTCCCAGGAACCAATGGCTTATTTAAATTTGCAACCCTTTCTACAGGTACTTGAGGCCTAACTACAGCCATGTCTACCATCGTTATTTCTGAAGGTTCAGACACCATTGTGAATTCTTGTTGGAGTACGTCAGTTCGTTGTATAACTGGGGGAGAACTCCCCATGGAGTTCCTCCTCTTTGTTTGTGCGTTATGTAATAAATCATCCTGATCCCAACCTTCAGAATGATTTTGTTTCACCCATGGGCACTGATGAAAAGCATGTCCCTTTTCATCACATAAATTACATTGGAATAAATTTTCACATAAATCCATGGAATATCCAAACCCCCCACATAAGGAACATTTCAACATATCACAAGCACTACTGATGTGAGTTCGTGCCCCATATTTATAGCATGCTCATGGTTGACCTCCATAAAAACAGACCCCTCTATCTTTCCCCAAAAAGAAACTGTTGGGAAGATGAATAATATCAGCATTAACCTGAAATAGTTTCACCTTAAATTTCCAGCCACCCATCCATATACCTTCGATATCAAGTAGAACTTCAGGGGGGCCTAAAACATCACATCTGTTCTGAAGCCAGTGATATACAGTATATCACTCACATTGACTCCTTCATTACGAAACATTATAGTTACAAAACAAATCTGGGGTCTGGTAAGCAGAATGGTGAAAAAGGGGGTCCATAAAGGGGTACTCTTAAGAATAGTATATTTCTCCCAAAATTTTTCCAAGTGGGCGTTAGCCTTGAAACTGACATCGAAAGAATCTTCTCCAGATACAAGAATCAATGCATAAACATCAGCAGGAAAAAAACCCATCAAACTTTTTAAAAGTTGTTTAGAAACATAATATCTATCAGGGTGGTCTACTAAACCTCCTTTATAACGTAATCTAACAGCGTTTCGTCGTGGTGCCTGTTCTAATTTATTCTTAAACAATTCTGACATTGGTATTTTCCAAGATTGCTGAGGTTTAGGACTCTCACTGTCAGCAGATTTAGTACCTGCCTGCCCTTGTTCAAATCCTGGTTGTCCCTCTTTGGATGTGCTTGGCCTTGTAAAGGCCAACACACTATCCCCTCCCATTGAAATTGGTTTACCAGAAGGAGCCCTATCTAGAAACGAAAAGTCAGTACCTGAGCTCAGGGTTTTTTCCTCGGTGGCATGCTTTGCTGTTTCTGTGCTATTTGAAATGGCTGTGTCCCAAGAAAAATTGGGAATCCATTGCGCAGAGTCTGTACGCATCCATCCCAATTCAGTAAGTGCTGTTGTCGCCGACCAGTCCTTAGAAAAACGGTCCTTTTCTGTTTGTGGAAGCTGAAACTGTTGTCGCATCGCTTGTGACGTAGAATTAGTGGAATGTATGGCGTTCTCCTCTACATTCAGTTCCCGTGTTGTAGCATCCGTAATAACACACTGAGCGTCAGCCGGCTCTGATGTTTTTAAATCAGAAGTAATCAGATAATTTCCCGGATGCCAACCATCCAATGCTTGAAAATTAGCACCACCAATCATATGTACATTCTCTGATACTAGAACTCTGCCAGCCAACTCTGGTGAATTCTTCGATAATTCTGGTAAATTCCTGATATGTACCTCTTTTTGCAACATCAAAAAGTCCTCCAAAAAAGCAGGTTTAGCTACACACAAACTCACAGCCTGTTCTCTACCATCCAGCTCCAGACAAGGTTTCTCAGGATCTGCCATTCTGCAGACTGTCATCAGCAGGTCCCCCTACTGGCCACAGTGCAGCCGCAGAGTAGGTAAATTTCCCCGGTGTCCTGGCCAAATTTCCCTCATTCACTAAACATACCACCAACAGTTTAATCTGGTTCAAGATCAGTTGGCATTCATCTGTATCCTCCTCCCCTGGTTTGTGCCTGAAAATAGGCAGGATTTGTCTAGTGCACTTACCCGGTCAACAAAAACGCAGTAAAATAAAATAAAAATGTTACCTCTTGCAGCTCCTTGAGTTTCTTCAGGTAATACTGCCGCTCCTGAAAATTAAAGAATTTAAAGATTAAGGGGCACGGAGGTGCTCCGGTCTAGGGCATCGGACATAGAGCTATGTGGGCCCTCTCAATGCAATATGAGGGCCCAAATGGAGAGGGACCAGCCATTTTCTGCGCCAGCTTTTGGATAAAGACGATCGCGTTTGCACCTTCCTCTTTCTCGGGCAACCCAATAATGACTGCATTGTTGCACCGACTTCGTCCCTCAAGATCCTCCTATTTTGTTTCCAGCCTGGCGATCCATTGCCTGGTAAGGGCAAACTCTGGGTTTACTTGATTGGCCTTTTTCTCTAGAGAAGCAATTCTAGCTTCATTGTCTCCAGTGCACCCAGAGACATCCTCCAGAGCTGCCACCATGGATTTAACTTTGGCGGTAAGTGTTCTCACTTCATCTCGGACAGGCCTGAACTCTTCTGGAAAGTGGTCAAGTGTAAGCAAATTGTGGTCAGGGGTAGTTGTAGTTGTTCTCCCAGAGGCCACGGCTTGCTGCCTAGACTTCTTGATCTGTTTCTCCAGCGTGGGAGGGGGTGTGTGTTTCGGCAGAGCTGAGCACATCTCAGCCTCCATTTTCTCCCAGCACTGCACCAAAATCGCTTCTCTGGTAATTATAAAGCAGATATATTTGCAGTACTAGAAAGAAATGACTGCAATTTGGTTTGAAAATTGAATAATTTGTCAGTCGGGATAGCGGGAACTGTGCAGGAAGGCTGCTACTCGGACGACCTCATCTAGTGACCTTCCTATCTGGTTCAACTTAAAAACTCCTACACCATTTTGGAGGACCGGGGGACTCCCACAAGGACACCCATGGTTGAGACCAAGGAAGGTGAGTGGGTCCTCTGAAATGAAGCCCCAGGGGTGGGGGGGTAGAGTACCCCAAAGGAAGAGGAAGCTGCTCCTGGTGGGGGATGCAATAGTCTGGGGAGTGGAACTATGAGCTAGTAGCAGAGGGGAAAGGGAGGTCAAGTGCTCTCCAGAAGGCGCAGCTTGGTGGGATGGGGAGAAAATCCAGAAGATCGCAAAGGCAGTAGTACAGAGGGAAGAGCTAGATGTCATTGTTCACCTGGGGACAAATGACCTGGCGGGGGATAGGGAAGAGTTAGGCAAAATACAGGAGAAGTTTAAGGAACTGGGGAGGGGCCAGAAGCAGGTAGCAAGCTCTATGTCCTTCTCGGAGGTACTGCCTGTCCACAGCAAGGGGGAGGCTAGGACACTTCACATTCAGAAGTTCAACTAATGGTTGACGGAATTGTGTTGGGAGGAGGGGGTTGGCTCCATGGGAGACTGGGGCCCCACCCCACCTGCAGGGATGAGGGCATGTACAAGGGGATGACCTATATCTATCCAGAGAGTGTACCATGGTCCCTAATAAAATGTTTAAGTGCTTCATGGGCAAGCATTTAAATTAGCCCAGGGGGGGTTAGAGAAAGGTTAGGAGACAAAATATGCCCCCTCCCAAAGAACAGAAAATTCAGGGGATTGCAAGAGGTAAATGGACCAGCAGAGGGCTCAAATCAGCACAAAGACTGGGGACTGGAAGGGTCTGATCAGATTGTGATCAGAAAGGGGAGAGGCACAGGATGAAGAACCAGGGGAAGGGTACCACATTCTGGAGAGTCATATGTACTAATGCCCAAAGTCTGAGTAACAAGATCAGTGACCCTAAGGCTACCATGGCAGAATCTGGCCTGGACATTATGGCCATCAAGGAGACCTGGTGTAATGAAAACCAAAGCTGGGAAGTGGCTGTACCAAGTTACAATCTATTCAGAAGGGACAGAGTGGGCAGGAAGGGTAGTGGAGTGGTTCTTTATGTGAAAGAAAACATTAAGGACACAGAAATTCAAGGGGAACTGGGAGAAGGGGAGATACTGTGGGTTACACTTGAAAGGAGTAAAGGATCATAGGAGACTCCATGATTCGGGGAGTTGATACTTATCTCCAGCCAGGTTTAATGTTCAGATGTCTCCCAGGTACATCAGCGTGGAGAAACACTGGCCGCATTGCAAAAATTGCTCAGGAAGCAGGAGAAAACATTGACGTCCTAGTACACATGGGGACCAATGACAGAAACATAGAAACACAACCGCTTGGCCCACCTAGTCTGCCCATTTCCCTACCTAACGGGTAAGTTGCAGATCCTAGTTAACCTACAGCCTCCTTCCTCCTACCTGCCACTAGAATTGCCTTATGTCTGTCCCATGCATTCTTGAATTCCCCCACTGTTTTTGACTCAATGACTTCCTCAGAAAGGCTGTTCCATGCATCTACAACCCACTCTGTGAAGAAATACTTCCTCATGTTACCTCTGAGCAGTCCCCCCTCTATCTTCAAATTGTGCCCCCTTGTTCTTGCACATCTCTTTTTCTGAAAGATGCTATCCTCTTGGACTTTGTTGATTCCCTTGAGGTATTTGAAAGTTTCTATCATGTCCCCCCTCTCCCTCCTTTCCTTGAGGCTATACATCTTAAGCTCCTTTAGTCTTTCTTCATATTTCTTCTGGTGCAGGCCCTGCACCATTTTGGTTGCCCTCCTCTGGACAGCCTCCACCCTGTCTATGTCTTTGCAGAGATGGGGTCTCCAGAACTGTACACAGAACTCCAGATGTGGTCTTACCAACTGTCTGTACAGAGGGCCAACAACTTCCTGTTTTCTACTGGTGATGCCTCTCCCTATGCATCCCAGTATCCCCCAGCCCTCCTTACTGCCTTCTCACATTGCTGGCCCACATTTAGGTCACCTGATATGACTACCCCCAGATCCCTTTCCATTTTTGTTGTTGTCAGTATCTTACCCCATTGTGTACTCTTCCCCTTGGTTTTTGTTTCCCAGCTGCATTACTTTGCACTTCTTTGCATTAAATCTAAGCTGCCATACATTTGACCATTCCTCCAACCTTGCCAAGTCCCTTTTCATCCTTTCCACCCCACCTTGCGTATCAACCCTGTTGCAGATCTTTGTGTCATCTGCAAAGAGACATGCTTTCCCTTCCAGTCCCTCTGCAATGTCACTTATAAAGACATTAAAAAGGACTGGCCCAGTACTGAACCCTGCGGTTCCCCACTAGTAACCCTCCTTTCTTCACTGTGGACTCCATTTACTATTACCCATTGTGTACTGCTGTCCAGCCAGTATTTTACCCAAGCTACCACCCTGGGACCCACTCCCAGGCTGACTAATTTGTTTATTAATCTTTTATGCGGGACTGTGTGAAATGCTTTGCTAAAGTCTAGGTAGATCATGTCCACAGCCCCTCCCTGGTCTACTACTTTAGTTACCCAGTCAAAGAAATCAGTTAGATTTGTCTGACATGACCTTCCTGCTGTAAATCCATGCTGCCTTGGGTCCTGTGCCCACTGGCCTCTAGGTACTCAACAATTCTTTCCTTCAGAAGTGATTACATCATTTTCCTTACCACTGAGGTCAAACTGACAGGTCTGTAGTTTCTTGCCTCTGTCTTTCTCCCACTTTTGTGAAGGGGAATCACATCCACCCTCCTGCAGTCCTCAGGTACCACACCATCCTCCCATTGATTTATTAAAAAGAGTAGTCAGTGGTGTTACTAGTTCTTCCCTTAGTTCTTTTAGAATTCTGGGGTGAACCCCATCAGGCCCCATTGCTTTACCCACCTTGAGTTTTAAGAGTTCTTTCAGAATCCTTTCTTCTGTGAAAGGATTACTATCACCCCCCCCCCCATGCAGAGTGCTTCTATTGACTGGATTAGATACCTACCCCTACTTTTCCATTGTGAATACTGAGCAGAAGTATTCGTTCATTATCCCTGCTTTTTCACTGCTGTGTCTTCCCAACCACCTTCCTCTTTATTCAGCCTCAGTATCCCTGCCTTACTCTTTCTTTGCTCCCTAATGTATGTACAAAAGGTTTTATCCCCCTTCTTAACCGAGCCGGCTATCTTTTCCTCATTTTGTGCCTTTGCTATTCTGACTGCCTTCCCCGCTTCCTGCTGCTTTAACTGGTACAGTTATCTGTCCTGCTCCTTCTGTGTTTCCTTATACTTCCTGAATGCTGTCTTTTTCTCCTTTACCTTCCCCGCCACTTCTTTTGAGAATCATAGTGTTTTTTTCTTTTGTTTTGATTTGTTTATTTGCTTCACACAAAGGCTTGTTGCCTCTGTGATGGCAGTTTTGATGTTTCCCCATTGTTGCTCCTCCCCACCTTCTTGCCTGTTTGCTAGTGCTTTTCTGAAGCACTCTCCCATTTTGACAAAATCAGCCCTCCTGAAGTCCAGCACCTTCACTTTGTGTGGCTTGACTCTACAGCTAAGTTTATCGTGAACCACACTGTTTGGTGGTCGCTTGTTCCAAGATGGCTGCCCACTTCAAGATCAGAGATCCTCTCTCTGTCCCCATTTGAGAGTACCAGGTCTATGATTGCTCCCTCCTGAGTGGGTTCCAAAACTAGCTGTCTGAGGCATGCCCCTTGTAGGGCATCGAGAATGTCTCTGCTCTTGGATGTGGCTGCAGCAAAGGTGCTCCAGTCAACATCTGCCATATTCAGGTTCCCCATCAGCAATATCCCCCCTTTCTCTGCCATCCCAAGGATGCCTTCTATCATTTCCTTGTCTATTCCATCTCCATGAGATGGGGGTCTATATACAACCCCTGTGCGGATTGTGAAGCCATTTCCAGTCTCCAGGGTGACCCACAGTGTCTCATCTCCTCCCTGTTTACCCTTTAGTTCTGTTGCTTTCGTCCCTTCCCTTACATAGAGAGCTACTCCTCTTCCTCCTCTTCTTCCTTCCCTGTCCCTCCTGTAGATTGTGTAGCCTGGTATGTTGACATCCCAGACATGATTCTCTGTGTACCATGTTTCTGTGACTGCCACGATATCCAGGCATCCCTGTTCAAACAAGGCCACCATTTCAGGGAGCTTTTTACTTAGACTACAGGCATTGGCACTTATTACCCTCCATTTTTTATGGCTTTATTTCTTTTTTCCCCATCCCTGTCCTCGCTGCCTTTGTCTTTTTCTCCATTTACCCCTGCCCTTCTCCCTATCGATTGCTCTGTCTTGGTGTTTACCTTATTAGCTACCCTCTTTTTTTGGGGGGGGCTAGGAGTTCCCTTCTCCTTTTCAGTGCCCCCCCTTGGCCAGTTTAAATGCTTGCCAATGAAGCATTTAAACCTATCACCTAGGATCCTCGTTCCCCTCATGGATAGATGCAGAGCTCACCAGCCGGTCAGTTGTGGAGACCAAAGAACACATGACCAGGCTGAGTGGCAAACTATTATCTATTTTATCTGGCATCTCCTTCTCTGAGATCCTGGAAGTCTGGAAGAGGGGGGCAGATGGACGGAAGGTCAGAGAAGGGGAGATAGGGGAGATAAACATGTGGCTCAAGGGCTGGTGCCAGGAAAACGGACACAAATTTGTAGGGAACCTGCTATAGTTTTGGGAGCAAAATTTCTTAAAATTTGATGGACTGCATCTGACTAAGGAAGGAGTCAGTGCATTGAGGTAGAAGTTTTATGTCTTTGCAGAATATTTAAACTAGCAAATGGGGAGAGGGGTGTAGTACCCCATACGTCGAATGGGAAGAACACCCCCCCTCAGCTAGTGGTCAAACAGGAGTTCAGCATGTTGGTAGTTCATTTGCATCACCAGGTAAGTAAAAAGGTTAGACTCCCCATACAACGCATAGGAGAAACACCAAATCTCATCCAACAACTAACACACTGAAATCTGGTCAATGGAAAATCATGTACACAAATGCTCGCAGTCTGGGAAACAAGATCCCAGACCTGCAGGCAATAATGACAGAGGCTAAACTGGACATAGTAGCAATTAGCGAGGTGTGGTTTACCAGTAACCACACTTGGGAGACTTCAGTACCTGGCTATGTACTGTTCAGAAGAGACTGAGGTGCAAAAAGGGGAGGTGACGTGGCCCTGTATGTCAATGAAAATATCAAAGCTACAGAAATTAAAAATGCACATAAGGAGCCAGAAGAACTGTGGGTCACCCTGGAAACAGGAAATGGGACGGCCATATGAACTGGGGTTGTCTACAGGCCTCCAGACCAGGGGGAGGACATAGACTCAATACTGTTAGAAGATATACAAAACAGGACAGCTAAAGGGGAGGTTCTCATAATGGGAGACTTCAACATGCCAAATACAGACTGGTCAATACCAGCAGGAACATCTGCCAGAACTAGACACATGGATTCCCTTCAGCGGGAGGACCTCAAACAACTGGTACAACAACCAACAAGAGACAGGGCTATCCTAGATCTAGTACTGACTAACAGAGAAAGGATCACAGATCTACAGGTAGAAGGTCACCTGGGGGCTAGTGACCATCACATGGTATGGTTCAGTTTGGCCACTAGAATCAAATCATCCCAATCCGAGGCAAAATATATGGAACTTCAGAGGAGCTGACTTTGATAAGATGGCCAACAGAGTTAAACTAACTCTGGCAAAAATAAATACAGGTGAGAGGATACAGGCAAAGTGGGCAAGCATTAAGGATGCAATACTTGAAGCAACATCCCATAGTGTTAGACAGAAAAGGAAGTGCAAAAGAAAAAGGAAACTACTTTGGTTCTCAAAAACAGTAGCAGAAAAGGTCAGAGCCAAAAGACTGGCCTTCAGGAAATATAAGGGAATGCAGCAGGAGGAAGATAGGGAGGCATACCAAACTTCTCTAAGCGAAGCTGGGAAGGCAGTAAGGCAGGCAAAGGCCCAAACCGAGGAAAAACTAGCAGAAACAGTAAAAGAAAGTGACAAGACTTTCTATAGATACATTAGTGAAAGGAGAAAGTCCAGAGGGGGTATTGCTAAGATCAAAGGGGATAAGGGGGCAAGTGAGGAGGAGGACCATCTAAAAGCATCTATAATAAATAGATACTTCTGCTCAGTATTTGCTGAAGAGAAGGTATGGCAGGGCCTACAGCTCAGCACCATGGACACAGGGGGAGGGAGATGTGCACTAGTCCCTTCATAAAAGAAAGGGTCCTACAAGTTTCAAGTTCAAGTTCAAGTTTATTGCAGGAAAACTCCATTGAGCAAGCTCATTCACAAGGAGGTCCTGTGACATAAACACTTAAAGTACAAACACAGATAGGTAATAACAGTATATACTTGAAATGCACTTTACATGATACAGGCTGGATATACATACAAGGGTACCACATAGGGTGACCGCAGGTGGTAAACATTGATATGAGACAGGGAAGCGACTTACAGGTTGCATACTGATAAATGAAACATGATGACTGGTGTGTGCAATACATATACAGTATTTTGGCAGCTAGAACAAACAACAGTCTACAACTGATATGGGGGGGAGGAGTGATTTGATAGAGTAGCAGTGGAGCGTAAGCAAAGATAAAGCCAGGAGTAGAAGGGGAAGGGAAAGCAGTTAATATGACAAATCAATTATACCTTACCAGTGGATAAATATGGCACATATGGGGAAGGAAGAGACTTAATGACAGTTACAGGTGTCTTTTATTTTGGCTGAACTTAGCGATTTGTAGAAGTTTATTGAAACTGTGCTAGTTAGTTTCAGTACGGTTTGTAATGGTTCCAAATGGAGGGAAGGGCATATGCATCAGCACGTCTCACCAAAGGAAGTCTCATGTTCTTGGTATGTCAAGCATAATAAAGTCAGATTTTCTTAACGGGTATGTACTATGTGAGATACTAATAAGGGAAGAGAGATAGTTGGCAATTTCTGCAGGAGCAGTTTAAGAGTCCATAGCCCAGCATGGAGCAGGCGCCTAGTAGTAAGGATGTCCAACCAACAGCTGCATATAAGTCACAGTGGTGCGAACGGTAAGGGAAGTTGGTAATGAACCGTAACGCACGGTGATAAAGGATGTCCAGTTTACTTAGATTTGCAAGAGTGGTGGAGGAATAGATTACATCGCCATAGTCGAGTAGGGGGAGAAAAGTGGACTGTACAAGCTTGTTTCGAGATTCAAGGGGGAAAAGGGGCCTATTTCTGTAGAAGAAACCTAACCTTGCTTTTAACCTTCTAGAGACATCTTCGACGTGGTCACTGAAAGATAATTTATTGTCGATCCAGATACCTAGATATTTCAATTTGGTTACAACTTCCAGAGGCTCGTTTAGCGTGGTGACAATGAAGTCTTGGGCAAGGGTATTGGAGCTCGATAAGCTCAGGGTGGACAAGGCAATGGGACCTGATAGCATATATCCCAGGGTACTAAAAGAGCTAAGGGTGGAACTAGCAGAGCCATTATCAGAACTGTTTAGTGAGTATCTGATCACAGGAGAGGTCCCAGAAGACTGGAAAGGGCTCATGTGATTTTGCTCCACAAGAGTGGTAGCAGGGAGGAGGCAGGGAACTATAGACCAGTCAGTCTTACCTCAGTAGTAGGCAAGATTATGGAGGCACTCTTTAAGGAAAGGATTGTGCAACACCTGGAATCCATAGGAGCACAGGATCCAAGACAGCATGGGTTTACAAAAGGAAGATCCTGTCAAACTGATCTCATAGATTTCTTTGACTGGGTAACCAGAGCGGTGGACCAAGGGGAGCAGTTGATGTTGCCTGTCTTGACTTCAGCAAAGCTTTCAATGCTGTTCCACATAGAAGATTGATTAATAAGCTGGGTAGGCTTGGGGTGGGTCAGAAGTTTGTCAACTGGGTGGCAAACTGGTTGATGGGCAGAAAACAGAGAGTGGTGGTAAACAGTATACAGTCAGAAGAGATGTAAGCCACAGGTGGGGTACCTCAGGAATCAGTCCTGGGGCCAGTCCTCTTCAATATATTCATCACTGACATTGCAAATGGACTGGAGGGTAAGGTTTGTCTGTTTGCAGATGACACCAAGATCTGCAACAGAGTAGATGATCCAGATAGGGTGGGCAGAATGAGAAAAGATCTGGATAAACTAGCAAAATGGTCAAAAGAATGGCAACTGGGATTTAATGCAAAGAAGTGCAAGATCATGCACATAGGGAAGAGAAACCCTGAAGCCATCTATAGGCTGGGAGGGGAGTTGCTGGCAATCACAAGGTAAGAAAGACATTTGGGCATCATCGTCACCGATGACCTGAAATCATGCAAGCAGACCACTAAAGCAGTAGGTAAGGCTAGAGGGATGTTGGGGTGTATTAGTAGGGGTATAACAAGTCAGAAGAGGGAGGTAATAAGCCCTCTTTACAAGACACTGGTTAGGCCCCATCTGGAGTACTTCATGCAGTACTGGAGGCCACACTTTTGCAAGGACATTAACCAAACTGAGGCAGTCCAGAGAAGGACAACCAAAATGGTGCAGGGACTGCATCAGAAAACTTATGAGGACAGATTAATGGAGCTCAATATGTATACCCTAGAGCAGAGGAGGGAGAGAGGTGATATGATCAAAACATTCAAACACCTTAAGGGCATTAACAAGGTGAAAGAGTCTAACATGTTTC
This sequence comes from Neoceratodus forsteri, assembly GCA_016271365.2. NCBI lineage: Eukaryota > Metazoa > Chordata > Ceratodontiformes > Ceratodontidae > Neoceratodus > Neoceratodus forsteri. Next base: position 452,602,793 of record CM057452.1, on the reverse strand, counting down.
AATATAAGAAAAATAGCAGGAAAGAGGACACAGCATGAGATTAGAGAGAGGACGATTAAGGGGTAATGTGAGGAAGTTCTTTTTCACAGAAAGGGTGGTGGATGCATGGAACAGCCTACCTCAAGAAGTGATGGATATGAATACAGTGCAGGGCCTCAAACAGGCATGGGATAGGCATAAGGGAGCAATATAGATGAGTATGAATAGATAAGCCATTGACAGAGCAAAGGCCAATGGCACATTCATAGGCAGAAAAAGAAATGGGCAGACTGGATTGTCCTTGCTGTCCTTATCTGCCATCAACTTCTATGTTTCTATGTTTCTATGAACATCCATCCACACAGGGGTAATATACAGACCACCAGCTCAAGGGAGGAAGTAAATAAGGAGATGATGCAAGCAATCCAAAGGATGGTGCACAAGGGGCAGATGTTGCTAATCAGTGATTTCAATCTACTGGACATGGATTGGAGCCTCCCCGCAGCAGCAACAGCTACGAGCAGGAACATCTTGGACTCCCAAAAGGGGACTTTCCTTAAACAACTGGTCATAGAACCCACAAGGGAGATGGCATTACTGGACCTGGTGCTCACAAGTGGGAACAGTGGCACAGGGGTTACAGTAGGGGAGCATCTGCATAACAGTGATCATCAAACTTTGTGGTTTGAAATAACTGAGGGGGGGGCAGAACCAAGCCACACAAAGACAAGAATCTTAGACTTTAAGGGATGGATTTCAGAACAATGGGAAAATGCCTAGAAGAAACTCTGATCTGAGTAGGGGGAAAAGAAGGGTATAGAGGAACTGTGTGAGAAGATCAAAACAGAGATTGCAATAGCTACACAACTCTGTGTCAAACAGGTCAGCAAGGGAAAGAGAAAGTAGAGACCACGATGGTTTTCTATGGAGGTAGCAGATAAGGTTAAAGCAAAAGAAAAGTGGCATTTTAGCAATACAAAAAGACACAGGAGGAAGGATCTAGAGAAAGGTACCTGGAAATACAAAGGGAGGCAGGGAAGGCAGTTAGAGAAGCCAAGGCACAAACAGAGGAATGCATAGCAAACTCAGTGGTAATGGGGGACAAAATATTTTTCAGGTACATCAGTGAAAAAAGAAGGCCGGGGGGGGGGTTGTAAAACTGAAAGGGAAGTCTGGGGGTAGAGGATGACCACCAGAAAATGGATATACTGAAAAAAAATGCTTCTGTTCAGTTTTTACAAAGGATGGGGCAGGAAATGGACCAGCAATAAGTGATGAGGGCAGGAAAGGCACAGAAATGGGCATTGGTCCTTTTCCAAAGAAAAGGATCCTCAAGGAACTGTCAACAGTAAGTGTTGATAAGGCTATGGGATCAGATGTGGTACACCCCAGGATACTGAAGAAGCTAAGACAAGTGTTGGCAGAACCTCTGACTACCCTGTTCAGTCTGCCATACTAAAAAGGAGAAGTACCCAGGGACTGAAGAAGAGCTGATGTAGTCTCTCTTTACAGAAGTCAAACCAGAGAAGAAGCAGGAAACTACAGCCTGACCTCAGAAGTAGGAAAGGTCATGAAAACACTTCTGAAGGAAAGAATAGTGGAACACGTGGTTGTCAGTGGTCTACTGGACCAAAGACAGCATGAGCTTATGGGAGGGAGGTCGTGCCAGACTAATTTCATTGTGTTCTTCAACAGGGTAACCAAGGAGGTGGATTGGGATGGGGGGGCAGTGGATGTGGCCTCCCTAGATTTCTGCAAGGCCTTTGACACCATGCTACATAGAAGGCTGTCAAACAAGCTAGAAAAAACACAGGGATGGGAAAGAAGGTGGTGAACTGGGTGGACAATTGGCTTGATAACAGGACCCAGAGGGTGATGGTAAATGTCATTTACTCAGCAGAGCATAGGGTGACCAGTGAGGTACCAGAGGGATCAGTGCTGGGGCCAGTCCTCTTCCATGTCTTTACCAGTGACATTGCAGAGGGTCTAGAAGGGAACATTTGTCTGTTTGCCAACCACACTAAGCTCTGTAACAGGGTGGACACCCCAGGAGGAGTGGCTAGAATGAGGGGAGATCTAATGAAACTGGAGGATTGGTCAAGGGATTAGCAGATGGGTTTCAATGCAAAGAAATGCAAGATAATTCACATGGGGCACAAAAACCCAGGGGTAATGTATCAACTGGGGGAGGTAGAAATAAAAAGCTCCAGGCAGGAAAGAGACCTGGGGGTGATCATCTCTGATGACCTCAAGGTAGGCAGGCAGTGTGACAAGGCAGCAGGAAAGGCAAACAGGATGCTGGGATGTATAGGTAGGGGAACCACCAGTAGAAAAATGGTGGTAATAATCCCTCTGTATCGGACACTAGTGAGGCCACACCTTGAGTACTATGTCCAGTTCTGGAGAACTCATCTAAGTAAGGATATAGATAGGGTGGAGGCGGTTCAGAGGATGGCAACCGAAATGGTGCTGGGACTACATCACAAACCTTAGAAGGACAGTTTAAAGGAATTGAATGTGTACTCCCTGGAGGACAGGAAGGATAGGAAGGATATGATTGAGACATTTAATTACCTCACAGGGAAAAATAAGGTACAGGAGAATACTATTTTTCAACGAAAAAGATGATCATGGAGAAAGGGGCACAATATGAAACTGGAGGGAGGGAGGTTCAAAAAGAACTTCTTCACAGAGAGTGTGTTGGACAGATGGATCAGCCTGCCAGCATAGGTGGTAGGGGCAGAAACAATTACTGGTTTTAAAAATGCTTGGGATAGGCATCGAGGATTACTGGTAGTTGGAGGAGGAGGACAACATAACTACAGCAGTACATGAAAAAGCACGGTTGTTAGGAGTAATTGGGCAGAATGGGTGGGCTGAAAGCCCTTATTTGCTGAAAAATTCTGTGTTTCTATGTTTCTATGTAAACAACAACTAAATAAATTCTCAGAAACAGCTAAGTAAACAGAAGATGACAAAAAAGCATAAAAAGCTTTAAAAGTTAGTTTTGGTTGCTTTTATAAAGCCTCTGAAAGCAACAGATCTGACTGCTTCCAGTAACTCCCTCAGACACAAAAACAAAACAAAGGCTCAGACTCTATATAGAGAAGAAATGTGACTGACAGAAGCTGTTTCCATGTGACCTACTGCACTTGTTGACCAAAAGCCTTGTTTTGAGCAAAATTTGCCCAATGCACCACAGAGGCGAAGTTGTAAGCGAAGTTGGCAAAAGCACATTTTCAAATAAATGGGAAAAATTCATGAATTGTTCCATGAAGGCAAATTTGGTGAATTTGTCTTAACTTCATGAGCAAATTCCAACTTTACAGTATCTCTATTTCCAACCCTAACTCCCCATCTCCACCTACCCACCACCCAAGCAGCAAAAGGAAAACCATTAGCATTTTGGGTCTCCAGACTCCTGGAAATTCAGTGGTGGGGTCTTCCTTGGGCTTGTGAACCCAAATGCTCATCCTTCCCCTCAGCCTGTAGCCTCTTGTCCAAAGCACAAGGTACAGCTCCAAGCCAGTACCTCACAGTGATACACTCTTCAAAGGTAAAGAAGTATGTCTCACCACATGTTGGCCAGGAAAATCTGTTGTATTATGTAGCAGGCCCTGAATAATAAAAAGAGATAACATTTGATCCTGTTTGCTCAGGTGAGGGTGTGTATGCATTAGGGTTGACAACCCCAAGGGAGACCCCAGCAATGATTCACCAAGACTCTGGAGACCCACAACCCTAATGTTTCTTCCTTTTGCTGCTTGGAGGTGGGAGTTGGGGTTGAAAACACTAACACCACATTTCTATACTTTTGTTACATTCAGTTGAACCCTAACTGGTGCATTAACATCGTTTTTTTTGCAAAGGATTGCCTTTGTTTTTGATACAGTGGAATCTTATCATCATTCAATGAGGTCCCATAGGGACTTGTATGAGCAGATACAGATGCGAGGGGCCCTCAGGGCACTGCACCAAGGAAAGACTGTGTTTTCCTGTGAAAGTGCAGGGCCCTGTGGGCCCTTTGCTTCTGTGCTGCAACAGATGTCAACAATTAATTGGGCTGACTTCTAGGCTGTGGAAGCAGAGGGCCTCTGACAAAACAGTTTATTGCTGTGAAATGTTGAGGCTACTTTTTCACTGTATATGCTACTATTGTTTATTCTTATCATATAATAAATAATGTTGCATTTTAGCTTTGTGTGGAACACAGTCCATTCATTGTTTATTGTGAGCTAGATCTTGTTCACTACAAGCATCACAGATACAGACACACAAGGCAAACAGTCCATCTCTCAGCTAATGCAAAGGACACTCTGACACACACGGGTGCAGAGGTGCCAGGCCCTATGCAAAGAGAATAGCTGCCTTCACTATAATTGTCTTCACTATATGGCACATGGGCCTGTGTGGTTAACCCTGTGCCTTTTCTTCTCTGGGTCAGGGGTGGTGTTGCAGAGCAGTGCCATCCCCCCAAACTTGCCCCATCCAGCTGGCTCACTGATCTCTCCTCCAAACTCAGCTCACTGGCACAAGATCACAAAGCACTGCCCACTGGGGTGAAGGTTTGCACTGCACAAAACATTTCTTAATAATATATATTTTTTTAATTTTCACCACAAATTTTCAAGATAGTCATTTTACAACTCCCCTTAGAAACATAAATGTGGCATTTATTGTATATTGGCTGAAATGTTATTTCACATCTTAAGTGTGAAAACACATCTTGTCCATGATTTTAAAAATGACATCTGTCATATTCATCAGATAGTGTGAAGAAATGGCTATGTTGAAAGTTTGGAGTCAAAAGTACACCAGATTTTCAACAAGCTTTCTTATGAACCCACCTCATGTACCAGGTAGGTGAAAATTTTCAAATCCAGCTTGAAACAAGATTTCGCACAGCGAACATGAAATCACCTTTTGGCATGTATTTGAAAAAATTCAACTGCCTTGTTGATGAAGTGGGGTCACAAAAAGGCTATGTTGAAACTTTGGTGGAAAATATTGAAAATTAGCAAAGTTATAAGTGAACTTTGAAATACTTCAAACTCGTAACTTGGTAATTTTACCATATTTGTACACCACATTTTCAACATAGCCTTCTTATGACACCAAATCATGAAGCTGGTAGGTGAAAATGTTAAAATCCTGCCAAAAAGGTGATTTCATGCAGTGACTGGGAAATCACCTTTCAAAACAGATTTGAAAAATGTCACCACCCTTGTCATGAGGTGGGTTCTCAAAAAGGCCATGTTGAAAATTTGGTGTGCAAGTATTAAAAATTGACAAAGTTATGAGTAAAAGTTAAAACTCCATTGAGATACATTAAACCAGACTTACCTCATTTTCTCATATCACAGCCATTGGTTCCAGCAGCGAAATGTGTTTGTGACCAGATTGTGGATCTATGATGTGGGACAGTTTTTAGTAAGTGAGGGTGTGTGGTAGATATGGGGTGATGGATGCCGAGTGGGACATCAGGGTGAGGTTAGAGGGGGTTTGGGAGGGTCAGACCAGTCACAGAGGGTTTTCTGCTTTTCAAGTTTAATGAGGAAAAAAAAAAAAAGACCAATGAGGAATTTTTTTCTTAAGTTCCGGGGGACCCAAGCCAGCACTGGGGATTGGGCACCCAAGTGTTGGGATGATCTTCAGTGGCATTGGGTTGGTAATCCTGGTTCTACTTCTGCCACCTGTTTTTTTTTTTTTTGAGGGGGGATGGTGACCTAGAGGGGATGGAAGGAGGGAGATGAAAGAAGCAGTACTAGGGGCGGGCACCATGGTCCAATATTATTATGTATAGTATTGGCAAGGGGGTGGACAACCTGGAGGGGAAGGGATAGATAGTAGCAATACTGGGGGTTGACCTTCTGGTCCACTTTAGATAGATAGCTAGGCTAGGTAGAGATTGATAGGCTAGGTAGAGATCGATACCTAGGTAGAGATAGATAGATAGATAGATAGATAGATAGATAGATAGATAGATAGATAGATAGATAGATAGATAGATAGATAGAGATCAGAGGATCTTCTGCTCACTGCTCAGACTGAAGTTGGCAACACGATTCTAGCTGCAGCTTCACAAACCAAGAATGTCCCAGTGTTCTCATACTGAGAATGTGGATGAACGGCACCCCTCTCTAAGCTGGGAACCCAGGATTTTTTGGTTTCCCAGAAACCTAATTTCTAGGCATATTTTCAAAAATATAACACAAGAATCTAGACAAATGGGTCCAGTTTACCTAATGTACCTAATGTAAAAATATGGTAAAATGACCAAGTTACTAGTGAATATTGAAATATTTCAGTGTTGAATCATAACTTCACTAACTGCCAATGGTCTGACTCCAAACTTTCAGCATAGACATTTTTTCACACCACCTTATTAAAGTGTAAGGTGTTGTTTTTCAGTTCTGGAAAAAAATGTGTCTTCGCAGATGTTGTGCAAAATGACATTTCAGCCAATGTTTTATAAATACCACGTCATATTTATTGGGGGGGGTCATAAAACAACTGTCTTGAAAATCTGGGGTCAAAGTTAAAAAAAAAATATTAAGGAAAACTGCGTGTTGACTGGTTGACACAGTGGTAGAGCTACTGCTGGTGGCACCAGTGACCCTGGTTTGGGACTGGACTCAGGGAATCAGTAGGTTGGCCAGGGAGAGGAGGGTGGAGCACCCACAGCAGTGGCTGGACAACAGGATTCAGAGGGTAATAGTAAACAGAATCCACTCTGAAGAAAGGGGGGTTACTAGTGGGGTACCACAGGGTTCAGTACTGGGACAGGTCTTCTTTAATGTCTTTATAAGTGACACTGTGGAGGGACTGGAAGGAAAAGCATGCTTCTTTACAGACAATACAAAGATCTGCAGCAGGGTTGATACACAAAAGGGGGTGGAAATGATGAGAAGGGTCTTGGCAAGGTTAGAGGAATGGTAAAAAGTATGGCAGCTTAGATTCAATGCAAAGAAGTGCAAAGTAATACATCTGGGAAACAAAAACCCAATGGAAGAGTACACAATGGGGGGGTATTAATGACAACAAAAATAGAAAGGGACCTGGGTGTGGTCATATCAGATTACCTACAGGTAGGCAAGCAATGTGAGAAGGCAGTGAGCAAGGCTGGGGGATACTGGGATGCATAGGAAGAGACATCACCAGTAGAAAACAGGAAGTTGTTATCCCTCTGTACAGAAAGTTGACGAAACCACATCTGGAGTATTGCATGCAGTTCTGGAGACCCCATCTCTGCAAGAACATAGACAGGATGGAAGCAGTCCAGAGGAGGGCAACTAAAATGGTGCAGGGTCTGCACCAGAAGCCATATGAAGAGAGACTAAAAGAACTTAATATGTATACCCTCGAGGAAAGGAGGGAGAGGGGGGACATGATGAAACTTTCAAGTACCTCAAGGGAATCAACAAAGTCCAAAAGGGTAGCATTGTTCAGAAAAAGAGATATGTAACTGGCCAGGTGGCACTGAGGGTTGAGGCACTGGATGCCACACCTTGTGCTACACTGGTGACTCAGGTTCAGGAATTACCTCAGATTGCCAGGGTGCTGGCATGGGGGGGAGAGTGGAGCAGGATTGAGCGTTGACTCTCCTCTCTCAGGTAAGGGGTGGGGTCACCCACCCATAGTCCCGACCTTCACAGAATGGAGGTTTGGTGCCAGCGCAGGCCAGCAACAGTGTGACTGGAAGGGAAGGGCATCCCGAATGACATGCACGGATGCCTCCACACTCACGTGCTACATTGGGGATGCATGGGTATAGGGGTTGGGAGAAAACCCACAAAAAACCCCCAGAAATTACATATAAAAAAAAAAGAAAAAGAGATGTGCAAGAACAAGGGGGCAGAATTTGAATATACAGGAGGGATGACTCAGGGGCTATGTAAGGAAGTATTTTTTCATGGAGAGGGTGATGGACGCATGGAATGGCCTCCCTGAGGAGGTCATAGGGTCAAAGCAGTGGCAGAATTTAAGAATGCATGGGACAGACATAAGGCAATTCTAGTGGGAGGTAGGAGGAAGTAGACTGTTGGTAAAACTAGGATCTTCAGCTTATCCAATAGTGGGGAAATGGTGAGATTGGGTGGGTCAAGCAGTCCTTATCTGCTGTCAAAGTCTAGGTTTCTATGTACTGCTCTCCACCTCTGGGTAGGAAGGGCTGCAGTGTCTGGCATTAGCCTGGTTCCTAGCAGAAGCGAGGGGCAAGGCAGCCATGGACCTTATGTTGGAGAGTGGAGGAGGGGCAGCTGGTGGTGTCCTATGCCTGGGAACATGTGTGGGGTCATATGGATAGCATTGCACATCCCCCTCTCTAGAAATCAATAATGGAGGAGCAAATGTGATCAGAGGCACAGCAGGGTTCCAGATCAATCCCTCACAGGCTCTGTACCGGTAACATGGCTCTCTCCAAGAACGTGATCCATTGACACTGAGCAGGATGAGATGCTGACTCTGCCATGGGGGGGGGGGATAAGTCATGGAGGAAGACCAGGACTGGAGGGTAAGCCCCTGGGATGCTGGGTGATGAAGCTGGGGTGGGGGTTCAGTGAAGAAGGCAAGCTTGCAACAGTTAGGAGGAGAAATAAATCAACATAAAAAATGAAATGTGTGTAGCACCAGCCTCTACCCAAGTATGTAGTGCTGTGTAGGGGCTAGCTCAATGGTCCAGAGGATGGGATAAGGTTAGGTGAATGGTGCTGTCATGTGACACCACCCTCCAGCCTAGGAGGGGGAGGTGTAGGGTTGCTCACAGGGACAAAAGTACCATACAGTGAAGAGAACTCCTCTCTTAGCATAATGCCTTGCACCTCTGAACTCTTGGGTGCCAGAGGACCCTGTAGTTTGCCTGAGAACTGTACTCTTTGTCCTGTGCATCTGTATATGCAGTCAAATGGAAGCACTGGACTCAGAAGGCTCTGTGCTTCCCCAACGCACCAGACAGGCCCATGAATTATAGATAACCATTGTTGCACTTCTGTAGATGGACAGAGTTTTCCCTTGGTGCAGGGCCCTTGGGCCCTGCATATCTGTATCTGTTTATGGAGGTCCCAAAAGGACCTGCATGAATGAGGATAAGATTCCACTATCTCAGAAGGAAAGGAAATTATTTGCAAAAAAACTGTGTTAATGCACCATTTAGGGTTCAACTTAATGCCATAAAAGTAGGGAAATGTGTTAGGGTTTTCAACCCTATCCCCCCACCCCCACCCCAAGCAGCAAAAGGACAAGACCACACAAGCAACCATAGATGGCCATTATCAGGTAAGACAAACAGCAGTGGTTTCCAGATGACACAAATGCGGTAGCACTGATGTGCTACCTTCATGGGTGTGTAACTGTAGCATGCTCACTGCATGATATACAGACTCAATTCTGGCTGCAGATAGAAATCCACAATGCTCATATCAAAACACTACTTCTATTTGCAGAAACACAGGCCCCAACAGCCACGGATATGGATACAAATACAAATACAAATGTGTGATGCCCAAATTACAAGAACTGTTTTGTCTGCAGAAGTGCAGGCCCCTATGGGGCCAGCTCTTCAGTAGCTACAGGTACGTACGTACACTGTAAGACATACACACACTTCTAGCCATAGAAGGGCAGGCTCCTGGGGGACCTGTACATCTGAAACTTCATGTGTTAGACATACAAATTAAGCTCTGGCTGCAGAAGTACATCCCCCCATGAAACCCATGTTACTGAAATAGCAAAACTTCTGTCTACAGAAGTGAAAGTGCCTCAAGGGCTTGTGCTTCTGCAGCTGCAGATGTAAGACATACACACTGACTTTTGCATTCGACTCTGTGTCCACCTGCTTCTCCTGGACAAGCTGAGAAATGCTAGCCTCTCTGCCCCTACTGTTGCTTGATTCAGCTCTTACCTAACCAGCCATCTAAATGTGGTACAGGTTTGTGGCTTCCTTTCACCTTCCCTTCTTATCCAATATGTGATTCCACAGGGCTGCATCCCTGGACCTCTCCTTTTTTCAGTATTTCTCAATGATCTCTTCTCCACCTGTGTCAACTCTCATATGCACGTGTATGCAGCTGACACAGTCATCTTCACCTCTGGTCCATCCTCTGCAGCTGTAGAAAACCTGCTCCAGTGGAACTTCAAGAATGTCCTTCACTGGTTCTATTCTAACCAACTTAGAGTTAAAAATAAAAAGACAGCCTGTATGACCTTTGGTATCAGTCAGAAACTGACCAGATTCACTGTCCTCCATTTTCACTACTCTGGTTGGCACCCCACTTGAAGTGGTTCAGTCCTTTTAGTATCTGGGGTGTGGCTTGACAGTATGCTTGACTTCTCAGCACACATATATACTATGCACACCAAGCTCCATCCCAAGCTTGGTACCCTCTATTGCTACAAAGACTGACTATCTCCACATGTCTGCAGGGAACTGATTACCAAAATGGTGATCCCAGTCTTCTACTATACGGATGTTGTCTATGGCTCTACCCCCTCTACTTCCTTCTCCAGAATGGATACCCTCCTCAACTCCTTCTACCGTTCTGCATCTAACTCTCCTCCATGCACACATCATTGCTTGATTTTCTCCTCTGTTTCCATCCTCCCTCTGCCATCTTGCCGACAGGCCCATTGCGCTATGTTCATCTCCAAATATTGGTTCAACACCCTTCCCTCCTACCTCTCCTCATTCCTATTCTGAATCCCCCTGCCTCCCCTCCCTCTGCTCTAGAGACCACTGAACTTTTGCCATTCCTCACCCACACTCCTCTGCTGGACAATCTGCATACTCCTATAGGCTTCCCTCTCTCTGAAACAAACTCCCCTACTTCCTCCATCTCTCCCCATCCTTTAACTCCTTCAAATACCTGCTGAAACTTCAACTCTCCCATCCACCCACTTGCTCCTGCTTCCATTCTTCTGATTACCATTGGAGTCATGATTTTAACCAGTACAAGTTTTTGGTCATGATTCTAATAACTGCTAAAGTTCACTGCACTTTGTGTAATTGTGGTAATGTAAATTCTCTTTAATTATTCTATTATTGTAACATACTGCTAGTGTTGGGAGAACCGGGCAGAATTCACTTTGCGGAGCAATCCACAAAATTCCACCCATTTCGTGTAGCAGAATACAAAATTTCACCTGGTGGAATGGCAAAATTTTACCTTCTGTAACGAAATTTCACCTTTCCGGCAAAATTTCGCCTTCTGTCCACGGGTAAAATTTCACCTTAAGAGGGTACCGTATAAGTTAAAATAAGTAGCAGCACTGAGCTGCAGAGGGGATTGCACTCTTGGCAGATTGCTCCCGGTGGTGATTGCTGCTGTCTAGTGGTCCCTCCCCTCCACCCAGTAATAACCTGCCCTGCCACCCACCTCGGAAATGTATTGTAACCACCCCCACCCACCGAATCCCTCTGTATCTCTTCCATTACTCCACTCACTCCTTATTATCCTGTAAAAATGAATCTCTGGTGGTCTATTATTTTTTTTTATTTTAAACCCCCTCCCGAATCTGATCCCCTCCCAGTTCCCAATCCCTTTCCCTGGTGATCCAGTGCCCCTCCCACCCAGCCTCCCTAGCAGCCAGATGTCCCCACCAGCTGCCACAACCCCGCTCCCAACCCCATCCTAAATCCTGGCAGTGGCAGCAGCAGACCGGCACAGCCCTCCCTTCTCCTTCATGGCTGGCCCACCGACTGAGCTGTCAATGAAGCTCATTCATTGACAGCTCAGTCAGAAGGCAGGCTGTGGAGGAGAGAGGTGGGTTGTGCCGGTCTGCTGCTGCTGTGCAAGGATTTTGGGATGGGGTGGGAGCAGGGTTGTGGTGGGGACATCTGGCTGCTGGGAAGGCTGGGTGGGGGGCACTGGATCACCAGGGAATGGGATTGGGAACTGGGGAGGGATTAGATTTGGGAGGGGTTTAAAAAAAAAAAATACTAAGACCACCAGAGATTTTTTTTGAAAACAGGATAATGGGGAGTGAGTGGAGTAAAGGAAGAGATACGGAGGGATATAGGTGAAAGGGTCCCATAGATTTCTGTGGTGGGGCTAGTTATTACCGGGTGGAGGGGAGGGACCACTAGCTACCATGGATAATTTAATTATTTTTACAATTACATGTGGGACAGGTGGGGGGAGGGACCACTAGCCATCAGGGATCTACTTATTGTGTTTACCCTATTATAAAAACTGTCTAACTGGTGAAATTTCGCCCATGTAGGGAAGGTGAAATTTCATTGCAGAAGGCAAAATTTTGACCACGGAAGGCAAAATTTCACATTGATTAAATTCCATCTTCGGGAAAATTATGTGAAGTGCTCCACAATGCCAATTTGAGCACTTCGACGGCACTCTGTGGGTGAAATTTTAATTCACTGCATCACTACACACTGCTAGTCTGTCTGTTCAGATGTTGTTTTGCTATTGTCTATTGCTGGTTTGCTACATCTCCCCCTTCTCTGGATCACATCTGGAAATGAGCCTTGGTTCAGTGTGCCTTTCCCAGTTACCAAATTTTAAATAAAGCAATAAGTAAATACATAAATAAAAAATACATTTTGTGTGCAGAAGAGCAGGCCTCTGTGGGACTTGCACTTGTAGTGCTGTATATAGAAATCCATGATACCCTAATTGGAGGACTACTTTTTTCTGTGTTTAGTGCAGGCTTCTGTGGGTCAGTGCTTCTACAGTCACAGGTATAAGACATAAACTCTGACTTCTGTTTACAGATGTGCAAGGTCCTCTGGAGTCTGCACTTCTGATGTTGCATATAGAAGTCCATGATACCCAAATTACAACACTGCTGTAGTTCTGTTTGCAGAAACATTTGCTCTTGTTAGGCCTGCACTTTAGCAGCCAGAGATACAAATCCCCGAAGGTAGCAAATCAGTGTTGCAGCAATTTTGCCATCTGTAAACATTTGTATGTTGTTTGTCTTATCTGATGATGGCTGTCTGTGATTGCTTGTGTGGTATTTTTCTTTTGCTGTTTAAGGGGTGGGGAGTTAGGTTTGGAAACCCTAATGTCCCATTACCCTACTTTTGTGGCATTAAGTTGAATCCTAACTAGTGCATTAACACAGTTCTTTGCAATAAAAATATATATTATAGTGGCACTGTAGTACCACTATGGTTAGGGTTGAGTAGGCTGTTTAATGTTAAACCCCTAACTTTGCACCTTAACAGCCATGTTCAATGGAATTGTATGAAAGTTTACATGCACAGTCTGGGGTGCATGGTCTCTTCCTTTGGTGAGTTTTGTTCCAATCATATTTGCAAATTCCGAGTTCTGGATAGTGCAACTTTAGGGAAAATCTACATTTTTTGCTGTTTTTTTTCTTGTCATCACCTACAACCCAAATGGTTTGGAAATTTGCTCTGAAATTTTCAGGCGACAAAGGGATTGCCTTAGAATGGTGCCATTCATTAGTTTGGTGATAACAATATTAACCTGTTACCAAGTTATAAGGATTTGACATTCTAGTTCAGAGCATGCTCAGAATTTGGTGATAAGAAACATAATTCTTCTTTTATGAGGCCAAATTCCTCTTTGATGAGAAACAATTCTTTCATATGGTAAGCATCATGTTTCTATTTTTTTATAAAAAAAAATATTCCTTCAAAATCCATAAAAATGATGTCGTGGAGACACACAAACTCATGAATATAGCAAAATGAGACCTGTTTAGGTTGATTTTGGACTTACTTTTTAAAAAAAAAACACCCTGGAATGTGTTTTTGGGACATTCTAAAAATCCTTATGCAGTCTTTTTTTGTTATCCAAATTCATGACAGAGAAATAAGACTATGCAAAACAAAAATTGAGTGTCATGAAAGGATTTTGTACTTAGTGGGTTTTTTTTACATTCTTTCTTGAGAAGTTTTCTTTCATTAGCCAATGAAAATCTAATGTAACAGGATGCTTTCTCATGAAACAAGTATTAGAATTTTGATTCTTTCACATTCTTTTTTCTTGAGAAGGCCTCTTCTTTCATGAAGTCTCAAAAATTTCAAAAAAGAGGATACCATCTCATGAAAGAAGATTTTTAAGTTAGTTTTTTCACATTTTTCTTTCATGAGAAAGCATTTTCTTTTGTTAGCTCCCAAAAATCTCACAATAAAAAGATTCCTTCTCCCACTTCTCCCTTACTGCCCTGGGCGATCACTCCGCTCAGCTGATGAGGGGTTGCTAGAGATCCTATGGGCGTGTTTGAAATCTTCTGGGGCCCGTGCATTTATGCATGTGGCCGCTACCCTCTGGAATTATCTACCCCATCAGTTATGAGAGTGCGCAACCGTGGAGGGGTTTAAAAAGGCCCTGAAAACATATTTGTGGATTCAAGCGTTTGGTAATTGATTTTATTTGTTAATTATATCAGATGTTTAATATTTTTCAAGATTTGATATGTTTGATTTGTTTTCAAATTTTGTATGGCACTTTGGTTTTTGAAAGGCGCCATAGAAATAAAGCTTATTAATATTATTATCATTATCATGAAAGAAGATTTTGGACTTATTTTTTTTTCTGTTTTGTTAGGACATGACAATCTCACAAAAGAATAAGGTGGGTTCACAAAACAAGATTTTGCACTTAGTTATTTGTAGCCAATTGGACTCCTGTATGTCTACAACTGTAGAAACACAGAACTGCAAGGATTGCAAGGCCCTGTGCTTCTTCACCCACATGGACTCCTCACTTACTGTATGGTCTGTAGGGCACACACATTTGCATCTGTATCCACACACAGTGCTGGGCCCAGAGGGTCTTGCATTTCTGTGGCTTGATGAACTTCACATTTGGCACAGGGCCCAAAGGGGCCCTGCACATCTGCATGTATATATGCACAGAAGCATAGGGTCCTTAGGGCTCTGCACTTCCACAGCCAAATGGAGGTGTTCACACTGGTCCCACATTGACCTACATCAATTAAGATATGGTTTTACTATCTCAGAAAGAAAGAAATTAATAGCAAAACATCCTGGAGAGCCATATGTGCCAAAGCCTGTAGCCTGAGAAACAAGATGGAGGACCTTGAGCCAGCCATGGCACAGTAAGATCTGGACATTGTGGCCATCATGGAGAGCTGGTGTAATGATAACCATGACTGGGAGATAGCCATACCAGGCTACAATCTATTCAAGAGGGACAGGGAAGGTAGGAAGAAGGGAGGAGTGGTGCAATATGTGAAAGATAACATAAAGTCCACAGAGATTCAGGAGGAGCAAGGTGTGGAGATACTGTGGGTTATGCTGGAAAGAAGAACAGGGTCAGTCATCTGCACAGTGTAAATTTACAGACCATCATCCCAGGGGGAGAAGATGGATAGGGAGATGATGTTAGCATCCTAAAGGATTATGGACAAGGGTGAGGTAGTGCTGGTTAGTGATTTCAGTATTCTAGACATAGACTGGAGCCTCCCAGCAGCAGTATCAACCAAGAGCATGTTTATCCTGGACTCCCTACGTTGAGCTTTCCTTAAACAACTGGTCATGGAACCAACACAGCAGATGGCAATACTGGACCTGGTGCTCACAAATGGCAACAGTGTAACAGGGATCACAGTAGATGAGCACCTGGGGAACAGAAACCACTGGTCAGTGTGGTTTTACATAACCAGTAGGGCAGAACACAGCCACATAAAAACATGAATCCTTGACTTTAGGAGGGCAGATTTTGGAAAAATTGGGGAATGCTTGGAAGAGGCACTAGCTGGAATAGGGAGGAAATAAGGAGTGGAGGAACAGTGGGCAGTATTCAAATCAGGGATAACAAGGGCAACACAATTATATGTAAAACAGGTTAGCAAGGGGAAAAGGAAGAGGAAACCATTATGGTATTCCAAGGAGACAGCTGAGAAAATGAAAGCCAAAAAAAAAAAAAAAATTAAAATAACATTCAGACAGTACAAAAAGACATAGGCAGAAGGGGACAGGGAGAGGTACCAGGAGAAACAAATGGAGGCAAGGAGGGAAGTAAGGAAAGCCAAAGCACAAACAAAGGAACACATTGCAAAATCAGTGGTTAGAGGGGTCAAAATCTTTTACAGGTACATCAGTGAAAAATGGAAGGCAAAAGGAGGGATAGTGAGGCTGAAAGGGGAGGCTGGGAGTAGAGTGGAGTGGGGGATGACAACTGCAAAGCAGACATATGGAACAGATACTTCTGCTCAGTCTTTACAAAGTGGGGGGGGGCATGTAATGGGCCAGAAGGGAGTAGAAAGGGTAGGAAAGGGCATGTAAATGGATACAATTCCTTTTCCATGGGAATGGGTCCTAAAGGAACTAGAAGGAATAAGAGTTGATAAAATCATGGGGCCCAATGGGGTACACCCCAGGGTGCAGAGTGAGCTAAGACAGGTGGTGTCTGAACCTCTGGCAGCCCTGTTTAGCTGGTCATTGTAAACAGGAGAGGTACCCAGGGACTGGAGGATGGCTGATGTGGTCCCCCTTTACTGAAGCAGGAACAGAAAGGAAGCGGGGAACTGCAGACCAGTCAGCCTGACCTTAGCAGTGGGGAAGATCATGGAAACACTACTGAAGAAAAGAATAGTGGAACACCTGGTTGTCAGCAGTCTACAGAACCCAAAGCAACATGGTTTTACTGGAGAGAAGCCATGCCAGGCTAACTTCATTGAATTATTTGACTAGGTGACAAGGGAGGTGGATTGGGGGGGCAGTGGATGTGGCCTACCTGAACTTCAGCAAGGGCTTTGACACTGTGCCACATAGAAGGCTGTGGAACATGGGGGTGGGTAGAACAGTGGTGCTGTGGGTGGGGAACTGGTTGGATATCAGGACACATAGGGTGGTGGCAAATGTTGTCACTCTGCAGAGGGAAAGGTGACTAGTGGGGTGCCACAAGTGCTGGGTCCACTCCTCTTCAACATCTTTATCAGTGACATTACAGATTACCTAGAATTTAGAATTTGCCTTTTCGCTGATGACACAAAGCTCTACAACAGGGTGGACACCCTGGAGGATTGTGGATAGAATGAGGAGAGCTCTGCAGAAGGTTGAGGACTAGTCAAGGGAGAGGCAGTTAAGATTTAATGCAAAGAAATGCAAAATAATGCACATGGGGCACAAAATTCCAAGAACAGCATATCAGCTGCAGTGGGGGGGATATAGAATGTTCCAAGCAGGAAAGGGAACTAGGGGTTATCATCTTTGATGACCTCACGGTAGGGAGTCAGTGCAACAAGGCAGTGGGAAAAGCAAACATGATGCTGAGGTGCATAGGCAGGAGTATCATCAGCAGGAAAAGGGAGGTCATAATTCCACTATACAAGACATTAGTGAAGCCACACCTTAAGTACAGTGTCCCATTCAGGAGACCTTACCTACATAAGGACATAGACAGGTTGGAGACAGTTCAGAGAAGGGCAACCAAGATGAAGCAAGGATTACATCACAAAACCTATGAGGAGAGGCTGAAATACCTAAATATGTACTCCATGGAAGAGATGATGGAGAGGGGGTACATAATTGAAACATATAAGAACCTTATGGGGAGGGACAAGGTGCTGGAAAACACAATTTTTCATAGAAAAATATGCTCCAGAATAAGGGAACATGGAATGAAACTGGAGGGAGGGAGGTTCAAAGGGAATGTGAGGAAGTACTTTTTCACAGAGAGGGTGGTGGACAAATGGAATGTCCTGCCAGAGGAGGCAGTGGGGGCAGAAATGATTACAGAATTTAAGAATGCATGGGATAGGCATAAGGGGATCCTGGTAGTCAGGGGAAGGGGACAACCTAGTTCTAGGAAGCTTGAAGAAGCACAGTTACGTGCACAAATTGGCAAACTAGGTGGGCCATAGACCCTTATCTGCCATCAACATCTATGTATCTATGTAAAAAACTGCATTAATACACCAGTTATGGTTCAGCTTAAAGAAACAAAAGTAGGAAAATGTGGTAATGGGTTTTCCAACCCTACCTCCCTACCCCCACTCCCAAAGCAGCAAAAGGAAAAAAAAAAGACATTGGGGTTTTGACTCTCCTGAGGTTTCCCAAATCAGTGCTGGGCTCTTCCTTGTAATTCTCAACACTAATGCTCACACCCTTCCCTGGACAAAGAAGGTCACATATGATTTTTGGTTTTGGGCAGGGGCCATGGGTTGTTGACAACATGTGGTGAGATATACTTCTGTACCTTTGAAGAGTGTATCAGTATGAGGTGGTGGGTTGGAGGTATAACATATGCTTCAGGCAGTAAGCTATGGGTTGGTTGTATGGGTGAGAATTGGGGCTGAGAACTCCAAGGAAGAGTGCAGCACTGATATGGCAAGATCCAGGACTGCTAAAACCCTAATGTTCTTTACTTTTGCTGGATGGGGGTGTGGGGTTGGGTGTTAGAGGTTGAAACCCTAACTCAATATTCTATGTTGTTGCTAAGCTGAACCCTAACTGGTGCATTAATGCAGTTGTTTCTTTTATATATATATATATATATATTATACATACATATATATACATATATATATATATATATATATATATATATATATATATCTCACAGGCACAGTACCAGCTGTATGGATAGGATTGGGCGGCTGTTCATTGTTAAACCCTAATTTTTACACCTGAACAACTTTGGCACCGCTCAATGAAACTGAATGAAGTTTTCATGGGTGATCAGTGTGCCAAGTTCTTACGAATTTGCAAATATTGTGATAGCCACTCATCTGGATTCTGAGATACTAGGAGTGTAAAAATAAGACAAACTGCTCTTTTTTGGCCTTTCTTTGCATGCGTCTGTAGTAAAAATTGTTTGGAATTTTGTTCAAAATATTTCAAGGTAGAAGCAAATCAGCTTAAGAATGTGCTTTTCAAAGATTTTGAGGAAACATTTTAATAGGTCCTCAAGTTATAAGGTTTTAAAATGTTGGCTTCTGAGCATGGGTTGAGTTGGCACTTTAATATTAAACCTTGATTTTCTCATCTTAATAACTTTTGCGCTGTTCAAAAAAAATAGATTGAAATTTTCCATGCATGGTCAGGGTGTCAAGTTCTTATGATCCGGGAAGTTTTGTGATGGTTGCTCAATTGGATTTGGATTTTTTTCCTCACATGTAGAGCAAAACCTGCTTGGAATTTTGTTCCAAATTTTTCAAGTTGGAAAAAAACATAATCGACCAGTGAATAACATTTAGAAGATTCTGTGAAAAATATTAATTGGCTTTCAAATTATAAGATTGTACAATGCTTGCTTCTGAACATGCTCAATTATAATTTCAGAATAGCTTTCTTATTACACAGGTGCAGAAGCACCTGTATAGTTAGGGTTGAGCAGGGTGTTTAATGTGAAACTTGGCCCAAGAGTGTAGCTTTTAAAAGGTTTTGTGAAAAAAGTAGTTCTAAAGTTTTAAGATTTGGCTTCTAAGCATGCTCAGTAGGGTTTTCAGGTTAGCTGTCTAGGGTGACCAAAGAATTTATGGTCATGAGCCAATTTTCATTTTATGAGGAAATATACAGTATTTCCTGTTTGACAAAAAAAAATTAGGTTGTGAGTACCATTATGTTTTTTCATTTTTTTTTTCACATGGGGAAACAAATTCTTGAAACACATAAAACATTGTTTTTTTTTTCCAAAAACAAACATCTGATCCTGACCCATTTTGCTAGATTCTTGAGTTTGACAAAAAAATTACTCAGAAATATTTTTTTAGGCACCTGAAAAATCTTAGCTTGCTGACTTAGCAAAGTTGCTAATTGTTGTCTCATGAGCTGAGAAATTTTAGATCACGAGAAAGTGCAAACAAAGAATTTATGTCTCTCAACATAAGAATGAGAAACTCGTGAAAATTAAGAATGGTTACATTGTAAACAAAGTATTTCTAGATCATCACAAAATTGTGACTAAAGAATTCTTGACTGATGACATATGGTTATCAGTTTTTACGATGGCACAAGCTGTGACCAAAGAATATAAGATCACAACAGAAAATGTGGAGTTTGTGTGTAAAATAAACTGTTACTCCTAACTCTGCCATTTTTTAACATTTTTCACCAAATTTTCAATAATCTAATTTTTTAAATCCCCTAGACAAACACAGTGAGTGAGAAGTGTCACTTCCACCTGTAAATGTGTTTTCATGTTGTAACATCATCCATTTTAAGAACTAGTAGTAAAAAACTTTACTTTTTGATGGAATAAAACTATTTGGGCCACCATGGTCCTATTTTCAGAGTTGTCCTGTATTGAGGTACTGTATACTGTATTGTTCACCATAGTGACAGTTTCAGTATATTTAGAGAAGATACATTATATGCAAGATACATTACATTAGTTACATGGTTAAATGGGGACAGTGAGAGGATCTCAGATCTAGAAGGGGTAGCCATTTGGGAACAAGTGACCACCAAACAGTGTGGTTCATGATAAACTCAGCTACAGAGTCAAGCCATACAAAAGTGAAGGTTCTGGACTTCAGGAGGGCTGACTTTGGCAAGATGGGAGATTGCCTCAGAAAAGCACTAGCAACCAGGCTAGAAGGAGGGGTGGAGCAACAATGGTGAAATATCAACACTGCCATCACAGAGGCAACAAGCCTTTGGGTGAAGCTAATAAACAAATCAAAATGAAAGAAAAAGCCACTACGGTTCTCAAAAGAGGTGGCGGTGAAGGTTAGGGAGAAAAAGATAGCATTTAGGAAGTATAAGGAAACACAGAAGGAGCAGGACAGAGAACTGTACCAGTTAAGGCAGAAGAAAGTAGGGAGGGTAATCAGAATAGCAAAGGCCCAAACTGAGGAAAAGATATCCAACTCGATTAAAAAGGAGGATAAAACCTTTTATAGGTATATCAGGGAGCGTAGAAAGACAAAGGGAGGGATAGTGAGGCTGAATAGAATAGACGGTGGGTGGGCAGAGAGGGACACTGAAAAAGCAGGGATACTGAATGAATACTTCTGTTCAGTACTCACAAAAGAGGAGGTGGGGAGGTGCCTAATTCAATTAACATAAGCACTCTGGATAGGGGGATCAATCCCAGTCCTTTCGCAGAAGAAAGGGCTCTGAAAGAACTCCTAAATCTGAAGGTGGGCAAAGCAATGGGGATAGATGGAATTCATCCCAGAATTCTAAAAGAATTAAGCAGAGAACTAGTGACACCACTGACTACCCCTTTTAACAAATCATGGGAGGATGTTGTGGTATCTCAGGACTGGAGGAAGGCAGTTGTGATTCCCCTTCACAGAAGTGGGACTAAGACAGAGGCAGGAAACTACAGACCTGTCAGTTTAACCTCTGTGGTAGGGAAAGTGAAGGAATCACTTCTGAAGGAAAGAATTGTTGGGTACCTAGAGGCCAGTGGGGCACAGGACCCAAGGCACATGGATTCACAGTGGGAAAGTCATGTCAGATGAATCTAATTGATTTCTTTGACTGAGTGACCAAAGTAGTAAACCAGGGAGGGGCTGTGGACATGGCCTACCTAGACTTTAGCAAAGCATTTGACACGGTCCCACTCAAAAGGTTAATAGTCAAATTAACCAGCCTGGGAGTGGGTCCCAGGGTGGTAGCCTGGGTAAAACATTGACTGGATAACAGGACACAGAAATTAATTGGAAATGGAGTCCACTCTGAAGAAAGAGGGGTTACTAGTGGGGTACCGCAGGGTTCAGTACTGGGTCCAGTCCTTTTTAATGTCTTTATAAGTGACATTACAGAGGGACTAGAAGGAAAAGTATGCCTCTTTGCAGATGACACAAAGATCTGCAACAGGGTTAATACACAAATAAGCGTGGAAAGGATGAGAAGGGACTTGGCAAGGTTGGAGGAATGGTCAGAAGTATGGCAGCTTGGATTCAATGAAAAGAACTGCAAAATAATGCACCTGGGAAACAAAAACCCAGGGGAAGATTACACAATGGGGGGGAGGTAGTAACAACAACAAAAATGGAAAGAGACCTGGGGGTATTCTTATCAGATGACCTTAAGATTGGCAAGCAATATGAGAAGGAGGTAGGGAGGGCTGGGGGGATACTGGGATGTATAGGAAGATGCATTACCAGCAGAAAACAGAAGTTATTATCCCCCTGTACAGACAGTTGGTGAGACTCCATCTGGAGTACAACGTCCATTTCTGGAGACCCCATCTCTGCAAGGACATAGACAGGGTGGAGGCAGTTAGGAGGAGGGCAACTAAAATGGTGCAGGGTCTGCAAGAGTAGCCATATGAGGAGAGACTAAAGGAGCTTAATATGTATACCCTTGAATAAAGGAGGGAGAGTGGGACATGATAGAAACGTTTAAGTACCTCAGTGGAATCAACAAAGTCCAAGAGGGTAGCATCTTTCAGAAAAAGAGATGTGCAAGAACAAGGGGACACACTTTGAAGATAGAGGGGTGATGGCTCAGGGACAATGTGAGGAAGTATTTTTTCACAGAGAGGGTAGTGGATGCTTGGAACAGCTTTCCTGAGGAGGTTGTGGGTTCTAAAACTGTGGGAGAATTCAAGAATGCATGGGATAGGCATAAGGCAATTTGTGTGGGGGGTAGGAAGAAAGAAACTGTTGGTTAAATAGGATCTGCAGCTTATCCTCTAGGTAGGGAAATGGTCAGACTAGGTGGGCCAAGCGGTCCTTATCTGCTGTCAAAGTCTATGTTTCTGTGTTACAGCAGTTAAAATAACAGTATAAGCATATAATGTACATTAGTTAAAGCAGTTTACAAAGACAATATAAATACTATTTACATTTAATCTTTCAAACAGGTACCAATGCTGTTAGTATGACAGGGTATTGCCCCTAAGGGGAGACTGCACCATCAGTTTAAAGTAGGTTAGTTTAGCTCAGATTGCAAGACTGTCACTCCTGTACATATGGTAGAGGCTTAAAATATCAGTTCTAAGAATTTTGGAAATAAATATTGAAAAATGGGGCATGTGTTCCAGTACAATTGTTCTGGTACACTCATAATACCAGACGAAAGGACTTGCGCAGGACCCAAAGGGCCGTACACAAATGATGAAGATGCCTGTAATATGATAGTGAGGGATTTGCATGGGGATCAAAGTACACCATGCAAATTGTACATGCTCTGAACTGTCCATTCTTACATTAAGCTAATGAATATAAGGCTGTTGAATGATATTCGTGTAGGGCCAGAAGTGTCCTGTTCAAATCACACACCCAGATCACGCATGAGCAGGGCTGCACTTCTGCACCCAGAAGTGGGTTGTTCTTTGGTACAATGGATTTATATCTGTGTCTGCACACATGAAGGCCCCACAAGGGCCAGATCTTCTGCAGCTAAAAGTACTGTTGCAATTTCAGTTTTTTTTAACTTTCTCAAAAAGAATAGAAATTAATTGCAAAAAAACTGTTGTAAAAACATAGAAGTTGGTGGCAGATAAGGACCACAAGGCCCATCCAGCCTGCTTATTTTTTTTCTACCTTATGAATGTGCCATAGGCCTTTACTCTGTCAATGACCTATTCATTCATACTCATCTATATTGCTCCCTTATGCCTACCCCATGCCTGTTTGAAGCCCTGCACTTTATTCATATCCACCACTTCCTGAGGTAGACTGTTCCATGCATCCACCACCCTTTCTATGAAACAGAACTTCCTCACATTACCTCTTAATTGGCCTCCCTTTAATCTCATGCTGGGTCCTCTTGTCCTGCTCTTTTTCTTATATTGAATCATGTTAGACCCTTTCACTTTGTTAATGCTCTTGAGATGTTTGAATGTTTCGATCATATCACCTCTCTACCTCCTTTGCTCTAGGATATACATATTGAGCTCTGTTAATCGGTCCTCATATGTTTTCTGATGCAGTCCCTGCACCATTTTGGTTGCCCTTCTCTGGACTGTCTCCATTTTGTTAATGTCCTTGTGCAGGTGCAACCTCCAGTACTGCATGCAGTACTCCAGAAGGGGTCTAAACAGTGTCTTGTAAAGAGGGATTATTACCTCCCTCTCACGACTTGTGATACCCCAGATAATACACCCTAACATCCCTCTAGCCTTACCTACTACTTTAGTGGTCTGCTTGGATGATTTCAGGTCATCTGTGATGATGATGCCCAAGTCTCTTTCTTCCCATGTGATTGCCAGCAACTTCCCTCCCTACCTATATGTAGCTTCAGGATTTCTCTTCCCATTGTGCATGATCTTGCACTTCTTTGCTTTAAACCCCAGCTGCCACTCTTCAGTCCATTTCACCAGTTTTTTTCTAGATCTTTTCTCATTCTGCCCACCCCATCTTGATCATATACTCTGCTGCAGATCTTGGTGTCATTTGCAAACAGGCATACCTTACCATCCAGTTCATCTGCAATGTCACTGATGAAGACATTGAAGAGGACTGGCCCCAGGACTGTTAATTCAGTTAGGGTTCAACTTCATGCCATGGAAGTAGGGGAATGTGGTGTTAGGGCACACCAAGCAACAAAAGAACAAGTCACACAAGCAACCACAAACAGCAATCATCAAGTAATACAAACAACATTCTGTATACCTGTTTTTAGATGACACAAATGCAGTAGCACTGATGTAGTACCTATGAAAATACGCACGCTGCACACAGGACTTTAAAGACAGTACTCCATCAGTGCAGTTTAGAAATATGTGTCTTTGCAGAAGTGGATGTGTATGTTTTGCAGTGTGCATGTGAATCTGTGACCTGCGCTCCTGCAGACAGAAGTAGTTGTATAATCTGGGTATTGTGGATTTGTATCTCCAGCTGCTGAGTGCAGGACCTGCTCTTCTTTAGTCATAAGTGGGTGTGAATGTCTTGCACTATGTGCGTGTATCTGAAGAAAAAAGTGGTGTTGCTATTTGGGTATCTTGGATTTATATCGGTGCTTCCAGAAGTGCAGATCCCACAAGGGTCTGTGCTTCTGCAGCCAGAAATAGGGGTGTATGTCTTGCAGTGTGCATGTGTATCCATGGGTACAGAAGCACTAGACCCTGATGATAGACTCCTTTCGTATCATGTGGAAACAGTTACATGCTATTTGTCTTACCTGACAATGGCTGTCTCTAGTTAGTTGTGTGGTCTTGCCACTTTTGCTGCTGAGCAGGTGAGGAGTTGCGGTATGGAACCTAATTCCATATTTCCATACTTTTGTGACATAAAGTTCAACCCTAACTGGTGCTTTAACACAGTTTTTTGCAGTGAATACATATAGATACATAAAATTTGTAAATTAGTAAACCTCCCCTTCTTTGCTTCTGTCCCTCTGCCAGGATTGATTGTCTTCTATATCAATATATGAGTCTGCATTTTTTCTTCAGCTAGAATTTGGTTATCACTACTAAATCAGGCCTGTAGCAAGTGGCCCATTCCCTAACATGATCTAGCTTGCTTTGTAAAGTTCTGGAATTAATGTGCAGAACATTGAATTATCCATTGTGTAATATTTCTGCAATAGCAGGGGGTGCCTCTGGGAGAACTGGATTGGAATGAATGTCCCCACAAAGTAACAGAAACAAAATCATCATAGGTTTTAATGTTCTGTGCCCTGTTGGTGAAATTGACGTTAAAAAAATTAAAAATTGAGTTTAATGTAGTAATGACAAATATTCAATGACTGGTGAGCTAAAAAGGAACCAGTAAGTGCTGCTATTTTTCTAAAGTCACTTCTTGTTACAATTGGCAGCAAATCAGTGGAAATAAGCTCCTGCCAACCTGTTTTTTTTATATTCTCCAGAGTTGAGTATGATTCGTGTCTAGCTAAAAGCCATTCCTTACTTTGTCTCCTGATCATTGTCTCCTGCACCAAAATTTTACAGTTAAACACCCACAGACTAAAATCAACCCTACCCATAAAACACTTTTATTAGGCATTGTTGGAAATCAGGTTATCGAGTTTTATTTTTGGAAGCCAAGTGCAATTAGAGTCCTGTCTAATTACAAAGAAGATGCACCATCAGCTCAACTTAAAACAAGCTCAGTGAGCTTTTCCAAATTAAAAAAAATGATATCAAAAATATTTACTAACTCACCATCCACTGAGTTAGTCTACCTCCACAATGCAGACCACTACCAGGGAATCACAGCTCTAATAATATTGCAGATTCAATACATTCCCTTAAAAATAAGAAAAGAAGTTGTGATTAGAATAATATCCTCAGCTACAGTCAGCTTTACACTCCTTAAATTGAGCTGGAAAAAAGTTGTTCTTTTAGCCTTTTGTGTGGCCTCTTGCTGTTGGACTCATGCTGGGTGACAAACAACATGCTGGTGTGAGCCACTCACTTGAATGCTGCTTGTACAAGTGCTGCTCGTGTGGCTCTCTTCAAATAGAGCTAAGCACTGTCCCTGGAGCTGATGTCACACACTTCTCCAGTCCCAGTATCGCCACCACTCTTATGGGTAGGCAAACCAGGATTCAGTTTTTATTTTTTTTACTTTTCTACCAAAAATATCAATATTTATTTTGTAGCCTAGGTCCTGATTTTTATCTATGTATTTAGTGAGCGGTGCATGAAATTCTGGCTTTGAAATCTGATTTTTTGCTTTTTTCCAATGTCTGTAGAAAATGGTAGCTTTGGTATTTTTGGTCAGAAAGTAATGAAATAAAATCCTGGCAAACAAGGGTGCAGTATGTAATCTGTAGTATGCTACTTTTTATTTTTATTTTTTCAAGGGTCATACATTTTCTGATTGTGTACATGAAGAACAGGGGAGGTGTTCTAACCAGTTGTTTAACTGAAAGCTGTTTTTTGCATATTAGGAAAAAAGAACACATACCGTAGATCAGCAGTAGTCAGTAAAGGAATGAACTGGCATGGTACAAGCACTGCTCCAGCGCTTGCAACTTGCGACTTGTGGCTGAAGAAGCAAACTCTGGTGACCCCGATCAGCAGTAGTCATTCAATAATTCATTCAGCAGCAGTCAGTGGGAGCAGAAGAATGGTTGGCATAGTACAAGCACTGCTCTAGGGCTTGCGGCTGATAAAAGAAACTCTAGCAGTCCCCAGTCAGAAGCAAGTCACTGTATAGTATTGCTTCGGTCCTCTGACACAGTGATTGAGATGTCGACTGCTACAGGGCTTGTGGCTGACAAACTCTAGTAGTCCCAAATCAGTAGCAGTCACTATATACAGTTGCTTTGGTTTCTGACACTGTGATTGAGATGTCGACTGCTACAGGGCTTGCGGATTGCAGCTTGTGGCTGACAAAACAAACTCTGGTGGACCCAATCACTTCAAGTTATCACTGTCTGGCAGGCTGCCAGATATAAATAAATGCTGATCTATTTTTATTGCACAAGATTCACATATTTGAACTTACAGCTCATAATAAAAAAGGTAATCTGTGAAGCCAGTGTTAAAAAAAGAATAGAACAATATTGATGCTTATTTATTTTCTTTGGATTCAGGACTTTATAAAAATTTTATATTTATCAACTTTTATCGACTTTTAACAATTTAAATTGAATTCTGGCAAGCCTAACTAAAGGTCACAGAGAGCTAGTTAATGTAAAGCATGCAGGGGGAGGAGGGAGGGTAGTCCAGCTGGGATTTCAGGCAAAGCAGGATAGCATCCTTGTTGGCTGGAGGACGCAAGCTCTTCTAGTGTGACTCTCTTCAGGTAGGGCCAAACCAGCCCCAGAATTGATGTCATACACTGCTCTTGTCCCGGTAGTGCCAACACTACCATAGGCCCCATGTAGGATTGTCAAATGTCATAATGGAATGTGGATGAGACTGCTTTTTTCTCTGCCTGCACATGGCACTGCTCATACAATAGGACTAGCATCCAACACTGTAGGATGTGGCACTGTGAACTGTGGTCATGGACTATTGTCTCTCTGCTGTAAGGCACTATACATAGTTATATTTATTATCATCTCAATGACTTAGCATGTGTTTATGAATAGCATGACACTGGATTTTAATGCCACCACAACCAGCTGTGTGCCATGCAAGTGCACAATGTCCTGTCTCCTTTGAGACAATAAAGATAGGGCAATTTATTATAATCTTCATGTCTCACTGCATGCTTATGAACAACACTGCAGCAAATGCCAGTGCCACCACAGCCACTAGTGAGCTGTGGACAATGGCCTGTTTTGCTTGAGGCATTACATATAGTGCTATTTGTCATCTTCATGACTTGTCATGTGTTTGTGAACCAGCTGCCTGTGCCACCAGAGCCACCTATGTGTTTTTGCCATGCATAGATAGTGCTATTTTTTTTTACTTTGTTTCACTCTGGTTGTCGGTGATGGGGCATCTCTCTGGTGGGGCCCCACTCAGCTGCTCCTCTACCACATGTGCAAACTCCTCTCCCAACCGAGGAATTGGGTGCTGGGTCCTCCCTCTCAGGCAACCCTGAATGGAAAAAGGCTGGGACCATGAAGAATCAAGTCAGGATTGGGACCAGAGTTGGGTATGTGGAGCAGTATATGCATGAGTAATGTTGGGAAATGGAGTAGGGTTCTTTATAGAACTTCTTCAGCCCCCCAAAAAAGAGGATCTGTAGACAATATGTAGAAAAATGGGGGTTGGGGCCCTTTAAACTTTTGAAAAACTATACGAGACATCCAGTCACTTAAATCTTGTTTTATTTCATCCCCTAGGTATGTGGGAGCAGCCCTGGAGTGTCCACCATCACCCCCCACCAGCTGAGGTTTTTCCTCCATGTTTGTTGCCCCCAGAGACACTGGACATGCAATGACATCTGCACAAAGGAAGTAGGTCTGCTGACATCTTCCAGGGACCCCCCCTCAGTGTTGCATGCTCCTTGTGGTACCCCCAGTCTCCACCAGGAGCCACAGCAGAGCGATGCATCCCTGTAGGCTCATGCCAGAAGAGGACAGCAGTCTTCTGGATGTTCAAGCCTCTCCTTCCTCTGCTGAACCCTGGCAACCAGAGTCCACTCCCAAACCCTGGTGAACAGTGTGGCACAAGGTGTGGCATTTGGCACCTCAACCCTCAGTGCCACCGGGCTGGATAGATAGTGCTATTTATTATCATCTTCATGACTTGTCATATGTACATTTAGAAATTGTGTTTAAGTGTCATATAATTAAAATATACATTTAAAGTATTTAACAAGGGGCTGGCCCAGTGGCACTGAGGGTTAACGTGCTGAATGCCACACCTTGCGCCATGCTGACGACCCAGGTTCGGGAATGAGCCCAGGGAGCTGGGGGTTGGAGGGGAAGGGAGGGAAGAGATCGAGCATCCACAGGGCTGTTCTCTTTTCCCAGGGATGGGACGGGGGTATGACCACTAGAAGATAACTCAAAGCAGCGTCAGCGCGTATGCCTGGGGGTGGAGCCGTGGCAACATGTTGCCATGACAGTTGAGCTCCACAGGGGATCTCTCGCATAAAAAAACCATGATAACCCCCCTCATCACTGATAGGCGAAGATGCCTCCCTCCACAGACCACACTCCCATACATGGTCTGGGAGCTCTGGCTGTTCCCCCCCTCTCCGGCCCAGTAACTCAACACTAAGAGAAAGAGCACCCTGGGTGAGGGCGGCCCTTGCCCGGTGGGTTGACCCAGGGGATGCCCAGAATCAGAGATGAGCCTGTGGAACACCGAGACACATTGGGAGGTAGAGACTGGGGATCAGGAGGTCGCTGGAGAGAGGTCGGAGGTAAGGGGGGTGATAAAAAGAGTTAAAAAAAAAACAGTATTTAACAAAATGTGTACTATATTACTTTCAATATTCTTAACAAGTTGATTGCCATGTATAGTAACTCACAACTTATTTGGATCATGCTCTGTGGTGCTGCTCTGCGAGTTGAAGCAGAAGCACCGGAACTGGTGTCCTGGCACTCGTTTCACAACTCATTGGGGAACGATGATGCTTTTTGATCTTCAGCCATTATCCATAGTAGAAGACATTGACTTCTTGGATGAAAAAACTGGAATACAATTACAACATTTCATCATGCTTCACCTTGTCTTAGAATACCAGGCCCAGACAACATCCTCAGTGGTGTGTACTGCAAAAGCTTATTGTGATTCTGTGAACATGTGAACAGGCCTCCAAGACAAGTCCACTTGATTGTAATAGGCGCCATGATTTACAATCTTCTACAGAAACCCAATGAAGCATACTATTATTCTTTGTAAAAATCTTTGCTAATGCACCATTTAGGGTTTAGATTAATGCCACAGAAGTATGGACAGTAGTGTTAAGATTCCTAACCCTAATTCCTCACTCCTACCACATAAGAAGCAAAAGAAAAACACATTAGGGTTTTGGGTCTCTGGAGTGTTGGTGAATCAGTGGTGGGGTCTTTCTTGGGGCTGTCAACCCTAATACTCACCACTCCCTCCAGCCTGTAACCTCCTGTCTGAAGCAGAAGATACAACTGCAAGACAGTGCCTGATGGTGATACACTCTTCCGAAGTAGAGAACTATGTCTTGCCACATGTTGCCAACATTATCTGTTGCAGTGTGAAGAAAGGAGATTACATCTGATATTGTTTGTTCGAGGAATGGGGTGGGCATTAGGGTTGACAACCCCAAGGAAGACCCCACTACTGATTCACCAATATTCCAGAGACCCAAAACCCTATTTGTTTTTCTTTTGCTGCTGGGGGTGGTGAGTTAGGGTTGGAAACCCTAATGTCACATTTCTCTACTTTTTCTGCATTAACTTGAACGTATGGAGGTACAGATGGTGGTGTTTTGACCCAGAATTCCACCCAGCCACTAATCACAAATGGTATAAACAACAGATGGGGGGAGCATACACACATCCAGGCAGGTTCTTAGGGGACGAGATATGTTACCCTTTTAAACTTTTAAAACCAGAGCTTATTGGGATCCATTGGATAATATTTATTACTACCAGATAAGGGAGTATGTAAATACCAGATTAAGACAAATGAGGACCTGGCAGGATGAGATACCCTTTCCCCTGGTTTTTGAGACAATATGGGGCAGAACTCATGGTAAGGGTGCAATCACCATGTTATATGGGAACCTAATCGCTGATAAAGCTCATAACATACATAATACTCATAGAAAATGGCAGGAACAACTGGTTCTTGTGCTGAGTTCCCAGATCAGGACATAAATCTTTAGAAATGTCTGGAAGACAACCTCATCACCAAATTGGCATGACTACGCCTGGAAAATTAGGATTAGGTACTTTTACACCCCTGCAAAATTATGTAAAGCAGGTATACAATCACAGGGGCTCTGTTGGAGGCATTGTGGAGCCACATCTGTTGAACAGGCACACATATTTTGGCTTTGCCCCAAAGTTCAAAGCTACTGGTCCCAGATAAATAATTATTTGACTGATGTATTTAATCTAACATCATATATAGCCTCAGAACACTGTGTCATAGGCTTATACCCAGATGAAATTAAGAGTAAAGACATACAGTATTTATGGGCCTTCTTTGTTGTGGCAGCTCTAAAAGCTATAACAAAGAAATGACTCCAGCAGAACCCTCCAATGGTTCAGAAATGGTTTGAAATAATAGCCCAAATTTAACATATGGAAAGGGTGACATATGCTGTAAACCACCAAAATGAAAAGTTTAGCAACAGATGGAATAGATGGGACTTATACAAAGTGCAATAGTTTATTTTTGGATTTGAATATTCTGTATCCTCATCTACCCCTACCCTACTGACCCCTTATCCTCCCTACTCTGGTTTCCCATTTCTTTCACTCTTACCTTTAAAATCCTCCATAAATTTCACTTTTACTTGCATGACAGTACTTGTTGATCTAATAGTTTACTCTCCCAAGTTAATTGTTCTCTTTTAAATTAGTTGTTTAACTACATCAGAACAACAGTATGATATTTACTGGATATTTTAGCAGTACTATTTTTTTCTTTTTTCTTTTCGGAAAGTCATGAAGCTGTATGTGATAAAATATGATCTTGTCTGAGATGATTGTATTACAAGGTCGTATATGTATTTTGAACTTGATCTAATAAACAAGTATAAAAACAAAACAATAACAATGTTTTTTGCAAAGAATTTCCTTTTGTTCTGAGATAGTGGATTGTATCCTCATTCATGCAGGTCCCTTTGGGACCAGTATGAGCAGATGAAGACACATAGGGCACTTTGGGCCCTGTACCAAGGGAAGACTCCATCTGCCTGCAGTTCCATGCAGCAATGGATGTCAAGAATTCAGGAAGCTGTCTGGTGGGCTGCAGATGCACAGAGCCCTCAGGTCCCTGTGCTTCCATGTGGCCACATATACAGACACACAGAGCAAGGAGTCAACCTGTCAGGCAGTGCACAGGGTCCTCTGCCACCGATGAGGGCAGAGGTGCAGGGTCCTATGCCAAGAGAAGAGCTGTCTTCACTATATGGTACCTTGACCTATGTTGTCAACCCAGCAGCTTTCATTCCCCAGATAGGGGGCTGCATAATAGTACCATCCTAGCACCCTTACCCTACTTAGCTGGGTCACTGAGCTTGCCCTCTAACTCAGCTCACCAGAACTGGATCAAAAGTCATACACGCCGGGGTGAAGACTTGCACTACACACAAGGTTTAGTATTTATAATTTTTTTATTTTGACTCCAGACTTTCAAGATAGTCATTTTATGACTCACTGGGTCATTAAAAATAAAATGTGGCATTTATAGTATATTGTACAAAACATAGTTTCACACCACAAATGTCAGACCACATCTTGCCCAGGATTTATTTATTTATTTATTTTTATTTATTATACTTTTGTTTCCGCCACCAGCACTGGTACCTCAGCCTGGTTATGGACTTTACTGCTCCCACTCCCACCTGAGCCACAACTTCCCCAATCCCCTCTGGCTTACCCCCCAGGGTAGGGTTACGGCACTGGCCCCTTAGGTGCCGCAAGGGTCAGGATAAGTTGGGGGAGTCAGCCTGGGAACTAATCGGAGTGGCAAGGTCAGCATCATCTGGGTGGTGGCAGTGGCATTTCCTCCCTAGTGTAAGGGGGAGGCAGGGACTTGCAATGATGACCAGCGTCCGCCCTGCCCCCTGAATGTGTCAGCATTAGAATGTGCAGAACACTCAGCTTCCACTAGGTGTCTGCATAGTGCTGAACACTCTGCCACCCTCCCCCCAGGAGAAAAACAGCAGTTGCCAGACATACAATCCTTCTCCCCCTGGCCAGTCCTCTGACATCCCAGGTCCATTCCTGAACCCGGACCGCCGGCGTCGCAGGTCGGTACCCTGTCCCGTGCCAGTGGGCCGGCCCTCACCCAGGATTTAAAAAAAAATGGCACTTCTCATGTTCTCTGAGGTGTTATGGAAAAATGGCTATGCTGAAAGTTTGGAGTTAAAATATTGAAAATTAACACAGTTATGAGTGAACATTGCAATACTGCAACATTCACTCATGAGCTTGGCATTTTACCATATTTGTACACCAAACCTTCCACAAAGCCTTCTTATTACCCCATCTCATAAGCCTGATAGGTGTACATTTTCAAAGCTCCACCTAAACATCATTCTATGCCACTGTGACAGGGCCAGAGCCCCTGTCTGAATTTGTGTTGCAATTTCTTTTACACTGACCTGTTCTTGTAAGTTTATTGTTCTAGCTACAGGCTGACATCTGGCCACTTTCAGGCTTGTAGTTTCTCCCCCTTTCTCCCAAGTACTGAATAAGGAAAATATAAGTAAATCAAGAGGCTGTAAGTTGCTTGCCTTCTTCTGTGCAGTACTGCAGGCAGACACAGAGGGAATGTAAGTAATGGAAAACAAATTAAGCACAGAGCCTTGCACTTGGCATTTTATTCTGTGTAAACTGCTTTGGGTTTGCACAAAGCCAAAAACAAAACATTCTTTCCTAGATGAAGTAGAGGTGTGTAAAGGTCAGATGAGTCAGCCTGTCTTTGTTTATTTAGGATGAGTCAGCCTGTATGTGTTTACTTAGAGAAATGTGTTTATTCAGGATGAGTCAGCCTGCCTGTGTTTACTTAGAGAATTCTTTTTTATTTATTTATTTATTTTAGCTTCAGAATTAATACCTTTCAGCCAAAGGCTTGTTTACAAAGGCTCCAAGTTAAATGATACAAAATAAAAGGATAAGGTACAAACAGGTGAACAAGAAGTTAACATAGAGTGCTAAGTGCTACAACAACAAGTGCAGTTCAAATTCAAAAGTCTGATTCATAACAGTAAATTAATGATTTACAAAGATGAGTAAATTACATAAAAACAGCACTGCATGAGTGCAGTACACAACTTAGAAGAGTTCATATGGCAGTCCAGGGCAGAGGGTCCCAGGCTACCAAGTGGTAGGGAGATGGAAGCAGCCAAAATGGCCTTGTCAGTAGAGATGCTGGGGAGTGAATCAGTTGAGGCAAGGGGGATGAGAATGGAAGGAAGAGGGGTGGAAAGGTGTCCAAGGGCTTTGGTAGGTCAGGTAGGGGGATGGAGGATGAGGGGGAGGAGAGAATGGTGGTCAGGGATTAGAGACGTAGACGGGGTGGCAGGTGCTGAGTGGCATAGAGGAAGGGTATGGAGATAGTAGGGACAGGGTATTATTATCAGTTAGAGTGGCACTGGCAGTCATTAGAATTTGTCAAGTGAGTTCATAACCTTGTTTTAAACTGGCAGAGTTTGTTGCATTCAATCAGGTCTGGAGGCAGATCATTAAACCACTTTAGGTATCGGTAGGAAAGGGATCTCTGGGCTAGTGATGTGTACTTGAGGAGTACTATAAGCCCTCCCTTAGAGGCAAGTCTGATGTTAATAGCTAGCTGAGTAGGTTCAAAGAGGTTGGAGGTGGATTCAGGCATAAGCCCCTTCATTGACTTTTTCACTAGTAGGCAGACCTGATATTGAACCCTGAGGTGGAGGGGGAGCCATCCAGTCGCTTTGTAGAGGACACAGGTATGGATTCAGTGGTGGGCCCTCAGAGCTAGGCAGCAGGCTTTGTTAAGTAGGGTTCTGACCCTCTTCCGAGGGGAGTCAGAGCCAGCCCCATATTTCACTAACCCATAGTCATCGGCTGACAGAACTGAGCTACATGTCATGAGTTTTAAGGCTTCAGGAGTATAGACTGCTGGTGGGGATAAAGAAAGCCAAGTTTCACATTGGCAGTTTTGACAAGTTGCTCCACATGGGTTGTGAAGTTTAGGGTGTCAACCAGGTGAATGCCTAGGTATTTAAACGTGTCTACCTGTTCAAGTGTGTCACCCTTATGACTCAGAATTCTTAGAGGCTGCATCTCTTCTTGTTCTGGGGAGTAGAGAAGAGCATGCATTTTTTTATGGTTAAGTAAGAGTTTGTACTGTGAGAACCATGATTTAAGTTTTAAAAAATTGACCAGCAGTTTGGAGGAGATTGAGGCACAATCTCTGCCAGGTACTGAAATGACAATGTTATCTGCGTAGAGTGCAAGGTGACCTGGGCAAGCCAAGGGTAGAGAATTGATGAAGAGGCTGAAGAGGAGTTGGTCTAGGATGGACCCCTGGGGAACACCTAGGCACACCTCCCGTGGTTCAGAGATAATGCTGCCAATTCTCACCCATTGTGACCCGTTGGAAAGGTTACTGTTGAACCTGTCAACTGTTTCTTTGGACAGACCTTTTGATTAGAGGGACTGCAGGAGCAGCTGGTGGTTAACAGTGTTGAATGCCTTGGTGAGGTCTATAAAGATTGACTCCATGACTTGCCCTTTGTCCAGGGCCCATAAAGCTGTGAGGTGTAGTCAACCAAGGTGGTGAGTGTGGAGTGTTTTTTCTGAAGCCATGTTGCTGCCTAAAGAGTAAATTATATTTTTCAAGATAATCTGTGAGTTGGTCGGAGACCATCCTCTTGAGGGCTTTGGAGAGGAGGGGTAGAACTGAAATGGATCGAAAGTTAGACAGGTTAGTTCTATCGCCTGATTTGAAAACTGGAGTTACCAGTGCTGCCTTCCATCTGTCAGGGAATACACTGGATCTTAGGAATGCATAGAATACCTTGGTGAGCGGATCTGCAGATCTAGTACTGACTAACAAAGAAGGGATCACAGATCTCCAGGTAGAAGGTCACCTGAGGGCCAGTGACCATCACATGGTATGGTTCAATTTGGCTACTACAGCTAAATCATCCCATTCCAAGGCAAAAATATGGGACTTCAGAGGAGCTGACTTTGATAAGATGGCCAACAGAGTTAAGCTAGCCCTGGCAAAAAGAAACACAGGTGAGGGGTACAGGCAAAGTGGGCAAGCATGGGATGCAATACTTGAGCAACATCCCATTGTGTTAGACAGAAAAGGAAGTGCAAAGAAGAAACCACTTTGGTTCTCAAATACAGTAGCAGAAAGGTCAGAGCCAAGGCTGGCCTTCAGGAAATATAAGGGAACACAGCGGGATGAAGATAGGGAGGCATCCAAACTGCCCTAAGGAAGCAGGTAAGGCAGTAAGGCAGGCAAAGTCCCAAAACTGAGGAAACACTAGCACAAACAGTAAAAGAAGGTGACAAGACTTTCTATAGATACGTTAGTGAAAGGAGAAAGTCCAGAGGGAGTATTGCTAAGCTTAATGGAGAAAGGGAGCATGTGAGGAGGAGGACCCTGTAAAGGCATCTATCCTAAATAGATACTTTTGCTCAGCATTTACTGAAGAGAAGGTAGGGCAGGGCCCACAGCTCAGCATCATGGACACAGGGGAGGGAGGTGAGCACTACTCCTTCACAAAAGAAAGGTCCTACAAGAGCTTGCTAAGCTCAGGGTGGATAAGGCAATGGACCTGATGGCATACATCCCAGGGTACTTAAGGAGCTAAAGGAGGAACTAGCAAAGCCATTAGCAGAATTGTTTAGTGAGTCTCTGAGCACAGGCGAGGTCCCAGAAGACTGGAGAAGGGCTCATGTGATCCCGCTCCACAAGAGTGTTAGCAGGGGAAGAGGCGGGAACTACAGACCCGGTCAGTCTTACCTCCAGTAGTGGGCAAGATTATGGAGGCACCTTAAGGAAAGGATAGTGCAACACCTGGAATCCATAGGGGCACAGGATCCAAGACAGCATGGGTTTACAAAGGAAGGTCCTGTCAAACTAATCTCATAGATTTCTTTGACTGGGTAACCAGAGTGGTGGACCAAGGGGAGCAGTTGATGTCGCCTACCTTGACTTCAGCAAGCTTTTGACACTGTTCCACATAGAAGATTGATAAATAAGCTAGGTAGGCTCGGCGTGGGTCAGAAGTTGGTCAACTGGGTGGCAAACTGGTTGATCAAGAAAACAGAGAGTGGTGGTAAATGGTATACAGTCAGAAGAGATGCAAGTCACAAGTGGGGTACCTCAGGGATCAGTCCTGGGGCCAGTCCTATTCAACATCTTCATTAGTGACCTCTGAGATGGACTAGAGGGTAAGGCTTGTCTGTTTGCAGATGACACCAAGATCTGCAACAGAGTAGATGATCCAGATGGGGTGGGCAGAATGAGAAGAGATCTGGATAAACTAGCAGAATGGTCAGAAGAGTGGCAACTGGGATTTAATGCAAGAAGTGCAAAATCATGCACATGGGAAGAGAAACACTGAAGCCACTTATAGGCTGGGGAGGAGTTGCTAGCAGTCACAAAGGAAGAAAGAGACTTGGGCATCATCATCACTGATGACCTAAAATCATCAAACAAACCTCTAAAACAGTAGGTAAGGCTAGGGGGGTGTTAGGATGTATTAGTAGGGGTATCACAAGTCATGTGAAGGAGGTAATAATCCCTCTGTACAAGACATTAGTTAGGCCCCATCTGGAGTAATCGTGCAGTATTGGAGGCCACACCTTCATAAGGACATTAACCAAATTGAGGCAGTCCAAAGAAGGGCAGCCAAAATGGTGCAGGGACTGCATCAGAAGACATATGAGGACAGATTAGCGACTCAATATGTATGCCCTTGAGCAAAGGAGGGAGGGTGATATGATCGAGCATTCAAACACCTTAAGGGACATAAAAAGGTGAAAGAGTCTAACATTTATAAATATAAGAAAAATAGCAGGACAAGAGAACACAGCATGAGATTAGAGGAGGCCGATTAAGGGGAATGTGAGGAAATTCTTTTTACAGAAAGAGTTGGTGGATGCATGGAATGGCTTACCACAAGAAGTGGTGGCTATGAATACAGTGCAGGGCTTCAAACAGGCATGGGATAGGCATAAGGGAGCAATACAAATGACTATGAATAGATAGGTCACTGATAGAGCAAAGGCCAATGGCACATTTATAAGGTAGAAAAAGAAATGGGCAGACTGGATGGGCCTTGCGGTCCTTATCTGCCGTCAACTTCTATGTTTCTATGTTTCATTTAGGATAACTTCATCTCTATCTGGTCGCCCCCATTCTTGTTTTCCCAAGGACACATCTGGTGTACTTTATAGCCTCTGTTCTGGTAATGAGCCTAAAGTAAAAAGGTGGTGGGCCGCTGTTGGGTCCAGAGGAAGGATTAAGGTTGGGTAGCTGATATGGAGGAATATAGGTGAGATTGTTGCTGTGAAGAACATTGTTGAGATCTGTGAAGGCAACATTGAATGTGTTTGCAATGTGACTTGGATCCAGCAAAGTTACAGAGGGGGTTACTCTGAGGCCAGGAGGGGCTCTAAGAGTTTTGCCCATAAGGGATTTCACCGAGTCCCAGAATTCCCTACCTCATCCCAAGCTCCTGCCTAATAGGTCTTTAAAGTATGAGACTTTTGAGAGTCTGAGTTTAGTACAGCTATTCCTTGTTGCCTTATAGGCAATGAGGTCTATCTGAGCCTCATTTGCCCTGGCTTTGTGCCATAAGTTGTCTCTGAGATGCATACGCAGAAGAAGTAAGCCAGAAAGCCATGGGTTATTGGACCCTCTGGCTTTTTGGTTTTATAAGATGCAAAGGTATCACACGCTTTAGTGAAGATCTGGCTGAAGTAATCAAGGGCCTGATTCCCGTCCATGGCAGTGTCAAATAGCGACCAGTCTGCATCCTTCAGGTACTGTCTGAAGGTAACCAGATAACCCAGTCTCAGGGTTCAGTTTCTAGTAGTACAAGGTGTGCTTTTTGTGAACTTATTTGTCCAGGTGCATTGGACAGGGGAATAGTCACTAATCACGTTCAGTAAGACTGACACCTCAGAGATCTGTTCTAGGCAGGATGCAACTAGCCAGTCAATAAGGGAGCTAGTGCTTGAGTGGTAGTTCTGTCTAGTAGCCTGGCTTACCATCTGTTTAAGACATAGGCTTGATAGTTGGTCTCTAACAGCTGTAGAATCTTGGGAAAGCCAGCTGATGTTGCAATGACATGCTCCCAGGTTTATTTGTATTATTCTAGATTGCTTAAAAACTGCTGAAAGCCAATAAGGTGCTTTCCAGGTGGAAGGTATACTGTGGAGATCAGCAGTGCCTTGTTTTGCTGACCTATGGTGAATTTTATTTTGTAATTTAAACTTTATTAATACATTTCCAGTATAAAGGGCAGTTACAGCAAGTCAGGGTGTAACATAGCACTTGAACAGTGAGAAACTGCCCATCCCACCCCTCTCATCCAACCCCCCCCTTACAGAAGCAACAAACCATAATCACCCTAACATGCAGTGTGCAGTTCCATCGAATGTATGGGTAGTACCGGAATGTGATATATCCTCAGTGAGGTAACAAGAGTAAGGAAGGAAGGGGATCCCATATCTTACTATATGCTGCTAGTCTATTATGAAGACTTGCAATTGCCTTCTTTATTGGAAGATTGGCCATGATTTCATGTAACCATTCCTGAAAGGATGGAGCCGATTGTTCCTTCCAATGCCATAGTATGAGTTTCTTAACTGAGAGCGCAACCATAGCGATATGGTATTTCCTAATTCTAACACTGACCAGGGACATATCCCCTAGAAGACACACCTCCAGAGTAAAATACTCCTGTAGGCCCAGTAAGGGATCAAGAGACATCTTAATTGAATTCCATAAAGAGGAAACTTTGGGACAGGACCAGAACATATGCAGGAGGGTACACTCTTCTTGCAAGCACTTGGTACATATCCTAGAGTTCGAGAAGCCCCATTTTTTTAATTTAATAGGAGTGCAACACCTGTTGTGTAAAATGTGATATTGCATGAGATGCAGTCTACCTTGGGAAACATACTTACATAGAAACATAGAAACATAGAAGTTGACGGCAGATAAGGACCGCAAGGCCCATCCAGTCTGCCCATTTCTTTTTCTACCTTATAAATGTGCCATCGGCCTTTGCTCTGTCAGTGACCTATCTATTCATAGTCATTTGTATTGCTCCCTTATGCCTATCCCATGCCTGTTTGAAGCCCTGCACTGTATTCATAGCCACCACTTCTGTGGTAAGCCATTCCATGCATCTACCACCCTTTCTGTGAAAAGAATTTCCTCACATTCCCCTTAATCGGCCTCCCTCTAATCTCATGCTGTGTCCTCTTGTCCTGCTATTTTTCTTATATTTAAACATGTTAGACTCTTTCACCTTGTTTATGCCCTTAAGGTGTTTAAATGTCTCGATCATATCACCTCTCTCCCTCCTTTGCTCAAGGGTATACATATTGAGCTCCGTTAATCTGTCCTTATATGTCTTCTGATGCAGTCCCTGCACCATTTTGGTTGCCCTTCTCTGGACTGCCTCAATTTGATTAATGTCCTTGTGAGAGGTATGGCCTCCAGTACTGCGCAGTGCTACTCAGATGGGAGCCTAACCAATGTTCTTGTACAGAGGGATTATTACCTCCCTCTTACGACTTGTGATACCCCTACTAATACACCCTAACACCCCCCTAGCCTTACCTACTGCTTTAGAGGTCTGCTTGGATGATTTTAGGTCATCAGTGATGATGATGCCCAAGTCTCTTTCTTCCTTTGTGACTGCTAGCACCTCCCCTCCCAGCCTATAAGTGGCTTCAGGGTTTCTCTTCCCTATGTGCATGATTTTGCACTTCTTTGCATTAAATCCCAGTTGCCACTCTTCTGACCATTCTGCTAGTTTATCCAGATCTCTTCTCATTCTGCCCACCCCATCTTATGACAATAATACTTAATACAGTAATAAATACTTATGACAGGATCTCCATAGGGATTGCCAGTCTAACTGATAATGAGGGAGGAGTGAGTTCCAGAGACTAGTAGGTCCAGAGGTGTCCCCATATTTTTTATAGAACAACACCCTGTATAGCTAGGATACTATGCCTGATGATCCAGACAAAAGGGAGATTTCAGGAATCATAGCTGATAACTTCTGGGAGGGGGAGAATTCCCCAAATCTACGGTGAGAAGGTGTCTTAACTGCATGACTTTAAAGTGGGATGGAACCAGGATAAGGGATTTGTCAATAATTCCACGTGGAGACAACCAGTGCCCTTCCCCATCTACCAAGGAAAGCTGTTTACCATCGCCTAATTGAGGCAGCTAGTTACTGGGAACCCACTTATCATTCAAAGTAAAAGATGGGGAATTCCAAATAGACTGAGCTAAATCAGTCTGAAGGGAATAATGAAGAAATAAACATAATTGTGTATAAACTCTTAGAGAGATGCTTATTGTGGTTAAGTCACACACCTTTACATGGGACAGCTTGAGGTAAAATATGTTTAAGGGGTCCAGGTGTTTGGCTTTAATTGTGTCTAACTCAATCTTAAGCCATACTGGTTGTGGCATTTCAGGGCCTGGGGATATCCATCTCAGGCATTTTGCTAGATGACTTGCCCAGCAATATAATGCCATATGAGGAATCCTCAACCCCCCCTCAGGTTTTGGGGCAGCTAGTTTGTGGTAGGCCAAAAGGGGATATTTATCAGCCCAGATAAATCTGGTAAATGTACTGTGCAGTTTCTTAAACCAGCGTATGGGAATAAAAGTGTTGAGAAGAGATAAGGGGTAATAAATTCTAGGAAATACATTCATCTTAATAATATTTATCCTGCTCCATAATGATATTGGAAGCTTAGACCATCTGTCGAGATCGTGAATAATAACCTGTAAGAGAGAGTCCAGATTATCTTTAATCCACACTAAAGGGTTACGGGATAGCTTTATGTCAAGATATTTAATTGTTCCAGGAATCCAGCCTAAACCTAGGGGGCAAATGTCATCCTTAAATACTTTATGGTTTAATGGGAAAAATAAGGATTTGCCAGCATTCAACTTATAGTTGAATAGTGTGCTAAACTTGCCTATTTCATTCAGTAAGGGTGTTATTGAAGAAACTGGATGGGAGAGATGTATCGGCAAATCATCTGCGTACGCAGTGAGTTTACTCTCATGACGCCCAACTCTGATACCTTGTATAGAGGTACTTTGGAGAATGTTTTGGATGAGAGGTTCCAGGTATAAATTGAACAAGAGAGGCGATAGAGGCAACCCTGCCTAGTACCTGAATGAAGTGAGAAGTAGTTTGAGAAGGCCCCATTAGCTGAGATTCTTGCTATGGGAGATTTGTATAATGCGGCAACTCAGGAAATGAATACCAGAGGAAGTTTAAAGGCACCCAATACCTTAATGAGAAAACTCCAATTCACCCGGCCAAGTGCCTCCTCGGCATCCAAAGACACCAAACCTGCAGGAAAATCAGCATCTCTGGAAGCTGAGAAGACATGGGATAACGTACGCAGGTGATCCGCTGAAGAGTGTCCCTCCATGAAACCTACCTGATTCATACCTATTAACTCGGGGAGCATGACGGATAACCTGTTAGCTAAAATCTTTGAGAGAATCTTGAAATCCTGATTTAGGAGGGATATAGGCCTATAGCTCTGAACGAGCTCAGGGTCCTTGTCTGGCTTGGGAAGAAGCATTATCAAGGCTTCAAAGAGATGGCGATCGACCTCTGTCATGGATAGAATATGCTGAAATAAACTATTAAGTACTGGCATTAAAAGCTCTCGAAATGTTTTATAGAAATTAGAAGAAAATTCATCAGGCCCAGGAGTTTTATCCGAGAGCAAGCCACTAATAACCTCAGCAATTTCCTCCTGAGTTATAGGAGAGACCAGAGAATCTACTTAATGTACTGGGAGGGAGGGTAGATGTGAATCTATCAGGTAATTCTCCATGCTTGCTGGCCTGGGGGGGTGCTCCATGTCCCCATAAAGCAATTTGTAATATGCTGAGAACTCTTGAACTATCTCAGTGGGAGATGTTTTCAGAGACCCATTAACAGAAGCCTTGATAGAAGGGATGAATCTCACTGACTCTTGTTGTTTAATACGAAGTGCCAACAGGCGCCCTGCCTTCTCACCTTGATCAGTATAACTAGCTTTAGTGTGTATGATAGCTAACTCTGCCTTTTCCCGGAGTAGTTCTAAATATTTGTCTCTCAATCCTAGAAGCCTCACCTTGTCCTCATCTGAGGAGTTAACCGAGACATTGGATTCGAGAGCCCAAATTTGGGATAATAAGGACAGTAATTCTCTCTCCCTAACTCTTTTCCTGGCCACCAAAAGGCTAATAAGGATGCCTCTCATGTAAGCCTTGAAAGCCCCCTATATAATATCTGGTTTTGCACTGTTTAAAGGGTTAGACAGAAAAAAGGCCTCAATATGCTCCCTTATGGTATTGCAGTAATTAGAATCTTTAAGCAATTGATTATTAAGCTTCCATCTTGTTTCT
This sequence comes from Neoceratodus forsteri, assembly GCA_016271365.2. Taxonomy (NCBI): domain Eukaryota; kingdom Metazoa; phylum Chordata; order Ceratodontiformes; family Ceratodontidae; genus Neoceratodus; species Neoceratodus forsteri. Next base: position 452,559,345 of record CM057452.1, on the reverse strand, counting down.
CTCTTTGACACCTCCTGAATTGTCAAATCACACAGCACCAAAGAGTGGTCGGAGATAGGGCCAGGCTGTATCGACGAGGACTCAACCCCAGGCAAGAGAGTCTGAGAAATGAGTATGTAGTCAGTACGGGACTGTGAGCTGTGTACCAAAGACCTGGATGTGAACTCCTTGAAATCAGGGTTTAGGACACGCCAGACATCACAGAGCCTGCATTGATCCAATAGTTCTCTAAAGGCCCTCTGAACTGGGGAGACCCCCCCGATGCACCACCTGACCTGTCAATCTACCACTTGATTAAAGTCGCCTCCCAGGATAATCCTTATGGGAAGGAAAGGCAGGATTGAATTTGTGAGTCTCATGAAATAAGCAGGGTCATCAGCATTAGGACCATATATGCTGCCCAATAGCAGAGGTATTGACCACAGAGTACCTATAACGAGAACGAACCTGTCCTCGGGATCCCTAATCGTATGAGTTGAAACAAAGGGAATGCCCCTGTTAATAATGATCATAACCCCACAGCTGTTTGAGGAGCCTTGCACCTCATAGACCATCCCCACTTGTTGCCTCCTCACTTGTAAGGCTTCTGTTTCTAATAGGTGCGATTCCTGCAAAAAAGTAACCTGAGTGCGTAAAAGACTTAAGTGTTTAAGAACCTGGTATTGTTTAGATTTTTTCCTGATCCCCTTGATGTTCCACGTTGCAAAAGTCACCTTCTTTGCCATCTACTAAATACTTCTAAGAATGCTATATTCGGCCCTGCACTCCAGGTATGTAACACGGATAGTCTAACCCCCCTGTTGCTGCAGTAAGGCCCTCCCACCACCGCAGCCCCCCCAAGAGAAGCCTACAAATAAACCCTCCATACATCCCCACCCCCCAACAAGAACACATAGCCCCCCAGCCCCCTCACTGTCGCAAGCAACGCTTAGCACAGCACTGGGACCTATCCTCCCCCTCCTGCCCCCCAAACATATCCCCTGCTAATGATCTCCCTCATACCACATAGTACAAAGCAATCAGTAAACTGCATTAATGAGAGCTTAATGTCTAAAGAGCGGTCTCGGGTTTCCAGGGTCTGCAAGCCTCAGTTAATGAATCCCCTAGTAATCGAGAGAGAAAATAGAGCTGGATGTTCCAAATGTGAATATGACAAGTCAACACGAGAGTCTTGAGAGGGAATTGAAAAATGTTTGCTCCCCATAGGGAACTTCCTCATTAACCAGAGCCAAAGAGAAAACTAACATGGAGAGGTGAGCCCATCGTCAAAATGAGTACCTGAGAAAACGAGACTGGATAAAAAGTGAAACAAGATCCAGAGATGGTGAAAACATGGGAGTAACTACCTAGGGGATGCAGACCCCTAATTCCGAGAAGCCCCCCCTACAAAACCAGAGCAACTTAATAAACAAAAGCAGTCCCTCTCAGGACAGAATGACCGGACCTGCATTAAATGGGTGAGCTGCGCCCTCTTGTGGTCATAACCTGATCCAGCCCCCTAGTCAGAGGCGCCCTGAAAGCTCGTGACAGCTCGGAGATCTGACACTCCACCATATAAAGTCCAAACAGAAGGTGTAACCCAAATCCTTGCCCTGTGTGCTCCCCCTGGAAACTAAACAAGCAATATTATCTCAGGTGCAGCCCACAACAAACCCTCCTGGAGCCCCACCGAACTCTCTGTGAACCACTATTCCCACCAACAGGCCTAGGCCTGTTACAAGTAAAGTCAGGCCTCTACTAGTAGCCCAGTTCTGTTAGAGGGTATAAACTCAGGTGAAATCCGTCTTCAGAAAGAGCAGTGTCCACACAAGAAACCAAGCAATAGTTCATTCTGGAATTCCTGGTAAATCCCGAAGATCAGGAGGCCCTTTTAGGTCTGGGAAGGCTGATTTAAGACTTAGTAGCGCAGCTTCAGGATCCTCAAAATTGAGCCATGAGCCATTTACTGAGACTTGTAACTTCGCTGGGTACCCCATCCTGAACTTTAAACCTATAATCTTAGATACAATCGGGTGGAAGGCTTTCCGTTTCAACTGGACCGAAGCAAGGATATCTTGAGTGATTCTCAGCTTCATCTTCTCCCGTCTGACTTCTTGCAGAGCCTTGACTTTCTGTAGAAAACGCTGTCTTTCTAAGTAGTTTAGGAAGTGGCAAATGATGGGGCGAGGAGGTGCATCAGGTGGGGGTTTTGGTCGCAGAGATCGGTGGGCCCATTCTATTATATATGTTGGGCCAAAGGGAGAGGGACCAGAGACCCTTTCAACCAGTTTCTGGGTGAAGACTACTGTATTCTGGCCTTCTTCCCCTTCAGGGAGCCCGAGAATTACCACATTATTTCTCCGACTATGGCCTTCCAAATCTTCGAGTTTTGCTTCAAGACAGGACAGCTTTTGTTTTGTTAGTAAGAGCTCAGAATCCAGACTTTCCAATTTTCTCTCAATCAAAATTATATGGGCAGTGTTGTCCGATACTGTCGTGGAGATTTCCTCTAACTTTCTGGAGAGGGATTTCAGATCAATTGCCATGTCTTTCATCTCTTCCCAGAATGGCTTAAATTCCTCCAAGAATCTGTTAAAGTGTTAGGGGTTCTTGATCCCCAGCTTGACACGAAGGTTCTGGTTTGTCTGGGCCACTTGAGGCTTGAGATTTTTTCAAGGCCTTCTCAGGAGTGGCAGGGGGGTATGTTTCTGCAGGGCTTTCTTCATACAAGCTTTCAATTACCGCAGAAGAACCCAAAACAGGAGCACACGTTGTTTAGAGACAAGATAAACTCACTGGCAGAGGAATTAGTCAAAGTTTAACAATATTAAATGACAAGTTTTTATTCGGGAGGCAGAAGCTTAGCGGAGGAACGTCTAATCAGCACTCTGCATCATGTGATCTCCCCCTATGGTGAATTTTAAGATTAGGATCTGTGCCTCTGCAGTGCAGAGGCTGCTGGGCAGTATTTGACCTTTTATATCACTTCTAAGGTAGACCAAACATCCACCACCCCATTTTGACAGATGGTCCTGTCTGAACAGGTTGTAACTGTGCAAGGCAACTACCTCATCAGTAACCTTGGAGGACAGCCAGGTTCATGTGAGTGTGATAATGTCAGGTTTTAGCTGTTACACCCAGGCCTGGAGTACTGGGAGCTTGGGAAGAAGGCCACCTATGTTCAGAGAGACTATCTAAAGGTGGCCTGGGTTAGTGGAGTGGTTAGCAGAGCATGGGCCAGGATTTGGGTGGACATTTCCTGATAGTAAGAGCAGTAAAAGTATAAACTTTCTTAGCTTGCTGGACCAGTACACCATGTGAGTAACTGCAGACTTTGGTTGATCAGGCCTTGGTGCTAGTGAGGCAAAGGCAGGTCTGCACCTGCACAACAAGACAGCTATTGGAATTATTCATGGAGTAGGGAATTTGTATGGTAAGGGGTGGGAACCTTAGCCCACAAGACAGTACTGGGTCAGAAACTGTCCCCCGGTTAGTGCCCTGTAGAAACTGGGAGGCATCAGAGAGTTTTGGGGGGGTCTGTGTTAGGTGCCATGGTCCTTGAGTCTTCAACAGTCTTAAGGATGATGAGAAGGGTTAACACAAGTGCAGGCCATAGTAGAGCCTGCATTTTGGATGTAGCGGTGGAGCGAGTGTAAGTTACAGAAAATAAGAGTTATCCAAAGATAAGTTATTATGCAGATGTCATAAGCAGAGTGAGCCAAGTTGTGCAGCAGATAGCTAACTTAAGGTGGTTAAGACAGATTAGACACAGGAAAAAAAGGCAGGCAGAGAGGTCAGAGTCTAGGAGGGTAGTGGATAATTTAATAGTAACAGAGACCAGACTTAATAGTTTGGTAAGTAGAATGGCAGATTGCAAAAAGAAAAGAGAATGGCTAGTGAGAGGAACAGAGAAGCCAGATGGGGGCAAGGGGAGAAGATAGAGAATTGTCACTTTAAGGGGAGAACAGAAAAATGAGACAGAAGGAGGAGTGGTGCCTGAGGTCTGTGCCCTGAGGGGGGTGGTGCGCATTTAATAGCGGTCGGGCTTGGGGTGGGAGGATGAGAAAAATTAGAATGTAGCTAATGAAGACAACTCTTTTCAAGCCCAGCACCACAGAAATACTGGTAAGCAGGAGTGGAGGAGATCCAATCAGGCAGGAGCAGAGTTTGTTCCCAGCCAATGGAGAGCCGCACTCATCCACAAGGCAGCCTATAGATGTCTGGGATTCGAAGCTGAGATAGTAGAACCCTCAAGCAGTGTACCTGAAATCAGTGAAGCCTGGCAGCAGGTAATCTTATCGGCTGGCTCAGTGCAGTGCCGGTGGAGCCATGGAGAAGCTGTGGGGGCTAGTTGTTGAAAGGGAGGAAATGAGGAGAGAAGGGTTTGATAAGGACAGAACAAAGGCTGAGCAGCTACAGTGGGAAGGGAGATTGAGCTAGTGAAGGACAAAAGAGAGGGCATTAGCAACAGAAAGGTGTGGGATAGACAAGATTCAGACACAATTCAGCTGAAGTGGATTGAATGTTGGAGGCACTTCAGGTTATGGCGCCAGTCTTAGCTTCACAGGAAGAGAAAAAATTAAATTGCTGGGAGGGGTGGGTTAAGCCTACAGGTAACACAAGATAATTATTGTAAAATGGGGTGCACAGAGGACCCACTGAAAGTACACAGTAAGGTTGAAGAAGGAAGACAAATAAGGTTGAGGGGGTCAACAGGCAGTAGAAATGGTGGGACAAGAAAAGAATGTAAACTCAGGGCAGGTGGGAGTATAAGATAGGAATGGCAGGGGGTAAGGAGGGGAAAAATGCTCAGGAGAAGCAGAGGAGAGTTTCAGAGGGATTAGGTCAGCAACCCTCGGGCTCTATGACTTAACAACTGCACTTTCTCATTGATATTGCTACCAGTTTAAACAGCAACAATGTGTACATTACAGACAAGTAGAGCAGAACCGAAAATCATAACAAAATTAACAGCTAGTTAAAAACTATGTGAAGTTGCAGGTTCAGAGGCAGGTGAAATGGAGTTAACAATAACAGCCAGTTTCTCAAGTAAGAAATGCAGCTAAAATTAGAATGCTGCTAATGGAGACAACTCGCTTTTCAAACCCAGTGCCACAGAAATGCTGGCAAGCAGGAGTGAAGGGAATCCAATCAGGCAGGAGCCGAGTTTGTTCCCAGCCAATGGAGAGCAACACTCATCCACAAGGCAGCCTGTAGATCTTTGGGATTTGAAGCCGAGATAACAGAACCCTTGAGGAGCATACCTGAATTCAGTAAAGCTGGGCAGCAGGGAGATTTGTCAGCAGGCACAGTGCAGCACCGGTGGAGCCGTGGAAGGCCCATGGGGGCTAGTTCCTGAATTCAGTAAAGCTGGGCAGCAGGAAGACTTTTCGGCTAGCTCAGTGCAGTACCGGCAGAGCTGTTGAGTGCCTGTGGGGGCCGGTTCCAGAACTCAGTGAAGCCAGGTAGCAGGGAGACTTGTCAGTGACTTGTAAGTCAGACAGCTCACATTGTGCTGATATCATCAGTAGACAGTGATAAAAGTCTACCTCCTGAGATGCAAAACAGATGAGTCTGATGAGTCAGTCAGTAGAGACCTGACTTTTGTGGAGGAAGCAGCTCATAGTATATGCAAGTTTTCATGTGCTAGGAATCTATTTGGCTGGAACAAAGCCTGGAAGTTGTGCACTCAGGGAATTGTGCACTGTTTCTCTTAGTATATGCAAGTTTTAATGTGCTAGGAATCTATTTGGCTGGAACAAAGCCTGAAAGTTGTGCACTCAGGGAATTGTGCACTGTTTCTCATAGTACATGCAAGTTTTAATGTGCTAGGATTCTATTTGGCTGGAACAAAGCCTGGAAGTTGTGCACTCAGGGAATTGTGCACTGTTTCTCATAGTACATGCAAGTTTTAATGTGCTAGGATTCTGTTTGGTTGGAACAAAGCCTGGAAGTTGTGCAGTGAGGAAATTGTGCACTGTTTCTCATACTACATGCTAGTTTTCATGCGCTAGGAATCTCTTTGGCTGGAAGGAAGCCTGGAAGTTGTTCACTGAGGGAACTGTGCATTGTTTTTGCAGAACTGAAGGACTAATCACCTATTTCCTTTCTGTATGTTTTGTATTTTACTTTGGAAAATAAATACTGCAGAGTGTTCTACTCATTTTATATGTGTTTGTTGCATCTGTCTACCCACTAACCTTCACAGCCACAGATGCAAAAACACATTTTGGCCAGAATTTGAAAAATTACAGCTGTCATGTTCATTAGGAGGTGTGAAAAAATGGTCATGTGGGAAATTTTAGGTCAAAATATTGAAAATTACCTTAGTTATGGGTGAGCATATAAATGTTTCTACACACTCTCATAACTTTGTCACTTTTACATATTTTGATCTGAAGTTTTCAACAGTCTTCTTATGACCCCACCTCATGAACAGGGGTGATAATGGTCTACACCGCTAGCTTCTTTAACTCTTAGCCCCTGCTATTTCCTCTCCACTGACCTCTCTTCTAAACCTCTCCTTCTCTCTGGCCTTTGTCCCAGCTGCCCAGAGGCACACAACTGTTATCCCTCTACCTAAAGGTGGTGATCCCTCCTTTCCAGGAAACTATCAGCCTATCTTACTTCTCTCCATCCTTGTTAAGCTCTAGGAATGTCTGGTATTATCCCAGCTCTCCTACTTCCTTGACTCGTCCTCATTCTTCACCGCTTTCAAGCCTGGCTTTCAGAAGAAAACTACCACCTCCCTTCTTAGGCTCACTGACTCCATCCATACTGGTATGGACCAGGGCTTATCACCATAGCCATCTTTGTCGACCTGGCTAAGGCTTTCAACACTGTTTCCCATGTCCTCCTCCTTGCTAAACTCTCTGATGCGGAGCTCTTCACTACGACTGCAAACTGGTTCCAATCCTCCTTTGTTGGATGCTCACAAACTGTTAGGCTTGGTGATTCTCTATCTATCCCCACCCTATCAGTACTGGCATCCTTCAGGGTTCTATACTGAGTCTGCATCTATTCTCCATCTTCTTGAATGATCTTCCTTTGATCTGCTCCTCCTCTTCCATTCAGATGTACTGTATGTGGACGACACTATCCTTATATCTCTGGTCCCATCCTCTTTGAAGTGATGTCTAGAGTTAAGTTCAACTTTGACACGGTTCAGCTCTGGCTACAATCTAATCAGTTGCACCTGAATGCCAAAAAGACAGTATCCAGGACCACTGGCATGAGGCAGAGACTAACTCAGCTCCTCCCTCCCCTACTTCCACTCCCTGGACAGGACTAAGCTCAAAGGTAACACCTCATTCAAGTACCTTGAGGTCTGGTTGGACCCACATCTTGACTTCGTTGGTCATATTGATGTGATCCACAAAAAAATGCACGCCAAACTAGGAGCTATAGCTATACATATGCAGTATATGTGTATGTAGATAGATATATATATATTTATGCAACAAGTGTAAACAATAAATACATGCCATAAATAATGTGTATTGTAGCTACTGTGTAAATAAAACCATTTATATGCAGAGTAAATATGTCATCACTCATTTATGTACATAGTTACTATGTCATCACTCATTTATATATACAGTTGCTATGTCATCAGCCAACTTAGAATGTTCAGCCTCCGTAGCAGCACTAATCATATTCCAATACAAATAACTTTAAAACAAAAAATGATAGAATGGCACTGCGATCAAAAAAGTTGTCCAACACAAAAATATCTACAAAATGAGTTGTGTTTTATTTATAGATACCTTTTAGTTGTTGTAGAATTAGCAAAAAACAGCAGAAAGTTATGTTTTTTTTTGCATTTTTTTGACAAATAAATACAAATAACTTTAAAAAGAAAACTGACAGCATGTACATTGAGCACAAAAGTTGTTCAGCACAAAATTATCTACAAAATAAGAGGTGTTTCATATATAGATGCCTTTTGGATTTTTTTATAATTAGTAAAGAATGGCAGACAATTCAGTTTTTATTCACTTTTTCTGACAAACAAATCCCTCCCCCCCAAAAATGTAAAAACCAAAGAATTGTGCATCAAACTTTTTCAGTATATACTGTCCATAATGCAAAGTTGGAGCATCCATAGCAACTGCTTAGTAACCATTATGCTAAGCTGAGCTACCCTGGGAAAACAGCAACAAGTCCATGTATGTTAAAATGAAAAATTAAATAAACAATGTAAAACAAAACTCCTTACACAATCCTAAAGAATCCCTATTGTATAAATGAAATACGTAACGGGGACCTTGCAGAATACATGATTTGTTTTCACTTGAGCTGTTTGACCTTGGGCATTGTACTCGTGGTTTACGCCACTCGTGAGATTACCCAAGGTCAGACAGCTCTTGTAAAAATAAATCATTTGTATTGCACAGGTCCCTGGTACATATCCTGTATGTGTGTGTATATATATATATATATATATATATATATATATATATATATATATATATATATATATATATATTGCCTCACATTCACCATTGTCTCCTCTACCAATCTCTCTCTCTCTTTTCCCTGTCTCAAGGGCAGCACCTTGTCTACTGTGCTACATTCTTGGGTAAATTCTGGTTTGGATCTCCCCCTCCCTACCTCTCCTCCTCTCTGTCTTCCTTCCTCCTTCTCACACCCTCAGAAACCCTGATTCTCGTACATTCTCTATTCCCTCCAGGCCCACCTCTGTTGGCTAGGCTGCTTTCTCCCATCACTTTCCTAAGCTATGGAACACTCTCCCCCCCCTCCTATTCATCATACCCCTCCCCCATGCCCTTTCTGCTCTCCTATCTGATCTCATATCATGCTCCTGCAGCTACTCCTAATCCTCCCCACCTCTCCCTTTCCCCTCCTTTCCTTTCCATCATCCTCTCACCTCCCCCCTCCACTCGCTCTTTCTCCATCATGCTCCCCCCACTGGGTTTTTACTTGTATACTGACACTCTTCCATATCTGTACTGCTACCCTTTCCTGTTGGCTACCTATTTGTACTTATTTGAGCACTTAGGACCTAATTCCAGAAGAACATACACCGGCGTAAGGCTAGATACGCCAAACCCCATGGCATATCTCACTACATTCAGTCACTTTACTACCAGTCTAGCATTGCTTGTAAAGTGCTTTGGATGTATGAAAAAGCACTATATAAATGCTGATTCTTCTTCTTCTTCTACTACTTATGTCAGTCAATACACCAGCACCTAATCCAAGATGTGGGTTGCACTTGCTGTGACAAGCTCAGTTTACGCCAACATTTATGCTGCAGCTCACAATGCCTGGTGCAACTGGGGGTTGCGACAGCAACCTAACCCAATTCCTATAGGGCAGCTGTCTTAACCCACAAGTGAAATTCCAAAAGCCACAGTAGTGTGACTAAGTTAGAACAGCTTTGAGCTGCTCTAAGTGGCAACAGATGGTGCCATTTGTCAGCTGCCTGTCTCCTGGCACTGTGGCAAATGTGCAGACATGTCCCCCATATCCCCCATTGTATACCCTTCCCCATCCCCCAAATAGCAGGGACCCTAGGGGTCTGTTTTTGCTGGCATACCCCTGACATCTGTGGCACCTATCCTGCCCCCTAGATGTCCCCTGTTGTGGCTGGTGGTGTTCTGGGGTGGGGGTGCTTTGGGGAGCCAACTAGCATTTGTCACAAGTTGTGCCTTGTTGCAGATATATGCCATGCGTGGGCTACCAGCACATGCATGGTGTATATTGCGGGTCATAATTGCCAGGACCCTGTCACTTCTGGAAAGTGGCGTATGGTCTCTGGCATTAAGGCGACTTGTGTAACTCACAACTGTATGCATGTTACGCTGGTCATCTTGGAATCTGGCCCTTAATCCTTGTACAATCCTCCTAATTATATCTTGTACCAATTTGCATTAGAGAGGCTTGTTAGTAATTCAATTCCTGTATTACACACCCTTTTAGTAAATTCACTTTGTCAATGTCTGAACTGTAAACATTGTACTCCTATGTATCACTTATCCCACTCCCCCCTTCCCCAGGATGCATCTAAAAATGAGCAGTCCACTGCTCAGTATGCCTTTCCTGGTGAGACTTTTGAAAATAAATAAATAGATAGATAAATAAATAAATACGGCCCGTAAAGTGATTTGCAATGTGACTGTGAAATCACCTTTCAGGCCAGATTTTCTTAATTCCACTGCCACTGGTCATGATGTGGGGTCCTAAAAGGGCCATGTTGGACATTTGGTGTAGAAATATGCAAAAATGACAAAATTATGAATAAAAGTTCAAACCCCAGTGAAATATGTTGAACCACACTTACCTTGTTTTCTCATATTGCAGTTGCTGGTTCCGGCAGAAAGACATTCCTTCGATCACAGAGTGGTTCTATGCTGTAGGACGTGTTCAAGTCAGTAAGTGTGTGTGTTGGGGGTATGGGGTAGTAGGTGCTGAGTGGAAGGTTGGGGTGAGGTGGATGGGGTGTGTGTGTCTGTGTTTGTGTGTGTGTCTGTGTGTGTGTGTGTGTTTGTGCATGTGTGTGTGTGTTATGGGCATGTGTGTATGTGTGTCTCTCAGATCAACAAGGGACCATTTTTTTACAGGTTTTACAAAAAGAAATCATCAAGAGACAGTTTTCTTTATTGCAGCTCACATTCCAACACTGGGAATTGGGCACACCAGTATTGGATTACTCTTTGGGGAACAGGAGTGGGTGACCTGGAGGGGAGGGGAGTCCAGAAAAGCAGTACAGGGGTGGGCACCCTGATCTGCTTATTTATGAAATAAAAAGAAATAAACATTGTGAAGGGAAGTGAGACAACCCAGAGGAGTGGGAGAAAAAAAAGTGGCACCATGGGTAAGTTCCCTAATATTGTAGATACATGGATAGATAGATAGATAGATAGATAGATAGATAGATAGATAGATAGATAGATAGATAGATAGATAGAAAGACAGACAGCCAGACAGAGACACAGAAAGATAAGGAACATGGGGTCACTGGCTTACTGCTTTAGCTGAAGCTGGCAGCATGACTTCCAGCCTTGGCATCAGCATTCAATAAGGTCCCACAGTTCTCCTACAGAGAACACAGGTGAACAACTCCTCTCACTAAGCTGGGCGCCCTGAATTTTGGGATGCCCAGAAAAGGTATTTCTGGTCATTATTTTAAAAACAAAACATCAGAATGTAGCAAAATGGGTCCTATTTAACTGGGTTTAGGTGTTTGTTTTTTTAAAATTACACCATGTTATGTATTTTCCTTGTTTTTTAGTTCACAGAAGAAAAAACAAGATTGCAGCTCTCACAGCACAAAAACGTTTTTTTATGCTGTAAGAAGCAAGTGGTGAGAAACCAAAAACAGTCTTGTAACACAGAATGTTTGGTGTTGTATCAGAACATCTTTATTTTATTTTATATACAGTTTTGGAATTACAACCCTTTGAGTCAGGGACTCATTTACAAAGGCTCCACGTTATACATTGAATGTGGACAAATACAGAGTTTGATAAGTACAGTGACTAAGTACAGAGACAAAATGGATAATACATATACAGACCAAACACCAAAGGTGTATAACTGTGAACCATAAATTAGAATCAGAGTAAATTTAGCAATGGAACTTAACCATTGCTAGAGGAGTTTATCTGCAATCACAGATCTGAAAAAACCCTACTGAGCATGCTCACAAAAGAAAAAAACTGGAACCATTTAATAGGTTTTCATGAAACCTTCCAAAGGCACTACCTTGGCAGCACAGCATGCTTCAACACTGAAAGTTTCAGAAATAAAATCCATTCCAATGTATGTGACAGGCTGTACATGACAGCAAATGCAAATACCATGTTGAGTATAGGGAAAAAAATTAAACAACTGCAGGAAAATGGCATACCCAGATCTCAGAAACTGCACAAGCTGCCATCACAAAACTTTCCACAGATTTATACCTTGCCTCCAATACAATCATGTAAAATGTCAGCTAACTTCATCAAATGCTGCCAGAGATACTAAGGTGCAAAATGAGGGGGTTAACATAGAACCTTTCCCTCAATCCTAACTATAGGGGTGCTACCACATGCCTATAATACTATAAATTTATTATGCTGCAAGGGTGAATATGGTAGTTGGCAAGAAGTAAAGTGGAGAGTTGGAGACTACAGAGGGGGTATACACCTTGTGGTCAGTAATGAATAGAAACTATTATGGTAGCACAGACTGGGTCATAGTAGCGTTAGTGGATTTTGCAGACTCTGTTACACCACCACAATCAGTAATCCTGAGCAGATCCATGCCATCTTCACCTGCTACAAGAAAATATTAATCACTGGCCTCAAGGATCTGTTGTACCCTATACCAATTACAATGCTGTCTCTTTTAGGGGACCTAAATGGTTTAATGATCTTCCAGTGTCACTGATTGAGTGTGAAAAAATAAGCCCTTTCAAGAAGAACCTACATAGACTACTGGACCAAACAAACCCCTTTGACTGCCTAACACATCACTAACCATAGCAAAATTACCTGCTAGCACATACACCCTCCACCCCCCCAACTCCCCCTGTCCCTGTCTCCCCTCTTCTTCTCTGACAATGCCTGCAATGTGGCAGATACTTCTGGGACTCACAACACCACTTCATACCACAAATCATAACAAGGCCCTAAGCTCACTTCCCAGTAATCTCCCTACTCCAGTCTCCCTCCGTGCTCTAACTTTTACACCCCTTTGAAGAAATAGACGATTACTCGTACTCTCCCTCGCCCTTCCTAACTCACCTGTTTTTTTTCTTTTTATTTCTCTTACACTCTGACAACACCTGTTCCTGGTGGCTACTTTTTTTCCTTCTTCCTCTAGTTTTTAACTTCCTTGTGCTTTGCTCCTCAAAGGCTGCATGTCAAAAGATCTCTAAGTGTATCTAGTGCTTGTGTATGGAATAAACTGCAACCTAATCATGTATCTTATGATAGTGCTAAAAATGTTTATCAGTATTTGATGTCTTATTTATACTGTGTTAGTTGATGCTATTTCTATGTTAGTTCCTGGAGCCCAGTTTGTCTTACCCATGTGTTGTGTATTGCTGGGTCTACTCTGACCTTGTTTGCTTTGTATCCCCACTTGACTTGGAACCTTTGTAAAAGAGTCTCAGTGCTCAAAGGTATAAATCTGAACTGATGAAATAAATAAATAAATTGAATAAAATTACTGTTTTTGGAGCTGAAGTGGTTCAGCTGCATTGGTGAAGCTAAACCAAATTTTCAGGCCCCAGCCCTTGTACCATCGGGCCTTATATTTTGCTGCAGATGCCAGCAGAAGGAAGCATCACTCCACAGTTCTCACTCCATTAAGCTGGCCTGCTCTGGAAGATAGACTCCACTACCTTTGCTCTGCCTGATCTATAAAGTCATAACCCTCCTTCAAACCTTGCCATTACACTGGAACACAAACCACAAAGTAGGCGCCCCCATTTGTTCTCTTAGCTGTTCTTAATAGATTCAAGGACCTCATCTGTTGTTGGATAGATTGATTGTTTTCCTGCATTGCACCTATGTTGTGAAATAATCTTCACATTAATATACTTGGCTATCCTAGTTTTTATGTCTTTCAAAACTTTCATTAAGGGGCTTCTACTTTCGAGTAGTCAATACACAATACTTGAGTTTGCTAGGGTTCCTACAGTGGTCCTGTACTGTTTTCCTGCTTCACACATTTTTTATTATACTGTTTTCAAATGTGAGTTGTATATAATTCCAGTGTTGTACCTATTGTTATTTATTTGGTGTACTCTGTTGTGACCTTTTTAAGTATCCATTCTTGTAAATCCCAGGTCCTTTCCTGGTCATGCATGCTGTATGCAATTAAACCTGGGTCACCCCTGAAAAATGAATATCCTGTCTCAGTCTTGTTTCCCTACCCAGTTGGTGTACTCCAGTAAGTAAACAAATAAAATTGCAGTGGAACCAAACTTAGATCTGACCCAGTTCTTTGACTCTTAGAGCAGTGCTAATGAAGATATGGTACAGGGATCAGCTCTTCATCTTGCAAGACTGGTAGTGAGGGTAGAAGAGGAGGAATAGGCACATTTTAAATTTGTTGGTATAGACCCTATGTGTAACACTTAAGTCCCATAGGTACGATAAGTCAGTGGTTGCTATCTATGCCTGGGCATGAGCAATCCATGCTGAGACATAACCATTTTGTGACTACAATATTTTCTCACGTAAGCAGAGAGATGGCAGATACATTTTGTTCATAACTTGAATTTTTAAGCAATGTGATAATAATCACAAAGACATTATAGCTCTAAATTAGATTTTCCCAGCTCTGCTGTAACATAACCTGAGAGTACTATATTAGGAAGACCCAATATACAGTAGCTTTGTAAAATCTGTTTGCAACAGCATCAAATTATTTTGGCTAATGTTATTCCCTGACCTCAGAGTTACAACTAAAGACTGGTACTAATTTGGCATCTGCAGTCGAAATATCTGCCCCTAAAGTAGAGCCTCCATTTTTTTATTGAATCTTTTAAGTCCACTACTCACCCTTTCTGCTTTATTAATATTATAATCAAAATGTCTTCTTCATTTTCTATTACTGCTAAATGTAATTCTGTGTATGTGCATATTCTGCTACTTGTTCGAGAGGTTGTCCCATTAACTGCCATCTGCATTTGCTCAGGCTGTTAGACCCCAAAATTGTAATCTTACTTTTTTCTGTATTTATGATTAATTGCAATTGCTTTGTTAGTTCTCCAAGGTTTCTTTTTAATCTCATTGGTGAAACGGAGATAAGCAATAGCTCATCTGCACATGCAAGTGTGGTGCAAGACTGACTGAGAATTGTAGGTGAATGGAATGAGTCATCATCTAAATTTACAAATATTTTATCCATGACAAGATTAGTCAGGAGGAGCTAAAGAGCAGCCTTAGTTAACACCCTTATTAACTATAAATGGTCTGTGTTAATGTAAATGTAATAAATATTTTACTTTGTCCAGTTTCCTTCATATATATTAAATAGGGTTCTTATTAGCCAAGGTTCTACTCCTAGTTTTTGTAGTATTTTTCTGTGAAGTGATCAAAGGTGGTCATGTAATCAATATACACCAAACATAATGTATCCTCTTAAGTAGTACATAGTTTTTAGATAGGTGTGCCAAAAAAACCAAAAAAATAAAAACAATGGTCTGTTATAAAATGATTTTTTCTGGAATCCTGCTTGCCAATTACTGATTATATTAATATTTGCTACCCAATATTCTAGTCTTTTTTTTTTAAATATCCTTGTGAAGATTTTTCATACAACAGTGTATTCATCAAAGATATTAGTCTATAATTAGATGGCAGAGATTTTAAAATTTTTATGTATAGTGAAGCCCTCCCTGAAGCCAGGTGCTGGTAGAGGAAGCGCCCCCCCCCAAAGACAGTCAGATCGCGAGGGTTGTACAAGCCAGAAGCCCTCCCTGAAGCCAGCCACTGGACGAGAAAGCACCCCCCTGAAGACAGTTGGGTCACGAGGGCTGTACAAACTAGAAGCCCTCCCTGAGCCAGGCTGAGTCAGAAAGCACCCCGAGAGACAGTTGGGTCATGAGGGCTGTACAAACTGGAAGCCCTCCTGAAGCCAGGCGCTGGTCAAGGAAGTGCCCCCCCCAAATACAGGTAAAGGAGTCTCGCTGCTCACTGCTGCCAGCGTGGTGTTTAGGACATAGGACCTTTGGCGCCCTTTTTTAGTTTGAAAAAAAAAAATTTATTTTCAAAGCAAATAAGGACCCCTGCCTGAAGAAGTCGGCATGGATGTTTAGACTGTTTTTTTAACTGCTTCTGAGTTTTTACATAGTACTGTATTTGCTTCTTTTTACCTGGTGCCTTAATTTGAAAACCTCTTAAGTTAATGTAATGCAGCATTTTGCTTTGTACGACCTGATGCCTTATTTAACTCCTTTCTGAGAGATCACTAGGGCTACATTGACTTCTTCCAACCTGGTGCCTTACTAAAACGCATTTTGCCTCCAAACCTGCCATGCTCTGCACAGTATATACCTCGCTCTGCACAGTTAATCTCTGCTCATTTAGGGAACTGCCTCAGAGCGCTAACAGTGCAGCTTTTGCTCCAATCTGATCTGTAACATTAACCGGGCCGACTCAAGACCCAAAACCCTGCCAAATTAATCTTGCTCTACACAGCATCCATAGACTTAACAGCCCGTATCATTTTTGCCCTGAATTGGCTACATAAGTTTCAATCTGGCATTGTCTGTGTCCTGCAAATTGAAGTTTACCTACCTGTCTGCCTCAGACGCTTGTCCCTCCCTCCCTCTCCTGTACTTAAATCTCTCTTCTTCTCTTCTCCACAGTCAGGTCGCGAGGGCTGTACAAGTCAGAAGCCCTCTCTGAAGCCAGGCGCTGGTCGAGGAAGCGCGCCCCCGAAGACAGGTAAAGGAGTCTAGCTGCTCGCTACTGCCAGTGTGGTGTTTGGCCCCACCACCCCCACCACCACCCTTAGTGAGCTCCCAGTCTTATAGGCTTTGTCATGTGATGTGAAAAAAGCTATCAGCCAATTCTCCCATCTCCAGCTTATCAGCTACTAACACTAGGGGCCGCTCTATCTGACTCATCCATCTCTTCCCCTCCCGACCCTCCTCACAGTCACCTCGTCACTGCAGCACTCTTGGTGAGGCTTCAGAGAGAGAGAGAGAGAGAAAAAAAACAAAAAGAAAACCTACACTGGTCCCTGCCTACCTCAAGTGCTTAATCCTGCAGTTAAATTTTTAAGCTGCCCAGAGAGGCCCTGTTTTCAGCCAAAAGCATTATAATCTAACCAGCCCTACTTACTAAGAACAGTTACCTGTAAGCAACAGGTTCTGAAGTCCTTCTCTCTAAACAGCCTAACAGCCTACCTCCCCTCTCTCCCTAGGTCCTGACTACTCCTCTAGCCCCAAGATTCCTGTTAGATCTACACCATGGCTTACTTATTGACATGGGTAGCTCCTGCAAACCCCTCACATATACCACCCTCCCCTTCCTCTGTGGCTGCCCCTCCTTTGAGCTGGGCTCCAACTCCACATACCCCCCAGGACCCCCTATGTTGTGGGTGTACGGGTCAAATAACCCTTACTAAGGCCTGCGCAGACCACTCCCAAAGGGGTCTAGCAATGATCTACTTTCCTACCACACCACATACGCCCGACTGAGGCTCCGCCCAATTACTCCAATCACCCCTGCCAGCCTCTTCCTGAAGGGACACTATAACTATCGGTCTCCTTTCCCCAGCGTCCATGCCCTATGGAGGCCTCTATTCATTCCCTCTAAGGATATTGGCTGCTATGCCAGGCTCAAGCTGGCACTGGGGGGAACACTGAACCAAACCCAGGTCCACACTCCCCTAATCTCACCCTTACCAACCCTACCAACCAACTCTGGGCAAACTCTAGGGGACTCAAGTTGGTGCATATGAACATCAGTAGCCTAAGACATAAAATTCACGACCTGGAGGCCTGGACAGCACTGTACAAACCTGATGTACTGGCTGTCACCGAAACATGGCTCAAACCCCAGATCCTTCCACTCAAAGTGGATCTAGCCGGCTACCAGGTTTTCATAAAGGACAGAGTGGGGGAAAAAAAGAGGAGGTGGGTTCTCATTTACCTTAGCTCCACCTTGAATGCCTCGCAGGTCAACCACCCTGCCTCCCATGACTTGCACAGTAAGATCTTGATCCTTAAAGTGCTCCTTGGTGACACTAAGCCCCTTTACATAGGTTGCGCCTACCTCCCACCTCACTCAGCTGTCGCTTCCCTAGAACCCCTAATCAACACCCTCATGGAGTATCTCTTAGGGGAACTCATCCTTCTCGGTGACTTCAGCCTAAATTGGCTAGCTCTAGGGTCTCCCACAACAAAGAACCTAATACTCGATTCCTCTCTCATACAAGTCATTGACCTTCCTACCAGGCACAATGCAAAAACTGGCAACTACTTCTTGACTGACTGGGCTCTAGTCTCCTGCCCCGACCATATATTTACTGCTGGGATCATGTCTGACTCCCTGAGTGACCACTCTCCAACTTTCTGTATCTGGTCCAATAAACCTCCTAAAACCCCTGCTCGAGTCATAGAAGCCAGGAATTTTAGCAGATTTGTCCCTGCAGACTTCTGCTCAGCCCTGGGGACTGTCAACTGGAACCCCATCATCTCTCTCCCCTTGCTCGATGAGGCACTCAACTACTTCTCCAACTCATTCCTGTCCCTTGCCAACCTACATGCTCCAAGAAAGAAACTAAGGGTTCAGGGAAAGTGCCACAAATGTCTGAGCCCTAACCTTAAGCGAACTATGATACTCTGAGACAGGGCCTGGGAACTATACAAATCCTCTGGCAGCACACCTGAATGGGAGAAGTACAGGGAACTGAGGAACCTTTGCAAGAAAACCTCTAAACTAGCTAAATCACAGTATCTAAGGGACCTCCAAACAGGTCACCTCAGTAACCCTAAGAAATTCTGGGGTCATATTAACTCCTTCCTCAAAGGTACCACAAACTCACCTAATGACTCACTTCTGGTTGGCAACTCCCTGACCAGTGACCCTTTGGCAGCTGCTGAAGCCTTCGAAGACTTCTTCTCTAATCCTTCAGGATCCCTACCCACAGCTTCCCCCAGTCCCCTCCCTACATCGCTAGGGACCAAATCCTCCCATGGCCCCAATTCCATCTGAAACTAGTCAAATCGTCTGCTGTACTTCCACTGCTCCTCAAAATAAATCCCAACTCCTCTCCTGGGCATGACCTTCTCGAACCTAGACTGCTGAGAGCAGCCGCCATGGCTATTGCCTATCCTGTCACCCTACTGATCAACAGGTCACTCCTCGAAGGTACTATTCCACTCAAATGGAAGGTCTCAACTATAGTCCCAGTCCATGAAAAAGGTCCCCGGGACCTTGTGGGTAACTATCAGCCAATCTCCCTCCTCAGCCCTCTTGGAAAAGTACAGGAGAGGCTCATACATAATCAGCTGCAGGACTACCTAGAACAGCACCTACTACTCTCCGATGTACAACATGGGTTCAGGAAAGGCCATGGCACTGACACCACCCTAATCTGGCTCACATCTGACATCCTCAAGGCCATGGACCAAGGTTTCCCAATGGGCGCCCTATTCATTGACCTATCCAAGGCCTTTGACATGGTAAACCACGAACTCCTCCTCTCTAAGCTCTGGCAACTAGGCCTGGATGCACATGCCCTCTTCTGGTTCAAGAGCTACCTGTCTAACAGAACCCAGAAAGTCTGTTGGAGGGGCTCACAATCTGGTGAAAGACCCGTGGTCTCTGGGGTACCCCAGGGCTTGATCCTGGGCTCTTTACTATTCTCACTCTTCATAAATGACATCGAGGGAGATTGCAGACCTAGTAACCTCATTCTCCATGCAGATGACACGGTTGTCTACTTCAGCAACCCCCACCCTAATGTCATCTCTACCAAGCTGCAGGCTTGTCTCACTGACCTTGAGGCCTGGTTCTCTGCAAATTCTCTAAAACTGAATGATGACAAAACCAAGGCCGTCCTGTTCGGGGCCAGATGGTTCGGCACTGACAGAAGCGATCTACTCCAGCTCACCTCCTCCCTAGGGAAGAGGGTTGAGGTCCTGGATCAGTTCAAGTACCTAGGGCTCCTCCTCAACCAAGAACTGATCTATAAATCACACATCAGCTCCCTAACCTGAACCGTCCACCAGAAGATGGGCCTCCTCTATCGTCTGGGAAACTCCCTCTCTGGCGAGGCTCGTCATGCAATCGCAAACTGCAATGTCCTTCCTTCAGTCCTTTACGGAGCCCCATTACTGCAGTCTTTCTGAGAGACTGAGCTCAACAAGCTCATCCCACTCTACCATAAAGTGGCTCACTTTGCTACTAACTCTCTCCCCAGGAGGCATCACTGCGAGGCCCTAGCGGACCTAAACTTGCCTTCCCTCTGACACAAGCTGACCTACCCCCCGCCTGCCTGGCTTTCAAATTCACCTCCCTTGGCCCACCTCCTCACCTGCGTGATCTACTCATCCCCAAGATCCAGCACTGTACCTTTCGATCCTCAGCTAGGTACCTCCTTGCTATCCCCTGGGTTGGCACCAACCAAGGCAAGCGCCCTTCCTTAGCTGCCCCCTCTTATGGAATGCCCTCCTGAAAGTTCCCAGCCAAGCCTTCTCCTAGCTTTAAATTGGTCCTCAAAGTGCATCTTCTGAGCTGAGCCTCTGTGGCTGTAACCATTAGCCCCTGGTCAGATCTTCCCCCCAGACCTCCAGTGACTACTTCAACTGCTTTCCTATAACTCCCCTCGTGCACTGCTAAGTTCCTTTGAAACTGACTTAAGCTTCTATTAATCTAGTGGCACCCTCTGTTCTCTGTGCCAAATGATGTTACCCTATTGTGGACTATATACAGACCATAAAACTTACATATGTTAATACCCAACTATGTACGCCTTGTGACTAATTAAGTATTCAGCTAACGCTGCTCTACTGTTGCTCCTATGTATCACACTCCTTGTTATGTATTTTATCTAATGTCATCCTATACTATTCTACTATGTATGAACACACTGAATCTTCAAATGTATTTTTCTAAGACTACTGTGTACAGTTGCCAAGATATGTACTCTCTGTAACTAATCCCGGGTCATCCCTGAAAAAGGGATCTCTGGTCTCAGTGGGCTTACCCGGTTACCAAAATCTAAATAAATAAATAAACAAATTGTGTTGTCTTTCTACAGCCTTGGGATGTAATTTTTCAGAATGTAGAGAAGAGAGTTATACAGCTATGGGACAGATTACCACAGTCTGTCATCTTGGATAGTACAATTGAGACTTTCAGGATAAGACTGGATAAGTATCTGAATAGTAAAGGTATTAGAGGATAACCACTCTTACTAGTGGACAGATTCAAAGTGCTGTTCAGCCTGTCTCTGTCTATATATTTTCTGTGTTCCTGTGTTAGCATGTCACTAAAGCCTGAATAGTGCATATTTCCACAACATCACTGTGCCGTTTATTCCACACATTGACCACACTTTATGTAAAGTTCTGCTTTTAAATGTTCTACCCCCTCACCCCCATTTTGACTTTCTAGGTCTGCTTGTACTCCACACAGTTCAAACATCTGTGTATACTCCACCATGCCTATCCTCCTTTAACATTCAGAAATTGTGATCATGCCCTTTCTCAGCCTTCTGTTTTAAGCTTAATACTTTGAATTAGACAGAAAAGAGCACTGGCACTCACCTTCCTGTTGGCCCTGGAAAGAAGCAAATGTCTAGACAGAATTTGCAGTTAATCCAGAATCCCACCACTTTCCCCCTCATCCCTCTTGGGGATGTATCCAGGGATCCCACCTCAACCCCTACAGTGCACCTCTCTTTTACATGCCCAACTTAACATAGAAACATAGAAACATAGAATTTGACGGCAGATAAGGACCGCTTGGCCCACCTAGTCTGCCCATTTTCCTACCTAACAGATAAGCTGCAGATCCTAGTTAACCAACAGCCTACTTCCTCTTACCCGCCCCAGAACTGCCTTATGCCTGTCCCATGCATTCTTGAAGTCCCCCACTGTTCTTGACTCCACGACTCCTCAGGGAGGCTGTTCCATTCATCCACAACCCACTCAGTGAAAAAATACTTCCTCACATTACCCCTGCGCTGTCCCCCCTCTATCTTCAAATTGTGCCCCTTGTTCTTGCACATCTCTTTTTCTGGAAGATGCTACCCTCTTGGACTTTGTTAATTCCCTTGAGGTACTTGAAAGTTTCTATCATGTCCCCTCTCTCCCTTCTTTCCTCAAGAGTATACATATTAAGCTCCTTTATTCTTTCTTCGTATGTCTTCTGGTGCAGACCCTGCACCATTTTGGTTGCCCTCCTCTGGACAGCCTCCACTCTGTCTATGTCTTTGCGGAGATGGGGTCTCCAGAACTGCACACAGTACTCCAGATGGGCTCTCACCAATTGTCTGTACAGAGGGATAACAACTTCCTGTTTTCTACTATTGATGCCTCTTCCTATGCATCCCAGTATCCCTCCAGCCTTCCTTACTGCCTTCTCACATTGCTTGCCCACCTTTAGGTCATCTGATATAATTACCCCAGGTCCCTTTCTATTTTTACTGTTGTCAGTATCTCACTCCCCATTGTGTATGCTTCCCTTGGGTTTTTGTTTCCCATGTGCATTATCTTGCACTTCTTTGCATTGAATCTGAGCTGCCATACATTTGACCATTCCTCCAACCTTGCCAAGTCCCTTCTCATCCTTTCCACTCCATCTTGTGTATCAACCCTGTTGCAGATCTTTGTGTCATCTGCAAAGAGACATATTTTTCCTTCCAGTTCCTCTGCAATGCCACTTATAAAGACATTAAAAAGAACCTGTCCCAGTACTGAGCCCTGTGGTACCCCACTAGTAACCCTCCTTTCTTCACTGTGTGACTCCATTTACTACTACCCTTTATGCCCTGTTGTCTCAACCTATTTTATCCAGGCTACCGCCTTTGAGACCCATTCTGGCTGGCTATCTTGTGTATTAATCTTTTGTGGGACTGTATCCAATGCCTTGCTAAAATCTAGGTAGGCCATGTCCACAGCCCTCCCTGATCTACTACTTTGGTCACCCAGTCAAAGAAATCTATTAGATTCGTCTGACACGACCTTCCCATCGTGAATCCATGCTGCCTTGGGTCCTGTGCCCCACTGGCCTCTAGGTACTCAACAATTCTTTCCTTCAGAAGTGATTCCATCATTTTCCCTATCACTGAGGTCAAACTAACTGGTCTCTAGTTTCCTGCCTCTGTCCTGCTCCCACTTTTGTGAAGAGGAATCACATCTGCCCTCCTCCAGTCCTCGGGTACCACCCCATCCTCCCATGATTTGTTAAAGAGAGTAGTCAGCGATGTCACTAGTTCTACCCTTAGTTCTTAAAGTTATAGCCACTTAGCTTCAATTCCATGGGCTAGAAGAGACAAAAAATAAACAAAACAATAAAGTTGTGACATACTGTAAAGTATAAATGCAAACAATATAATAACACACCGTTTTTAAAAACATTTCATCTAATATTTCTTGGTATTATATCATAATATTAGCATGTATATTATTTAGAAACAACAAAGGTAAAAAAGATAAAAAAGGAAAAGATCATGCATTTACATTTTATCACAAGGTATCACAAGAGAAGCAAGGGACGTGGAAATATGTTCACATTAGCTAGTCACGTAACAGGCAGGGTATTATCAGAAAAAGTATATTGTGCAAATATAGAGAGCTGCTGTTCGATTCAGAGCTCTGATATAATTCTGCAAAATGCTTGTCTCTTGAAAATGTGTGTTCCCAGGAGAGTCCACAATTTCTTAAGGTCTTGATTTACAAGATACATCAATAATAACTACCAGAAATGAGTATGCAAAAAGAAATTGAACAGAGCACTGTACTGTACATATATACAAAAGGGGCACATCATACCCTCACAGCTACTAATCGGTGGAGTAATAATGCTCCTACATGTCCAAATACATAAAAATGAAATTTATGAATGGGTTGTCTTTATCATTTTACCTGTCTTTATCATTGTGTTGTCTAAGGAATTTAAATATTAATAGTATGGCACAATAGCTAGTAATATTATATGAAATGTATTTAAAGACTACTTTATAGTATGTCACAAGTTTATATTTTCCACCTCCTGCAGCCCTCGGAATGGCTGCAATGTGCATGTAACTTTAAATTGGGTATATATAAAAAATAGATGTGGAGGCCATATCTCTGGAAAAAGTGCGAATTACAGGCTCAGAATATTGGGCTGATTGCAAGGCTGCCACGATGTGCATGATTGCACATAGTTTTTTATGACTATGTATCCTAATAAACAATGTTGACTGCAAATCTTGGCTGTACACTTGCCTCATTCCAGAGTTAATGGGAGGATGAATGCAATGCTTTTTTTCTGTTTAATGTTGCTGGTAGCAATTAGACACCTTCTATATAGCCCTATACAGTGGTATTCTGGTTTTTGGCTTAATGTCCAGTATCTCCAGATAGCTATTGCCTGATAACCCACTAATTAGCTTGGTGACCCTGTGCTGACCACTCTCCATCTCTTTAATGTATCTTTGCATTGTGGTGACCAGAACTGGGCACAGTACTCCAGGTGTGGTTGAACTGAGGTCTTATATGATGGGAGGATCTCCTCCCTTGACCAGATCCTTAGCCCCTCCAAATACAATCAAGAATGGAATTTGCTTTCCTAAGTGCAGCATCAGATTTCCTGCCTGGCATCTCTGTAAAGTCAACAATAACTTCTTGATTCTTTTTACTCAGTTTTTCCATCCTTTTTGCACTACACAGGGTTTGTATGTTCCCATATTCCTCACACCTACATGTAGTACTTTGCACTTATCCATATTAAATCTAAGCTTTGCTTCCCATGCCCATCACGTGTGCAGATCCCCTATGTGCATACCCTTCCTGTGCTGTGCCCACTCTTTTTGCCAGTTTTTTGTTATCAGCAATATTCAGCAGCCTGCTGTTTCCTTCACTAATCTATCTGTATACCACTATCTACTTTCAGTATATCTATTTTGAAGCTCCTTTTTCATTTTATGCAGAAAGTATTTAATAGTGAGACACCCCAAATATATTCTTATGTTCTAATGTTAAAACCATTGTCATGATCATTTCTTAAATTACCAACACAAATATACAGACACTATTATTTAAGTTGAACCTGATTATTTTAAACTATGCTAAACATCAACAAAGAACAGTCCAGGTGCACAACTTCTAATGTGCTTTTACTAACAAGGGTGTGTGTATCTATATTTTAAACTGCCTTAATGAATTTCCTTGTACTGGACTAGCTATATGTATCAATAATCTGGTATAAAGTGCTTAAGATACAATACTAACAATCAAAATTAACTTTCATACTATTTAAAAACCTGAACAAAGTGCTATATTTAATTTATTTAATGTGTTAGATTTAAAGTGTTGCTACAGAGTGATGAAATTCATTGTACTAAGATAGCTATGTAAAGCACTTCAGATCACAACATTCAGAATAAGCTTACATATATTTAAAATCATGTACAAAGTGCTATGTAACTTAAAGTGTTACCTTTAGCTTCCTCCCTCATTCAATATTTAAAAAAACTTAAAATCCATATTATAATACATTTGGACAAGTAGATACAGTAAATAAAGTTTTAAAGACAGCTGTTATATCCTGAGTCTTCAATTCTTCCTTTAGGAACTAAGGTCTGAAGTTCATGGATCCAAAAGGCTTCCCTTTGAAGTAATAGATCTTAAAAAATGTTTCCTCCTCTTATAGGTGCTTGGACATTCTCAGTGCCTATATTTTATTTATTTATTTTATTTATTTACTGTATTATCGGAAATACAATTGTTTGAGTCACAGACTCTTTTGCAAAGGCTCCACGTCATTTACAGGGGGTGGAGGGAGAACCAAAGTACAAGGAAGACAGATGGAACAAGCAATTATATACAGGTTTCAGTACAGACAGTATTTATGCAATGGCTCCACAGTGGTTACAGGGGGTGGAGAGACACAAGACAATACAAAGCATAAAAAGAAACACATTTTTTTTTATACACTTTGATTTTTTACAGGTTACAGAAATTGACATGGCAGTTGAGAGGCGTTTTAAAAGCTTTGGGAGGCATACATGTGGGCCCTCAGACAGGGCTAGTGCAGAGGGAGGTTTGTAGGGTCTAGGAAGTCCCTGAGTTAGTTATGGGGATGAAGGAGGAGGAGAGAGCAGGCCTTATTGGCATTCACATATAGAGTTTTCAAAGAGGTGTGTTCGAAGGCCTGTTTTGAAAAGTGCGATGCTGTAGGTCTGGGAGAGAGAAGGGGGGGGTGTTGAGCCATTTGGGGGTACGGTAGCGGAAGGATCACTGCCCTAGAGACGTTCGACGTGGGGGGACCGTGAAGGATGAGGTAGCCAACTGTCTGGTAGTCCGCCTGTGAGGGGCCGGGCTGACAATGGGGAGTAGACCGGCTGGAGTAAGCTAGAGGTGGATCTTTTTTGCTAAGATGCAGGATTGATATTTGAGTCTTTGATGGAAATTAAGCCAACCTGTTAGTGTGTACAGATCGCAGGTGTGGGTGAGTCTGTCACAGCCAGTAACGAGGCAGTAGGCTTTATTAAGCGCTGTGATTAAGTTACTTAGGGTGGAGTTGTCAGCAGTGCTGTAGATATCCCATAATCGAGAAGTGAGAGGATGGAGGAGGTGACAGCTATCTGCATGGCATGAGCAGGCAGACTATTCTTGATCCTGTGGAGGGTACCAATTCTGGAGTTAATTGCTGACGAGAGGAGATGTACATGTCTGTGGTAGGAGAGGGAGGTATCTAAGGTGACACCTAGATATTTGAAATGAGTAACATGTTCCAGATGGGTACCATCCAGGTTTGAGATTTGGAGTGTCATCTGGCTGTGTGGGCTTTGGCGATGGGCAAAGTTCATGGACTTAGTTTTGGAATAGTTAATGATCAGAAAGTGTGCAGTAAACCAGTTTTCCAGCTCTCTGAAAAAAAACCCTGAAGGGAGAGCTGGAGGGTGTCAGGCATTCAGGTGTATATGCATTAAAGAAGCAGCTGACCCATGTTTATCCTCCTGATAATGTTTGGCCATGGCATATTTGTTATTGTTCACTCTTGTTGCCATTTTGTGCTCTCCTATTCAAAGTTGTAAAGCTCTTTTAGTTAGTCCTATATAATTCCATCCACAAGGACAGGTGAGCATGTAGAGTAGATAATCCCTTCTCTGCAGCAGTTAATGAATCCTTTTATTTTATATTTCTTCCCTAATCTGGGGTGATTAGAAGTTTTTGAATTCCTTGTACTGCTTCATTGGACACAATTGCCACATTTACAGTTTCCTTCTGGGGCACTGGGTAACCAGTCTGGTTTGATTTTTTTTTCTTATCTTCAAAGAAATAGATATTCACTACCGTGTCTTTCAGTTTGGTTAATTTTATAGGCAAACAGGCAAACACAGGTCTTTTCCACAGTTCCTTTTAAAGCTGGATCTGTATCTATAACATGCCAGTGTTTTTTACTATATTCTTTATATTTCCATATGCTAATTATCATTAGAACATAAGGATATATTCGGGGTATCTTGCTATTAAATATTTTTACTATAGTCTTTTTATTTCCATATGCTAATTAACAGAACATAAGGATATATTTGGGGTGTCTCACTATTAAATACCTTTTGTATAAAACAAAAAAGAGCTTCAAAATAGATTTACTGAAAGTAGATAGTGGTATATACAGTAGATAGATTAGTGAAGAAAACTGACCCTCTGTATTATTTATGCCAAAAGAAAATGTTTTTATGCGCTCAGAAATGTTAATTTGGCTGCATAACAACCACACACATAAAAGGAAACTTTGCCCAATGAATGAACAGCTCTGAAGAAGGAGCATCATAGCTCCAAAACATCAACACGTTCAAATGTGGCCAATGCATTCTGAAGAGGAGAGCAAGAGGAAACCAAGTAGCTCGACTCAGGATTGCAAAGCCACATCAGTAAAGTTATGGAAGCTTTAGTAATGAACTTCAAAGTTGTAACAGCACTCGATAATTGGAGTGCATATGCTGCATGACAGAACAGCTCTTTTATTGCTTTGGGCACTGCAAGGTGATAGCATCTTACCATGAAGGATTCTAAACTAAATTAAGACAGTAACACTCACTCTTTTGGGATTTAGTCAATTGAGCCAAGAACAAGCAAACATGGATGGTAAAAAAACAGCTCAATAACACCAAACAGAACTGGTACAGTAAAAAACTCTTTTTGTGAAAAATAAGGACAAAATCTACATTCTTTGAATGAAATGAAATGAAGTCTAAATATTTTGAAAACATGATTTGATGGTTTGTTTTGAAAATTATTTAAAAATAAAAATATTTGAGCCACTGAAGAAGACTGGCAAAAAGTTTGTTTCTAAGTGGACAAATAATTTAGTTTAGTTTAGTTCGTTTTTGTTGACCAGGTAAGTGCATTAGACAAATTCTGCCTATTTTCAGGCATGACTCAGGGGAGGGGGATACAGATGAATGCCAACTGACTTTGAACCAGATTAAGCTGTTGGTGGTATTTTAGTGACTGGGGAGAAATTTGGTCAGGGCACCGGGAAAATTTCCCTACTCTTTTTGAGAAGTGCCATGGGATCTTTAACATCCACCTGAACTACCACCAGAACAGGCAGATGGGACCTCGGTTTAACGTCTCATCCAAAAGACAACACCTCAGGAGTGCAGCACCCCCCTCATGCTGCACTGCAGTGTCAGTATTGGGATATTAACCCAAGTGCCTGGTGTGGTGATAGAACCCACTGAGTGCAGCTGCAATGCTAGTCTCAGATATTCTTTATATGTCAGATTGGATAATTTTTGGAAACTCTGATGGACTACTGGGCATTCATGGGCTGCTGCGCCAATGAACTATGTCTGCTAACTGCATCTGCTTTCTACCCCTGAAGTTTGTCCAAGTATTCTTATCATTGTCCCCCGTAACACAAGCACACACTGCAAGTAACAGCTTGATCAAGCTTCTGCACAAAGTCAACACTTGGTTGCACCCATTATCATTAAAAAGTGGGTTCATAGCTAGTGATAATGGACAAAATGTGATTCCGGCAATAGTGAATGGTGATTTTGAAAAAGTTAAAAGCATAGCAAATTGCATTTCCCTGGTAGCTGAGTATATGCTTCAGCAATTGTAAGTCAGTGATGATTCTGCTTGTGCTGCACTGATGGAACACATTGTGTCATTATTTTATAATAATACCTTGCTACATTACATCTGAGAATCCACAGAGTACAAGAGTGCCACCTTATGAGGCCCCTTGAACAGACATGTCCTCCCAATACATCGGGTGGTAAGGGCAGGTGAATTCCAAAAGGTCTAAACACACAAAGAATTGAATGCAAATATAAGTGACACTGCAGCAACCACAGAACTAAATGTAGCTGAATGGCAGTGCCATAGCTTGCTTCTGCAAAAGTGCACCATGTGTGGAAACGCTAGTGTTTCCAATGACTGAGATCCTTTGTCTCCTGAATTTGGCTGGTCTGCAGCAGCCTGAGTGAAAGAAAGCAGCATTTCCTTCTTGTGTTGCCCTGTGGTGTCTAAACTTTCTAAACTATGAGTAAACTCCACAGCCCGGGTCTATGTGATAATGGCGAATGCCTAAAGACAATCGCCGTTATCACTCAGTCAGAGTGCCAAACACATTTTTGGCACTCTAACAACCATGGTGCACCAACACAATGGCGCCAAGACATATTTTTACTATTTCTGTGGGGGGCTGTGCCCACCCTTGTGAGGCTTCGCCCCTGCACCTCTATAAGGATTCTCAACTCCAGGATGGTGCATGTCGGGGGAGTAAAAGTAGCAAACATAAAAAGTTTCGGGCCGGGCGCAATAAAAATCACACCAGCACCCAGACCCGAACCCAGTACCTCAGCCACCCCAGCCATTGCCCAATCCCTGACACCACACCACATCTCGACCAACGACCGTAGCGCCACCACCTACAGCCTCTCCACCCCTTCCCAGCCCATGCTCACCATGCTCGCTCCCACCCCCCACGTGCATACTTATAGCAACATCCTGTTGCCTAGTTCACCCACCCCCTCATCCAGTCACCCTACCTGTCAGTCGTCGTGAGTGGATTGCACAAGGAAGGTGTCACCGTAATGGACGGTGCCCTTCCTCATATGCCCACTTCATGGGTTATCCCACATCCCAGACTCTGCAATGTTTTGTACTTTACAGTCACCTAATTAGGGCCTTTAGGCTTCTACATGGAAGACATGAGTAGCATACAGTACATGCTGTGGCATAGATTATTAGCTCAGACAGAAGACCTTTAAGTTTTACTGTTACTGTGGGCTACAGTCTGTATGGCACCATTTAATTTGCTCACAGTCTCCACTGCCTGGGACTGCCTGTTATGTCCAATCAGCGCAGGGCCTGCAGCATGCACTTAATGAAGCTATGCGGCACCATTAACTAACTTTCCTCAGGGAGAAGGTGAAGTATTTCCTGCTTGTTTTAGGGATAGGTCAAGGGTCTCTTTTGATGGAGGCACTGCCATTTTTAGATCTGTGACAACCCTATCTGACCACTGCTGAACCTGAGTCCACTGCCTGGAGGCCTAGAAATCACATCCCAGCAACCTTTAGTGAGTCAGGTGCCTGGTAGAGAAGGGTTAGCCACAAAGATGACATTTTTTGAAACCCAAATTGATAGCCTACCTCATGGGCTGCTGTACCTACCATGCTGCCAGCACAGATAAGCAGCTTTTACATGTCAGACTGGCATACGCGTTTGATAAAACTGCAGCCTGCACTCATGGGCTGCTGTATGTATCAACACCACCCTGGCAGCAAATTTATGAGTACCCAAATTCAGCTTGCTGAACTTCCATTCACAGTTACCAGCACTGAGAGAGCACAGTCAGTATAGTATTTCAGTAAACATCTGTTAGGGATGGGTGAAATTAGCAAATTCCAATTTTGTGGAATTGTCACAAAATCCCACTAATGTCATAAAGCTTTGCAAATTTTTGTGAAAGTTTCCTGAATTCTTTAACTGGTCTTAACATGGTCAGTCTTTGCTAGAGATCTGAAATTTGCCTTGGATACTGTTTGGAAGAGACCCTAAAAGAATGACAAGTTTCATGTTATTTAGATGAGGGATGGGGAAGTTATAGGGGCTCAAAAACTGGCAATTTATTAATCATGTGAAAATTGCTGAAAATACATCTATGCTTACAACTTAGCTGCCTTTGGAATTAGTTAGCTGAAAATTATTGTGCATACATTCTTGGAAAAGTCTGGTAATTCATTAATCACGTGAACATTTTCAGAAACTTTTTAAAACTGTTTAATTGGTCATAACTTGATCAGTCTTACAGGTAGAAATACAACATTTGGAATGTGTACTGTTTATAAGGGGCCCTAAAGGGTGCCATGATTCATGACATTTGGATATGAGGCAGAGAAGCTATAGGGGCCCAAATTCTTTTTTTTTACTTGTCTATTTATACTCCTCTGGTCAGCCATCCCCATTTGACTGATCCACCCCCCAGCCCCATCACCCGGAATAGCCGGTGCTTACCTTGTACCTGGCCCAGGAGCGGAGCCTGCATGGAGTTGGTCATCATCCTGATGCTGACATTTTCTACCTCCAGTTTTCACCCAGAAGCCCCAGCTGTAGGAACACATGAGCGTGCAGGTGTGCATGCACCTATGGCCCCGATTATGACCCCTTTCCCCCATTTCATGGCCTAGTGCACAGTCCCCCAAGCCCATGGCACTCCTAGCCTCCACTAGGGGTCACCATTGGCCAAGGGATGCTACATCACCTCCCTGGAGAGGAGAGCTTGTCTGTTGGCAGCTCAATCCAGCTCCGTCCTCCCCTCCCTGCTGCTGACCTCCAACAACCCAGGCTAGTTCCTGAACCCAGGTCGCCAGCATGCTGCAAGGTAAGGTGTCCAGTGCCTCAGCCCTCAGCGCCACTGGGCTAGCAGCAAAATCTAGCAATTTCTGAACATATTTCTATGTTTACAATCTAGCCACATTGGGAGCTAGACAATTGAACATTTATATGCATAGTTTCTTGTAAGAGTCTTAGAAACTGCTGAACAGAAAGGTAATTGGTTACATAAATTATAAGTTAGAGGAGTTCAGCATTTCACAATTTAATTATCTGTTAAACTGTGTGAACATTTTCAAAATATGTGGATGTTTATAGCACCACTGCTATTGCAGGCATACACTACAGATTTAGCATGCAAAGAGTTCGATGATAGACCTTTGAAAGAAATATGGGAAATTTTTTCCTCATAAATAAAACAGCAAGAAATGGAAAATATTCCCACAAAACAAAAGTACACTGGGAG
Organism: Neoceratodus forsteri; assembly: GCA_016271365.2. Classification (NCBI taxonomy): domain Eukaryota; kingdom Metazoa; phylum Chordata; order Ceratodontiformes; family Ceratodontidae; genus Neoceratodus; species Neoceratodus forsteri. The sequence continues at coordinate 452,527,411 of CM057452.1, read as the reverse complement.
AAATAAAAAAGTACAGTGGTGGACTCATAGAATTAGATCATTAATCAACAAAAAACATAAACTTTACAAAAAGTGGAAAACAGATCAAATAAAATTAGAAACCAATATACACAATTAACAAACTACATCAAAAAACAAATTAGGAAGACTAAAATTGACTATGAATCAAGCTTGGTAAATAGGGTGGAAGGAAATCCAAAGGCCTTCTATGCTTATATCAATAACATAAAAGGGAATTCAAATACTATAGGCCTATTAAAAATACAGATGGTGATAGTACATCTGATAACAAAGAAATGGCAGATATTGCAAATAAATATTTTTAAACTGTTTTCTCTAACGATAAAGTTACTTATCCTATTATAAGATTTGATCCATACCCAAATGAAAGAATATTAATAACTTATACAGAAATCAAAGAACGACTGGTCAAATTAGATCCTACTAAATCCCTGGGTCCTGATGGGCTCCATCCAAGAGTACTTAGGGAGCTGGCAGAGACAATAGCTCCCCCATTAACATACATTTTCAAAAAGTCATTAGACACAGGTGAGGTGCTTGATTGCTGGAGGTCGGTGATTGTTGTCCCAATTTATAAGAAGGGAAATAAGATGGATCCTGCAAACTACAGACCTATTAGCCTTACTGCCATACCCTCCAAGATTTTATAAGGGGTATTAAAGGATAGAATATATGAATATTTAGAAACAAATCATCTCACAGATGAATTTCAGCATGGCTTTGTAAAAGGTAGGTCATGTCAGATGAATATGTTGGCCTTCTATAACCTTGTAATAGATAGATTGGATACGGGAATCCCTGTCGATGTACTGTTTCTTGATTTTTCAAAGGTGTTTGATAAGCTTCCTCACCATGAATTAATACAACAAATGAGAAATCTGATTATAAACCCTTATATTATAAGCTGGGTTCGAAAATTGGTTACACGATAGAAATCAATGTGTGAGTATTAGAGAGGAACAGTCCAATAGCTTGGGAGTGACTAGTGGGGTGCCTCAAGGATCAGTGCTGGGCCCTTGTCTTTTTAATCTTTATGTATCATCACTTCAAATAAAACAAAAATCTGTATTGATACAAAAGTTCACCAATGACTGTAGGATTGGTGCAGAAGTAAATATTAGACTAAACACATCAAATCTACAAGATACAATAGACAATATCGACACATGGTCAAATAAATTCAAATTGACGTTAAATATAGATAAATGTTTTATTATGCATCTGGGCAATATAAATACTAAATTACCCTATAAATTAGGAAATATACCTTTAAAAATAACAGATGAGGAAAGAGATTTGGGCATAATAGTATCTAGTAATATGTCCTTCTCATCACACTGTCAAAATATAGCCCAAAAAGGTAATATAATTTTAAATTGTATACTGAGGCACATATCATCCAGAAGTAGGACTGTTGTTATGCCTCTGTATATATCCTTGGTGAGGCCCATTATGGAGTATGGAGCACAGGTGTGGTTACCCTTTAAAAAACAGGACTCAATCTTGTTGGAGTGGGTCCAGAAAAGAGCCACAAGAGCTATCCACATTATGGTAGGAAAAAATGATGCAACCAGATTGACGGAGCTGAATATGTATTCCTTGGAGGAGCGAAGAAAGCAAGGTGATATGTGCTTAGTTTACAAGGCTTGGCAAAGTGATGATCTTTGGGATATCACTGGGTTAGAATTAAACAGTAGTATGTATAATACTAGGTCTCACCCAATGCAGTTAACAGCATCTAAAAGAAAGTACGAAGTACATGGTGGTTTAATCAAAGGGTGGTGCATGATTGGAATACATTACTGATGGAGGTTGTGGTCAGTCAGTCTATTACTGAGTTTAAATCTAAATGGGACAGGTATATGAACCAGATTAGAAATTAGGAGAAAGTGGCGAGCATATAGGACGAAAGTCCATCAGGCTCAGTATCGTTCCTATGATTCCTATGATTCCTATTATACTCAATGTAAGTATATCCTGGAATCTAATTAAGCTGAAAAAATGTGGCTTAGTAGGTTACAATGTATTGAGACTACTTCAAAAATTACTAACTGGCAGCATGTACTCAAAAATTCATGGACATATAATACCACTACAATTCCACTTGTGAAACTGAACTTTCACAGAGCACTTATCACCACTGTATCACCTAACCTGCACTAGCATACTAGACTTGCAGTGCCCCCCAATACTCTTAAGATCGTGATGCCCAGCATCATGCTCCATCATGACTAAAGATATCCAGTTACGTCTGTCACAATGGCCTAAGTTCCAGTTAGTTGTGAGGTTTGCTGTCTCTTGGTGACACTGTTTTTAAATAGTAAAAATATACATTGTTATGTACAGGGCTATTAAAGTGTCAGCAGATGGCATTGTACAAAACAATGTTGCACGTGCATGTGCTTTAACAAGTCATTAAGTCAGTGAGCTGTAGTGGTTAGCTAGCATATTGCAAGAAGATAGGCTAGAGCATAGTGCTGTCCATAACTATTCTTCATGGTTCGTCAGTCAAGCTGGTGACTTGGCACTTGATACTACTATACTTTGATTATGGAGCATCCTATGAATGCTACCATATTGCCACTTTACCAAGCCTTTGCCTTCCTGTACAATAGCAGCTCAAGTGTATGACTGTGCAAAATGTATTGCCATGGCTTCAACAAAAATATCACAACATTCCAAAATTTCATAAAGGCTCAGAAAATTCAACTTTAATTACTTATGTTACTTTGGCATCTTTGGCTGATTATATCTTAGTCATCTTTGACCAAGACATTAGAGAGTTGACACACACAGTCTCTCATTTTTTTTCCATACTGGTTTTTCTAGTGGCTGGCAGCTCATCTGTCAGGGATATACCCTGTACAAAGGGATATACCTGGATCAGACATCAATCAGTTGACTACCAGGTTTTTCTCCCACATTTTTCCCTCCCATCTCCCCTTGTGGGGGCAGTGCCTCTTTCAGCCTCACACAGCCACAGTTTCCCCTGCAGGAGGAGCAGGTTCTCCGGCCCTGCTGCAGGGTCACTGTGTTGACGGAACCCTCTGTCAACCTTCCCCAACCAAGATGTACTGTTGAGTGGCAGATATCTGGACCATGGCTGGCCTCCAGACATGACTTTCCAGGTTAACTTACAGACCTGAGTCATCAGCATGGCAGCGCAACGCTCTGCTGCTGGGCCATGGGGTGGCCTTAAAGTCCAATATTTAGTGTAAATGAACCTATCAAAATTGGTGATATTCCATTCTCTAGTTTTTAGGTTACAGGGGCTTAACATTCTGCAGTTTTCATAATTGCAAAATGTAGTTTTAATATTTCTGAATCTTTGGAGGCTTATAACTCAGTCAACATTGAAGGTAGAGAATTTGAAACTTGGTACACTTCTGTAGGGAGCTTGGCAGAGGCTTCCTATCAAATGTGGTGCATCTTGGACCAATATTTTAAATTAGATGGAAATAACTGAAATCACAATTTTGGCAATATTTTGCAAGACTTTATGGAAATGAAATCATAATTTTGTCAGAATTTTGCCAACAGAAGATATAGTTTTCCCAGCCCTATTATCTCTGCTAAAACACTTTAAAATGCAGCTGCCTTTGAAACACAGCATGGAGCATTGACTGTAAGCACAGTATAATAATATTTATTGCATATCAGTGCTAAAAGTCTTTTTTAAACCATTTCATTTTCAATCATTCCAGAGCATTCAAATTGCAAAAGTCTTGGACTTCACACCACAAAGGGAAATCAGAAGGTTTCATTATCCCAGGATATTTAGACTCCTCTACCCAGTGATGATGTTTTCTCATTACATATGGCAGTTTATGGTGGTGGCCTAAAAGGGAGACTTACTGCATCATCAACTGCAACTGTGTATTAGTCCTCTTTATTCCAAAATTAATTTACTGGAACTAAATAAAAAAAACTGAGGAAAATGTACAAGGACATTAACAGCTCTGTAAGTTAAACACTAATAAACATCAGAATCTGGATGTTGTGTATAGTGCAATAGAGGAACCGGGTCTCCTGCCATGTCTTCATATACTCATGAGCACACAATGCAGCATTTTTTTAACTTATACTAAAACATTTTATATGTTCAGTAACACATTCAAAGGTGCTGTGTTCATTGTCAGATAAAGGCACTCATCTGGTGTACTGTATGTGCTGAGGAACACTCAGCTCCTGGTTTCATGCCTCAGCACACACTGGAGGAGTGCCTATATCACCCAATGAACACAAAATCTTGTCATGTATTTTTTCCCAATGGATCTGGCTAGTGCATTATCCATTTGGGAACCATGGACAATTCACACTATCTGACTTAATTAATTGAATGACTGCTTTAAGGAAGTACTTTTTCACTGAAAGAGTGGCGGATGCCTGGAGCAGCTGCCCGGAGGAGGTGGTTGGGGCAAAAATGGCAGCAGGCTTAAAAAATGAATGGGATTGCAAAAGGGAGCCTTAGAGGTAGGGAAAGGGGGGTAAAGTCAGAGATCAAGTAGGGTCTGTGGTGTTATAGTAGGTAGGGGAAAATGGGTAGACTGGGTGGGCCAAGTGGTCCTCAGCTGTCATCAGTATCTATATTTCTATGTTTCTATACTTTTCACATAACCCTCCTTATAGCATTGTAAATTCCTCATGTACATTTACCTGATTTCAAAAGTAAATAGCTTTGCTTTTTTTATAATCCCAAAACTTCTGGGGTTCATTGTTGCTTTGGTTCTAGTAGACAAAATTGTAACAAAGTTAAGAAATATCCACTCTTTTTCCTCACTTGTTTCTTAAGTTCAGAATTTATGTTTGAGACAAGGAGAAACATTTTCCACAGCAGGAGTATAATTTTACCAGGAGGGTAAAGTTTTTTTTATGAGTGTTACTATGCTCGACGTGTGTAGTGCACTGTCCATACCCTAAGCAAGGTATTTTGCTGATGTAACCACACTTGACCAGACTTCAATCTGAAATCTGAAAACTCAAGCCCTTCATTCAAACTGGGGTAAGAACAAACAGAGAAAAAAAAAGTTTGAAAAGAAAAGCAGTCCAATTTTTGGCAGAAGTGACTTGATGAGGAATCTTGAATTCTGATTTTTATTTGACTAGCTACTGAGCACCCTTGTAAAATGTTAAACTAATTTAAGGGTCCTGGTTTAAGCACGCTACACTCTAGGTTGCTTGCTAATTAGGGAGAGGTGGATCCCTCTCAAATTAACATGCTCCTTAATTAGCTAATAGTGGTGCCTCATAAGCCAAACCATATGCATTCTAGACTAAATCTAATTTGAGAATTCTTTGGTATTAGAAACACAGAGAGTGCAGCCTTATTTTAGTTCATTATAGCAATATAAAATGAAAAGTGGACTAGGAAGTACCTCAGTGGGAGGTACCTTGATGGTAGTAGCTGCACTTGCCCACATTTCAGTCTGAGATCTGGAAACCATAGTCTCTCATTCAAACTGGGGGTAAGAACAAACAGAAAATAAGTTGGAAATGGAAAGCAGGCATTTTAAGCAACAATAACTTGATGAGGAGTCTTGAATTCTGAGTGTTATTGTCATAGAAGTGCAAGAATGCTTGATATATGTATAGAACTATCTTTTCTGGAGAAGCAAAGAGACAATCTTTAAATCAAACTGGGTGTCTGATTGGAATAAATACCGAAATCTGAAAGAATTGCTGTAAAACAAAAGTCAGACAGTGTAAACTTAAATATTTTCATAATCAGCAAATTGAAAATTTAGGCAGTCGTAAAAGTGTTGGACTTCTGTTTGGGATTTGACTAATCCAATAGAAAAGAAACATATAGATGCCATAATTATGCAATGAGGCATGACATGGTGTGTGTGTGTTATTGTGTAATAATTAATGGGCTTCCCTTTTTCCCATTGGAAAACCATGGAGTAATTTGCTGTTATAATGGAGCGTTTATAACAGCAAACACACACATGGTATTCCCCACAATGCCCATGCTCAAACTTCTCGTTCGCTGTGTGTTTCCTGAACAGGAAACTGTTCCCCTACGCAAACCCACCATGGAGAGAAACTGCCACAGACACTCGGCAGTAAGTAATTTTTAAAATTACTTCAGATGTTCCACACGGCTACTGGATGGACCCCGACGACAATATTCTAAATAAAGCAAAAGTGGACCTTGTGCACCGAGGTAATCTGACTGTGCCGGCACAGCAGTCTTTTTTTTATTTTATATAATTGCTGAGGTGAGAAAGAAAAGCCCAACAATTACATAAAATAAAATATGGGTCCCAGTGTGTAAACCCAAATTTACACAAACCCTCAGGGTTTGATGTTATGCATAAACCCCTCAAGTTTCACTCTCGGGGTTTATGTAGCATCAAACCCCTTGGGTGTGTGTAAATTCTCATTACACACTGAGACCCATACTTTATTCCATATATAATGTCATGCCTCAGGTGGCTAAAGCATGAAGCTGCAGGCCAAGTGTGTTCAACATGTGAGAAGTGACATTATTAAAGGAATAATGAAAGACAGAGTGTGTGTCATGCTGGGATAACGTCACGCCTGGGGTGATTAGGCATGAGGCCACAGGCCAAGTGTGACTAATCACCCCAGAAATAACATTATCCCAGCATGACACACACCCTGGAGTGCATTATTCCTGTTATACAATGGCTTGTTTGTTTAAAAATAAAGGAAAAAAGATTAAAACTTTTATAACAACTGCATTTTCTGTGATGCTTTTAGTGTTTAGGCATACTTTTAAATAAATAGTGCTTATTTCTTATTCTGAACAATAACTGGCACTGCAGTGATGTCAGTAGCATTCCTCTGATGTCCTGAACAAGCTTTCTCTCTTGGCTGTACTAGCCCGCCTCCCCAAACACACTTTTGGTCTTCCCTATCTGCTCTATGCTGCTGACCCACCCCAATGCAGTTTACTATACTGTGTGTGTTATGTGCTGTCCGAGATTTGCTGTGAATCTTACAGCCATCAGCCACTGATTGAGGTGAGATTCTCTGTGCTGGAATTTTGGATATATATTGTGTTAAGAGCGAGGCACTGCCAGCCACTGACTGAGGTGAGAATCTCTGTCCGACTGTGAATTGCGCTGATGGAAGATTGCTGTACTGTGTGCTCCTCCCGCTCCCACCCATTTGAAATTATGAATGCAGTTTTGCACTCCTGCACTGCTCTGTTCCTGGAGCGTTAGTTCTCACAGTAGAATAAAGCTGTGTTTGTAGTGCTACCAGGAGAGGAAAAAAGTGAAGAAACTGATTTATTTATATATATTTTGAATTTTAGATTAGCAAAGTGGTGTGTCACACGCTTACTGTTTTTAGGTCAGAAAACAAGCGGGGACTGTTGAAGCCAAACGCAGTAATGGCAGGTTACTTTGTTTAAAAGTAACTAAAAACACAAAGTTAGACAAGAAAACTATAGTGTGCTACTGTTTCTGTGAACATTATATATTGATGGAGGGTATGTTGGCTATTTTTGTGGCTGTGGGAAGGAGGGATTTACTTTTAAAAAATGAGCAAGTACTGGCAAATGTCACAGCAGCCATGCCAAGTGTGGGCAACTTGGACATGGGCTGTGGAATTATTCTTATAACTTTTAATACAGTTTTGTGTGTTGGGAATAGAGCCATGATGTTATGGTGGGATAACATCATGTCCAGTCTGAACTGACCAATCAGAGCCCAGCATTATTTCTTGCCATTACAATTGTATGTGCGACAGGGTCAATGGTGTATCATGAGATATCATCATGCCCTGGGTGGTGGGCACGAGGCCGCAGGCCGAGCTCATCCAACCACCCGGGAAGTGACGATATCTCATAATATACCACACCCTGGAGTGCATTATTGCTGTTATAAACTAGGCTGTGAACAGAAAGTGGTTAGTAAATTGAAAGAAGAGTCATTTTTTAATTTTTAAACATTTATTTCTTGCCTGAATACATTTGTTTTAAAAAAGAGAGAAAAATAGTCCCTTTTTTGAGGCAGTATACAAATGTATAACTTAAATGATTATTGCTATATTATTTTTTTAATTTTTTTTTGTTATTTAAGATAGCTTAAAGTAACAAACAGTAAAGCAGGAACATGTTTCACATACTGTATATGGTAACATTAAACATTTTAGATGAAAATAATTTATTTGTAGTTTTCTGCAGTATGGTAAAATCTAAACATTTAAGATAAAAAATAACAGTGGTAACAGTCATAATAAAGCAATTGGTTATGAACAGTAACAGTTATATATGTATTTTATTTTTCATTTTCTTTCTCTTTATAATTGTAAACATTAAATTGGATATTGCCAGACATTGTGCCTACTTGTATGTAAGGGAATAACTGTTTGCTTGAGGGTGGTATGCAGAGGTCTTCAGTAAAGGTTTCCAGTCGGTTTTGTTTTGCTGCATGTATGGTAGATGGATTGGATGAGCTCGTTGAGGGGATATCCTGTTCTTGTTGCTGTGGGTGGAGCTGTAGGAAAGAGAATAGACATTAGTATTATGAATAGCTCAGTTTTGTTTTTTTTTTGGAGAGAGGACAAAACATAGAATCATAGATTTTGATGGCAGATAAGGACCGCTTGGCCCACCCAGTCTGCCCATTTCCCTACCTAATGGATAAGCTGCAGATCCTAGTTAACCAGCAGCCTACTTCTTCCTACCTCCACCCCGTAGAATTGCCTTATGACTGTCCCATGCATGCTTGAATTCAACCACTGTTTTTGACTCCACAACACAAAGGCCATTCCATGCATATACAACCCTTTCTGTGAAAAAACACTTCCTCAAATTACCTCTGAGCTGTCCCCCCCTTTATCTTCAAATTGTGCACCCTTGTTCTTGTGCACCTCTTTTTTTGAAAGATGCTACCCTCTTGGACTTTGTTGATTCCCTTGAGGTACTTGAAAGTTTCTATCATGTCCCTCCTCTCCCTCCATTCCTCGAGGCTGTACATATTAAGCTCCTTAAGTCTGTCTTCATATGTATTCCGTCTTCCGTTGTTGTGGAGCGTTATAATATGTGGCCTAGTGTGGTGTGAATTTCTGCTACTCCAGAAAGGTGAGTGGTATGCAGCTTTTGGGAGGTGCATCATCGAGTGAATGTTTGTGGACCACAAGTTCGAAACTGCTGAAGTCCGTGTTAATGTTGTGATTAGCTGTGTGCGACTTTTTTGGGAAATGCGGGTATTTTTTTTGACTTACCAGCAGTGATGGTGAGTCCATGTGGGATGGAGTCATGTTTTTGTCATCTTCTGTGGATGTTGAGATCTGTGGAGAAGAAAAAAATGTAGTTAGACGTTATGTGAATGAATGGGGGGGTGTGATGTACTTACCAAGTCGTTGTCTATATTTGTATTTGGGCTTGGCTGCTGTGTTGATTTGTATTTTTTGCTAGGGACTGGTGTTTCTTCCGGTGGGATTGTGGGTGGTGAATTCTCTTTTGGGATGCTGGCTAATTCGGTAACACACTGATGAGATGTTTCAGGCAGTTCTGTGTTGATGTTAACTGTCATGAGAATTTTGCTCCACTGCTGTCTGTCCGTTAAAGAGGGCTGCCAATAGCTTCAAATTGATGTTTCAGATTTGTGGCCAGTAATGGACATTATTTCTTTTGTTTCTAGTCTGGCTTTAGAGAGAAGTTGCACTGCAGTGCTTCGTAGGCTGTGATTTGTGTATATTTTGTCAAGGTTTACTTCTTTGCAGATTCTGGAGAGCATAGAAGCAAGGAAATTTACACCTAAGGGTTCTTTACTGTACCATATAGGTTGTTTGTCTAGGAAGGTTTGTGGTAGTCGTTTGGGATGGCAGTGTAGTGCAGGGGCATCCGGTGGAAGTTTTCATAGGTACAGCTCAAGGCTTCTGACAGGGCACAGTGGGTCAGTGGGGTTTTCAAACATGAAGCCACGTGTACTTTCTTTATTCCTTTCTAATGGGTCGTTGTGATTTTTAGTGTACTCATTACACACTAGAGACACATATCGCAACCCTTGTTCATTGCTGTGGATAACAAAGCTACTTGGTTTTAACTGTCAGACTCCCTCTTTTCCTCGTCGAGCAAATTGAAGCTGTAAATCTAGCCAAACCTTGCGTAGTAAACCTGGTGCTGTGTTTGGGTTAAGGGCTGCTGAATTTTTAATGAGAAGTAGATGCTTTTCCGATAATGCTGGGTGGTGTTTTGTTCTATCTTTTCCTTCACGCTTGATGTTTTTGATAACTCCAATGAATACGTTGTTTAACGTTGTGAAGGAAGGGTCAGTCATTAAGCAGAAATTTCTGTTAAGAGGTGGTTCACTTAAAAAATGGTTAAGACCAGCTCGTATTCCTGTGTAACTAGTTATGCCATATTCTTGCCCATTTGCTGTTCTAACGCTGCCATAAAATTTATGAAGCAATGTATTTAAATTTTCAGATGTTACTGTTGAAAAGTCAGTGTCTAGTTTTTTTTTTCTGTCAGCCAATCTTTAAATACATTCTTTGTCCACTTAGTTTGACGTTTGGTATTCATTTCTATTGAGTCTAACTGTTCAGCTATAACCTGTATATGGCATTTTGCATCCTTTTTTACAGTTGGTTTACTCATTTTTTTTTTTTATTTTGTCAAGGTGTGTACAATGCCCAAGTTGAAGTTTACCTGGTAAGATGCTGCTTCTGTTTCCATTTGAGATAAGTGTTGATTTCTGTCATGGGTGTAGTGATATGGTAATTGGAAGGTTTGGTGTGTTGCTGGGTCTTTTTTTTTGGTGTGATGATGTAGCTAGATATCATCACACCTTTACTGAGGAGCTGACCAATCAGAGTGTAGGATTTTTTTTCCCTAGTTCATAATTAAGCAATAATGCACGACAGGGTGTGGTATATCGTGAGATATCGTCACGCCCCAGGTGGTTGGGCACGAGGCCGCAGGCCGAGTGCGTCCAACCACCTGGGAAGTGACGATATCTCACGATATACCACACCCTGGAGTGCATTATTGCTATTATGAACTAGGCTGTGAAGAGAAATTGGTTAGTAAATTGAAAGAAGAGTCATTTTTGGTTTTTTTAACATTTATTTCTTTTGTGAATACATTTATTTGAAAAATGAGAAAAAATAGTCCCATTTATTCAGGGTAAAGTATGGCAACAGTGAAGTAGTAACATGTTTTATATTCTCTGTGTTAATAGTTGTAGTAAACAGTTATAGTAAAGTAAAAGGTTTTGTACAGTAACATTTGTTTTTATTTTATTTTCGTTTTCTTTATAATTATAGGCGTTTAATTGAATATTGCCAGACATCGTTCCTACTTGTATGTAGGGGAAGAACTGTTTGCTTGACTACGCGTATATGAGATGTCTTCAGTGAAGGTTTCCAGTCGGGTTTGTTTGCTGACTGTACTGTCGGTGGATTGGTTGAGCTGGTTGAGGATATCCTGTTCTTGTTGCTGTGGGTGGAGCTGCAGGAAAGAGAAGAGACGTTATTGAGTAGCTTCGTTTTTTTTTTTTAAGAGTGGAGCACTTCGGTACTTATGTGGAGCGTTATGGTGTCTGGACGATCGTCGTGTGGATTTGTGGAGGTTTAAAAGGTGAGCGTAAGTGGGTTTTGCGAGCTGCATCGTCGATGAAATGTTTCTGGGCTACATGTTCGAATCTGGTGGAGTGCGGGTTTACTTACCAGAGATGGCGGTTCTTGAGAGAGAGACTTGCTGTGGGACGGAGTTATGTTTTCGTCTTCTTCTGGAGCTGTTGACATCTGTTTTGATAAAAAAGTAAATTAGACGTTTTTTCAGTGAATGGGGGGGGGTTGAAGTACTTACCGGGTTGTGCTGCATTTCTGTATTTGGCCTTGACTGCTCGGTAGTTTTGAATTTTTTTGAAGGGATTGCTGTTTCTTCTGGTGGGATTGTGGGTGCTGATTTCGTAACCGATTGAAGAGGTGTTTGAGGCAGGTCTGTGGTGTTATTTACTGTGGTTAGGATTTTACTCCACTGGTGTCTGTCAGTTAAAGAGGGCTGCCAATAGCTTCTTATAGATGTTTCGATTTGTGGCCAGTGACGGACATGATTTCTCTGTTTCTAGTCCGCTTTAGAGAGCAGTTGCACTGCGGTGCTTCGTGAGCTGTGATTTGTGTAGATTTTTGGAGGTTTACTTCTTGCAGATTCTGGGGAGCATAGAAGCCAGGTAATTAACACCTAACGGCTCTTTACTGTACCATATAGGTTGTTTTCTAGGAAGCTTTGTGGTAGTCGTTTTGGATGACAGTATAAGCGAGGGCATCTGGTGACAGTTTCTTTAGGTAGAGTTCGAGACTTCTGACAGGACACAGTGGGTCAGTTGGATTTTCAAACATAAATCCTCTATTACTTTCTTTATTTCTTTCCAGTAGATCGTTGTGATTTTGTGTACTCATTACAGGAAAGAGAGACATATCGCAAAGCCTGGTTCGTTATTGTTAATTACAAAGCTAGTAGGTTTTAACTGTCGGAGTCCCTCTTTCCTCGTCTGGCGAAATGAAGCTGTAAATCTAGCCAAACCTTGTAGTAAACCTGGTGCTGTGTTTGGGTTTGGGGCTGCTGAATTTTTATTTGAATTAGATGGCTTTCAGATAATGCTGTGGTGTTTTGTTATGTCCTTTCCTTCACGTTTTAGGTTTTTATTACTCCAATGAATACGTTGTTTGACGTTGGGAAGGAAGGGTCAGTCATTGTTGAAATTTCTGTTAAGAGGTGGTTCATTTAAAAAACGATTAAGACCAGCTCTTATTCCAGTGTAACTAGTTATGCCATATTCTTGCCCATTTGCTGATCTAACACTGCCATAAAATTCACGAAGCAATGTATTTAAATTTTCAGCTGTTACTGTTGCAAAGTCTATGTCTATTTCTTTTTCTGTCAGCCAATCTTTTAAAACATTTACTGCCCAATTGGTTTGACGTTTTGTATTCTGCTCGTTTTTATTCATTTCTATTGAGTTTAACTGCTCAGGTGTTACCTGTATATGACGTTTTGGTCCTTTCTACAGTTGGTTTACTCATTTTTTTTTTCCGAATTTTTCAAGGTGTTTTCTATGTCCAAGTTGAAATTTACTTGGTGAGATGCTGCTTCTCTTTCCATTTGAGGTAAGTGCTGAGTTCTGTCAGTGGTGTAGTGATATGCTAATTAGAAGCTTTGGTCAGTTGCTGGCTCTTTTTTTTTGGTGTGATGATGTAGCTAGATATCATCACGCCTTTGTTCAGGGACTGACCAATCAGAGTGTAGGATTTTTTTCCCCTAGTTCATAATATACAATAACACACATCCGCGGAGTGCCTTAATGCTATTATACAATGTTTTGTTTATGTTACAATATAAAAAAGATTTGAAAAACATTTTAGTTAGATATTTTTTACTTAATGTTACTATGTGTAGGTGTACTTATTAAAAAAAAGTCCACAATTTCTCTTTTCTGCCACTAGATGGTGCATCCACTACATGCTGCCAGCTCCTTCTCTGATAGAGCTGTGTTCCTGAGTACCTGTGATGGTATGTGTCATCCCCCCAATCCTTAACCAGCTGTGTATCTGTCAGTGTTGTTTCTTTTTTTTGTTAGGTTACATTTATCTATTTCTATCATTTTCATGGTGTTGTCCATTTTTTTTCTTACCCACTGACCAACTTTACTGTTTGTGAGTGAGAGCAGTAACTGAAAGGGTCAGTCGTGTGTGCTGTCCTTTTGAATTTATGCTGTTTCGCTTGCTGGAAAGACAGTCAGGTTTAGGGTTTTTTCTTCTCAAAATCTTGACAGAAACAATAATAAAATGTAGCAAGTGACTGCAATTACTAGTGGGAATGGACAGCCCCAGGCTGTCCATTTCAGGACCAGTCATTCATTTATACAACCTGAAGTGCTGTTTAAAAAAAAAGTTTGTATTACAATTTCTTAGCTTTTGATTATGTGACAAGAATGACCAAGGGGGAATGGGACATCAGTGAATTCATGATGTCTGTAGTGACACGGCACTGTGGAGCTTAGTCTTACTGAAGTTATTATGTGAAGATGTTCAGATTGGCAGCAATCTGTGGTGGGAGACATGATTTCTGACTTGGTCATTTGTGTGCCTAAACGTTGTACAATGATATTATTGTGAACTAACATTGCTGTTTCCGAGCACCTACTGGCCAGTCAGAGGGCAGGAAATTTAATTGCATTATATAATGCTTAATAAGCAATTATTTATTTTATTTATTTATTCAGTTTTTGTTAATTGGGTAGGTGCACTAGCCATAAAATGACTATTTTCAGGCACGACCGGGAGAGTTCAACAAAAAGAGAACAGTTGAACAACAGCAACATAGATACAATAATACAAATAGAGGAACAGTACAGTAGTGCTACAAAAATACAATGGGTAGAAACAACAAAATATAATGGCAGGCATTATATAGATAATGGCAGTAAGATATATAGTAAGTGCAGAAACCATGGACCCGACCTGTGGAGTGAAAGGGTTAATAAGATAGTAAGGTTATATAGAGAGAAATGTGAGGAATGTTCAAACATAACAAGAAAGACTGACAGAAGGAAGGTCAGGGGTGGTAATTGGCAAAACAACAGTGAATGGTCAGCAACAAGTTTCAAGAAGAAAGAGCGCTAGTAGTCAAGAAGTTATTTACAAAGAGAAGAAAAAATATAGGGAGGGGAAGAGGAGACAGTCTTGGAGCTGGATTTGAACAGGGGTGACATTACTGGTAAGTCTCAGGAGCTTCAGGTTGAGTCAAGGCATGTACAAGCATCAGCTAAGGATAGATATCTACGATATTCACTTTTAAATCCAAAGTGAAACTGAGACAGCCGGAGGTTGAGTGGAAAAGCATTCCATAGCCTGGCACTAGAAAATTGGGAGGCCCCTGTGCCTTTAGTCATCCAACATCTCGGAACATAGAGCAAGGATTTCTCAGCTGATCACAGGCCATGGGAGGATGGTTGAGTTACCAGCAATGCCGCCAGCTGGGATGGGTTTTTTTCCCAGGTGGTCAAGTCCATTAGTGATCCATGGTAGCATTGTCTACTGGCAGCAGGTGAGAGCCAATTCAGATCCCTATAAAGAAGGCAGTGATGTTTGAGTCGAGGCGACAAAGAGGCAAATCAGCATATATTGTTGTAAGTTACGTCCCATTTTAGTAGGGAAGTTTTATGGGCAGAGGTAGGAATAGAGGCACCATAAGTAAGGGTTGGGAGCAGAATACCTTGGGCAATTGCTAATTTGGCTGAGGGTGTAAGCATGTAGCTCGTTTTGTAAGCTACTCCCAGTTCGAGTTTACAGCTTTGCATGAGGGCTGAATGTGAAGATTAAAATCCAGGGACTGTTCCAGCAGGATCCTAAGGTACTTGAAGAAAGTAACATTTTCAAGTGGAAATGTTCCTAGGGGAAGAACCTCCAGCAAACTAGAACAGGCCTTAATCTTCGGTGAGGAATCTAGGAGCATGGCTTTCATTTTCTTTTCATTTAGTACAAGCTTACGGTCTAGTAGCCAGTCTAAGACCTTATTGAAGTCTGAAGCAAGTGATGTGTTTATGAAGGCAATACTAGAAGAACTAGTATAGATGATTAGGCCATCAGCGTAGAGAATAGCTGAGCAGGATTCCAGGACCTCAGCTGCATTAGTGATAAAAACTGAGAACAGAAGGGGCCCAAGGATAGAGCCCTGGGGGACTCCAAGGTTGATAGTAGATGTGTTTGTAACCCCTAGATGGCGCTATCCCAGGGGCTACTACCCCTGCCTGATTTGCCACTAACAGGTTGAGGGGCCTGGATCCAATGGCGGGTGCCTCCACCCAGAGGTCAGGGTTTGCAATAATTAAACTAACTTGGTCACAGCCCTCTGGGACACTGCAACCCCCCTTTCTTCCCACTAGTGGCCCACACAATATATCAGAATTACCTTCACAGTATACACTTACCCCCAGGTCTGGTTCCGCACTGGGACCTCCTGTGAAATGAGATACAGTGCAACAATCACAGAACAGTACTTTAACATAGACAAATACCTCAGGTATAACTTTGCTGAAACAAGCAGCTCTGATTTATTTAGGGGATATAACAAGGACAGGGAAATCAGGTTAATTAGCTTATCACTCTAATAATCTACCTATGGCTCTGTGCACAGGCCTATCCCTATCAGTTACTGTCCCTGGGTACCCAAGCCCAGTGGCTGGTCAAACCGTGGCAGCTGGTAGGGGCCCTTTCACACAGAGAAAAGGAGAATTAAACAGTCAGCAGTATAGTAATTCCATTTGGATTTAATGTGGCAATTCAACAGGGAGCGACCCTGAATTAGTACTCACGACCTCCAAATAAGATAGGGTCCTTCAATGTCAGCAGGGCTCACTTGAGGTACACAAACCTCTTCACACATCCATATAAAAGAAAGCACTATACCAGGCAGGCTGCATCTGTATCCGATCGCAATTACTGCACAATACCGGGAGAACACACAGCAGATTCAGTTCTGACAGACCGAGTGTAATTTTCAGCAATTCCTCCAGTCTTCTACAGGGTGAGCCTGGTTTCTACTCTTCAGAGATCCTTTGATTCTTTTCACAGGACGGATTCAGTCCTAACAAGCTGCAGACCGGAACTCTGGGCCTTACACACGTTTTTTGACTAAAACTGCACACTGAAAAAGTACAGGGCTCCTTCCTTCTTCACTGCCAAAGCTCAACTCAACTCCAACCGACAAAAACCGGGCACTTCCTTTGAGTTCCTCCCAGTTCTTGACTGGATTGGCTGTCACTCACAATAGACTGCTGCTGTTGGTCCAAAAAGGCACTGAAGTCTAAACTACATCTCCCAGAGTCACTGCCCATACAATCCTCTTGTGGCTGGCTCAGACTATGAGTCCAAGTTCTGATTCGTCCAAGGCACCATTTTAGAGCTAGCTACCCCACACTGATTGGTCCAGTTCAGCAGTTCAAAACTAGAATGGGGAACTAGCAGACACAGTTCTGACTGCAAAGAAAGCAGGTTAGACAAACTGTAATTTCATTATTACTCTAAATAATTTCTGGCAAACAGTTACATCTTTCAGATAGGTTCCCTTTGCACTCCTAGTGACTGCAAAATGAAGTGAATTGGCAGCAGCTTGAGTGGTACTCAATCAAAGAAACACACAGTCCCCATACACTAATTATGTCTGCAAGCAGACAGCTCTTAAAGAACAGTACCAGAGGTTCTAAAAACACTCACTGATAAATGGCTTAAATGCCAAACACCATTCAGGCTTGGAGCATTCAAGCAAGCTCCTGGAAGTCTTTTGGGAACCCCCATTTGCAGGGGGTTACACCCTTCCTGGCCTGGGAAAGCTTGACGTCCGCGTCAAGCAAGTACCCATAAGTTTCAACTGCAACCATATACATTTGCATTAGGCTCGCATATGTAATCATCAGTCAATATATCATTTTACCAAGAACACATTTCTGAAACATTGCAGTACGTCACTCTTTACACAGTATTACATACACATTGTACCATAACTCAAGTTATTACCTCTTGTACATGAAACCTGAAGAGGGGGCCCTTCCTATCAGTTACCTTGGGGCTGGATGGGGCAAGGGCACCATACTAGAGAGGCAACACAAGTAACTTGGAGTTAGCACTGATGCTCAGTTTGGGCAGTGAGCTCGGGACACATACACTCCTTTATGGACAACATTGAGAGGCAAGTCCACAGGCCCCCAAGTGAATCATAACTGAGGTGCACCACAGGCTTTACAGCTCGACCAGTCTTTCTAGGGGAACTGTTATAGTCTCTGCACTCTGAGCCTCATTTTCAGCATTGTCCTCACTTGTCAGGGAGTCTCCATGGGGTAGAGAGGCTAGAACTTGGGGCACTTTCAGCTCCAGGAGTTACAGTTTCTGAGTCCACAACATTTGGCTCGCATGGAGAGCTTTCGGACACTGGCAGTGGACTGTCGGGGCACTCAAAATACTCTTCTTGTTCGGGTGTATCACCAGTCTGCCCCAATCTATCATTTTCCTCCCCTGAAAGCTCAAACAGTTCAACCATGCACAATGATTCCATTTCATCTGATCTGATGCTTTGCACTTCACTTTCTGGGAGCATTGGCTCCAGGGACGAAGCTGGGGGCTTAGACAGTCCAGAAGGCCCAGCTTTGTCTCCAGTATTGACTAGGGATTGCCCCAAACAATTGACTCAGTTCGTAGAAGGATAGTATTCAAAGTCACTCTCACTTTCTTCCGATATGGACTGACAGTCATGCTCAACTGGGACTTGTGGAGGGGAACACTTTAACTTTGCTTCTGTAGTGCAGACTTTCTTGATCTTTTCTTAGCAGCAGCTCTAGTCACTGGTCCAGAGGGGATCTTCTAGGGGCTCAGACTCATTAAGATTTGTCCAATGGGCAGTAAATGATTTCTATGTATTGTTTTTACATCTTTTGAATTATTCTCAGGCCTTACTTTGTACACTGGCAGATCATCTAGTTTGCCCCTACAATGTGAGGGAGATGGTGCCATCGGTCAGCAATCTTGTGCTTGCCATGCAGTCCCAGATTTCTTAGCAATACCCGATCTCCCTCCTGGAGTTCCTGTGCTTTCACCTTTTATCATGCCTTTCTTTGTTGGCCAGATTTCTTTTGGCAGCCATGGTTTGAGCCAGTTGGTACGCATGAGTTAGCTGGGCCTTTAACTTTTGCACATACTGTAAATAGTTGTCAGCTTGAACCCCATCAGAGAGACCCCAAACACACATCTACTGGTAGTCGAGCTTCTCTTCCAAACATCAGGCGGTGGGGAGAATCCAGTGGCATCACTTTTGGTGCAGTTATAAGCATGTACCAGGGTGCTAATTTGTTTGGCTCCATCTAGGCTTGTCCTTTAGGTGCAGGGTGCCTAGCATATCTACAAAGTCTGTTGAAACGTTCAGGCTGTGGGTCCCCTGGGGGGTAAGGAGTGGTTCTGGACTTTGCACTCCCACAGAGAAAGCATCTCTTTGATCAGACGACTCTCAAAGCTCTCCCTTGATCAGAATGGATTCTTTGTGGAGCCCATAGTGAACAAAAAGTTTTCTAAAGTACTTTGGCCACAGTGGATGCTTTCTGGTCTTTGGTGGGGAAAGCTTGGGCATATCTCGTGAAATGGTCAGTGACCACCAGCACATTACTGATATTTCTTTGATCTGACTCCAAACTCAGAAAATCAATACAGACCAGCTCCATGGGTGCACTGGTGGTGATGTTAACAAGGGGGGCAGCCCTCTGGGGCAAAGCTTTCCTCTGTAAGCAGCGACTACAAGTTCGAATGTGTTGCTCCACATCAGCCCCATCTTAGGCCAATAGAATCTGGATCTCACCAAGTCAAGTGTTCTGTCTATACCAAGGTGCCCCATGTGGTTGTGCAAGGACCTCAGTACTGAGTCTCGAAAGGCAGTGGGCAGCACTAGTTGTTGTTTGTCTACTTGTCCCCTCTGTCTACTGTTTCTCTGTATAACAGTTTATTGATCAGTTTCAACTTAGGACCTTCTTTGTATAACAGTGCAGTTCTCAAATCAGTGGGCGTAATTTGGACACATCTTTTCCTGCATAGAGGGCTTCTAAAGCTGCTTTGATCATGGGATCGCGATTGAGCCCGCGTAATACTGTCATTGTCCAGCTGAGGCAGTGCACCAATGTCTATTGCAGAAAAGTGGCAATAAGCAGCAGGTATGCAATTCTCAGAGGGTCCCAAGCAATCCACCATGCAGTCCACTCGTCCGTGGACATTGTTCCTCCCTGTCAAACTTCCGGCAGAGTGCCCGAATGTCAGGTTCTGCCAATCGGACCCAATCATTCTGGGGAACAGGCCTCCGGGAGAGAGCATCAACATCTATGTGGTTCAGACCTGCTCGGTATTCGAGCATAGTCATATGTAGATAATGCAAGCCACCTATGGCCAGTGGCATCCAACTTAGCTGAGGTCTGCACATAGGTCAAAGGATTATTGTCAGTTTTACTAGTATTTTAGCCCCATACAAGTACTCATGGAATTGGTCAACAATAGCCACTTCAAAGCTAGGAACTCTAACTTATGTACAGGATAGTTCTTTTCGGATGGGGTCAGGCTTCTACTGGCAAAGGCCACTGGTCTCAGGCCATTCTCGTGCTCTTGGTACAACACAGCCCCAACCCTTGCAAGCTAGCATCAGTGTGCAGGGCGTAAGGTTTTCTTGGATCGGCATAGGCCAGCACTGGAGCATGGGTAAGTTGATATATGATCTCATGAAAAGCAGTCTCACAATCAGGGAGTCCAGCGGGCCCCAAATACTTCACTCGGATGAAAATACTACTCTTTCAGTCTTGAGGGACGCTTGACTTTTGGTATTTTTGTGGGTTGGGGATACCCTTGAGTAAGGTTAAGTAAAGGGCGGATCACTCTTGAATAGTCCTTGATGAAGCGCCGATAATAACCACAGAATCCAGGAATCTTTGCAGTTCTTTTAGATTTTGGGCTGTGGCCAGGTGGTCAAGGCCTCAACTTTACTTGGGTCGGTCTCTATTCCTCGGTGGATACTATGTGTCCCACATACTTTACTGATGTTTGAAAGAATTGACACTTATCAATGGACAGTTTAAGGCCAAAGTCCTCCAGTCGGTCCAATACCTTAAATAATCTGCTCTCATGTTCCTCCAGTGAGCTGCCAAACACAATAACATCATCTAGGTATACCAGGCACTCTAGTAAGTTCATGTCCCCACTGCACGCTCCATCAATCGTTGAAAAGTGGCTGGGGCACCTGAAATCCTTGAGGCATCCTCATGAATTCATAAGCTAGCGGACAGATAAAGGCCGTCTTCTCCACGGTCCTCTGGGGCCATCGGGATCTGGTAGTACCACTGCGGAGATCCAGCACAGAGAACCACTTGCTCCCGTTTAGGCAGTCCAAGCATCCTGAATGCGGGGCATTGTGTACTGATCAGGATATCCGCGGTTTAAGGTGCGATAATCCACACACATCCTTACTGTTCCATTCTTTTCCTCACTACCACAATGGGGAAGCATAAGGGCTTCTGGATTCTTGTATTACACCAGCAGCTAACATCTCTTGCAGATGCCGTCTCACATCATCTATGTCAGCAAGTGCCAGGCGTCGAGACCTCTCACGAAATGGTCTTTCGTCATGCAGCGGATATTGTGCTCAGCTCCTTGCACGCATCCTACATCCCATTCCTTTAAAGAAAACACCTGGTCTCTGGGCAAGCTTCTCACTGATCCTCACTTTCCATTCAGCTGGCAGCGGGGAGTCGCCGAAATCAAACAAGTCAGGCGTTACTCTGTCATTCTTCCTTGAACTCTTGCTGCTGGGTAGCACTGCAGTGTCTGCACAATGCACATTAGCCAGGATGCAACCTCTGTTTACTCGAATGCCTCTTTCAGACACATTATGAACTTGGACCATTACCCTTCTGGCATAAGCATGGGCTCTAGCGGGCAAAATACTAGGCTTGACCAGCAGTCCCTCTGGCAATTTTCCATCGCCTGGTGCATCCAACATTAATATTTTATTCTTAACATCCTTTCTGATACGGACCTCTCCCTGTAAGGTACACTGGGCATTTGGCGCCAGGATCAGAGACTCAGGATCCTTCTTCCATACAATTCCGACCGGTTCCTCTGGTTCTGTTTTTTCAGCATCTCTCTGTGCCTCATAGGCCTTCTTAATTAAAGCCGAACTCTTAAAGCTCTACTAGTCTTTGACCCTGTTTTCATAACACAACTGTGCCAGCCTTCCGAACATATGAGCATTTGTTCCAATCAACAAAGGACACCATCATACAGTCCAGTGGGGGACACACTAAGGCTAGGGTCTCTACTTGTTCGGCCACTCCAGCCACGGAGGTGGGGAAAGACAGCCAAATTCGGATATACCCGAATAGGGTAGGCCTTCTCACTTAACCCCCATACATGCAGTCCTTCTAATGGTTGTAAGGGTACTTCTGACAAATGCTTCTGATACCAATCCTGAACATAATTGTCACTTGGGAGCCACTGTCTAATACAGCTCTTGTAGACACTCCATTCACCTTTACAGTGGTCTCCATGGAGGACCCACTATTCTGGACCAGTCTGGAGAGGCGGTAGTGGGGGCCTGGGCAGCTGACCTTGCCACAAAGGGCGTGAATTAGCATTTTGGTGCCCTCACTGGGATCATGTCGTGACCTCTTAACCACTGATTTCTTCTCCAAGCTCTCCTTGTAGCTATATGCAACTTTGTCAGTGTCTTTTGGGGACTGGCATTCCCTTTCATGTGCCCATCTTTCCCAAATTATAGCAAAACATACTTTCTGGAGTTTGAGCTGGCCGAGGCGCCACACTGGGAGCCAGGCGGGGTATTACTAACTGGAAACCTGGGTGCCATCTCTGTCTCTGGTAGTGATAAGCATTTGGAGACATCTCGTCAGTTTCTGCACTTCCATGGTTAAGGAATTGAGTTTGGAGCTGTTATCAGCAGGAATACATGGTGGGTACCCCACCCCATAGCAGATGCAGTCGGATATAGGTCAGGGCCCGTGCTTGCAGGCGTGGCCTTCATAAAGGACTGTTTTTGAATTCCGGATCTCTCTCAACAGTTAGCCCCATTGTGGCATATCTTTTCCTTGTCAGAGCACTCATTGACTGTCAACCTCTGCCCTGAACTTCACTTGATGGGTCACCCTCAGTCACTCGGGTCGTAGCCACAGCTGTTGGTGCAGGTACCTCCCGAGGTCGCCTTTCTCAACTCCTCAATTTCTCATTAACTCATCATAGGAGGTGGGGATTCCAGTCGATTTGCCAGGCGTAACTGAAGCAACAGCAGTTCTGAGAAGGGGCAGACTTAATGATTCTGTCCAGTCTGGTTCGGTCTAGTTCAATCGCTGGCAAACTACCCTTTCTGAGGCATTCTTGCAACAATTTTTCCAGCCGAGAGACATACACAGACAACAACTCCCTTGGTACTGTTGTGCATTTCTTACTCTCCACCATAGGTCCTCATCAGAATCTGGGCTCCCATACACATTCTCCAAGGCCTCAAGATAGGCCTGTGCAGTCGGCGTCAGGGTTACTGGCCCGTTTAGCACGGATGGTAGCTGGGGCAGGACCTCGGAGGCTCTCACTAACCCTCTTTAGCTTTTCGCCTTCCGAGCGATTGCCATTCTAGCACTTGGGGGCAACATAGTCTATCAGGTCTCCCAGTCATCCTCCCTTGGGGGTGGGAGGTGCCAGAGAAGATCCTCAACCTTCGGTAAGAGTTGTGACTAATGGCAGGTGCAGAAATAGGAGTCTGCATTGGTTCAGCCACCATACGGGCACTGGAGCAGGAGAGGTTGGGGAGGAACACCCCAGGTGGCAAGAATAGTTTCTTCAAGTCCTCCACAGTTTTCCCTCTCCCAGCAACCATTCAGCAAATTTCTCCTCAAAGTTTCAGATAGTGGGGTAGCTGATTCCCCGGGTCTTTACTGTCCTTAGTTATCACTCTCCAAGCAGTGAGGGCTCCTCTGGGGTAATGGTCTGTGGCACTTTGGAGCTATCTATGGGATCCTTAAACTCTACTAGGGCCAGGAAAGTGTGGGTGAGCAGATTAGCATGCCGACCCACCACCACAGGGTTTTGTAAACCTTCCACCTTGGAAAGTACTCCTGCACAGTGTCCGTATTGATACCCAGGGGATGTCCAGGATAAGCATAGCATTTTGAAGTCGATCTCTCCCAGTACACCACTCCACCAGCGGTGCACAGCCACTTCTGTCGGGTACCCATTTTTTTCTTAACAGTGGTTCGTAAATATGGCCACTAGAGGACACACAATCCCAGCGGTGAGCCTCCAAGATGTAACCCCAGATGGCGCTATCCCAGGGCTACTACCCCTGCCTGATTTGCCACTAACAGGTTGAGGGGCCTGGATCAATGGCGGGTGCCTCCACCCAGAGGTCAGGGTTTGCAATAGTTAAACTAACTTGGTCACAGCCCTCTGGGACACTGCAACCCCTTTCTTCCCACTAGTGGCCCACACAATATATCAGAATTACCTTCACAGTATACACTTACCCCAGGTCTGGTTCCGCACTGGGACCTCCTGTAGAAATGAGATACAGTGCAACAATCACAGAACAGTGCTTTAACATAGACAAATACCTCAGGCAGTATAACTTTGCTGAAACAAGCAGCTCTGATTTATTTAGGGGATATAACAAGGACAGGGAAATCGGTTAATTAGCTTATCACTCTAATAATCTACCTATGGCTCTGTGCACAGGCCTATCCCTATCAGTTACTGTCCCTGGGTACCCAAGCCCTAGTGGCTAGTCAAACCGTGGCAGCTGGTAGGGGCCCTTTCACACAGAGAAAAGGAGAATTAAACAGTCAGCAGTATAGTAATTCCATTTGGATTTAATGTGGCAATTCAACAGGGCGACCTGAATTAGTACTCACGACCTCCAAATAAGATAGGGTCCTTCAATGTCAGCCGGGCTCACTTGAGGTACACAAACCTCTTCACACATCCATATAAAAGAAAGCACTATACCAGGCAGGCTGCATCTGTATCCGATCGCAATTACTGCACAATACCGGGAGAACACACAGCAGATTCAGTTCCTGACAGACCGAGTGTAATTTTCAAGCAATTCCTCCAGTCTTCTACAGGGTGAGCCTGGTTTCTACTCTTCAGAGATCCTTTGATTCTTTTCACAGGACGGATTCAGTCCTAACAAGCTGCAGACCGGAACTCTGGGCCTTACACACGTTTTTGACTAAAACTGCACACTGAAAAGTACAGGGCTCCTTCCTTCTTCACTGCCAAAGCTCAACTCAACTCCAACCGACAAAAACCGGCACTTCCTTTGAGTTCCTCCCAGTTCTTGACTGGATTGGCTGTCACTCACAATAGACTGCTGCTGTTGGTCCAAAAGGCACTGAAGTCTAAACTACATCTCCCAGAGTCACTGCCCATACAATCCTCTTGTGCTGGCTCAGACTATGAGTCCAAGTTCTGATTCGTCCAAGGCACCATTTTAGAGCTAGCTTACCCACACTGATTGGTCCAGTTCAGCAGTTCAAAACTAGAATGGGGAACTAGCAGACACAGTTCTGACTGCAAAGAAAGCAGGTTAGACAAACTGTAATTTCATTATTACTCTAAATAATTTCTGGCAAACAGTTACATCTTTCAGATAGGTTCCTTTGCACTCCTAGTGACTGCAAAAATGAAGTGAATTGGCAGCAGCTTGAGTGGTACTCAATCAAAGAAACACACAGTCCCCATACAAACTAATTATGTCTGCAAGCAGACAGCTCTTAAAGAGACAGTACCAGAGGTTCTAAAAACACTCACTGATAAATGGCTTAAATGCCAAACACCATTCAGGCTTGGAGCATTCAAGCAAGCTCCTGGAAGTCTTTTGGGAACCCCCATTTGCAGGGGGGTTACATGTTGAACAGGAGAAGTTAAATTTGACAGCTTGCGACCTGTTTGACAGGTAGCTACAGAACCAGTCCACAACAGGGGTAGAGAAATGGAATTTATGGGAGTGAAGAGAAGCAGGGGGTGGTCTACAAGGTTGAAAGCCTTGGTGAGGTCAATGAAGATGGCACCTGTGAGTTTTCCAGAATCCATGTTGGACAGAATATCAGTAGTTAGTTGAAGAAGAGCCGTGGTGGTGTTATGACCTTTTCTGAAACCATGCTGGGTGTCTGAGAGGAGATTCTAGTGTGTAAGGTAGTCAGTGGTCTGTGGTGCAACTATTTTCTCTAGGATCTTGCTAAGGACAGAGAGAATTGCTATAGGTCTGTAATTGGCCATGTCCTTTGAGTCACCTTTGTTAAAGGCAGGCATTGCTCTTGCAGATTTCCATAGGTCCGGCACAGTGCTATGGATAAGGGATAAAGTGTAGATTCTGGCAACTGAAGAGGCAATGAGTGGAGCAGCCAGCTTAAGAATATGAGTTCCAGTGAGTCAGAACCAGAGCTGGTATTGGTAGATATGTATCTCAGTAATTTCAGAACTTCTGCTCTTGATATAGCCTTGAAATGGAAGGGTGGCCCTGGAGGAACATCAAAAGATATGGCAGTATGGTTGTCTGATGGTAGTGTGGTAGGTAGATTGGAGTGCGATCCACTAGGTTGTAAAGCCAAGGTATAGTGTGATGGCTCAGAGAAAAGATTGTTAAAACTGTTTGAGATGGTTCTAGGGTCATTAAAATATGCCCCATTTATGATCATTTCATCAGGAGTGACCGACTGCGACATACCCAGAAATGTTTTTACATGGGCCCAGAATTTCCTCGGGTTGCAGGCTGAACTGTATAGAAGGTCCTTGCAGTATTTGCTTTTAGCAGTTCTAACTTGTCTCTTACATCTGTTCCTTAGTTCACGATAGACAATAAGATCTGACTGTACACCAGTTTGTTTGTAGCGAATCCAGAGCTTGTCCCTCTGGCGCAGATTAGCAAGGAGGTCTTTATGCAGTCACCTCATCTGTTTTCCTCTGACCCTCCTAGTAGTCTTGGGGCATTGTTTATATTGAATGGTAAGAAATTAATTTATGAATATCTGTAGAGCAACCTCCACATCCTTTGTTTGATATATACCTGCCCAGTCGATATTGGAGATATCATAGAGAAATGCATCTTGGTCTAGATTTGTAAACACGATTAGTCTTGATGGAGGAGATGGAGGCTCAACCATAGATAGGATACAAAAAGTGGGTGAGTGGTCTGTTAGTGCATCTGCAAGGATTCCTGCTTTCGACACATGTTCCATATGGTTAACCATCACCCAGTCTAGGAGTGCATCCATTTGATGGGATGACATGGCTCTAGTTGCTTCAGAGATCAACTGGTGAAAATTATAACTAAGCATGAGTGATTGCAAGGATATTTGAGCTGACCCTAACCAACTGAGGTTAAGATCACCTTGGATGACAGTCTCATTATGATTTACAGTTTGGGAGGTGATCTCAAGGAGTTCTTGAAGACCTACTATTCCCCTAGCAGGGGGATTAAAGGCACAGATAATATGAAGCTTCTTTTCTCCCAATACAATAGTTGCCTGTATGAATTCACACACTGTGGGAGAGGCAGATGCTGGAACAATAGAGATGTTGAGGTGGTTTTTGAAGAATAGAGTAACTCCACCTACACGCTTGGATGAGGATCTAGCCCACCGGAACAGGGAATAGTTAGACAAGGAGCATACGTCATCTGGTATACCGGGTTTTAGCCAAGTTTCTGTGAGACAGAGTACATCAGGATTGTAGAGTTTCACCCAGGCCTCAAGTTCTGCATGGTGACAGGTAAGACTTCTGATATTGATATGGGCAATTAATAATCCTTCCTTGGACATGCCAGATAACTCATTTGGGGGAAAGAAACAGGTAGGTGAACCTGGATTTAGTTTGATGTCCCCAGATAGCAGAATAATTATCATGGCTAGGAACCAAATCCTTGCACAGTGGCAGGTTAGGGTGAAAGCACATCTCCATGGCAGCTTCCTCCTGGCATGTAGAGGGTAATAGATGCTGCCTCTAACAAGGAGGACAGGGTTAGGTTGAAGATCAGGCTTTGTCTCTGCAATCAAGTTAGAGAAACATATAGTTGTGGTAAGCATCTGAGGAGTCTTTTGCCATTTGGTTACATAGGAGAGCCCATGTGGCAGAGTCCAGGCTGGGTAAAAGGACAAATGACAAGAGTGCCCATAGCAGACTATACTTCACCATAGTGTTACTATTTGACTTGGGTAGGAAGGCTAGTGGTATTCTGTGACAGAGGATTAGCTCCTAGGGATAAAGAGATAGTGTGTGTAAAATTAAGACTGCCAAGGGTGACCGTGTTACACCATTTTAACCCTTGGCCGAAATTAGAGATAGAGCAAAAACAACGAAGAGTTTCCTGCTAGCGTAGCAATTATTTAGAAGAAGTGGATCAGAGAAGCAGAAAGTAAAGCCCCACAAAGGTTAATTAGGAAAGCAGACCAGCCGAAGACTCTACTTGTAGTAAAGATTACACTGAGGAAATGAAGACCTATTCAAGATTTGTTAGAAGGCACCCCCTAGTGGTGGAATTTTATAAGGAACCAATGGGGGACTAGACAGATAGCAGTAATGTTCAGCAAAAGTCAATGCAAAGCAGAGGGCACCGAAGCCAAGAGGCTGATAATCCAACAGAGAAAAGACAGGACCAAACAGTGGCTAAGCAGAGAGCAGCAGTCCAATTAGAGGAGGGTGGCAGCAGGTGGCCGCCTATCAAACCCACTCAGTGCTACCCTGGAGTAGCCTGGATACATAAGCAGATTTTAAGGTGTCCTGTTCATCAGGAGGCATGGGTAGCTGGTAGGATTAGCCGCGCCACTCACTGGGAGCACGATCAGGCTCAGTGGATCTATTTTAAGATATAAAATGTAGGTTAAGATAGGATGTTATTAGCTAGGGCAGGGGATACCAAGACAGCTTGAAAATTACTCGGGGTAGCAAGGGAGGAAGCCCAGGTATGGAACTGCATATTAGATAACAGAGCAGGAGCTAAGCAAAGCTGATAGGCAAGCATATGATGAAAATAGGAAGCTGTCTTTAAAGGGAAGACTGGACAAGTGTTAGGCCTAATTGCTGCACTCTGTATCTTTAAGAGGAGTTGCAATATTAGTGAGAGGGGAGGATGAAAATTGCTAGAGGTGGTGCCGAAAGGGAGGAGAGTATTTAATAAAGGCTGGAGGGGGGATGGGAGGGGGTGCAAAAATTCAAGCAGCAATGAGACAGAAGAACAGAAAGTGAAAGAGAAATTGAATTATTTGCAGGGCAAAGCTTACAACTGTGAACCAAATGGAACCTGGTCTAAACAGAAAAAAAACTGTATCACTTTAAACTTAGTTTCTGATCCAGGGTAGCTTACCACTGGACCTTAAAACAAACAGAGCTGTAATATTTTACAGTCTATAAACCTGCAGCCAAAATGAACTTGCACTTCAAACTAATCTTGGAGTGCAAAATTGCTGTAAACAGGCTAAGGTTCGCATTTAAGTTAGGATTTACAAGACAATCTGGAGAGACTTAACAAGTACCACAATCAGAATATAACATTAGTTTAAGGTCCATAGGAAACAGCAGTAGCAAAGAATTAAAGAACTGCAGCAGCCCGTCAGCAGGCAGAGTCGATGGTTCTGGACAGTCCAGTTTCTGCAGCGTACCTTCGGTCTGGTGATCGGTGGGCAGTACAGCGAGGAAGGCAGCCAGTGGACAGAAGGGGTCAACCCAGCTGCTTGCAGCAGCAGAGGCACCGGTGTCAAGGGTGAAGCTAAGGGGAGAAATCAGAAACAGCCAGAGGTTATAAAGTTGTAAGAGAGGGAGTGTTTACAGCTGGGGGAGGAGTTATTCACTTCAGAGCAGAAAATTAACAGACTGGAGCTATGGCACCAGTAGCTGGTCAATGAGAACAAAAAGTAGTGACAGGGGAACAGTTAAGAAAGGGTGTAGATATCTAGGCCCAGTGACATCTCACAGCAGGAGGACATTCTAACTTGAGGAATATGGCTAAGACAGAAAGGCAGACAGAAAAGGTATTAGTTGCAAGGCTTAGCTTAGGACTGAAGCACAAAGAAACCAGGTCTACAAAGGAGAATGAGGACAAAAATTCAAGCAGCAAGGAGACAGAAAGACAGAAAGTAAAAGAGAAATTCAATTATTTCCAGGACAAAGCTTACAACTGTGACCCAAATGGTATCTGGTCTAAACAGAAAAAACTGTATCACTTTAAACTTAGTTTCTGATCCAGGGTAGCTTACCACTGGACCTTAAAACAAAGAAAGCTGTAATATTTTACAATCTACAAACCTGCAGCCTAAATGAACTTGCACTTCAAACTACCGTTGGAGTGCAAAATTGCTGTAAACAGGCTTAGGTTCGCATTTAAGTTAGGATTTACAAGACAATTAGGGAGAGACTTAACAAGTACCACAATCAGAATATAACATTAGCTTAAGGTCCAGAGGAAACAGTAGTAGCAAAGAATTGAAGAACTGCAGCAACCCTTCAGCAGGCAGAGTCGATGGTTTTGGACAGTCCAGTTTCTGCAGCGTATCTTCAGTCTGGTGATCGGCAGGCAGTACAGTGAGAAAGGCAGCCGGTGGACAGAAGTGGTCCACCTGGCTACTTGCAGCAGCAGAGGCACCCGTGTCAAGGATGAAGCTTTGGTCTGGTGATTGGCGGGCAGTACAGCAAGGAAGGCAGCCGGTGGACAGAAGGGGTCCACCCGGCTACTTAAGAAACATAGAAACATAGAAGTTGACTGCAGATAAGGACCGCAAGGCCCATCCAGTCTGCCCATTTCTTTTTCTGCCTTATAAATGTGCCATTGGCCTTTGCTCTGTCAGTGGCCTATCTATTCATAGTCATTTGTATTGCTCCCTTATGCCTATCCCATGCCTGTTTGAAGCCCTGCACTGTATTCATAGCCACCACTTCTTGTGGTAAGCCATTCCATGCATCCACCACCCTTTCTGTGAAAAAGAATTTCCTCACATTCCCCTTAATCGGCCTCCTCTAATCTCATGTTGTGTCCTCTTGTCCTGCTATTTTTCTTATATTTAAACATGTTAGACTCTTTCACCTTGTTTATGCCCTTAAGGTGTTTGAATGCCTCGATCATATCACCTCTCTCCCTCCTTTGCTCAAGGGTATACATATTGAGCTCCGTTAATCTATCTTCATATGTCTTCTGATGCAGTCCCTGCACCATTTTGGTTGCCCTTCTCTGGACTGCCTCAATTTGGTTAATGTCCTTGTGAAGGTGTGGCCTCCAATACTGCACGCAGTACTCCAGATGGGGCCTAACCAGTGTCTTGTACAGAGGGATTATTACCTCCCTCTTATGACTTGTGATACCCCTACTAATACACCCTAACACCCCCCTAGCCTTACCTACTGCTTTAGAGGTCTGCTTGGATGATTTTAGGTCTTCAGTGATGATGATGCCCAAGTCTCTTTCTTCCTTTGTGACTGCTAGCAACTCCCCTCCCAGCCTACTTGCAGCAGCAGAGTCACCCATGTCAAGGCTGAAGCTTCGGTCTGGTGATAAGTGGACAGTACAGTGAGGAAGGCAGCCGGCAGACAGATGGGGTCTGCCCAGCTACTTGCAGCAGCAGAGGCACCCATGTCAATGGTGAAGCTTCTGTCTGGTGATCGTCAGGCAGTACAGCAAGGAAGGCAGCTGGCAGACAGAAGGGGTCCGTCCACCTGCTTGCAGCAGCACAGGCACCCATGTCAAGGGTGAAGCTTCATTCTGGTGATCAGTGGCAGTACAGTGAGGAAGGCAGCCGGCATACAGAAGGGGTCCACCTGGATGCTTGCAGCAGCAGAGGCACCCATGTCAAGGGAGAAGCTTCGGTCTGGTGATCGGCGGGCAGTACAGCGAGGAAGGCAGCCAGCAGACAGAAGGGATCTGCCCAGCTGCTTGCAGCAGCAGAGGCATCTGTGTCAAAGGTGAAGCTAAAGATCCATCAAACATATGCAACATCTTTGTGGATAAATTCTGAGATGTGACCAAACATAAAGCTGTCCTTTTTTTTAAATTTAATGAAGTTCATTGAGTTTTACCAGGACGGGTTTACATAGGAAGCGGACATAACACTATTAGAGCACAAAAACAAAGTAATCAGGTTAAACAATATAACAGATTGACACATACATATAGAACTGTCTAACCAGAATGTTTGCCATGTACCTGCCTGACCCCTCCCCCAAAAGAGAAAAAAAAAGAGAGAGAAAAACCCTACCACCCTCCAGCCCCCTCCCATCCCTCCTGAACCCTTCTTTCTCCAGAGTCACCCCAAACCTTCACTTGACTGGGTTAGTATATGACGAGATTTGGTCCACTTCATGATGGGGAAGGACTGCACAGGGTCAAAGCAAACAATCAGAGTATGGCTCACAGTATCAGCAAAGTGTAAAGAGGTTATCATATTCTAACATATCTCTTCTTGTGGCTTGACAAAGGCAGAGAACAGTAAGAGGAAGGAGGTGCTGTTGGAACTATACTTCTCTACTGGGACTAAAGAACTAGAACTCTACTACTGGGACCTTCAATTTAAGGTAAAAACAACAAAAAGTTAGTGTGTTTGTCTGAGTTGGCTGAAGTGCATTGTTATCTGTGCAGTTATCTAGGTGTAGAAGGAGCTGTAAATTAGGGGGAGTGGCTTAACTAGAAGGAAGCCAGGTGTTTTGGATTTAAACACTGCCCTAGATAGCTTCTGGCTGAGAACAGGCAGAGAACAGCAAGATGAAGGAGGTGCTGTTAGAACTATACTTCTCTACTGGGACTAAAAAACTAGAACTCTACTACTGGGACCTTCAGTTTAGGGTAAAAACAAACAAACAAAAAAAAGAGTTAGTGTGTTTGTCTGTGTTGGCTGAAGCGAATTGTTATCTGTGCAGTTATCTAGGTGTCTGTATGAGTTAGCCGAAGTGAATTGTTATCTGTGCAGTTATCTAGGTGTAGAATGAGCTGTAAATTAGTGGGAATGGCTTAGCTAGAAGGAAGCCAGCTGTTTTGGATTTAAAAACTGCCCTAGATAACTTCTGGCAGAGAACAACAAGAGGAAGGAGGTGCTGTTAGAACTATACTTCTCTACTGGGACTATATTGCCATCCTTCCCCTTCCTCTCCTCCACCACCCCCACCCATAGCCAGTTCTACTGTTATAGGCACAGGAGTTGACTGACAACAGGAACTTCCTGTTTGGGAGCAGGAAGGGAGTGATCACAGAGCCACAAAAGACTAAGCATCCTAGAAGGAAAAGAGTAGTTCTCCGCCCCCCCCCCCACCAGCTGCTGGAGGTCTGACTCTGGGCAAGAAAGGAGACTACTGAGAAACATAGGAACTTTCTGTCTCAAAGCAGGAAGATCAGGATAACAGGAAGATCAAGAGCTTTAAAGGCATGGAGGCAGTAGGTAAGTAGGGAGAACATAAATAAATAGAGGAAAGAGTAAGTATTCAAAACAACAGTTAAGGGGTCAGAAATAAGACATGACGGGAATAGCGCAGTGCAGTGGCTATGGAGCAGCAGTCTTCTGGGAGACATTCTGGAGGATGTGGTGTTGTCCCATCTGCAGGCACCTCTCTGGGCTGAGGGAGGAAGTTGCTCATCTCCAGGCTTAGTTGGCCAGGACTTGGAGGACCTCCTCTCTCACCCAGGGACAACCAAGGCCAGTGCCATTGCCACAGAGGTTGCCAAGAAAATGGAGTGGTTGAACCACAGTGGGCTCAAGGAGGGGGAAGGTGCTGAAACAGAGGCGAATCCCTCCAGTTGTACCTCTACAGAATTTATATGCTGTTCTGGCAGAATGTGGTTCCTCTATGGAGGCACCTACAGTGGAGACCAAACAGGATGCTAAGAACCTCCACAAAGACCCACAGGAGGGTGGCATGGAACCCCACAAGGGAAGGAAACAATTCATGGTGTTGGACTCCATTGTTAGGAGGGTAGAACTGGGGGAAACATAGACACATAGAAGTTGACAGCAGATAAGGACCGTAAGGCCCATCCAGTCTGCCCATTCCTTTTTCTACCTTATAAAGGTGCCATCGGCCTTTGCTCTGTCAGTGGCTTCTCAATTCATACTCATTTGTATTGCTCCCTTATGCCTATCCTATGCCTGTTTGAAGCCCTACACTGTTTTCATAGCCACCACTTCCTAAAGTAGGCAATTTCATGCATCCACCACCCTTTCTATGAAAAATAATTTCCTCACATTCCCCCTTAATCAGCCTCCCTCTAATCTCATGCTGTGTCCTCTTGTCCTGCTATTTTTCTTATATTGAAAAATGTTAGACTCTTTCACCTTGTTAATGCCCTTAAAGTGTTTGAATGTTTTGATCATATCACCTCTCTTTCTCCTTTGCTCAAGGATATACATATTGAGCTCCATTAATCTGTCCTCATATGTCTTCTGATGCAGTCCCTGCACCATTTTGGTTGCCCTTCTCTGGACTACCTCAATTTGGTTAATGTCCTTGTGAAGGTGTGGCCTCCAGTACTGCATGCAGTACTCCAAATGGGGCCTAACTAGTGTCTTGTAAAGAGGGATTATTACCTCCCTCTTACAACTTGTGATACCCCTACTAATACACCTTAATATCCCCCTAGACTTACCTACTGCTTTAGAGGTCTGCTTGAATGATTTCAGGTCATCGGTGATGATGATGCCCAAGTCTCTTTCATCCTTTGTGACTGCCAGCAACTCCCCTCCCAGCCTATAGGTGGCTTCAGGGTGTCTCTTCCCTATGTGCACGATCTTGTACTTCTTTGAATTAAATCCCAGTTGCCAATCTCTGACAATTTTGCTAGTTTATCCAGATCTCTTCTCATTCTTCCCACCCCATCTGGATCATCTACTCTGTTACAGATCTTGGTGTCATCTGCAAACAGACAAGCCTTACCCTCTAGTCCATCTGCAATGTCACTAATGAAGATATTGAAGAGGACTGGCCCCAGGACTGATCCCTGAGGTACCCCACTTGTGACTTGCATCTCTTCTGACTGTATACCATTTACCACCACTCTCTGTTTTCTGCCCATCAACCAGTTTGCCACCCAGTTGACCAACTTCTGACCCACCCGAACCTACCCAGCTTATTTATCAATCTTCTATGTGGAACAGTGTCGAAAGCTTTGCTGAAGTCAAGGTAGGCGACATCAACGGCTCCCCCTTGGTGCACCACTCTGGTTACCCAGTCAAAGAAATCTGTGAGATTAGTTTGACAGGACCTTCCTTTTGTAAACCCATGCTGTCTTGGATCCTGTGCCCCTATGGATTCCAGGTGTTGCACTATTCTTTCCTTAAGGAGTGTCTCCTTAATCTTGCCCACTACTGAGGTAAGACTGACTGGTCTGTAGTTCCTTGCCTCCTCCCTGCTACCACTCTTGTAAAGTGGGATCACATGAGCCCTTCTCCAGTCTTCTGGGACCTCTCCTGTGCTCAGAGACTCACTAAACAGTTCTGCTAATGGCTCTGCTAGTTCCACCCTTAGCTCTTTAGGTACCCTGGGATATATGCCATCAGGTCCCATTGCATTGTCCACCCTGAGCTTAGAGAGCTCTTGTAGGACTCTTTCTTTTGTGATGGGAGTAGTGCTCACCTCCCTCCCCTCCTGTGTCCATGGTGCTGAGCTGTGGGTCCTGCCCTACCTTCTCTTCAGTAAATACTGAGCAAAAGTATCTATTTAGGATAGATGCTTTTACAGGGTCCTCCTCCTCACCTGCCCCCTTTTCTCCTTTGAGCTTAGCAACACCCCCTCTGAACTTTCTTCTTTCACTAATGTATCTATAGAAAGTCTTGTCACCTTCTTTTACTGTTCGTGCTAGTGTTTCCTCAGTTTGGGACTTTGCCTGTCTTACTGCCTTCCCTGTTTCCCTTAGAGCAGCTTGGTATGCCTCCCTATCTTCAGTCCGCTGTGTTCCCTTATATTTCCTGAAGGCCAGCCTTTTGGCTCTGACCTCTTCTGCTACTGTATTTGAGAACCAAAGTGGTTTCCTTCTTTTTTTGCACTTCCTTTTCTGTGTAACACAATGGGCTGTTGCTTCAAGTATTGCATCCTTAATGCTTGCCCACTTTGCCTGTACCCCCTCACCTGTGTTTCTTTTTGCCAGGGCTAGCTTAACTCTGTTGACCATCTTATCAAAGTCAGCTCCTCTGAAGTCCCATATTTTTGCCTTGGAATGGGATGATCCCTCTATGCTTAGGGACCTCCGTCCTTTCTCCTGTCCCCCGTTGCCAGCTGAAGTTTATAGGAGGTGTAGGGCTTTGGGGATTGTGAGAAGGAGGCAGAGGTCCCATGCTGGAGGGGGAATGGAAAGGAGTGGGCGGATTGGGATTGTAGGGTCAAGGAGATGCCCTGGGGTGAAATGGGCATGGGAGAGAGGGCCTTCCTGTCTTGTGCCCATACCCAAGGGTCCTGGATCGGACCAGCAGGTAGGCCGGTCACTATCGGAGGTTTGTCCTACTCGAGCGGTGTTATGCAATGCCAGGTCTATTAAAAACAAGATGGCTATTATAGCTGATCTTGTCGAGTCATCTGACCTGGCATGCATCACCGAGACCTGGCTGGATGAAAATGCTGGGCCTGTATTAGCCACAGCAATTCCGGCTGGGTACTTGGTGATACACCGCCCGAGGCAGAATCGTAGGGGCGGGGGTGTTGCCATGTGTTTTAAGTCAGAACTGGGTCTGATGGAGATGCCAGTGGGAGTCACCAGATCCTTTGAGTACATTGTGGGTGAGGGTGTGGGGTGCAGGATACTTCTCGTATACCGTCCACCAGGTGACGAGAATGTTTTCTCAGGAAATCGTGAACTTCATTGTCGACCTAACATTGGGATCCCCCAGATGGTTGGTACTGGGGGACTTCAATGCCTGGGTCAACGATGAATTCTCTCGGTTTGGTCAAGATTTCCTCCAGTTGATGATATCACTGGGCTTCACACAGGTGGTTTCCTCCTCGACCCATGTGGGTGGACACTCATTGGACCTGGTGTTCCTTCTGGGGATGGGGATATCTGACTTGGTGGTGGAACCGGTTGGATGGTCAGACCATCACTCCATCAGATTCAGTTTTGAGGCCACCCCTGTTAGGTCTGCCTCTACGGAGATGGTTCGATACAGCCCTTTGAGGGGTGTATCCCCAGAGGACCTGATGGCGGTGTTGGACCTATCGAGCCTACCGATAGATTGCATGGATCCAGGTGTTCTGCTACATGCCTATAATGAGGCAGTAACAGGGGCCCTGGATTCTATTGCACCATTTCGTGTTCGTCCTCTTACTCCTTGCCCCAGGTCTCCTTGGTTTGATGAGACCATGAGGGAATTGAGGAGAGTTGGGCGAAGGCTGGAGAGGCGTTGGCGAAAGTCCGGTCGTGATGATGACAAGCTTAGTTTTATGGACCATTATTTGGTCTATCAATCCGCAATCTCTCGTAAGAAGGCAGAATTCCTGTCCAGAGAGATATTGGCTGCACAGAATAGACCGGCTCAGCTCTTTCGGACTGTGAACAGACTGTGCAATCCAGTCTGTCTTCAGCCCAGAAGAGCCTTATCTCAAGAATGGTGTGAGGAACTCGCTCTCTTCTTTGCAGATAAGGTTGCCAAAATCAGATCGGACATTCGCTCTTCCCCTCCTAATGGGAGCAGCGGTGGTCATCAGGAGATGTCAAACACCCAGTTGGAATGGTCTGACTTCAGCCTTCCCATAATCGAGGATATTGTGATGATCATTCGAGCACTGTGACCAACTTGCTGTGATTTGGACCCTGGTCCCATGAGCCTCTTAGTGGGTTGCGTGGATAAGATTGGCCTAGTCCTAGCTTTGATAGTATGGAAGTCTTTGGAGAGGGGGATTTTTCCAGATCCTCAAAGAGGCTATAATTAAGCCTTTTAAAGAAACCCTCCTGAGACCCATACTGTCTAGCAAATTACAGGCCAGTCTCTAACTTACCCTTTGTGGGTAAAGTTATTGAGAAAGTAGTCACAGTGCAGTTGGAGGATCATCTGACCAACAACAATATCTACGATTCGCTCCAGTCTGGATTTAGGAAAAGGCATAGTACTGAGACAGCGCTCGTACGGGTACTAAATGACCTCCTAATGGCAAGAGATCATAGGACCCGATCCATCTTGTACTACTTGATCTCTCAGCAGCGTTTGACACCGTTGACCATGGTGTGTTATTGGAGTGCCTGCGGTTAGTCTGTGGACTGTCTGGTATGGTCCTCAGATGGTTTCAATCTTACCTTGAGGGTAGGACTCAGAGAGTGGTGTCAGGAATTTTTTCCTCAACATCATTCTCCCTGCCCTGGGGTACCTGAGGCTCCATTTAGCACCATGTTGTTTTTGGTGTATATGCTACCATTGGGGGTGATTATTAGAAGTACGGTTTGGGTTTTCACTGCTATGCTGATGATACCCAGCTGTATATGTCTTTTGTGCCCGTCAGGATGCTGCCTTGTCGGTATTTAATAACTGCCTTGAAGAAATCCAAGAATGGATGAATGGAGTTGGCTGAGGTTAAATCCGGAGAAAACTTAGGTGTTGGTTGTGGATTTAGGTCGCTGTGAGGCGTGGTCTGCCAGAGGGATCACCTCAGGCCTATGGCTTGGAGGTGTCCAGCTGACGACCTCAGACCAGGTGCGAAATCTTGGTGTAGTACTTGATGACTGTTTGACACTCAAATCCCAGGTGTCAGCGGTTATAAAGACTTCCTTTTTTCATCTGAGGAATATTGCCAGGGTGAAGCACTTGGTTCCTCCAGAGGACCTTCCAACATTAATCCACGCCTTTGTTACCTCCCGGCTTGACTACTGTAACTCCTTATACCTAGGGCTATCGGGGGTCGAACTTCGCCGTCTGTAGCTGGTGCAGAATGCGGCAGCCAGGCTGTTGACTGGAGTCTCTAGATCCAGTCATATAACGCCTGTGCTCCACGGACTGCACTGGCTGCCAGTGTTTTGGCGAATTACCTTCAAGGTCGGTTTGCTGACCTATAAAGCCCTACATGATCTGGGACCTGCCTACCTGAAAAAGCTCCTGTGCCCCTATAGTCCCTCTCGCCCCCTCCAATCCACTGTCGAGGGATTGCTAGAGATTCCCAGGTACGTCTGAAAACATCTGGTGCTAGATCATTTAGTTTTATGGCACCTACCCTGTGGAACTCTCTACCTCGTCAGGTGCGAGATTGCTCGACCGTCCTTAGTTTTAAAAGGGAGTTGAAGACCCACCTTTTTAATATAGCTTTTAAGGATTTCTGTTGATTTGATTTACTATATTTATTGTCATATTTATTTGTACAGGCGCTTTGATTTAAGAAAAGCGCCTTTTAAAAATAAAGTTGAAATTGAAAATTGAAATTGAAAATTGATTTAGATGTAGTGGCCAAATTGAACCACACCATGTTATGGTCACTGCCCCCCAGGGACCTTCTACCTGGAGATCTGTGATCCCTTCCCTGTTAGTCAGTACTAGATCTAGGATAGTCATGTCTCTTGTGGGTCGTTGTGCCAGTTGTTTGAGGTCCTCCCCCTGCAGGGAATACACCACGTGTTTAGTTCTGGGAGATGTTCCTGCTGGTATTGACCAATCTGTATCCAGCATGTTGAAGTCTCCCATTATCAGAACCTCACCTTTAGCTTTAGGGAGGAAGGGGAGAGACAGGTAAGGTGTCTGCTTGGCACCATGACTTGGAGGGACTGGGAGCAAATCCTAAGGATCATGGGAGCAGTTGTTTGGGAGAGGGAGCTAGATGTCATTGTCCACCTAGGGACAAATGACCTGGCTGGGAAAGGGATCAGAGCAGTGCAGGAAGAGTTTGTGGAATTGGGGAGGGGCCTTAGACAAGTAGCATGCATGGTAACCTTCTCAGAGGTACTGCCTGTCTATGGCATGGGTGAGGCACCTGAATATGTCAGATGTTAACTGGCGCACCTTTGCTGAAGCCACATCCAAGTGCAGGGCCATTCTCGATGCCCTATATGGGGCATGCCTCAGACAGCTAGTATTGGAACCTACTTTGGAAAGAGCAATCTTAGATCTCATACTCTCAAATGGGGACAGTAAGAGGATCTCAGATCTAGAAGTGGGTAGCCATCTGGGAACAAGTGACCACCAAACAGTGTGGTTCATGATAAACTCAGCTACAGAGCTGAGCCATACAAAAGTGAGGGAACTGGACTTAAGGAGGGCTGACTTTGTCAAAATGGGAGAGTGCCTTAGAAAAGCACTAGCAAACACGCAAGAAGGAGGGGTGCAGCAACAATGGGGAAATATCAAAACTACTAACACAGAGGCAAAAAGCGTTCACGTGAAACAAATAAACAAATCAAAATGAAAGAAAAAGCCACTGTGGTTCTCAAAAGAGGTGGCGGGGAAGGTGAGGGAGAAAAATATAGCATTTAGGAAGTATAAGGAAACACAGAAGGAGCAGGACAGAGAACTGTACCAGTTAAGGCAGAAGGAAGCAGGGAAGGCAGTCAGAATAGCAAAGGTCCAAACTGAGGAAAAGATAGTTAACTCAGTTAAAAAGGGGGATAAAACCTTTTATAGGTACATTAGGGAGTGTAGTAAGACAAAGGGAGGAATAGTGAGGCTGAATAGAATGGACAGTGGGCGGGCAGAGAGGGACAGTGAAAAAGCAGGGATACTGAATGAATACTTATGCTCAGTATTCACAAAAGAAGAGGAGGGGGAGTTACCTAATCCAATTAACAGAAGCACTCTGGATAGTGGGGTCGATCCCAGTCCTTTCACAGAAGAAAGGATTCTTAAGGAACTCCTAATACTGAAGGTGGACAAAGCAATGGGATGAGATTCACCCCAGAATTCTAAAAGAATTAAGGGGAGAACTAGTGACACCACTGACTATCCTTTTTAACTAATCATGGGAGGATGGCGTGTTACCCGGGGACTGGAGGAGGGTGGATGTGATTCCCCTTTAGAAAAGTGGGAGCAAGACAGAAGCAGGAAATGACAGACCTGTCAGTTTGACCTCTGTTGTAGGGAAAATGATGGAATCACTTCTGAAGGAAAGAATTGTTGAGTACCTAGAGGTCAGTGGGGCACAGGACCCAAGGCAGCAAGGATTCACAGTGGGAAGGTCATGTCAGATGAAGCTAATCGATTTCTTTGACTGGGTGACCAAGGTAGAAACCAGGGAGGGGCTGTGTACATGTCCTACCTAG
Source organism: Neoceratodus forsteri (assembly GCA_016271365.2). NCBI lineage: Eukaryota > Metazoa > Chordata > Ceratodontiformes > Ceratodontidae > Neoceratodus > Neoceratodus forsteri. The sequence continues at coordinate 452,486,697 of CM057452.1, read as the reverse complement.
ACTTTAGTAATGCATTTGACACAGTCCCACAGAAAAGATTAATAAATAAATTAGCCAGCCTGGCAGTGGGTCCCAGGGTGGTAGCCTGGGTAAAACATTGGCTGGACAACAGGACACAGAAGGTAATAGTAAACGGAGTCCACTCTGCAGAAAGGGGGGTTACCAGTGGTGTACCACAGGGTTCAGTACTGGGTCCAGTCCTTTTTAATGTCTTTATAAGTGACATTGCAGAGGGACTGGAAGGAAAGGTATGCCTCTTTGCAGATGACACAGAGATCTGCAACAGGGTTGATAAACAAGGAGGCATGGAAAGGATGAAAATGGACTTGGCAAGGTTGGAGGAATGGTCAGAAGTATGGCAGCTTGGATTCATTGCAGATAAATGCAAAATAATCTGCCTGGGAAACAAAAACCCAAGGGAAGAGTACACAATGGGAGGGGTAGTAGCAACAACAAAAATGGAAAGGTACCTGGGGGTAATCATATCAGATGACTTTGAGATTGGAAAGGAATGTGAGAAGGCAGTAGGGGGGTTGGGGTGATACTGGGATGTATAGGGAGAGGCATCACCAGCGGAAAACATAAAGTTGTTATCCCTCTGTACAGACAGTTGTTGAGACCCCATCTGGAGTACTGCGTCCAGTTCTGGAGTCAGCATCTTTGCACGGACATAGACAGGATGGAGGCAGTCTAGAGGAGGGCAACTAAAATGGTGCAGGGTCTGCAAGAGATGCCATACAAGGAGAGACTAAAGGAGCTTAATATGTGTACCCTTGAGGAAAGGAGGGAGAGGGGGGACATGATAGAAACTTTTAAGTACCTCAGTGGAATCATCAAAGTCCAAGAGGGTAGCATCTTTCAGAAAAAGAGATGTGCAAGAACAAGGGGACACAATTTGAAGATAGAGGGGGGATGGCTCAGGGGCAATGTGAGGAAGTATTTTTTTCACAGAGAGGGTGGTGGACGCATGGAACAGCCTTCCTGAGGAGGTTGTGAAGTCTAAAACTGTGGGAGAATTCAAGAATGCATGAGACAGACATAAGGCAATTCTTGTGGGGGGGTAGGAAGAAATAGGCTGTTGGTTAACTAGGATCTGCAGCTTATCCAGTAGCTAGGGAAATAGACAGACCAGGTGGACCAAGCAGTCCTTATCTGCCATCAAAGTCTATGTTTCAATGACATATTCACTATGATATGCTCTGACTGTGGGGCAAAAAGGATTTCCTGGTACCATTCCATATAATTAGGAAGGTGGGGTATCACACCAGTGCCGCGGTATAACTTTCTTAGCACATGCTGCTATTAAAGTGATATGTGGCTTCTGTGTACCTTTAGGACCCCATGGTAATCCCCCAGAATCCAAATTTCAGGAGTAAACACCTTCTCTAGCCCAATAATGGGTCCAACCATTGTTTGATATCATTCCAGAATTGTGTTTCCTTTTCACGGCCACAACATTGTAGTAAAGTACCAGGTTCCTTCTGGCACCAGGTACATAGGTCCGAGATCAACCTGCCCATGCGATGCAACTCAGTTGGGGTATAGTACATGTTATGTAATATTTGAAATTGCATTAGTTGGTACCAGTCCCATTTAACATATTTACAAGTAGCTCTCCAGGCACATACCTAGTCTCGGTGGCCATACAAGGAGGGAAGGGAGTAGTCCCAGGGCTAAAAAAAAAGCATACTCCCTCTTTGCCAGAGCCTCCCAAAGTGAGGCATGGTAGTAAGCCACCCTATGGGAAAAGGGTGCCACCAAGACCAAAGGGAGCAGGGTGTCTCCATATAATCTGTTCCACTAGCCAGTCCCAAAGTGGTGCAGAAGCATGAGCCTGATCTGATAGTACTTAAAGGACAGGGACTTAGGCCAGTTAAATTTGGATTGGGCTTCTAAGAAACTGAGAAGTTGGCCAGCTTGTACCAGTTGTTCTACCCGAAATAAGGCAAGGAATGGCCAGGCCAGTTGACTCAGGGTCTTACTTGCTATTCTTAAATTGGGGTTACCAAGGATAGGTTGGGAAATGTCCAAACCAGGATTTAGTTTTAGCAGGGAACAGAACTATTGATGAGCATAAAGAGAGTTGCCTATGGGAGTATCCCGTAGGGGACCAGGTATGTTTTTGGGAGGCACATACAGCATGGCTTGAGGGTCCAGGTTGTGAAGAGAGCATAATATGCATTCCAGTTCCAGCCAGTGAGGTATGTAAGTCTGACCACCTACAGGACAGGACCAAGAGAAGTATCTAGAGCAATAATTAGTCAGATAATAGATGTATATATTGGGGACCTGTAGGCCACCAGCTTCCCTTGACCTCATCAATTTGTCCAGAGCACCCCAGGGTGGTTTCCTTTTCCAGAGGAACCTGGAAAAAAGCCTATTAAGGTGGTGAAACCATATTTTGGGCATCTTCGGAGTAAGCTTTGTAAGGGGCTATAAAAGCCTAGGAAGAATATTCATTTTAAGTATATTTATGTAGCCCCACAGGACTAAAGACAGCAAGGTTCGACAATCCAGGTCAACCTTAATTTGGGGCACAGTATGATTAATGTTGAATTGCTTCATTTTGGTCAGATCAACACTAAGGTGTATCCCTAAGTATTGCAGCTTGTCTCTGACCCAGAGAAGTGCAAGGATACTTGCCTGGGTAGTAATACTATTCAGCGGCATCACCTCGGTCTTATTTAGGTTTAATCTATAATTGAAGATAGCACCAAAGTGGGCAATAATATCTAACACAGCAGCTAACGAAAGAGTGAGGGACGTTCCATGGAGGAGGCTGTCATCTACATATACAGGTAGCTTGTATTGGCAAGGGCCTAAGGGACAACCATGGACACAAGGAGATATATTTATTTTCCTAATTAGAGGCTCAAGATACAAATTAAATAAAAAAGGAGAAAGAGGGAAGCCCTGATGCATACCCTCTTGCAGTGGGAAGGATTCCGAGAGTACCCCATTGCAGAGGATGCACGCCAAAGGCTGGGTGTAAAGCAACTTGACCCAACTAATAAATTAAGGAGGGGATATTGTACCTTGGGAGCAGGTTGAAAGGGTAATCCCATGAGACCCTGTCAAATGCTTTTTCCATGTCTAGGGACCCAGAACTGAGGGGCTAATGGAATCCCTGAACACGGAAATAAAATGCAGAAGTTTCCTAAGGTGGTCAGCAGATAACCGCCCCAAGACAAGCCCCACCTTTTCTCTGCTAAGGAGACAGTCCCATAGTGAATTAAGCGTAGTAGCCAGGATCTTAGCTAAAATTTTGAGATCAACATTAATTAGAGATATAAGTCAGTAATTGGATACCAATGAGTGGTCCTGCCCTGGCTTAGGGAGAACCACTATGATAGCAGCAATGAGAGAAAGATCAGACAAACAGTATGAAAAAACATATTGAAAAAGATTTAGGAGGTGCAGGGCTAGCAGCTCCTTGTACTTCTTATAGAAGTTTGAAGAGAAGCCATCCTGGCCATAGGACTTATAAAGTGTGAGACAGTCTATACCAGTGTGAATTTCTCTAAGGATTAGAGGGGCTTTGAGTGAATCCACCTCAGCCATGGCCAGTGCAGGTAGCTCTAAATTTTGGAGGAAATCCTCAAACTGGGAAGCATCAAATGGGTTTGAGGTGCTGCCTATAATGATCTACAAAAAACCTGAAACTGGGACACGATCTCTCTGGGAGAGCTGACTAGAATGCCAGAGGCCAGTTTAAGGGAAGGCACGATTCTATCTGTGAGCTGTGTGCAGAAGCATAAGGCAAGAAATTTCCCAGCCTTCTCTCTCTGATCAAAATATTTGACCTTGATCCTAACGTGGAGATGTCCAACCTTTCCCCCCCAACAAGGTGCTATACCGGGCTCAGAAGGCTTCTATATGATCTAAGTCTGACTGCGGAAAGGACAAAGAGAAACTCCTTTTGGCAGTCCTAATCTATTGCAGGAAGGTAGACGCCATCTGGGAGGTTTGCCACTTCCGTATAGTAGCCAGTTGGATAATTTTGCCCTGAATAGCACATTTAAAGGCATCCCAAAGGACATCTAGTTTGAGCATAGTGGGGGCATTGTAGGAAAAAAAGTGGAAATAAAATATGAGAATTGGTCGGCTACCTCTGGGCAGTGCAGTAACTGGTTATTAAAGAACCAGATCTTATCGCGATCCACCAATGCCACTAATGTGGCCTGTAGCACTGCAGGATGGTGATCAGAAATTACTTTGGCACTATAATGACACAGGGCAACACCTGGTAGGGCCTCAAGACTTAATAAAAAAGTCAAGGCTGGAAAAGGAATTATGGTGGAGAGAATGGAAGGAATATCCCTTCACATCCAGGTGTAAGATCTTCCAGGGATCCACCAACCCAAGGGAATCCATGAGATCCCTTAGGGCTAGCTGACTAGGTGAAAGAGCTTGGCTATGCCTCTCTGTTCTATCTAAGTCATTATCTAGGACTGCGTTCCAGTCTCTGGAGATGACCATGGGGAAATTGCCCCAGAAGGGCAAAACAGGGATAAGTTGTGTGAAGAAATAGGGATCCTCAGTAGTGGGTCCATAAATGGCATCCAATACCACTTTCAGGTGCCCCAATAGAGCCCGTATCAGGATATAACACCATTAAGGGGTTTCTCACCTCCTGCAGGAGACAACATGGTATACAGCATGACACTAGTATGGCCACTTCTCTTTTACGTGAGTCCAGCCCTGAACCAAAAACTTGCCCTCCCCAGGAATGTCAAACTGACAGCACCTGGGATAAAGGAAGATGGTTTTCTTGGAGAAAGGCTAAATCCACTTGCAACTTTCAAAGGTGCAGTAGCACTTTGGAATGTTTGGTAGGGGACTGGGCCCCTTTTATATTCCAAGAACAATATTTAATATTGTGGGGAATAACTTCTCAGGATCAGGGATGCCAAAGGAAATAATACTGTAGATAATAATGGGAACTCGGAACAAAAGTATTAAAAAAGAGGACGATGAGACTCTGGAATAGTCCCAACCCCAACCAGTGGTTCACCTCAATCACCCTCAAAAGCCATAGACATGTAACTTGGAAAAGAAACCAGACCCATCCCACCAGAAACTAAAATTCTATTCACCCTCCCAGGTCCTAAAAAGAAAACCTCCAAACACAGTGAGCAGAATAAAAAACAATCCCAGCCCCCTTCCCCTCGTACCAAACCATAAACAAACAGGCCCATATTGGGGCCTACCGATTGCATCACCCAGCACTCCCTTCCCTCTCAAACAAACCCCAAAACCAATTTCTCAAACCCTATTTTATTTTTTGTATTTTAATTCTGTAATGGTTTTAATGAGCTTTTATTATGTCTTAATTAATTGCTGTCTGTTCTTGCTTGTGTACGGCACCCAGAGCCTCCGGGAATGGGCACCTTATAAATAAAATTGCCTTGCCTTGCCTTGCCAAAGTGTAAAGAGGCCCTATCCCAAAGTGAAATAACCTTAACAATAACTCTAAGCTCTCTCCAGGCCCCTTTCCCCACCCACCTATGACCCATAGACCAACATGATCAAAATTAGAATTTAGAAAAAAAAAGTGGGGATTAACCCCAAAAGCCAGGATTTGAAGGCCTAATTGGGCAGAACAATAACAACACTCTCAGAATTGTGTAAATAAGAAAAACACTATAAACATGGACCCTGAATCAACATGAACGTGATCCCTTCCCCAAACACATTCACAGTACTTGCAGTCCCAGGAATATAAGATAAGAGACCATGTAACTAACATCACATTCTAATCCTCAAGGTGTGGCACAACTTGATAAAATTGTCCAAATCAGTCTGGCAAAAAGCAGCTAAGAGATATGGTGTCCTTGTGACCAGACCTGGGTGCAAGCACATGCTCCAGTGCTCCTCAGAGTGTCCACCTGAGTTTAAAGTCCTGAACGGGGGGGGGGAGTCTGGCAGCATATATAGGTGGCCATAGCAAGAAACTGCCCATCAACTTAGCTGGTAACATGTCCCTCCCCCTCAAGGAAGAGCCCGAGTCCAGTAACTTATGAATCTATCATGCACTCTGCAAAGGCATGAACAAAAACAGTATGGATCTATCCAGATGGGCAGCCAGCAGTTACAGTATATGTATATGATTGTTAAGAAATGTGTATGACTACTACTGTAGTCTTGACCCATGTGGGTATGCTTTGTGATCCAGTGACACTTCGTTGAGTTCAGGGGTGAGCCCAGTGACCCAGCTGGATGGCGTGGGGGTGAGGCACTGTTATGCAACACCTCCCCCCACCCAGGGAATGAAAGCTGCATGGTTGTCCTTTTGGGACCGGGTACCATACAGTAAAGACAATGTCCTTTTGGTGTAGGGCCCTGCACCCCTGCATCCTGCACCATTGGGTAGCACAGGGCCCTAGGCATTGGCTAACCTATGGAATCCTGGGTATACCATTACAAAGGTAACTGAATTTTGTCACCGTGGTGTGAGCAAATTAATGGAGTCAAATGCTATTGTTGCGAGTAGGATGTTATAGCGTTCAGTGTTTTTGTATGTTACTGCATGTCTGTAGTAACATGTGAGCACTGACGCACTGTGCCTCTTGTGTAATTTTTTCAGTCCACATCCACATTATGCATGGTATCACTATTCTATTGCTTTTCAACTATCTATGACCTGCAGATGGTTATAATTATTGTTGTGGGGTGCGGGGCGCAGAGCTCCCCTTATCAGGTAACAGGCAGGTACATAGCTGAGTATGTATGTCTTGTGGTAGTGTGGTGTTACTTTTCTGATGTTTGCTTTGTTCTGTGTTACTTTTCATTGTTATGGTGTTTGCTCATGGTGTCAGATGAGATACTCTTGAAGCGCTGTTTATGTTGTTGGTATAATGCTTGCACTCTTATTTACATCAGCAGATTTAGTGTTGCACTGACATGGGTGAACTAGATTCCTTGATCTGTGCATCTGTATCTGTGGTTACGTGGAAAAGCGGGGACCGGGGGCCCTGTACATCTGTAGCCCATCAAACAGTCCTGTGAATTCTTGACATCCATCACTGCACTTCTCTAGGTGGACAGAGTCTTCCCTTGGCATACAGTCCAAAGGGTCCTGCACATCTACATCTGTTCACACAGGACCTGAAGAGACCTGCATGAATGAGAATATGATTCCACTATCTCAAAAAGAAAGAAAATTCTTTGAAAAAACTTCATTAATGCACATGTTGTGGCTCAACTTAATGCCACAAAAGTAGCGAAATATGGCATTATAATTTCTAAATCTAACTCACAATCCCAACCCCCACAAGCAGCCAAATGAAAAAAAAAACATTAGGGTTTTGGGTCCCCAAAGTCTTGGTGAATCATTGGTGGGGTCTTCCTTGGAGTTGTGAGCCCTAATGCCCTCCCTATTCTATGGGCAAACAACATCAGACATGATCTATTTTCTTCATGCAGGGACCCCTACATACTGCCAACCAGACCCCTCTTCTCCCATAGGCAACTTCTGGCTACAAGCAATCCTAGTGGTTAACATCTATAAAAAGCTATTTATGCAAAATGCAGCCACCAGTAGTGGGGTTGATTGCATCTCAAAAAAATGTATTGCCCCAGAAATCATTGTCCTAACTTCCCCTATTGCCCACATTTACAACTGGCCCCTCTGCACTGGCTCCTTCCACCACAGCTGGAGGCATGCTCCAGTTGTCTCTACACATAATGGCTGCCCCACTGATAAGCCAACTAATTACCACCAGATAGTCTTGCTACCCATCCTTTCTCAATTAGACTTCTGCCCCAACCACTCCATCTCTACCTCCCTTCTCAGAGTCACCAGTTACAGTATATTCTCTCTAGTATGAAGATGGACATGGGCATGGGCACTGGGACCATATTTCTAGACCTCGCCAAGGCTACTTTTACCAGGTGCTGTTGGTGCACTAGACAAACAGTTGCCCATTTTCTTGCACAACCAGGAAGGATACAACAGGGAGAACAGTACAATGACTGACAGCAGCTTTACATACATATATACTTTAGTCATATATAATGTGTGAGGTACAGAGTATGCGGCAACATACTGTAGATATTGATAGAAATGTTAATACAAATATGAAGCAAGGTACAAGATATATGACAAAAAATGTTAAACACAGTATGGGAGGCCCCAGCTAAGGGACAAGAGTTGCAGAGCTGAAGAGTAGAGACATTAAACCAAAGTAGCAGGAGCCAGGCTACTTGTTTCAGCAGGTCTCAAATTATCTAAAGCACACAGCTAGTTACAGGATAATGTTCATGCTATTCTATTACTTACATAAAGTATTTAGTGTGCCAGAGCAGCAACTGTCTCATCCTCCAATATGTTGTGCACATGTGCACTTTTTCAAGTACTGTACTGTATGACATCTCAGTGTGGGCACATGTCATTTTATACAGCAGGATTTAAAGTGATACAAGTTCACAATCAGTTAAAATAAGTGCATAAGTGACAATACAAAAAGGCACATAATCAAAGTGCACTCTGCATGTAAGACAAGGGGGTGGAGAAAGGGGCAGAAAGAAGAAAAGGGAAAACAGATAAAAAACTGGGAGGGGTGAAACAAAAGATGGGAGCCACACCATCTAAGAGTCATAGACAGGGGCACATGACTTTTGTTAAATACTGGCATTATCACTTACCAAGAGTGCACAAATGTCTGGAGAGCCCTACTGTGTCTTGTATTGGGTCTCTAACTGAACTCTTAGCCAAGTATGTAGATGAGCACATAAAAAGCCTACCATGGTTGTTCCCGTCATTTGTCCATGATATGGCAGACATTAAAAATCTTAAGAAATGCCACTGTTAGTAAAAGTGTGCTTTTGATGATGCTTAATATATGAGGATTACAGAAATACAGAAGCTTGATCTCGGACCACTCTCCAGTAGTTATATCTTACTTAGTAGGTCCCGGAATCAAAAGAGATTCCTTATGGAAACTCAATACCCAGCTCTTGCAGAATATTGACACTTGTAAACGTATAACTGAATTTATTGCTTCGTTTCAGGATGTTAATAAAGGAACAGTGAATAGGGTGGATATGTTCTGGGCCTCCCTTAAATGTGCACTTCGTGGTGAGTGTATCAGATTAGCTACTATTAGGGCAACCAAAAACCGTACCTATATTTCAAAAATCCTTGGATCCATTCGAGATCTGGAGAGGGTGCCAAGTCAATTAATATCAGAAGACCAAAAAATTCAGTTAAATAGATTGCAGGTTGAATATGCAGACTTTCAGGCGCAAAGAGCTGAACTGGCCCTGAGGCGTACTAAAATTCAATACTTGGAATCCGGTGAGAGAGCCGGAAAAATGTTAGCCTACAGAATTAGGCAGGCTGAATCAGCTAGACATATATCAGGTCTTTATTTCTTGGGCAATGATTTCAATATGTACAGACCCTAAAGAAATAGCCCAGAGATTGGGACGTTATTACCAAGACCTTTATGCAGAAGACCCAGACATATCTCCAACCCTAGCAGAAATTGCTCAATACCTAGATAAGGCTAATCTCCCCAAGTTAGCAACAGCGCAGGCGAAGTCGCTTGGTGGCTATATCGTACAGGAAGAAATACATCAAGCCATTCAACAACTACCCCCGGATAAGTCTCCAGGTCCGGATGGCTTTCCGAATAATTTATATAAAAAATGTTACAAAAATCTAGCACCAATACTGCAAGAGGTGTATAACTATTGGTTTGATAATGGATTCTCGGAGCAAAGCTTTTCGGAGGCAGTGATTACCCTTATCCCAAAACCAGGGAAAGATCCCTTGTACCCCGAAAACTATCGTCCCATCTCACTATTAAACTCGGATTTTAAAATCCTGGCAAAGATACTGGCTAATAGACTAGCCCCCATCCTAGGAGAGCTCGTTAGCCCTGAGCAGGTTGGTTTTATGACAGGACGATCCCCAGGAGACCATCTCCGAAAGTTACTACACCTCATCCCAATTGCTAACAACTCTAACAAACCATCTGCCCTAATTTCTCTAGATGCCGAGAAGGCTTTCGACCGGGTCTCCTGGGTCTTTCTTTTTGAAACCCTACATCGATTTGGTTTCCCAGATATGTATATTAAGTGGGTCCACCTACTGTGCACATGTCCTACGGCCAGAGTCTTAAGCAATGGTATTTTCTCTAGCCCATTTCCTCTTAGGGGGGGTACCAGACAGGGATGTCTTTATCTCCCCTTCTGTTTAACCTCTATTTAGAGCCACTAATTAGACACCTTCTTAGTGCTCAAGGAATACCAGGCATGTTAATCGGAAAGAGATTTTTACTTTCGGTCTATGCAGGCGATATACTTATACACATCGAGATCCATAGCGAAATATCCCAATTTGCTAGAAAATTCACGGCCTTTTCTAAAGTCTCATATTACAAATTAAACCGCTCTAAAACCAAGATTCTCCACTGAACAATTGGCTCCACATTATATGGTGGCACTCTTCAATCTGTCCTGGGAACCTAGATCGCTCTTATACTTGGGCATTAAAATAACAAAAGATATCAACTGTCTGGCAAGGGAAAACCTTAGTCCTCTTATTCAGATCCTAAGGGCTGATCTTGATCGATGGATAGCCTTACCACTTTCCATATGGGGAAGAGTTAATATAGTAAAAATGAATATTCTTCCTCGTCTTCTATACCCCCTTGGAATGATAGGATGCTATCTCCCCAAATCTTGGTTTGTCAAAGTGCAGAAAATGCTTAATACGTTTATATGGAGGGGTAAACAAGCGCGGAGAGCATACCATAAACTAACGTCTCCTAAAATTCAGGGAGGGTTAGCATCCCCTTCTTTTTTTACCTATTACTGTGCCCAACATATAAGCAAGATAGCATTCTGGTTGCAGGCTGATCTCCCTCCGGACTCTAACAAGTACGTGCCTTTGTGGGTTGAGATTGAGAAACACCTGGTAGCCGAGTATCAATACTCACTTCCTGCTTTTGTGTTTGCTACACCCTCTCAGATTCCCAGACAGCCCCAATAGGATGGTCACTTAGAGCAACCCATCTGATGCAACAACATTTTACACTAAGGTGGCACCAGTTTCCCATGCAACAGATTACAGGCAACCCTCACTTTAGAATAGGGGGAAGACCTATCTCTTCCTCTTTCTGGGCACCATTAAAAGAGCTCCGACTTGTAGATTTTTTCCACCAAGGGAAAGTAGTTGTATTCTCTCACTTCTGATCCCGTTACAAAGTGCGGACAGCATATATTTAAATTTACCCAAGTTAAACAAGCAATCCTCGCTTTTGCTAGATATGCAGCTGACCAAATGGTAGTGGATCAGTAGTGCAAGTTAATCCAGTAGCATCAAACCCCATTCTGTCTCTGGGGTTTATAAAAACTTCAAGCACTAGATCCAAAACTACCTAAGGGAGTATGCTATACTTGGGAGCAGGAGCTAGATCTGACACAGGATACCAAAACATGGAGGAGAGTATGGCGAAACTGTTATAGATTCATCAAGCAGGATAGGCTCCGCATGATGCAATTTAACATAATGCATAACATATATTACACACCAGTAAGATTGCATAAATGTGGACTTATCCCTACACCTTTGTGTGGAAGATGCCATGAGGAGAAAGGCACATTGTTCCATATGTTATGGTCCTGCCCAAAAGTTAGGTTCCTCTGGCACAGTGTGAGGAAAGGGTTAGATCCTCTTCTTGAGCTGCAGTCGTTGTTTACCCCAGAAGCTTGTTTTAATACACCTGTTTCCACCTAATACTACATTGCGGCCAAAGGCCTATATAACGCTATAGTGGCAGCTAACGTTAAATTGATAATTCTTAGACACTGTGAGGACTAACACCCTTAGTGACAGAATGGCATAGAGAAATGCTATTGTCATTACAGTTGAAAAACATATTGCTTCGCAGGCACAGAGCGAGAGTTATTTTACTTTATGGGGACTGCTGGATGCCGATTGGCAATCTGGAAACCCTAAGAGGCTGTAGCCTCCCTTAGTCTGTTAACCAAATGCCTCCTTTCTCTCCTTTGATTAATAGAAACAGTACTCGGTTAGCATTATTGGATTCTGTACTTGGCAGGGGATGGGAGGCTAGTTGGAGAGGGGAGTGGGTGAGTAAGTTTTCCTTCCTTTTTTTTTCCTCTTTTTTAGAGGATTTAGAGAATAGAGATGAAAAGAATGAGCAGATGATATCCATTCATGTACTAATGCAGCACGTTGACGATGTATGTGCTTATGCTCAAATAAAATATATTTAATTAAAAAAAAAAAAAAAAAAGAAACACAGAAGCTGATGGCAGATAAGGACCGCAAGGCACATCCAGTCTGCCCATATTACCTACCTGATGCATGTGCCCGAAGATTATTTCTAGTTCTTTAAATGTATTCTTCTACCTATCTTTATGATTCCCTTGTGCCTATCCCAAGCCCTTTTGAAGCCCCATACTGTAGTGGCTCCCACCACCTTCTAGGGAAGGCCATTCCATGTGTCTACCACCCTTTCAGTGAAAAAAACTTTCTCACATTTCCCCTTAGACAGCCTTCTTCTATTTTCATGTTGTGACCTCTAGTCCTTCAGTTCCCTTTTTGCTAAAACGTGATTGACCTATTGACCTTGTTAATGCCCTTGAGGTATTTGAAAGTTTCAATTATGTCACCTCTGTTCCTTCTCTGCTCTAGGGTGTACATAGTGAGATCCTTCAATCTGTTCTCATATGTCTTGTGCTGCAGCCCCTGCACCATTTTGGTTGCCCTTCTTCAGACCATTTCCATCCTATAAATATCTTTGCATAGGTGTGGCCTCCAGTATTGCACGTAGTATTCCAGATGGGGTGTAACCAGTGTCTTATAGAGGGGAAGCATTACCTCCCTCTTACAGCTAGTAATACCTCTGTCAATACACCCCAGCATCAATTAAGCCCTTCCTATCACTTTTATTGTTTGCTTAGAGGTTTTCAGGTCACCTGTGATGATGACCCCCAAGTCCCATTCCTCCTTTGTGGTAGACAGCACCCCCCCCCCAGCCTATAGCTTGTTCCTCTTCCACACATGCATGATTTTGCATTTCTTTGCATTAAACCTCAGTTGCCACTCCTCAGATCATTTCTCCAATTTTTCCAGATCTTTCCTCATCCTGCCCACCCCTTCTGGGTCATCAACTCTGATGCAGATATTGGTATCATCTGCAAACAGGCAAACCTTACCCTTCAGACCATCCGCTATGTTGTTGTTGGAGATATTGAAGAGGACTGGCCCCAAGAACAGTCCTTGGGGAACCCCACTTGTGACATGCTTCTCTTTTGACTGGGTACCATTAACCACCACTCTTTGCTTTTGGTTCTTTAACCAGTTCCCAATCCAGTTGAGCATCTCTTGGCCCACCCCAAGTCTACCTAGCTTATTTATTAGTCTTCTGTGTGGAACGGTATCAAAAGCTTACTAAAGTCAAGGTAGGCTACATCAAGTGCTCCCCCTTGATTGGTCACCCAGTCAAAGAAATCTATCAGATCTGTTTGACAAGATCTTCCTGCTGTAAATCAATTGTCTTGGATCCTGTGCTCCTATGGATTCCAGGTGTTCTACAATCCTTTCCTTAAGGAGTATCTCCATGATCTTGCCTACAATAGAGGTAAGACTGACTGGCCTATAGTTTCCTGCTTCTTTCGTGCTACCACTTTGTGAAGTAAGATCACGTGAGCCCTTCTCCAGTCCTTGGGGACCTTCCCTGTGCTCAGTGACTCACTAAACAGTTCTGCCACTGGCTCCACCAGTTCTCCCCTCAGCTCTTTGAGCATTCTGGGATGTATGCCATCTGACCCCATTGCTTTGTCCACCCTGAGCTTAGGAAGCTCTTCTAGGACCCTTTGCTTTGTGAAAGGTTCTGAGTTCACCTTTCTCCCCCTGTGTCTATTGTATCCAGCTGTGGGCCCTGTCCATCCTTTTCCTCAGTAAAGACTGAGCAGAAATATCCATTTAGCATAGATGCTTTTCTCTGGTCATCTTCTACACACTCCCCTTTATCCCCTCCAAGCTTAGCAATCCCCCCTCTTGTCTTTCTTTTATCACTAATCACTTTTATCACTAATGTACAGTACCTTTAGAATATATTGTCTCCTTTCCTCACTGATTCTGTCAATGCTTCCTTGGTTGAGCCTTTGTGGTCCTCACTGCTTTACCAGCTTCCTTTAGACAACTCTGGTATGCCTCCTTGTCCATGTCCTTCTGGGTTTCCTTGTATTTCCTGAATGCCACCCTTTTGGCTCGGACCTTCTCTGCCACTGTTCTAGAGAACCAAAGTACTTTCATACTAACATACTAATTGCCAGCAGATTAGGCCTTACCATCTATCAAGTCTGCTTGAACCTCAGATCCCTGGTTGGGTTTCCTCTGTCTTTTGCACTTCAATCAATCAATCAAATCTTTATTTATCCAGGCGATCACCATTGAGCAAGCTCATTTACAAGGTGGACCTGCTGTGCACTTACTTTTCACTTTAACACATTGACCTGTTACTTCATCTATTGCTTCTTTTATATGAGTCCATTTTGCTTCTAAGCACTCTTCATTGATTCTGCTCCCCAGGGCTAGTTTGATCCTTTCACCCATCTTTCCAAAGTTAGCCCTTCTGAAGTCTCAGATTTTTGCCTTGGAATGAGTTGACTGTGTTCCTGTGTTCAAATTGAACCATACCATTTGATGGTCACTGGACCCCAGGTGACCCTCGACCTGGAGGTCCAAGATCCTTTCCCCATTTGACAGCACCAGATCTAGGATAGCGCTGTCTCTGGTGGGTTTCTGTACCACTTGTTTGATGCCCTCAGCATGTAGGTAGTCTGCTATATTCCTGGTGCTGGCCAGTGCTCCGGTAGGGATTGACAAATCTGCATCTGGTAAGTTAAAATCCCTCATCAGCAGTACCTCCCCCTTTTCTATGTCCTCTAGCAATGATTTGTCAACCCTCTCCCCCCGTCAGGTTGTCTGTAGACCACCCCAGTTCTTATGGCTGATCCTTTTCCAGTTTCCAAGGTGACCCACAATACTTCTGCCTTGTCCTGTGTATTATGAATTTCAGTCACTTTTAAGTCTTTCTTGACATATAGGGACACCCCCCTTCTCCTCCCTGTTCATTCTGAACAATACATAGCCAGGTACCATTATTTCCCATTGGTGGTTACTGGAGAACCATGTCTCACTTATGGCTACTATGTCAAGTACAGCCTCTGTCATTATAGCCTTTAGATCTGTAATCTTATTTCGCAGGCTGCAGACATTTGTATACATGGTTTTCCATGTGCCAGATGGTGGCTTGTTGGCTATGAAACATAGAAACATAGAATTTGACGGCAGATAAGGACCGCTTGGCCCACCTAGTCTGCCCATTTTCCTACCTAACAGATAAGCTGCAGATCCTAGTTAACCAACAGCTTACTTCCTCCTACCCCCCACTAGGACTGCCTTATGCCTGTCCCATGCATTCTTGAATTCCCCCACTGTTCTTGACTCCACGACCTCCTCAGGGAGGCTGTTCCATGCATCCACAACCTCTCTGTGAAAAATACTTCCTCACATTACCTCTGAGCCATCCCCCATCTTCAAATTGTGCCCCTTGTTCTTGCACATCTCTTTTTCTGGAAGATGCTACCCTCTTGACTTTGTTGATTCCTTGAGGTACTTGAAAGTTTCAATCATGTCCCCTCTCTCCCTTCTTTCCTCAAGGGAATACATATTAAGCTCCTTTAGTCTTTCTTCGTATGTCTTCTGGTGCAGACCCTGCACCATTTTGGTTGCCCTCCTCTGGACAACCTCCACTCTGTCTATGTCTTTGCGGAGATGGGGTCTCCACACAGTTCTGCACACAGTACTCCAGATGGGGTCTCACCAACTGTCTGTACAGAGGGATAACAACTTCCTGTTTTCTACTATTGATACCTCTTCCTATGCATCCCAGTATCCCCCCAGCCTCCTTACTGCCTTCTCAAATTGCTTGCTCACCTTTAGGTCATCTGATATAATTACCCCCAGGTCCCTTTCTATTTTTACTGTTGTCAGTATCTCACCCCCCCATTGTGTACACTTCCCCTGGGTTTTTGTTTCCCATGTGTATTACCTTGCACTTCTTTGCATTGAATCTGAGCTGCCATACATTTGACCATTCCTCCAACCTTGCCAAGTCCCTTCTCATCCTTTCCACTCCATCTTGTGTATCAACTCTATTGCAGATCTTTGTGTCATCTGCAAAGAGACATACTTTTCCTTCCAGTTCCTCTACAATGTCACTTATAAAGACATTAAAAAGGACTGGTCCCAGTACTGAACCCTGCGGTACCCCGCTAGTAACCCTCCTTTCTTCACTGTGTACTTCATTTACTGCTACCCTTTGCGTCCTGTTGTCTAGCCAATGTTTTATCCAGGCTACCACCTTGGGACCCACTCCAAGGCTGGCTAACTTGGATATTAATCTTTTGCGTGGGACTATATCAAATACCTTGCTAAAATCTAGGTAGACCATGTCCACAGTCCCTCCCTGGTCTACTACTTTGGTCACCCAGTCAAAGAAATCTATTAGATTCATCTGACATGACCTTCCCATCATGAATCCATGCTGCCTTGGGTCCTGTGCCCCACTGGCCTCTAGGTACTCAACAATTCTTTCCTTCAGAAGTGATTCCATCATTTCCCTTCCACTGAGGTCAAACTAACTGGTCTGTAGTTTCCTGCCTCTGTCCTGCTCCCACTTTTGTGAAGAGGAATCACATCTGCCCTCCTCCAGTCCTCGGGTACCACCCCATCCTCCCATGAGTTGTTAAAGAGAGTAGTCAGCGGTGTCACTAGTTCTACCCTTAGTTCTTTTAGAATTCTTGGGTGAATCCCATCAGGCCCCATTGCTCTGTCCACCTTCAATTTTATTAGTTCTTTCAGAACCCTTTCTTCTGTAAATGGACTGATATCGACCCCCATCTTCACAGTGTTTCTCTTGTTTGGTTTAGGTACATAGATACATACATAGATACATAGACAGTGTCGGTAGATAAGGGACTATGGCCCACCCAGTCTGCCCATTTGAGCTTGTAAGTTCAGTTTGTTTTCCTAGAAGTCTGTTGCACCTTAACCCTGACCTCCAGAATTCCTTTATGTCTATGCCATGCATTCTTAAATCCCGTGATTGTTTCAGCCCCCACCACTTCCTCTGGCAGGGTGTTCCACTTGTCCACCACCCGTTCTGTGAAGAAATTCTTTCTCATGTTTCCTCTGAATCATCCTCCTCCAACTTCATCCCATGCCCTCTAGTCCTGGAATATCTTTTCGCTTAAAAATAGTGTTTTCCTGCACCCTGTTCCTCCCTGTAAGATACTTGTATGTCTATCATATCCCTCCTCTCCTCCTCCTCCAGGGAGTACATGTTCAGTTCCTTCAACCTGTCTTCATAGGACTTGTGATGCAATCCATGCACCATCTTTGTTGCCCTCCTCTGAACCTTCTCTACTCTGTCTATGTCCTTACGTAGGTATGGTCTCAGAACTGTACACTGTACTCAGGTGGGGCCTCACTAGTGTCTTGTATAGCGGAATTATGACCTCCCTTTTCCTGCTTGTAATGCCCCTGCCTATACATCCCAGCATCCTATTTGCTTTACCTGCTGTCTTGTCACACTTTTTCCCTACCTTGAGGTCATCAGAGATGATAACCCCAAGATCCCTTTCCTGCTTGGTGCATGCTATATCCTCACCCCCCAACTGATATATTGTGCCAGGGTTTTTGTGCCCCATATGCATTATCTTGCACTTCTTTGCATTGAATTTCAACTGCCAAACCCCTCCTCTTCCTTTGTGAATACTGAGCAGAAATATTCATTCAGTATCCCTGCTTTTTCCCTGTCACCCTCTGCCCACATTCTCTCCCCTTTATTAAGCTTCAGTATCCCCCCTTTGGTCTTTCTTTGCTCTCTAATGTACCTATAAAAGGTCTTATCCCCCTTCTTAACAGAATTGGCTATCCTTTCCTCTGTTTGGGCCTTTGCTATTCTGACTGCCTTCCCAGCCTCTTTCTGCTTTAACTGATAAAGTTCTCTGTCCTGCTCCTTCTGTGTTTCCTTATATTTCCTGAATGCTGTCCTTTTCTCCTTAACCTTCCCTGCCACCTCTTTGGAGAACCATAGTGTTTTTTCCTTCGTTGTGTTTTATTGATTTGCTTTACACATAGGCTTGTTGCCTCTGTGATGGCTGTTTTGATCACTCCTCACTGTTCCTCCACCCCTTCTCTAGCCTGCTTGCTAGTGCTTTTCTAAGGCACTCTCTCATTTTCCCAAAGTCAGCCCTCCTAAATTCCAGTACCCTTGCTTTTGTATGGCTTGATTGTATGGCTGTGTTTATCGTGAACCACACTGTTTGGTGGTCGCTTGTTCCCAGATGGCTACCCACTTCTAAATCTGAGATTCTTTCTCCATCCCCATTTGAGAGTACCAGGTCTAAGATTGCTCCCTCCCGAGTGGGTTCCAAGACTAGCTGTCTGAGGCATGCCCCCTGTAGGGCATCAAGAATGACCCTGCTCTTGGATGTGCCTGCAGCAAAGGTGCTCCAGTTAACATCTGGCATATTCAGGTCCCCCATCAACAATATCTCCCCTTTTTCTGCCATTCTAAAAGCCTTCTATCATTTCCTTGTCCATTCCCTCCCCCTGAGATGGGGGTCTGTATACAACCCCCATGCGGATTGTAGTGCCATTTCCTGTCTCTAGGGTGACCCAAAGTGCCTCATCTGCTCCCTGTTTACTCTTTGTTCTTTACTTTGATCCTTCCTTTACATGAGAGCTACTCCTCCTCCTCTTTTACCCTCCCTGTCCCTCCTGTAGATTGTGTATCCTGGTATGTTGACATCCCAGTCATGGTTCTCAGTGTACCATGTTTCTGTGACTGCCACAATATCCAGGCAACCCTCTTCCATCAAGGCCACTAGTTCAGAGAGCTTGTTACACAGACTACGGGCATTGGTACTCATCACCTTCCACTTTTTGATAGCCTTACCCCTTTTAGCCCCATTTCTGTCCTTACTGCCTTTGCCTTTTTTTACATTTAACTCTGTTCTGCTCCATAATAACCTCTGTACCTTGGTGTTTACCTCACTAATCACCATGTTTTGTGGGGGAAGGCTGGGATTTCCCTGCTCCTTTTCAGTGCCTCCCCCCTTGGCTAGTTTAAATGCTTGCCAATGAAGCATTTAAACCTCTCACCTAGGATCCTGGTTCCCCCCTGGACAGATGCAGACCATCGCACCAGTATAGGTCTGCATCCCTCCAGGTGGCTCCCAGTCCCCAATGAAGCCAAAACCCTGAGTTCCACACCAGTTTTTCAACCACTCATTGAATTCCCTCATGAGGAGTGCCCTAGCATCTCCCTTGCCATAGACAGGCAGCACCTCCGAGAAGGTTACCGTATGCGCTACTTGACTAAGGCCCCTTCCCAACTCTACAAACTCCTCTTGCACTGCTCTGATCCCATTTCTAGCCAGGTCATTTGTCCCTAGGTGGACAATGACATCCAGCTCCCTCCCTCGTGCAGCTCCTCCCACGATCCTGAGGATTTGCTTCCCGTCCCTCCAAGCTGTGGTGCCAGGAAGGCACCTTACCTCCCTCTCCCCTTTCTCTCCCATTTCTACCCCCTAATGATTGAGTCCCCCACCAGGAGTTGTTTCCTTCCCCTGTGGGGTCCCATGCCACCCTCCTGTGGGTCTCCTTTGTGAATGTTCCCAGCATCCTCCTTGGTCTCCACTGCAGGTGCCTCCATAGAGAAACCACTATCCACCAGAAGAGTGAATGAACTGTGGAGAGGTACAGCTGGAGGGATGCAACTCTGTTCCACCACCCTCTCCCTCCCTAATCCCACCCTGGTCCAGTCTCTCCTCTTTCTCGGCAACCTCTGAGGTAGAGGCATTGGCCTTGGTGGTCCCTGGGTGGGGGAGGAGGTTTCACGAATCCTAGCCAGGTCAGCCTAAAGATGGGCAACCTCCTCTCTCAGACCAGAGAGGTGCCTGCAAATAGGGAAGCATTGCAGCCTCCAGAATGTCTCCCGGAACACTGCCGCCCCACAGCCATTGCACTGCACCACTCCTAACATGTCTTATTTTGTGTCCCCTCTACTGTTTCTCTGGATGCTTACTCTCTCCTCTCCTTACAACTCTGACCCTTCCTGTTCTGGGACAGCAACTTCCTATCTTCTTCAGTAGCCTCCTTCTTCCTTGCTCAATATGGAGACCACCAGCAGCTGGGGGGCAGTGAGCTACTTTTTTCAGGGACCCTGGTTTTCCATTTTTACCGGTAACACCGGTAACAATCATGGAATCCTGCTTGGTTTGCGGATTTTTAATTATTGTACCGGTGCCTCATGGAAATTGCATGTCACTGCACAGAATCTCTAAGATTTCATTATCTTTTTAAAACTTTTTTTATTTTCTCTTTCTATATCCCCTTCTCACAGCATCAGTCACCACTTTTCAGAGATCCCTAGGCTGGGTATCCCCTAGCTTCATCCCCAGGTAATGCTCAGGAGCTCCTGTGGGCCTGCCCCTATCCTGCCTGGATTGTACCCCCCCAGGTGGAAAGGGAGGGGACCCCAGGTCACCACTCCACACTCACTTAGTGTGTGTCGGGCAGCTCAGTGGGTCCCTCATGGAGCCTGGTTATGAAGTCTGGGGCACCTGGGTCCCTTCTGCCAGTGGCTGAGGTGGAGTGATTGTTCCTAGTTTTCTGGTCTCTGTTCCTGAGGGCACCAGCACTAGAGATCAAAGGAGGTTGGTCACAGAGACATGCCACTGCTCCAGATCCTGGCTAGTGTTCTCTCCTCCTGATCACTCCGCAGCACCTTTGCACCACCACCCATGGTCACACACATGGTGGTAAAGAAGCAGGACCTGCAGCCCACCCTCCCTGGCGGAGGAGAGCAGTCCACAGGTGCTCAGTCCTACTCCCCTGGCCAGACCTCCAGCAACCCGAGTTTGCCTTCTGACCCTGGGTCACTGGCATTGCAAGGAAAGCAATAGTCCTACTGCAGCACCTGTGGGCCGACCCAGATTTCAGCATCTTAAAATGAATGCTGCTGTGCTTTGCATTCTTTCTGCTTTGCTGCATATAGAGTCAGTAAGGAAATGACCCGCACTGCTTTGTTGTAATCAGCCATTCAGTTTAACCACCCATGCCTAGTGGTTAGAGTAACAAATGGTGATTGAACTGGGTACATCCAGCAGACTTTGGTTCGAGTCCCACAACCTCCACTTGCATACAGTGCTACTCCAAGCAAGTCACTTAACCTCCAAAGTGCTTTTAGGTCACTCCTTAAAACAGACAGTTCTACCTAGTGGACCTTACCTGCTTTACAAAGAATATACAAAAAAATACCAATATATGTTTACTATATCATAGAATAGTAGTCAGGGTACCATGTAATTTACCCGAGTTTTACTTGGGCTGCAATGATTTTGTATAGGTAAAGATAAACGTTCAGATGCATTTTATGTGTTTTATAAGCTTGTTTTTAGACTTTAGTCAGGTTTTTATTGTATTCTTTGCATATAAGCATCTAGGTTGTAGATTACTAAATGCAGGATCACTGTTACCAACTAACTTATTCAAGTTTGTAATCAGTAGGACCATCCAAAATCCTCAGTTGTTTGAATGAAAACTAGTCTGAATGAAAGGATGTTCAAGAAGAAGAAACTGCCTTACTACTTATGAAAAGACTTACAGTTAGCACCCCATTTAGGTGAATTGGATCATTTGCACCTTTTCCCCCACCTGCTGTTTCAGTCTCTGTGACAACAAAAAGTTTTCTGATAGACTACTTCAACAAAAATCAAATGTTAAATATTTAAGAGTACTTAGTTTGTCCAGTGGATTTTGAAAGCACAGTCAATGACATACAGAAGGTAAGCACCACTTTGCCCACCAGCATCATATAGCCCCTGATATGATGCTGGTGGGCAGAGTGGTGTTCAATTCACATCTGAACAAAGACATGAAAACTGAGAGACACCCTTTTCATGGACACCAAGTAAAAAAAAAAAAAGCATCCACATGTCTGGGAGATGCATGAATCCATTTGAAGGTCCTCCACTAATCACTTGTGGATTTTTTAGGTGAAGACACTTTATTTCAAAGAAGCAAATTCAAGCACCTGTCACCCTACCACCGCTGCTGAGTTCTGACCACCATCCACTGACCCTTACTGCTGTGCTACCAGGTAACCCAAAGTAACCCTTCATTGAGTGGGCCCCCAACCCTGTGGGAGGCTACCAGGGGAAGAGAACTGCCCCAAAGAGCTTCCTGTGTATCCTAGGCATGGCAGGGGTCAGACCAGACACATGTCTGGGGCTTCTGGCTTATGGAGAGACCAACAGCCATCCTTCAGTTGGTCAGTGGGTGTTTTCCCATATTCTTGGGAGTGTGACAGGCCACATGATGTCAAGGCACAAGCCAACATTTGTCATGCTCCCTCCTGCAGTGAGGGCTGACATGTTGTCGTGCCTCTAGCCTCCACCATGGGCCAGCAAATGCTGAGCCATGAACCCACCCTCCCTCCCAGGAGAAGGTGAGTAACTGATGGGCACTCAAGCCTTCACCCACCAGCTGGCCCTCCAACACCCAAGTCTGCTCCCTACCCTGGTCAGCGGTGTCACAGGCAGAAATCCAGTTCAGGCAGTTAAATTATAGATGGGAAAAAACAAAGGTAGTCCACCTTAGCAGTGATAGTTCAGATTAATTCACTTCTGAGTTCTAACAAGCAAAGAGACCAAGTCATTTATAACTTGTGCATGGGGGGTGTGGGTGTTGAAGAAAGGGGATCATAGTACTGTCACTACTGCCATCACCCCTGAGGGATGTGGACTGCATTGCTGCTACTGCCATCACACCGAAGGGGTGAGGGCTGTAGTGCTTCTTCCATCACCACTGGTGGATGGGGAATGTAGTACTGCTGCCGTCCCACCTGAGGGATAGGGGCCATAGTGCTGATACTGCCATCACACATGAGGAATGGTGACCGTAGTACTGCTGCTTCTGTCACACCTGAAGGACAGATTTCGTAGTGCTGTTGCTGCTGCCATCACACCAGAGGTATGGGGGCCATAGTGCTGCTTCCATCACCCATTAGGGATGGGGGCTGTAGTGCTGCTGCTGCCATCACATCTTGTACCTAAAACAACTTTAAATTGGTACAAGGATGGAAGGATGTGTAACAGTGGAGGTCAAAATTGCTAAATGCATGTTAGCAGAGTTAAAAACTGTTAAAGTACACAAAACCAAACACCGGTAAAACCGGATTTTGACTTAGCAGACACCGGTGACAATACCATTTTTTACAACGTGCAAAACAGAATATGCCCTTTCTCAATCCCGGTAAGCCAGTGTCCCTGACTTTTTTCCTTTAGGGTTGACAAAACCAATGTTTCTCTATGATCCTTTCCTTCTTACTGCCAAACAGGAAGTTGCTGTTGACAGTCAAATCCAGTGGCTATAAAAGTAGAACTGGCTTTGGGTGGGTGGGTGGAGGGGTGGGATGGAGTGCAATTAGTAAGAAAAAAGGCTAGCAACAGGAAGTTGTAATTTGACTCACCTGCTTTTATAGTGTCTAAACCACACCCCCAATTAAGCTCTCTTTGCTCCTACTTGTTTAGCAAAGTCAGCTGATACAGTACACTTCCCAGCACAGAACATACACCTGACTTTCTTTCTTTTCTTTCTTTTTTTAACCCTAAATAAGACTCCTTCTACTTCTAATACAGTTATCTGTCCACTTAATCTTAACAGACAATGACTCCTGCTGAGATATAAGTTTTAAATTAGTAAGAAAATGTAGCTTCTTTTAGTTAGCTGCTTTCTGCTCTACAAGCAAGGCTAGCAACAGGAAGTTGTAATTTGACTCACCTGCTTTTATAGCGTCTAAACCACACCCCCAATTAAGCTCTCTTTCCTCCTACTGGTTTAGCAAAGTCAGCTGATACAGTACCCTTTCCAGCACAGAATATACTCTGACTTTCTTTCTTTTCTTTCTTTTTTAACCCTAAATAAGACTCCTTCTACTTCTAATAAAGTTATCTGTCTACTTAATCTTAACAGACAATGACTCCTGCTGAGATATAAGTTTTAAATTAATAAGAAAATGTAGCTTCTTTTAGTTAGCTGCTTTCTGCTCTACAAGCAAGGCTAGCAACAGGAAGTTGTAATTTGACTCACCTGCTTTTATAGCGTCTAAACCACACCCCCAATTAAGCTCTCTTTCCTCCTACTGGTTTAGCAAAGTCAGCTGATACAGTACCCTTTCCAGCACAGAATATACTCTGACTTTCTTTCTTTTCTTTCTTTTTTTAACCCTAAATAAGACTCCTTCTACTTCTAATAAAGTTATCTGTCTACTTAATCTTAACAGACAATGACTCTTGCTGAGATATAAGTTTTAAATTAATAAGAAAATGTCGCTTCTTTTAGTTAGCTGCTTTCTGCTCTACAAGCAAGGCTAGCAACAGCTACGGTGGGAGGTTTACCACTGTCCTTTTGTGATTTGCAAGGAATTGGTTCCTTTTTCCCTCTTGCTGGTGTATATGACTTAAGCAGTTGCTGAAACTCAGTTTGCTTGCTATTTGTGGGAGGAGGGGTGGCTTTTTACCATGTGTTGTACTGAGTGCTGCACCCCTCTCCCTTACAATCATTTGGTTGATAGCCAAGGGGGGAGAGGTGTCTTTTTGCCTGCACAATGTTACTTTTGCTGTATTTCTTGCCCTGCTTTCCATGTTTTGATTGCTAGCTATGGGGGAGGGGTGTCCTTTGCTGCATAAGTCGTGTTGGGAGCTACACCCCTCTCCCCTTTTACTAGTTTAAATATCCTGCAAACAGATTGAGCTTCTGTCCCAGTACACGGACTCCCTCTTTAGTCAGATGCAAGCCATCATATTTAAAGAGATTCCTCTGCCAGAAATGTTGCCAGTCACCAACAAAATTGTGTCTTTTTTTCTGGAACCAGTCCTTTAGCCATTTGTTTAGGTATCCTGTTTCTCCTTCTCTGACTTTCTGCTCATTTGTACCCTTTCTCCAGACAGGCAGAACTTCAGAGAAGGAGATGCTGGACGAAAAAGCCAGTTGTCCTCCCAGCTTGGCTAGGTGTTCCTTGGTCTCCTCCACAGACCGGCTGGTGAGATTGTTTGTTCCTATGTTTATGAGGATGTTGATATTATCACCTGCTTTTTGCACTATTTTAGTAATGCTTTCAGTGACTCTCCATTATATACCAATATACCACACAGGAAGGCGATAAAGACAATGAGAGAAGCACTGTATCTGTACACTGGATACACTCCAGCTTTCATGAAAGTACTTTTAACACTCACAGAAAAAGTCTTACAATTTAGCAGCTTCACCTTTTCTGAACAACTCTACCTCCAAATCAAAGGGACCGTGATGGGGGCATCATTTGTTCCAACTACACAAATGTATATTTAGAGATGTTGGAAAAGCCAGTCTGTATTCATTCCTGATAAAAATAAGTTTCTGAACAAAATATTTCTCTGTAGGATATGTACTGATGATCTCAAAAAAGGAGAAAGGGGGATGAGATAGTTGTCTCTACTGAAAGTTAACAGACAGGAACTCTATCCTCCACTTCCATATTAACCTCCCCAGAAACACTAAAGAAAATGTACTGACCAGCCAGTTTATCAAGTTGAGATGTAACTGTACTAACAAGGGACACTTAAAAGTGTGAAATGGAATTTAGAGAGAGGTTCAATGAGAATTACAAAATGTATAATATATTTTTACAATTTATTTCTCATCTTTCTT
Source organism: Neoceratodus forsteri (assembly GCA_016271365.2). Lineage (NCBI taxonomy): Eukaryota > Metazoa > Chordata > Ceratodontiformes > Ceratodontidae > Neoceratodus > Neoceratodus forsteri. Next base: position 452,460,890 of record CM057452.1, on the reverse strand, counting down.
TCCCCAGACATACCTCTCAACCTCTAAGCATTAAAAATCATAGCACTGATCTTAAAAAATGATAGCAAATGGGCAAAATGTGTAGTACTTTCTTATTTTAAACAATAGTATGTCTACAAATGAGTCCAATATAGTTCACAGAATAACAAAATCACAGAAATCTGATGGCAGAAAAGGACCTCATCAGACCATCGAGTCTGCCCCCCCCCGCCCACTCATTTCCCTGCCATTCCCATCCCGATCCCATATGCCTGTCCCATACACTCATAAATCTTTCCAGTTTCAGTGGAGGGATTTAAGACAGGGATTTAACAAACATTTCTGTCAACCTGGTTTAATGATTTAATAGTTTGTGTATCCTGAAATAGCTCTAACATTATTAAGAACATCAGTAAACATATGCAGAGCAAGGGTACATTTCCGTGTGAAAATCATAGCGCTATGCAAAATTCATAGCAGTTAAGAAGAATACCCCGGGAGCTGCCCTGGTACATCATACTAGGCCACATTCTAGCTCTGGCATAGCATTCTTAGCCACTTTCCACATTTACTCACAGCTTGCCATCCACAGCGGGCCCTCCGGTCAGCATTCTCTTGGGTGAATACTCAGAATATTCAGTGAGGTGGATGGTTAGCTAGTTGGTGTCCATAAATACACCAGTTCCATCCTACATCCTGTTGGCATATTTCATTCTGTTGCTTTCCCTGCCAGGGTGTTAACTGAAGGCTCAGACATGAGCATGCAAGCATGCTGCCATGAGTGTGCAAATGTGCTCCCCCTTACACCACTGTGAAGCCTTTCCACACATGATCACCCAGGTGATAGTGTGGTAGATGTGCCAGGCACCTTCCCTCCTCTCCCTGAAAGAAGACAGCATCCTCTGGAATGCTTAATTCCATTCCCCACACCCTCACCCCACCTGCCATGTGATGTCTTAGGCTTTTGAAACAAAAATTAACATCTAGGATGTTTGTTAAGTTTTTGGACTTAAAAGATCTATCCCTTATGACAACAGGCAGTATAGCCTAAAGGTTAGAGTAATGAGTTGTGAACCTGCAGACCTGGGTTTATTAATTTATTTTATTGAATTTTGTTGACCGTGTAAGCCCACTGGGTCTAGAAGTCCCCTTTTCAGGGGCAACCGGGGGAAGGGGGATACAGATGGTAAGCAACTGAAACTGAACCAGATTAAGCTGTTGGTGGTATTTTATTTTTTAGTGAATGGGAGAAATTTGACAAGGACACCAGGGAAACTCCCCTACTCTTTTTCAATAAGTGCCATGGGATCTTTAGGATCCACCTGAACTACCACCAATCCAGGCAGATGGGACCTCGATTTACTGTCTCATCCAAAACACAGCACCTCAGAAGTACAGCACTACAGTGTCAGTTTTGGGATATTAACCCATGTGCCAGATATGGAAAGTGAACCTACAGCCCTCTGCTCTCCTGGCCTCAGAGGCGAGTGTGCCACCTACTGAGCCACTGACACTGATTCCCATAACCTCCACTTGCATACTGTGTGACTCTGAACAAGTCACTTAACCGGCCCAAATCTCTCAGGTCACTCCTGAAAACAGGCAGTTTTTGCCTAGTAGGCCTTACTTGATTAACAAAGACTAAGATATATATATATATATATATATAGTGCTTGTCAGATTTCACAGTATACATATTCACACCCTCCCATCATACCCCCTTCCCCATCATAAAGCTGTTTTATATGCTCTGACTCTTTAACCTGTGATGTCCTCCAGGAATATGTTGCTATCTTCTGTTTCTATGTGGAACACTCAGAAAGATATCATCTGCATGAACACCATACATTAGTTATACATGTAATGGGTAAAAGAGTCACAGCGTCAATTCTTTCATGGAGATGCTTTAATGAATCATCAGAAAACTGAATCATTTTATGAAGCAGAAGTCATGCTGTGGGAAAATCATACCATATACTGATAGAATTGTCTTATAATCACAGAAGAGCTGTGTGTGTTCTTTACATCATTGTTTCAATAAGAGGTTTTTAGACAATATCATGAAAAAGATCAAATATAAGAACTCTCTCTGCAGGTTCATTTATCCATTGATATTTATTGCATGAATGGAAGATTTAGGTTTTAAAAACTGGTACTGTAAATATATGTACACAGGTGATGCTCCTTGATCCTCTTGCTCATTCTGCTTTTTACTGCCATCCCAATTTGCAATGTCAAGTTAAAAAGTGTAGTTGCTTAGAGAGGTTCTCCTTGTCAGCTGGTTGAAGGTAGAGGAAGACTGCCAATCTTTAAAGAAAGCAATAATACAGGAATTATTATTGAAACTAGTTCTGAAACAGGATAGCTGTCTAGTCAAACTATTTGTAGCAAAGACTTTTTTTGCACTGCACACTGTAATTGCCTAACAGGTGTTAGGTTTGCAACCTACATGAGCTAGATGTCTATACTGGCTCCTTGCTCACTGACGGTCTGCTTTAACATAGAAATTTAGACATTGTCAGCAAATAAGGATCTCTTGGCCCACCTAGTCTGCCTTATTTTCCCTACCTACAGTGCCACCACAGACCTTACTCGATCTCTGGTCCCCCCCATCTTATTTCTAAGATCCCCTTGTGTCTATCCCATGCATGATTGAATCATGTTACCATTTTAGCACCCACCACCTCCTCTGCTGGGAGGCTATTCCAGGTGTCCACCATCTGTTCTGTGAAAAAGTATTTCCTCACATCTCCTCTGAGTCCCCCCTTCAGCTTCATAGCATGACCCCTTGTCATCGAGCATCTTTTTCTTTATAAAATGCTACACTCGTATACCTTATTAATACCTGTGAAATATTTGATGCAGGCACTGCACCATTTTGGCTGCCCTCTTCTGTACTGCTGCCATCATATCTGTATCCTGCTGGAGATGGGGCCTCCAGAACTTGACACAGTACTGGAGGTGAGGTCTCACCATCGAGCTACACAGGGGTAACACTACCTCCCTCTTTCTGCTGGTGATACCTGTCTGTATGCCTACCTATCCCTTCCTTGGAGGTAGTATAGTGCAATGGTTTAGGGCTCTGAGCTAGAGACCTGGGTTTGAATCCCACTGCCTCCATTTGCATACTGTGTGACCCTAAGCAAGTCACTCAAAATTCTTGTGCTCCAAGGTCACACCTGGTAACAAGCTTTGGCTTAGTGTACCTTTCCTGGTTAAACAATTTCTCCTTCCCTTCCTATGCACCTGAGCATCATGCTAGCTATCCATACTGCTTTGCTACTTTCAGATCATCAGAAATTATTACTCCCAGGTCCCTTTCCTGCTTTGTGGTTGCCAATACCTCACCACCAAATTGGTACGTTGCACCTGGGATTCTGTATCCGAAGTGCATGATTTTGCACTTGTTTGCATTGAAATCCAGTTGCCAAACCTTTGACTAGTCTTCCAGCTTTTTTAGATCATCTCATATTTTGTCCGCTCTTCCCCCTTAGTGTGTTCACTCTTTTGCAGATTTTTGTGTCATCCATGAACAGGCATATTTTCCCATTCAGCCCTCTTGCAATGTCACTAATAAAGACACTGAAGAGTACTGAGCCTAGTAATGACCCTTGTGGCATCTCGCTGGTCACCTTGCCTTGTTCAGAGTGAACACCATTTACCACCACCCTCTAAGTCCTGTTGCTTAGCCAGCTTCTTACCCATTTTACTACTTTTAGACCTACTCATAGGCTGCATAGCTTGCTCACCAGTCTTCTCTGTGGAATGGCGTTATAGACTTTACTGAAATCCAGATAGGCCACATTGTGGCCCTGCCCTGATCTGCTTTCTCTTTTGAAGTTGTGCTAGGTTTCCTCTAAATTCTGTATACTTCTCATAGATACAGAACAGTGCTGATGCCTTTTATTCAAAGCTTTTTGCCAAACTTCGACCTGAAAAATGACAGACATTTAAACACAAATGGGCATTGCCCAATGAACCCATACTTAACCTGTGCTGCATCTAGTCATCTAGTATGAGCAAAAAGAGCTGCTTGTGCTGGCCTTTTACCACATTAAAGGGGATAGATAGCTCATTAGCTTGCATGTACAGTCCACATTTAATGGAAAGGTGAAATTGTTTAACCAGGAAAGGTACACTAAGCTAAAGCTTTTTTCCAGGTGTGACTTGGGAGCACAAGAAAGTTAAGTGACTTGTTCAGGATCACACAGTATGCAAATGAGGCCATGGGATTCAAACTCAGGTCTACAGGTTTGCAGCTCAGTGTCCTTAACTACTGTGCTATACTGTCTCCTTAAGGCAACTAAGCATCCCCTTTAATCAGCTTAGGCTCTGGTCAGTACACAACATTTTATTTATTGAACAAGCAGCTAAAGGATGGAAAACATGGTAGTTACAGCAATAAATATAAGGAGGTAACACTTGCAGTATGCTAGTATAAAAAAGTAAAAATATTAATGCACTGCGTAATGTGAAAACATTAACAAGTAAATATAGTATCTGAAAGAAGATACTGTTTCAATCTAACTTTAAAAATGGTTTGAGTATTGACATCATGGGTGTCAATAGGGAGATCATTCCAGCATTTAGTGACATAAAATGAGAATGCACACTGTCCCATTAATGTATTAGCTTTAGACACTGGGAGCAAACAAGTAGCATCAGATCTCAATTTTCTTACGTTTCTTAAACTTCATTAAGGAGGATAAATGTGACTCAATATTCAGTCTTGCAGTCTTATCAATTAGGCAATAATACTGATATAAGCTGTGCTGTTGTAGACTTATCCAACCAAGTGAATTGTATTATGTACAATGATGTGTCCTATGTGGAACATTTAACACAATATGACAAATATTGTTATTAAGACAATTTAAACAAGACAATTCAAGTTGTGAAATATTTAAAAAAAACAATGAATTGTGAGTTAATGTAGGTAGAAAAATGTCAGTTCCTATTCAATTCCGAGTGTCAAATGCTAAACATTTTTTAAGTCTGTATAAGACAGCATGGGGTTAATACTCCGTAAACAAAAATAACACGATCAACATCCCTGCAGGCAAAATGCTGACTACAAAGATAATGTTGATGAAAACACTGACCAACATAAAACAAATGCACCAGAAACAATACAGACACAGAGAAAAACAGTACACATTTTGTTTCTTTGTGGGTGGCTCCGCCCCCCAACTGGGAGGGGGCACAGTCCCCCACACCACCCAATATTAATATAATCAACTCCAAGGGGGGTATGGACCTTAGGGATGGGGAGAAACTCGGGAGGAGAAAAATTTGTTTACAAAAAAAATAATTAAATGTACAATATCAGGAGGCGGGGAATCAAACCCTGGTCCACAGGTCTCCACTGCTCCAGGTGCTAGTGCCCTAGCCACTCTACCACAGACACTGCTCAACCCAACACCACATCTGGAGCTACTTCAGCCATTCCTCCTCCCCATGGACAGTGACAGGGTTAGCGATAATTTATTAACTCTGTTCTACCCCTGTAGCTGTCATTGTTTTCAAGGTTTTTACAGTACAGTTTATACCATGCTGACGCTAGCATTGCATCACTATATTGACCTGGTACCATATATTATAAGACACCCATATTTTTATTAACCTGTGTACAGATGTTATTTATATGAAAAGAAAAAGTCAAATTGTGGTCAAGAAAGATGCCCAAACATTTAAAGGATTCTTCCAACTGAGCACCTTTGGGGTCAAAATCTGAAGGACTGTTGAACATTTTTATTACTTTAGGTCTTAAGCCGAAGTGCATACATTTGGTTTATTTACAGTTTAATAATAATCAGTGTTGAGTAAGCCAGATATTTAGGTCTACAAAATCCAAATGTAACCCCCTTACTGATGAAGGTTCTTAGAAGCAGCAGACACAAAAAAAAAAGGCATAACACTTGGCATTAAAAAAGCATTGTATTCATGTATTACATAGTGACAAGGAAATGATTAAGAAGTGCAGAACCTTACAAAAGATGTAACATGTATAAGGTTAAGGAGACATCACAAAACTGGTATGATATACTACAAAAAACATATAATATAGAAAAAACTCTAGTACACAGAGAAATATACTAATGAATGTTAAATAACTAATTATGTACCAACAGAAAAGAAAACAAAAATACCCCATGAGCAAGCTCCATTGGAGGAGTGAAATGTAGGGGAAATAAAGAAAAACATTTTAAACACTACTATACAGTGTGGAAATTATTTTAAAGTGACCCTCACACCAGAAGTAACATTAAAATTTGTATACCTGCCTCAGGGGGGCTGAAGAAACAAAGAAGAAGAACACAATTACCCACCATAGTCACATTAACATTGTCCCAAACTATGGTGTTGTCTAAAACCATGTTGTTATACTGCTTGAAGTTTCTGTGTTTGAAAAAAGGCAATAATTTGATCATTGACTAATTGTTCTACCATCATACTGAGAGGAGATAAGACAGATATATGGGTTGATAATTATTGACAGACTTGAAAGATCCTGATTTTAATATCAGAACAAGTGTCACATTTTTCAATTGTTGTGGAAAATGCCATGTACTTAAAGATAGATTAAAGATAGCTGTCAACAAAATATTTTATTTTCTATCACTTTCAAAAACTGAGGTTCTAGTCCATCAGCACCTGAATTTTTACCAACTGGCATAAGTCTCAGCATTTTCAACACTTGCATAGGCTTGATTAAGTGAAAATATACAGGAGGAATTGTATTAGGTAGAGAGATATCAGTGTAGCTAAGCAGGTTAACAATAATTTTAATTAGGACAGCTTTATATGGGAAGCCACGTGATGGTGTCTACTGAATAGCAGCTCCTCTTGATAGTGCCTACTTTCCCCACAAAAAAAAAACTTAATCTCAGCTGAAATATTCAATTAATCTCTCCACCTACCTGTTGCTGAAAGTGCCTGGACCTGGGATCTACTTGCTGAAAGGATTTTGTGGCAGTATGGGGATCAAAATGAAATCAGCTCTCCCTTGGCATGCATTGCCACCTACCCGAAATAAGGCTTCTTAGAAATCCAAGACGCAGAGTACAGGGAGCAGGGGGACATCAACTACTGCCCCAGGGACTACTCTATTATCTGAAGAATGCTGTTTATTGGAGCTAATCCTGTTTCTAAAAGAGATGCAGTCCTTCAACAAAGAAATAAAAGAAATGAAAATCTCCCTCAACAATTAGGTGAAACGGACAGGAGACAAAGAGGTGCAGCTTCAATCAATCAATCAATCAATCAAAATCTTTATTTATCTAGGTGCACTTTGTTGAGCAAGCTCATTTTCAAGATGGACTTGGTTAAGACTAGGCCAAGTAATAAAGTACATATAAAATGTGTACAATGAGCATGATAATACAAATGAATAACAATAATATGAGTAAATACACAATATAACATCAATCGTTACAGCTTGATGGAATCATCAGTTGGATAAAGTGGTCAACAGCCCAACAGGAGAGCTGGCACAAGCACAGAAGTTGAGAAGAGAGTATAAACTCATGGTATTCCATAAGGATAAGTATTCTGTAGTCAGGCAACTAAGTGATTACAGCTCCTTCTAAGCGCACTTAGACAAAAGATCAGATTTAAATTTGGTTTAGAAGGAACACAGAAGCAGACTGGGAGAACCAGTTGCAAACCATCGAGAAAGAGCGCTCACGTTCTGATTGACTGAAGGCTATTGCCATGTCTAGCTGGTGAAGGATCTGGGCATGTGGTCTACCAAGGTGGCTAAAGCAGTGCCGAACACTCAGTGACTAAGTTTCCCTATGCTTGCAGGACAGGGAGCCCATAGGGGTCTTGTATACATCAGGGAGGAGGACAAGGAGTCTGGGACTGACTGCACCCATGGAGAGGTGGAACAGCAAGACAAGGAGTGTAATTCCTTTGGCACCTAAAAGTTCAGCTCAAATATAGATTTACAGAAGGAAGTGTAATCACCTTGAGTCACACTAGCACACTAAGCAATGTCAAATATGGGTCATGCAGTCAGGCAAATAAGTGATTCTATCATGTTAGACAAGGTACAATGGGAAAATCAGATTTTTTACAGAGTTTAGTGAGAACACAGGGGCAGACTATAAGAGCCAATTGGATGCCAGAGCTGAAGAGTGCTCACCTTTTGACTGGTTAACGGCTTTAGCCATGCTATGCTGGAGAGGAATTCGGGCTTGGCATCTTGGGGTGGCAGCTAAGGGAGCATCAAATACCCAATGACCAAAAAATCCCATGCGACTGGGCAGGGAACACCTGTAATGCTTGACTTCAGCCGGGGCAAGAGTACAGGGACCAGAGAAAGGAGAAACATTTAGGGTGATGGGTATCTCATAGCACTAGAGTTGCCAAAGATTTCAGGCTTACATGGTTAATATTGGGTGCAGGAGGCACAGAACTAAATACAGGTAGCAGAGAACTAACTTCAGGCAATGCTTAGGAACTGGGGAAGCAACTGCATGGCCCACACATGTATCTAGTATGTAAGGACTTAAAGGAGTTAATACTATGAAGACAGCTCAATTTCAATAGTTTTTGCAAGTTATTCCACAGGGACAGCAGCATAAAGCTAATGGTCACTCTGCCAAAGCAGGAGGATGCCTTGGGGATACAGAATGTGATATAGGATGCACTCCTTAAGTCATACTTTCCTGGGTCACTTAGAGGGAGACAGTCTAATATGTATTGCAGGAGTCATTTCATGATGACTCTGTAAGTCCAAAGGGCTGCATTTCTATTGTTCCTGAACAAGAGAGAGGGCCAGCCTACAGCTTTATACAAGGGGCAATGATGTGTGGAGATGGGGGCCAGTAATAAATCTGATGGCCCTATGATAAAGCATATCTAACTTTATAAGCAAGGCTTTAGGACAATGACTGTATAAGAAATCTGCATAATCGATCAGTGAGAGAAAAGTAGTTTGGACAAGGCACAATTTTGCATCTTGAGTGAGGAGCTGTTTTATTCTAAAGAATATCCCCAGCCTCTTTCTTAGTTTCTTTACCAGGTCTTCTACATGCTCGGAGAATGAGAGATTATGGTCTAACCACACTCCTAAGTATTTACACTTTGAAACATTCTCCAATTTTTCACCAAGTATTGTGGTAGTCTGAGGCAATGCTCCAGAGCTGGCCGGGTTTATCACACGGCTAGAGGGCAAGAACAACATTGCCTTTGCATTTTTTGCATTTAAGAGAAGTTTTTGGTGAAGGAGCTGGTTCTGAAGCTGGTTGAATTCTTCCTATAGGTCAGCACAGGCGGCTTCGGAGGTCGAGCAACCTATATATACCACTGTGACATCAGTGAACAGGTGTACGTTTGCCTTATTAATGCTTTCATCAGTATTACTAACATAGATGGCAAAAAGCAATGGGCCAAGTATGGATCTTTGTGGCACTCCTCTCAGTAAGGGTTTAAGTGGGGATAGCTCACCTCCAGCTTTAACTTGCTGGCACCATCCTACCAGGTACTCGGTGAACCACTGCAATGATACTGAGTCTAGGCCTATGTTCTTTAGAGAGAAAAGTAGCAGGCTATTATCCACGGTATCTAAAGCCTTGCTAAGGTCTAGAAAAACAGCACAGATGAAGTTTCAGCTGTCCAATTCATGGTACCGGTCATTTGTTACTTTAGCCAGTGCTGAAATAGTGCTGTGTTTAGTTCAAAAACCATATTGCATAGGGTTAAGTAAATTATTGGTTTCAAAGTACTCCCTCAGTTGGTTACTGGCAATCTTTTCCAGAAGTTTTGACAAGGTTGGGAGGAAAGAGATTAATCTGTAGTTGCTGAGGTTGCAAGGATCCCCTGATTTAAATAAAGGGATGCCATGGGCAATTTTCCACATCGGAGGAAGGGCCCCTTGGGACAATGATAGATTAAATAGATGGGTGATGGGAACAGCAAGGACATGATAGGTGATTTTGAGGAAATTAGGATCCAGTGAGTCAGGACCAGCACTTTTCTTAACATCCAACTGGAGCATAAGATCTTCAACATCTTTCAAGGAGACCGGTTTGAACAAAAGCCAGGTATCGGGGCAGGAGTGACTATGCATGGGACACTTGATTGGGAGCTGACCAGGGTTGCAGGGGGTCTCTTTGCTTTTATCCTTGGAGAAGACAACAGAGTGCACTGATCTTCAGGTGGTGGCCAGGTGGAAGAAATCAGCCCCCTTTTAAGCAAAGTGGGAGGACCTGGAGGGTCAGAGTCAGAGGAATAACGTTGTTATCATCAGGCTCCAGGAGTAAGAGAAAGCCTCCAACTCTCTGCTTTTTACACAAAATTTGGTCCAGAAGCTTGCTGGTCCCTCACCTTATGGGACTATCTACTCAATCGAATGAACACATCATGCTTTGTGCCCCATGCCTCAAGAGGGTCCCCACCTCATCCAATTATTATACAATTTTTGAACTATCTGGAAAGGCAGCACTTTCTTATGGCCAGAGAGAAGCAAAGGGTGCTTTGGGAAGGATGGCATCTTCATATTGTACAAGACTTATTGAGTTCAGTTTGGCAGAAAAACAAAGCATTCCATCCAATTGTGGTGAAGGTGCTCGCCACTGGACTGAAATTTCGTATGGGCTATCCAGCCCATCTGCAAGTTCTCATGAAGGATCAGTGGATGTCTTTCAATTCACCAGAGAAAGCTTTAGAGGAGCTGATGGTAGCTCTGCTGGATCTTTTTAAAGACCACTGAGCGCTTCTATCAGCAATGGAGGTGCTTGCCTGTTTGGTTCAAATGGCAGGTTTCTGCTTTGTTTCTGTGTTTGCAACTTTTACTGATTGGAGGACCTTTTTCCCATCTCCTACAGTATGTCTTCTGTTGGCACACTTTGCAGACTGTGTGAGAGGCCTTTCAGCGCCTTGTAGTTCTGCTTAAAGTTGAACCAGCATAATATTTTGTGGTGATTTGCATATACAGCCCACGATGCTTTGCAGTATGGGGGTATGTGTGATTCTGTATTTCTTTTATACACATATATATATATATATATATATAGATATATATATATATATATATATATATATAGTGTGTGTGTGTGTGGGTGTATGTATATGTACAGTATACACGTGTTTCATCCTACCAGGACTCATCAGTATGCCTCGTCTGTATGACACCCCAGTGGAATGAACCAGCTACCCTAAGTTGGTCTATCTTGGTTGGCTTGTGGTGAGCCCAATAAAAACAAAAAACAAGCTAAAAGGCAAAGAACCTTAGTGCAGAAGTATTAAGGCAAGGGTTATCCCAAAGGGCACTGGCCGGGAAGCCAAGTTTCAAAGAAAAACAAAATCACACATACCCCCATACTGAAAAGCATCAGTGGCTGTATATGCAAATCACCACAAAATATTATGCTGGTACAACTTTAAGCAGAAATGTATGGCGCTAAAAGATCTCTCACACAGTCTGCAAAGGGTGCCAGCAGAAGACACAGACACATTTTTCATCTTACCAGGACTCATCAGTGTGCTTCATTTGTATGACACCCCAGTGGAATGAACCAGCTACCCTAAGTTGGTCTATCTGAGTTGGGTTGGGGTGAGCCCAATAAAAACAAAAAAACAAGCTAAAAGGCAAAGAACCTTAGTGCTCAAGCACTGAGGCAAGGGTTACCCCCAAAAGGCAATGGCCGGGAAGCCAAGTTTCAAAGAAATACAAAATCACACATACCCCCATACTGCAAAGCATCATGGGCGGTATATGCAAATCACCACTAAGTATTATGCTGGTTCAATTTTAAGCAGAAATATATATAGTTTTAGTTTTGACCCCAAATTTTCAAGATAGCCATTTTTTGACTCCCTTTTTAAATATGACATGTAGCATTTACAGTGTATTGACTGAAATCGCATTTTGCACCAGAAGTGTGAAAAGATGTCTCATCTAATATTTAAAAATGATACCTGTCATGTTTATAAGGTGTTGTGGAAAATTGACTATGCTGAGAGTTTGGAATCAAAATATTGGAAACTGGTGAAGTTATGAGTGAACTTTGAAATACTCATAACCTGGGCATTTTACCACATTTGTACACCACATTTTCAGCATAGCCTCCTAATTAACCCACCTCATGAGCCCGGTTGGTGAAAATGTTCAAATTCCCACTAGAACCTCATTCCATGCCACTGAAATTCCATTCCACACCACAGTTGCAAAAACATACTTTGGCCAGGATTTGAAAAATTGAAGCTGTCACAGTCATGAGGTACTGAAACAAAATGGCTATACTGAAACTTTGGGATCAAAATATTTAAAATTGCCAAAGCTATGAGCTAATTATGTACACTCATATCTTTGTCATTTTTACATATTTTGACCCAGATTTTCAACATAGCCTTCTTATGACCACACCACATGAACGGGGTTGGGGGGGGGTGAAGATTTTCAAATCCTGCCCAAAAGGAAATTTTGCAGAGACTTCAAAATCATCTCTTGGGCCAGATTTGCTTAATTCCACCACCACTGGTGATGAGCTGGGGTCCCAAAAAGGCCATGTTGAAAATTTGTGGTCAAAATATGTAAAAAATGACAAAGTTATAAATCAGAGTTCAGACCCCCATTGTAATACTGTACATTAAACTGCGCGTACCTGATTTTCTCATATCGCAGTCACCAGTTCCAGCAGCAAGTCATGTCTTTGATCTGAGAGTGTATGTACATGCTGGGACATGTTAAGGTGAGTGAGGGTGTGTGGGGCGTGTCAGGGGTGTAGGGTGTAGGGTGATGGGAGCTGAGTAGGACATCAGGGTGTGGTGGGTGGGGGTAAGTGGGTGGGGTCAGATCAGTGAGGGACCATTTAATTTTTACAGGGTCAAAAAAAATATGGAGGGGTGGTTTTCTTTATTTCAGGAGATTTTCTGACACTGAGGATAGGGCACGCCAGTGTCAGGCTACTGTTTGGCACGCTGAGCATAGGCACTCCAGGGCCACAACTTACTTTGTGGAGGGATGACTTGGAGGGGAAGGGGTCAAGATGAGAAGTGGTACCATGGGTGGAAACAAGGTCCACTCATATTATAGGGGCATGGTTGTGCCCCTATAGTTAGGGTTGAGTAACCTGTTTAATGTTAAACCTCAAATTTTGCACTGTAATAACTTTGCAACTGTTCAACAGATTTGCACAAACTTCAGTATGTGCTGTCCTGTGTGGTAGATCTCTTGACATGTCAAGTTTTGCTCTGATTTGATATGCAGATTCTGATATCCGGAAAGTGTCAAAATGTTAAAAATCAACACTTTTTGCAGTTTTTTCCACATTGCCTTGCTTCCGGATGGTGTGGAATTTTGATGTGATTTTTTATGGTAGAAATAGCGTGCTTAACAGAACTGCCAGTGTTTTGTTTGGTGCCAAAATATTACCCTGTTGCAAAGCTATTCAGTTTTTAAATTCCCATTATTTCCTATGGGAAGTTCATTTTTCAGGATAGAGGTAAAAAGTTTGAAAAAGGAAATGATCTCATGAAAAAGGATTCAATCTTGTGAGATCATTTTCTTTTTCCTGAGAGAAAATCCTTTTTTGGGAGAGAAAATGCCTTTTTTGCGAGTCACCATCTTTTTTTTGACATTTAGTAAGCTTTATTGAGTTTACCAAACCAAAAGAAGAAACACTATATAAAGACATTATATGACATGACATATTACACCACGACAGTAACTTATACAATGATGTTAGTCAAAGCTTATGGTGTTTCAGAACAACCTGTCACAAAAAAAGAAAAAAAGAAACCAAAATACAATATGCTGGAAAACCATCCCCCCTCCCTCCTATTCCTACACACCTCCCCCCACCCTCCTGTCCCTTGCCATCAGGAGAGAGAAAAGAAAAGAAATAAAAGAAAAAGGAGAAAAGTGAGGAAAAAAGGAAAAGGAAACAAAAGCCAAGAGAAGATAGCAGGATACCAGTGGTAGAAATCACCTACTGCTGAATTTTTTCCCTTTCTTTTTTTTTTTCCCCATATATATTAAGATAAGTTCCCCACATCAATGCGGGGAGTATTATAGTCATAGCAAGGTATGCAGTGGGGCCCAGATCCTCTGATATTTTTTATCATTTCTAGCATAGCTTGCTATGGTATATTCTGCTTGCAGAGCAAAAATGATTTATTGGTGCCATTCTGCATATGTGGGAATATGTTGATCTAACCAGTGACGCAATATCACCTTCTTAGCACATAAGGAGATTAACATAATATGTTTCCTTTGAATACCAGTAAGGATATTACTTGAATCTCCCAAAATGCAGATTTCTGGTTGGAAAGCATTTTGCAAACCTAGCAATGGCTCAGTCTAGAGCTAATACTCTCCATAAAGGTGAAGCCTTATCACATTCCCATAAGATGTGGAATAATGTTCCCCGCTGTTTCTCACATCTAGTACACAGGTCCGTCTGCAGCTTACCCATTTTGCGAAGTTTTACAGGGGTGTAGTACAAATCTTGTATTATCTGAAATTGCAGCAATCTATAATGGTCCCATCGAACATCCTTATACAATCTTTTCCAGATTTGCAACCACTGGAGGGGACCTTCGGTGGTTGGGGGAAGGGAATAGTCCCATACATAGTGGGGAGTGCCATCTAGCCCTACAACTATTTTCTGCAGTTCTTTATAATAGAATGAAATTAGATGAGAGTTAGGCTTTGTATGCAATGTACTAAGTATGGGTCCCAACAAATAATGATCCCATAATCCACTACCGAAATGCTTTAGGAGGACCTGGGAGATTTGAAGATACTTAAAACAAAAAGATACAGGCACTTTGTATTTAGCCTTAATCTCCGGAAAAGTTAATAACCTATGGTTTTCGGTTAAGTCTATGACCCTTTTCCCTATTCCTCTGCCCAAAACCCTTGAGTAATGATCTTCCCCCCAATTTTAAAATTTGGGTTGCCCAGGATATACTGTGAGGTATCTTTCTCCATGGTATCCTTTACAGTATAATTCAACTGTTTGTGAGTGTGAAGGGTTCTCATAATGGGGTGTCTTTAAGCTGTCCTGGGACCTTAGTAGCGGGAGGTATGGCAAAGTCCTTATGTCGGCTCCAACAGAGGAACAGAACGATTTCTCTATCTGCAGCCACTGTGGGACATAGGTCTCCGAACTAGAGTCGGAACTGAGGTCAACCATTGTGAGACAATTAAACAATTAATGGCAAGGTAATAGTGATATATATTAGGATTTGTAGGCCCCTAACTCTTTTGGCCTCTGTAATTTAGATAGCGCCCTATGTGGAGATTTATGCTTCCAAATGAACTTGGTCATAATACCATTTATATGAGTAAACCAAGTCTTGGGTAAATATTGGTGACATAATTGAAGGGGATATTACAGCCGGGGTAAAATATTCATTTTAATAATGTTGATTCGCCCCCAAAGGGATATAGGAAGCAATGCCCATCGATTCAGATCAATTTTAATGCGAGCTACTAACTGATCTAAATTATATTGCTTAATTTTAGAGTTGGACAGTGATAGATATATGCCCAAATATTTCAATTTATCTTTAACCCAAGTAAGCCCAAGGTGTTGAACGTCAGATTTTAAAGTCCAGTTATTTAAAGGCATAACCTCGGTCTTGGACAAATTTAACTTATAGTTGGATAACCGACCAAAGTCTTGGATAATATCCAATGCAGCTGGAATAGATTTCGATGGATGTGTTATGTGGAGCAAAATGTCATCAGCATATACTGATATTTTATATTGGAGATGGTTGATAGTAATACCCGTTACCAAGGCAGAAATGTTCAACTTCCTGATAAGAGGCTCTAAAAACAAGTTAAACAAATAAGGAGAAAGCGGGCAACCTTGACGGGTGCCCTGGTATAATGTAAAGGGAGAAGAAAGCACACCATTACAAAAGATACGGGCTGATGGAGAGGAATAAAGGACTTTAATCCATCTTATAAACTGTGCCGGAATGTGATATTTTGGGAGTAAATGAAATAAGTAGTCTCATGACACCCGGTCGAAGGCCTTCTCTGCATCCAGGGACATCAAGACTGATGGTATGTTGGAGTCCCTGGACGAAGAGATAAGATGGAGAATTTTCCTTGTATGGTCTGCCGAGAGACGTCCAACGAGTCACCATCTTGTTTCAGTTTTTTCTTAATTTTTTTTTTTTCAAAAGCCACAAAAATGACATCCCGGAGAGACGACACCACCACACCTAGCTGGCTCATCAGGACCCTGTTAAGTTTAATCTGTATTTCAAAGTTAAACATATACACTTGAAATTTGCTTTTTTTGTATAATAAATCCTTTCCGTGACCGTATGATACGAAAAAAGAACAATTTTTCGTATAACGAATCACAAAAAAGGATCCTTTTTCTTCACTCGAGAATCATTGCTTGTCCCTTCCATTGCCCTACCCACTATTCTACTGTTTTTTCCTGGTGTCTAGTGGCCCCTCACCCTCCGATCACTGTCCCAGATGTTTCCCTGGTGTTTAGTGGCACCACCCACCCCCGATTGTTGTTCACAATGTTTCCCTGGTGTCTTGTGTTACCCCCCCTCATTGTCCTGATGTTCCTGATGATTTCCTGGTGCATAGTGGCACCCCTATACAACTGATCACCATCCCCATGTCCCTTGTTTATTGATTTATATATAATGCGACACCAGGATGCCTACCCCAGGTGTTGAATGCCCCCCGCATCCCCCATGGAGCCTGTTGTTTTATTTATTGGCTGACATCAGGGTGCCCAATTCCCGTGTCAGAATTTAGAGCCCCCAGCCCACCCAGCAGTGTGAGAAACTGGAGAGCCCACTCCCAATGTCCCAAAATAATTCATGATTTAAATCCTATAAAAAGAAAACTGTCTCCTGATATCTCTTTTTTTAACCTGAACCTTTTTCGTCACTCGAGAATCATTGCTTGTCCCTTCCATTGCCCTCCCCGGTACTCTACCATTTTTCTCTGGTGTATAGTAGCTGCCCCCACCCTCCAATAACTCTGCCCCTTCATTTTCCTGATGTCTAGCGACACCCCCTACCTTCTGATTGTTCACGATGTTTCCTGGTGTCAAGTAGCACCCCCCCATCCTCCCATCATTATCCCAATGTTTTCTTAGTGTGTAGTGGCACCCCTCTCCTACCAATCATCATCCCCTTGTCCCGTGTTTATTGAATTATATAGAATCTGACAGCAGAACGTCCACCTCCAGTGTTGGATGCCCCCCACATCCTGTTTTAATTATTGGCTGAAATCAGGGTGCCCAATCTCCATGTCAGCATTTAGAGCCCCCCCCCAGCAGTGTGGGACACTGGGGAGCCCACTTCCAGTATCTCAAAATATTTTATTAATCAAATCCTGTAACAAGAAAACAGTCCCCGGATGTCTTTTTTTCTAACCTGAACCTTTTTCATCACTCAAGAATCATTGCTTGTCCATTTCATTGCCCTCCCCAGAACTTTAATGTTTTTCCCTGGTGTCTATTGTCCCCCCACCCTCCAATAACCCTGCCCCTTCATTTTCCTGGTCTCCCATGGCACCACCCACCCTCTGATTGCTGTCTCTGGGGAACCCACTCCCAGTGTCCCAAAATATTTTATTGATTAAATCCTCTAAAAAGAGAACAGTCACAGGATGTCTTTTTTAACCTGAAAAAAGAAAACTGTCCTTCGTTGTGCCTGCCATCACCCTTCCCCATCCTGAACTTCCCAATGTGCACCTACCAAACCACACCCCCTTACCTGATACTTACCACTGGAGATCATAAGTCATCACCTTCTGTGGACCAAGACACATCTGCAGTCTTCAAAGTCGAACCATGAACTGAGGATTAAAGGTAAGTGCTGTATAATGTATTTCATATAGAATACTGGATGGGTGACCATCCACAACAAGGCTGTGTTTCCATCGCGGGAGTCAATGGCATAATACAGACCTCGAGACCAAAGTTCGAGAGTTCTCTGATGCCATAGACTCCCGAGATGGAAACAAAGTTTTTGTTGTGGATGGTCACCCATCCACTATTTTATATAGTATATGGTGATCCTAAATGTGGACAGTGTCATTTCACATGGTTCACCCCTTGTGTTCACAGTGCTCCCGCATCGGTCCTCGGTACATTGATTTCTCTCCACTGTTGTCCCTAAAGAATTCAGTCTTCCTTGAGTCCCCAAAGTTACAGGTTCTCTTTGCCACAGTCCCACTCAGCTCCGACCCCCATAATTGCACCAGTAAAAAAAAAAAGATACAAAAATGAAGAAATACTGAAAACAGATAGCTTGGACACACAGAATCCGTGTCCAAACTGCTAGTAAACTGTTGGCCTGACCCGCTTGCTAAGCACCGCTGCCATTTAATCCTGTATTTTTTGAAGCCCACATGGAATCAGCCAAACAGGTGGCAGCACATGTCTGGAAAGTTGTTGTACTATTGATCTGATGTCAGAACGATAGCATAACAACTTTTTTGACCTTTGAACTGTTCTACAACAAGATTTTGAAAGCCACTGCTTTCTAGTCATAATAAGCCCTAACCATATACTATAATTGTATTTTGAATGTGTTTATAACTTTGCCATTTTAAGGAATTTTGTTTACAAATTTTCAACATGGCCTTTTTGGGACCAGTTGTCATTAACACACTGCAACTGTCATTTCATTAGTCTGTCCCAGAAGGTGATTCTGTGGTCACAGCATGAAGTCACCTTTTGGGACCAGATAACAAAATTTCACCATAAGTGTTCATGAGGTGGGGTCCCAAAAAGGCCATGTTTAACATTTGGTGAAGAAATTCCTAAAAATGGCTGAGTTATATATGTTTATTGACATTTTTCTCTGCATCTGGATAACTTTGGTAATTTTCAATATGTTGACTCTAAATTTTCAACATAGCCATTTTTTCACACCACCTCATGAACAGTATAGCTGTCAATTTTCACATCCTGTCATAAATGTGTTTTTGCACCTGTGATGCAGAATGTCATTTTGGCATGGATTTGAACATTTTCACCTATGGGGTTTATGAGGTGTGGTCATAGGAAGGCTATGTTGAAAGTTTGAGGTCAAAATATGAAAAAAAAACGAAGTTATGACCATTCATTGCAATTTCATTGTGCCCACTCCTAACTTCGGAAATGTTAAATATTTTTACCCCTGATTTTCAACACAGCTTTCTTATTACCCCACCTCATGTATGTCACAACTGTCATTTTTCAAATCCTTCCCCAAATGAGTTTTCGCACCGGTGACACAGAATGGGGTTGCAGTTGCGAAGAATTACATTTTAGTGGTGATTATAAAATTTTCTGTAACATTTACATGAGGTGGGGAAAAAAAAAAGCTAAGCTGACAATTTGATATATATATATATATATGTAATAGATAATCCACTCTAGGGTGTGCGGTCGCGCTCTGATATCCGCACGCCTTGGTGTGCGTTCAACCACCCAAGTGCATATATCAGAGCGACCGACACCCAGAGTGAGATTATCTATCTTATAAATGGAAATAAATGTTTTTGTGGGAGAACAAAAGTAGTCCCTGTGTGGCATAAATTAAAAAAAAAAAAAAAAGGTTTGTTGCATTTTGCTTATTTTTATTTGGATTTGTGTAAAAGAAGGACTGCATTTTGCCTTATTTTATTTAGATATGTGTAAAAGAAGGAGCGAGCTGAGGCTAGTGGCAGACAGAACTTTCAGTTTTATCACTGACTTGTAGCGTGACCGAGCGTGGTGAAAATGAAACGTAATGTGCAGCCAAACAGTGAAAGTAAGTGACACTCTGTAGTAGAAAAGCAAAGAAACTCTGCATTTCAGCTTATTTAAATTTAAAACTATGTAAAAAATCTGCCGTGTGAAGCAGTTGGAGAACTAGCACAAACTGAGAGTGTTGGCAGCATCGGAGACGTAATGCAGGGCAGAGCGAGAGTTGCTCTAGCAACTGTTGCTAGAGGAACACTCGCTCTGTCCTGCATAACGTCTCCGACGCTGCCAACACCTCGGCCTATGCTAGTTCTCCACCGCTTCCCACGGCAGCTTTGTTACATGGTTTTAAATTTAAATAAGTTGAAATGCAGAGTTTCTTTGCTTTTGTACTACAAAGTGTTACTTACTTTCACTGTTTGGCTGCACATTACATGTCACTTTTCACCACGCTCGGTCACGCTACACGTCAGTGATAAAACTGAAAGTCCTGTCTGCAACTCGCTTGAGCTGGGTACTTCTTTTAAACAATTCTGAATAAAACTAAGGTAAAATACAGTTATTTTACTTCTTCACACTGAGAGACATGCTTTCAGTGTCTGGGTGGTTATTAGGTACTGTTATTGACCACGCTCGGTCACGCTACATATGACTAATAAAGTGAAAGTGGTCCTCACTCGTTTTCCTCCCTGTAAAGAGGACGGCTTTATTGTAAGAATAGTAACTGAAAAGAAACAGGAATACAAAGCTCTTTTTTTTTTCTAGTCAATGTTAGTTTGAACTTTGGTTTGTGGGTGACTATCTGTGGTAGATGTGGAATGATGTGAGTACTGGTGAGAAGGTTTTAGAGGATAAAAAGTAGTTCAGGCGTGCGGTTGTGCTGGGAGGTGTGCGGTCGTTGGGAAATAATGCACGGTCATGTGACGCATTCTGTCCAATCATGTTAGTGGAATTTCTATGATTTTACCACCCCATTTTATAAATATATATGTATTTATCTATATATTCATTGCAAAAAAAACTCTGTTAATGCATCAGTTAGGGTTAATAGTACAGCTACAAAAGTTTGGAAATGTGCTATTAGGGTTCAAGACCCTCATTCTGTACCCCCCCCCACACACACACACATATACAAGTACGGGAAGGGCCAAGGCAACACAACCAGACTAAGTCTCATTGTATGAAGAAGATATGCCAACAATAATCTGTCATCATACTGTGCTGGCAGTATAGAGTTGATGATACTATATTTGTTTTTTCATTACAATGTTATGTGAAACAAGTACAGTGTTGTGATTATTGTGGTTACAGATGTGACAGAGTGGTGGAGTGTCTTACAATCTTGCATGCATCTTGCATGTGTGTGTGTGGGGTGGGGGGAATGTGGAGATAGGGTTTTGAACCCTAACAGCACACTTCCAAACTTTTGTTGCTGTCTATTAACCCTAACTGATGCATTAACAGAGTTTTTTGCAATTCATTTCCCTTATTTTTGAGAAAGTGTAATGTAAGCGGTGTGTGTTAGTAGGAGCGTGGGCCCTCCGGGCCCTGCACTCCCTTCACGTTGTCCAGTTTTTGGCATAATGGTATGCGCATGTGGGAGCACGTGCTCTCCGGGCCCTGAGCTCCCACTTATATATAACTATGGAGCCACAGAGCAGCCCTATAGGGCAAGGAACCCTTGTAAGACTAATTTGCTAATATCTCAGCAACCATAGCAGCTAGGGAAAAGAATTCCAGTGCTGGTGTAATCATGACAGCAAGTACTTCATGTGATATGAATTGACCAAATCCATATCTTGCACTGTTTACAAGCTAAGGACACCGAAATGCACTAAAAAGGCACCCCTTGAATCCTTGGAACATGTTTTTGCCAGTATCTCCATAACCATGGCAAGTAGGAAACAAATTCCACTTCAGGTGTCATTTATGATTTCCAGATTTGTTTCTACATATGCTGCCAGTAGCCAAACCTCTGTATCTTGCTTTGTTTTTGAGATATGGGCACCAAAAAATGTCACAGGCACCACAATGTTATCCTATGGGAAATTTCTCAACTTTGGAACACTGTAACATTTTGCCCCTTGAATGTTTTGTCATCAAACTACCAAAGGGCACATATGTATGACCAGGGCTTGCCACCCTGCAAATTTCAGCCCAGAAGACCTAATCGTTTTGTTGCAGGATGATGGCAAAGATTTGCATTTTTTTCAAATACTTTCACAAATCACAAAAGTTTCGAAAAAAGTAGCACAGAACTTTTATATTTGTGAAAGTATTTTAGCCATTTCTTTCATGATTTACAAAAGTATTTTTTTCCTGATGTTTAAAAAGCCATTTCTGGGAGGTTTTACTCCCCCCAAAAAGATAGGGCTGGTATCCTTAGGACCCGACTAGGTAAACCCAACAGTCAGTGTTTACCTAGAGGGTCGCAAATTTAAATGCCAGGCATTTTTTTCCCCCTCACTAACTGAAAACAAAATGGCTGAAGCATAAAAGCAAAAGGGCCATTTACAGAAGTAAAAGTGCATTTGTGAAACTTTTGTGATGCACATATATTTTTCCCCTTTGACTATAATGAGAAATTTGTTTTTTGAATAACTTTTTAACATTTTAATATTTTTACACCAAATCTTTAAAAGGCATATCAGTGACCCAGACTGCATTATCCCTGAAGATTTTGGACCAAACGGACAAATCATGCAGGCTGTGGGTGCGAGCAAAGAAACAATCAAAAAATAAATTTTTTGCATTTTGTGGTGTTCTGCAGCTCTGCAACCATATATCAGACCATAATACAACTTGCCAGATCCAGAGATCTATGGTACCAGACTGTGCATGCACAATTTCAGGCACATTTGTCATACAGTGGCCAAGTTATTAAGGTGCAAACTTTGAGATTTAACATTAAAGTGCTTACTCAACCCTAACTATACTGGCTGCAAGTATAATATAAGTAGTATTAATCACTCAAGACAGGAGGATATTTTCTAGGAATTAATGCATGGTTGGGGTGCATAAGGCCGCAGGCTGAGTGCTTTCCACCACCCAACCATGCATTAATTCCTGGGAAATACTCTCCTGTCCAGGTGATTAATGCACTTGTAACACGGGATGTGCAAGCTTGGTATTGTTTAGATATAGTTTAATTGAAAAGAAATTACATATACTTTTTTTATCAATTGCCATGTATTTCACAACGATGCCATGTGTTTCTGGAATAGTTGTTTATGTAGTTATGAAAAAAAATATTCCTTTTTTCACTGATGCTGGTTTCAATTGTTACACTCATTAGAACCTAGTTCAATATTTCACACTATGTTTGACATGGTGCATAAGTTTGCAAATCATTCATTTTGAACTCTAACACATTTGCTATGTATTGTGGGACACATTGCTCATTTATATACAGTGGCATGGTGGTTATGCAGAGAACATTTCTCAACCATTGTGTTTAGCGCCACTCGTTTTGTTTGATTATTGTTTTGTGGTGACCTGTTTTCTTTTCTATCCATTTACTGTTTCATGTGGCTTATTTGATGCCGCTCACTCTACTATGCATTTCAGTAGCCCAGCTGAAACACTCAGATGATGTGCCACACATCAGTTACATCGCGGTTCTGATCCTCCTCACATTTTGCAAAATCTATGGTGAGCTATGGGGAGATCAGATATCGACAAGGTGCTACATAACTGTTGCCTGTTGTTATCACTGACACTACAAATATTGTACCATCTCACGAGTGCACTGCTTGGTTGTGTGAAAACTACTGCAGGTCATTTCTAGGAAATCTTTCCCTCTCATGGGCTATAGCAGCATTATCCCACCGTGCATATCTAGGGAATTAATGCATGGTTGGAAATGTGCCAGTTGATGGATTTTGACCAATCATATTACTTGTTTCCACTCATTTCATTAATGCCATGTTACAAGTTTATATATATATATACATACATATATATATATATATATATATATATATATATATATATATATATATATATATATCTACGTGAAGGATGGGAGCACAGGGTCAAAGACCCTGTGCTCCCACAGTAAAAAGGATACTGTTATACTGTCTCATAAAAGTAAGGAAATAAGTTGCAAAAAATATTATTAATGCTTTAGTTATGGTCAAAGTGCAAAAGTTGGGAAATAAAGCATTAGGGTTTCCCTAACACCCCACCCTCCCAAACCAGGCAGGAGAGCAGATGTGGAATGTGCCTTGGACTTCTCAAGCCTAACGCTCACCCCATTCTCAGAAAATCTACACATCTGACCTCATTTACAGATGGAACAGGGTGAGTGTTAGGCTTGAAAGCAAGACACACCACTCCTGCTCTCCTGCCTGGTTTTAGGAGTGTGGGGTGTTAGGGAAACCCTAACACTTCATTTTCCAACTTTTTTCCATTTTGACCCTAACTGGGGCATTAACAAAGTTTTTTTGCAAAATATATTTAATATATGTAAAGATTGGGAAGTGAAGGAGGGTAACCTGGAGGGAAGGGGGAGAAAGAAGTGGTATGTGGGATGGGTACACCTGTCCACTTAAGAAATAATTAGATAGATAGATAGATAGATAGATAGATAGATAGATAGATAGATAGATAGATAGATAGACAGACAGATAGATATACAGATAGGCAGACTGAAAGAGATAGAGTGAAAGAGACAGTGTCAGAGAGATCAGGAGATGGCCAGCTCACTGCTTGAACTGAAGCTAGCTGCATGACTCCATGTGCATCTTCAGCAAAGCACTGCTGTACTCATACATAGAATGTGGGTGAGTGTTTCCTCTCACTAGCCAGGCACCCTAGATTTTGGCATGCCCTGAAAAAGTATTTCTGACATTTTTCTTTAAACAAACAGCAGAATCTAGCTAAACAGGTCATGTTTAGCTAGGTTCATGAGTTTGTTTGTTTTTAAATTCCTTTTTATGTATTTTTAATGTTTGTGAGTTTAAAGAAAATGGCAGCAGTCATGATAGGTATTTTTTGTCCACAAGTCAAGTAAATCATGAAAATAAGCACTAAACATTCCCCTTCTGCTTCACCAACCTCTGGGACTCTCTCACAACTTCCATCCACCCTGCTCCTTCTAGTCACACTCTGAAATCTCTTCTCCATGTTTTCACTATTTACTGTGCTCCTGCAGTTGCCTTCAACACTGGTCCCTGGGCTGCTACCTCACATCTTTCAAACATAAAAACTATACCTAACATTGCAGTCCCCCTTACTGCCCCAATTTAAACCTCCCCCTTATGCTTAGCACTATATTGTTGCATGCATCTTATTGTTTTACTGCACTTTACTGTTTGTATATTTTTATGAACGCCTATGATAAAGGACCTAGCAGTCGAAATGCATCAGGGGTACAGATTTTAGTGCTTTTAAATAAATAAAAACAGATGTTTCTTTTAAGTTTGGAGCCAAGTGTTCAATTTTATATTTTAGAGGTGAAGTGTGCCTGAATTTTGTGATGCAGTATATTTTTATTACTCTGAAGCACTGTCCATGTAATTGCTGATTGTTTACTTGTGCATATAGTATTGCATTCTCTGTTAACTTAGTATTTTTTGTAACTGCACTCTAGCTCCCCCCCAGATAAAGATGTGGGGAAGTTGAACTTTGCTGGGGAAGTTCACGCAAAGTGGCAAAAATTTGCACTTCGCGGAGCTTCGAGCCATTTTCCCAGACCTGAGAAACTTTGATTTCACCCGAATCATGAAGTTTTTGCAGCAAAGTATGGAATTTTGCCACAAGCTGTGGAATTTCACACATGAAATTCTACACTTCATGGTGAAACTTTGTACTTCGTGGTCAATCCGCACTCCGTGATTTGCCTGAAATTCATGAATTAATTTGTGGAGCGAAGTTTGCCAACTTCATTCATCTCTACTCCCAGACTATATCTGGAAATGAGCTGCTAACCTACAAAATTGGTGATATTCCATTCTCTAGTTTGAAAGGTATGTGGGGCTTAAAATTCTGAAGTTTACACAATTGCAAAATGTAATGTTAAAGTTTCTGAAAATTTTAAGAAATAAAACTCAGACACCTTAAAGGGAAAGGGAAATTGATTAACCAGGAAAGGCACACTAAGCCAGAGCTTGTTTCAGGGAGCAACCTGGGAGCACAAGGAAGTTAAGTGACTTGCAGGATTGATGGGATTCAGACCCAAGTCTCTAGGTTTGCAGCTCAGTGCCCTTGACAACTATGCTATACTGCCTCCAGAGACAGAGATTTTAAACTTGATACACTTCTGTATAGAGAGTGATAGAGTCTGCATTCTAAATGGGAAACAGTTTGGACAAGTATGTTTTAAATGAGACAAAAATAACTGAAATCACAATTTTGGCAAAATTTTATGAAATAGTCACAGAAATTATGTGATGTTTTGTGGATGCCAAATCATAATTTTGCCAGAATTTCACAGGTGGAAGATGAAGTTCAAACAGCCCTAACTCAGGCCTTCCCAAACAAAAGTATCTGTTGTTTCATAATATATAAAAAAAAAAAAACAGAAACCCACCGCTTGCCTTGGTTAGTTTTTAGTTACTGGGTGAAGGGATTTTGTTTTGGTTTTTAAATAAAAAAATGTAACTTTTTTTTTTTTATTTTATGTTTTAACCCCTAAAGTATTATATATAAAATAACACACGAGTAACCATGCACCATGCTATGTTTCAGTCTTGGGGTTCTGAAAACATCAGGGACCACATGAGCTTTGCTCTCAAGGTCACTATGATGTCATCAAAACTTCTCGATGGAAACTGTGCCTTGTTGAGCATGGTTACTCATATATTATTCTTTCTCTCTCTCTCTCTCTCTCTCTCTCTCTTGCTCTCTCTGTCTTTCTCTATCTCTAGATATAAAATACTTTTTTTTGTTATACATTTTATATGCCTGTTCCTCGGCTGGTGGGGTTGTACCTATGGTTCCCCACCATCCATCCAGTTATCTCTGCGGCCGCTGCCCCAATCTCAGCCAGGAGCTCTGAAATCCCTATGTTCTTCCCCTTCCTGGCCACATCTTGATGGGTATGTACCCCTCACTCTGTGGAAGATGGGGGGCATGCACACCAGGGGAGCTGCCTGGGTGTGACTAATGCAGCAGCACCAGATCCTTTCTTCATCGCACTCAGGGGACGGGCATTGATTTTTCCTGATTTTGTCCACTGCACAGCTGTGCAATGATGCCAAGGACCTCTGTGTACATGTCCACACCCAGCAAGTCTGGCATAAACCTGTATCAACCCCACAGTGGACCATGGCATGCACCAGCCCCCAGCCATCATCAGGAGCTGGTACTGCAGCAGTCATTCCCTCCTACCCTCCCTGGAGAAGGAGAGCAGTCCCTGGGTTGCTCAATCCTCTTCCTCCTCCTCCTCCCCGCCAGCCAACCCCCAGCACCCAAGGTTGCTCCCGACCCCAGGTTGATATAAAACTATGTTAATGCAGATATTAGGGCTGAAGAACTTAAAGTGCACAAAGTGCCAAAATGAAACAAATTGGGTTTCGAGTCTCAGAATTCTTTGCAAATCAGTGATGTACTGTTTATTGGGGTTCTCAACCCTACTGCCCATCTCCTCTCCCCTGCCCTTAGCCACATGACTCAAGCACAAGCTGCAGGTTCAATCCCATGCTCAATAGGCCTAGCGCTAGGATCTAGACAAGCATGGCATTCCACATGTCACCCACAGAATCATCAGTAATAACTTTCTTCACTCATTTTTATATTAACTACCACTTGGGTGAGGCAAAAACTAGATACTAAATTACATCACTAAATCCACCCCAGCGCCATTCCTGTTTTAACTGATGAATACATCACTTGGGTGGCTTCTAGACTCTGATTTAGTCAATTTATTCATAATATAAGTCAATCACATATGAAAAGCAAAAGCAAATATTATTCCCTTACTGTCTGACAATGGGTGGTCATTCATGGCATTTGATACCCCCACAGAAGCCTTCCTGACTCAGGTGTTGGGAGCATTTGTATTTAAAAAAATAATTTTACTTTTGCAGCCTCCAAGTGCCTGCCAAGCCTTGATAGATCACTTTCACAGTCCCCCTTCAACTTATACTTAGGCACCATAACTTAGCCAGTGGCACTCATGCCACCCACCTGCCTACACTGCCACCTCAGTAAATGCATTTACTTGGATCCCATGGTGGGTAACCAGCATAGCCTTAACCTCCATCTTGGATGGTCATCATCTCGTTGCCCATTGTTCAAACCAGTCTCTGATATCTGAAAAAAAATAATCAATAAAAGAAAATCCCCACCCTCACCCACAGTCTGACATCCATGCCACCAGTCTCCCCCCAACACCACCCTACTGCATACTTTTAAGGGCCCCACAGTGAGTAACTGGCATAGATATCCCTGAAGCTCTTTGGTGCCTCCTGCCCCCACCATCCCACTCCCCCTCTGCTGTCCCCTCACTCGTCTCCCTCCAAGCAGCTCTGTAGATCCATTAAGCTCCTTACAACCTTGCTACTGCTGGTGGCAGGTGACATCAAACTTAATCCTCTCCTCACCCCTACCTCACCATTATAATTTTCCAAAGGATTGTGGGTTGTCCACCTTTACATCTGCAGCTTCCTCTCAAAGCTAGATCTGTTACAGCTCCTCATGGCCAATGTCCAGCCAGATGTCCTTATCATCTTGGAGTCTTTGCTCTCTCACAATGTCCAATACTCTGCAAGAGGGGTAGTAGTGTTGCAATTTACCTATCCTCCATTATCCAAATTGCACCTGTGCTATCAGTCTCTTACCCCTCTCTGCCTATGAGCGGCTCCTACTCAAACTCATCCTCCCATTCTTAGCTACTCTTTTTGTTGCAAGTGTTTACTGTTGCCTTGGCCTGTCCCTTACATAAGTCATTGAATTCCTGTCATCCGTCTGCTTCCATTCCTCCTCTAGTGAGTTGCTGACACTTGGTGATTTTAACATTAATTGTCTCTCCATCTCTGCACATGAACTTTATCATAACATTAAATCCCCCCACTTTTTTAAACTGATTTCAGATCCCACTATCTTAATCATACTCCTTGAACCACATTGTTCTGGACTGGGCTCTCTGCTCCCCCTCCACCACCAAACTGTGGATGCAGGTATCTTTTCAGATGCCCTCAATGACCATCATATGGTGTACTGTGTGTGTACGATCCATTGCTGTAAAGCATCACCTAAAATCACCCTCCTTTGGTCATTCAAGTCACTGTATCTGTCCTCCCTCCATGTAAACCTGTCGGCCACTGATGGGTCCCACATTTCAACAGCTACCAACATTAACTCTGCCATTGAATTCTTCCATATCAAATTTCTGGCTATCTGGGACCACCATGTCCCTCTCAGGATCTGGGATTCCCACCTTCCCTGGGTCTTTGCTAAGCTGCTGGCCTTCCTTCAAGCTCATGACCTAGCCTGGTGGACCTATAGTAGCACCAGTTCCCCAGCAGCCCTGTAAAATAGCCAGACCCTTCATACTGCTTGCACCAAAGACACCAAGCTTGCATAATTTGGGGCTGGGGCAGGCAGTATAACCTAGAGATTAGAGTAATGAGCTGTGAATGAGCTTGATACATCCAAGAGAGCTGGGTTAGATTCCCACAACCTCCACTTGAATGCAATGTGATCATGAACAAGTCACAGCTTCCCCAGTGCCCCCAGGTTGCACCTGAAAACAAGCATTGTGCCTAGTCAACATTATACAGTTACAAAACAATAAAAATGATAGTGGAGCTGTAGGGCCACTACAGGTATATGGGTTGAGAAGGGTGTTCAATGTCAGCCTCCTAACTTTGCTCATTAATTATTTGGTACCATTTGACAAAATCAGCTGAAATTTTACATGTGTTGTCTAGGAGACAAGGTCTTGATCTGTGGAACATTTTGTGACAGCAGTTTGTGTGATTTCTGAGATCCACATATGTAATTTTCTGTAAACGTCAAAGTTTTTTTTTTTCCTATACTTAACATGGGTTTTTGTTTTTGCTTACCTACAGCCTCAATGGAATGGAATGTTTTTCCCCAAACTTGCAGGACACAGGTGTCATGTCCTAAGGCAGTACCTTTGAAAGGTCTAGTGAAAGAATATTAAATGGTTCCAGATTTATAAGGCTTTAACATTCTGTGTTTTCCCATTCTGCGCATGCACAGTAGATTTTCTGAGATAACTTTCTGGTGTGAAATGAAAAAATTGGATATCGCAGGACCCTTTTTTGTTTTCTCACCACTTGCTTGGATCAGCACATATCATTTTGTTGTGCCCTGAGAATCTCCATCTTGTTGCTTTTCTCCATGAACTAATAAGCATGGAAAATACATAAAAATTCTGGCATTTTAGAAACTAACAAGCACCTAAACCTAGCTAAATGGGCCCCATTTAGCTAGATTCTGATGTTTGATTTTTACAATAAGGGCAAGAAATACCTTTTTTAGGCACCCCAAATCCCAGGTGCCCAGCTTAGTCAGAAGAGACATTCACCCGCATTCTCTTTATGAGAACAGTTGGACTTTCTTGACTTTGGCAGCTGCAGCTGAAACTCTTGCTGCAGGCTGCAGTAAGAGCAGTGAGCTGCCATTTCCCAGTTGTCTAGTGGCACCCCACCCTCTGATTGCTGTCCCTGCAATTGAATTATCTTTCCCTGGTGACTAGTGTTACCCCTCCACCCTCCAAATCACCATCCCCATTGGTTTTGTGTCTTTTCCTGGTGTCTACTGGCACCCCCACCCTCTCATCACCATTCCCGTAATTGAATTATCTTCCCTTGGTGTATAGTGGCACCACTACCCTCTGTTCACTGTCTCCATTGGATATGTGTCTTTCCATGGTGTCTCTTGGTGCCTCTCACTCTCTGATTGCCATCCTTGTAATGAAATAATCTTTCCCTAGTGTCTAGTGGCACCTCCCACCCTCCAATCAGCATCCCCATAATTGAAATATATTTTCCTAGTGTCTAGCGGCACTTCCCACCCTCTAATCATCATCCTTGTTGGTTTTGTGTCTTTCTCTGGTGTCTAGTGGCAGCCCCACCCTCCAATCACTGTCCCCACAATTGATTGATCTTTCTGTGGTATCTAGTGGTAGTCCGCACCCTCTGATCACTGTCCTCATAATTGAAATATCTTTCCGTGGTGTTTAGTGGCATCCCCCACAGAAACATAGAAACATAAACTTTGATGGCAGATAAGGATCACTTGTCCCACCTAGTCTGCCCATTTCCCTACCTATTGGATAAGCTGCAGGTCCTAGTTAACCAGCAGCCTACTTCTTCCTACCCCCCACCAGAACTGCCTTATGTCTGTCCCATGCATTCTTGAAATCCCCCACTGTTTTTGACCTCATGACCTCCTCAGGAAGGGTGTTCCACCCCCACCCTCGGATCACCATCACTGTTGGTTTGTGTCTTTCCCTGGTGTCTAGTGGCACCCTAAACTTTCTAATGACCATCCCAATTGGTTCTGTGTCTTTCCTGGTGTCTAGTGAACCCCCACCCTTCGATCACCTCCCTCAACTGAAATAAAGAAGACAGTTCCTCAATGTTTTTTCCTGCAAAAAAAAAAAAAGGTTCCTCACCTATCTAACCCTTTACACCTCCACTCCTCAGCACCAACTACCCCCCCAGGTCACCCCCAACACACACACGCACTCTTACTCAGCTGAACAGGTCACGGGGTGAAGAGTCACTCTCCAGTGGAAGGCACAGCTTCCTGCTGGAATCACCAACTGCAGTATGAGAAACTAATGTAAGTGTGTTTCAATGTATTTCAATGTGGTTTTCAAATCTGATGCATAACATTGGCAGTTTTGCATATTTTGAGCTCATAATTTCAATATGGTCTTTTGGGATCCCTGCTCATGAACAATGGTGGTCGAATTACGCAAATCCATCCAGAAAGATGATTTTATGTTCACTTGGCACAATCACCTTTCGGGCAGGATTTGAAAAGTTTCACCACCCTTGCTCATGAGGCAAGGTCCTAAGAAGGCTACGGGTCAAAATATGTAAAAATGACAACGTTATGTGCATACATTGACATTTTAATATGCTCATTCATAATTTTGGTAATTTTAAATATTTTGACTGCTAATTTTCAACATAGCCATTTTTTTACACCTCCTCATAATTATGGCAGTTGTCATTTTTTAAATACTAGCCAAAATGTGTTCTTGCACCTGTGGTGCAAAATGACGTTTTGATGCTGCAGAATAATGTTTCAGTGGGGATTTAAAAATGTATTTATTTTTTATTTTTATTTATCACATTGTTTACTGGGTAAGCACACTAGGTCAAGGCCCATTTTCAGGAATGAACCAGAGCCACAACATCTGAGGCTTAGATGATATTACATTAAATATATACAAGACTTAACAAGTTAAACAACAGCATACAATACATTACAACCTAAAAACACTTATAAGCAGTTTGTTGCTACAGATAAAATGTTAGTTTAGATTTAAAATTAACATGACTATTTACATTCATGCAATTCTGAGGCAAGGTGTTCCACAACTTAGGTGCCTGTATGTTGAAAATCTGCTCCCCCATCAAGCCTGAGATTTTTGGTAAGACCAAGTAAGAAATTCATGAAGACCGTAGTGTTCTTACTTCTCCTTTAAATTCAAATAAATTAAATGGAGGGGATTGATGTCCAAATTTAGTTGTATTACTAAGCAAGCAGCCCAAATTATATATAAAATGTGACTTGGGTGATAACTATCCATTCTCACTGAATAATATACACTGATGGGTGTTAAATGGTTTAGGTGTAACAAATCTGCTCACCACATTCAAAATTTTGTTAACTAAGTTTAAATCATTAGCTGTCAGTGTTGTGAACAAAAATATGTTATGGAACAACATTTGCAAAAGCATGCTTTTTGATACAAAAAATAACAAGCTTCTCTTGTTAAGCAGTCCTTGATTATAAAATGCCTAACTTTTGATTAACTGTTTTAACAGTTTTCTTTATATGAGCTGAGAAAGTGAGATTTGAGTCCAATAAAACTCCCAAATATTTGGACTCCAAAACTTGTTGCAACATCTCACCAGCCAGGTCATATATTTGTAATGACTTCAATTTACTCAGCTTTGGTTTTGAGCCAAAAGGAATGCATTTTTTTTTTTTTTTTGTATTTAACATCAGGTGGTTTTTCATTAGCCATTATTTAAGGTAGAAAAGTTATTATTCAAAGAAACATTAATTTAATCAACCAGTGTTGAGCTAGTAAAAAGAATAATGTCACCTGCATAAAGTAATAAGTTTGACCTGGAAGGAATTTTGAAATGGGGTCAATGTATAATGAAAGCAACAGGGGTCCTAAAATGTTCCATTATATGTGTCTGAGACAAGGCACTGCCAAAACTAACCCTCAAAGGGTGATTCGGAAGGTAACTTTTGAACCATGCACAAGAATTTTGCACCAGGCCAATGTCCTTCACTCTCCAGAGCAGCATGGCATGATTTACCAAATCAAAAGCTTTTGACAGGTCTACAAAAACTTCACTGGTTAACCTTGCTAGGTCCATCAGTGAAACAAGCCAGAGCAGTACCTGTGCTGTAAGACTTACGAAAGACCTGCTGCTCTGAAGAGCGAATTCCACCGACCTCAAGGAACTCAGAAAATTTGCCCATTTATAGTCTTCTGCAGCATTTTACTGAAATGGGGACAAACCTTGGCCAATAATTATCAGAATCTTGCAGAGAAGCAGACTTGGGTATTGGTTTGATTACTGTTTGTTTCCATACATCAGGAAACTCTCCAGTGATCAATGAAAGATTAAAGATTTTAGTAAGAGGCCAGTAAATAGAGGTGGTAATAGTTCATGAGGTGGGATAATTAGATGGCTATGCTGACAGTTTGGTCTACAACTATTGTAAACTGCCCAGGTTATGAGTGAACATTGTAGTAAATAAAATCTAAATAAATTAAATACTGTGAATACATTTCAATGTTCCCTTATAACTTCACTAATTTTAACTATTTTGACTCCAAACTTTCAACATAGTCATTTTCCACATCACCTCATAAACGTGACACATATCATTTTTAAAACCTTGGATGAGATGTGTTTTCACGCTTTTGTTGCAAAATGACATTTGGCCAGCATACACTAAATGGTACATGGCGTGTTTATAAGGTGAATCATAAAACAAGTATCTTGAAAATTTGGGGTCAAAATTAAAAATAAAATATAATAATTGTTAACAAACTTTGTGCGTAGTGCCATTCTTGACCACAATGGGTATGCTTTGTGATCCCATGTTGGTGAGCTGAGTTTGGGGGTCAGCTGAATGACACAGCTGGATGGGGTGAGGGTGGGGAGATGGTGCCGTTATGCAACACCCTCCCAGCCAGGGAATGAAAGGTGCAGGGTTGTGCACATGGGCCTGGGTACCATATTGCGAAGACAATTCTTCTCTTGGCATAGGGCTCTGCACCCCACCCCAACCCCTTGGGAGGCAGATGGCCCTGTGCATTGTCTGACAGATGCACTCTTTGAATGGTTCATCTGGACCTGCGACCACATAGAAGTGCAGGGATCACAGGATCCTGCACTTCAACAGCCCATCAGACAGCCCCATGAATTCTTCACATCTGTCATTGCACCAAACTGCAGGGCCCACAATTTGCAGGCCCTGCCCTTCTGTAGATGGATGGAGTCTTCTCTTTATGCAGGGCATCTCTGCATGAATAAGCATACTATTCCGCTATCTCAAAAAGAAAGAAAATTATTTGAAAATAACTTCATTAATGCACCAGTTAGTGAAACTCAACACCATAAAAGTAGGTAAATGTGGTGTTAGGGTTTCCAACCCTAATACCACCCACTCCCTAAGCAGCAAAAGGATACAAATATTAGGGTTTTGTGTCTCTGGAGCTTTGGCAAATCAGTGGTGGGGTCTTCCTTGGGGTTGTTAACCCTAATGCTCACCCAATTCTGTGAGCAAACAACATCACACATGATTTCCTTTGTTCATGCAGATCCCACAGCAGACAGAGAGGGTTTGATTCCCACATCCTCCACTTGCATACTGTGTGACTCTGTGCAAGTCATTTAACCTCACTAGTGCTTCTGGGTCACAAACTCCAAAGATTGTACAAAACCACAACAACTGATTTTAGTTTAGTAGTCCATCCATTTTTATTGTGCTTTTCTCAGCATGGACAATTGCCAAAACCCCAGAAATTAGATGTTAAGCCTTCATCTGATGAAGGCTTAATGTTAAACACTGAGGCGTTGGTGATGTGACGTCGTGCTGGCACCTAATGGAGTGGAAGGACTACTAAACTAAAATCGAATATGCTTTGAAGCAAGTGTGTGCAAGACTTTGGAGTTTATGTTATGTGTAGGGCTGGCCGCCCTTTCCTTGCACCTGCCCTGCACCATGGATATGCAGTTTATACAACTTCAGAACAGGTTTGCTCTTGGGTCACCCCTGAAAACAGGCACCTGTGCCTAGTGGGCCTTACCCGGTTACTAAAGTATAGCATAAAATATCTTGTTCTCTCCTAACTCTCTCTCCTTTCCAAGACCCCTCATCCTTTTCCCTCCTTTTCAGTCTGGCTTCAGGAAGTCCCACTCCACATCCACCTCCCTCCCCCGGCTCACTGACTCCATCCGGTCTGATATGGGCAAGGGCCAATTCATGTCTATCTTCTTTGTTGACTTTGCCAAAGCTTTCAACACTGTGTCACATCCCCTTCTCCTCAACAAGCTTACAGCAGAGGAGCTCTCTGCTTCCTCGATCAGCTATTGCCACTCCTACCTTGAAGGCAGGTCACCAGCTATCCAAACAAGTTCTCCAAGTCAGAAAAACCCTTCCCCACCACTCCCAATCTGCTCTGGCATTCCCACAGTTCTGTCTTGGACCCCATACTCTTCTCCATATTCCTAAATGACCTCCTTTCAGACTGTTCCTCTGTACCCATCCACATGTACCAGATGACACTATGCTGTCTGCTTCTGATTTCTCTGCTGCTGACCTTTCTGGGTATCCCGTGATATGGGTGAGTCAAATTGAGGGGCTCAATCTGAGTGCCTGTGATATAAGCCGGTCTGAAAGGATAGTGAGGGGTGGTAACAGTGAGTGTGAGAGTACAAGAACCACAATGGGAAGAATGCAATGACTGAGATAGGGCATATATAGAAACATAGAAACATAGAATTTGATGGCAGATAAGGACCGCTTGGTCCACCCAGTCTGCCCATTTCCCTACCTAATAGATAAGCTGCAGATCCTAGTTAACCAGCAGCCTACTTCTTCCTGCCCCCACCCCCTAGAATTGCCTTATGACTGTCCCATGCATGCTTGAATTCCACCACTATTTTTGACTCCACAACCTCCTCTGGAAGGCTGTTCCATGCATCCACAACCCTCTCTGTGAAAAAATACTTCCTTAAATTACCTCTGAGCCACCTCCCCATCTTCAAATTGTGCCCCCTTGTTCTTGCACACCTCATTTTTTGAAAGATGCTACCCTCTTGGACTTTGTTGATTCCCTTGAGGTACTTGAAAGTTTCTATCATGTCCCCCTCTCCCTCCTTTCCTCAAGGCTATACATATTAAGCTCCTTAGTCTCTCTTCATATGTCTTCCAGTGCAGACACTGCACCATTTTAGTTGCCCTCCTCTGGACAGCTTCCATCCTGTCTATGTCTTTGCGGAGATTGGGTCTCCAGAACTGCACGCATTACTCCAGATGGGGTCTGACCAGCTGTCTGTACAGAGGGATAATAACTTCCTGTTTTCTACAGGTGATGCCTCTCCCTATGCATCCCAGTATCCTCCCAGCCCTCCTTGCTTCCCTCTCACATTGCTTGCCCAACTTTAGGTCATCTGATATTACTATCCCTAGGTCCCTTTCCATTTTTGTTGTTGTTAGTATCTCACCCCTCATTGTGTACTCTTCCCTGGGTTTTGTTTCCAGGTGCATTATCTTGCACTTCTTAGCATTGAACCTAAGCTGCCATACATTTGACCATTCCTCTAACCTTGCCAAGTCCCTTCTCATCCTTTCCACCCCACCTTGTGCATCAACTCTGTTGCAGATCTTTGTGTCATCTGCAAGTGACATACTTTCCTTCCAGTCCCTCTGCAATGTAAACTATAAAGACATTGAAGAGGACCGGTCTAATACTGAACCTACGTTGCCCACTAGTAACCCCCCTTTCTTCAGAGTGGACTCCATTTACTATTACTCTCTGTGTCCTATTCTCCAGCCAATTCTTTACCCAGGCTGTCATCTTGGGACCCACTCCCAGGATGGCCAACTTCTGTATTAATCTTTTGTGCAGAACTGTGTCAAATGTCTTGCTAAAGTCTAGGTAGGCCATGTCCACAGCCCCTTCCTGATCTACTACTTTGGTCACCCAGTCAAAGAAATCTATCAGATTTGTCTGGCATGACCTTCCCGCTGTGAATCCATGCTGCCTTGGGACCTGTGCCCCTCTGGCCTGTAGATACTCGACAATTCTTTCCTTCAGAAGTGATTCCATCATTTTCTCTACCACTGAGGTTAAACTAACAGGTCTATAGTTTCCTGCTTCTGCCTTGCTCCACTTTTTGTGAAGGGAATCACATCTGCCCTCCTCAGTCCTCAGGTACCACCCCATCCTCCCATGATTTGTTAAGCGGGTAGTCAGTGGTGTCACTAGTTCTACCCTTAGTTCTTTTAGAATTCTGGGATAGATCCCATCAGGCCCATTGCTTTGTCCACCTTCAGTTTTAAAGTTCTTTCCAGAACCCTTTCTTGATAGTGGGCTGGTATCAACTTCTGTATCCAGAGTGTTTCTACTGTTTGTTTTAGGTACCTCCCCTCTTCCTTTGTAAATACTGAGCAAAAATATTTGTTTAGTATCTCTGGCTTTTCACAGTCACCCTCTGCCCACCCTCCCTCCTCCCCTTTATTAAGCCTCACTATCCCTCCCTTGGTCTTCCTTTGCTCCTGATGTACCTATAAAGGTTTTATCCCCTTCTTAACCGAGTTGGCTATTTTTTCCTCGGTTTGGGCCTTTGCTGTTCTGACTACCTTCCCAGCTTCCTTTTGCTTTAACTGATATAGTTCTCTGTCCTGCTCCTTCTGTGATTCCTTGTACTTCCTAAATGCGTTGTTTTTCTCTTGAACCTTCACTGCCACTTCATTTGAAAACCATAGTGGTTTCTTACATCGTTTCATTTTGTTTATTTGCTTCACACAAAGGCTTGTTACCTCAGTGATGGTAGATTTTATTATTCACCATTGTTCTTCCAATCCTCCTTCCTGCCCATTTGCTAGTGCATTCCTTAGGCACTCACCCATTTTGGCAAAGTCAGCCCTCCTA
Source organism: Neoceratodus forsteri (assembly GCA_016271365.2). Classification (NCBI taxonomy): domain Eukaryota; kingdom Metazoa; phylum Chordata; order Ceratodontiformes; family Ceratodontidae; genus Neoceratodus; species Neoceratodus forsteri. Next base: position 452,422,898 of record CM057452.1, on the reverse strand, counting down.
AAGTTCAGTACTTTTGCCTTTGTATGACTTGACTTTATTGCTGTGTTTATTGTGAACCATACTGTTCGATGGTCTGTAGTTCCCAGATGGCTACCCACTTCTACATCTGTGATCCTCTCTTCATCTCCATTTGAGAGAACCAGGTCTAAGATTGCTCCCTCCCGAGTGGGCTCCAATACTAGTTGTCTAAGGCATGCCCCCTGTAGTGCATCTAGAATAACCCCACTCTTCAAAGTGGCTGCTGCAACTGCACTCCAGTTAACATCTAGCATATTCAGATCACCCATCAGCAATATCTCCCCTTTTTCTGCCATTCTAAGTATACTTTCTGTCATTTCCTTGTCCATTTCCTCCCCATGAGAAGGGGTCTGTATACAACCCTGTGCGGATTGTGGTTCCATTGCGGTCTCCAAATTTACCCACAGTGCTTCTTCTCCTCCCTGTTTTCCCTTTTGTTCTGTTGCTTTGATTCCTTCCCTTATGTAAGAGCTACTCCTCCTCCTCTTTTACCCTCCCTGTCCCTCCTGTACATAGTGTATCCTGGTATGTTTACGTTCCAGTCATGGTTTTGTGTGTACCATGTTTCTGTGACTGCCATGATATCCAGATGTTCCTCCTCCATCAACGCCACTAATTCAGGAAGCTTATTACTCAGACTACGGGCATTGGTACTCATTGCTCTCCATTTTTTGATGGCTTTTCCTTCTGTTGTAGCATCTCCCACTGACCTTTCTACCTCAGTCTTTTTCTCATTTAGTACCCTGCTTTGTAGGGAGAGGCTGGGATTTTCCTGCTGCTTATCAATGCCTCCCCTCTTGACTAGTTTAAAAGCTTGCCAATGAAGCATTTAAACCAATTGAAACATAGAAACATAGACTATGACAGCAGATAAGGACCGCTAGGCCCATCTAGTCTGCCCATTTCCCTACCTACAGGATAGGCTGCAGATCCTAGTTAACTAACAGCCTATTTCTTCCTGCCCCCCACAAGAATTGTCTTATGTCTGTCCCATGCATTCTTGAATTCTCCCACAGTTTTAGACCCCACAACCTCCTCAGGAAGGCCATTCCATGCATCCACTACCCTCTCTGTGAAATAATACTTCCTCACATTGCCTTGAACTGCCCTCCTTCTATCTTTAAATTGTGTCCCCTTGTTCTTGCAAGTCTTTTTTCTGAAAATGCTACCCTCTTGGACTTTGTTGATTCCACTGAGGTACTTAAAAGTTTCTATCATGTCCCCCCTCTCCCTTCTTTCCTCAAGGGTATACATATTAAGCTCCTTTAGTCTCTCCTCACACGGCTTCTCTTGCAGACCCTGCACCATTTTAGTTGCCCTCCTCTGGACTGCCTCTCTCCTGTCTATGTCCTTGCAGAGATGGGGTCTCCAGAACTGGACACAGTACTCCAGATGGCGTCTCACCAACTGTCCGTACAGAGGGATAACAACTTCCTGTTTTCTGCTGCTGATGCCTCTCCCTATACATCCCAGTATACCCCCAGCCCTCCCTACTGCCTTCTCACATTGCTTGCTAACCTTAAGGTCATCTGATATGATTACACCCAGGTCCCTTTCCTTTTTTGCTGTTGTTACTACCTCCCCACCCATTGTGTATTCTTCCCCTGGGTTCTTGTTTCCCAGGTGCATTATTTTGCACTTCTTTGCATTGAATCCTAGCTGCCATACTTCTGACCATTCCTCCAGTCTTGCCAAGTCCCTTTTCATCCTTTCCATGCCTCCTTGTGTATCAACCCTGTTGCAGATTTTTGTGTCATCTGCAAAAGGCACACTTTTCCTTCCAGTCCCTCTGCAATGTCACTGATGAGGACATTAAAAAGGACTGGACCCAATACTGAACCCTGCGGTACCCCACTAGTAACCCCCCTTTCTTCAGAATGGACTCCATTTACAATTACCTTCTGTGTCCTGTTGTCCAGCCAATGTTTTACCCATGCTACCACCCTAGGTTCCACTCCCAGGCTGGTTAATTTGACTATTAATCTTTTGTGTGGGACTGTGTCAAATGCCTTGTTAAAGTCTAGGTAGGCCATGTCCACAGCCCTTCCCTGGTCTACTACTTTGGTCACCCAGTCAAAGAAATCTATTAGATTCGTCTGACATGACCTTCCTGCTGTGAACCCATGCTGCCTTGGGTCCTGTGCTCCACTGGCCTCTAGGTACTCGACTATTCTTCCTTCAGAAGTGACTCCATCACTTTCCCCTACCACAGAGGTCAGACTGACAGGTCTGTAGTTTTCTGCCTCTGTCTTGGACCCACTTTTGTGAAGGGGAATCACATCCACCTTCCTCCAGTCCTCGGGTACCACACCATCCTCCCATGATTTATTAAAAAGAGTAGCCAGTGGTTTCACTAGTTCCTCCCTTAATTCTTTTAGAATTCTGGGTGAATTCCATCAGGACCCATTGCTTTGTCCACCTTCAGTTTTAGGAGTTCTTGCAGAACCCTTTCTTCTGTGAAAGGACTGGGATCGACCCCCCTATCAAGAGTGCTTCTGTTAATTGGATTAGGCACTTCCCCCTACTCTTTTGTGAATACTGAGCAGAAATATTCGTTCAGTATTCCTGCTTTTTCACTGTCCCCCTCTGCCCACCCACTGTTCATTCTATTCAGCCTCACTATCCCTCCCTTTGTGTTTCTACACTCGCTGATGTACCTATAAAAGGTTTTATCCCCCTTCTTAACTGAGTTGGCTATCTTTTCCTCAGTTTGGGCCTTTGCTATTCTGACTTTCCTCCCTGCTTCCTTCTGCCTTAACTGGTACAGATCTCTGTCCTACTCCTTCTGTGTTTCCTTATACTTCCGGAATGCTATCTTTTTCTTCCTGACTTTCACAGCCACCTCTTTTGAGAACCATAGTGACTTTTCTTTCATTTTGATTTGTTCATTTGCTTCACACAAGGCTTGTTGCCTCTGTGATGGCAGTTTGATAATTCCCCATTGTTGCTCACACCTCCTTCTAGCCTGTTTGCTAGTGCTTTTCTGAGGCACTCTCCCATCTTGCCAAAGTCAGCCCTCCTAAAGTCCAGTACTCTCACTTTTGTATGGCTTGACTCTGTAGCTGAGTTTAACGTGAACCACACTATTTGATGGTCACTTGTCCCCAGATGGCAACCCACTTCTAGATCTGAGATCCTCTCACTGCCCCCATTTGAAAGTACGAGGTCTAAGATTGCTCCCTCATGAGTGGGTTCTGAAACTAGCTGTCTAATGCCTGCCACCTGTAGGGCATCAAGAATGGCCCTGCTCTTGGATGTGGCTGCAGCAAATGTGTTTCAGTTAACATCTGGCATATTCAGGTCTCCCATCAACAGTATCTCCCCTTTCTCTGCCATTCTAAGAATGCCTTCTATCATATCCTTGTCCATTCCTTCCCCTGACATGGGTCTGTACCTAACCACTGTGTGGATTGTGGTGCCCTTTCCAGTCTCCAAGATGACCCACAGTGCCTCCTCTCCTCCCTGTTTACTCTTTTGTTCAGTTGCTTTTATCCTTCCTTTACTTGAGAGCTACTCCTCCCCTCTTCTCCCCTGCCTGTCTCTCCTGTAGGTTATGTACCCTGGTATGTTAACATCCCAGTCATGGTTCTCTGTGTACCATGTTTCTGTGACTGCTACAATATCCAGGCATCCCTCTTCCATTAAGGCCATCATCTCAGGAGCTTGTTGCCCAGACTACGGGCATTGGTACTCATTACCCTCCATTTCCTGATGGCCTTACTCCCTTTTGCCCCATCCCTGTCCTTCTTACCTTTGTCACTTTCTTCATTTACCCCTGCCCTTCTCCCTATCAACACCTCTATGTTGGTGTTTGCTGCACTTACTACCATGATTATTTTGGGGGGGCTAGGATTTTTCTGCTCCTTTCCAGTGCCTCCCCCCTTGGATAGTTTAAAAGCTTGCAAATGAAGCATTTAAACCTATCACTTAGGATCCTGGTTCCCCTCCCTGACAGATGCAGCCCATCATGCCAGTATAGGCTTGCATCACTCCAGGTGGACCCCCAGTCCCCAATGAAGCCAAATCCCTGAGCTCCACACCAGTTTTTCAACCACTGATTGAATCCCATGGTGTGGAACACCCTAGCCTCTCCTATGCCATAGATAGGTAGCACCTCTGAGAAGGTTACCGTGCATGCTACTTGACTAAGGCCCCTTCCCAATTCCACAAACTCTTCCTGCACTTTTCTAATCCCTTTCTTAGCCAGGTCATTTGTCCCTAGGTGGACAATGACATCCAGCTCCCTCCCCTGTGCAGCTGCTCCGGCAATCCTGAGGATTCGCTTCCTGTCCCTGCAAGCAATGGTGCCAGGCAGGCACCTTACCTCCCTCTCCCCTTCCTCCCCCAGTTCTACCTTCCTAACAATGGAGTCCCCCACCAGGAGTTGTTTCCTTTCCCTGCAGGGTCCCCTGTCACCCTCCTGTGGGTCTTCTTTGTGGAGGTTCCCAGCATCCTCCTTGGTCTCTACTGTGGGTGCCTCCATAGAGGAACCACACTTGCCAGAATGGCGCAGAGGTGTGGAGAGGTACAATGGGAGGGATGCACCTCTGTTCCACCACCCTCACCCTCCCTGAGCCCACTGTGGTCCAACCGCTCCTCTTTCTTGGCAACCTCTGAGGCAACAGCAGTGGCACTGGTGGTACCTGGATGGAGGAGGAGGTCCCACAAATCCTGGCCAACTCAGCCTGGAGATGATCAACCTCCTGCCTCAGCCCAGAGAGGTGCCTGCAGATGGGACAACACCGCATCCTCCAGAACATCTCCCGGAAGACTGCTGCTCCACAGCCACTGCACTGCATCACTCCAATCATGTCTTATTTCTGGCCCCTTAACTGTTTGCAATCCTTACTCTTTCCTCTGTTTTTTTTCTCTCTCTCCTTACTTTCTGCCTGTGTGCCCTTTAAGCTCCTGATTGTCCTGTTCTGAGACAAGAATATTCTATATTTTGCAGTAGACTACTTACTTGCACAGAGGCTGACCTCCAGCAGCTAGAGGGGGCTGGAGAGCTACTCTTGCCCTTCTAGGATGGTGGGTCCTTGGTGGTTCTGTGATCACTCTTCCTGCCCCTAAACAAAGATTCCTGTTGTCAGTCAAATTCTGTGCCTATAAAAATAGAACTAGCTTTGGGTAGGGGGGTGGAGGGGAGGAAGGCGGGTAATATAGTCCCAGCAGAGAAGTTCAGTCACACAGCAGTCCTTTCTCCTGGTGTCTTCTGCCAAGCTATTAGCAGAAACTTTCTAAGGCAGTCTTTAAATGTAGCTTCCTTCTAGCTAAGTCACTCCCCCTACTTACCAGATCTTTCTTCAAGTAATTTAAACCTCACAGCAGTTAAGTCCTTTCAGTCACCTGAGATTTACACCTAGATAACTCTTCAGATACCCATTCAGTTCAGTTAACCCAAACACACACTTTATTTTGTATGTTAGTTTTTTTTACCCTAAATTAAAAGTCAAATACAAAAGTTCTTCTACTTTAGTCCCAGCAGAGAAGTTCAGTCACACAGCAGACCTTTCTCCTGGTGTCTTCTGCCAAGTGATTGCTCAAAAGACTTGTTCTCTCCCTGGACAGATGCAGACCATCCTGCCAGTATAGGCTGGTGTCCCTTCAGGTGGAACCCCAGTCCTCAATGAAGCCAAACCCCTGTTCCCCACACCATTTTTTCAACCATTCATTAAACTGCATGGTGCAAAGTACCCTTGCCTCACTCATGCCATTGACAGGCAGCACCTCTGAGAAGGATACTGTGTGTGCTACTTGTCTTAGGCCCCTCCCCAATTCTACAAAGTCCTTCTGCACTGCTCTAATCTCATGTTGAGCTAAGTCATTTGTCCCTAGGTGGACAATGACATCCAGCTCAGACTCCTGTACAGCTGTTCTCATGATCCTGAGGATGGGCTTCCTCTCCCCCAAGCCATGGCACCAGGCAGGCACCTTACTTCAGTTTTCCTGCTCCCCAGTTCTATCCCTTAATAATTGGGTCCCCACCAGGAGCTGCTTCCCTTTCCTTGTGGTGTCCTCTGCCTCCTTCCTGTGGGCCTCCTTTGTGACAGTTGTCCTCAGCTTCCTTAGTCTCCTCTGTGGGTGCATCCATAGGGGAGCTATGCCCCCCCAGAATGGTGTATGGATTGTGGAGTGGAACAACTGACTGGGTGTGCCTCTGTTCCACCATCTTCACCCTCCCTGAGCCCACTGTGGTCCAACTGCTGTGCTTTCTTCGCAACCTCTGAGGTAGTGGTGGTGACGCTGGTGCTCCCTGGATGGGGGAGGTTCCTCTACTGTCTAGTGTGGTCTGGGAAGGTTCCTTACTACTGTCAGTGTGGCCTGAAGACAGGCAACTTCCTCCCTCAGGGCAGAGGTTGTCTGCAAATAGGGCAGCATCTCAGCCTCCAGAAAGACTCCCAGAAGACTGCTGCCCCACAGCCATTACATTGCTACTCCCCATGTTTATCTACTTTTTTTGTGTGTGTGTTTGTGTATGTGATTGGTTTGCTATATAAAAATATATATATTATACAATGTGTATGCTTATATTGTCAGTGCAGTGTGCTAGAGAGGATATGACAGTGATATGCACCTTGCACTCTTGAGGAAATGATGTCAAGAACCCCAGGTATAGGAACTATTTCCAGGGGTGGGTGGGGTGAGGATGGGAAGGGTTTGGGCCTAAACTGTGCCCTCACAAAAGAATCAGCTAAGAGCTCTGACCCACCGCTGCGATGAGTGCCTTCCTGTCAGCAAGATACCCTACACAACAATTTGACAGAGAAAATACCCTGTTAATCAAATGCCTCATCTGTTTGACACCCCAGTGGAATGGACCAGCTACCCTTAAGGCAGTGTGCCTTGGATATATTGTGGTGAACCCATTAAAATAAAAAAATATTTAAAAGACAAAGAACCTCTGTGCGCAAACACTGAGGCAAGGGTTACCCCAAAGGGCATTTGGCTGGGAAGCCAAGTTTCAAGAAAATACAAAATCACACATGCCCACACAGTGCAAAGCATCATGGGCTGTATATGCAAATCACCACAGAATGTTATGCTGGTCCAACTTTAAGCAGAATTGCATGGTGCCGAAAGGCCTCTCACACAGTGTGCAAAGGGTGCTAACAGAAGACATAGACACGTGTTTTGTCCTACCAGGACTCATCAGTATGCCTCATCTCTTTGACACCCCAGTGGAATGGACCAGCTACCCTTAAGGCAGTGTGCCTTGGATATATTGTGGTGAACCCATTAAAATAAAAAACTATTTAAAAGACATTCTGTGGTGATTTTCATATGCAGCCCATGATGCTTTGCATTGTGGAGACATGTGTGATTTTGTATTTTCTTGAAACTTGGCTTCCCAGCAATGCGCTGAGGTAACTCCTCCTCAGTGTTGCCTGAAATTCTTTGTCTTTAAATCGTTTTATTTATTGGTTCACCTTCAAACACTACTATAGGAGCTAATCCATTCCTGAAATATCAAACGTGGCATACTGATAGTCCTGGTAGGATGAAACAAGTGTCTATGTCTTCTGTTAGCACCTTTGCACACTGTGTGAGAGGCCTTTCGGCACCATGCAATTCTGCTTAAAGTTGGACCAGCATAACATTCTGTGGTGATTTGCATATGCAGCCCATGATGCTTTCATTGTGGGGCATGTGTGATTTATATATATATATATATATATATATATATATATATATATATATATATTTATTTATTTTACCAGGAGAGACACACTAAGCTGAAAGTCTGTTTACAGGTGCAACCTGGGAACACAAGGAAGTTAAATGACTTGCTTAGGGTCACACAGTATGCAAATAGGGGCTGTGAGATTCAAACCCAGGTCTCCAGGTTTGCAGCTCAGAGCCTTAAACCACTGTGCTATTCTGCCACTTGTTGTTTGGGTACTTAAATGTTTTTTTGGGGGGAGTTTCCCAATATCCTGAATTTATGCCCTATGCTTCCCCACCCTCCTGATTGTTGTCCCCCTGTCTGCAGGTTGCCCCCGACATTCTCTCCCCTGATGACTTGATACCCCCCGGATTGCCCTTCTGGAGTTTTCCCCAGTACCCCAGTGTCAGGCCCCCCCCCAGAGTTGATTATAATAATAATGAGTGGTGCAGGGGAAAGCTCCCCACATAAAACTTTAGTACCTATCACCCCCAGAGAGTATGCTGTGGACCATCACTGTCTTTGGGTCTGCTTTAGTGCACTTCACCTTTTCTATATTCAGCAATGTGCACTCTCTGATTTTCATGGTGATGTTGTTGCACTGCTCATATCACATGGAACCCCTTTCTGTCCATCACAAACAGGATTTCAGTTGTGGCCAGCACTGATTCCATTCCATTTTTATGTCTCTCAATGCCAAGAAAATGGTCTTTATGACCTTTGGCTTCTGGTAGAGGCTGGCCAGGCTCTCTCCCCTTCCCCCCATTGGTACTACCATTGAGGATGTCTTCTCCTATAAGTATCTTGGAGTCTGACAGGAATGTCACCTCAACTTCTCAGCATACATTGATGCCATCCTCCTCAAGCACCACCCCAAACTGGGTGCGTTCTGCAGAAACCAAGCCAGTATCACACTCACTGCCTGCCAAGAGCTAGTCATGAAGATGATCCTCCCTATCTTTGACTATGGTGACATCTTCTACAGTGCAGCTCCCCAGTCCACTCTTATTAGACTGAACCCCATCTTTAACTCTTTCTCCCACTTTGCCTCAGACTGTCCTCCCCGTTCATACTACTTCTCTTTCTTTTCCTCCCTTCCTTTCCCTAGATGCCAGATGCCATGCCCACTGTGGCACCTTCAGCTCCAAATTCTAGCTTGAATCTCTCCCTCCCTATGATTCCTACCTGCTATCTTCTCCCTTCTTCCTACCACTCTGGAACACTGTTTCCCATTCCCATTCCCTCCCTCTAAGAAAGCTTCCCCTTGCCAAGCTGCCTTCTCGTATTGTTTTCCTAAACTGATCCTCTTTGCCCATGTCTATCCACTCAGCCATGCCCTTCTCATTTCTCAGGTCCCTTCCTTCTGATTTGACTATCCCCTACTGCAACTGTTCTTGACCACTGACCCTTGTGTTTCCCCCTTCCTGTTTTGTTGTTACCCCCTTGCCCCCCACCCAGGTGTCAGCATTTTCCTACCCACCCTAGGCTAAACTGCTCCAAATTCAATTATTCACATCTGGGAATATTTTACTCCTGTATCTACCTAATCAAACTGATTTAATAACTCTACACACCTTTGCAGTCTGAGTGGTAATAATCTGCTCCTTATGTGGCATTGCTCCAGGTGCAGTATTTGCACTTGTACCTTAATTTGCACTGTTGTACAATTTTATCTTGTGCTGACCTATCTGCCTGTATATCATGGCTGCAGAGCTGTGATGAATGTTAATCTCATGTTATTGTGATGCATTTCTCATAGCATTTCATTTTTATTACTTCAACTCTTTACAGTATGTTATTGTTATTTGGACATCCTGTATTATTTAGTCCCAATCCTCTCAGGATTAAATTTTTATTGCATTTAATTTTTATTATTATCACCCTTTACAGTATGTTATTTCTATTTGCATATCCTGTGTTGTTTACTCCCCATCCTTCCAGGACGGATCCAGAAATTAATTTGTTACTGACTCAGTATATATTTCCCTCTAAATCTGTTGAAATAAATAAGTTAAGTAAATAAAAGACTAAATAAATAAATCCCTCCATCTTGGCCAGTTGTCATCTGATTGTCCCGAATTCATTAAAGTTTATCTCAATGTTTTTTAATCGCAAATGTTTTTACTAGTTCAAATATTAACTATAATTAATTTTAAGTCAGCTCAGATGTCTCATTAGACTATCTTTAGAAAAAACACACTGCGATCAACAATCTTAAAAGTGGTAAGTTATGGTTATGTTTCTGTTTTGTATAAAAAAATAAGTTTATGTGATAGGGAGTAAGAGGGGTGGAATCTTAATGCTGGGGGACTCAATACTAAGAGGAGTTAGGTAGGGTAGCAAGGCGGAGAGGCATAGTCGCATTTGGGTGGAGGCCATGCCAGGAATGACAGCGGAAAGGGTGGGACAGTCTGTTCTGAAATATGCTAGAAGGGGTGAGGACAAGCCTCATTTAATTATACATCTTGGGACAAATGACCTGGCTGACAAGACAGTGGATATAGTCAGAGGAGTTTGAGGAACTAGCACAATTATGTGAGGGGCAGGACGATCAGTAACTTTCCGAGATACTTCCGGTGCCAAAGGCAAGCACAACAAGAAAGCTGAGAATAGGAATTTAACAGATGGCTAAGAACCTGGTGTTGTGCTAAAGGGTATGGGCTGTTGGGGGTGGGAGGGACCTGGGAGGACAGTAGTCTCTATGCCAAGGACAGACTACACTTAAGTGAGGAAGGAAAGAAAGTGTTGAAGCAGAGGATGGAAGAATATATAGAGGAAGTTGGAAGTTTAAACTAGGAGTGGGGGGTGGCAGTTGGGGAAGAGATATGCAGAGACCACAGGTTGGGAAATCATATGAGCTTACCCCCCATAACAGTGACAAAGGACAAATGGCAAGTACTATTGGTGATGCTAGGAAAGGAGGGCAGGATGGGAGGAGGGGGAAAGGGTGGAAGGTGGTTACCCTTAATGCTAGGAGCCTTGGGAGGAAAACTGCAGAGTTGCAGGTTCTCATGGCAGAGGGAGAGGTGGACATTGCAGCCATCATGGAAACATGGGCCACCCGATATAATGACTGGGACCTGTCTGTACCAGGGTACAGGTTATTTCGTAGGGACAGGGTGACTGGGAAAGGAGGGGGGTGGCACTATATGTGAAGGAAGGACTGAAGTGTGTAAGGGAGGAAGGGGAGGAGGGTAGTACAGATTCACTTTGGGTGCAAATCCAGGATTCCAAGAATAGGAGTCTTAGAATGGGAGTGGTGTACAGGCCACCATCTCAGATGGAGGAGTTAGACAGGGAACTAGCGGGACAGATCAGGAGGACCTGCGAGAAGGGTAGTGTGGTGATTGTGGGGGACTTCAACATGCCAGGAGTGGACTGGAGCACCCCAACAACCAGGAACAGAAGGGAGCAGGTACTGCTGGATGCCTTCCAGGACAGCTTCCTGCTGCAAATGGTCAGTGAACCAACCAGGTTAGGGAATACCCTTGACCTTGTGCTGGCAAATGGGACTTTGTGAGAGAACTTACAGTGGAGGAACCGCTGTCAGGGAGTGACCACTATTCAGTATGGCTCACATTGGATATGGGCAAGGAAGGAGTGGAATCTGGCACAAGAGTGCTGGACTTCAGGAGGGCTGACTTTGGGAGGATGGGGGAAGTAGTAAAAGGGTACCTGGCCAGAATTCAATCTAGTATGGATACTAACCAGAGATGGGAGCTCATAAAGTTGGGGATAGTGGAGGCAACCAAAACCTGCTGCAAAGCCCAGAGCAAGAAGGCTAGGGCTAAGAAACTGAGCTGGTTGAGCAAGGAGGTCATGGAAAGGTAAGGAGGAAAGAGCTGCCTTTAGAAATACAAGAAAACAGGGAGGGGAGGACAGAGAGTACTTGACAGAATCGAAGGAGGTGACAAGGGCAGTAAGGGAGCCAAAGCATCTACAGAACTCAGGCTGGCACAAGGCATTAAGAAGGGGAAAGGACTTCTTTAAGTACATCAGGAGAAAAAGAGCTGTAAGGACCACATAGTAAGGATTAGGAAGGAGGGGTTGGGTGGGAAGCAGAGTGCGATAAGGCGGAAGCACTAAATGAGTACTTCTGCTCAGTATTTACTAAAGAGAAGAGGGGGTGACACCCAAGATGGGGTAAATGGCAGATGTGGGGGGGTGGTGACAGATGGGAAATCATGGAGGGCAGAGTTCGAGAGGTTTGAAGGCACTGAGGGTGGACAAGGCACCAGGCCCAGATGGCATCCACCCCAGGGTACTGAAGGAGCTGACAGAGGTCCTTGCAGGACCTTGCGAACCTATTTAATGCCTCACTACATTAGGGGTGTGTACCTCAGGACTGGAGGATGGCTTATGTGGTGCCCTCCACAAGAGTGGCCCCAAGGATGAACCGGAAACTACAGACCAGTGAGCCTCACATCCATCGTGGGTAGCTAATGGAGACTATCCTGAAGGAGAGGCTGGTGGCCCTCTTAGAGAAGGACTACAGGACAGCAGACAGCATGGCTTCATACGTGGCTGATCCTGCCAAACCAACCTGGTCAGGTTCTAAGACTGGGTAACTAGGCAACTGGACAGGGGACATGCAGTGGATGTCCTGTATCTGGACTTCAGTAAGGCATTTGACTCAGTGCCACATGGAAGGCTGGGAAGGAAGTTAGTAGGCACAGGGGCAGGTGCAATGCTGGTGAGATGGGTGGAAACTGGCTGCAGGAAGGCAACATAGGGTGGTGGTGGGTGGGGAGCTCTCACACCCAAGGGCAGTGACGAGCGGTGTCCCTTGAGGCTCGGTGTTGGGACCAGTGTTGTTTGGGATATTCATTGCAGACATATCATGGGACATCAAGAGCAAGATCAGTCTGTTTGCTGATGATACCAAGGTTGGCGCGGTGGTGGATGACCTAGGGGGATGGCAGGGGTTGCAGGATGATCTGGCAAAGCTTGAAACCTGGTCAGACACCTGGCAACTGGGCTTTAATGCCAAAAAGTGCAAGGTGATGCATTTTGGGATGAAGAACCCAAGGAGGACTTACCAGCTAGGGGAGTGCAGCTAGCCCAGACAGAGGAGGAGAAGGATCTGGGTGTGCTCATCACAGGGTCAATGAACAACTCGGCACAGGGTAGGAGGCAGCTGCAAGGCCAGCAAATGCTGGGTTGTATTGCAAGGTATATCCTCGAGGAGGGAGGAGGTGATTCTGCCACTGTATAGGTCATTAGTTAGACCACCCTGGAGTCCTGCGTGCAGTTCTGGCGTCCGTATCTGAAGAGGGACATTAAGTTACTGGAGGAGTGCAGCAGGGCGACAAAGATGATCAAGGACTGGGGACTTATCATATGAGAGGAGGTTGAAGGAGTTGAACATGTACTCACTGGAGGAGAGGAGAGACAGGGGACATGATTGAAACCTTTAAATACATGAAAGGAATAAACAAGACAGGTACAGAGGGGCTGTTCAAAGTAAGGGAGGGAGGGCCACCAGGGGCCATGATATGAGACTGGGCGAGGAAGGTTCAGGAGGGAGATGAGAGACACTTTTTACAGAGGCGTGGTGGCTGGGTGGAATGCATTACCTGCAGAAGTGGTATGCAGTAGAACAGTGGACTGCTTCAAACGAGGATTGGACAGGACAAGGGGGAGGGTTAATGAAGGGGAAGGGTGGAAGGGAGGGGCAGCTGCAGAATAAGGGGTGCTAGCTGCACATTCGAGCAGACTTGATAGACCTCTAGGCCTTTATCTGCTGGCAAATTTCGTATATTCGTATGTTCGTAGACATTCTCTTTCAATCTTTTTAAAAGAAGTGGAAAAAGTGAGTCTGAGAAATACATACTGAAGTCATATATGGACTTAGTTTTTCACACAATATTTTAAAATGCTCAGAGTTTGCCATTTAAAAAAACATTTGGCCCAGACTTGGGTAATATCTTAGTTAGGACCCCCTCACAATCACATACGTGGTCAATTGTACATCCCCCTGAAAAGTGTTTGTAGGAGGCAACACCCAAAAACACTCTTCAGGGAAATTTATGATTGACCAGTTATATGTTTTTGTGTACAGGGGAGGTGTCAATGTACATTTGCAGAATGCATTTTCACAGACTTACTGCACTTATCTATATAAAATTAATTATGCCAATGTGTGGTATACAAGGAAATATACACATTGATGGGGTTACCAGCTAATAAGACAATGTGCTCAAAGTATGAATGGATTAATTATCTGGTTAGCCCCTGAGATGAGTATATGTCCAAGTCTGGCAGACTTAGTTTCAACTGTTTTATAAAATCTAAAAAGATACTGATGTTTTTAAGTACAGAATGCATCTGCAGTCATTATAGGTTTGAGTTTGTGGAATGGGCACTTGTCCCAGCTGTTTCTCTGTAGTGTAGGACCCATCTATTTAAGAGGGCATGGCTGCTGGTCCATCCTTTAGTGTGTTGTGGAGTGTGCAGTTGGAGTGGCATGGAATCTACTGTATAGTCATGAGTGGCATATAGTTTGCAGTTAGGAGCACCATGTGTATGCAATTTGACTGGGACCAGAATTGTTTTTGTCATCAGGAGTGGCATTAGCTAGGAGTCAGTGGCAGCAGCATGGAAGGCATAGTGGCAGTTGAAGCAGGTAAGAGTTGGTGGCAGCAGCACAGAGGGTATGGCATCTGAGAAGAGGGGTGGTGTACTGAGGGACACTGCTGTTTAGTAAGAGATGGAGGAATTTATTTCTGTACAGCTGCAGTACTGTTTTTTTTTGATCGTCTGCTTTTTTTGGTGGTGAAGGTAGTTTTTTTTTGTAGGTGTGGGAGTATTCTCAGTGCCTTGTGTTAAATGGTCTAACTGGTGTTGTAATTTTCATAAATGATTTTCTAGGCTTGTTAATTTACATGTTATTTTGTTAAATTGGTCATTAAATGTGTTTATTTTGGCATGTGTAATGCTGTTGCATTTGTGTTTTTCTTCCCAGAGGTATACAATTTTAGCTGTGGAGGTACGCAGCTTTAATTGGGGTGATATACTGCTTTAATTAGTTTTATTGGGGAGGTGAATGGGGAAATAACTGGTAATGGATCCTATGAACCAAAAGGTGCATAAACAGAATTCATCAGCAGTAGTGACAGTATGTTGGGGCTGAGTCAGTGTTCATGTCATACTCCTATTGTTTGATAGCTTATGGTATTACTCAGCTGTCCTAAGACCTAGAAAATTGGCATGCATTCTTCAGTTTTAGGGACTAAGACATGACTTGAGTCCAGTAATTTTAAAAGTACCCCAAATTAAGACTTTTTTATATTTAGATAACAAGAACAAATACACAGATTTAAACCTGAAACTTTCAGGTTCATTAGATATTGACCTGAAATAGGGTCTTTTGTTTGTTTCATGATGAAAAAATGGCAAATTTAAAAGATAATTGATTTTTTGATTGCAGAGTGCAAGCATGTGCAAATAAGAAAAAATGTTGAAAAATATATGTGAAAAGCATGTGCCCCTTTTCATTAATGACTAACTAACCAGAAACTCAATCACAAATAAAACAACTGCCTGTGTTTTCTTTCAGCCATTGCCCCCCTCCCCCAGTTGTATTTTACAAAATGGAGTGCCCAGTCCTGGTGTCAGATAACCCCCATACTAGGTGCCCAACCCTGGTGCTTTCTTTTCTTAAATGATTTTCTTTTGGCAGTCACCAGCTACCCAACAATGGTGGTTCACTAACACTGCACCCCAACGTTGATCTCAGTAGTGATTGACAATTCATTGTGCCAGATCATGTCACCTCAACACCAAGACCCCAACACTGCTGCTAGAACGCTAAATTAAGTCTCATACTCCCATCCACAGTGCAATAAGGCCCCTCTACCTGATTTCTCCATTTACCCCATTGCTTATTTAAAATTGAACTCCCACCATCCACATCTACCCTGTGTGAACCATACCTCCCACATTCATCCTCTGGTACCACTACATACATATTTTATGGGTCCCATGGTGGGTGAACAGCACAGCCTTCCCTCCAACTCTGTGGTCACTATCTTCTACTGTGGTGTGCCCCATCCACTCATTGACCTGAAGTACAATAAACAGCAGAAAAAGCATTGTACTTGTGCAGGGACTTAGTTTTTTTCACCAAAACAATGTTGAATTTATGTGGTCCCCCAAAATGTATTTTGTGATCAAATTCAGCTCCTAAATTATATAGCCACAGGTTCCCTGTCCTTTCAAACAGGTGCAACAAAGGTTACAAACTGAAAATGTTATTGGTGAAAAAGAGAAAAAAACTCTCCAAAAAAACAAAGCCAAACAAAAACCCCATAAACTATATTTTAATGTGCTTATGCAACTGGATGAGATGAGATAAGATGGGATAAGATGAGATGAGATGATGCTTGTGTAACTTGATTTGCTTTGTGGCTTTCCACCTCTCTATCCATGGGATATATCATCCTGTAGTGGTACGATGCCAGGAACCCTAGAAGAGGGTTGTCCCCTACAGGTACTGTGGGAATGATTGCGTTGGGTAAAGGTAAGTTAGGAAGAAGCCCATGGGTAAGAGAGACGAGCCACTGGAGGAGGAGGGGTGGATGGTGGGCAATGAAAAAACGAATCCTGGAGTGGCCCAGGATGAGTGACCTTTTAAGCCCGATGAGGGAGTGATGTTGTTGTTCCACCCATCTAACCTCAGGCTTAAAGCCCTCCCATTCATTGTGCTTATGCAACTGGATGAGATGAGATGAGATGATGCTTGTGTAGCTTGATTTGCTTTGTGGCTTTCTGCCTCTCTATCCATGGGATATACCACCCCGTAGGGGTATGATGCAAGGAACTCTAGAGGAGGGTTCCCACCCTACAGGCGCTGCAGAAATGATTGCATCAACTAAAGGTAAGTTAGGAAGAAGCCCCCCAAAAATATCCAAAGGTGTCTAGCATCGAATCGGCGAGGATGATAAATAAATGAATTCTGAGAAAATGATAAGGGCTGACTTCCCAAGGAGAGAGGGGAAACCACCTCCAGCCAACGGTGGAACCTAACTAATTAACCAAAGAAAGCATTAACTCTAACTAATATTGTGACCATTGGTATGGAGGAGAGGAAAAAAACCCTTTGAGGAGGAAACCTCTGTGGATTCAAGGCCTAGGTCATCTTCCCTCCAGGATGATATTTGATTTGAAGACGTATGTCATTAAAGAGAAGGGTTCATTAACGAGAGGGATATGAGTAGGGAGGATGATAACAGGATAAGGAAAAACCCCAAAAGAAAGCACAGATCGAAGAGGGAACATGAGGCTGCATGGCCCCTAGAGGGGTATGCTCGAGTAGGTGATGGGAAGGAGTAGATCCATGTAGAAGTCAGAGAAGCAAGCAATATCTGGATGAGCACTTGAGGAGACCAAGGATAATGCAGACAGGCTTGATTGAATGAGACAAGTGAGTGGACACGGAGGCTGATAAAGCAGGCTTAAATATGTGATAGGAATGATTAGACCCTGTGGTCAGAGTCGATGAGGTAGCATAGGATTTCAATGATAGGAATACCCAAGTAAGTGATATAAATAGAGAAACATTGAGGTAAGGATCAGTGAATGATGACTGGAGTTATGAACCTGAGACGTGCGACAAGATGGCTGCAGGTCGATGAGTCATGATGGGTACTACCAAAAGAAATATTGATTGCAGGCCTTGATTGGAGGGAATCCTTGATGGCCAAAATGGAATGTGAATAAGAGGAAGACAGGAATTAACTTGAAATTAACTTGTACAAAGGTAGCATGCTTGACAGAGCGATGCAAGTAATTAGGGTCCTCGAAAGGAGGGAGACTGTGATGCCAAAAAGGCATGTCAGGAACCAGAGAGTAAGCTCAGGTTGAGCGATCAAGAGGAGCCAAATCAGATGAAGTACGATGAGGAATGAAGTCATGAGTAGAAGAAACCATGATGGCTGGGACAAGAATAGGTGCTAGGCAGAGGAAGGCAACATAGGAATGGATGAGGTACGGTGATGGATTGAAGCTATGGAGGCAGGTACCAGAAAGCAAGGTATGCATGTTTATTTTTGTATTTTTTCATGGGAAGGATCCAGATGCGCTCATGAGAAGACTGAGGATGATGCAGATCGATGATGAATGCCGCAGGAGTGCAGCAGGTCAATATGAGAAGATCTGGGAAGAAGAGACAGGAATGAACTTGAAATTGAACTTGGAACAAGGGCAAAGAGCTGCCAGCCAGCCCATAGCAAAGGGTGATGGACAGGAAGGCAAGGCCATGAGTGGAGATAGATTTAATTGAGATGACTGATACTGATTGAGTGATTGAAATAGATGAGCAAGGCAAGGCGAAGCAGGTCGATTAGGTAACATGAGACCAATGAGAGGGAGTCCAAAATAAATATTGATTGCAAGCCAGACGGAGGCAGCTGAGGCATACTGATTCAGTGATTGAAACAGATGAGCAGGTCAAGATGAGGTAACATGGACCAGCATGTCCTAGACTAGATATCATGTCAAGTCGAGGTAGCAGGGAGATGAGGTGGCCATGATAGGTATACCAAAAGAAATATCGAATGCAGGCTATGAGTGGCGTGAAACTTTGATGGCTGGTGTGGGATGAGATCTGCAGTAGGGCGACTCTGAAAAGGTGAATCCAAACGGGCAGTACAAAGTAAGGCATGTGAATAATGAGACCTTCATCTGGAACTAGATGCTCAAAGGAAAGAAAGTAAGGTATGGTAAGGATGAGCGAAAGATGACCGGAGTCATGAACCTGATACATGGGGCAAATGGGCCGCAGGTTGATGAGATGGAGCAGAATAATTCTGACAATGATGGAGCAGGCTGGAGTGTTCAGTCTGAAGGGCAGGAGAGTGAATAGAAGCCTTGATAGAGTGATGCAATGAAGTAGAATCCTCTAGAGGAGGTAGGCTGTGAGGCCAAGAAGGCATGTCAGGAATTGATGGTAGGTACCCAGACAGGTATGAGAAGACACATAGAATAACTACAGGAGATGATGACCAGAGTCAGGAACCTATGGCTGGGACGAGGAAGGTAAAATAGGAAATGGATGAGGCACAATGATGGAGGGAAGCAGTGAAGGCTGGAACAGGGGAAAGGTGATGGTAGGAGAGGGGAAAAAAACAAGAAGAAATGCACAGTCATAGCAGATGAGGTGAGGGGAAAGATGCAGATAGAGTGATGTAAACAGCAGAAAGATGAGGGCAGCAACGAAGACAGGAAATGGATGAGAAATGATGGGGGACTGAATATGGATGGCCCCCGGCTAGGGGGCAAGCTTTGGAATGAGATGGGACACACCTCTGGAAGGGTAGCAAGGTAGAAACCCATTACAGCCCAAAAGCGGTAATCAAGCAGGGCAGAAGGATCTGGACCATAACTCAAGCAAAGACACCCTCCCTATATCATGTCTGGCATAGGGCCACAGACAGGCACAAAGCAGAACTAGGCAGATTTGTGACAAGTCAGTGATCGAGGCAAGTGGTCGATTCGAGTGATTGATTGACTGAGTAGATATCCAGGAATCACACTGAGCCAAAGGCCCAATTTCAGGCACAGCCCAGAGCTGCAAACAGCAGAAGCATTAGGAAACACTTAAATAAACTGTTGCAAGTTAGGGAAATCAGCATCACTACAATCGAGGAGAGCACAAGTGAGGTGATGGTATGCTGACACAGCTGCTACACCCTAAATATCCCCGGCAGGTCTGCAGCTGGTCACCCATGCTACACTGCAGAATATTTGAAGTATAGTCAAAGAATATTTCTGGTTATGTGGTTTTGCTGTGTAATCTAATGTCTCTTCTGAGACAGCATACAGTCAGTTCACGCATACGCAATAGTGCGAATGTGACACACATGCGTGTTAGCGTGAGAGTGACATCATCACGCTATGACGTCCTCTCACGGGATTACAGCAGAATGGGCACAAGAGGTCTTTAGGCGCACTCCTCTTATAGCAACAAGTTGGTTTCAGAGCAAGGAACCATTTTGTGTGGTGCAGTAAAGTTTTCTAACTAGTGTGGCTCACATATTGGACTTTGTAAGTATCCTTTGGGAACATTTAATACATTTTTTGAGTGTCATAGGCATATTAATAGCCTTGCTAAGAAGGACATTTATGTATATGTTTTACAGAAATGTATCCGTATGAGATACAGCCTATTTGAGATAAGGTAAGAGAAGTCTCCAGCGAGAAAGGAGAGCAAGTATTTTACTGTGTGAACATTTATCATTGCCACAGGGCACCTTACCAATATTTATTAGCATTTTTGTGTGTTTTGTTTTCAGATTTATAAAAAGAATATTTTGGGCAATTACTGGTATGGAATCTGTTTATAAGTTGAAGCTGTTACAACAGCCAACATAGCCACTTAGGTATGGGGCACAGATACCAATATGAAATTACCTCTCTCTTTTTTAGCTTTACTTACCTGTTATTAAAAAGTGTTTATCTGGAAACATAGAAACATAGAATTTGATGACAGATAAGGACCGCTTGGCCGACCCAGTCTGCCCATTTCCCTACCTTTTGGAAAAGCTGCAGATTCTAGTTAACCAGCAGCCTACTTCTTCCTACCCCCACCCCCTAGAATTGCCTTATGACTGTCCCATGCATGCTTGAATTCCACCACTGTTTTTGACTCCACAACCTCCTTGGAAGGCCATTCCGTGCATCCACAACCCTCTCTGTGAAATAAAACTTCCTTAAATTACCTCTGAGCCGTACCCCCTCTATCTTCAAATTGTGCCCCCTTGTTCTTGCACACCTCTTTTTTTGAAATATGCTACCCTCTTGGACTTTGTTGATTCCCTTGAGGTACTTGAAAGTTTCTATCATGTCCCCCCTCTCCCTCCTTTCCTCGAGGCTATACATATTAAGCTCCTTAAGTCTCTCTTCATATGTCTTCCAGTGCAGACCCTGCACCATTTTAGTTGCCCTCCTCTGGACAGCTTCCATCCTGTCTATGTCTTTGCGGAGATTGGGTCTCCAGAACTGCACAGTACTCCAGATGGGGTCTCACAAGCTGTCTGTACAGAGGGATAATAACTTCTTGTTTTCTACTGGTGATGCCTCTCCCTGTGCATCCCAGCATTCCCCCAGCCCTCGTTGCTGCCCTCTCAGATTGCTTGCCCACCTCTAGGTCATCTGATATGACTACCCCCAGGTCTCTTTCCATTTTTGTTGTTGTTAGTATCTCACCCCCCATTGTGTATTCTTCCTCTGGGTTTTTGTTTCCCAGGTGCATTAACTTGCACTTCTTAGCATTGAATCTAAGTTGCCACACATTTGACCATTCCTCTAACCTTGCCAAGTCCCTTCTCATCCTTTCCACCCCACCTTGTGCATCAACTCTGTTTCAGATCTTTGTGTCATCTGCAAAGAGACATTCTTTTCCTTCCAGTCCTCTGCAATGTAAGCATAAAGACATTGAAGAGGACGATCTAATACTGAATCCTGTGGTACCCCATTAGTAACCCCCCTTTCTTCAGAATGGACTCCATTTACTATTACTCTCTGTGTCCTATTCTGCAGCCAATTCTTTATCTAGGCTATCATCTTGGGACTCACTCCCAGGCTGGCTAACTTGTATATTAATCTTTTTGTGTAGAACTATGTCAAATGCCTTGCTAAAGTCTAGGTAGGCCATGTCCACAGCCCCTCCCTGATCTACTACTTTGGTCACCCAGTCAAAGAAGTCTATCAGATTCGTCTGGCATGACCTTCCCACTGTGAATCCATGCTGCCTTGGGTCCTGTGCACCTCTGGCCTCTAGATACTCGACAATTCTTTCCTTCAGAAGTGATTCCATCATTTTCCCTATCACTGAGGCTAAACTAACAGGTCTATAGTTTCCTGCTTCTGCCTTGCTCCTACTTTTGTGAAGGGGAATCACATCTGCCCTCCTCCAGTCCTCGGGCACTGCCCTATCCTCCCATGATTTGTTAAAGAGGGTTTTCAGTGGTGTCACTAGTTCTACCCTTAGTTCTTTTAGAATTCTGTGATGAATCCCATCAGGCCCCATTGCTTTGTCTACCTTCAGTTTTAAGAGTTATTTCATAACCCTTTCTTCTGTAAATGGGCTGGTATCAACTTCTATATCCAGAGTGTTTCTACTGTTTGTTTTAGGTACCTTCCCCTCTTCATTTGTAAATACTGAGCAAAAATATTTGTTTAGTATCTCTGCCTTTTCACAGTCACCCTCCGCCCACCCTCCCTCCCCTTTATTAAGCCTCACTATCCCTCCCTTGGTCTTCCTTCACTCTCTGATATACCTATAAAAGGTTTTATCTCCTTCTTAACTGAGTTGGCTATCTTTTCCTCAGTTTGGGCCTTTGCTGTTCTGACTGCCTTCCCAGCTTCCTTTTGCTTTAACTGATACAGTTGTCTATTCTGCTCCTTCTGTGATTCCTTGTACTTCCTGAATGCTTTCTTTTTCTCTTGAACCTTCACTGCCATGTCCTTTGAAAACCATAGTGGTTTCTTACATCGTTTTGTTTTGCTTATTTGCTTCACACAAAGGCTTGTTACCTCTGTGATGGCAGTTTTTATTATTCCCCATTGTTCTTCCACCCCTCCTTCCTGCCCATTTGCTAGTGCATTCCTTAAGCACTCAACTATTTTGGCAAAGTCAGCCCTCCTAAAGTCCAATACTTTTGCCTTTGTATGGCTTGACTCTATTGCTGTGTTTATTGTGAACCATACTGTTCGATGGTCGCTAGTTCCCAGATGGCTACCCACTTCTACATCTGTGATACACTCTCCATCTCCATTTGAGAGAACCAGGTCTAAGATTGCTCCCTCTCGAGTGGGCTCCAATACTTGTTGTCTAAGGCATGCCCCCTGTAGGGCATCTAGAATAACCCCACTCTTCAAAGTGGCTGCTGCAACTGCACTCCAGTTAACATCTGGCATATTCAGATCACCCATTAGCAATATCTCCCCTTTTTCTGCCATTCTAAGTATACTTTCTATCATTTCCTTGTCCATTTCCTCCCCCTGAGAAGGGAGTCTGTATACAACCCCTGTCCGGATTGTGGTGCCATTGCCTGTCTCCAAATTTACCCACAGTGCTTCTTCTCCTCCCTGTTTTCCCTTTTGTTCTGTTGCTTTGATTCCTTCCCTTATGTAAAGAGCTACTCCTCCTCCTCTTTTACCCTCCCTGTCCCTCCTGTAGATAGTGTATCCTGGTATGTTTATGTCCCAGTCATGGTTTTGTGTGTACCATGTTTCTGTGACTGCCACGATATCCAGATGTTCCTCCTCGGATTGTTACAGTTTGTACTGTGAAATAAGAAATTGAGAACTTAACCCCATGAACAAGCCCATTGTCTGGGTGAAATGTAGGGGATCAAATAAATAAAGATTGAAGTTACTGAAAGTCATCTTTTGGATTCTTTAAAGGGCCCCCACCCCCATTTTCTCCATGTATGTGGTTATGGTGCCTTGCACTATGTAGGATACAGGGAAAGCAACCCCAATAAAGAATGGTCGTGCACTGAATGAATGAACATAGAGAAAAGAAATCTGTATCTTGCAGGAAAAGCAGTGCAAATAGATTGACAGCACCTGCCATGAGGCAAGAAGGGTGAGAGGTACAGAGCAACCAAGCAATGGTTCGATGGGCTCAAGAGATTGAAATGAGGAAGGAGACTCAGCTAGATTATGCGATGTGATTGATGCAACCTTAGTCTGGAACTGGCTGCTCAAAAGTGAAGAAGTATGGAGAGGTAACCAAAGGAAATGGTGGGAGCAGAGCTGACATTATCTGAGAAGGATGTGAGGAAGTAGACTCCTCAAGAGGAGGTAGACTCTGAGGCCAAGGAGGCATGTCTGCAACCGATGGTAGGTACCCAGACAAGTGGGAGAAGACAGATGGGCTTGATGGCTGGTACGAGATAATAAATGAGGAATGATGACCAGAGTCAAGAACCTGATAGATGTGGCAAGTGGGCCACGGGTTGATGAGGTGGCATGGGATGCATGAGAAGGATGCCCAAAAGAAATAGCAAGTGCAGGCCAGATGGAGCCATCCAAGGCATAGTGATGGGCCTGGATTGGAGAGATTTCATGATGGCCAAGATGCCCAGATTGGAGCTACTCTGCCAGAGTCAGCCAGATGAGTCAAGGAGCAGAGATCAAGGCAATTAGAGGTAGCAGGTGCCCCAGAACACTGGCACCAAGACAGCCTGAGGATGAAGGTGAGAGGAGTATACGAAGAAGGAAGGTGAGGGCAGGCAGCCACGAAAGCTCAGACACGCAGCCCCACCCCATGGTTGAGAAATCAAAGCCAAAGAAAACCATGATGAAGGGAGGCAGTAATGTCAAACAGGCCAATTACCATGCAAAAACACAGACGTGCTTTAGTAGTACTTGCATGGCAGTGCACGCGGTACAGGAAAATGGCACAAATGCCATATATTGACACAGATCCTAAAACAGGTAATGCACCAAAGTAGCACAGCAGATCAAACTGACCCCATCCCGTTGAAAATGAAAGGACATCTGATGCTGGCAAGGGGAATAGCACACTCCTATCAAAGTGGACAGAATCAAAATGGGAGAACCAGAATCAGAACAACGTACCAATGCATCCTGGAGCAGAAGCAAGCTGTGAAGCAAAGCAGGCATTCCAATTCCCCAGGCACAGGACTGGAAGCAAATGTGAAAACCGGCCCATAAATCTGATACAGGAAAATGCTGAAAACAAGAACATGCTACACAGGCCGACCCCGATCTAAGACTGTTGACGGCCAGTGCAATGATGTGGAAATGCTGAGAGGTCAAGCGGTATGCACAGCAACATGAGCGAATAGCAAGTGGGATAGTGGAAAAACAACTAAAAGTTAAACAGACCCATTGTGAGGGACAAGTGCTCTGAGCCATTCCCATAAAGTATCAAAGGTTCTAGTAAAGGTAAGTAGATATGGGCTAAACCAAGGGGTAGTTGTAGGTAATAACAACCTCTGTTGTACCAGTCTGCAGCTTACAAGTAGTAGGTTACCCGGTGGTCAGAGAAGGAGTCCAGCCAAACACCCCCAGAGCAAAGTTTCCATGGTGATGTGTAACAAGCAGTTCCAGCGGCAAGCTGTGGTAGCTGTAGCAAGGAGGGCAGGAGCCAGAATAATGGGCTAGGGTGAGGAGAAGGAGTCACTGAAAATGGCTCGAGCGAGCTGACTGGGTCCCCGCAAGATGATAAGCCACAGACTGCAGAGAAAGAGGAACAGCAAGGTGAGATGCAGGAAGCAAATGCCCAGAAATGGGCTATAGGGTGAGGAGCAGCAATGGAGGACTGCCCAGGTGGGCAACAGCACCCCAGAATGTAGACAGAGAAAAAATGGAACAGCAACTGCAGATGGGCGAGAGGGCAGGGTGGCAAGGAAGCAACAAACCAGGAAAGAGACAGGACGGTGTGGGTGTGTATGCCTGGGGAGCAAAGGAAGAGGATGGCTGCAGAAACAGGGTGGTGAAACCAAGCCAGGGCAGAAGGCAGGAGGGAGCAAGGCAGCTAGCCGGAAGACAAAGAGCATGAGAGAAGGTGCAAGTGAGGCAAGGTGAAGAACAAAAGGAGGGTGAGAGAAACAAATGGGCAGCCGGAGGCAGTTGCCTAAGTGGGGAAAAGCAAGCAGGAGAAGGCAAGGGAGGAATGCATTAGAAAGCCAGAGCAAAGGGTTGGAGAACAACGCCTCCAGCTGTCATGAAAAAACAAATCCTGGAGGGGACCAGGATGAAGGTGACCTTTTAAGCCCGATGGGGGAGTGATGTTGTTGCTCCATCCATCGAACCTCCTTCTTAAACCCTCCCAATGCACTGGGACTTTATTTTTTTCATTTTTTTAATGACCTGTGGGGTCTATCTATAAAAGTGTGGATTGCCTATGTGCCATGTATCTGAGGCATGTAAGCAACCCTAAGTTGTAATGCTGCACAGTGGGGGCCCAGAGTACCCCAGTGGCATTTACAGCAAGTGCACAAGACAAGCTTCTTGCATGCTGATCCTGCAGCTACATGCCAAGAGCAGTCCAGAGATGTGTTGGGGGTATGCCTGCACTCCACACCTTTTAGTAAGGTGCACAGTGTTCAGCAACAGGATGCAAGTTACATGAGGGGATATCCTGCTGTAACTGTTAGGAGCCCCCACCACTGGAACCCACCAGCTCTGGTGTGACATGGATTCCCCCCACTGTGCTGCCCCAGTCACCTAACTGCATGGTAGGGTGGGGGCAACTATTCCGACACTTGCCTGTACATTCAAGATTCCCAGGACCCATGCCTGCCCAGAATCTCCTGCTCACATGAAGTAGGGGATCCACTATAGGATCCAGCAAGGGCATCCTATTGGATTCTCACCCAAGTCCTGCAATCTGCCCCCATGCACCTAGAGGAGGGGGCTGTGGACAGTTGTCCTGTGGGTGCATGTGGCTGTGAATATTGTGCACCCTGTGCCCATCCAGAGCCACGTAGTTACACGGTCATTGCATGCACATTACTTGCATAGAACCCACACCATTATGAATAGGCCCCAATAACTTTAAGATTATTTAACATTTTTTGCCCAGATTTTAGGAATGGACAACTTACTCTCCACAGGCACCCAACAGGAAACTTTTAAGCATTTGTGTCTTGCCTTATAGCCTGGCTTCTGCTCAAAGCATGCTACAGATCTGGTGCTGTTACTTACAGGTCTGCTGTTTTACATAGAGTCTACAGAGCCTTGTACAGTGCAACCTATAGGTTTGGTGACATGCTGAGATGATTAGCTGCTTCACATAATGCCCACAGTGCCATGCACAAAACATGCTACTTGTATGCCACATGCCCAACAGGTCTGCTGCTATGCATACGACATTCAAGGCCCTATACAAAGCAAGCTGCAGGTCTGACACTGTGCTAGATGGGTCTGCTGTTTAATGTAGAAGACTGCACTGAGGTGGCCAGCACCTACTCAAGACTGGTGGCTTTAAGGTCTTGAAAAAAATGTGTAGAGAAACAGCTTTACCTTATGAAGTGCAGCTTTATTAGTGCAGTATACACATTCTGTATGAACAGTTTCTTCAAACTTGCCAGAATGGAAAACCATTAAATACTGTTAAACCCCTTCCCATCTGATGTTACCACACCTGATTCATCACACGTTATGCACTTTGTCAAAGGCTAGTGAATGTCCAAATCACCCAGCATTTATGGCGTAATTGCATTATTTCTGATTCTCGGGCATATCCTTATTTTGCTATTCACAGCATCTCAGACTCAGCTGGGGCACCTAGAAATACCCAGTTCTAAGAAAGAAATCAGAAAAGATTCTTAGTAGGGTAATATCCACTTTTGCACATATCAAAAATATTTTGTATTAAGTGGTCTTACTCAGTATAGTTGAATTGTCACCATTACAAGGAGAAAACAGACCAAAACACTTGTGGGAGAAAAGTGTAAAGGAAGAAAATTTAAATGTAAAGAATTGTGATATCTCAATTACTCAAGGGTCACCATAAATACTTAGGCTCTAAAATAAACAGCAGATGTTATACCTAGAATGGAACTACCTATAACAGTATATTAAAGGAGCAAGTCTGATTACAGGAATGGCACCACCTTCAATCCATCATTAGGACTTGATGTTTCAGTTGCCCCATAAAGGAATCCAATACAGTTCTCATCTGGAAAACTTAAATGCATCTGTAAGGATTAAAGAGCCACACAAGTATAGAAACATATACTCTGATGGCAGATAAGGACCACTTGGCCCACCCAGTCTGTCTATTTCCCTACCTATTGGATAAGCTGCAGATCCTAGCTAACCAACAGCCTACTTCCTCCTACATGCCGCTAGAATTGCTTTATGACAGTCCCATGCATTCTTGAATTCCCCCACTGTTTTTGACCCCACAATCTCCTCAGGAAGGCCATTCCACGCATCCACCACCCTCTCCATGAAAAAATACTTCCTCACGTTGCCCCTTAGCCATCCCTCCTCTATCTTCAAATTGTGCCCCTTGTTCATGCACATCTCTTTTCTGGAAGATGCTACCCTCTCAGACTTTGTTGATCCCCTTGAAGTACTTGAATGTTTCTATCCTGCCCCCCCTTTCCTCTAGAGTACACATATTAAGCTCCTTTAGCCGCTTTTCATATGGCTTCTGGTGCAGACCCAGCATAATTTAAGTTACCTTCCACTGGACTGCCTCCGTCCTGTCTATGTCCCCGTGGTGTTGCAACCCTTACTTCTAATCCTCTCTAGCTCCCCAGTCCTCCCCTTCCCCTGTGACCCAAGGCCCAGCTACAGATCCAGAGCCATGCAACATGGATCTGCTGCTTCATATAAGGCCTGCAGTTATACGTGCCAAGCAAGCTACAAGTCTGGGGTTATGCACCATGGGTATGCTGTTTTACATAGGGCCTGCAGGAGCACTGCTTCATGTGGAAATCCACCATTCTTTTTACCTTTGTTTTACCAGGGAAGACACACTAAGTTGAAAACTTGTTTACAGGTGCAATCTGGGAGAACAAGGAAGTTAAGTGACTTGCTCAGGGTCACACAGTATGCAAGTGGGGGCTGTGGGATTCAAACCCAGGTCTGTGCACTTAACAGACTTGGACACTTTAACATATATCTGCTGTTGGAAACCTCTTCATTGCCACTGCACTTGTTACAGAAATTTTATTGCAGACAACATACGGATAGGTCAGTGCCCTGCTTTTTTTTACGTCTGCAGTGGGCGGAGCCTGCAGACGTTTTGCATCAGAAAAGGACCTACGTCATGTTTTCTATCTGCACAACATTATTTCTTCCACGGAGAGCCCAAGTACTACGCTGACTGTATAAGGAATAGTAGTTAAAGAGCCCTATTTTTCATGCAGCTTCATGTCTCCAGAGGTGCCTTCCCCCACAGAGTATGTTTAACCCGCCCCACACGGAGTTTACTAAGGGAAATCCCTATCTAATGGAGGGCGCTTTAGAGGAGTAAGTCACAGCAACAACCATTAACATGAACTCTGGGGTATGAAAACCTTAAAACTTTCCCCGTGCTGAGCCAGAGTCCACTCTTGTGTCTGCGATCTCCTGATATCATCAATGTTTTCATTCATAAAGCAGGAAAAAGCAAACAGCGAGTTAACCTCACCTGATTCCATTTAACATTAAGAGAGGAGGATAATTTCCAGAATCCTCCCGTCCCTTTCCCCCGAGGTGCTTCCATAGTCAAGTCACTTAACCTATGACCAACCCTGAAAGAATCCTGAGGAAGAAAGGAAAGAGGGCATCAATGACAGAGCACAGCTGTACAGATATCAACCGAGTTTTTGCCCAGGATAACATGAGAAAGCAAAGTTGTTGTTTTTTAAATCATCTTACCAATGAGTAGCATTTTTAAAGTTATATCAGCACCTTGTACAAACTTAACAGTTTGGGAGTAAAAAAAAAGGTAATATACCAGAATAATAACTTCTCAAAAATAAATAAGCCAATAGCCAAAAGTGCTCTGGTTTTTGAAATGGTATTAGTGCCCTCTGGAGTTTGAATATACAATTTTCAAAACAAGAAATGAACCTCTGCCTTCAATCAACCTTCAGAAATGCTCTCCTGTCAAATGCGCTTTGGCAAATAAAGTAACAAGATAATTGTTCTAGCCTATTTAACTCCCTGAACCATGCTCACAAAAAGATTAAAACAGGCAAAATATTGCAGATTGTAAAGCCATCACAGATAGAAATAATCTAACAATTATCAATACACATAGAAAGAAAAGCTGAGCCGATGCAGTCTCCTGCTCGAATGTACCCATTCAAGAGAAAATAAAGCTTTTCTATAAAGTTATTTGGGTAAAATAGGTAATTCCATTATAATTTGGTGAATCCTTTCCTCATACTAAATCCAGAGAAGAGGTCCTGTACATTTTATATTTGGTTAATGTACGAAAGTTCAGTACTAGATAGTCCCTCTCTTCCAAGAAAGTGCATAGACACAAGAATTTGCAGGACATGTCTTTTAAGTTTGCTAAGTCCAAAATTATCTTTGGAACAAATTTAACTTGTCAAAATTAAATTCAAACCATGGGTATTTTTATTGAATCCTGGTTAAATCCTGAGCAGCACAACTTCAAAATAAATTTACTGTAGAAGCTATTTTACCTGTACTTCTTTAGATGTACTAAAATGAAACAAAGAAAGTGTATGTTTGAATGTTTGGGACGAGTTTAATTACAGTACTTACAGGTTTATAAAAAACAAGCCCATCAAATCCAGTAGTTTCCTCTACTGTACGGGAAACATCCGGTGTGTGTGTGTGTGTGTGTGTGTGTGTGTGTGTGTGTGTGTGTGTAGATAGTGGTGGTGCCCGCGTTAATTTCCACCAAACAGCAATTACAGTCCAAAGGAGTCCTTCGAGAGGACACTGCTGACTTTGTGGCATCCCCTAAAAAGGAAGTTAACTGACTTTTTCAGTGGCATTTAGCTGTGATGGGGGATTCAAACCTGGGTCTCTTTATTCACTGCAAATAAAGGGACAATGTCCTGCATTTACGGGGAATACCCTCCCCCACCCTCTCCCCCCCACACACACCAGACCATTCCTATCCTATACCAAAAGCGAAGCTCCAAACAATAATTTACCTTTTGCAGAACAGGTTCAAGGAGGAAGTATAGCACTGTGGTTTAGAGCATTGAGTTGGAGACCTGGGTTTGGATCCCACAGCTCCCACTTGCATACTATGTGATCCTGAGCACGTCACTAGACTTCCTTGTGCTCCCTAGTCACACCTGGAAACAAGCTTCAGTTTAGTGCGCCTTTCCTAGTTAAGCATTTCCTCCTTTTCCTAGATTGGTGCCCTGCCCAATGGGTCATGCAGCAAAGAAGAACTATAAGGATCGCACTCAGATTTAAACCCCCGGAAAGTCTGCCATCTTTAGGTGGGAATCCTGTCCAGTGGCTAGCCAGTGCGTTCATGTCACTGTCTTTCTCCCAGTGCAAGACTTGTGGCTAGATTTGGGATAAAGACATTTGTGCTAGTAACAGTGCCAATGATGATCCATATATTAAAATATAATAGCGTGTGTCTTTCCCCGTTTATGACATAGTATACTTCCTGTGCAAGAGAGAGTGATGTCACACAGACAGCATTGTTGCATCAGTTTGGCACAGTCAGATTTTTTGTTTTGGTACACAGTAAGATTAAGTGCTGCATTTTCTGAAATACAGTAGACCAATAAGGAGAGAAACTGAAAAAGCACTTTTAGGTTTAACATAATTTTAAATGCTGGTTTTGAGTGTTTGAATTTATCATCTATCTGCTAGTAAAATTTGAAAAGAAAAAAACGAGTCGAAAGGAACACAACAGGAATTTCTGTTTTTAATACAACTGTTTTTGTACTGCAGGTGACTTCTCCTCTGCTGCTGCTGTGCCCATCAGCTGCAGCACAATAATACATAGTGGTGTCTCCTAGCTGTAGCCATTTTATGCGCAGGTCATACGAGTTATTCTTCACTTTCTCCCTGGAGGCTGAAACTCTGCCTTTGAATTCATCTGAGATGATGGGCTCATTCTCCTGGTATGCCTGGATAACGTGCTGCATACCTCTCGCGCCCTGCTGTCGGTACTAGTACATAGTCTGCAGGTCCATGCCTCTCTGGTAGCACCGAATCATTGCAGTCTGTCTTTCAGAGTCAGTCAGAGAGGATATAGATTGAATAATGCTGCTCAACTCTAGATCTGAAAAAAGAAAATAACCATCGAGAAGGAGGTAAATATTTATTTGCATCACGGCCCTGACTTAAGAAAGTATGTTTTTTTACTTTAAAGGAAAGAATTTTTTGAATTAAAAAATTAGCACCGCATACATACTTGGCAAACGCATTAGTAGAAGTACAAGAACAATCACTTCCATCCTCCCTTTTGTGTAATTCATGAAAGGTTACTGCACATAACTGCACATAACAACAAAGAGTAAAGATGTGAGGCATGAAAGAAACAGAAGTTGTCACACAGACCATTTGGTAATCACATTAAACATCACATACAGTATGGTATTTCAGCACCGTTCGATGCCTCAGCTGAGAATAGAGATCATCTGTCTTATATTGAGGGTTGTTTCACCTGGAGAGTGAGTGGGGGAGCTAGAGGGAGGCATAGATAGTGTGGGTGTGTGTGTGTGTGTGTGTGCGTGTGAGAGAGAGAGAGAAGGAGAGGAGAGAAAGAGACAGAGATAGAGTGGAGACAGAGAAGGGGACAGAACTGGGAAGGAGACACACATCTGGATTGGAAGGGGAGTTAGAGCATTGAGAGAAAGTCTGGGAGGGGAAAGGGAGAGAGATGAGGGCATGGGGGGGGAGAGTGAACATGAAAAAGTGGGAAAGTGAGCACAAGAAAGCAGGGAGAGGAGCAAGGCAGGGGCATTTTACTTATCAGGTGCTCTATCCCTAAGGCTCAGTGCACCTTATAATGGCAGTAAAAAAAGATAAAAAAAAAAAAGTATAAAATGCAATACTCTTAACCCTTCACTGCCGACAGAATATGAATGTATTGGAGTTCTGGACAGATATATCAGTCACTGGCTCTGTATGGATTAAAATTCATTATTAAAACTAGATACATGCACAATTAAGCTCGTATAACTAAATATAATTATAGTTCATAATGGAGCATTGTTCTGCATATAATTTCATCCCTTTCAAAATGCTGTTACACCACAGTTCAAAGGTCATGTAATGTGGCTGTAACTGGTCCTTTCTGAGGTATAACAGCATTCTGAAACCTCTACAGACTGTACAAGTCAGTTTCCTTCTGAAAGAGAAAGAACTGCTTTGCGAGAGAATCAGAACCCCTCTGTGGCAGAACACACAAGTTGTGCATAGTTGCCCATCCAGTGTTCTCTATATACTGGGTAGGCCTGCTTGAACAGGTATGTTTTACAGGCGGCCTTAAAGGCCTCCATTGTGCAGGCAGATCACATACTCACAGGAAAAGACTCACACAGAAATGTAGTGTCAATCCCATCTCTGACTGCTTGAGATGGAAATGGGGGACCATGACCAATCTTGCATGAGTGGTGCAAATGGGACATATAGGGGAGTAAGGTACCAGGAGATTTTTATGGAAATGAGGACCCAGGCAGTGGAGTACCTAGAATATCAGCATGCAAATCTTGAAGGAAATGCACCTCACAACTAGCAGCCAGTGCAGAGTTAGTTGGACCAGTGTGATGTGTTCACTTTGACAAGTTCCAGCCACCAGCCAGGCCATCACTTTCTAGACCAGCTGCAGGCAGTGAATGAAGCCAAATGCCCCGATGCTTTACTATCACACAGGCCTTCATCCGAAGGCAAGACTTAGCTGTAGATACCATGCAAAACCAAGCACACTTTTCGCCAAGATATTAAGAGCACTAGAACACCTTTGCATCTTGGTAATGGAAATTAACTGTGAGTCACGCTGCTAGGTACCGATGCTCTTTCAATAGATATCCAGTGTCTGTTGTATGACTGAATCATTCTGGTGCCACAGCACAAATAAATTGTGCCTGATCAGCGTCTTATGAGATTTTCTCCATTGTTCTGAGATCCATGAGCACTCCTTGTCACATTGATGTATTCTGCTTACTTGGGGCTGGCTGTGCCTATGAGCTGTAGAGTCCTACTGTTGGTTTGACCCCCTACTCCTCTTTCAGGTTTTAAAAAGCTCCCCTGTTCCACTATTCACTTATGTTATTAGTTTGTCCCAAAAATAATAATTTGTACAGAGCTGTAATGCTAATCGTCATTGCAGTCTGCATGCTGTTCACTGTTTTGATATTCTTAGAATAAATATAGCACAGTTTAGTGACTAATGCTATGTGCTTTCTGACAGACATAAAAACAGTCTTTAATTTCCATCATACATGAAGCAGCTGATTTTGTATGTTTATTAACATATTTTGTCATTGAACAATTGTGTGGGAATGTTTGATGTAGTTTAACTAGCAAAATAGTGCTTATAGCAAATTATGCGGAGCCTGCAGACATTTTGCTTCAGAAGAAAAGCATTCACCAGATCCGGAACCGCTCAAACAACCTACGCCTCAGCGTATGATGCCACACCTTATTTTCACCGTAGAACCTCCCATGGGACCACTCACTAGGCTCGGTCTGTCCCCTTTCCCCAGGTATCAGCTGCCGTGCACTGCATAAGCTGGTTTACTAGCTGGCTTTCTGGTTGTGTTTCTGTGGAGACAGATGGAGTAGGTGCAGGAGGGAGCCTGGTCTGTGAAGGCAACTTGTGTGTCACTGATGGGGAATTGTCCCTCATCAGCAGGACAAAGTCTCACTTTTGTTGCTCTGCAGGTGAGTGGAGAGGGGGCGGTGGGAAGGTGAGGCCCAGTGCTAGTTGGTACTACTTGCTTTTGCTGCCTTACTAACACTGTGCTGAATAGCTTGGAGGTGCTGCTGCTGTTTACTTTGCACCTTGAAATGAACCTGATGGTACCAGAACTGCAGCACAGAGGGCATCACAGCCAGCGTGGATGTGCTGCTGTTTACTTTGCACCTTGAAACAAACCTGACTGCACCACAGCTGCAGCCCAGAGGGCATCGCAGCCAGCAGCAGATCTAAACACACTGTGCACACCTGCACAGGTACATACAATGAAAGCAACAGCCAGAACCGGCCATGGCAGCCCATGCATCTCCTTGTAACGTGTTGGCTGAAGACACACAAGTGGCTCACTGCATTGCGTGTGTTGTTTCAAACAGACCTCTCCACTGTCCCTGATTTTGCATTACAGATTTCCTGTGTCCTTCCTAAATGTGGCATTTTTGCTACAGAAAAGTAAAGATTTGAATTATGAACATATAAGCTCCTGTATCCCTACCTACACCTCAGCCTATGATGCTGCACCTTATTTTCACCATAGGACCACCCATGGGACTGCTCACTAGGCTCGATCCATTCCGTTTCCCCAGGTCTTGTGATGTCTCAGCTGCTGTGCACCACATAAGTTGATTTACTCACTGGCTGTCTCGTTGTGTTTCTGTGGAGACAGACGAAATAGGTGCGGCAGGGAGCCTGATCCGGGCAAGCAACTTATGTGTCACTGATGGGGAATTTTCTCTCATCAGCTGGACAAGGTCTCGGTTTTGTTGCTCCGCAGGTGAGTGGTGTGGGGGAGGGGGCAATGGGAAGGTGAGGCCTGGTATTAGTTGGTACTGCCTGCTTTGCCTATCTTGCTAACAGTGTGCCAAACAGCTCAGATGTGTTGCTGTTTACTTTGCATCTTGACATGAACCTGACAGCACCACAGCTGCAGCCCAGAGGGTGTCACAGCCAGCAGCAGGTCTGAACACATCTAGTAGCATGGGTCATGCACTCTAAATGTATTCCTGAACAGGTCAAATCCTGCAGACATTTGGGCTCTGACCAGATTTTGTTGTTTTTCCTTGTCTGTTGCTGGCAGTGCACCTATTAGTCCTAAACAGCTGTTTCCTGATTGCAGCCTGCTGGACCTTACATAAAACAAGCTATAGATTTGGGGCCACCCACGATAGGTTGCTGCTTTACATATGGCCCTCAAGATAAGGGTGAGAGACATGGGACATTGGCAACTTTGGCTTAGCTTCCAGTTGGGCTCATAAATTTAGTTTGGCTTTGAGAATTCAGCTGAACCCCTTCAGCTCCTAATGCACTAACCGGCATGCAGTGAAGCAGACTATAAATGGAGAGGGGAACCTGAAGGTGAGGAATGAATTATTAATTATTGTAACTTACTT
This sequence comes from Neoceratodus forsteri, assembly GCA_016271365.2. Taxonomy (NCBI): domain Eukaryota; kingdom Metazoa; phylum Chordata; order Ceratodontiformes; family Ceratodontidae; genus Neoceratodus; species Neoceratodus forsteri. Next base: position 452,387,482 of record CM057452.1, on the reverse strand, counting down.
GCAGTAGGTGCTATAGGCATGCATCTGCCTTGTATTACTGTTTATAGTGATGTGACAGAGTCTGCAAAACCCACTAAGATTGCCACACGATGCTAGTGTGAGCTACAGTAGTAGTTAATATTCATTGCTGACCTTGTCGCAGGGATGTGGGTATAAAGATAACACTGGGCACAGTAATAGGGTACAACGCACCCACAGTTTGTTTTATTTTATACAAAAGTAAAAAAATAAATACATAAACATAAATAAAACTGGTCAAACAGAACAAGAAAATAAACAATAGCTCAAGGCTATTTCACCTTACATCAGGTATCTCAAAACAATTCATCAGCTTTCCTGCTGTTAGAGATAAATTCCTGTTCAGCCACTGGTCCTTCTGCTTACCTTCCTTCAGGTAAGTGAGACTGGCTATGCAGCTAATCTGAATCTTGGTGTTTTGGCTTATATAGCCCTCTTACTTCTGGGAAAGTCCCTCCCATAACATTCAATTAGTTCTAGAATGGTCCCTAAATAGGGAAACTCCCCCTCTATTACATAATGAGGTTTTAGCTCACAGAATATAAATACAGCCCTCTAGGGGCCACTGTCCCCCTATACGAAATCCCCTTTCCTGAGGTCTTGAAACATAGAAACATAGAATTTGACGGCAGATAAGGACCGCTTGGCCCACCCAGTCTGCCCATTTCCCTGCCTAATGGATAAGCTGCAGATCCTAGTTAACCAGTAGCCTACTTCTTTCTACCCCCAACCCCTAGAATTGCCTTATGACTGTCCCATGCATGCTTGAATTCCACCACTGTTTTTGACTCCACGACCTCCTTCGGAAGGCCGTTCCATGCATCCACAACCCTCTCCATGAAAAAATACTTCCTTAAATTACCTCTGAGCCGCCCCCTCTACCTTCAAATTGTGCCCCCTTGTTCGTGCACACCTTTTTTTGAAAGATGCTACCCTCTTGGACTTTGTTGATGCCCTTGAGGTACTTGAAAGTTTCTATCATGTCCCCCCTCTCCCTCCTTTCCTCGAGGCTATACATATTAAGCTCCTTAAGTCTATCTTCATATGTCTTCCGGTGCAGACCCTGCACCATTTTAGTTGCCCTCCTCTGGACAGCTTCCATCCTGTCTATGTCTTTGCGAAGACTGGGTCTCCAGAACTGCACACAGTACTCCAGATGAGGTCTAACCAGCTGTCTGTACAGAGGGATAATAACTTCCTGTTTTCTACTGGTGATGCCTCTCCCTATGCATCCCAGTATCCCCCCAGCCCTCCTTGCTGCTCTCTCATATTGCTTGCCCACCTTTAGGTCATCTGATATGACTACCCCCAGGTCCCTTTCCATTTTTGTTGTTGTTAGTATCTCACCCCCCATTGTGTACTCTTCCCCTGGGTTTTTGTTTCCCAGGTGCATTACCTTGCACTTCTTAGTATTGAATCTAAGCTGCCATACATTTGACCATTCCTGTAACCTTGCCAAGTCCCTTCTGATCCTTTCCACCCCACCTTGTGCATCAACTCTGTTGCAGATCTTTGTGTCATCTGCAAAGAGACATACTTTTCCTTCCAGTCCCTCTGCAATGTCACTTATAAAGACATTGAAGAGGACCGGTCCTAATACTGAACCCTGTGGTACCCCACTAGTAACCCCCCTTTCTTCAGAGTGGACTCCATTTACTATTACTCTCCGTGTTCTATTCTCCAGCCAATTTTTTACCCAGGCTGTCATCTTGGGACCCACTCCCAGGCTAGCTAACTTATATATTAATCTTTTGTGTGGGACTGTGTCAAATGCCTTGCTAAAGTAGGTAGGCCATGTCCACAGCCCCTCCCTGATCTACTACTTTGGTCACTCAGTCAAAGAAATCTATCAGATTTGTCTGGCATGACCTTCCCGCTGTGAATCCATGCTGCCTTGGGTCCTGTGCCCCTCTGGCCTCTAGATACTCGACAATTCTTTCCTTCAGAGTGATTCCATCATTTTCCTACCACTGAGGTTAAACTAACAGGTCTGTAGTTTCCTGCTTCTGCTTGCTCCCACTTTTGTGAAGGGGAATCACATCTGCCCTCCTTCAGTCCTCGGGTACCACACCATCCTCCCATGATTTGTTAAACAGGGTAGTCAGTGGTGTCACTAATTCCACCCTTAGTTCATTTTAGAATTCGGGATGAATCCCATCAGGCTCATTGCTTTGTCCACCTTCAGTTTTAAGAGTTCTTTCAGAACCCTTTCTTCTGTAAATGGGCTGGTATCAACTTCTGTATCCAGAGTGTTTCTACTGTTTGTTTTAGGTACCTCCCCCTCTTCCTTTGTAAATACAGAGCAAAAATATTTGTTTAGTATCTCTGCCTTTTCACATTCTCCCTCTGCCCACTCTCCCCCCTCTTCATTAAGCCTCACTATCCCTCCCTTGGTCTTCCTTCGCTCCCTGATGTACCTATAAAAGGTTTTATCCCCTTTCTTAACTGAGTTTGCTATCTTTTCCTCAGTTTGCACCTTTGCTGTTCTGACTGCCTTCCCAGCTTCCTTTTGCTTTAACTGATACAGTTCTCTGTCCTGCTCCTTCTGTGATTCCTTGTACTTCCTGAAAGCTTTCTTTTTCTCTTGAACCTTCACTGGTCGGCACCTATTTTTTTATATAAGCAAACAGTGCAAACATTTATTTCATTTATACATGTGCTGTATTGTTATAGTATATGGACACTAGCCTTTATATCTCAGGGCTCAAAATATATATATATATATATATATATATATATATATATATATATATATATATATTTATATATATATATATAGAGAGAGACTTGCAGTGTCTCTTTATTCCTTAATTTGTTTAATTTATTTATTGTGTTAAGTTTATCTTGCAACCCTCTCCTTATTCTGAGGGCTACTTCAACTGTATAGCATTTCCATACATAGGGACGTTTCTGTCCCTTTAAATCATTTGTTTTCTATGTTGTAGCAGAGCGGCAGACTGATAGACAATCACTATCTAGCCTCTGCTTTGGGGCTCTGCATAGCTTTGGTAAACCATTTTTTTGTTGGCTTGCGCTTGCGCGCCAGCCAACATATTGCGGTTGTAGCAGATTTGCAGGTGCGGTCACTGAGGGCGAATGCAGGGCATGCATCAGTAGGTGCGTCCCTCATTCCCCAATAAGCCAGCATACAGGCACTGACACCAACAGTATGTAAAGTGTCCATCAGCTCTAAGAAAAGTGCCACTGCAATGAGGACCAAGCTCCTCAAACAGCAGCACAATAACACGACTCCCGATGTGCCTTTCCTCGTGAAGCAGTTCGATAAACATGGTGGCACTGACTGCTGCTGCACAGAGTGCTGACTTCTGGGGTGCCCAATCCCCCTGTCAGCATGCCCCAACCCACTTCATTTGCCGATGGGGAAGCCCACTCACCATTGCCATAATGCCCCCCACTCCCACTTCAAGTGTGTGCCGAGGGGGTGCCCAATCCCCCTTTGCATCATGCCCCCCAACAGTCTTTCTTTGCCAAATGGGGGTCCAATCCCTGTTGGCTTCAGTCCTCCCTTTCCAGTTTAATTTGCTGACAGGGGAGCCCACTCCCCATCGGCATAATGTCCCTCCCCATTTTTTGTGTGCTGAGGGGGGTGCCCAATCCCTCTTGGCTCTTGCCTCCCAAGGTATGTGCCAATGGGGTGCCCAGCTCCCAAAACCTCCAGGTGGCACACTGGGGCCCAACCCAGTGTGCCAATGCCGTTAAAAAATAAACGTCCTGCGATTTTTTTTAAAACCTGTAGAAAAGAAAACGGTCCCTCACGGTCTGTTCTGCTTCCTCCCCCAACCTGCACCCATCTTCTGTGTACCCCACCTCACCACGCCCCATTTCTTACCTCCGGAGCATGGCGCTATGATCGTTGGTGGACTGGGAACATGTCTGCACTCTTCAAAGCCGACCACAAACTGAAGAAACACCGATCAGCTGTATAATGGCATAAATAGGTTTTTTCAACTTTGGTGCATATCTCTGCCATTTTGGGGAATTTTGGCACCAAATTTTCAACATGGGGTTATTGGAACTCCTCCTCATGAATCCAGTCACTGTCATGGAGTTATTAAGTCCCAAAAGGTGGAATCACCTTTTGGGACCGATTAACAAAACAACAGTGCCGCCGTTCATGAGGGGGACTCTCAAAAAGCCTATGTTGCAAATTTGGTGAAAAAATTCAAAAAATGGCTGTTTTACGAGCGTGCATTGCGCAGTTTCCACGCATGCTCGTAACTTTGTGAATTTGTAATATTTTCACTCCAGATTTTCAACATTGGCATTTTACCACACCTACTTATGAACAGTACAGCTGTCATTTTACATATCCTGGTAGAAATGCATTTTCATACTTCAGGCGCAGAATAGCACAGTCTCTGTGGGAAATCCATTTTAGGGACAGATTAACAAAATGACAGTGACACTGTTCATGAGCAGAGGTCCTAAAATGCCTATGTTGAAAATTTGGTGATGAAAGCCCATAAAGTGACTGTGTTACAAGGCATGTGTTGCACATTTTCCATGCACCCTTGTGACTTCACAAATTTGCAATATTTTCATGCCACATTTTCAACACTGGCATTTTTTCACACCTTCTTATGAACAGTACAGCTGTCATTTTTCATATGCTGCCCAAAATGTGTTTTCACACCTGTGGCATACAATGGCGTAGTCACTGTGGGAAATCAACTTTTGTGACAGATTAACAAAATCACAATGCCACTGTTCATGAGGGGAGGTCCCAAAATGCCTATGTTGAAAATGTGGTTAAAAAAATTCCCAAAATAATTGGGTTATGGATGTGCATTGCACAGTTTCTATGCATGCTCTTGACTTCACCAATTTTTCATATTTTCACTCCAGATTTTCAACGTTGCCATTTTTTGTCATTTTCCACATCCTGCCCAAAATGTGGTACCTGTGGTGCCAAATGGCACAGTTGCTGTGCAAAATCACCTTTCAACTAACATACTCATAGTGCCGCTCTTCATGAGGTGGGGTCACAAAAAGCCCATGTTGATAATTTGAGGGAAAATACCAACACACGCTTATGGCATTACAGTTTCCAACTGTAACACCCCACCCTGTAGAGACTGACAGGCATCAGGGGTGTTACTTGGGATCATCAGCTGTAATGCTCCCACCATTCCAACCCCACCCCCACCCTACAGCCAGTGACAGGCATCGAGGTGTGCCTTGGAGTGTTCGGCCCCATTCTCCTATACTGCACCCACCTCAGCATATTTCCTTATGGAATGGGATAAGTATAAGGCCAAAAGACACCAAAGCACACCACAACACTTGTCAGTGTCTACAGGGTAGGGTGAGATAAAGTGGCATGAGCATTATAGCTGATGACCCAAAGGCACACCCCAATGCCTGTCACTCTCTGCAGGGTGGGGGTGGGGGTTGGTGTCAGTTCAGTACTTTACTGCCATTCCTATTTTGTGTCTCTAACTCCTGCACAACCAATGCCAAAGCCAGCGAGACAATATTCAGCATTGACAAATGCTTGTTTATTTCCTTTTATATTGGGCTGTAGCTTTTATGTCAAGGGACAGCATAGTCACTTTTTATTTTCAAGTGCTCGCTTTCCAGAGTGCACTGTTTAATCAGGGAAGCATAGAAAGTAAAAGTTTGCTACCCTGCTTTGAACTGCGACACAGCAGTTCAGTGCAAGAGAAAGAGAGAGAGAGAGTCAGGAGCGAGCTCGCTCCTCCTTTCAGTAATATTTTGGCTCTCTTTCTCCTCTTAGATTCCTCAGGGTCTTTTCTTTCATTTTTATTAATTTACTCTCTGTTAGCGTAAATTCAGTACTCCTGCACCATTTATACTTAAAAATGGCATAAGCGTTTTAACTTACTAACTTAATTATGCACTGCAGCATGTTTAACTCATTATATGGTACACAATGTATTCTGTGTACTTTATTCATTCTATGCACTTTATTTCAAAACAAATGCACTTTATTCAACCAGTATCTAATATACTTAGAGGCACTTTATATCTTTTGGCATTAAATGCCATAAATGCACCTTATTTCATTCTTGCCAGCTGGCCTTAGCCTGGTGCATTGTTTTGGGGAGTTCATGGTGAGTGATGGATATGTAGAAACTAGAAATAAAAGCAGTAGGAAAAAGGTTTTAGTGAGAAATAGAAAAGACTGACATAGGTGGCCAACCTATGCCAAAGGCTAAAAAAGATAAAGTATAGTATAGAAAAACACTGATGTGCAACATATTTCAGTAGGAAAAAAAAGAAGATAGGAAGGGTATCCCTCCACCAGGGTTATCGGACTGGCAAAATGCAGTTCTGACACAGGCTTCAAGGCATTTACCCCCCTGTAGTTTCTGCGTTACCTTCATGCAAATTACAGTATTGTTTCTGGGATGTGACAACATTGATTTTCAAGTTGTATAATAATACAAAGAAACAAACAAGGTGCTGTGTCAGCATATTGACTGAAAACAAAGCAAAAAAGTAATAGTAAATGCAGGCTGAAAATAAAAAATGGAGTTCTAATTGATTTTCTCAATTCTAAATCTATTTTCTATTTCTATTTTTACCATGCATTTAATATTATCTTTTCATTTTGTTATATAAATAATATCCCCACCCAAAAAAGTTCTGTATAAAAAAAATGATAAAATAAAAAGAAATGTAAAGACAGTACAGTAAATGTAGGGCATCACAATGTCCATTGACGAGTCTTCTCTAACTGATACCAACTCTGTGCCTTGTATCCTCACTAAGTGGCGCACCTGATTCTAATGAGCTTTTTGGTGATGTCAATGTGAAAGTTGTGGTAGGTGTCATCAGGAAAGGAGTTAGCCACTACTGCTTGGAATGGGGAGCTGGAGAGTGGTGTCAGTGGTGTCAATGGGAGCAGTCCAGAAAGACTTGTTATCTGGAAGAGAGTAAAATGGGTATCTGTCACTTATTGGACTTGTGAATAACTGAGTGAATAGTTACAGTTGATGTTTGATAAGCTGAGTTTGAGAAAGGCTACAGATTTATGATTCTCAGAAACTGGCCTTGAAGTGAAGTCAGCAGAAGAGAAGAAGGAAGAGTATGACCAGGTTTTATATACACAATCTTGCTGCTTTATAAAAGTTGTCTTTTTTTTTCGCTATACCATAAGTGTACACAACAGTTTGTCTTCAATGTAGTCCTTGCATCAGTGGGAAATTAACAAAGCTTTATCTCTGGCATCCAGCAGTGTCACAATGCCAAATTGCATGTGTGGTCTAATGCTGTCACACTTGTCTGCAAGTTGTGTCAGAAACACCTCTGCCACTTCTTTAATGAGTATTTTGCCTGCTGCAGTGATTCAGATGATCTAGTGGTGTCACCACATCCTATTGTGATGGATGACAGTTTTTTTTTAGTTGTTTAACCAGGAGTAGCACACTAAGCTGAAAGTTTTTTTTTTACAGTACAGGGAAGTTAAGTGACTTGCTCGGGGTCACACAGTATGTAAGTGGAAGCTGTGGGATTCAAATACTGATCTGGTCTGTTGGATGTCACCAGATTTGCAGCTCAGAGCCTTAAACTACTGCTCTATACTGCCTCTGTCCTACTGTACTATTTACTGTGTTGTTTAGGGAAAAGGTGATGTCAACTATACAGTAGAGATTGGTGAAGTCCATAAAATTCTGTCTGTAAATATATGACTAATTCTGCAGAATTCGAAAAGTGCAAATTCATGAAACTCACGGAATTCATGCATTGCAAAATGCAGAATTTTGCCCATGAATTCCACACTTCATGGGAGAAATTCTACACTTTGCAGCAAAAACTTTGAGATTCAGGTGAACTTGAACTTTCCCAGGTGTGGGGAAGCTTCATAAAGCTCCACGAAGTGCGAATTTGCAGCACTTTGCCTTAACTTTGCCTTTGAAGTTATACTTCGCAACATCTCTACTACACAGTGCAGTGATGCATGATGAGGAAATATGATTCATGATGAATGGATGAAGAGACTGTATTATTTTCAGAACGAGTCAACTTCTCATAGGTCTCATAGATCATACAAGCAAAAGAAGGGAAGTTGCCTATTAAAATTACTCACCTTTTCTAAATGGTTATTTCATAGATACATAGATACTGTTGGCAGATAAGGCCACCAGGCCCATCTGCCTGCTTATGCTACCTAATGAAGCAGCCAGTGACCCTATCTGGTCATTGGCTTTAGCTTTTTCTTATCTCTAAAATTCCATTATTCCTGTCCCATGCATGTTTGAAGCCTGTCACCGTACGGGCAGCCACCACTTCCTGGGGAAGGCTATTCCATGCATTCATCACCATCTCTGTAAAAAATAATTTCCTGTCATTTCCCCTTATGCGGCCATCCATCAGACTCATGTCATGTCCTCTTGTTACTGCTTTATGGCAGTAGATCCAGATGGCCACCAGGTTGGGCGTGCTACTGCTGGTCTCTTTTTAGTTCTGTTGTTGTGCATTTTATTTTATCCATCTTGTGCATTTTATTTTATCCACCTTGGTTCGAATGTTTCTGTTATTTGCTGGTCTTAGAGGTGTGGAGTTTCATTCTGAAAATTGGTGACTGCAGTGAGAAAGCCGGAGGAATTTGCGTGGATCTTGTTTTCCTCCCACTGCCATTGTTGGGCTCTGGTGAAGTCTTTTAGAGCCCAGAGACTTCCTTGCCCCGGTGATTGACTGATCATCTCTGCCTTGCCCAAGAAGAACTTGGTTGGCGTGTGGAGAGGCATGGGGCTACGGAGAGTTGGCGAGCCTGAATAGAATCAGACTGTGGAGAGTTGGTGGAGCCAGAAAAGAAACAGGACTGTGGAGAGTTGGTGGAGCCTGAAGAGAGACAGGACTCCTCTGGTGAATTGAGTCCAGATGTGAGTATGTGTGGACTCAAGGGATGGTGAAGGATTTCTGCTTTCCCTGGAAATTGTGGCAGTGAAGTGACTGGGAATGGTGTTTGGTGTGTGAGAACTGCAAGAGGCCCAACTCCAGTGGGTGTTTTCCTCTGAGACTTGCTGCCCCACGAGGGGGGTGGAGTATTCATCTAGCCAGGGAATTGGCTGGGCTACTGCACTCCCTTGGATGCACAGATATGGCTGCAATTGCGGCCCGTCTTGGACTCCATTCCATTGGGGTGGCAATATTTCTTGAGGACTGCACCTGGCTGGGAGGAAGGGGGCTGCAGAGTCCTGTGGAGTTTCTCCCAGAAAGATCTGTCTACAGTGGATTTGGGGCTGGAAGGTTATATCCAGTGAATCTTCTTTTACTTCATGCCTTGTGGTACTTTTATTTTCTGGATTTTATGGATTTTTGACTCTCCAGTGAATTACTGACTGCTGTGATCCTTGTACTTTTCTTGAAGACTCCTGATTTCCCCCTTTTTGAAGTTAAATTTTTTTCTTTTGGGAGACCGGGTGTTGAGAGGACCCTGCATCACAGTTGAAATGGAATCCAGACCGTGGTTCACCATGTCTGGTGCACATAACCAAGGGTACTACTGAGTATGGTAGGCAGATGGCCAGATGGCCCATGAGGTTTGTCCAACTCGGGAGGTGTTGTACAATGCCAGGTCCATCAGGAATAAGACTGCAATTATTGCTGATCTTGTTGGTACAGTGGACCTGGCTTGCATCACCGAGACCTGGTTGGATGATAATGCTGTCCCCATTTTGGAGGCTATGACTCCAGCTGGGTACTCGGTGATACACTGCCGAGATTGGATCGTGAGGGGGGGTTGCGGTCTGTTTCAAGACCAAACTAGGCCTCACGGAGGTAGTAGTTGAGGAGGTTGAGTATTTTGAGTTCACACTAGTGGCAGGTGTAGGCTTTCAAATTGTCTCTTTTAAAATCCACCAGGTAATGGGAAGCAATTCCTTCAGGAAGTGGCAGACTTTGTCATCGACATGGTGTTTGAATCATCCATATTGATGGCTCTGGGTGATTTTAATGCCTTGGTCGACAATGAACTCTCACAATTTGGTCAACACTTCCTCTAGTTAATGACATCTCTGGGTCTTTCACAGGTGGTTTCCACTGCTACACATAAACTTGGACACTCACTGGACTTAATCTTCCTTCTCGGGATCGGAACCTCTGATGTGGGGGTGGAACCAGCAGGATGGTCAGATCACTACACCATGGGGTTTAGTTTTAGCACCCCCTCTAGAAGGCCTACCCCTGTGGAGATGGTTAGGTATTGCCCTTTATGGGATATAAATTCCCAAGGCCTTGCAGCAGTTCTTGACCTATCGTCACCTGCATTCACAAGCAATGATCCAGAGACTCTCATGTCAGCTTATAATGTAGCTGTTATGATAGCTCTGGATTCTATCACTCTAGTCTGTGTGTGCCCCTCTTCCTTTGCCCCAAGTCCCCTTGGTTTGATGGGACACTGAGGGAGATGTGGAGACAGGGGCGAAGGTTAAAGTGGTGTTTTTTATTATTTATTTATTTATTTAGATCTAGGATTACAAATACCTTTGAGCCAAGGCTCTTTCACAAAGGTTCCACGTCAGAGAAATACAAATGGTAAACAAAACATTTCACAGAGTGAAGCAATGCAATGGTTACAGACAGTATAGGTATTAGGTCTGCTAGTATGATGAACAGCGGCATGGTGGAGAGTGAGACAATGAAGCAGCCAGAGGCATTTGTCAGAGGAGATATCCAGTAAGTGCTATGTCAAGAAAAGGGTGAGGGGTACGAAGAGAAAGGATAATGCAGCAGATGGGGAGGAGGGACAGGAAGGGAGGAAGGGGAGGCAGGGGACAGGGAGAAGAAGTAAGAGCATTTGGTGTAGGAGATTTTGAGTTGTGGCAGTTTGGACTGGTCAGTGTGGTGGGTGCCACCAGCTTGCTATGAAAGTGAATGCCTCAGTTTAGGGGAAGCAATCACAGGAGCTGGAGGTAGAGAGATAGTGCCAGAGACTGGTTTTGAACAACCTAAGTGTTTTGGCTGAGGAAATGGTGTGTCTGAGGTCATTTAGCCAGAGTGGAGCTTTGCAGGCAAAGGAGCATTGGCACAGGCTAGTACAACAGTGGGGAACTTTGAAAAGCTGCTGCTTTGATCTCCTGGAGCTCCGCTGATTGGTGTTCTCAGGTAATAGAGCTATGATTCCAGGGGGGTGCAAGGTCAAGGTGGATTTTCTTCATCATTGTACAAGTGAGGTACTTGATTTGGCTTGATAGTTGGAGCCAACCAGTCTGAGCATACAAGTCGCAGCTGTGGGTAAGATGGTGGGCACCAGTAATTAGTCGACAGGCCTTGTTTAGCGTAACTGCTATCCATCTGAGGGTTGTTGTCATGGCAGAGCTATAAATGATGAGACCATAGTCGATGACCGAGACCACTGAGCTCTGTACTGCAATCATCAGTGCCTCGGGGGTAAGATGTTGCCTATGTTTATAGAGTAGACCAAGTTGGGTATTTGCAGCTCTGGCAACATTGTCAGTGTGAGCCACATATGTGAGGCAAGGATCTAGTAGGATCCCTAGATATTTGAAAGACTGGACCTGATCAAGGGTATTACCATTTGCAGTAGAGATAGCCAACTGGTGTTGCTTATGTAGGTTTTGGGGGCTATGGAAGAGCATTGATTTAGTTTTCTTATAATTTAACACTAGTTTGTGCTTGGGGAACCACGATTCAATGGAGCTGAAATCATGCTGAAGAGTACGTTGCAGTGTTAAAGGGTCTTTGTGGGATGAGAAGACTACTGCATCATCCGCATGCAATAAGATGTGCTCAGAACAGGACTGTGGCAATAAGTTCAAAAAGCGGCTGAAGAGCAAGAGGCCCAGGATGGAACCCTGAGGTGCACTTGAGGGGACGGGCAGGGAATCGGAGAGAGCACTGGCAATTTTCACTGTTTGCCATCAACGATCGAGATAGCTGTTGAGCCATAATGCAGAGTCCAGTGATAGGCCAGCGATTAGCTGGTCAATAAGAAGCCTGTGGTGGACAGTATCGAAGGCTTTGGATAAGTCGATGAAAATGGCCCCCGTGAGCTGTCAGTTGTCGAGGGATTTATGAACTGCTCCGGTGAGTTCAAGGAGGGCAGTGGTGGTACTATGACCTTTCTGGAAGCCATGTTGTTTAGTAGTTAGGATGTTGTATTTCTCCAGATGGTCAGTAAGTTGGATAGACATGATCCACTTGATGGCCTTAGAGAGCGGGGGCAGTATTGTGATAGGGTGATAGTTAGAGTAATTTGACCTGTCACCACTTTTGAGGACGGGGTCACAATCGCAGTTTTCCATCTGTAAGGGAATTTACTACTAGTAAGGGAGAGATTCAGAATTTTTGTTAAGGGGAAAAGAAGTTCATCAAGGGTAAGTGACAGAAGCTTAAGGTCCAAGGTATCGCCACTCATTCTGGATTTGGAGATAGCTGTAACAATATAGCGGTATGCAACATATGGTCTGACCTCCTTAAAGTAGAAGAGAGGTAGATGAGATTGTGGTTGAGGGGGACTGGAGATGGAGGTGCTTTGTTCAAAGTTGTCAGGGGGGAGGACTAAGCTGAGATCTGTGAATGCCTTGTTGAAGGTGTTTGCAATGATCATTGGGTCGAGGGTATTTGAGCCATCTACTACTAGCATGGTCAGAGGCATTTTAATCTGCTTCCCTGTGAGTTCCTTCATATTCTCCCAGAAAGCTCATCCATTACCCCAGGTGTTTGTGAGTGCTTCTTTGTAATAGGAGTTTTTCGTGAGCTGTAGGGCCTTAGTACAGGCATTTCTGGCTTGTTTATATTTTTGAGTGTCAGGTAGCTTTCCAGTAGTTTGAGCCACAGCCCAGAGGTGGTCCCTCCATTTCAGTTGGGCTAGTAGTCCCGCCATGATCCAGGGGTTGCAGATAGATTTAGCCTTACACCTCTTAACCGGGGCATAGAGGTCACAAGCTTTGTTGAAGGTCAAGATGAGATGGTCAAGAGCAAGGCTGACATCAGTTGCCAGATATATCGGTGACTAGTCTTGAGACTTTAGATACTGTTTGAGGTGGATCAGATTGCCATGAGGTAGGACTCTACTGGAGATGATTTTTTGGGGGGGCTTTACGAATTTGTTTGTCCATTCACAGATGATTGGTGAGTGGTCATTGTGAGAGTCTGGCAGGACTGTGGTGCAAGAGATCCTAGCAGGGTGGTTGGTGAGTACCCAGTCAAGCAGGGTACTGGTGCCCATTTTGTAGTTAGTCCTGGTAGCAGACGTAACCATCTGTGAGAGGTTAGCAGCTGTAATAGAGTCTTTGTGGTCACTTGCATCAGACGCACGCCAATTAATATTGAAATCTCCTTGCAGAATAAGTTCAGAGTCCAGGGGCAGAGTGTTTACAAAGCTCATAACATCATGGAGACCAGGTCTTTGAACTCTAGGTGGAATGTATACAGTGATAATGTAAGGGCTTTTTGATTTGGCCTTAAGAGAATTTTGATTGGAAGGATCTGGGCAGAGTCAGCAGATGAGACAGTATCTATAGAGTGCCACATGAGAGAATCTTTGATATATATGGCACATCCTCCCCCTTTCTTTGCTACCTGGTCCAACCTGTGAATGTTGTACCCCTGTATTGTTAAAGCATGATCAGGGACTTTTGTAGTCAGCCAGGTTTCAACAAGAGCAAGAATATCCAGGTTGTGTTGGCAGATGAAGGCTTGGATGGCATCAATATTTGGCAGAAGACTGTATATATTAATGGTAGCCAGAGTTAGAGTCCCTGGGGTTTTTTCAGGGCATGGACGGACAGGGCCCGGGTTCGGGTGGACATTTCCTGATATAAGTAGGAGGAAGAGGAGAATGAGTTTAAGAGAGCAGAGGCGCAGAACCTTCAGGGACAATTTACATCATTGTTTGTAGGTGAGGAGAGAGGTGGGCACCATATGACCAATTCCATGAGTTATAAGTTGGTATAGTGTGGGAAGATGACCCCACTTGAGAAAGTTTATGATTTGGGAAGGTATCATGGTAACACTGTGAGGAGGGCCATACGGGGGACACATAGGGTAATGGAGGGTACCCGGGAGTAACAAGAAACAATAAGGAGGATGGCGGGGGAGGGGTGGGGATGGGGGCCAGGGAGATAGAAGAGAGAGGGCAGAGAAAGAAGGAGCAGGAGAGGAAGGAACGGGTGTGAGAGTACCACCCTCACTGGCGTAGGTGTACAGGTGACAGAGGGAAGGAGAAGGAGTATTTGGACAGACAGTGAGAGTGCGTGGATAGAAGAGCTGAGACAGTGGATGGCAGAGGATATGAGGGAGATTGAGAGAGCCAGCAAAGGATGATTAGGGGGAAGGAAGTAGGCGTGGGGGTAGAAAAGGTGTCAATAGAGGGGAGCCAATGGGTAAAGAGAGGTGGGGTTCAGGTAGTGAGTGGATAGGATTAAGGTGTACTTAAGTAATGTACCAGAGGGGGGAAGGGCTGGTGGGCAACAAATTATAGCAAAATCCAATAGAAGTCTATGGGCGCAGTGCCCAGCAAGCAGAGCAAGGCAGGGAGAACAGAGCCAGACAATCAGCGGCAGTCCAGGAAGCAGGAGGTCCAATCGGGCTCTAGCTGTTAGTGCTGTGACCAACGGCAGCCACACACGGCTTAACTGACCTAGGTCTGAGGTCTTACCCATCAGCGCTGGTCCAGGAGGTGGGTTGAGGTGATGGCAGAAGCGGCAGGCTACAGGAGCCATGGCCGCACTTAGCAGAGGTCCGGTGGCCTGAAACAGGGGCTGGATCTATGGGAGAGAAAGGAGACAGGGCGTAAGTCCACTCTTGATACCGACCACCTTAGATTGATGGACCACTATTCAGTCTATCAATCTGAAATCTCCCTTAAGAAGGCAGAATTCCTCTCTAGGAAGATTACAGTTGCTCAGAATTGACAAGCTCAGCTATTTCTAACTGTGGACAGACTGTGCAACCCAGCCTGTCTACAAGTTTGGAAAGCTTTTTCACAGTTAGAGTACGATGAGCTTGCTCAATTCTTTGCAAATAAGGTGGCTGATATCAGGGCGGAATTGCAACCAACACATTCTGTGGGGGTTGCTCTGGA
Organism: Neoceratodus forsteri; assembly: GCA_016271365.2. Lineage (NCBI taxonomy): Eukaryota > Metazoa > Chordata > Ceratodontiformes > Ceratodontidae > Neoceratodus > Neoceratodus forsteri. Next base: position 452,372,427 of record CM057452.1, on the reverse strand, counting down.
ACAGTATGAGATCACTATGCCGCAATTTTCCTGGAGCTCCTTCAGTCAGCCAGAATTCATGGATGTCATGAGGATTATCCAGAGTGTGTGCCCTCCATGCTGTAGTTTGGACCCTGGACCAACCTCCTTAATTTTGGGTTGTAGTGATATCATTGGTCTGGTCCTTGTGCGGATAGTCTGGTGCTCCTTGGAATCAGGTGATTTTCCTAGTTGCCTGAAAGAGGCCGTGGTGACACCACTCTTGAAGAAAGCTACCTTGTACCCAGACTGTTTCACAAACTACGGACCTATCTCTAACCTTTCCTTTGTTAGGAAGGTGATTGAGAAAGTAGTGGCAGCTCAACTGGAGGACCATTTGACCCCCTCCAGTCCAGTTTTCGTAAAAGACATTGTACCAAGACAGCACTGGTTCGAGTGCTCAATGATCTCCTGATGGCGAGAGATCAGAAGAGCCATTCCATCTTGGTTCTTCTTGATCTCTCTTCAGCTTTTGACACCGTGGATCACGTGGTGTTGTTAGACCATCTGAGGCATATATGTGGAATATCAGGAACCATCTTAAGATGGTTCACCTCATTCCTCACGGAAAGAGTACAAAGAGTTGTGTCTGGGGTCTTTTCCTCGGACCCAACTGCTTTGTTTTGTGAGGTGCCTCAGGGTTCGGTTCTGTCACCCATGTTATTCACAGTGTATATGCTACCCATTGGAGACATTGTAAGAAGGTATGGGCTGAGGTTTCACTGTTATACAGATGATACCCAGCTATACTTTTCTTTTTCACCCAACTAGGATGGAGCTGTCTCGGTCTTTAACAACTGGCTGAAAGAAATCCAGGAGTGGATGGACTCTAACTGGCTGAAGTTGAACTTGGAAAAGACAGAGGTATTGGTTGTGGACCCGGGTCGTCAGATGGGGAGTCGTGGGTTGATGTATACTCTGGAATTATTCTTTGTGGTGTTTTTCTCCCACCCTCTGAACAGGTGCATAACCTGGGGGTGGTTCTTGATGATAGATTGACACTGCAGTCACAGGTGTCTGCTGTCATCAAGACTTCCTTTTACCACCTTAGGAACATTGCCAGGGTTAGGCATCTGGTTCTGTCTGAAGACCTTCCAACTTTTGTCCACGCCTTTGTGTCCTCATGCCTGGACTACTGCAAATCCCTGTATCTAGGGCTTTCGGGGGTTGAAATCCATCGTCTGCAGCTACTGCAGAGTGCTGCAGCCTGGCTTTTGGCAAGCTCAAGCAGATCCTGCCATATTAGTCTGGTGCTGCTTGAACTGCACTGGCTGCCAATACGGTGGTGGATCACCTTTAAAGTCAGTTTACTGAATTTCAAAGCCCTACACAGTCTAGGTCCGGTCTATCTAAAAGAATTTCTGGTCCCTTACTGCCCTGAGCAATCGCTCTGCTTGGCCAGTGAGGGGTTGCTAGAGTTTCCAAGGGTGAATTTGAAATTTTCTGGTGCTAGAGCTTTTCCATATGCTGCTCCCACCCCTTGGAATTCTCTATCCCAGCGGTTACGAGAGTGCTCTTCTGTGGTGGATTTTAAGATTTGATTGAAAACGTTTCTCTGGCAAAAAAAGGCCTTCTTAGAGAGCTGATCTGTTTATTGGATTTGATTTTAACTGTATTAAGTTTCATGGAATTTTATAATGGTGGTTTTGACTGTTTTAAATTGTTCGGCACCTTGAAATTAGAAAGACGTCTTATAAATAAAAATTATTATTATTTATTATTATTAATACTTTTAAACTGAAATATGTTGTCCCCTTTCACCTTGTTCATGCCCTTGAGGTATTTGAATGTTTCTATCATGTCATCTATCTCCCTCCTTTGCTCCAGCATGTACAGATTGAGGTCTCTGACTCTTTCCTCATTAGGTTTTTGAATAGACCTTTACCATTTTGGCAGCCCTCCTCTGCACCATCTCTATTTTGCCATTGTCCTTATGAAGGTGTGGCCTCCAGAACTGGACATAGTACTCAAGGTGAGGCCTCACCAGGGTCCTGTACAGTGGAACTATTACCTCCCTCCTTTGGCTTGTGATTCCCCTTCCAATACACCCCAACATCCCAGTGGCCTTCCCCACCAACTTGGCCATCTGCCTTGTGGTCTTCAGGCCATCTGTGATTATGATCCTCAAGTCCCTCTCTTCCTTAATAACTGCCAGTAGCTATCCCCCCCAACCTGTAGCCTGCTCCAGGGTTTCTGCTCCCCACATGCATGATTTTGCACTTTTTTGCATTGAACCTTAGTTGCCATGCCCGCTGACCATCTCTTCAACCATTCCAGGTCCTTTCTTATCCTTTCCACCCCTTCTGAGGTATCTACCCTGTTGCAGGTCTTGGTGTCATCTGCAAACAGGCAAAGCTTTCCGTCTAGCCCATTTTCTATATCACTGATGAAGACATTGAAGAGGACTAGCCCCAGAACTGACCCTTGAGGTACCCCACTGGTCACCTCCTTTTCTTCTGATTGGGTTCAATTTACTACCACCCTCTGTTTTCTGTCCCTTAACCAGTTTCCAATCCAGTTTACCACCTTGTGCCCCATCCCCCGGCTACCTAGCTTGTTGACCAGTCTCCTATGTGGGACAGTATCAAAGGCTTTGCTGAAATTTAGGTAGGCAATATCTGCTGCCCTCCCCCCCCGGTCTACTGCCTTTGTCACTCAATCAAAGAAATCTATTAGATTAGTTTGACAGGACCATCCTGCGGTGAACCCATGTTGCCTGGAATCTAACACTCTCATGGTTTCTAGGTGCTCCACTATTCTTTCCTTGAGGAGTGTCTCCATTATCTTTCCTACTACAGAGGTTAGGCAAACTGGCCTGTAGTTCCCTGCATCTTCTTTACTACCACTCTTGTGAAGAGGGGCAACATTTGCCCTTCTCCAGTCCTCTGGGACCACTCCAGTGTCTAGGGACTCACTGAACAATGCTGCCTGAGGGGCTGTCCATTCAATTCTCAGTTCCCTTGGGACCCTGGGATGTATGTCAGCTGAACACATGGCTTTGTCCATCTTCAGCTTTGTAAGCTGTTCTAGGACCCTCTCCTCTCTGAACAGGCTGATGTTTACTTCTTTATCCTTTGTTCCTTTAAAGTCTAGCTGTGGGCCTTGCCCCTACCCTTCCGCAGGGAAGACTGAACAGAAATATTCATTCAGGATCACTGCTTTCTCCCTATCTCCCTTCACTATCTCCCTTCCCTGGCTCCTTGAAGCTTAGCTACTCCCACCTTTGCCTTCCTTCTCTCGTTAGTATACCTGAAGAATGTCTTGTCTCCTTTTTTAACACACTGAGCTATTCTTTCCTCTGTTTGTGGTTTAGCGCTTCTCGATGCTTTTTCTGCCTCTCTCAGACACTTGTGGCACATTTCCTTGTCTTTATCTCTTTGTGTCTTCTTATACTTCCTAAAGGCTAGCCTTTTGGCCCTTACCTTTTCAGCCACCCCCCCCCCCTTGAGAATCAAAGCATTTTTATTTCTCCTTTTACCCTTGTCTATTGACCTAACACATTATTTTGTGACCTCTGCTATGGACTCCTTGATGTGTGCCCATTTCTCCTCAATGTTCCCCCATACCCCTTTTTTTCGAGGGTCTCCTTAAGCTTAAGTCCCATCCTGGTAAAGTCTGCCCTTCTGAAGTCTATACTCTTGCTTTCATATAGGTTGACTGAATCCCTATGTCCAGTTTGAACCACACCATATGGTGGTCGCTGGACCCTAGCTGACCTTCCATCTTGAACTCTGTTATCCTGTCCCTGTTGGACAGTACCAGATCCAGGATTGCCCAGTCTCTGGTAGGGTCCTGCATCAGTTGCCTAATGCCAGACTCCTCAAGGGAGTCAATGAAATTCTGTGCCCTGGCCAAGGCCCCTGCTGGGATGGACCAGTCTATTTCCAGCATGTTAAAGTCTCCCATCAGCAGTATCTCTCCTTTTGCTGCCATATCATGCATGTTTTCCAGCAGCAGTTTGTCAATTTCTTCTGCCTGAGCTGGGGAATTTCCTGATATACCTTGATCTGTGATAAACGTATCAAATTGTCTTTTGGATGTTTTCATTTACATACTTTCTATTATCCAACTAGGTAAATTATTACACATTTATACCACCCACTGAGTTAGCTAAGCCCCTCTCTTTGCCAAGCTATAATTATTGTGTTTTATTTGCTCATTGTGTTCTCTTCTTTTAAAGGTGTAATCTTTGTACACTACCCCAAACACCACCACAAATCTGTATTTTTGGTAGCTCATTAATTCATGAACGTATCTCCCCCAGATACCACTGATGCAGAGAGTATGGTCTTAAATCATGAATTCTCTCTTCATATGTTTCTCCGTCAGAACTTTAATCATTTTTGTAGCTCTGTGCTGTATTCCCTCAACTTTCTGGATCTCCTTCCTATGGTGAGGTGAACAGAACTGCCCACAGAAATCAACATGTGGCCTCACCTGTGCTTTGTCCCTATTAGTTATATTTCTGGCAATGAAGCCTAGAATCCTGTTAAACAATCTGGCCAGTTAAGTACTGTGCACTTCCTGCTTTAATTCACTAGTTATCATAACCCATTCTTTGATCCTTATGTCCAAAATGCATTGCTGTGCATCTAATCACATTAAATTGCAGATTATATGAAGATGCTCAGGACTCAATCTGCTCTAATTCATCCCTCATTCTTTTCTATCCCCTCCTGATTATCCATCACAAAGCCTATCTTTGTGTCATCTGCAAATTTATAATACTCATATATCCATGATGTTTGCAGGTCTTCACTGGTCACTGCTCCCCAGCTAGAAAGATAACCTGTTAACCCCAGCGTATGTCTTCTGTTTCCCAGCCATTACTCCACCCCATAACAGTATGGTTGTCAAGTCCTTATTTTCCAATTTCTCCTAATAATTCTGTATGTGGTACCATGTCCAATGCTTTTTTGTAATCTGAGTACACAACCTTGGAGAACTGTAGCCTAAGAGGAGATCTTTGCTTGGTTTATGGAGCCTTCAGAAATCCTGATTTACGGGATTGTGTGGGACTGAAATTAAAAAATTTGGAATATGATACAAGATCTCACATACTCAATCTTAAGGGAGTACTACCACATACAAATAGGTGAGCAGTGTGGTTATCACAGAGGGTGGTTTCACCCTGGAACAGCCTACCACTGGACATGGTGGCCAGTAATACCATGACAAACTTCAAGTCAAGATTGAATGCCTACCTTACAAGCAGAAATATTACTGGATATAATTTTTGAGAAAAGAAAAACAACTATGGGCAAATTGCCTTCTTAGCTCATACATAACCTATGATACCTATGACATATCTACTGGCTTTTCCATATACAGTTTTTGCTGACAGGTGAAAAAAATTCAAATTAGACAGCAAGGTCTTCCCTTTTGGAATCCGTGTTCTGTACTAGCCTCATTTTCAGTAATGAATCTTTTGATCTCCTCCATAATAATGATCTCTAATACTTTCCCAATCGCCATGATCAGACTCAATGGTCTATAGTTGCTATAACCTGCTTTTGATTCTTTTTTGAAAACTGTGACTTCTATGGCTTCTTTCCAGCTATCCACAACAATACCCATTTTTAGAATCACCTTAAACAGAAAAGAGAGTGGTCCTACCAACTCCTTTGTCAATTCCTTATGGATCCTTGAATGTATTCTGTCTGGCTTTTAGGCCTTGCTGGGGTTTAATTCAAACAGTTTATCCCTAATAAGTTTTATATTTACTGGGATTTCATTGCAGTTCCCTATCCCAATATTGTCTACAGTATGTGTGCCCTTGTGAAAGACAGAGAAAAAATATTGGTTAAAAACCTAAACTATTTCCTCCTACTTAGATATTATTACATTATTGTGTTCTGTTGAGCTCAGTGTTTTCACACTCCTTTCTTGGCGTTTACTCTACATAAATGAAAAATATTTTCTAGTTGTCTTTTGAATCTGCTGCTATACTTCTATGGTTTTATTTAAATGTAATTATTATTTGCAGTGATTATTCATAAATCTGACCTTATTTATATGATGAAAAAACATGATTTGAAATGAAGGGAGGAGGGTGGTGATGAAGAGAATGTGTTGTTTTTGGAAGCATGACTCGAAATGTGATGTTTCTAGAACTGTTAACACGTGAAGAAGCAGAGAAAAAGCTTGTCTGTTTATTGCAGACATGTAATGACTCAGGCAGCATACAGTACTTTGTTGTTTTACAAGAAATTCTGCACTGTTTGGGGTTTGTATTCTGAGCCTTGCTCTGGATTTTGTTTGTTGAACTCTTTGTGATTCAGTGCCGGTCAAGTAACAAGGAATGCAGCAGCTGGTTCAGGCTGTTGCCGCCCATGGTGGCTGGGTTACTTAAAATTTTACCTAAAATTTTATCCCACCACTTACCACACCAATATATATACCCTACAACAAAGGAGGGAGAGAAGTGATATGATCGAAACATTTTATTTTTTTTTATTTATTAAATTCTCGGATTACAAATACCTTTGAGCAGAAACTGCTCGTTTACAAAGGTTCCATGTCAAAGGATGAGGGTCAACATACATACAGAGGTAGTAAAAGAATGCACAATAAACAACCAAAACAACTAAAAGAAAAGATAAAGATACTCAGTTATAACATACTTTGAGATAATAGTCATAAAACAAGCAGCTTGAGTAGGCAGCTGGCTGCAGTAACAATAAGAGAAAGAGGGCACCACAGGCAGTTAGTATTGCAGGCATGCGACCAGGAGAGGAAGTTGGCAGGCTAATGGGCCACTGTCCGATGGTAGTGGAAAATGTCTTGTACCAGTGGAGATGTGAAGCAGGAAAGAAGTCACAAGGAAGGCCCAGTGCCAGAGGGAATGAGATTGGGAAAGGGCGGGCTGTGAGACATGAGTGAGCTGGGAGGTGTTTAGAGAGATCTCTGTTCAACAAAGCGGTCACATTGAGTGGTAGAGGTGAGGTAGAGTTTGAGATTCCTTTTGAAGGGTCCAAGTGTAGTAGAGGAAAGTGATTCTTTATTGAGGGAATTGAACCATTGAGCAGCTCTATAGATAAAGGACAGCTGACCCATGGAGGTACGACATCTGGGAACCTGAAAGATTAGAGATTGGGCACCACGTGTTTGTTGAGTGCCACTGTAGGTAGTAAGGAGTGAGCTAACACCAGCTGGCATGAGACCAAGGAGAATCTTTTTGGTAAGTAAGCAGGTCTGGTATTGTATTCTGCTGCTTAGGGGTAGCCAGCTGGCCTGTGCATAGAGGTCACAGGTGTGAGTTAGTCGGGCTGCACCTGTCAGTAGTCTACAGGCTTTGTTGAGAGCAACTGAGATCCCATGGAGGGCACTTGTTGGGGCAGAGCCATAGATGGCAAGGCCGTAGTCAATCATAGAGGTGACAGAGCTGTAGATGGCTAGTTTAAGGGCATCCATGAGGCATACAGTGCTTGTGTTTGTGTAGTAGTCCAATCAGTATATTGGCGGTCTTGGCAACAGTGTCAATATGCCGAGTGTGGGGAGAGGTACTATCCAGGGTAATACCAAGGTACTTGACCTCCTTGACATGTTCGAGTGGGTTCCCAGCGTGGTTCTTGATGGTGAGGCAGAGAGTTGTGCCTGCTCTGTCGGTTACAGAAGGACATGGCTTTAGTCTTGCTGTGGTTCAGGACAAGTTTATGAGAATTGAACCAGTCTTCGATGCGATTGAAGTCGAGCTGCAGCTGGGATTCAAGGACTGTAATGTCATGGTGGCTGGAAAACAGGACTGCATCGTCTGCGTATAGTAATATTTTTTGGTGGCAGGCACTGGGGAGATTGTTGATGAAGAGGGAGAAGAGTAGAGGGCCCAGAATAGACCCCTGGGGGACTCCGGAGCGGACCGGTTTCTCATCCGAAGAGATCCCTGCAATCCTTACACGTTGGATCTGATTATCAAGGTAGCTGGTGAACCATGAAAGGGCATCGCTGGAGATCCCAATGGAGGACAGTTGCTTGAGCAGTAGGGGGTGGTTAACTGTTCAAACACCTTAAGGGCATTAACAAGGCAAAAGAGTCTAACATGTTTCAATATAATAAAAATAGCAGGACAAGAGGACACAGCATGAGATTATAGAGAGAGGCCGATTAAGGGGTAATGTGAGGAAGTTCTTTTTCACAGAAAGGGTGATGGATGCACGGAACGGCCTACCTCAAGAAGTGGCAGATATGAATACAGTGCAGGGCTTCAAACAAGCATGGGATAGGCATAAGGAAGCAGTACAGATGAGTATGAATAGATAGGCCATTGACAGAGCAAAGGCCAATGGCACATTTATAAAATAGAAAAAGAAATGGTCAGACTGGATGGGCCTTGTGGTCCTTATCTGCCATCAACTTCTATATTTCTATGTTTCTATGTTACCTAACCTGACCTACCTGTCTGTGCTACTGCTGGCCTGTCTGACCAGAATGTGAACTGGATGGGGACTGGGCTGCTATGAAGACATAATGCTCATGTTTTAAATCATCAACCATAACACTAGTTCTCAAAGTTTGATCAGACATCACTCACCTTGAGCAATCTTTTTACCATACCAATTGCAATGTGGTTTTCATGGATTTGTGCTGTCATCAGTAACATACTCCTACACTACAGAGGATCCTGTGTTTAGGTAAAGTGAACTGGTGGTGGGGCTAAGGGTATTCTAGAGGAATTGGGTGTTGATTAAAAGAAGATTTATTTTTTCTGCCCATTGTGGAATGACATGCATTCAGATAGCATTGGGTAGGGCAAGCAACAGATATACTAATAACAAGCAAATATATGAAATAGCCAGCTGAAGAAGGCTGTACAGTTTATCAAGTCTGCTTGATTGTGGTGCCCCTGAGTTAAAGATTAACGTGGGCTGCACCCCACCTGACAACCCTGACCTTCCCATTCACTGTGTTCTACCCTCTATTGAACCACTCCACCATCTGTTGAGTGATTACCTGAGATGGGAGTTCATTCCACCCTGTCATCGCCCTTTCTTTAAATAAGTGTTTCCTGACCTCCTTCTTGAATCCTTCCCACCAGCTCAAAACAGTGCCCCCTTGTGGTCTTATCACTGAGACAGAAAAGTTGTTTGATATTCACCTTGTTTATACCTTTCAGGTTATTCAAACATTTCAATCATATCTCCTCTCTCCCTCCTCTCCTTAAGTGATTACGTGTTGAGTTCTCTCAGCCTGTCCTCATATGCCCTACCCTGCTGTCCTTGGACCATCTTTGTCACCCTCCACTTAACTTCTTCTAATTGACTAATATTCTTTTTCAGGTGGGGGCTCCAGAACTGCACCCTGCTCTCTAGATGCAGTTGTACCAATGATCTGTGCAGTAGCAGTATAACCTCCTCGCTTGTGCTCGTGATCCATCAAGTAGTGCAACCGTCCATCTTAGTCACTTTGGCCACTGCCTTCCTGCACTGCATAGCCCATTTAAGGTCACTGGTGATGGCCATCCCCAGGTCCATTTCCTCCTCTGATTCAGTGAGCTTTGCCCCCCTAGATTGTACTCAGCCCTCAGGTTCTTCCTTCTTATGTGCATGACCTAACCACCTCTTCAGCCTCATCAGCCTCTAGGTCCTGTATCCCTTTATCTGTGTCCATCCTCCCCTAGTACAAGCTGATCTATGAGAAAAAATAAAATACAATATAATATAAAATAATTAGAGAATAAATGCTAAGAAAGTATAGTTAATGAAGATAGAATGCCATCAAGGGGGCTAATTAGTCAATAACCCATGAGCCTGAAGGGCAAATGGGTTTATTGAGGTAATTAGCCCCCAAGATGGCATTACATTCTTATATACTACACTTTCCTTGCATTTATTTCACGTAATAATAGGATGGTTATTAACTTTTGTTTTAGATCACATTTGTGATCTGTTCTGGGTTTTGCCTTGATGTATTTTGGCTGTTCTGGTTTTCTGTAGTACAGGGTCCTCCTACAAGGGGTGATCAGAAGTGTATGCAGCCTGACACAGAAAGAAAAGCACTATAAACCTGGGCCTGGATATTCAAACTGAGCCAGGCTGTGGCGCAAGCCTGGGCTCAGCGCACCTTGGCTGTGCAGGGGCGTTGACTGGGTGATATTCAATGGAGCTGCACCATGGCACAGCATCATTGAATATCTCACCCTTGCCACCCACAGTGTGCATGGCACAGTGGCACTGCACCAGCACAAGTGGCCAGAGTGGAGCAGGGGGATGCACTAGCGTATGTTCCGTTGCGCTATGCGCAACAACCGCGATATTCAAAAGTGCACACGCAAATGGGGCCATAATGTATGCAAGGTGCAAATGGGGCCATTTGCATGTTATTATGGCCCCATTTGCATGAAGGTGAGCTGATCCCTAGCGACTTGCACCTTGCACCCTGCCAGGCAGCAGCCGTCAGGGACCGACACCCTGCACAGCGTGGCAATGTGCCCCACAGCCTGATCACGGGCTTAAGTACAAAGAAACAAAGTCCTATATCCCTGGTCATCCAGTAGACCGCTGTCAGCCCAATCGAGGACTTAAGTACAAAAAATATCATATCCTATATCCCTAGAGGTCCAGTGGACCTCTGTCAACCCTATCGCAGGCATTTATAAAATTAAATGAAGTCCTACATCCCTGGTGGTCCAGTGGACCACTCGCAGTCTGATCACGGGCATTTGTAATCATATAATAATGTCCAATATCCTGGTGGTCAGTGGACTGCTCACAGCCAATCATGAGCATTTGTATTAAAAACAAATGGCGTCCAATATCCTAAGTGGACCAGCGGTACCCCCTCCCCACCAGTCCACTGGGCCCCACTGCCTCGCTCCCCTGGTCAGCAGCAGGAGCAGCACTCCACCCACCTGCCTTCACAGCCCTCTGACTGACACTGTAAGGTAGGCTATGCCCATTGGTCCACAGCATGAACCAATGGGCGTGCAGCTCCATATCATACACATTCCAGATACATGAATGGATCCATTCACATATCTGAAATGTGCAGTACAATACAGAGCTGCATGCCCATTGGCTCACGCTGTGAGCCAATGGGCATACAGCCTGTTTCAGTCAGCGGGCTGTGGCCAGGGGTGGCAGGTAAGGTGGGCTGCCGCCACTGACTGGGGAGTGGTGGGGCCCAGTGGGCGGGTGGGGAGGGGCACCACTGACCACCAGAGATATTGGGCTTCATTGTTTTTAATACAAATGCCCGTGATCGGGCTGCGAGCGATCCACTGGACCACCAGGGATATTGTACTTCATTTGTTTTTAATGCAAATGCCTGTGATTGGGCTGCGAGCAGTCCACTGGACCACCAGGGATATTGGACATTATTATATGATTACAAATGCCCAAGATCGGGCTGTGAGTGGTCCACTGGACCACCAGGGATATTGGACATTATTATATGATTACAAATGCCCGAGATTGGGCTGCGAGCAGTCCACTGGACCACCAGGGATATTGGACATTATTATATGATTACAAATGCCCAAGATCGGGCTGTGAGTGGTCCACTGGACCACCAGGGATATTGGATATTATTATATGATTACAAATGCCCGAAATTGGGCTGCGAGCAGTCCACTGGACCACCAGGGATATTGAACATTATTATATGATTACAAATGCCCGCAATAGGGCTGACAGTGGTCTACTGGACCACCAGGGATATAGGACTTCATTTAATTTTACAAATGCCCACGATCGGGCTGACAGTGGTCCACTGGACCACCAGGGAGATAGGACATTTTTTATTTTACAGATACCCATGATCAGGCATGGGGGGTGCTGCCACGGAGGTGCAGCCGGAGCTCGGGTGGCCACCCACTGGTGGCAGCTGCTGTGTTGAGCCCTGCAATACGGCAGCTCACCTGTGGGTGGCCAGCTGTTGTTCCTTTTTTTTTTTGGCTCACCTGTGTGCGGCGCAAGTAGGGGTTGTGCATGCATGGACTCTGCACATCCCGGGCTGAATATTGGGATGTGCAGAGTATGCATGGGCACACCCCCCCCACCTGCGCCTCGTACATTACTGATGCGCTCTAGTGCATCGGGATTTGTGCCAGGCACAATCCATGTTTAAATATCGTGCCAGGTCGCATTAGTGGGTTGTGCATGGTGCAACAATGTTGTGCCATGCGCAACCCTTTTGAATATCAGGGCCCTAGTATTATTTTAAATTTATAGTTACAGTAATACAAATGGAATATGACCTACTGGTATAATGATAAAATGTTTTCTTTTGTAGGTACATGCCGGGCGACGTTTGATAGGTGATGATCAATTGAAAATGGAGAAAACTGAGATCAGAGAAATCATCAAATACCTCCATGTGAAAGGAATGACTCCAATGCAAATCCATTAGGATATTGTCAACACACTTGGGAAAGAAGTCCCTTAATATTCAACTGTCAAGAAATGGGCTGCTGAATTTAAGTGTGGCAGAAGAAGTGTTGAAGATGATCCCTGGTCAGGGTGCCCAAGAGAGGTAACCACTGAGGAGAACAATGATGCAGTCCATCAAATGGTGAAGAAAGACAGATGAGTAACTATACTGCATGAAGCCAACACCTTGCGCATCAGTTTTGATGCAGTAAAATCAATCTTGAGTGCAAACCTGGGCATGAGCAAGGTGTCAGCAAGATGCATACCAAGAATGTTGACACCCAATCAGAAACAAGCCAAAAGGGACATTTCAAGCCAACGTCTTGTGCAATACAAGAGAGATCCAGCAAACTGTATCAGTTGTATTGTAACAATGGATGAATCCTGGGTTCACCATTTTGATCTGAAGTCTGAACAACAAAGCAAATAATGGAAACATCATGCATTTCCAATGCCAAAGAAGCTCAAGCAGGCTGCCTCAAATGACAAAATCATGGCCTCGGTTTTCTGGGACTCTGAAGGTGTGATCATGATTGGTTATCTTGAAAAAGGAAAGACAATAACTGGTGAGTACTATGCTAAACAACTGTGCAAGCTGAGAGAAGCCATCAGAACCAAGCACTGTGGACAATTTAGGTGAGGTGTTTTGTTCCTGTAAGACAGTGCTTCACTCCTCACGGCACAGGTTGCAGTGGCTGCTGAAACAGAATATGATTATGAACTGCTTCCTCACTGACCTACTCACCAGTGCTTGCATCTTCAGACTTCTACCTGTTCCCAAAACTGAAGGCTAAACTCCATGGAAGGAGATTTGCTGATGACAAAGAGGTGATTGCTGTGGAGGGGTTTCTGGGGGCCAAGACATAGAACTCTATCATGAGGGGATAAGAATGATAGAACAGTGCCAGACTAAATTTATTGAACTGAAAGAAGACTATGTTGAAAAGTAAAATAATACTAGGTTCATAGTGCATTTCATTCTGTGTCAGGCCATGAATGCCTTGATCGACCCTTGTATATAAGGAGGTGTGGCTACACTGGTCAGTCCCTAGAGTCTTTTAATGAGGAACAAGAATGGTGTGCTGCTAGGTTAGCATGGTGATTCTGTGTAGCAGTCTGGCAGTCTGGTGCAGTGGTTCAACAGTTTGGAGCAGCGGTTCAGTTGTGTGGAGCAGTTTGGCAGCACTGTGGATCATCATTCCCGAGCTGAGATGTATTGAGGCAGCAGTAACAGCATGGAGGGTGTGAGTGAGTAGCAAGAGCTACTGTCAAAGGACAAGAATGTTTGTCTAAAAAGGGGGATTTTTTGATAGAGGGCTGTGGCTGTGGTGAGTCGTTGCTTTTATGGAGGAGTGAGACTACAACTGCAGTATTTAAGCCATGTATCACGGCAATGAAAAACAACATGTACACCCTAGAGGAAAGAAGGGAGAGAGGGGATATGTTTGAGACAGTCAAGTACCTGAAGGGCATAAATAGAGTTTATTCAGATGGCTTGTTTAAGTTGAAAGGGGGGAGGGACAACAGGGGACACAGCCAGAAATTAATAATAATAATTTTATTTATATGGTGCCTTTCCATTGCCAAGGTGCCTAACAATATAAAACAGATCATAAAACATCAAACAACAAAACAATACAATTAAAATTGTATACCAATACAATAATAAATATTTCAGTTAACTAAGAAAGCTTTTTGCCACAGATAGGTTTTTAAGCCCTGCTTAAATTCATCCATAGTTGTACACTCCCGTAACCGACGGGGTAGAGAATTCCAAAGCGTAGGGGGCTGCATAAGCAAAAGCTCTTGAACCAGATGACTTCAAAATTCACCCTTGGAATCTCTAACAACCCCTCATCGGCCAAGTGGAGTGATCGAACAGGGCAGTAGGGAACCAGTAGCTCTTTCAAATAGTCCGGGCTCAGTCCATGTAGGGCTTTGAAAGTCAGTAGACCGACTTTGAAGGTGATCCGACACCGTATTGGCAGCCAGAGCAGTTCACGCAGCACCGGAGTAATATGGCAGAATCGAGTAGAACCTGTCAAAAGATGGGCTGCCACATTCTGCACCAGCTGCAAGTGACGAATTTCAGCCCCAGAAAGCCCTAGATAAGGGAGTTGCAGTAATCCAAGCATGAGGACACAAAGATGTGGACCAGGGTGGGAAGGTCATCAGACAGAACAAGGTGCCTAACCCTGGTCATATTCCTAAGATAAAAGGAGGTTTTGATGACAGCTGACACCTGAGAATGTAGGGTCAGTCCATCATCAAAAGCTACCCCCAGGTTATGCACCCGTTCAGAGGTCAGGAGTGAGATGCCTCCAATAAAAATTCCAGAGTGCGCACCAACACTCGACCGCCCTATCTGATGGCCCAGGTCCACAACCAGTACCTCAGCCTTTTCCAAGTTCAACTTCAGCCAACTGGAATCCAACCACTCCTGGATTTGTTAAAGACCAAGAGAGCTCCATCCTAGTCGGGTGCTGGCAGTATAGCCTAGAGGTTAGAGTAATGAGCTGTGAACGAGCTTGGTACATCCAGCAAACCAGACCTGGGTTTGATTCTCACAACCTCCACTTGCATACTGTGTGACTCTGATCAAGTCACTTAACCACCCAGTGCTCCCAGGTCACTCCTGAAAACAGGCACTTGTGCCTAGTGGGCCTTACCTGGTTACCAAAGACTAAAATAAAATAAAATAAATAAATAAATAAATAAATAAAAAAAAGATAGAGTTGGGTATCATCTGTGTAACAGTGAAACCTTAACCCATACCTTCCTACAATGTCTCCGAGGGGTAGCATATACACCACGAACAACATGGGTGACAGCACTGGATCCTGAGGCACCCCACAAGACAAAGCAGTTGGGCCTGAAGGAAAAACCCTAGACACAACTCTTTGTGTTCTACCCATGAGAAACGATGTACATCATATATGACTTTAATGACCATCATATATCATTTTAATTGGTGTGATATACAAGCAAATAAATGATGGGCTTTGCCATGAGACTCAAGTCAGATGCATGTATTATATATAGAATAAATGATGGGTTAGTGAAGTGTATAGGGATATAATTCTGTTGGATGCTAATGAGGTCATAAAGCCATGGACCCAAAGGGCAAGTGTCATTATGCCTCATTAGCACTCCTTGATGGAATTATATTCCTATACACCACACTGACCTATTTGTTTTATGTAATACTTGGAGTTGAAAATAATGAGGTCAGAGACAGAAATGCAGTGAAATAGTGTTTATTTACAGGTGTGAGTAATTCATGAATCAATTGGTATCATTAGTGGTACAGTAATTAGTGCAGGGTCTGTTTAAGGACTCAAGTCTGCTGGTTTTACTGATCATTATTGGGGGTTAACAAGGTGTTGATTGGTAAATGGTTTAGTATATTATTTGTCATTGGTAATTGTGTTTATATGTTGCAGAACGTGCACGTTGTAGCGTGCGAAGACGTGTGCAAAGACATGCGCGTCGGCACGTGTTTGGCGTGTGAGGCAAGGAGTGAGTGGTTTATGTTATATTTATCTATTTGAGCATTACAGCTGATCTTTGTGCAGTACACAGATGGAAAGTGTTATCTGTGCGTACATATTTAGAGAGTTTACCTTTTAAAGTGTTGGTGAAGACAGCACCGTGGCGTGTGTTGCCGTACTTACATTATGGCATCCCTGTCTAGCTCAACTAAAGGAATCAGCACAATTGTTACAATAAGTGGAGAAATTGCCTACAAATGCTGCACATGTAACATGTTTAGCTTCCATGGATATGTTAATGATGGATATATTAATGATTCTAAGTCATTTCAATGCTCTAAATGCATTGCAAATGTGATCCTACAATGTGAAAATAAAATGTTTTTCAAACGGCTCTCAGTATTAGAATCCAGCCAAGATCTATTATGTCAAAAGTTACATGACACATGTGAAGTTTCTGATCCTGTCTCTACCCTCTATCCAGAAAATAGGATTCCTGTCCTGACTGGTATTGATACACAAACCTCTAACAATCCCATACAAGAACCATTAGTTGGTCTTCCTAAGAAAAGAGTCAAAGAAGATAACCCTGGCCAAGAAAATGGTACCGATGATTGTGAATGGCTTAGTGTCCAGAAGTCCAAAACATGTAATAATAAAAGGAGAAGACGCGCTGACTTATTTGACATTCCCCCATCTAATAGTTTTGATCCTCTATCCCCCCCTACTCAGTGACCCCATGAGATCCAATATAGATGTCTCAAATAATACTAGCTCTTTTCCAGGTTTTTCTAACATTAATATGGGCAACTTAGACTTACACTCTCCTCCTTTAGCCCCTAGTTTGTTGAATGATCATCCTCTTATTGATTTTTCAACGGATATTGTGGTCACATCTAACCCAGCACATAGGAAGGATGCAGTTCCCCAGGGACACATTTTTGTGGTAGGTGATTCCATTGTTAAACTGGGCTATTTGTGAACCAGATAAATATAATAGGACATGTTCCAGTTTCAGTGGGGCCAGGATTGAAGATACTACTTGCATGGCTGAAAATATTTTAAGCTCTCAGGATCCAAATCCACTTTACATTATTCATGTCAGTGCAAATAACATTTTGAAAGATTCTATTCATCACATTAAATCAGCTTTTGTAGCAATGACAAACAAGCTTACTGAGCTTGGATGTCAGATCTATTTTCTTTGAGATATTACCCATTCCTAGATACTCTGAAATACTTAACTTAAAAATCAAAATGATAAATAATTGGTTACTTCAGTGGTGCTTGCGCCAGGATATTATTTGCATTTCACATTGGGAAGAGTTTTCAGAGTCACCAAATCTATTTTGTTCAGATGGGTTAAATCTCAATAGGCGGGGTAGCACCCCACTGGCCAAGAAATAATCGTCCATGATTAACAAACATTTAAACTAATTCTGGGGGGGGGGGGGGGGGGAGTTGAAGCTTGGCTCTTCACCTCAAAATAACTGTAAATTTTCATATCAACATCTAAATTTTCTTAGACTAAATACCAAGAGTCTAACAAATAAATTGGACAAACTCCATCTTACTGTCCATGGTAATAACATTGATATTATCACAGTATGCAAAACATGGAGAGGTAATAACTTATCTTGGTCCAGTAAACTTCCAGGTTTCTCATCCTATTTATTAAATAGACAAGATAGACTTAGGTGGGGGGGGGGGTGCCATATTTATAAATAATAAAATCAGTGCTGTTAATATGTCAACTGCAGTAAAGTTTCATGGTCTCCCTACCCACACTATATGGCTTAAAATATTTTTGTCAAAGAAATCATTTTTTCTCTTAGGATCATGTTATCTTCCCCCCAACTCTAGTGTTCTGTTATTGGAGGCTGTTTTGTCTGATATTGAAGCTGCAAATCAATTAGGAAATGTTATCATTTCTGGGGACTTCAATATTCCAGATATTAAATGGATTTCATTTTCTACGACTAGTCCTGGGGCAAAAAACTTTTGTCTACTTGTCAGAATGTTAACATGAAACAGTGGGCCACATCTGCTACAAGGGGTAATAACATACTGGATATTGTCCTTACTAGTGCAAATTTGGATATCACAGATGTAAATATATCTGCCCCTATCAGAAATAGTGACCACTGTTCTGTATTCTTTACCCTTCAGACTTACTTTACTTATAATAACAACAGTTCGGTCATTTATTTATATGACAGAGGCAATTTGTCTGACTTTAAGCTAAAATTGGAGGCTTTCAATTGGCAATCCACCTTTTTAGATCAATTCCCCCAGCAGTGCTGGGATATTTTCATGACCTTAATTGCCCTCTCAAGAGACACTTATATCCCTTCAAAAGTTAAGCAATCTAATGGGAAACAAATTCCAAAATGGTTGACTTATACTATTAAGAAATTGATTAGACAAAAAAATAAAAAACATAAGAAGTACCTTGAATAGAAGACTACATCTAACTGGATGATCTATGAAAAGGCCAATCAAAAATGTAAATCCTGTATTAGAAAAGCTAAATCTGAATTGGAATTTAAATTAGCTAGGTCAGCAACTAAGTCTAACTCTAAACAATGTTATTCTTACATAAATTCTTTAAAGAAATCTACCTGTAAGGTTGGGTCTCTTAAAACAAAAGAAGAAAACCTGATACATGACCCAATGAATATGGCTAATTTATTCAATACTGAATTTTGTAACATTTTTTCACAGACAAAAACTTTTACTCCTATGTCTACTCCTAGCCCTGCTGATCCTTTTATTTTCTTTACTGAGGAAAGTATTAAAGAGAAACTAAAAACACTAAGAGGAAAATATAGTTCAGGACCAGATAACATTGCAGGCCATTTTTTATATCTATTGGCTGAACATCTTGCACACCCACTTAAAATATTGTTTGAATTATTTATAAAACATAATTTCATACCTAAGGAATGGAAAGAAGCTTTTGTAGTCCCAATACATAAAAAAGAGCCTAAACATCATTGGGAGAACTATAGACCTATTGGTCTAACTTCATCCATCTGTAAAGTTCTGGAGAGTCTCCAAAAGGATATCATTTCACCAGCTATAGATGTTAGAGATATAGAAAAACATGGTTTCAAAAAGGTGAGAAGCTGTACTACCAACCTGTTATGTTTTTATGAACAGCTTAGTCTTTTATTGGATAAAAATATACCTTGTATGTAATCTTTATTGATTTCAGTAAGGCGTTTGATATGATGCCAATTGGGCCTTAAGTCAAAAGCTAAGGAATCTAAATATTAACTATTTTATTATAGCCTGGATTGAAAAGTGGTTGTGTAACAGAACACAGAGAGTTATTATTAATGGTAACTTATCTGACATTGGCAGGGTATTGAGTGGTGTTCTGCAAGGCTCAGTCCTCTGCCCCTGCTTGGTCCAAGTTTTCATTTCTGATTTCACTAAAAATTGTGTCTCCTTCACTACAAAATATGCAGATGATGTTAAGATTGGAGGGCCTTGTTTAAATCAAGATCAAATGGATATTATTCAGAGAGACCTAGATTCCATCTCTACTTGGGATATCACTCGGGGCATGCAGCTAAATACTACAAAATAGGTTATGCATCTTGGTTCAAATAATCCATCTAACCCTTACTACATTAGTGGAAATCTACTTAGTGCAACAATGGATGAGAAGGATTTAAGCATTTCCATTTCTCATGATCTTACCTTCTCGAAACATCGCTTTCCATTATTAGCACATCAAATAAAGTTGTCTGGTTCATTCTACACAACATTAGTTCTAGAGATCAAAATGTGCTTATGGTTTTATATAGGTCATATGTCAAGCCCTATCTTGAGTATGCATCACAGATATGGTGCCCTTTTAAAAAATATGATTGTGCAACCCTTGAAAAGGTACAAAGAAAATTGACCAAACAAATATCTGGTCTTGAATCCCTTTCATCTAGTCATAGGTTAAAAACTTTGAACTTGATGTCTCTCTCCATGTAATGTACAAGAGGCAATCTTTTACTTTTGTATGATGTAGTACATGACCCTTATCTCATGACTAAGTTAGACCTCCAAATAAAATCTTCTCCCTATGAGATGAGGGGTCATCCACTCCAATTAATTAGGAAACCTTTCAAAAAAAGGAACCAAAAATATTTCTTTACTATTCGCTCAATAGGGCCATGGAATAATCTACCACCCCCTGTCGTTCTAAGTGAGTCAAAAATGTTTTTTAAATTATGTCTAAATAAACGTATCAGTTCAGGGCATAATTCAGCATATTACCCCTTGGCCTAGTATATGAGCATCATGGGCTTTGGCCTACTAGCTCTTTTTCTGCACCTTTAGTATGAACTTTAGTTTGTTTTTTCCACAGTGGTATTCGGCTTTAATTAGTGTGGTATACTGGGAAATACATGATAAAGGCTGCTATGGGGACCGTGTATTATACACAAACATATGCAATGGGTCAAAAACTCCCTCACTACTGTGGCGGGGTTAGGCAACACCTTCAGCTGTGACTGATGGACCACTTTCCTATCTCCTTATTTCCTAGCAACAGTCAATGCTTTTCTCTTTGCTTTTCTTCTTTTTCCCCCTACCCTAGGTTGGCCACCTGGTGTTGCTCTTTACTATCCCTACTAAACTTCCTACTAGTTCTCTCTTTTCATTCTTTTTCCATTTCCATCCATCCAGTTCCTGGAATGATGCCAAACACCCAGAGAGATGGTATGCAAAGTGCATAAGTGCATTTTGTTTGCAAAAAGCATGAAGACTATTTTGAATAGGAATAAATACAGTTTGTAAAGTCTTTTAAAAGAAAAATGATTAATGATTCAGAAGTCATATAAAACAATAATATACAAAATCACACATGCCCCCACAATGCAAAGCATCATGGGCTGCATATGCAAATCACCACAGAGTGTTATGCTGGTCCAACTTTAAGCAGAATTGCATGGTGCCGAAAGGCCTCTCACACAGTTTGCAAAGGGTGCCAACAGAAGACATAGACACGTGTTTCGTCCTACCAGGACTCATCAGTATGCCTTGTCTGTTTGACACCCCAGTGGAATGGACCAGCTACCCCTAAGGCAGTGTGCCTGGGGATATATTGTGGTGAACCCATTAAAATAAAAAAACTATTGAAAAGACAAAGAACCTCTGTGTGTAAACACTGAGGCAAGGGTTACCCCAAAGGGCATTTGGCTGGGAGGCCAAGTTTCAAGAAAATACAAAATCACACATGCCCCCACAATGCAAAGCATCATGGGCTGCATATGCAAATCACCACAGAGTGTTATGCTGGTAAAACAATAATAATGTCATGATTAGTACAGTTATAAGAAATCCTTAAAGTATTTTCATAAATTCACATTATAAGCCTGTTACTGTATATGATTATACATATAAAAGTGCTTACCCACTGTGGATCCGAGATATAGAGAATCAATATATGTGTGTGTGTGTGTATGTATATATATATATATATATATATATATATATATATATATATATACACACACACACACACACTGTACCTTTAATTGAACCAAGAAGTTTCCTGGAACAAAAATTCCCTTTGGTTTTGAAACAACATGTTCAGACATGAAACAGCATGTCCAGACTTGTAAATAGAAAGGGCTTACTTAGTCAGGTGACCCCCCCACCAAAAGATATAAATACCTCTTCATAGAGTTTACTTCAGTTTAGCTCAGTGGGGCTCAGGCCTGACAGAGGAGATGTTCTACTGCTACTGTAGACAAGCTGTTGAATGAAGATGAGATGGGTCTTAGGAGTTCTAGAATCCAGGACTGTACTGTGTGAGAAACTACTGATGTTAAGTAGTGATTTTCTTTGTAATTTTTTTGTTTTCATTTATTATTTTTCTAACTTTTGAAAAATAAATATCACACCAAGGTATGTTCTAAATCTGTAAATTTGCCTCATCTGAAGTTTATTCCCACACGCTGTGACAAACTTGGTGTCAGAAGTGGGATAGTACTGGTTGTCCAGAGAAACAAGGGGGAGACCAGCACACAGATACCAGCCCTGGTATCCAAACATAGGGGGCAATGAGCAGGATGGCATAACTCCAGGATCTAGCTGATGCCAAGGAGCTGTTGAAGGTGGAGGGACTTACCGGTGTGCATACCAGCGCTGACATGAGAAGGACCAGAAAGGAATTACTAATGGACTGTAATTCGATGGAACGCGGAGCTGGACCACTGACAGAGAGAGGCAGAGCACCACTGCCAGGTGCTGATGGAGGGTTCCCAACTGGAAGATTTCATGGTGGAGGCAGAGGACCAGGATCAATGGGTTCTAGAGGAGGAGGACCCCCTAATGGAACCTTTGTTGCCAGTCACTTTTGAAATCCCATTGTTGCCCATTTTTCCAGGCTGCTGCCACTTGGAGGACGATGAGATGAAGGCCCCAAGTAAGACTGTTTCAGGACACTTGCATACTGGGGTAAAGACCACAAGCAACAGGGAAGACACCATTGTGGTTGAATGGACTTTCCCATGTTTTGAACCCCCGTGATATGGTATGGAATGTACGAAACATGTAATGTTTAAAATGAATATAGCATTAAGACTGGTGCTGAGTACAGTCAGTTGAGGGTACCAGAACGGTGTTAAGGGTTCAAAGGCAATCCCTGGTATGTTACAAATCAGGGTTGAAAGGAAACTCCAAAGGTTTTGGAGTTAGGAACTGGCTGGTTGATGTTCAGCATGAGAAGGTTCCTTGTCTACCAGAAAATAGATGAAAGAGAAATGGATAAATGAAATACATGAGATGATTACAAGAAATGTATAACATAAATGAAACGTCTATACTGTATAATGTAAAATGAGGAACCTAGGATCATGTTGGATCTAAGTATTGGGTGGAACCTATGATGGGGCCCCTGAGTGAAAGCAATGTGTTAGAATGTGATTAGAGCTGGGTATATCTCATCCCAGAGAAAGTTGTGGTATAGGCCTGTACAGTCACCCTGATAACTAGATGGAGGAAGCCAGAAGTCAGCATAAAACTGCTGTGTATTACTTCCATTTTTTAATGTACTAATGAAGGTACGATAGTGGGTGCACAAGGCTGAAATGATGCCAAGTGATGGGTTTGGAGGAAGCTTGAAGTCAGCATAAGACTGCTGTGTATTACTTCCTCTATTTTAATGTAATGATGAAGGTACGATAGTTGGTGTACAGGGTTTTGAACTGAGGCCTATTGATTGGGGTCTGATATTACATATGAAGTGTCTGAGTTGTAGTAACTAGAGTAAAATAGGGGATAGAAAGTCACTACAGACTGAAGTCCTCGGACAGCATAGATGTGTACTGTGCTGAATTGTATGATAGCCCCAGGGTAATGTTGTGAAAGCATTGTCATATTGCAGTAACTAGGTTTGGTAGACAAATAATATTAAAAATAGTTGAATTAAGGGACCCTGTGGTGAGGCTGCCATAGTGGGTGAGAGAAAGTTTCAATCAACCCCCAGTCTACTGTTTTGGTAGAATATTTATGACTGAGAGAGGGTTCTTGAAAAAAGAGTATAGTTTTGAGAACTGTTTTTTCTTAAAGTAGGAGGAGTGTGGCAGAGTTAGGCTACACCATCGGTTGTGACTGATGGACCAATTTCTATCTCCTTATTTCCTAGCAAGAGTCAATGCTTTTCTTTTTAAGGAGAGGAGGGAGAGAGGGGATATGATAGAGACATACAAGTATCTTACAGGGAGGAACAGGGTGCAGGAAAACACTATTTTTAAGCGAAAAAGATGTTCCAGGACTAGAGGGCATGGGATGAAGTTGGAGGGAGGACGATTCAGAGGAAACATGAGAAAGAATTTCTTCACAGAACGGGTGGTGGACAAGTGGAACACCCTGCCAGAGGAAGTGGTGGGGGCTGAAACAATCACGGGATTTAAGAATGCATGGGATAGACATAAAGGAATTTTGGAGGTCAGGGGTAAGGGGCAACAGACTTCTAGGAAAACAAACTGAACTTACAAGCTCAAATGGGCAGACTGGGTGGGACATAGGCCCTTATCTGCCGACACTGTCTATGTATCTATGTATCTATGCTTTTCTTCTTTTGCCCCCTACCCTAGGTTGGCCACCTAGCATTGCTCTTTACTATCCCTACTAAACCTCCTACTAGTTCAATCTTTTCATTCTTTTTCCATTTCTATCCATCCAGTCCCTGGACTAATGCCAAACACCCAGAGAGGTATTATGTAAAGTGCATAAGTGCATTTGTGTGCACAATGCATCAAAACTATTTTAAATAGGAATAAATATAGTTTGTAAAGCCTTTTTAAAGAAAAAGGATTCAGAAGTCATATAAAACAACAATAATCAGTCAATCAATCAATCAATCAGTCATGTCTTTTTTTAAACAGGCAGTCATCACTGAGCAATGCTTATTTGCAAGATGGACCTGGGTGGAGCATAGACAAATGTTTGTACAAGGCAACACAGATATTTACAATCAGGCAAAAAAAGAAAGAACAATAGGTACAAATATAAAATAAGATAACACTGTAGTTCATATAGGCATGGAATAATACAATGTACAAGGTGTAAAGGCATCTACATATATGGTAGTATCTAAAATCAGCTAGGAGGGCCGGGTTAAATAAAACAGTTGGAAGAATACACTAGGCAGTGGCAGTGTTGGAAGAGAAGGGAGGGAGGGAGGAGGAGGGAGGAGAAAGGCTAGGAGGGCGTAAGGTACAAAACAGGGTAGAGGAAGGTAGGGATGTAGGGATCGGGGAAAGGAAGAGAGTGGGTGCACTGGAGATGCTGGATAGAAGAGGGAGGGGGCAGGGACGTTGTCTCAACCAGAGGGTAATGAGGCTGCTACCCAAAGTAGGGAGACTAGGAAGAGGTTGGGATATAGAGTCAATAAGTCAGGGGGAACTGGGAGATACATCTAGGCTTGGGAGGAAGGCAGGCAAGGTGTCGGTGCTTTATGGGTGGGTCTGAGTGGAGATGGTTATCAGTACGGGCACTGGTACTGGACCTTGATGCGAGAAGCAGTTACACTCTTCTTTGATTGTGCAGGAATATAGTGTCTTGAAAGCATTCAGACAGACAAAAGTGCTCAATTTGAGAGTATTTTGCAGATTGTTCCATAAGGTAGGCAGCACAAAGCTTATAGCTGCCCTGCCAAATCGAGATTTTGCCTTGGGCACTTTAAGTGTTATAAAAGAGTAGCCTCTTAGCACGCATTTCCCAACTACACTTGGGGTAGACAGCAGAAGATATAGTGAGGCAGTTTAGTAGAGACAGCTCTATAGGTCCAGAGTATGGCATTTCTGTCATGCCTGAACTTGAGGGAGTTCCACCCCACAGCCACATATAGGGCACAGTGATGCGTGGCAAAGGAAAGTCCCGTAATAAACCTCAGGGCTCTATGGTAGATTTGTCTAATTTTGCTATGTAAGAGCTGGGGCACTGGCTATAAAAGAAATCCGCGTAATCAACCAGTGATAGAAAAGTTGATCGGACCAACCGTAGCTTGGCATCTCTCGTGAGAAATCGGTTAATTCTAAAGAAAAGACCTAACCTTTGTTGGAGTTGTTTTAGCAAATCCTCAATGTGTTCGATGAAAGAGAGTCTGTGGTCTATCCATACTCCCTGATACTTGAATTTTATAACAAATTCTAATTTTTCTCCTACAATTGTGGTAATCTGGGGAACTGACCCACTAGACACAGGGTTTGCTGTATGGATAAGTGGAGAGAAGAGCATCGCTTTTTGTTTTTTTGGCATTAGAAACATAGAAACATAGACTTTGATGCCAGATAAGGACCACTTGGCCCACCCAGTCTGCCCATTTCCCTACTTACTGGATAAGCTGCTGATTCTAGTTAACCAACAGCCTACTTCCTGCCACCCCCACTAAAATTGCCTTATGTCTGTCCCATGCATGTTTGAATTCCCCCTGTTTTAGACCAACAACCTCCTCAGGAAGGCAGTTCCATGCATCCACCACTCTCTCCGTGAAAGAAATTTCCTCACACTACCCTGGCCACCCCCCATATCTTTAAATTGTGCCCCTTGTTCTTACACATCTCTTTTTCTGAAAGATGCCACCCTCCTGGACTTTGTTGATTCCCTTGAGGTACTTGAACATTTCTATCATGTCCCCCCCTGTCCCTCCTGTCATAAAGGGTATACATATTAAGCTCTTTCAGTCTCTCTTCATATGATTTCTGATGCAGACCCTGCACCATTTTAGTTGCCCTCCTCTGGACTATTTCCATTCTGTCTATGTCCATGCATAGATGAGGACTCCAAAACTGCACACAGTACTCCAGATGGGGTCTCACCAACTGTCTGTATAGAGGGATAACCACTTCCCTTTTTCTACTAGTGATGCCCCTTCCTATGCATCTCAGTATCCCTTTGGCTCTCCTTACTGACTTTTCACATTGCTTACCCAACTTTAGGTCATCTGATATGACTACCCTCAGGTCCCGTTCCATTTTTGTTGTTGTTTGTACCTCCCCTGCTATTGTGTACTCTTCTCCTGGGTTTTTGTTTCCCAGGTGCACTACTTTGCACTTCTTTGCATTGAATATAAGTTGCCATATGTCTGACCATTCCTCCAACCTTGCCAAGTCCTTCTCATCCTTTCTACCCCTTGTGTATCAACTCTGTACAGATCTTTGTGTCATCTGCAAAGAGGCATACCTTTCTCTCAGACCCTCTGCAATGTCACCTATAAAGATGTTAAAGAGGACTGGACCCAGTACTGAGCCCTGAGGTACTCCACTAGTGACCCCCCTTTCTATGGAATGTGTTCCATTCACTATTACTTTCTGTGTCCTGTTGTGCAGCCAGTTTGCTACACAGGCTACCACCCTGTGACCCACTCCCAGGCTGGCTAACTTGATTATTAATCTTTTATGTGGGACTGTGTCAAATGCCTTGCTAAAGTCTAGGTAGGCCATATCCACAGGCACTCCCTGGTCTATTACTTTGATCACCCAGTCAAAGAAATCTATTAGATTTGTCTGACATGACCTTCCTGCTATAAATCCATGCTGCTTTGAGTCCTGTGCCCCACTGGCCTCTAGGTACTCAACAATTCTTTCTTTCAGAAGTGATTCCATCATTTTCTCTACCACTGAGGTAAAACTTACAGGTCTGTAGTTTCCTGCTTCTGCCTTGCTCCCACTTTTGTGAAGGGGAATCACATCTACCCTCCTTCAGTCCTCAGGTACCACCCCATCCTCCCATGATTTGTTAAAAAGTGTGGTCAGTGGTGTCACTAGGTCCTCCCTTAGTTCTTTTAGGATTCTGGGGTGAACCCCATCAGGTCCCATTGCTTTGTCCACCTTGAGTTTTAGGAGTTCTTTCAGGACTCTTTCTTCTGTAGACTGGTGTCAACCCCCTACCCAGAGTGCTTCTATTGTCTGGTTTAGGTAACTCCTCCTCATCTTCATTTGTGAATACTGAGCAAAAGTATTCATTCAGTATCTCTGCCTTTTCACTGTCTCCCTCTGCCCACCCCCACTCTCACTTATTAATCTTCACTATTCCTCCCTTAACCTTTCTATGGTCCCTAATGTACCTATAAAAGGTTTTATCCCCCTTTTTAACTGAATTGGCTATTTTTTCCTCAGTTTGGGCTTTTGCTAGTCTGACTGCCTTCCCCACTTCTTTCTGCTTTAATTGATACAGTTCCCTGTTGTGCTCCTTCTGTGATGCCTTATACTTTTTGAATGCAGCCTTTTTCTCCTTAACCTTCCCTGCCACCTCTTTTGAGAACCATAGTGGTTTTTTACTCTGCTTTGTTTTCTTTATCTATTTGACACAAAGGATTGTTGCCTCTATGATGGCAGGTTTGATTTTTCTCCATTGTTCTTCCACCCCTCCTTTTTGGCCATTTATTAGTGTATTCAACAGGTATTCACACATTTTGCCGAAGTCAGCCCTTCTAAAGTCCAGTATGCTTGTTTTTGTATGGCTTGTCTCCATGGTTGTGCTTACTGTGAAGCACACTCTGCAGTGGTCACTTGTTCCCAGATGTCTACTGACTTCTAAATTTGTGATCCTCTTTCTATTTAAGAGTACCAGGTCTAGTATTGCTCCCTCCCGAGTGGGTTCCAACACTAGCTGTCTAAGGCCTTCCCCCTGCAAGTCATCAAAAATGACTCTGCTCTTGGATGTGGCTGCAGTACATGTCATCCAGTTAACATCTGGCATATTCAGGTCCCCTATCAACAGTATCTCCCCTTTTTCAGCCATTTTGAGAATGTCCTCTATCATTTTCTTGTCCATTTCCTCCCCTTGAGATGGGGGTCTGTATACAACCCCTGTGCAGATTGTGATGCCATTCCCTGTCTCCAAGGTGACCCAGAGTGCCTCTTGCCCTCCCTCTTTACTTTTTAGTTCTGTAGCTTTGATCCCTTCCTTTATGTATAGAGCTACTCCACCTCCTCTTTTCCCCTCCCTGTCCCTTCTGTAGACTGTGTACCCCGGTATTTTGACATCCCAGTCATGGTTCTCGGTGTACCATGTTTCTGTGACTGCCACAATACCCAATTGTTCATCTTCCATCAAGGCTACTAGCTCAGGAAGCTTGTTTCCCAGACTACAGGCATTAGTACTCATTGCCCTCCATTTAATGTTGGCTTTATCCTTTTTCCCCCCATGCCTGCTCTTTTTGCCCTTGTCTATTTTTCCGTTTACCCCTGTCCTGCCCTCTGTTGAGCACTGTACCTCAGTGTTTACCTTACTACCCATCATGTTTTGTGGGGGGAGGCTTGAAATTTCCTGCCTCTTATTAACACCTCCCCCCATGGCTAGTTTAAAAGCTTGCCAAGGAAGCATTTAAACCTGTCACTTAGGATCTTGGTTCCCTTCGTGGACAGATGCAGACCATCTTGCCAATATAGACCTTCATCTCTCCAGGTGTACCTCCAGTCCCCAATGAAGCCAAAGCCCTGTGCTCTACACCAGTTTTGCAACCATTCATTAAACTGCATGGTGTGTAGTACCCTAGCCTCACCCCTGCCATGGACTGGCAGCACCTCTGAGAAGGTAATCATGCTTGCTACCTGTCTGAGGCCCCTCCTCAACTCCATAGTTTAGTCCTGCACTGCACTTATCCCATGCCTAGCTATGTCATTTATCCCAAGGTGGACAATGATATCTAGTTCCCTCTCCTGTGATGCTGCTTCTGCAATCCTGAGGATTTGCTTCTTGTCCCTCCAAGCCATGGCACCAGGTAGGCACCTTACTTCCCTCTCCTCTCCCTTCCTGAGGTCTACCTCTCTAACAATGGAGTCCCCTATCAGAAGCTGTTTCCTTCCCCTGTGGTGTCACTTGCCACCCTTCTGTGGGTCTCCCTTGTGGGTGTCCTCAGCATTCTTCTTGGTCTTCACTGAGGGTGCCATCATAGAGGAATCTTGCTCTGCCTGTGAGGCATTGAGCAGTAACTTTTTTGGGAGAAGTTGGCTTTGCAAAAGGTTGAATTCAGACTGGAGATTGTTACAGGCAGCTTCAGGCAGTGGGCGATCCACATAGAGGACCGTATCATCTACGAACAGATGAATGCTGGCATTTTTAATATAGCTGTCATTATTAATGTAGATTGCAAATAGTAGGGGACCTGATATAGATCCCTGGGGCACCCCTCTTTGGAGAGTTTTAAGGGGAGACAGACCTCCTTCAGCTTTAACTTGTTAAAGGCACCCTGTAATGTCATGATTAGTACAGTTATAAGAAATCCTTAAAGTATTTTCATAAATTCACATTATAAACCTGTTACTGTATACGTTTCTATGTATAAAAGTGCTTAGTCACTGTGGAGCAGAGATATAGAGAGTTAATATATGTGGATATATATATATATATATAAAACATAAATATACACTGTGCCTTTAATTGAACCAGGAAGTCCCCTGGAACAAAAATCCCCTTTGGTTTTGAAACATGTTCAGACATGAAACAGCATGTCCAGACTTGTAAATAGAAAGGGCTTAGTCAGGTAACACCCCCCCCCCCCCAAAAGATATAAATACCTCTTCATAGAGTTTACTTCAGTTTAGCCCAGTGGGGCTTGGCCCTGACAGAGGAGATGTTCTACTGCTACTGTAGACAAACTGTTGAATGAAGATGAGAAGGGTCTTAGGAGTTCTAGAATCCAAGACTGTATTGTGTGAGAAACTACTGATGTTAAGCAGTGATTTTCTTTGCAATTTTTTTGTTTTCATTTATTATTTTTCTAACTTTTGAAAAATAAGTATGACACCAAGGTATGTTCTAAGCCTGTAAATTTGCCACATCTGAAGTTTATTCCCACATGCTGTGACAACTACCAATACTGCACACTACATAATCATGCATTATTCCCACCTTTTTATGTGTTTTCCCCTAGATATTGATTCAGTGTCTACTTTAAAATTGGGATAACATACTTCAGGGTGTGATATGTCTGATGCAGTATATGCACTTCTTGGGTGGTTGAAGGCACTTGGCTTTGACACGGGCCTCACAAGGCACCCAGGTTGTTCACATATCAGAGAATGACTGCACACCATGCCATGTGTTATGACTTTATTTATTTATTTATTTATTAACCAGGCAAGTGCACTGGTCCCAGGGACCTTTTTCAGGCATGACTTGGGCCATTTAGGTGGCACATAGCACACAGGTTTACAGTTACAACAGGAAAATAGCAACATATAGCAAGTACCTGGATACCGAGACAAGTCATAATAGTATAGTAAATAAAGTCATAACACTACACTAAACAAAAATACATATTAAGAAGGGCAACAAATTGAGTGCATTCAGCTCCAGAAAGCCTTGAACATTTGATTCAAATTATGTAACCAATAACCTATGACAAAGTGCATGGTTGCAGTATGATATACCGTACACACCTCTTGAATGTGCTGTGAGGCATGAGGCAAAAGCAAGTGCCTTTAACCACCTGAGAAGTTCGTATACAGAATGGCATTGTGAAAGGCTAGTAGAATGCTGGGGTGCATAGAGAGGGGTATCACCAGCAGAAAGAGGGAGGTAGTGTTACCCCTGTACAGAACAGTGATGAGGCTCCACCTTGAGTACTGTGTCCAGTTCTGGAGGAAAAACATAGATTGGGTGGAAGCAGTACAGAGGAAGGCAGCTAAAATGGTGAATGACCTGCATCAGAAGCACTATGAGGAAAGGATCAAGGAATTAAATATTTACTTTCTAGAAGTAGCGAGGGAAAGGGGGATATGATAGAAACATTCAAATACTTCAAAGATATAAATAAAGTATAGGAGGGTGGCATTTTATGCAGAAAGAGATGCTAAAGGACAAGTGGGAATGATATGAAGCTGGAAGGAGGAGATTCAGAGGGAATATGAGGAAATACTTCTTCACTGAAAGGGTGGTGGATGTCTGGAGCAGCCTCACAGCAGAGGTGGTGGGTACTAAACTGGTAGTAGGATTCAAGCATACATGGAATAGACCCAAGGAGACCTTAGAAACAGGGCTGGGAGTGGGAGGCCAGAGATCGAGTAGGGTCTGCGGTAGCACAGTAGGTAGGGAATTTAGGGCTAACTAGGTGGCCCAAAAAACATAGAATCAATAAAACATAAAAACATAGAATTTGATGGCAAATAAGGACCACTTGGCCTGCCTAGTCTGCCCATTTTCCTAACTAACAGATAAGCTGCAGATCCTAGTTAACCAACAGCCTACTTCCTTCTACCCCGGAGCTAGGACTGCCTTATGTCTGTCCCATGCATTCTTGAATTCCCCCACTGTTCTTGACTCCACGACCTCCTCAGGAAGGCTGTTCCATGCATTCACAACCCTCTCTGTGAAAAAATACTTCCTCACATTACCTCTGAGCCGTCCACCCTCTATCTTCAAATTGTGCCCCCTTGTTCTTGCACAACTCTTTTTCTAAAATACTACCCTTTTGGACTTTGTTGATTCCTTTGAGGTACTTGAAAGTTTCTATCATGTCCCCCCTCTCCCTTCTTTCCTCAAGGGTATACATATTAAGCTCCTTTAGTCTCTCTCTCTTTGTATGTCTTCTGGTGCAGACTCTGCACCATTTTTGTTGCCCTCCTCTGGATAGCCTCCACTCTGTCTATGTCTTTGCGGAGATGTGGTCTCCAGAACTGCACACAGTACACCAGATGGGGTCTCACCTACTGGCTGTACAGAGGGATAACAACTTCCTGTTTCCTACTATTAATGCCTCTCCCTATGCATCCCAGTATTCCCCCCAGCCTTCCTTACTGCCTTCTCACATTGCTTGCCCACCTTTAGGTCATCTGATATAATTACCCCCCAGGTCCCTTTCCATTTTTATTGTTGTCAGTATCTCACCCCCATTTTATACTCTTCCCCTGGGTTTTTGTTTCCCAGGTGCGTTACCTTGCACTTCTTTGCATTGAATCTAAGCTGCCATACATTTGACCATTCCTCCAACCTTGCCAAGTCCCTTCTCATCTTTTCCACTCCATCTTATGTATCAACCCTGTTGCAGATCTTTGTGTCATCTGCAAAGAGACATACTTTTCCTTCCAGTTCCTCTG